>OY754331.1:59511515-60772992 GCA_963573305.1 Pyrrhosoma nymphula | reverse complement strand
TTCTCAAGTCAAACAGTCTAGCTTACTCCGAAAAATTTCTTTCTTAGCCATCGCGGCTGCACTTGGTGGTTTATTAGTGGAGGTATTCTTATGGAGATTCCTCCATTCCTGATAAAGCGACTCAAATTTTTCAATAACCCGAATGTCTTGGATACGGGGAATTTTAGTTTTGTTCCAGAGATCAACAACTTCTTTCATTGCAATCCAAGCTGTGTCCCGGACGTCATGATTTTTTCTCATGTAATAAAAGAACACACACAGTACCTCACGTATTGCAGGAAGCTTTGATAATACTTAAAGCTCCACAGATTCTTTTCCAACAAGGTCAATCACAGCTCCACTCCGCATCCACGCCATTGTGTAAACAAACTGTTTCACTTGAAATAGATTTCTACGCAGCCACACACTTGCAAGGGAAACACCTAACTGAACTTCTTTGGCCAAAAGAGAAGAGACTGCGTTTCTCATATTCTATGTATTCACTATGTCAAGGCAGAGAAACATAGAGGACTGCCGATAGTTTAACCCCACCCCACAGGGCTCAAATGATTAGCTTGGAAGAATAACAGGAGATACCAAAATGATTACAAAGCAATGCTTTAATATGCATCGTATCACTATAGACTAAGTTAGCAGTTTTGTATCACACCACTTCACCAAAACACATTCATAAGATAGCAGAACTATCTGGTTATTAGCTTTTCGGTGTCTGTTCAGAGTGAAAAGAACACTCAGCGAAGGAAAACGAGCGTACGATTCGGCTGAAATGACGATAAAAAATATCAAAAATCGTCAGGCGCGACCATCGCCCGTACGGCGGCTTGGCCGGTACGGAGTAATATTACTCCATGATGGCTTCAAGATACGGAAAAATGGTTAAATTTTTCGCCCCTGCAGAGCTCTACAATCAGCGAATTACTGTAAAGACGTGTGTCTGGCATCGAAATCCGCTTATTCTAGTGCACCTGCACTTTGACCCCTTAGGCACGGCTATGGATAGTCGCACATCAACCAGTCTGAAATGTATTTGTTTTCTCACCAAAACAACTATTTTGAATGGACGAATTCAAAAGAAAAACCAATTTTCAAAAATAAGCGTAGGCCTACCGTAAGGTCTCTCATTTTTACGATGCATGCCCCTCCCCTTCCCCATAAAATAAGGGGGGAACGGGAATTGTATCTTTCTTAAAAGACAAAAGACCTTTACAAGAGGCCACATACCGATTTTAAACGCAATCCGATCACTGTAACTCATAAAGAGAAAATTCCGAAAAAAGTCATGTTTTTTACGATTTTTCAAAACTTCGAACGAGATGCGCGACCGGAAGACATGGTCCGATTTCAAAAATTTTTCTTTCTTTGTGATCAAGGTGACGAGTAGCAACTTTACCGCGCTATTACGATTCGATTCGGACACTTTTGTGTTCTTCGGCCCACCCTAATGGGCAGTGATAGCGTTTATAGGCGAGTGGGTGTTGAATTTACAGGAGGATACCGAAGTAGAGATTTGACGATTCTTATTTTTACTTCCTTTATATTAGCTCAAACTGTCTGCCTGCTTGTCAGTGTACGTACAAACCCTTCGGAGCGGAAGGTGTGGTGTTCTATCCACTGCTGGGGAAATTATTTTTCTTCTTTTTTTCATAGCCGTTTTCACTTACATCTATAGAAATTTTGTTTTCATCATCGCATGACCCACTAAACTTTTTTTGCAATATTTTACTCGCTAATTATTCTTAAATGACGGTGATTAAAGCTAGCACTTAGCCCTTGGACGTTGTGGGAGATGGACCGTGGTGAGCCAACAACTGTGATTATCGCTATTTTATATTTGTAATAATAATTGATAATATTTAATGGCAAAGATACCATAAAACAACGAAAAAAAATAAAATGCACTGAGAATATTAGACATTAAAACGTGACATAATGCATAGGATAATAATGGGAGTATAATAAAAACTTTGTTTTAATGAGGTTATATTATTATCTTTGATTTGGAGTACTAACAATAAACCTATTTTGCTATGTGGGGTGGATGTACCGATTTCAATATTTCCATAATTGATATTCAAAGACGTTAGTTGGTGGAAAATATTGAAAAGCTATGTCTAATGTCAAAACATTGAAGGATACTCTGGTGTATCGATGTGTATTCTTTCCCTGGGTTACGTTTCTCTTGTTGGAGCGAAGGTTTCTGCGACTTTCAGTGGAGTCTTCACGGCTTTCAGGTGTTCCTACACGTCAAGATGTCCATAGGCAACAACAGTTTTTTTAATCACCTCGCTGAGTAGTTATTCTGTAACTCGTTAAGGCATCCTAGCAATATCTGTCGTTTTGTTTTCTTTCCAAACGGCTTACTATTGTAAACTTTTAAGCTCTAGTCAACGATTTTTATGCTTGGTAAAATTGTTGGTTGGAAGCAGCTACCTTAGCAAGACAGTCGCTAAAGATTAAAATACCATAGAAAATATCGATTAAGTGATTGGAGTTGATTATCGACTGAGGTCACTAATATGCCTTGCCGAGTTACAGGATAGCACTACTGGCGTCTTCAGCTCAGCTTTATTAGTGCCCCTTCTGATCTGGAGAAGCCAGTAGGGTGGCTGGAGAAACTGTTATCTTTTTCTAGTGTAAGCAGTTAGTATTTGGGATTGAATGAAAAAAGTCTTTCAATGCGTACGTTTTCCCTTAAAGCATTTACTCTTTACTCTTCCCTCCATCGCTCCCCGCTTCGAATCCATGCTTATGTCTTCAAGCAGACGCGCGTCAGCGTCTCCTCCAAGATAGTTGCCGTTGCGCGGAATTTCCTCGTGCGAGAATGAATCCCAAACAAACTAGACGTCCAATGGAGTCTCCTCCTCCTCCAACCCCTCGCGGGAAGATTACGTTTTAAACCGATGTTTTTGTGCGCTCTCTTTTCCCTTATTTCCGTCCATCTTCTCCTCTAACCTCGCTGGTCGCCGCGACGCGAGCAAATATCGTTGCGTCATTCAAGTGGATGCGAGTGTAAGCGATGTCATTCCGGCGGTAAACATTTGTTCCCTCGGCCTTACACCCCCCCCCCCCCCCATGTTGAGCGTTTTTACGAATGGCCCTCCAGCACTGTGGATTCTTCGCTCGCATTTAGCGGTAGGCTGATGCGAGCTGTAATTTATTCGCGTGAAGTACTTTTTGCGCGGACGCGTCTTGAAGTCCCTCATGTAATAGGACTGCGGGTATAAGAAGAAGGGTGGTCGTGGATTATCGGGTAAATTGAAGATACAACTGAGTAGTACTGGGAAGCACCACGGAGGGTAAACGATTAAATTTAATTCATGGCATACTTTTCACATTTATGTTACTGTTCTCTGACTGAAAACGTCGACAACATCATAACTCCTCACATTTTACGTTTTCACAAATGAAATTTGTGGTGACACTAGAGTAATGCTGTTTAAACCTTTTTGGTTCGCGGAAACTTTATAAATATAAGTTATGGAACCCTTCTTCGAAACAATTTAATATTCACAAAAATTCCAGTGTACACATGAAAATATATTTTCATTTCAATATTCTTGAAAATTGTGTAAATAGTGACGTATACAAAGTAATATAAATGGCAATTTATGGTACCCCAGGATTCCGTGAAACACTGTTTGAATACCGCTGCACTAGAGTAAGGTGAAGATGAGTGAAACGAGAAAGAAGTAGCATTTTTCTGCAATAGTTGGTATGTAGTTGGCAATAGTATATTCTGGTAAAATGGCTGAAGACGCTCGACTCCACATATTTACACAATGGTTCTTCCAAAGGTCCAAATTGACGTTTGGCAAATATATCTGCCATGTATTTCCTACATTTTGTAATAAGCATACCCTTCAGAATTGAAAGATGGTGAATTAACCCTTCAAAAATGATATGATGTGTTCTTTATATATAAAAGTACCTCGCCGGAAAGCTTCAATTCGAAAAACAAAAGGAATGAATGTTCACATCTAGTTTTTAACATTCTTGTTTTATGTTAGATTAAAAAATTCAGAACCGAGAAAGTTGTTAAAAATATGGCGTCACAGGCGGACGGACACAGAATTTGACGATCGACTGGATATCCATATGGTCGACGTCACTCATGGAAATCCATTTGACCTAATAGGATTTCATATAGCTCGTGCGTGCGCGAGCGTAAATGCTCATTGAGAACGGATCATCATATGGAGACTTGTTATGAGGATCCCAGAGCCTTGACAAATATATCACTTTTCAGAGCTCTTAATTTAAATTTACACTTAAGTCTGTTCACTTTCACTAAATTTTCCATAGTTTTGGGATGTAGCTCTTTGCCGTATCGTTTTGTCAGGTACAAAGTTCCAAGTCATATAACCCATCTGCTGTAAGTGACATAACTTTTCAGGATTGAACTAATTTCAGTTCATTTTATTCAGTACTAAATATCAGTCATCAATCAGAACATGGTTTTGCTGAATGTCTCCAAATTAACGTTAGGGTGGCTTTTACTTACTACGCTTATTTATGGAGAGTCTGTATCGGAATGTGGTAACTCTCCGTAAGCATTTTTCCAAGGTTAGTTGCATTTTTTGTTGAAGAATATTTCATCGTTGTTTCGTCAAACTCTAATTGAAATTTTTTTCTGAATAGATAACTAATCATTGTGTCGCAAAACGAAGTTTAAAGAGGCAGGTTTTTTTAAGTGACGCAAAAGATAGCTTCTGAAACTCCACATCTAATGATTATGTGTAATTTTTAAACTTTTCCTGAGTTATGTAATTTTCTTCGAATCTAAAGCCTCCTGATGATTACAATGATTGATAGTAGTTTCTCAAAAACAAGTCAGTTCCCAACATTTATTTTGCAAAAAAAACCGTGCGAAATGAATTGACTGTCTCAAACTTCGCAGCAAGTTTCCTGCTAGATAATTAGGAAAAAATGTCCCCACACGTGCACATGTGGATAAAATAACAAAGTAATGAAACCGGTGCATACGTCCTGGTCAGGCGTGCTGATGCAATGCACAAGTGTGAAGTAGCGTGTCGCGACTTTATGGCCCATCCAAGTAAGTTGCTTGGACTTGAGTTTGCTTGCTTCTCTTCCCGCTGCAATGTGCCGTGGTCGTATTTTCAGTACGTAATGATTTCACGGGTCTTAGTGAGTGCAAATTAATTCATAAAATACTGCTGCGTATATTTATTTCTCTGGATTTTTTATTTTCAGGGGAATTGGGTTGGTGTGGTAGCTATAGTACTGGATTCCCATTACAAGGGTTCGGGTACGAATTTCGGATGTGGCGGAGAATTTTCAGTGAAATCGTTTTTTCAGTTTCAGTGAAACTGAAATTCAGTTTCCGTGAAACGAACCTTACTTGGGTGCCATCTCAAGAAAGCTTCAAATGCAGTACTCTGCCCGTCGCGTCGGGTGGAACGTTGATCTGTGGACCCTTCGCCTCCTTTCATTAAGGTGGTTCCACCGTAAAATGACTTAAATGTCATTTTATTCATATTCTGTCTATTAGTAGAAAACGTTGTCCTCTATCTGCTATGAACAACAAAATAATACCTTTCCATGCTATGTTATGCTATAATTGAACTTGAAATTACATGGTGTTCAATGGGGGAATGAGAGAAACACGGGGAAAAATAGTATTTTTCCATTGAATACAAATGCCATTTTCTTGGATAACTGTCTATAAGAAGGAAATAATCCAGATAAATTGAATAAAAATAGAATACAGGCATCTTACCACCTTATTTCTCTAGTTATTGAAGAATTAATGTCGTAATTGAAGTCAAAATGTGGTAACTCGTAGGAAATGGCGCTGCAGTCGGCTCCTATGGCTGGAAGAAAGTGCTCATTTAAAATACATTCGTGGAATAATCTGTATATTTTGTACCTTACTTTTGGGTTTATATAGGTAACGCATTGCATCAGTGAAAGCAGGATTTTTTGGACAAAATATAAAAAATGTGGAATTTAGTATTTGTTTTGACTCACACAGTCGCGGCGGAACCTCCTTAAGAGCAGTGTAGTGCCGACTCTGGGTTTCCCTCTACACTTTCTCCATCCTTTTGTAGTTTTTTACCCAAGTTGTGTTAAGGTGCTCGTAATGAATGAGGTTTTATCGCACCATCATTTGAAGACCTTAGCGTTAAGACTTATACAACTTGTCCCTTAGGAGGGGTTCGAACTACGGTCGGTCTTTGGGTTACTAGACTGGCACCGACATGAATACCGAGGCCGGCTCTCAAAATGACCCTACCCTTAACCATCTTACCCACCTATCTTTAATGGCTCAAATAACCTTTAATGGCAATGTCGACTACCGAACCAGCGACCTTTTGGTCGTTAGGCTGCCATGTTCCCGACATGGATTTGGTGGCTGGCTGTCTAAATAATTCTACCCTAATCCATCTAATTGTTCAAATGACTTTAAATAATAATGGCGGCCATTTTTCCGAATTTCTAACACTTTCAGCATGAAGGTCTATAGTAGAATCCTATCGCTTTGTTGTAAACTCAGTGCAAAACATACCATATCGAGGTCTGCGATACCTTATGGATTTTTTTCCCCTTTGTCCATGTTGTTTTATCCTGTATTATTTCTAAAGGTTCTTTTTTTCCCTTTGTCCATGTTGTTTTATCCTGCATTATCTCTAAAGGTTTTATTGACATTGTTTATACTGAACTTGTCTGTATTCTCAAACAGAACATTTTTTGTTAACTAGAGTTATCCTGGGCATGCTCTAACGCCAGAATCAACGCGAGAATATGATATAAAGAAGATGTTATAGCGACAGGAAATCGTTCAACCTGAAGTCCTTCATTCTGTTGCGTTCAACCTGAACGCAACAGAAGAGGCGTGGTTCAAAAGTCCGAATCTTATCTTAAAATTATCGGATACTGCCATGAATGGTGTGATACATTTCGTGGTGCAAAGGTGGGGAATGGTATTCAATTCAATGCCCTGAAGAACAAACAGTATGACGACTGAACGTCGTCATCCGAGATCCCTTATGTTTGATATCATTCCTTATAAAATTCCTTCATTGATGAAAGCTTAAGTTACGACGTGGTAGCAATGGTTTACTTGAGTATTAATACGCCGTGTGGGACGTTAAAATTTGGCCTTATTTGGCACGGACTTGACATCGGCATATGTCGCGGACGAGACGTCACAGCATAGAAAAGTGTCAATCTTAAAGGTAGCTCTACCTTAAAATGACTTAAATTTCATTTCACTCACATTCTGGCTACTTGTAGAAAACGTTTTGTCAATCTGGTTTGAACAACAAAATCCTACCTTTCCACGCTATTTTGCTCGCAAACTGAGCGTGAAATTACATGGTGTTAAATGGGAGTATCGGTGAAAATTGTATTTTTCCATATAATGTAAGTGCCATTTTCGCGGAAAACTGTTAAAAAGAAGGGTAAACTCCAGAAAAATTGAATAAAAATAACTATAGGCGTCTTACCACCTTTTTTTGAGTTGTCAGCTAATTCCTGCGATAATTGAAGTCAAAATGCGGCAATTCCATAGAAATGGCGCTGCGGTCTGCTTCTATGTTATGGCTGGAAAAAAGTGTTCATTAAAAATATATTTGTAGATTAATCTGCATATTTTGTGCCTTAATTTTTGTTTTCAATAGGTTACGCATTCCATCAGCGAAAACAGGATCTTTTAGAGAGGAAACAAAAAACATGAATCAAGTATTTGTTTTGAATCAAATAGTCGCGGTGAAACTTCCTTAAACGGAGTAATTTGAATTATTCGAGGTTTTGACACCGAAATTCCGTCATTGTCAGGGCTAGAAATTTTCGAGACCTTCCTGAAATGGGCACGGAGGTTCTTCTTTTGAAGTAGATGGCTTGTCATCATGGCCAGGCATATCACCGGCCGATTCTCTCGTGTGCCTAAATACATTTCCATAGGAATATTTTTCTTTGCTCAAGGAATTAGTACTTCTATGACTACTTGACTTGAAGGAAAAGTTTTTGCCTCTTCATTCACTTACTGGTTCAATCCATTCATTAAGATGCTTAAATTTATTATTTCTCTTAATTTTTCCAAAATTTGTACATATGTTTGTTTCTCTATCATGTTTTGTTCCATATATTCTGCTTTTTCATGGGAGATCTTTAGTCCTTTTTTCCTGCAATTTCGCGTAGTTTTTCAGGCATTCATTTTCGGGATTCTTCTGTATTCTCTGGTAAATGTTATTTTTTCATTGTTACCCTAGACCCTCCGAGTTCTCGGTAAACATCAGGTTTCATTGCCGTCATAATTGCCGGAGACTTGGGTGGGGTTTGGCAGTTGTTAAGTCAGCCTGTGCCGCGTAGGCAGGGAATGAACGCGATACTATTTTGCAGCAAGCCCTTAACTCCCCAGCCACACCTATGACGATGACTACTAGTTAAACAGAGTATCCGGGGTACATTTTCCTGAGTTCAAACTGCAGGTCTTTATATTTAGTCCGTTTTTCCACCTCTTTCGCGTCCATGTTCGTTTAAGCCGGAGCCGAATTCGCCGTTCGTTTCAGCCGGAGAATTTTTGACTCGGCGTGACTCCTAGATATTTGTTACCAACCATTATAAAATTATGAAATGTATTATTTCTCGTTTTGTAGAAAATCTGTTCTTATGTAATCGAAATGTTACTAAATATATCTCATGTGCCAAAAGGCTACGCGTTTGAATATCATTATAAAAATCGAATCAAGAAAGAAGAAAACAAAATCGGTAAAATGCAATTATTTTAATTTTGTCTAGAGATGTGAATAATAAGGATGCGCATGCAAAGTTTCACGCAAATCTGTAAATTAACAAAAATTGTTTCTAGCACCTTAAACATTTCTTAATGGAAAGCTGCAAAGAGTTCTTCTTTCGTCATGAATAAGTTTCATCGCATCTTTTGTGAGACAACATTATTATTATGGAGAACAATGCCGGCTTTCGAAGAGGAATCAGTCGTGTCAGCCTTTCACGGGATTTTTTTTTAAATTCTCTCTATATTGTCGCAACGCCCTCTCGATTTAGTCCATCATGAAGCCCGCTTTTAGCTCTCACTCATGGCGGACAAAGGGTCTTTGAAGCGATGCCACCCGACTGCTTTAATTCCTCATCGCACAATAGTTTCGAGTGGTAAACCTCTTTCATCTGTTAAAAAAGAAGTGGAAGCGTTCTCCCATTTCCAGCTTTTAACCTATTTCATTCTTTCTTTTTTTCTGAAAGCTTGTGTTTACTGGCCCCGTCCGATAAATATTAGGCGTAGGCCCGCTTCCTCCTCAGTAAATGCTCGCTCCGGTGTTTGCTCACGGCTGCTTTTGTGCAGCGGATGTCATTCGTGAATCCCCACCCCTCGACCCTGGAGCGGGAGTGCAGGAATAAATACTCGGGAAAAAATATATACATTGGATTTAATGGAAAAAAATATTGGTATCGTCCCGGGGCACGAAGCATGCACCCAGCGGAAAATTCGTCATTTCATGTTTTGAAGGTCGATAAAGCTACGTTTTCAAGCATCCTATTTGTATTGTGTTTCCAATGTGGTGTTCGTCGCTCACAGACTTCGTTCTGATGCCCGAAATAGCGCTGCGACGCAAAACAGGGGACAACTGAAATCCGTGCCCTTAGACTTCAGATCATGATTTTATGCTATTTTACTTAGCAAAATCTTGTAATAATATTCTAAGATCGTGCTACAGATAATCTTCGAGCACATTGTAGATTGTCGCAGATCATGATGAACAAGTTACTGGCGGAAACAGTATTTTTTTCTCTTCCTTCCGCAACACTGTCTCCGGTGAAAGTTAGGAGAAAGGCAATTACTGTCGGAAAAACCGCCCGTGCGAAGATCGTACTTGTAATTGGCTACATAGTCTGCTGCAATGTAGTATCAGGTGCAGAGAAATGAAGCTGAAATGGAAATATTCTTAGAATGGGCAATTGGATCGCGAAAGTTTGAAGGTCGGTTGAACGGGTTGTCAGGTACTGTGTGGAAAGATACTCATTTGGGAATGCACATGTGACTCGAAAATATTTAATTTTATCGTCAATGACAGGAAGATTGGGTTCCAAGTACTCACACGGTAGATGGTGGAGTGTCAAAGATAATGGATTACAAATGTATATATGCACCTATAGTCTCCATGCAGTTCACATTATGGTGTGTCATTCATGAGAGTGAATGTGATCACATGAACCAAGTATAGTTGCCCCCAGTTAATAGATTGCTGAATCTTTTGTTTTTAACCAAATTGTCTGATACTGAATTTAAAGTAGCAGCTCTTAATAAAACAACATTTATTTTCTATCTTTTTACTAAAAATACGTTATGTAAGTAATGTGTGAAATACTTTAACGCGGATAGTTCAATAAAATTCCATTTTGATTTATATTCATTCTCGCATAGCTAGGCAAAGATTAATAGGGTCAGAGTACATATTTCGATTGCAGTCTATAATAATAATAATATAAAAAGGCGCAAGCGTTCTTTAAGAACATTGCACATTATAAAAGAAAGAATGCAAAATTGCAAAATTACAAATACAAACATTAAAAATGATAAAACAAAAACATATTTTAACTCCAAGTTCAATACAAAAAATAATATTCAAATAAATAATTTAATAAAAAACAATGATAAGGGAAAGGAAAAGAGAACATATCCCGGGGACACGATTCGACACATAAAGTAAATAACTAGATCAATGAAGCAACTCAGTGCAGTTCAATACAATTTCATAAAGAATGCAGAGAAATAAAGTGTATTACCCTATGCCGCAAAGCTCAGGTAAGTTAATACAAATACAAGTGACAGAAATCACAATGCCACGGCTCACAATATAATTTGGCTTGCGATTTATAGAGATCTGGAAACCGTACTTTACCATAAAAAATTGCAGTGAATATAGCTGTTTTAAACACATTTATTGATGTTGATAATTTTAGTTGTAATGTGAGGGAATTCCAAGAACGGATTGATGTGGCAAATTGAAGTACTTTGCTTCGGAGACCTATTAGGCATATAAGGTATATACTTATTTAACCCACTTTTTTTTAGTTTGGTCCCGATGATAAGTGTGACAGAATTTATTCGATATTGGGTGATATATCTAAGGTGTTTAAATGAATAAAGGAGCTATCAGAGCATTAGGAATTAGCAGGAGAGAGGGAAGAGTGGAGGGTTGCAGTCAAGCAATATTACGGCCTGTTTACATGATTCATGTACCGGTCGGGTTTATGCGTGATCATATTCGCCTAAACACAGTAGGGACTATTTTCTGGGCGCGTGTTCATGCATTTTTTCAAGTTGTAGTGTTTTGCGAACTTTTGAAGGAACATGGATTCAAGCGTGCACCCGCGCGGGTACAAGCATTGTGTAAAACAAGCTTTTGGAAGTGGATGACTTATGATGGTGAATGGAGGAAATTCTTCGGGCTGTAATTAAAAACATCCTTTAACTATAGTAATTAATCTTTCATAAAAAGTCTTGGTTATACCGGGATAAGGAAAAGTGTAGGCTAAATGCAGTGAGTATGGGTATCTGGAAAATGCGAGCGGCAAAAGCTAAAGAGATATGGAGGAGTGAGTGGATGATGAAAGAATATGGAATGGATGGTCCGATAATGAAAATTTACGAAAGGAGCTTGATTGCTTCGTTGGTTTGGCTTTTCGAAAGAATGGATGATAATCGAATAAAGAAGCAGATTTATGATAGAGGAGTGAATGATGTGTGAGGAGAGATAGACCGGGAAAGTTATGGATGAATGCGGTGAAGACGGAGATGTGAAGAAGGAATATTAGGAGTCTTAAAACCAGGTAGGAGTGTTATAAAGCAATGCATGAGGGTAAATAAAGCAAAAGTTATATGCATGGAAGAAATTATTAAAGCAGAGTCAATATTATAGGCCTGTCACCGAGAATTCATCTTTTTTGACTGGGCCTACCCCGAAAGGGAACGGCGTGATGGAGAAGAATCGAATGACGCATTTGGAATACATGTATTTTCGATGATGTTCAAATTTGACCTCGAGGACGTGCAAATTCTTTCGTTTCGTCGCTCGACCGGAGTTTGGTAGGCATCCACGTTTTGTGAATCGGCTCCATTTGCTTTCGCCATCCCAACTACAAATGACGAGTCTCGTTTCGGAATTCTTCTCGGCACCCATTGTGCTATCGCCTTCATTTCCCTCGACTGCCAATTATTTTCCCCCGTTTGCCCGTCGCAGATAGCGAAAGCAGGGGGGAAAAGGAGCAAACAAAAGGGGGCTTGTGGAGCGGCACCTGGCGCGCCACCCTACGCCCATTGTGATAAGAGCGGTCGATTCGCGGGATCTCGTAAACTGCGCCTTTGTCTCTTTGGCAGAGATTCACCGCACCTTCGAATCAATTCATACATACCTCCTCCTATTCTGTCTTTTTGGTGGTCCTACTGTAAAAAAACTCGGGTGTCTTTAATTTGTTATGAGACAAACGTGTCCTCGGTTTGACGTGAACAGCAAAATATTACCTCTCCACTCTATTGTTTTCGCAAATTGAACTTGAAAGAGCATCTCCATTTTTAAGTCAGAGAAACAGAAACACTGGTTAAAATTTCCACACTTTTAATAACCACCGACCAAGGCTTCGTCATGTTATGCATGTAATTAGGGTACAGGGTACTTTAAAGAAAGCAATTAATCAAATCACATCTCTGACCATTGATTCTGAAAAGCCTAGACACCAGTCTGTATTACCTTATGTTGTAAATGTTTCCCACACATTGCAAAAAATTATTTCCAACGCTAAGTTTCGAGTTTCTTTTTGCAATCCTTCTACAATTGGTCAAATTCTATTTAGTTCAAAAGACAATAATAACAAATGAGAAAAAAGTTCCCCTGCGTCTGAAGGTCTTTCCCTGCTAATGTTTCTGGTAGATTTTTCTTGGGTATTCCACCGGGTTTCCCACCATAGAGACATTAACCTGGTGAAAAACCCGAGAAGAGTTAACCGAGAGAAAAACGTGGTGCATATAGAATTGTGTGTGATCAGTGTGGTGTGCAATACATCGGCCAAACTGTTTATAGTATTTAAACAAGAGTGTATGAATATAGAATTTATTACTTAAATAATAAGGAAACTTCCTGCTTCGCCAAGCACTTGCGCTCGTCCAATCATTTTAGTAATTTTGACTTCGTAGCCTTACTTGGAAGGATAAAAGGCATAAAATGGACTTCGATGGACAATTTGAAATATCTTATAGTGATGCTCAACTATGGAATGATATTGTTGTTGCCCATTCACCTCTACAAAAAATCAGAATTTCTATAACATAAGACAACCTACCCTTGTTTTTCTCAACCCCTTCCTCTTTTTCTTAACTTCCTACCCCTCCCCCTATTTTACAATATGTACATAAGGCCGGGATATTAGTAAAACTGTTCCTACCCTGATACATGGCATAACGTCCCGAAACCTTGATCGGTGGTAATTAAAAGTGTGGAAGTTTTTACCAGTGTTTCTGTTTCTCTCTCTTCAAGATGGATATATATGGATGGAAATGACATGTTAAATGCGAGAATGGGTGAAATATGGGAAAAGTTACACTTTTGCCATCTAAAATAAATGCTAATTTCGCGAAAAACTTTTTTCAGTACTAGTTTTATAGTACTAGTTTTTTTCTACGTGGCATAGGATATTATAAAACCCATATGCTTGGGTATGATCATCGAAATAAAGTATATATGACAAGTGTGACCACAGCCAGCGTCCATTCTATCCTTGAGTCGGCGTATTAAACATTAAATATGTAACAGAATAAATTTTACTACAAATAAAGGGGATTGCCATTGTTTTATTGAACCGACTTGCTTTGATGCACCTCTAGAAAACGAGCTTGCCGAAACATACGTCTGATATGTCTCATGAATATTTATGCTGAAGTATGAGCGCATTTATTAGGGCCCTTATGCAGGTGACCTACTTCCGATAAATTAATGCTTTCATGTCTCTCCCTCCATTAGAGTTAGTATTTCTTTTATCTGCCTTTTCGCAAGTCCCCAGTAAACAATCAATAGTCCCATATTCAGCGTTAAGATGATTATCTTTACGTCTCAAGGCTTAAAACTCCATCAAAGGATGATACCATTTGATTTGGTGGTGTTTCGTCTCTTTTCGTGCCCGCTAAGCCGCAGCCATTGTTGAGGTGTTTTGGAGAGTCTAAAGAAACAGCTGCCAATACGGTCCTGAGTAAGCATCAAATGTCACAATGGACATCAGTATGTTCATTTTTTTCTAATTTAAATCATGCTAAGTGTAGATACTCATTTCATCTCTGCTTTCGCAGCCTTTGTCTTTATTCCCAGGGTTGGGTTAATAAAATTTTTGTATTTATGTAAAAAAAATTATATCTAAAGCGGATAATTAGGGAAACGCTTCCTAATGAATAAAAAACACTTAGTAATTTTCAGCAGTTTTATTTCTGTGGAAGTATCTGAAGTAGAAATAAATCTGTGGAATATTACTGTGTTTTTTATTCATTATGAATATCGACAACTTCCACCAGTTCCAGCCTGAAATAGTTATATTTATAGGGAAACGCTTATTTGGAAAATAATTCGAACCCGCATGGAAGCTGTTTATTTCAAAATATCGAAATTTCGGGTGACGCTTGTTTTTTATTTATCAAACCACATCTGACTGGCGCTATCTTAAAAGTTGGCAAAAGATCGACTCCTAAGTATGAGTGCAAGGAAAGGAGATTATACTCCTTAGTGGTGGAAGAGCTTTACTATGTCAGTTATAGCATGTAAAATAGCATTTGTTTTAACCAACAAACCAATAAGAAGTTGGAATTAATTTGAAGAGCTTTTTCAAAATTTGAACTCTTAATTCAAATTAATTTGATCCAAATATCGATTTAATTTACAACTCAAAATTACTTATTCATTGGTAATTATATAGTAGCGCGACAAATCTTTTCGATCTCTCTATGAATGTTCTTATTCCTTGACCTATCTCGTTGGACGTTTCTTCCGATCTTCTCCTTACAAATCCATTTCGTCTAAAGATTCTCCTAATCATCCACTTGCTCTTGGATTCTTCCTCTTTTTCCATTTTATCCGTCCATTTGATCCTCACCATCCACCTCCAATATTAGGTTCCTTAAGTTATGGGACTTCTTTTTAATTTTATTACAAATATAAGATATTTCAAGTTAAATCCCGGTTTAGAAGTTTTTGCTCAATCCCAATTTGAGGATTCGAATACAACTGTAAGTTTGTTTATTCTGCTTTGCCACGATTTTAAACTGATGCTATAACTGAACTGTCTTCAGATTGAAGTTTCTAGTCGGCGGCATAACTACGCGATGAATGTTGGTTTACCAAAGCGTAGAAAGAACTGGTGTAGACCTATTTCAGCAAAATAATTAATGGAGCCGTTACTGAGCGAGTTTTCAAGAAATTACCTGAATGTGACCAAGTTACCCTCTGCCAATAGATATAAACTTATGTCAGTCTCAGACCAGGAAACACTTTCGTGATGCCAATGCCCTTAAGGTAGATTGAGTGAGATTTGCACTTCGCATAAATTCGATTAATTTGGCCTCATAAAGGGAAGTATCTCATCTTTCAAATGATACCAAAATATCAGCCACTATTTTCGCTGTGTTTACTCCATGTTCCTTACAACTGCTTAACTTTGAAATAGAGTTCTAATGCGGTCTTTCTATTATGAATGGAGAAAAATGTCGCTCAAACTACCTCAAGTGAGCCAGCATTTTACTTAGCGTACAGCCGCTCCAGTTCCTCCTCTCTAGTCTTTTCGCCTTCTTTGCCTCAGCCCTGGCGCCGGCGACGCATTCAAAAGGATTGCCTCACCCGGCGGTAACCTCTGACTCAGTTTTAGATCCATGTGCAGAAATTCTTTTAGTTCCAGAGAGGAGTCCCACTCCCTGACCTGTGTTAATGAGTCATTGGCCCTTTCTCTCAGCATCCGGGGAAGCGAGACACAAATTCCTTCTCTCCCTCCCCCTAGTTTTTTTAAGGAACTATCGCCGCCCTCCCCTTACCCTCCCTCCCTCATCCTCTCCTCCTGAAAACTTGCTCTGAGAGACAAAAAAAAGGCGACAAGAAGAAAGTTTTTCGTCTATTTGGAGCGAATATTTTCGGACCCATTAGGGACCAAATGAATGGATCGTCCGGCTTCAAGCCGCCCGGCCCCACGGTGCTCCCCAGTTGAGACTCCAGAAAGTGATGACCGAAACAGCTCTTTTCTTGCCCGTGGGTCGTGGTCTGGACCGCATACCCCTTCAATCTTTCAACTGTGCGACCGCTAAAAAAGGACCACTTTATTGCCCATTCATAAATAGACCAGACAGTGGTGGGGTTAAGTGCGGAGGAAGGGGTGGGGGAGAGGGGTAGGGGAGGTGAGTATGGCTGGTTCGTCCGCTCAACCACTTCAGCGGTGGTGGCGGTTCGTGTGCTCTCTTCGTACCGCCCTCTCCCGGATATCTCCTCGTGGCCTCGCTAATACCCCGTTTACATCACCAGGTTTCTACGCCAGTAACTCGAATAATAGAAACCATCATTCAACCCTTGCTAACAACAACGAAAACAAGTAAACTAGGGTTGGTGCTAACTTGCGTTCACACGGGGAACTTTTTACTGGCTTTCGAGCAACTAGGGTAGGAAGCTAGTAATGTAATCGGGGAAAAACACAGCTCCGGATGTGGTTGGAGAAATGAGCGATTGTCTGAGGAATTGACTGATAAAATGGAGCCAATATAAGAAATAATAAATTTAAGAAATAAGGGCTAATGTCCGGGGGTAGAGGAGGGGGATGCTAATAATGACCCGTTTACATTACAAGCTTTCTAAGCTAGTAACTCAAATGCTACTAAAAAAAAGTAGTTACCGCACTAGTAGTTACTAGTAGTTATCGCATTCGACCTTTAACTGGCTTTCTAGTTAATAGGGTAAAAAGCTAGTACTGTAAACGGGGTATAATAGAGAAAACGGCTGAACCGATTTATTTGGTTTTGGTGTCATTTTTTTTGTAAAGAATCACATATGTAAATATCCGAATTTCCTTTACTTCCAGATAAATTGTAATTTGAAAAAATAAACACGCCTTAACTCAAACTCATTAGCCCCGAGTTAAATTTGCTTATAAACCACGTAACTTCCGTCAACAACGTTGAATTTTCGCACATATGTTTATATTTTATAAACGTTAGTATCGGCCTCAAAATATTTGACTATTTTCAGTGAAATCATCTACATAAAACATAGTAAATGTAAGTAAAATCTAAACTAATAATAGTTGCACGACTGGGATTTTGCCCGTAATTTTTGGCGGGTTATCAGCAAGGTTTTTCATAATTACGAAAGGTCAGACTAGTCAAAGAACAAAATCCGTTCGTTCCAAGAGGTAGCTCAACTTTCGATATGTTTGACTTTCGAGAATTTCCCCATAAGAAATAATGTGAATGGAATGAATCAGTTTTAATCCCCAAAAATTACGCTTACTATGAAGTTGTTAGTCAACTCCGGCAGTTATTAAAGACAAAATGAATAGCCTATTCAAATATGTAACAATCGGATTGCCAGACTAAAAAAGAAATCACCGGAATATATTCAACGATTTTTTTGCAAATGCATTGCCTTCATTTTCTATTCACTAGCACAGCGGTTCCCAAACTGGGGGTCGCGACCCCCAGGGGGGTCGCGGGCCGTTCGGAAAGGGGTCGCGAGATGAGGATTGTAATTACTTTAAAAACAATATAATTTGAATGTACACATTGTTTGTTATTTTTAGGGGGTCGCGGCTAAAATGTATGAGCTAAAATGGGTCGCGGAAAGAAAAAGTTTGGGAACCGCTGCACTAGCAAATATGTTAACCTGTGAAAACAGCATTTTGTACGCTCGTGTACATTTTCAATTCATTGTGGTCGTGGGAGTTTGTTGAATTAAAGAGAAGTGAAAAAAATGAGCTGTCTCCAACCATTCCGGAAAAGATAAGTAACTACGAGCCTAATGAGAATGCACGGAAATCTTTTTTGAGGAATTTCGAGCACAACTGGCTAGCTCCGGACAATTCCAGCTGAACCCACACTGTGTAATAATAACTTCATTAACACACCTGCCTGAGAGAAGTTGAGTGATGTGTCTTAGGAAAAGAACTTGTGCACTTATCTTCTTCTGAACTTCACCTGCTCTATGGGTTTGTCTTTACTCATCAGTCCCCGTCATTAATTCTCCAAAGTTGAATATCAGAGAAAACCGTAATATCGAGGGAACCAAAGTAAGATTCTGGAGATTGGTATTTGAGTTTTTAGAATGATTATAGGTTAAAGGCTTCTGAAATAATAGTTAATATAAGATTTGATTAAATTAGGTAAACGCAGAGGAAAAAGTGCTTGGTACGGTTAGGGAGAAAAAAAGGGCGGTAGAGAAACTGAAACGCAGAAATTTGGAGATAAGTTGTTTTACGGAGTAGCAGTACGTTTTAGAGTGGTAGCATTTAGGAGGTCCCGCTGCGACTGTGTTAGTCAAAACAAATGCTAAATTACTCCTTTTTGTTTATTCGGTTTAAAAGCCCTGCTTTCGGTGATGATCTGCGTTACGTATTGCAAACCAAAATGTAGGTACAAAATATACAGATTTTCCGCGAATATTATAAATTAGCACTTTTTTCCAGCCACAGGAGCCGAAGGCAGCGCCATTTCATTTCAATGAAATTACCGCATTTTGACGTCAAATATCGCAGTAGTTGGCTAATAACTCTCAAAATAAGATGGTAAGATGCCTAAAAGTTATTTTTATTCAATTTATCGGGATTTTTTCCACCTTGCAAATGGCTTTCTGCGAAAATGGCATTTATATTATATGGAAAAATTCTATTTTCACCGTGTTGCTCCCATTCTCCCATTGAACACCATGTAATTTCAAGTTCAAGTGGAGAATAAAATAGCGTGTAAAGGTAATATTTTGTTGTATCAGATAGAAGACAAATTTCAATTAAATGACATGTCATTTCACAGTGGAAGCACCTTAAGGAGAAAATAGTGTAAATGGGATAAATAGAAAAGATATTTTAGATGGAACAAGTAGGTAGAGGGTAAAATGAACTTTAGTGGGAAATAATGTTGGCAAACGGAGTATTTTGTGAGAAGCAAGGCTCTTGATGTCTCGGCGATTGAGAGATAGGAAATATTAGAATAAGAATGTTCAAATATCGGTATTGGTTATCAAATTAGCTATGAGGTTGATACTGTGTTTAAGTTACACTCCACACTTTTATGCTGAACCAACCTTCAAGGTGATTGCTATGGTGGCTCAGACATTTTCTTTCAGAATGATGGAATAAATATTTACGGTATAATAAATCTCGAATACACGAATTATAAATATACAGATAAGAAATATTTAGCTTGGTTTTCGACTTAGTTAGATAAAATATCAATCCTCAAGCAGTGGTCATATTTGCTTATTTCTCAAGCACGTATTCTGTTTATACTAGTGCATTTACAGCTATGCTTGACAAGACATTTCTTCGCGCCAAATATTGGTTCACACGTGATAAATTCTCGGTCAAATTCCGAAACGTTTTCCTTAAAGTGTATATATTCGCTGAAAGCAAAGCAGTTTCCACGATACGCCCTTCATCGTAAAAGCATTCTTCCGATTCAAGAAGGTTTTACTGTTAGAATGAATGTTTTGGCCTGAAATAACCCTTAGAGTACACCATACCCCGAAATAACCCATACATTGCACCTTGCCCATGCATGATTCTTTAAACATCATTTGCAGGCGTCAATACTTCAGAGTCTAATCTCTATTTCCTTATTATTGTTTTCAATCCTAACAACTCGTCTCTCCTCGTAGTCTGGTGAAGCTTATTCCTAATTTTTCTTAGATACCTACTTTCTTAGTTTTTGAACTTCTTAGTCTCAATTCTTCTTGTTCTCCATTGAGTAACGCTCATCAGGGTTGCAAGTCGGTCATTATTACCATTGTTGGTCATTATTTCTGATCATTAAAAGTCATTATTATGCTAAAAAGTCACTAAAAGTCATTATTATACCGTATTTACTTGCATATAGGACGAGGTTTTTTGTCACTATTATCCGCTTAAAAAATCGGGGTCGTCCTATGTTTGCGAGCAAAGGATTCTTTGCTGTTTTTTTTGGGTTAGCATCAAGGTCGAAATCAAAGTCACCTTTGTTGGACTGTGCGATAATAACATTGTATGATGGGTGACTTGTCGCTATTTTTGACTGTGTTCTTGACTTTATTCCTGTAGTCTGGAAAACGTGTCTGATGTAATCACATTATATTTATCACTCAACAAAGTAAATATTTTATTTTACTATTTTGCTACCGTACGTTTCTAGTTAGGAAGTACGTGCAAGTTATTTTTTTTGGAAAGTAAGAGTTTTTTTTGTTTTGCATTACTTTCATGTGAATAAAGTTTTATTTGACACTTTTTTAATACGTCGTTCAATTACTTTCCCTCTTCAAAGGCACGATATGTACCAGGAAACATCAGAACCCTGCATTCTCTGCCAACTCCCCAACTGGCGGCCGACTGGACCCTAAAAATTCCTTGCGATTCGCGAATTGCAAACGTGCGAATACAAGATGTGTTCGAATCGTGCATTTTACAGACTTTCATTGCTTAGTCGGCCAGTTGGCCGCCAGTTTGCGAGTTGGCGGAGAATGCAGGACTCTAGGAAACATATACTCAAGTATGTTTGGCCGGTTTCAGTAAAGTTTTGGTTGTATGTGGTCAATTTTTGGTCATTATTTGGTCATTATTTGGGCAAAAATAAGTCATTTTTCCATTAAAACCATCCGGTAGGACCGCTTGCAGCCCTGACGCTCATTCTGCTTCTTGCAGTGCGGCAGGGATATTTTGAGAAAGTTTTGGTTGAGAGCTCGTAGCTCGATGTTGTTCCAAATATTCGTCACGTAATGAAATGCGCGTGCTAAGTTCCGTGACGGCATGTGACGTAGAATAAAGTAAGAGATGCTCAGTTTCTGAATACTTGATGCCATATGTTACCTTTTCCTTCAAATTTAGCAACGAGTGAACATTAATGTTAAATTTTTTAACCTTGAAAAACCGTTATCTACGTAATCTCTTCTACTATTGCCCTGATTGTTCTCTTTCACTGTAATACACTCTGCTCCTAAACAAAAGAGCGCCATCTTAAGTATGCTACTTTTATTTTAATGGTTTGTTTGGTGTATCTCTGCTCGAGTCAGATATTTTGTCAAACTGATCGGTCGTACTTTTTTGGTAAGAAGTATATTTTCCACATTGACAGCACATCATGATCGAGCATTGAGATTTTGTTATAGTCCAGCGAAATACTTCTTTCTGGCAAATTCGGCTCGGATGGACTCGGAAATTCTTGTCAAGGCGATGGGACCTCAGGTTTGGAAGAAACCCCGGGTATTTTAAATTTACGAATATACGAACCAACCTTATTTTCGCTTATTAACTGGAATGAGTCTCAAAAATGTACGAGGTGGCCGAGTTTTGGAATTTCGTTCTTTGGATGTATTCACGATTTTTGTGTAACCCAAACGTGAGGATATAAGATCAATAAACGACGGTGCTCAAGAAGAAGGGGAGAGTCCGCGAACTTGGCGGAGCAGCTCTAGAGTTAAGAGTTCACTCCACGCAGATGGTCCGTCCGTAGCAATTCAAAGCGTTGTGAAATGAGAATTATCCCTTCCAAGGTTCAACAACGGAGGTGGGCACGTGAGCGACGTCTGGAGCGTTTTCTGTCAGAGCATGTGCGAAGGAGGAAGGATATATTCCAGAAGGAAGGAGAGAAAGAGAGGAATAATGCTCTGGAGAAAAAAAAATGACGTTAGACGACGGTGCACAATGGAACGTGATGCATATGACAAGGGGGCTTAGCCATTGTTCTCTTCGTTTCTCCCAAGGACGGAGCGGAGAGAGCATTCTGGGAGCACAAGGGGTCGATTTTTCTCAGCACTGCTCTACATCATCACAGTAGGGTTTACAGCGGGTTTAAAGCTCCTTTTTGCACTCCTCGAAACCAGCATGAGGGATAAAACCATGGAGTTGGAATGAATATCTAACCTCTATGGAAACTGCTAAGCCTTTGAAGGATTTGGAGCGGGAGTAAAGGATCGTCTTGAGCATTTTGGGTCGGAGAATAATATCATTAGGAGACGAGCGAAATTTTAAGGACAAAAAATGTGCGGATGAGACGAGACTAAAGTCGGAGTGCGGAGAAATTATGTGGAATGGAAAGGAAAATACTTGGAATGTTTTCTGGACTGAGAAGAACATTATTTCTGGGGACCGGTGTGTTGATGACTATTGAGTGGAAAAATTCTTTCAAATTCAAGTCTTTAAATGAAAGACTAAAAAACGAGTCCTTGAAAATGTGTGCAAAATTGACAAACGCCTACTTTAGCTTAAGTAAGGGCAAACTAATGAAGGGCAAGGACGAAAAGTTTTCAGCTTTTGAAGAAAATTAGTTAATTGACTTCGAAAAGAGGTTTTTAATGAAAGTATGGGGTAAAAATCATCATCTCATAAATTTATGTACCTTCAATAACTTATAAAGGACAATTTTTATCCTAAACCAATGTCAGCATAGCATTAGTACATATTGCCTTATCGGTCGTCATTGTATATCTCCATTTAATTGGCAGCATTGATCAATTTTTCTAATTTTTGACACCCAATTATACGCTTATCGAAGATTTTTGCACTTGGAAATACAAAGTTCCCCCAAGTTATCAGAAAGAACATGCAATCGTTTTTCTGATTTTTCGCGTAAAAAATTCCGTAAACTGATTTAATTGCGTGGTGGAGAATATTTCTTAAAATATTAATGTCCTCGGTTTGTTTTTTTATAGTATAATCGTTTTACTTTTAAAAAATCAGTCCGTATTTGCACGGAAATAATTTTAAAGTAGTAGGCACCCATAGACTCCTCGCATACCCGAGTTTCACTACCATAAAATAAAGTGGGGAGGAGTACACGTTAATGGACTGCTATTTTTCCTCTCTTAGACAAACTCTTTGGAAGAGGTTTCATTCCTTGATTTGCTCCGCTCATTCACCCCATAGTCACTACCTACCTCAAACGTTAAGAAATCATGGTTTTAATTTGGAAAAAAAGAAGAATTGTTGCGGAAATGTAGAAAAACGGTTGCAAAAAACAATGAAATATTACCAGTATCACAGACCCTCCAGAAAAATACACCGTGGCATAATTTTAGCCTCAATCAAATCGTACCTTACTATAATACTGCCATAAACGTTGGCTGGTTCGACGATTGCATGATTCTACTATCGGAAAGTACAAAAACTTTCCGTGGATGGATAGAATGAGCAGTTTGAACCAGAGGGAATGAGAAAACGCCGAATTAATGTAACATATCTCCATTCCCTTCGGGGGGGACCCGAATCACAGCGCGTCGACATGAGGAGATCCAAGGATTTCGATATCGGAGCTTGTGTTTCATGATTGTGGGTCGGAGATTGTGCTCGAGAGGCAAGTGGCTTGCCAGAAGGCAATTCTCTCGCGACTTCCCCGCCGTTTGATAAAGCCGCCGTTAACTTGAGGGCTAATCCCGTTGGGATTTCCTGCTATTATATGGGTAGAAACGGAAGGGGATAGAGCCTCTGGCTTAATCTTGTGGAGGAATCCCCACCCTGGATTTGCACCGGAGGAGGGAGAAAGTTTGGGGAGAGCTGACGATAGTAGCTTTTCCATGGTCAAATCCCTAAGGATCCCACCTATGTGGATCCCACATGCGAGGGAGTTATTTTGCTGTTAAAAATTTATCGTCGAGGACTGAAATCTCCCAGCCTTTATTGCCATAGAGGAGCGTCATCTATGACATTTTGCGATATCTATGGGCATACTGTTTGCTGGTCTTTATAAAAGTATTAATTACCATAATAAACTATGAGGAGATTACACAAGTGATGGATTAGTACTTGTGTTATTCAATTCTCGGGTTTTCGCCGCGTATGTCATTTTCAAGACAGCAGTTTAGCCCGTATTCCAACGAGCGTCTTGAGATTCGACCTGATGACGCCCATTAAAATACGGGCGAAACTTTTGTATTGAAAAACAACCTATGCGGTGAAAACCCGTGAATGGAGGAACATTTGCTTCGGCGCCGCGGGAATCTACGATGGAAGGATTAGTACTCGTATGGAAGTAACTTAGTTTAAGGACCTTTAATCGTGTTGCTCTTGTAACACCTGATCGGAAGAAGACATACTTAGGGCCGGTTTTATAATGTCTGGTTAACGCTAATCAGAAGATGATACTCCCTTTAACTTTACCTGCAGGTGGCTGAAAGTACTGTTACCTATCAGTCTGGTCTTATACAGAAGCTAACCAGAAATTTCAGCTACCTCTAAGTAAAGTTAAAGGCTGAATTATCTTCTGGTTAGCGTTAACAAGACATTATAGAACCGGCCCTTGATGTCATAATTGCAGTTGTCTTCTCGTGAAACTTGTAGAAAAGTAGATATTACTTAAGGCTTTCCCGGCGAATGTTTCTGGTAAATTCTTCTTGGGTTTCCCACCGGGTTAATGTCTCCATGATGGCTGACGCGACGTTTCGGCAGGAGGCTTTCCTGTCATCAACAGCCCTGAGGATGATAGGAAAGTCTCCTGTCGAAACGTCGACCATCATGGAGACATTAACCCGGTGGGAAACCCAAGAAGAATATACTGGACATTCAGGTGTCCAAAATAAAATGATTTTGGAAAACGATATGCATACCTAAGGCTGATTTGTTGGATTTTGAAATAATTTGAACTCATGTTGATGAGGAGTTATATAATCTCCATACTATCCTGAAGCCGCCGCAAGGGCAGGGACTGTTACGACTCCTAGCCATGACAAATGGAGGGAAGAGGGGACGATAGTAAATTGTATTAAGGAGGATAGATGGGAGTTGAAGGATAATTATCCTTCCTCCAGATGGGTTCAAATTATAATTTGTACTCATCTGGAGGATTCCCTCGTAGAAGTTTTTTACGAAGCGTGCGGCTTTCCTTTGTATTTTTTATTTTGCGTGATAAGCCTTTTTATGCTGTTTACGAAATGCTCCCGGTGTACTCTGGATATGGGCTACCTACAGCGAAGTAACATCTCTGTTTTACACAATTGTGTAAAATTCTCAATGAAAAAATCATTCACCTGGACTGGGATTCGAACCCAGACCCCCCCGATTTCGCGCCGAGTGCTCTACCAGTTAAGCTACCTAGGCGTCATCTCTCACTGTGAATTTTATGTGACCACTAGCGGGTGATTCCGTTAAAGTTACTGCGCGGCTAGTTCCGCAGTTCTTTGAATCTCTGTGTTACTTTTTCATTTTTAAATGGCCGTGGGTGTGTTTAGATGGGTTTTTAAACTAGGTCGATTGAATGTAATTTATGGAGTTACTGTTGGGGGCTTGTGAGCTTTGATTAGGATTATTATTTCATCGCAATCGTCTTATCAAAAAATAAATGGAGAAATGTCTGAATCTGAATTGACTACTACCTTTAAACTCTTTCTATCGTCTAATTAATACGGTTTGCAGTTGATTCGAAATTGATTCCGTACTCATCGTTCTGCGATTTACAGCGCTCTGCGGCATGGAGGTGACTACTCTTCTACTGGTCTTCCATCGTCACAAGCAGCCTAAGCCCTTGTTTTCGCTAGGTTTCCCCTTGACGTTACGCGAGCGGCACATCTGGAAACACTCAAAAAGTTCACGAGAGACAAAAATTTTAGTTACGCAGAGGAAAAAAATACGGTCACGCAACCGATATAGACCTCGACCCAGGCGAAGGCCGAGGGAGGGAGGAGGGAAGTGTTAGCGTAGACAAACACTTAGGAAAGGGATTTTTTTTCTTTAAATAATTATGCGGGTATGCTGCCTGGGGGGTGAAAGGGCACCTATGACAGATACCTTGGGTGGTTTTTGGAGTATTATCCGTCTAAATCTACACCGACGACATACATACAGAGAGTGCTTACGTATTGGCCAAAAGGGAAATTGCTGTAATAATCTTTGCGCAATCCGCCATGTTCATAGCCAGTTCTATCCCGACCAGTTGCTAATTAAGTAACGGTGAGCAGTGGGAGAAAATGTTTTTTTGAAGACAGAATGTTACTCAAAAGTAATGTCCAACACGAGTAAAATGTCTTATTTAATTGTTTTTTTAGCATAATCCAATAATTTACGGATACAAACCCAAGCTCAACGAAGGAAACACGATAACCAGTGTTTGAATAGCTTTTTTTCCCTTCTTCCTCTTCTAGTGGAATACATTATTATACTTGAAAATATAAAAGCCCTTCCTAGGTATTGCAAAACTTTCACCAACAGCTTTTCCTCAGTGCTTATCTCCATTTCTGAAGGAAATAGTGGTGCAACTTGTTTACAGTGACTATTGACTCCAAAACTATCCAACATATTGATCTTATACAAATGAGCAGGAGCATTCACGAGGCATTTATTACATACCTACTTTCATTTCCACAATCTTGCTTTTTTTGCCGCTTTACTTTTTACAAGGCTTTTAACATCAAAATCCAATACTTTAACTGTTAGTACACAGACATCACTCTTGAGTTCATTAATATCAACATCCAACTCTGGAGACATATTAATAAATTCTGAAATTTAAACAAGCATTTTCATCACTCAGAACCTGTGACATTCTTTCAAGCCACTTAAAAACAAAAGCGGGGCAGCAACACAAATTCTACCTGGTATTAGAAGTCTATTTGGCCTAAGCATTGACATTAATGATAATAGCTTTCCAACGGCACTATCTTGAACGGATGAAATTGCTATGTAATATTTCCTTTATATTTCCCTCACTTGAAGAAGACATGGAAAGAAAATTACACTCCGCACTTGAAAATTGTAGTTTTCAGATTTTTTAGTATTCCCATTAAATCAGAATGTCCTCCATTTCTTGCCCAAAAATCAATGCTTTAGGTTATGTTTGAAGGAACGATTGACGCAGTTTTCCTTTGCTTCTTTTACAAGCCTACATTTTGTTAAAAATCACCCGACTTAGCGCTCGGCAATTATTTCAATATTTGCGTCTTAAGGTAGTTCCACCTAAAAGTTACTTTAATGTCATTTCATTCATATTCTGGACGATCGTAGAAAAATCGTGTTCACTATCTGATATGAACTGAAAAATGCTACCTTTCCCCGCTACTTTTCTGCAAAAGGAACTTGAAATTGCATCGTGTTGAATGGGAGAAAAATGGTGAAAAATAGTAGTATTCTGTTTAATATGAATGCCTTTTTCGCGGAAAACTATTTTTAAGAAGGGAAAACTCCCGAGAAATCGAATAAAAGTAAAATATAGGAATAAATAAAAAGGAAAATATCTTATTTCACCTTTTTTTTCCTTTTCATTTATAAATGTTTCCTTTTCATTTGTAAAATGTTTTCCTTTGAAGTGAAGTTTTCCTTTTAATTTATAAAATGAACTTCCACAAAGTTGAGCCTGGGACAATTGAGATAAAATATAAGAATCCTACAACCTTTTTTTTTTTTTTTTTGCTATTTACGAATTACTGCCGAAATTGAAGTCAAAATGCGGCAATTCCATAGAAATGGCGCAGAAGCCCGACTGGAAAAAGATTTAATTAAATAATTTTGTGGAATAATCTGCTTATTTTGTACCTCAATTTTGGTTTTCTATAGGAAACGAATTTCATCAGAATTTTTTCAACAAAAATGTGGAATTAATTATTTGTTATAACTCACACAGTCACGGGGGAACCTTTTTAAGGAACTGGCTAAGGCTATATTGGATGCGTGCAACAATCATTATATGAAATATCATACGGAGCTACTAATTTGGACTCCCTGTATATACTCTGTGCCTACGGTGTATCCCGCGAGCTGCCCCAAGGGTGTGTGAATGGGGGTGTTCGGAAACAGACCTGCGAGATTTCTCTCCAGTCGCAGTAGAGGCTGTATTCGAATTTTGAAATAAAATAAAGGCTGTTGTAAGGAGCTTGAAGTACTAAATTTTGCTTAATATTAACGACGCAAAATTGTTTTGATTACCTAACTTCCCAGGATAATTTAACTAAATATACATATTTAAGGCTTTATCCTGACTAATTTGTCTCACGCCGTACGCTGATAGTGCTCAATAACCGAAGGATATTTAGCGATTTTATAAAAAGCGTAGTGGTTAGTATTGCCTGTTTATTTTTTTTAATAATTGATAAATACGAACAACCCATGGTTACATTTGTAACGCAATATGGGCGTCTTAACGTCCTCATTGTTTTCAGTTATGTTTATCCGGAGAGCACAGCTGTACTATTTCCATTGATAATGGCTTCCATTTTTTGGGAAGTATATAGAAAAGGAGTGCAATAAGTGGCTAATATTTTTGTATTATTAGAAATATGAAATATTTTTCTTTATAATCGGTCAAATTTATTGACTTCTTTGTTTAGTAATATCTTGCTCAAACTTCCTTTAATGAGTTAGATAGAGCACAATTGAAGGCTGTTATGCCTTCGAATGTGTCCAATAAGTTTGTCTCTTGCTCCTCGTAAGAGTTTTCATCGGATCTTTTCACCCTAGCTCTTTGCTGGACTTCATCATTGTTGATTCTCTTTCCAGTTGAGCTTCGTGATTCGTCTTTTGCAAAAAATTTCCATGGCTTCCAATCTCCTTTGTACCATTTTTTATTTACATATTGTCATTATTCCGTCAAGGGATAGGGATTCGGAGAGGACGGGGGCCAGTGGAATGGGAGATACAATCAACGAATATTCCCCCACCCTCCCTCGCGGCTGCGTGCCCCTCCCGATCTCACTAAGCTCCCTCCCCCCATATAAGCCTCCCACACCATCGAATCCGCACACTCCACTAGCTCACACTCAAGTGGGTGCGAGCGGCTAGCTGCCATGCTGTGATATAAAGAGGGGAGAGGGGATGGGGGAAGTCGCTGGCTTTAAGGAGAGGTGGGAGGTAGAAATGGGTGCCCGTTTTGTGCGTCAGCGGAGAGCCGCGCGAAAAAGGCTACTGTACGCGCGCGAAGCTTGTCCCACTCAATCGCTCACTCACACGCTTCCCTTTAAGCCCTGTACACACTGGAACATTTATTGTGCCAGAATTAGCCTACAATCCAGCGCCCGGCAATGTTGAGTGGAATATCGGCAACCGATGGTGAGCGACATTTTACCGCCATGTACACACGAAGTCTCAAGCAGTGAGCAAGTCGTTGAAACGGTTAAGCGCTGGTGACTTCTTTGCAAATGAAATGGATAACATTCGGATTTTATCAATTGGTGATAATTAGCGATAATATTAAAACGATGAATTGTTTATTAGACTAGAGTTAATTGATGATCGTCATTGCTGAACAGTAATCATAGTTAGTAACGGGAAACATACTCGTCGATCAAATACCGGTGTATAACTTCTCATAAGAATAAATAACAACACATAAAAGTAAAAAAATTGATTTTAATATTCACAGATTAGTGGGATCAATATTCAACTCTGTCATATCTAAATTTTCCTCTTCTTACAATTTTATTCTTTTATTCACAAGCAAAAGAAGGCGGAAATGCGCATAAATTTACTTCCAGGATCGCTAGAAAAATTGAATGTGTTTTAATCCTTGAGCAAGGTAATCGCAAGCGATTCTATCGCATTGCAGCAGATGGTATGCCAAATGGCTGTTTACACCATTGAGTTGACCTAATGGTTTACACGGAGAAATTTGCCGCAAGGCACTTTCCGGGGCAGAACTTCTGTCCGTTACGCTGTTACGTTGCCCGTTTTTGACTACCACAGAATAATATATTTTGCTGCATCGGCTTTCTTTGTATTTTTTATTGTTTTGGATTATTTATTTTTTCTCTCGCTCTGTATTTTATGCTGGTTGGGCTGAGGTGATGGAATTGGATACAGGCTCCTTATCCCAAAAGCTCGGTTCGAACCCATTGGAGGCGGATATTTTTCTATGGAATCCCGATTCCTTGCTAAGCGGAGCGACGGAAGAAGAACTACAATTGAAGGCTAGTTCTCCTTCCATTGGGTGAGACGTTAAACTTTGATCCATTAGGCGCCTCTCATTAGTAGTAGACTTATGCGAGCTCTAGGTTTCTCTGCTAACTTCCTCCATTCACAAAATATTCCTTCACTTCAAGTGTTGTTCTCTTTTCGTCGGATGAGGCGTTAAACGGTGGTCCCTTAGGAGTCTCACATTAAGGGAAAGCTATGGCGAATACTGGCCCTGGTGGCGGTGAGGTAAATTCCTAGCCTGCTAATTCTAGGGTCACGGGTTCGAGTCCCGTCTGGGTGGTTATTTCACAACTCATGGCTTGGTTGTGTGCACTTAGCCTTTATTACTTGTCAATTGCACTGGTATAAGAGGTCTTAAGAGCTGTTTTCGGTAGTTATGGAAACATAAATTTAAAAATAACCATTCCTTCATTCCCCAAATATTCCTTCCTTCGACTGCATTCGAACTCAGACCCTCTGGATGGGATGTCAGAACTCCAGTCGTCTCACCTAGCTCATCTCCGCTGTTGTCGGTAAACGTCGAGAGAAACCAAATCGCACTCCATCGTCAGTATTGGCAATGTTCGGTTACTCTCGTTTCGAGGGCGCAGCACCACTATTTCCCTTTATACTTACCTCGCTCACTCTTTCTCTCTCTCTCTCTCTCTCGACTTGTTATTTCGACAGCGTCTATTTCAGCTGTTTGGGGGCCATGGAAGGAGGAGTGGTCGGAGAGGGACGGTTCCCTTTCCTGAAGCGGTGAGAGAGGGGGGAATATTATAAGGGGAAGGGGGCAAGGGGAAGTCCTGAAGACAGCCGGAGAGCAGGGAGAGGGGTCGGTCGGGGAGCGCGGCTGGCTAGCGGCGCGGGAGCAGGAGTTAAAAAGAGGGGGAGTTATTCGAGTGGGGAAGCGTTATGTGTTGTGTTGTGCTCCCGCGGACCGAGGAGCCGAGTAGGACGCGGTGGACGAAGAAGGGTAGGAGGACACAGGGAGTCGCGTCCTAATTGACCAGAACTCCTGACTTCTCGCTTCCTTTAATCCTTCCCCCCTTCTCTTCCTTTGTGTCCTCTCACTCTCTTCCTTTTCGCCATTCCTTTTTCTCTTTCGTCGGCCCTCTAAAATTGTCGTTTAACTTCGGGTCTTTTCTCTCCCAGTTCCTCCTTTCGTTCGTCCTCGCCTTCTCCTCCCTTTGCCCAACTCCCTTTATAATCTTTTATCCGTTCCATTCAAGCGGGACCCACCCTTGCCCCTTCATCTGCGTGCCATTCTTCTTCCCTCAACTCTCATCACTTTGTGCATTCGTGGAAGGAGGTCTCGGGGGCCAAAAGGATAACTTAAATTGTCTTCGGTGTGGGGGAATATATTTCTCGAGTGTGTAAGAGAGGAATGTTACGAGGTCCACGTGGGAAATATCCAGTGACACGTTAAAGGATTAGAACATCATCTTGGACTCGAGTCTAGAGTGGAGATATTGTTTTTTTGGGGTGCGAGTTCTTTTTTGCTTCGTGACATAAACAAACGGGCCGTTTTACGTGACACCGTGAGACGGTCAAGTGGAGAGGATTTCTGGGACTCGCCGCACGCACCAGTTGATTCGCCGTCCGGGAAACCTTCCAGCTCTTCAGTCGACCCCGATCACAGACCACACAGCTGCGGTAAGGGTATTTTTTTCTCGTCTCCCAGTGCCCGCGGAGTTATGTGTATCGTGATGTATATAATTCGGTGTCACACGCCAGCGAATAGCGTAATGTCAGAAGGGATGAAGCCTGCGTAGATGTTCGGGAGAACCGAAGCTCTCCTTAGGGAACCGCTGCAGTAACCCTGCCCCTCTAACCCGTCACTCTCGGATGTTGGGGATCGGATTTGTGGTATGGCTTTAGTGGTGACCTCCAAACATGAGGGCCTGGGTTTGAATCCCAGAATTGGTGGAGATTTTTTTAATGGAATCCCGATTCCTACTGGGGTGCCATGCGCAGAGTACTTCTCAAGTATAGTAAACAGTCTGCCCGTCGGATGGGACGTGACTCTGTGGACCCATTGGCTTCTTTCGTTGAGATTAGGCCATTGCCGACGACGAGTTTCTCTCCAACCGTCTTCATTTACCCATTTAATTCTCCCCTTTCCCCATCGAAGGGTATTTAATGGCGCAGATGATCACAGTTGTCGCTTCCCCAAAACCAATCCGATCTTGTATGCTTCCACTCCTACCAGAGGTCGCGCTCCAGACGCATTGGTGTAATGATAAATCGTCTGTCCTCACTTAATTCCAGATTCTTTCACCATAGTAGTGCTTATCACTTGAAAGATCCGTATATATTCTGCCCTGTCATCGAAAGACGAGCCTCTACGTTGAAGTTCTTCTAGTGTCTTAGAGTAGTCCCAAGATTTGGACGCTGGAAATTTTAAGCTGGTAAGTGCCACCTCCTCCTGCGATACATTTGTCGTGTTTTTTTGTGCGTTTTGTTGTTGTCGCCGATGCAACTGCCAGCCGACACCCCGCCTCCTCGAAAGTGCGTCATCTGACCCGTCTTCGCAGCCGTCGATGTGGGTGCCGTGAGCCATATCACAGTGCAAACTTAGAGAGAGAGGCGGGCTCTCTCGTGTTTGAGAATGTGCGCGCACACAATGGAATTCCCTGTTCCGTCCAATGAATTCTCCGCTTCTCCCTTGGAGCGATCCCATATCGGTCTCGTCTCGATATTGCTGCCCGACTTATCGCCCGGCGAGTGTCATTTGTTTGTTTACCTTATCAATTTTTTCGCGACGCAATTTTCGTTCGCATACTGTTGTTTGTTTTCTCTCTCAGTGCGACGGCATAGCAGTCCACTGGCAAAGAGCGTTGGGGTTAAAATCGAGGCTCCCGGGATCAAACACGATTGAGACTTCGGGGCCAGTTCAGCTTATCCTATTATCATTGATAAAAACTCGACTTCCTCGACTTAAGGAGGCTGTGTTATCGAGTGGAGAGAACCAATATATACGAAATTTAACGCATTTCATTTAATGACCATTTCTATATTGTCATTCGTCTTTATCTTTACTTTTTCAGTATTTTATTCAAAACAAGACGGTTCTTGGCGTTCAAAATCCAATGGCTCAAATTTTTAAGTTATTTTAAGTCTTAAGTCTCAAAGTTTTAAGTCTTACTTTTCCGGGTATTGATATGCGATTTTGAAGTACGCTATCAGAGGCGTTTTTCTTGGTTTAAAGACCTTAACAAATGAATTATGTTAATTTGAAATTGTTTTTTATACTAATAGGTTCGTTATTTTCTGCGGCAACAAGGTATATAACGCGCTCGGCTGCCACACCTTACGCCGTGTTTCGAAACCCACCTCGAACATAGATATTGTGTGCTTCTTAGCGTTGAAGCCTCGGTTTTGACGATGCTATTTAGTAGCAGTTGGAGCTCTAAATACTAAAGTCTTCTACTCCTACTTATTTTCAGTAAAGCCCTTTAAAAGGCAGACGAGTGCCCATAACGCTACCACATAGTATATACAGAGAGACCAAAAGTGACAGTGGCTGTAATAATCTTTTGCACAACCAGCCGTGTTCTCAGCCAGTTCCATACCGGCAAGTCGCTAATTAAGTAGTGGCGAACACTGATGCCACGTTCACATTACTAGCTTCTTACCATTGTACAAAAAGTTGGTAGGTTGTACTCGCTATCGCACCTGTCTTCAGTCATCATGGTACAACTGGTATTTACATAGTATTTACTACCATTAACGTGCACTATTTTTGTTTTTCATGACCTACCGGTCATTTGCAGAAGATGACGATTGATCGCTTGACCAATGTAGATCACGTTCATTCGTATGGCAGAACACATTTGTGGATAGATATCTATGGTAAGTTTAACTTGGTAAAAAAAAATTTACCATAGTAGGTGGCAACCGGGTGTTCGCATTGCTTATTCTTACCATTGTAACGGTTTACCATGGGTAAAAAGCATTAAGTCGCGCATTCAAGTAGAGTTCTTGATATCCCGCGTGATATAATAATAACCATTTTATTTCTGTTGGTTAACATGTAACATGTAAATCATCAAAAAAGACATTAAAACACTGGTACAAATACAAGGGAGAGAAATTTGGAGGGACTAAGAAACGTGTGCCGTGTTCGGCTATACCACTTGATAATAACACTGTCACACACATGCCAATGGGGAATGAGAGTAATTGGCTCTTTGAAGAGGAAATATTTCTCAGAAGTAATGTCAAATGTGAGCAACATGTCCCTTTTCGATGTTTTCGAGTCTTTTCAAAATATTATGTTCTCAAACACAAGTTTAGCGAAGGATAAAACGTTACGCTTGTTGTTTGAATTGGTGCTTTGGTAAGAATCGATACCATAGTTTTATAAAATTTCCTTCGCACTTCCGTCGCACGTGAGAAAGAGATAAAAAATAAAAAAATGCGTCGTATTTAACAATAATCGTCGGGTTTGCATAGTTTCTAATATTCCCTTGGAATCAGAATTAACTTCTTTTTATTGCCCAAAGATCGTTTCTTTTTGTTTAGTCTGAGAGAAAAATTTTCCTTTTGTATGTACCATCTCCAAGCATACAATTCGTCAATAATCACTTGCGCTAATTGCGCTTGAAATGATTGCGCGCTCGGCAATCATTTCAAGCTTTGCGCCTAAGGAACTGAATAAGAATATTCCTTTCAAGCTTTCCATTCAAGGTTGAAGTTAGCGCAAATCTGAGCTCATCAGCGCACACGAACGATGTATAAATGAAACGATGTGCTCTGACGAAACGTTTGGTAACCTGCCGGTAGGTGGCATTCTGTGGGTGCATAACAGTCACGGCCGATTTTTTTGGTAGCTATAATTACATAATTCGTTTAAAATAATTATTTGCCAACGTAAGCATTTTACTGCTGAGTAATTAAAAACATAACAATATCCATGCTTGACTCTTATTTACTAACAGTCAACTCGAGAGCAAAAATCGCGGATACGGATTATCGAACTTTTGCTGTTTAGCGCACATAAACTCTGCTCCGATTGGAGGCGCGATCACGGTTCTCCATAGCGCGTGCCCTCGCGTTGTCGTTATTTTTTATTTGCGCTCATGAGAGCGAGAACGCGATCGTAATTCTTTTTAGGTGCTTTAGATTACCATAGTTTTAATTGATGGATTGCGTTCTTAGGACAGTAACTGTGATCATTGCCATTCTACAGCGGTTTGCGTTATGAATAACGATAACAACAACGCGGAAGAAGGAATCGTAATCCCACCCCCGCTTTGAAGTGCGCTGCCAACTGCGCAGGATATGAAACGAATGAAAAGCAAGTGCGCTGTTGTGTTGCGGAGTGTTAAGCGCAATAGAGCGAATGGAAATCTCTCTATGGTGAATGCACGCTACAATCATTACATAAAAATTGGCCTCGGAGCAACCAATTTGGCCGCTCTGTATATACTCTGTGACGGTACTACGTTACGATTGTAGTCAGCCCAGTGGGAAGGGGAGAGGGTGGGTGAGGTGTAAAGTGGAAGTGAACAAATCTTTACCTCTGAAAATCTCATCTGCCATTGAGAGAGAACGCTGGGCGCACAGCTTGCTGAATAGCCAAAAGTAAACAATATCATGCATAACCCACCGATTCACCAGCAATGATCTGTTTTTTTAGAAGATAGACCTTACCACAGATTATAGAAGAGAGCAGATGGAACCGTACGGCACGATAGCATGGGGAATATTGAAGCCAGTAACTTGCGCCATCGGCCATATTCAATTAAGCAGTTGATACGCCAAAACTTAGATATTATCAGTTGGGGAATTGTCTCGGTACGGTAATGGTTTATCTAGAAATGTGAAAATTTGAAACAATAAAAAAATACTGAATTATTAATAAAATTTATGGGGTAATCGCAGCTATGTTAGGTGACTCATTTTTCGCGACATAACTGGCCTCTTATGCGAGTCAAGACTCCATCTACTCTCTTCTTTAATCTATGACCCTTGCAGTCCGAAAATCGATCATCGGCACCTGCCACGAGTTCCTGCGAGTTCTGTTCTCCGCTGAGGGATGCTATCCCAAATGACGGGAGGCTCTTACTCGGGGAGAGAGTATGAGGGATGAGCTTTGAGATCCCTTCTGGGTTTCGCGTTTATTTTCGAGCGCGTTGCACATTGGCCCGTGTCAACCGGCCTCTGTGTAACTGGAGACCGCGGGTCACTCGTCTGGGTTGTTCTCTTATTAATTAAGGAGGTCGCCACTCGGGTTGGCCGGCAGTATGTGCGGATAGAATAGTTTGCGCGCTCTCGGACTGTTTGTCCTAATCGCTGCTGGTTTCATTTCAATGAATTTCCTCCATGTTGCATGGTGTAGGGTTACCATAGGGGTGAGATAAAAATTCAGGACGATTTATGTGTCGCAATTTCTTGATAATGATGTACAAGGAATGTTTTTAGAAACCGATAATTTGTATTTACTAATAGAGATTTAACTAGACCCAGCATATTTATGATTCTACTTCATAATATATTCTGAGTGAAAATGTATATGTACTGAAAAACATGCATTATTTACTTGTACACGCTTTTTGTGTAAGCCAAAATTCAGGAAAATCCCGCTTTTTCAGGACTTATGGTATCCTATATTACATCCTACAAAGTGATTTTTAGTGTTTTTTAAATCGTCGACTGATTAACTAATTGTTATTGTTAAACATCTTTTATCGGTAAATTGCATCAAAAGTGCTCATCACGGAAACATTACAACACGCAACAGGAGTGGTGCAAGAAGAATTTTATCAATGTAAAAAATTTTAATTTGTTAATTACACCTGAAGTTATTTGGATAATATATTAACTATTTGAAGCAGACGAAGTATGCCGATTTCTCTGGTACTGATATTTTGTGCATCGCGTATGTATGTATATATCGACTCCGGAAGTAATAACTTTGAATTTCTACCTCAAAAAAGATATCGTAAGATTTAAATCAGGGAGGACTTTATTTCTCACCAGATCTTAATCTTAGTGGCCTAACATTGATTCCTCTCTGGTTTTCTGTTTTTTTCCGGTATTGCTGGGTTTCTAGGCACGTTGGGAGCTTGAGTAGAGCCTTCAGGGTCTGGTGAACATTCGTTATCACTGTTCGCAATGACTGAGGTACATTTCTTAGGCATGAAATCTGACTCCTCTAGAAGTGATCTAATTATATTTGTGCGCAGCAATTCAAAATGATTTGTTGTGGTTGCTTTTGTTTTGATTACATTTCATGCTTTAAGGAGTCAAAAGGGGATAAGTATCAAATCGCACTACTAGTTGCAATCTCCTTATTTTTCTGAAAAAATGCGTCTATTTACTTTTAATAGACGAAAGTATTATTTGGCCACCGATTAATGATGGTTATGGTAATAAATAATAGAATTTTAAAGTCTTTTAAATAGTAAGGTTGCCTAATTAATTTGATTCATTTTTTCGATGTCTTACGCCAAAAAATAATTATGGTGTGAGTAGAAGTCGAATAGTAAATGATATGTATTTTAATGGATACGTGGGTGGTTTTTGAGTTCCTTCTCTTCGTAAGTAATTAGAGTAATTGTTACATGTTCTCTAAAGACATTGTCGCCGAGTTGACAACAGTGACGCCGCAGTGTTAACGTCATTGATTCCACATAGGTGGCGTTTGGAGCTGGGAGGTAATTCGTACCACTTAGAGTGGCCGGGCAAATAGGGCATGATGGGTAATCGATAGAAGAGGCAGAAGGGCGACCGTGTTTACTGTGGCTAAATGGCGCCTAAAGGGTTGGCTCATCCTGTCCGACTGGCGTCTGTTGCGTTTCCGGCATTTTCCACGCGATTCCATAGTGGTGACAGTAATAGAAGTCGACGTTTCCTGCCACCCACAGAAATTTGATTCTACTTCTCAGGATGTAAAGAAGGTAAACAAATACAATCTACCACTTGTATATCTACGTATTTCCCTGCGTGCTACCACAGGGGATTGTGTTAAAGGGTGTTGGGGCACCATCTATGGAGAATGGAGGGAATAGGGAAAAGGAGGTGGACGAAGGATAGGACGAAAAGTGAGAAGTAATTTGGCAATGGTGAGTCAAAATTTTCTTGGCATATTGCAGGGATTCTCAACCAATGTAGAATTCCTCCCCCGTACCTTGGGGGGGATCAGGGTCACTATTCAGCAAAATATTATGTCCTGTAGATCATGTAAAATCTGTTAAAGTGTAATTTGTTTAAATTAATTTTTTGGCGTCCAATAAAGTTAATTTAAAGCCATAGATTGAAATCGATTCTTAAACATGCGTATTATTTTTATTGGTGTCATTAAATTATTATTTAATAATCTATATTGGGAAGCGGGAATGATATTCTGAACTATGGTGAAAAGGGTAAATGGAGCAAAAAAATTGTAGAAAATCACTGGCTTATTGCTAAGATGCGACAACTGAGCATGGATATTTTAGGCTATTTTGGTACTCTATTGGCGATGGTTATGAAATCCGACGATTAGTTAGCTGCATCTCTCCGTTCCACTCTCCTATTAGCTTGCCTTTTTATTCCTTCATGAGTCATCATTTTGATGTCCTTCATCATTTGTCTGAAATATTACATCCTTAGTCTCCTTCGACAATTCCTCGCTTCCGTTTCTCCTTCCATTGTTCTTTATAAGAGTCTCTCATGACACAAAATTTTTCCAACATGGTTGCTTCTTCTATTTGACAGAATTTTCATCACATTTCTTTTTTCCCCATTCTTCGTAGGACCTATTGAATGGTGATTCCCTCCTTTCATTTGATCTTCATCATCCTTCGATAACACCACATTTATATGGATTGCAACCTGATGCAAAGAAGTGAAATGGCATATTAATAAATCCAAGAGGAACTATCGGCTGCCTCATTTATTTTTGCGAGTAAAATTGATTTAATGACACGCAACTTCTTTGGCTTATTAAAAATGACTACCCGTATCAGTTTGGCTGTAAGATGGCTAGGTAGATATTACTTATAATCCTAAACTTCTCCATCCAGCGCCTATTCCTTCGGATATCTAAACATGGGGTAGGATCATATGCAATTCGTCTTTATCTTATCTCCTTTTCCGCATGTTTATCGACGTTTTATTTTATCTCAATTTGCCCCAGCGTTATCGCTTCATATGCTTTTCTGTTTCCGCAAATCGCATCGTAGGCGTGCCGTCTTTCAGTGAAGTGTTGCCCCGTCAATGACTCTCACACACGCTCAACTGAATTGTGATTTTCGTTCGTGTAAAAGTGGTTGAAAATGTCACGTTAAAGGAAAACTGTGTTATTTGGATACTGTACCGTATATCATCCGACAATGGGATCTCAGGTAAAAAAAATGCCCAAAAATGATTCTTAGCGTTCCCATTTGCAATATCAGTCATGCATATAAGTGAAAAAACTTGAGCCCCTTTCATTTTTCATCTAAAAATAGATTCCATCGTTTATTGTAAGCCACGTCAAAAATCCAATCCGATTTATTCTGTCGTTATGATCAAATCTGTCTCAATTGTTGTTATAGTGAGATTGTGAGATTGAGATACTGTGAGTTAAATTATTGTTTTTAGGAGGTTGTTACGTTTCAGAATGTGTCCAAAAGTTGAATTCGCCTTTTGAGTTTTCATTATCTATTACCCCAACTCTTTGTAGGACTTTTTCCTCATTGACTCTCTCTGTATAATTTTTCATTGTTACCTGCGGTGTCCCTGAAAGTCCTGGTACCCTAAAACGTAATTGCATCCATTGGAGGTTGTTCTGTGGCGTGACGTATGTTTAAGCCCAGGATTCTCAGCTCTGCATACGGAAATTGCAACGGCATTCACCCGTTAAACTCAACGTGTATGTACTTTTATAAATGAAAAACTACATCTTGAGCCTCTGAGAAGTCGATAGTGACCAAATTCTAAGGCATAATTGGTTAGGAATCTCTTTAACTTCTTTCAAGCTGTTTACTTATTATTATATTTCAATTTTATGGATGAATGAAAGAAGAATTGTTTTTGACGCATCTCGTGATACCGTAAGCTATACTAGGTATTTATTTTCATTGCTTACGCTACGTTGTGATATTGAATAAGAATGGTCAATGTGTGGGCGTAGGCAGTGTGTACAGAATTTTCCGTAACGCGCTTGAGGTCTAGAGTGCTTTTGTCAGAAAGATTAACGTCCTGAAATTATTAAAAGAGTTGGAAATCTCGGTAGTGTGAAACTGAGCTTCGCTTTTTGTGCGTTAGGCTCGTTGTAAACTTAAATTTATTTCTTTCGTTGGTGAGTCGAACGTATTTAATTCGATATTTAGTCTCTGTATTTATTTGTCAAATCTTGGATTAACTTTCAGTCTCAGCTGGCTGATTTTCAAGTGGAAACTATCACACTTTAAAGAGTATACAATGTAATATATTTTTAGTAACTGATTTTTCTCTGCGCTCAACTTACTAAAAGATCATTTTGTTCATATATTGAGTGTGTTTGCGAGTTTTCATCCTGAAAAAATCGTATGAAATTCTAGTGATTTGATGCAAATAATGATTTGAGTATTCAATTGAATCCTAAAAATGAGGTTATGGCCCCTTTTTCAGCCCCGGTGACGACGGGGTATAGTCCTCGCCTCCCAATCCAAGGGTTCAATACTAGTTCGCCTGAGTGGATTTTTCACCTCTCGGTAAATGGGTGTTTGTGTTCGTCCGTTGGTGCGTGTTGAAATACTTACCCGATAAAATTCCAGTAGAGCAGTTTTCGGGATTGTAAAAGTACATTTTTGAAAATAATTGTTACATTATTAAATAAGTATGCATCGCGGTCGTATTATATTTTTCAATCGATTTTGTATCATATCGTTGAACGTTTAGTCGTGTTTCCCATGGCATTTACGTTGCTAATGTTTCATTGTAAGGAAGGCCAGGGAGAAATTTCGGGTTTAGGGTAAATTGCCTTTTCTTTCTTGTGATTTTTTCGTTAAGTTACTGCCTTTTAGTCCATTTCATGTCGGAAGTGCACTCGCAATGCACCATCTTCGTACATCTCATTCGCATTCATGAGCTATACAAAATAAATATTAGTTATCATTGATGCTTTGCGATGCGATATGAATAATAATAATGATGTTTATTAATAATTAGATGGTGTTGCCACAGTAAGAGACTTGCAAGTGCTTCAAGTACAAAAGAGGCAAACACAACAGTCAAAAACATCAAAACAATACCCATTCAAGATTACTATTAACTTAGTTGAATACATTGGTTCGGATGCCAGCCAAGATAAAACTATAGTTTTCAATCTGTGTACTTTTGCAGTTCTGGCCTTAGTCTTAAATTTAGGCTCCATGGCTTAGCTATTCTGAATGGAGGCGTATTCAATGTGCAACATCGCCTGTGACACCTCGCAACAGCGTCATTCCACCTCATAAGATGTCTAGGGTTATGAAAGCAGCCACCCAAGACGATGGAATGGTTGAGAAGAGCATGGAGCGTCGGGAAAAGAGATTGGACCAACTTATTAAGGCGATGCGAGGGAAAGCGAGGGGTAAGACGAGCAAAAAACGACAAAAACGACGTGACGTCACCTCCCGTCCATCCTCCGACTTCGTGTGAAATAGCCCACGGCCTTGGTCAATCTTTCATCTTAACTTCCTCCGTTTCCCTTTTAATGCTGTCTTATTACTATCGTCAGCATCTCTCAAGGTCTTCTTTCTTCCCTTGCTCAACTGTTGATGGGAGGAAGATGGATCGCTTTGATCCCAATACGCCTTTGTGGGAAGAGAAGCCCGGCTTCATCTCTTAGGGCGATTTGAAAGCGCATCCGATTCGTGTTTGTTTGCAAAAGCTATTCTAGGGAATTATCAGACGCAAATCGGAGGATGTTATGAAATCCGACGGGTAAGGTCAAGAACGGGGAAGATTACTCTTAGACCTGAGAGGACGTTTGAATCATCGGCTGCGTGATGTCTACCCTCTTCAGTATGAGATTCCTGAAATGATTCCAGCGTTATTCAATTTATTCTGTCGTTTGATGAAGCCAGCCTCTAGTATCATCAAATATTGACACCCATTGTCTTTTACTTACTTATGTGCCAGAGGCTTCGGAAGATTCAACTCTGACAATTGGTGGAATATAATAAAAATCTTAGGTATCATGCGTGATACCTCAGGGTTGAAGACGCTATCCGGAAGGACTATTCGGTGACAAATGAAACTTTGTCGGAGGAAACCTAGTGGTGTTGCATAATAGCAAATTTTTATTCAAACTTTTACGCAAACCACAGATTTTTTCGCATTCACGCACGACCTGGGTTTCAATGAATATCATCATCATCAGGTGGTTGGGTCTCGGAAACTCTCGTTTATAAGGTACATACATAGTTGGTTATGCGGCGTTAGCGGAAGGGGGTGGGGGAAAAGGAAATTCTTCAGTAAATAAACAATTTCATAGCGAGTTATTTAGATGCTGATCCCAGCAATTAAATGGTAAATAAAGTAAAATTTCACTTTTTACAACCTGTTAATAATGTTACTGCTGAGGTTATGTCGCATTGGTCTTGGCGTTGTAGGCAGATGTGAGTGATAGAATACAGATGTGATCGATAGGATAGCCTTGTCTCTCCCTAGTTGAAAATGCTGTTTATCCTAGAATAATCCATAAAGTATTACGGACGGCTGCTTTCTCCCTTACTGTGTACACAAGATGTCTTCTCATTTTCGTAATGGACTGGTCACATTGGTCATACTTATTGGAGCGGGATGTCTGTATTTGGAAACCTCTTGGAGTTTTATTACGACGTTCTTTTTTCATTATGTTTGGCTCATTTAATGGTGTTACAGGTCACTACATGTAGGTTACGAAAATCACAGTGTCTAACCTCGAAATTGTGTATAGGGAAATCACGTCGTCACGAAAATCATTATGCCTGCGGAATATGTAAGTGCATATTCTCGTTTTTGTTGAGCATGTAGTATTCGGGTAAAATATTTACTAAAATATTACTTGCAGGTATTCGCTGGGTCACTTAGGTCAGTTATTCACGAACATTACGTGCACCAAACGTGTGAATGTTCTCTCTTCGATAGTGGCGTTATTGAAAGGCGGGATATAATGGATGCTACGTGTTTCTTCTGTTTCCCGTGACTTCCGCTGTTCCATGTAATGAAGAAATGAGAGTGCCTGTGGACGCTTTTGTTCTATATATATTATTGTTTTTAATCGGTATTTTATCTTGGATAATGCCATTTAAATTATAAATTGTGTCAAAGCATTAAAGAAACACCTCTATTATCGAATATGGGAACTGTTGCGCGTTCTTAAAAATAGCCAACTTATGATTTGAGAGGAAATATTCATGGCTTGAAAAACTTGAGTTTTGGAATTTTTGTGAACTTCCATAATTTGAGGTTTTCCCTATCCAGGCGAGCCAATTTAAACATGCGGTACGTCGTAACTTTTCTTCAATTTTTTAAAATAAAGTTTTCCTAGAAAATTTGTTTTGAAATCTTAATAAGAGGTCGTCGGATATTCTCTGACTTGAATCACAACCTACCTCTAACCGGTAGATTACTGTAATGAATGATTGGACCCTTAAATAACGGTAAAACGCGGAGGCACAATCTGTTTCTAAGAACTTGTCATCAAGCATTTTCTGTTTTCTTATTTGTGAAACGAGTTCGCGTGTTGCCGGTATCAATGTCCACTTTAATGCAGGTGAAGATAAAATGCTAGCACGATGAATGCACGATAGTGTGAACGTTGTTGCGTTGCACGATACTTGGGAACCTTGTCTTTTCTTTATTTTCAAGCCCCATCATGTCTTTCGTTTTTTCTCTTTCACCTGTGCTGCTGTGACGTCCTCAACAAGGTGGCTGGCCAACACCAACTGGCTTTCCATGCCAAAGGTCCGGGTTCGAACCTCTGCTTTGGCTGAGAGTTTTTCAGTGGAATCTCACTGTCGCTATTAGTTCTCTTAGTCTTATATGTCTCTTAGTCTAATTATGACTCTTGAGGCCGGAATTTTCCCTCTCCCTTACCCTTCTTCCCTTTCCTTTTTTACCTTCCCTATTCCCGCAGCCTTCCGTACCCCGGTCATGAGCTGACGCTCGAATACCGGGGGAAGGTGGTGCCCTTGCGCGGAAGACCCGCTTAACCACTGTCGCTATTTGAGTGCTGCAATGAGAGTACCTACTTCAATGGCAGCATTCCGTCGGTTGGATAGTACATGCAAAATATCTGAAGACCCCTTGGCGCCTTAGATATCCTTCGCGTCCCTGTTTGACCACGTCGGGGCCCGTACCTATGCCGAAAGCCGCCTCAATGTTTCATCCCCTTTGTTCGGTATTATGCGTATTGAACTATTTTATAACAGTTCTCGCTTTGATTCAGCTCACCTAGTCGTTATATCCAAACTTTCCTGACATTACTATTTGCCTCGCCGAATTGGTTTAATTTTCAGCGTCCCAATGGCGACTGGTCAAGCCATAATTGCATTCGAATTACCCGCGCCATTGTCTATAGCCTTTATGGTCTTTCTACGGGGTCATCTGTAACTGGCCGTTTAGGAATTGGGTAACTTACATACCTCTCCTGACCTCGATTTTTCAGCCTACCGAAGCTTCCTCCCTCCCCCATTCCTCATCTAATAATCAGACGCCCACATCCGTCCTTATCTGTGGTGACTCAGCTACTGACGTGTCCTTTCAGAGAAATCGCTATAGGTATCACTCATCTCTGGAATTATCCGTGTAAAGAAAGCTGCGAAAGCATATTTTATTTTTAAGGTGATTACTGCTTGTAAATAACTAGCTAGTAACCCTTCCGTGAAATGATAGTGCACGAATCTTACGTTTCTTGGGTTTCCCTCGGAACTTTCTAAGCAAGATCAATGATATCTTTGTGTTTGGCGTCGCGTATTTCCATAATACTTGGTACATTGTTGTTGCCTTCTTGCATATGAAAAATATTACATTAAAAATAATTTATTTCAAAAAATAAAAACACGCTTTTATAAAGATTGCCCAAAAATGGAGAAAGTAATTTTTGTAAACAGTCATATTACTGCTAATAATCACAGTGTATGCGTATGTCAATAAAAATAAAATGACATACGCATACACTGTGATCGCTCGTAGTTCTTTGGCTGTTTACAAAAATCATTTTATCTTTTTCAGTGCAATCTTTATAAAAGGGTGTATTTATTTTTATAATATACCTAATTTCATTTTCTACTTTTTATTCTTCATCGCCATAAATATTGTAGTCAATTCTAACCTCACTTAGGTGAAATTAATAAAACTGGATTAAAACGCTTGTCATTTTAAAAAAAGAGACATTTCATAAAATAGGGTCATTATTTGAGTCGATGCATTCATAATTTGCGATTGGAAAGAGCTACAAGTATATACAATTGTACATAAAGTATCGTATATGTAAATAATGAAGCTCGAAGGTATTACGTTTCTAAAAGCCATTAAAGTACGTGTCGCGAAACTTAAATTCCCTTTTATGTAGCGAGCCGTTATAGCCTCCTGTATAGCGTATTGCAAGGTCCGGTAGAAATGAAAATTTTCCGTGCCAACGAAAGTAAAAAAAGCTATACATTTGCGTAAATATTTCACTCAAAGTTCGAAATTTTTATTTATAATTTATATACATTGTAACTCTCAACCTAATACTGCTATTTACTGTGTTACACACTCTCTTCCCTCGTAGCAGTGTTAAAATAAGATTGTGGCTTTCTTTTGTAGCTTTTTTATTTCGCTTGTTAAATATTTCTGTGCAGGGTCTCAAATGCTAGCGGCTTACTCGGGTTGTGACCTAACTGGGGTGAATTATCATTTCTCTTCCACTTTTTTATCCGAGGAACTCCCCATCTTTTGCTTGTTAAATTGTAGTATCTTTAAGGCGGCGCCGGAAATGCTTCCTATGTGTTTTCCCCTCGTAACGACTGAAGTTACGATGGTTCCCAGGTATTGACTCAATTTGATACATTTCCCTTTCATCATGCGTTGACACTTATATTATCCTATCTTTTATTTACTAAAAATCTCATGAACAACCGATTACGCGCCATTGCATGTCCTCCGGGGTAAAATTACCAGCTGTATTTTATGTGAAACTTTATAAATACCTACCAAAAATCGCTATTAATTGTTCCTTTTTGAAATGGTATTAAAAAGGTGGTTTCAAACGTCTTTTGATCAATGAAGTATACATTTTTCGTTTTCCTGTTGCGAAATTTTGCTTGGCGACACTTGCTGAGGCAGGAATATCCATTTATAAGGAGGTTGAGGGTAGTAATGCGACAAACCTCGAGCATATGTCGATGAATGACATTTAGTGATTGATTTGTTCAACGCAACGTACGGGATGTTCTCTGGTGACTTGTTTACTAGCAGAAACGAGGCTGATTGACTTAGGTACCGACCAATGACCTAAGATTTTGGCGCTGCGTCTTTATAGAGTCACCAGAATTTAAATCGGTTTTCCATTAGTTTATTTCATGATTGTTTGCAGGTTTCGTTAAATATTTTAGCAAGACTTAGGCAAGTCCATTTTTTTGTAAATTAGGCTGCATATTTAGTCTGCGTACAAAAAAGTAATAGAATGACTAGAATTGCTATGAAGCTTGCTTGTAATGCTCTCTAATTCCCATCAGATATGACCATTTTAGCTGCAGGTCGCGGCCCACAGAGACGTCAACAATGTTGTGAAGCTCAGATTGGAGGAGACCCTGAAATTCTTCAGGGAATTGAACTCTGAGATGAATTGGGTGGAAGTTGTCGAGGGGGTCCACCAGGGGCTTTCGATTTGCTCGATAGTCCACTTGAGGATCGATCGTAAGCACCTGATTGTTCGTGGAGTGGAAGACGTTAATCGGAGCCTACATCTCTTTAGTAGGGATATTGGAGCTTTCTTTAATGTACTCAGGGCTTCACTTCTATCGTGTACGTTCCCTTTGAACAGCTACGGGGAGCATTACACGCCTGTTGCTGACAGGAAATTGGGGAGAAGGATATTTGACCTTTGTGGGTCTATTTAGAAAAGAGGGTAGAGCCGAGAGTAGGTCAAGTAGTCGTCAGTTTCTTTTGGTCTTCATAAAATCGCTATCGACCGATTCTGCCGAAGTGTATCATCGTCAGAGAATAAAGTTTATGAGGATTTTATGTTGCTTCACAATGTTTTAGTTATGGCATTTGAGAAATATTTCGTAGTTTGTTGAATCATATGTTTTTCTGTCGCCATTATTTGTTTCATGGTTTCTACGTTATCGCTGTACCATGTACAAATTTTGGCGCGTTCCATTTAATCTTTTCATCCTACATGATTTACCTTCTCGAGAAAACCGGAGAAAAACAAAGAAAGCAAAATGCATATGGCAGCTTAAAGAAACATAGGTAACTTGTCCTTCCTTTTAATTAAAATAAAAAAAATCAGTAATATCAGAGAAATATCTTTGGAAATATTACTGTATAGTTTTCTCCTGTCATTACAATCCTTGCTTTTTTCACATTTTATGTTCTTTTTTGTTACCCAGCAAATGTTACTTAGCTTCTTCTAGTTCATATCGCTTAACTTTTTGAAGCTAGTGGGTCATTTCAAAACTATTCAATTATATTTCTCTTAAACAGTTATCTTCCAATTATTCATTAAGCTTTGGGCATTCCTGTACATTCGAGATACTAAAAAAGTATATGTCCATCTGGATGTTAGTTAATCGGCATTTTTCCATTTTGTTTTTCATTTTTGTGTGTTCGCTTGGCATTTTCCCTTCACACGGAGCTGATAGATTCATCCCCAACGCTATTCAAGATTTCTCTAAACGAAAATTTGGCCGGGTGCCTCCCAGAAGGACATGCAATGACGCAATGAGAGGTGCCCGTGCCAAGTTCGAGACATGTGGGGTACAATGGATGTCGAGCTCAGGCCGTGAGAGAGTTTGGACAATTTTGTGGACCGAAGGGGATAAACGTAAAAATTTCGGAGAAAATACCTATTGGAAGGGATAAGTAATTTATCTGGAGAAATAATGAGATACATATATGCCCATATCGTATTTTATTTTCGGTGTATGCAATGTGAAAAGAGCTTGAATCTCTGACTCAGGCATATAAAACTGGTTGCTTTAATTATGTTTACCATACTGCCCTTTCCGTCCGTATTCATGGGCGGATAAAATAAGAATACAGAAGTATGTAGAAGCTTAGAAGAGGAGAGGTCCATCTGACACTCTATACAGAGAAGGAGAACCAGATGGACTGGACACACTTTGAGGCACAGTGGGTATGGCTTATAACAAACCTCTGTCGTTATTCCTCTATCATCCATTCTCTCAACATAGCCAAACCAGCGAAAACAGCTACATATTTGTCCAATATTGGAGAATCAATTGCAAATTTTTTTACGACGCTATCATTCCTAACTATCCCTCATTCTTTCGCCGCCAACGCTTCTCAGGTACCCCGTCCCCACTGCACTTAGTGTACCGTTATTCTGGCAGACCTAAGTTAAGTCTCAACCTTTGTCCCAAGGAAATTTATGTTTAGGAAATTATGCGTTTACTTTCTCTATCATTTAAGGTGTTTGAAGCGGTTTTGGTTTATGTACATTACCGTGAAACTTTGCATATGTATATTTATTAGTAAGATCTATTGATTAAAGTGAAATAATTGGATGTTACCGGTTTGATTTCTTGGAAATTGAATGCTCTTTTAACACGTAGCCTTATGACACATGGCATATATTTCGAAATAATTGCATATGTACAGGTTTTATCCTAAATGCGAAAAAATGCATTCCATAGTACCGTAATGGTTGCTAACAAATATCAAGGTATCACACCGAGTGAAAATAATCTATTCATACATCATTTTCGTTGTAATTTCGAATTCCGCGCCGAAATCTCAAGTCATAACAATGCATTAATTAAGGCAAAAATTTTAAAATAAATTCTTGTATCATTTACAATCCTGCATGTATGGTGATTTCCACCGTATAAAGAGATGTACTCAAATGAAATGTGGCCCAAGAGGTTTTTCGACTTACTTGAAAAGTTATTAAAATGTGCTCTCAATGATTCACGATTACCTCCTCAACTACTTTAAAGTCATAATTGTGTTAGACTAAGGGCGTTCGTCCGGTGATTCTATAAAACTAGTAGTCACATCTTTCCTCTGGCGCTGACTGGCGTTAATATCGATATTTTCAGTCGAGAGAGGGTAACGCGTGTGGTATGCTGGATTAATATTTTAGGTTAAATTACCAGGCAAATTGGAACATTAACTTTTCAAAATTGTAGCCGCATTTGAATCTTCAGCCCAGGGTTAAGAATAACCTCCTTTACTCGGGTGTAAGTTGTGAATCAGAGAATACAGCTGATTCACAAGTTACAACAGTTGATTAATTGATACTATCTAGCTAGCAATGCATAGGCATCCCCTTCAGATGCGTTACTGAGTAGTTGGCACCAAAATAAATTATGTTTTTTATCATTTTTATAAAATAACGAGCAAGGAATGGGTACTGAAGTAGAAGACAGATTGTCAGGCGAGTGTAGAATTGGGAAGGCAATTAAAATAAAATGGGATTTTAGTCAAATGAAATATCAGTCAAAAAGGATTGGTAGAATTTATTTGTGTTTTTGTCCTATTTTAGGGAAGGGACCAGCGACTTAGGTTTGCTTTTGGGGACGTTGAGACATTAATTGATTGCGGGATGACTAGCAACAGCTTCGATCGTAAATATCTATCGTTAACCTGCTTCGATGATGGAAGGCGCCTGATTCAATTGTAGTCAATCCATCGAGTCATTTAACCCTGCCTAATTGAATGGGGAATGATACGTATTTCAAAGACAGCATGCGCATGGGCATTGAGAGATTTAAATGGCTTCAAAATCCTGACATAGCTAATTAACTGAAATTATTGGCTCAGCTCCCCGATTTTTATCCGTTAAAAATTTGTGCGCTAAATCGCAATGACGGAGGTGTCGTGGGGTGACACCTAACGGCGTGTCAGTCAAAGTGACTCTCTATTAATTGATTATTTAAAGACCGATTTTGTCAGAATTCAGTTGTGTATAGTTTCATGATGGACTTGTGATTCTTGCGCTTCATTTCTTGCGAATGGCTTTTACTATTTTTTGTATGCATCCCATTGTTTTACTTTGAAGGAATATTTTCTCTGTGGAGTTACCTTTTCTTATTCTTTTTTACTTGAACTCTTTCCTAAAGTGCATTATTGTCCTCAATTTCCGCAGCAGAAGACACTTCCAACTTCGATTTTATTCATCTACATACATTTATTAACTTTTATTAATAAGTAGAGCTTACAGGTGTACTTACTATCGCTAATGGCGAATTGATCGGGACTCATATGTGCATAGTCGAAGCTATGCGAAACTGTTATTTATGTATTGATATGTAAATCGAATTCTTAATATTACGACCTGTATCATTCAATTTCACAAAACTTACACCCTCGTGTAAAAACTGCTTTCAGTATTCTGAAAGTTGTTTTTCGATTAAAAGAAAATAGAACACGCTAATTCTGAGCGTAATAAAAGTTTACCGCTACGGCTTATACCACGAAATAAATTGCGTGGTTAAGAAGTTTCTGGACATAGTCAAGTAGTGAAATATATAAAGATATGCTCGCAGCAACTTGCGTCACGCACGTTCGAGATAAGAACTATGGGCCGCGTGTTGTGGGGATTAACTCGGAACTGGCTAACGTTGGTAATGCTTCCATCTCCTAGTTTTATACTGAATCACAAAATAGAATGTGTTCTGAGAACTTCTGTCAGTTGACTATGATGTAGAGAGAGTCATTAAAAATAGTACTGCGTAGGGTTTTCTTTAAGACACTCGCTGCAGTGCCTATAATCCTTTGCTTGCGTAGAAACCTGGGGTGGGATAATGGCTCCTTTTTTATCGTTGTTGTAACGTCAGACGTTTATTTTCGTTTCAAAACTCTTTATTCTTTCCATTACAATGTTCCTTGATGCATCCAGCATCCTCTCCAAATGCAATTCTCCCAACAATCCCCCTTTTCTTTTTATCAACAACTCCCCAGCAACCCAGCATCAACAACACAATTCATATCATACGTTACAGTCTACCTCCACCGTTTAAAGAATTTTGTCCAGGGATGTTTAAATACTTACATCACTGGACAAAATTTTACTGAGATCCCGTTTTAGTACCCCTTTGCCAAATGGCGCCACACCAACACGATCAACTTTATCCCGTCCACTTCTTCCGCAACTCGACTTCCAACCGCCGCGCCGGCAGGAAAAAAACCAAGACGTCTTCGCTCGCAGCTCCAACTTCGTCACTCAATGTTGCGTCCTTCCTTGAAGCAAATACCGCCTCCAAGCAGCTTTCTCGAACCGGCAACCGTAGATCCAATTAATCCGTTCCCAAATTCCGATTCCTCCGATTCCGATGCCCTCCGATTCCGATTCACGCGTTCAATCCGGCCGCTGCGTTTTTCCCTGTTCCATGGGCTATTTTTTTTAACCCGTGACGAATATCCCATCCTCGTCGCCAGAAAAGTGGGTTCTCACCTCCGTCTGTAACGTCAGACGTTTATTTTCGTTTCAAAACTCTTTATTCTTTCCATTACAATGTTCCTTGATGCATCCAGCATCCTCTCCAAATCCAATTCTCCCAACAATCCCCCTTTTCTTTTTATCAACAACTCCCCAGCAACCCAGCATCAACAACACAATTCATATCATACGTTACATTGTCGTTATCGTTAACGAAAACGCAAACCGCTCTTGAAAGGCAATGCTTACAGCTACTGTCCTAAGAACGCACTCAATTAAAAATGGTGATTTAGAGAGACTTATTAAATTTGAAGAATGCCAATCACTATTTCTCTCTCGTAAGCGTTATTGAAAAATAACGGTAACGCGAGCGAACGCATTATGCAGAACCATGATCGTGACCCTGATTATTTTGGGCGTATTTTATGATTTTTTCAAAAATCTAAACAATCATGCCTACCTTGTTTGGAAAAATTATGTTCTCCAATTAATATCGCTAAATAATATAGGGGTAATTTTATTATAATATAAAACATTAAAGTCGGTACTTCCTTCAAATTACATTTTCAATAAAAAAATGTCTCCATGCCTCCATGTTTGGAAAAATGATGTCCTCCAATTCATATCGCTAAATAATATAGGGGTGATTTTATTGTAAGATAAAATATTAAAGTTGGTACTTCATATAACATTTTCAATTAAAAATTGCTGCAAATTTTGGTGAATAGAAATTTGAAATCACTTCAATTGATAGCATTTGAGGCGATAGTGTTAATATATTCTTGTATAAAACCAAAATTAAATCCCTATTACAGATTGAGAAGCCCTTTTGACGTGAATACGTCTTTAAAACAAGTCTTACAATGAGGTACCAGAATTGATGGAAATGGCGATGTGGCATCTCTCGGGCGATTCATGCCTACTCTATATAAAATCACGACTGACAACACAAATGAAATAAATGTGATCTTTTTCCAACGGGTATGTGAGAATTTCATTTAGTTGGCGCCGCGTATGCGTGACGTGCGGGTAGGGCCGGCGCCGGTAGTCACTGGTGGCCAGTTTATATGATGAAACGTTATGTGCAGGTGTTACGTCTCGCCACACCGATGTTTTAGAGCGCTGATTTTTAGTCAAACGAGATTTCGTGTCTGTGTCTAATTGAGCCAAAGAAACTGTTGTGATGTTTTTGTTGGTGACAAATCAAAAATGAATACATATTAACATTCCAAGTAAAGTTTCAGATTTCGGCCTATATCTGCTGAAACTCTCAGAAGAAATTCAAGAGACGGCATCTCATTGTAAAGAGCATTTAATTAGTAATCAATCATTCCGTGGTGGAGTGGGTGAGACGGCTTCGGGAACGTCGGAAAGTCAACGCGGCGATTACCACAAACGACGGCGCTAACACCCCAACGGCAGCTTAGCATTAGGCTACGTTTTCACTTATCCGTTTTCTGCTTTTCCGCAAGTTGCGTAGCCAAGGAGAAGCGAGAGCAGGCTGTGTTGACGTGCGAATTGCCCATCTTTCAGGTTTCAACTTTCTACGAAGCCTGCGTTTCCGAACTTGCGGCAGGGAGGAATGGAGAGGGAGAGCCGACGTTTTTCGCATGCCATTTGTTGATCACGTGATCCATTCCCGAGAAATCGTGGATAATATTAGGATTTTCCTCAACTTTAGGCGGAAGCGTGGCTTCAAGACAGTTTCCAATGGCTTAGAAAATTCTTGAACAAATCCATGATCATCATGAATCTTCATTTGTATGGCAGCAAGGTGGAACTTTAAGGTTTAAGCTCGTAGTTATTTATTTATTTAACCAGTTAAATTACATTAGGCATTTGCCTGGGGTAATGGCCCATGTATCACTCCAATACTCAATCCACAAATAATATTTAAAAAGTAAAACTTCACGAAAAATTATTAGTCGGTTCGCTTAATTTTTGTGAGGCGAAGTTTCTTCTTGAACTCCTTATAACTTTTTGGGAAAGGATTTAAGACTTCTACAGGTAAGACATTCCGCTCCTCTATCATCCTGTTAACGAAGGAAAATTTTCATGTCTTCGTCTTCCGTTATTAGTCCAGTCAATGAAGGGGCTGTAGAGGACATGGAGGAGGACAGAGACGAAACTTCAGGGATGTGTTTGGGGTTGATAGGAGGTAAACGTACTAAAAGTCCCCGGACCTACGAGGTGTGCGGGGGGGGGGGGGCGTAGAAGGTCCCTTTTTTTGGTTTTCGCTCATATCATGAAAACGGTGCGTGGTAGCGAAAATATTACTGGTTTTAAAATTAAAGCTGACAACATTTTCTACAAAACAGGTTCCTACACTTTTATTTCTATTCCTCATGGTTGTCGAGATATTTGATGGCGAAAATTGTACATTTTTGAAAGACGCTTAATTTCCTCACGTTTTTTGACCAACTTTTCCTTCAAGCGGCTCAGTCTTTAGTTTTACAGAAAAGACCTCAAGAACATAGTTGTATAAAATTACATTGCCCTTTAAAATGAGATATTACTTAATATTTTATCTTCAAGTAGTCAAGAGTTACAGCAATTTGAAATTTCTAGGGAAATTTCGGAATTTTGTAAAAAAAGCACATCGCTCTTTCCCGTTTTTCTAGGGTTGTATATTGTTAATATAGCTATATGTTGTTTTAAAATACATAGGTAGTAAGAATATGTGTGTAATGAACTATATATACAGTAGGCTTAAGTATACAAACTTTTTTCACACTATGTGCATACGTGTTGAAGTATGTACATGCTGCCGCACAGTGGTCCCAAATCGAAAAAAGTAAGCTACAAGTCATTTTTTCAACTTTTTATAATGATGTTCGGTGAGCCGTATTCGTATTCTACTGTATATGACCCACAGTATAGGCTACCATGATGGTCATATTATTGGTCATAGTAATCTATGGAACGCGTCAAACATGAGTCATTCGGGGTAAATACGAGACGCCTGTCGCGCGAACTTTGTCTATTTTGGAAACATTTACCTTTATGGAAGAAAACTCTCGGACAGCATATGTACTTTCAAAAATGAATTCACTTAAATTGTTACAATACACTTAAAATATCATAACCCAATGATTTGGTTTCCCAACAAGTTTTTTTAAACCTTAATATTAATGTTGAAACTTTAAGTTTATTTATATGTACTTGCACATTAAACTACAAAGAGCAATAGCGTTTTTATCGCCCCTTTGCTTCGCGGAATTTTCGACATGGAAAAAGAGAGCATCATATACAAATTATGGCAAAAGAAAAATCTTGCTTTAATTTGCATATTTGTCCTCAAGATCGTATTAAGTTGAGAGGTCCTGTACGCTGCCGCGGGTGGCGGCCGGTTTGGTGCGTGGAGTAACCCAGGGAAATCCCATTTTTGTGGCTTAGGAATCGTTCTGTTGTAGGCGTCGCTTCGTTTTACATATCGGACACTTATATATGATAAATTATTTTCTCGTATCTTGCACAAGAGATTCTCCAGTTAGTCCAGAGAATATAAATCTAGCTCGACAAAAATACTTTCAGTGAGGCTCTATGTTCATCAATAACATTCTGAGAGCTGCAACGTTAGCGAATGGACGTAATAGTGGAACATGTATGATGTGAAAAAAGTTTTTCATTATTATTCCTGAATTGTAAAGTTCCTTTAATAGTTAGGCCACTATTTCGAAAACAAAACGAACTGCTCAAAAGGCCTCTAAAAGTACAATTATTCACAAATTAAAGGGAAATTGCTACCAAAAAGAGCAGCGTCATGCCTCAGTTTTATTGTCCTCCAACGAGAAAAGTCCAACCACGTCTCTCAGTGTGCTATGAATGAATTGCACTTTAGCCACCGGGAGCGAATCTTGTCACTTAACGCGTGCAAAATTCTTTGAAAAAATACGAGGGGAGGATTAGAGCCTCCTCGACACAAACTATGTCCATCGCTAGTTCGAACTTTTATTGTCATTGGAGAAGCCGGCGGGGAGGGTTACCTTTCAAGCGACCTCGCTTCAGTTCAGTTCCCTACCAACGTGGGTCGGTCGAGTGGTGTTGAGTTGTAAATCTGTTTGAATGATTGAGTTGATTTTATGTATTGTGAATTTGATTATCTTTAGCGATGACTAACAAGTGTTTTTTGTGTGATGGAGACATGGACGAATCCAGTGATGGTGTTTCAAGAGTAACAGAAAAAGGAATATTGTCGCTTGTAGCTGCAAGTAAGGAAAGGAGGGAGAATTCCTCCCAGCTACCTAGTTTTAAATCCCTCCTAGTTCACAAATCATGCCGTAAAAAACTGCACAGAAGCACAAACCATTAGGGTAGATTTGAAGAGGCAGGCTGCATCAACATCATCTGAATCAACTAAATTGGTGAGCTCGAGGTCTACACTAACAGAATTCAATTTCAAGAATCACTGCTTTCTCTGAGCAGACACTGTAGAGAACGAGAAGATAAGGCTGTTGAAAGGCGGAGAGTGCTGTATAACGCTTGAAAATTATCTAATAAACAACAAGCATGTATGGAGGCTGGTCTTACGAGGAATGACAAGTGGAGTGAAGAAGTTGTTGGACGGCAGTCCTCTATAAATGATTTAGTCTCCGAGGAAGCTGTTTACGATGATAAATGCCGTATAAATTTCACTAGGCCTCTATATCTGACTAAAGAAACGAAACAGTATCTGAAAATTACATTTCCAAAGGAATGAAAGAAATTTATTTGTACATGGAAGAGATCAGTAACTGCCAGTTTTCCATGGACGAGTTAATGGCCGCAGTAACAGGGAGAAAACAGATGTGAGAACTGTATAATCAGAACTGGGTAAATAATATGGAGACCGTTTTACAGTGAAACAAGGATGCAACCGATTTATCTTTCCAATCATATGTTTTAGATATGCAAGGTACAAACTTTTGAATGAAGCTTGGAATGAAAATAAGGAAAAAAATATGGCTGACCATCGACTCAGGATTGTGGGAAAACCTGCAGCTATCATTAGGTAGGACATCCAGAGTCAAGTGTTCGATACTAACTTATACCCACCTGGTGATAACTTCCTTGAGGACGCGAATAATGTTCCCCCAACCCTTGTACTGTTCCTATAGGAGGTGTTGTTGAAAAAGACAAAAAGTCGAGGAAACGAGAAAGAAATGTATCGCTATTGGACCCGCCATAACCTCTGTGCTTCGACCGCGGGCGTTCCTGTCCTCAATACTCTCCCTCCTACTTCACAGAAGATTTTAATCTAAAAACTAGGTTACCTTTATCGCAAGTTTGGGATGTTGTTCATCTTACTACGAAGCCTAATATTTAGAAATGTCCCCTATGGTCCATGCTCAACCAGTCTTCAAAACGCGAACATTCAATTAATTTGTTTTTGACAATGCTGATTTTAATGTAAGTACCATTGACGGTCTGAATACTTTCCACTCTATGGGTGGTGGTATTGTTGTAAGCGAACTAGTTTGTGGAATCCCCTTTTTGTAGGCCACGGCCCGCCACTGAATGCATCCCTCTGTAATGTCTTCTTCCGACGCTCAAAACAGCTGTATAAGTATGATATAACCCTAGAGAAATGGGAAAGTGTAATTTATGGTTTTATTACGAAACTCCGTAATTTCCCTGGAAATTTCAAATTGCTGTAACTTTTGAACAGTTAAAGATAAAATATTAAATAATGTTCCAAATATTACTATGAGAAGTAATTTCCTATCGTAGAAGCATATATTGTGGACCATATACTATAGAATACGATTACAGCTTACCGAACATCATCATAAAAAGTTGAAAAAATGACTTGTAGCCTACTTTTTTCGATTTGGGACCACTGTGCGGCAGCATGTACTTCAACACGTATGCACATAGTGTGAAAAAAGTTTGTATACTTAAGCCTACTGTATATATAATTCATTACACACATATTCTTACTACCTATGTATTTTAAAACAACATATAGCTATATTAACAATATGCAACCCTAGAAAATCGGGAAAGAGCGATGTGCTTTTTTTTTTACAAAATTCCGAAATTTCCCTAGAAATTTCAAATTGCTGTAACTCTTGACTACTTGAAGATAAAATATTAAGTAATATCTCATTTTAAAGGCAATGTAATTTTATACAACTATGATCCTGTGGTCTTTGCTGTAAAACTAAAGACTGAGCCGCTAGAAGGAAATGTTTGTCAAAAAACGTGAGGAAATTAAGCGTCTTTCAAAAATGTACAATTTTCGCTATCAAATATCTCGACAACCATGACGAATAGAAATAAATGTGTAAGGACCTATTTTGTAATACATTTTGTCAGCTTTAATTTTAAATCCAGTAATATTTTCGCTACCACGCACCGTTTTCAAGATATGAGCGAAAACAAAAAAAAGGGACCTTCTGCGCCCCCCCCCCCCCCGCACACCTCGTAGGTCCGGGGACTTTTAGTATGTTTACCTCCTATCAACCCCAAATACATCACTGAAGTTTCGTCTCTGTCCTCTTCCATGTCCTTTACAACCCCTTTTTGGGCGTTCATTGACTGGACTATATCTTCGTCTTCAAAATAAATACATAAAGCACTGCCCTAACGCCATAACTCCTCGCAAACATCCATATTCTTACAGCTACTCCAAAATAAATATAAAATATTTGCTAGAACTACCACTTTGCGGTTTACCACATTCTTCATATTTTCGTCCAGTTCTGGCACTGCTGCGAAAACGGGGTTGCGAGTGACGCACAAGCTGCGGCAAAACGACGCAAAAACGCATGTATTAAAACGTAGCTTTGATCGCTGACGCAGAAGTCTTCTTGCAAAACTCACTGGCGTGTCTCCAGCACAGCCACGCCCGACTTTTTTACCTTAAAAATAAATTTTCACTAAAATTTAGTAAACTAATACTCCTTCTGGAATTAACCAAGAATGTTGCAAGGATGAATATTAATCGCTTCTGAATGGAAATTAAACACGTCATTCCCATTTTAATATCCTCGTAAAATTCATCGTAGGGGAAAGAATAGCTTCTGAAGAATAGCTCATCGGAGTTATTCAAGGCTATTTTGTGTAAATAATTGATGTTGGTAGTTAGCCCAAAGTTAGCGCTCGTACAACTAAACTACACATTAATAATAATTACTGTTCTTGGATTATTAAATCACTCTAAACAAACAAAATTTAAGTGTTAAATATCGGAGCTTAATAATCCAATAAGTGAAAAATACATAATAATAAAATCCGGCGAGAGTCGGATATTAATCACGTGAAAACAGATACAATTAAATATATACGTAAAAAATTGATATGAGACTCATTGGATACTTATTCGCTTGTCAAGAGCTGGGAAATAAGCAAAAACACAGAGTATTAATTATTAACACACTGAAAAGTTTCCATTTAAATATATAGTTGAGGATGAAGTATCTTTTAGATTTTTGGGCATTTTATTCCAGATATGGGATCCAGTAACTGTAAACGACTTTTGGGAAGTTAGGAACGAAACTGAGGCACGCAGAGATAATCCGAATCAATTCTGGTTACCATATTTAGAGGTTTAACCCTAGTGGGAAAAACTCGTGTAAATACTTGGGTTGATTTTGTTTGAATAGGAAATGCATGAAACAGGCAGTCATAAACTTTCTCCTTGTTTTTAAACCAAGCCGGGAAAGCTTTTTGAAATAAGGAGAAAATTAAGTGATACATTATGGTAGCATTCGTTCATAACAAAGAAGAATAATCGTGCAAAACTTTCAAATACAAGATGCTCATAGCACCAAGGGTGATGAGTGTGAACTGCGTACCATATTTTTCCGTCTTTTTTAATGCCGTGTGGTATCTATTCACGGCCGAGAAAGTTGACCCGACGGGTGTGAATTGCATAATCCGTCCAATCCTCTCATATTGGGGAAAAGAGTGGTCCATCCCGCTGTCTTTTCATAGAGTCCAGCGCTTTAGAGACGGATGGGGGATAATCTCCTAAACGAAATGAGACTTCACTCTTTATCACGCTCGCCCGCGTAAAGGATATTGGATGAATAGTTATCTCTCGCATGGTGACAGCAGATTCCCAAAACCCTTTGTATCCGTGAGAAATAATGAGATGGCCAGACGTGCGGGAGGATTAAGCCTTTAACCTCAATCTAATCTTCAAACGCTTCAGCGGCGGAGAGCGGTAAGGATGGCTTGTCATTCGAGTGTCCGGTGGTATTAAATGAAGATACAAAGATGATAAAAAATACTGAGTGCTTGAGAACAAGAATTCGTGAGTCTGAGAGATGATAAAAGGTAAAAGGCAATATAGAGCGTTGATTGAAAATTGTTCTGCGACGCAAATGATGATGCTGTACATAATTCAAAATTCATTCTATTGTGCCTTGGAAGATAGGCTGTTGAGCAACTTTCTGTCGGAAAATGTAAGTGGCTATAAACGAGTCGGGTTGGTTTTAATCTCGCGGTGTGCGAATCTAAACAGGGACTAATGTGTCGTATTCCCTGCAGCTCAAGTGATTTATCAGTAAAGTAAACTTCAGATGATATGTGCTCAGAGGCTCAAAGGCAAGGTAGGGAAAATAGAATTTTTCTGTCTTTTGCGTATTTCATTTATGTGGAAAGCTGAAATAAGTTGCTAGTTTTGGTGGTGAGTTCCTATATATTGATAAAAATGAAGGCACCAAATCATTTTAGCTTTTGGGTTTTCCACCTATTGCTGCTGTAATTGAATGTAAAACGTTTAAATACAATAAAAATGGTGATGATGTCAGCTCCTAGGACTGGAAAAAGTATGTATACATCAAACGGTATAAACGCATAGCTAGCATATTGCTTTGCTTTCCAGTAGTGAAGGCATGTCTGCAGCGAAGGTGGTATTTTAATATAAAGAAATGTTGGAATTTCTCATTTTATTTTAACCTGGCACTCGCATCGGAACCTCAGTAAGAGTTCTTTACATTAGCTTTAGTGCGCTGCTCCCATCACAACACAACGGCTCTCTTGCTTTCCATTCGCTTCTGATCCTCAAAAAAGATCGGTAACAGAGTTGTCCACTGACCCTCAGAAAAATGAACTTCGAAACCACATCCGCGGTTGTTGTTTTCACGTTGATTTTACGGTGAAGATGTCGAACATGGGTAGTGTTAAATTGATGCATGTTAAATATACCGACTTAGTTTTAATATCTGTCCTTTCGTAGGCAAGGGTCGGTGCCATAAATAATGTGACTTTGTTCGCTATTTACATCCTCCTTGCTTCATCTTATGTATCACTCTGCTCTAACCATTGTACGAGCGTAGAACCACGATAATTGTTGGATACCAAAAGCATTTTATGTGACTGTTATTACGAATGATTCAGCTTTTGGTTCGGACAGATATGAAAAAAGGTTAGGTATGTATAAAGCATTGAGAGCTTTCCACTAAATATGTTGAAGTTATCCCAGACCGAAAATCATCAGCGCACACGAGCAAAGATGACTTTAAACAATGTGCGCAGGCGAAACGTTGTGTAACCTACCGGTTGTTGGAATCTTTTAGGTTTCTTATAGTCATGGCCGAATGTTTTTGGTATAGTTATCGAATTAGTTAAAAAATATTAAAAAGCGTAGGGTTTTTACCTCAGAGTAAAGAAATGTTTTACATTACCCACGGTTGACGCCTTTACTGTAAATAAACACAACCACCAATCGGCTATGCAATAATCGAAGTTATTTTACTGTTTAGCGCACTTCAACTCTGCTCCCGATCTGTTTTGAAGTGCGCTGCCTAGCGTACAGGGTCTCAAACGAATGGAAAGTAAGTGCGCTCTTGTCTTTCTAAGTGAGCCGCGCACTAGAGCGAATGGAAAGCGCCCATTATAGTTTGAACATTGGAAATTGAGAACTTGTGATAAAAGGAGAGGAGCATCATTCCACGGGTTAACAATCCCGCGGTAATGAAACTAGAACTTTGGTTGCGTAGGCGAGTTTATTGGAAAGTATGTCAGGCCGGGGTAATAATTTATGGCTTGTCGGCCGGTGCAGTTCCTACTTTGTTTGCTTCCCGCGAGTGAATGTGCGTGGGAGATAACAGGTAAACATTCGAGGTGACCTAAATATTTCCGAGTGACGGATAGTCGAGTTTTGTTTTGGGTGTGAGAAGAGGGTAAAAAAAATGAGATTCGTTCTGCTCATTTCACTCTTAGTTGGCAACTAATTCTGCTCCTCTTGGACCTGAAGAATGGTCGGACAAAAGAGAGTGGATTTTAATTTTTACGTTTCTGGTTAACATCAATTTTTTTCATCTCTGGTACATCGCCGTAAAGTTCAACGCTTATTTTGATGATAAAGTATTATCTCCGTGGTTTTAATTTAGCCAGTTTGGCTTAGACAGGGCAAATAACAGTTGGAAATCATTTATGTGTTACAATCATACTGTCGAGAAGCCGACTTCAGCTTGTTACCATAGACAAGTGAGTGCGTTCTCAATATCCATGATTAGGCAATTCCGTGCTAAACTACATAGGAATCCGTGATTACCTACATTTTTCGTAAGACCAGGAGAACGCTTCCTCTTGCAGTTCTATTGAGCGCTGACTAATTGTGTCAAACATTCTGCTGTGATAAACACCGAGGGATTCGGCTATGTTTAAGGGGCCAATGTTACCAAGGGCACCAGCCTTTCCACTCAAAATTCAAGTTGTAAATTAGATGGTTCCCTTTTAAATTATGCATTTACCATTGATTTGAGAAACAAGTAATTTTTTTGAGTAAGTGGAAAACATAATGAAAACTGTGCGGAAAGTAATCCAAGACAACTCGCGATTATTAATTATGTGTGTTTGTGCCTGGTAGTAGTTGTGAGTATCTATTTGATCTTAGTACAATTTCATAGACAAACGTACGCAAATGGTATCTGTTTTCGCAATATAAATCCCTTCAAAACCTTCCTTACTTCTGACTCCCTCCGTATCGTCCCGAATTCCTATTTTTCTCCCACCTCTTCCTCACTCATTCCAACATCACCTACCAGCTCATATCTTTTACCACTCTTTATCATATAAGTGATTTCTTCTTCACCTCTCAGTATGTTTCCCATCCACTTTTACTATCTTCTTCGAATTTATATTCTGCATTATCTTACTTTCATCGTCAACCTTATCTAGTAATTCCGCATTTTTTCTTCACTAAACGTAGTATTCCCGTAAGCCTACAGTCTGCGTTCCTCTTCTTTGCGCAGCGACTAAGTTTCGAGCCTTAAGACGCAGAGTTCCATTTTAGGGTTTTAATTTAGATCCTCTTAATGTCCTTGCTCAAAGCTCTCCTCATCAGTTCCCTCCTTTTCGCATAAGCTTCCTTTTCCGATGAAATCTTTTCCTTTATGTCCATGTTACTAAGCTCGTTCTCGTCAAACGAGGTTCAATAACCAAGTTCATTTCGCGCTTACAGTCTGCCACTTGAAGGCAGGGGAAACGGCTTCTAGGACGAATTGGACGATCACGCCGTATACGAGGTCAACAATGGTTAACCTAGGCGATCAAACGGGGATCTGCGTTTCCATCGTGGGAGCCAATTGTCCGATTGTTCATCTCGTATCCTATGCGCTGGAAGTGAAACTCGGATATTCCCGGTATAAAGGGAATGGCAATGGGGTACCTGAGTAGTGTTAGCGGTAAGAATGGGGGATAATGGGTGGAGAAACAGCGGGTATACATCTGCATGCCAACCTGCCGTTGTATGGGCTTGTTATAAGTGTGGGTTCGAATCGTACGTGGATATGTGCCTTAGTATTAAAGTAATAGGTTTGACTACGATGTAACATAGGTCGTTTGAGCACCTTAAATCCAAATCTACAGCCAAACTCTGCACCCCAGAAAATGAATTTTTAGAAAACGTACTTCTTGCAATGTAAGCATTTTTTCATAATGAACTTAAAGTCATTTAGAAGTACTTTTTCAATGCATTGAAAACAAATTTCTTCAATGCATTTTCTGGGTAGGAAATGTGGTTTGTAAATATCGGCAACAGAAAAACAATTGCCCGGGTAGAGCTACGAAATAAGACCGTTCATTACTAGGTATCCAATACGCCATTTGCTCCTATAATGTATGGTATGCATGAAAAAATAGTGATAGCTGAATGCATTTTGAATGCTTGAGAAATTAACTACAAAATCCTTTTTTTCTGATTATTTTAAATGTATTTCAGATTTCTCAAATGGCTTTTGACACATTTTTGTACGTGGGCACACATGCCACACCGTAACCTCTATGTGGGAGGATAAAATCGCAGATGATATTCGCGATTCCATTAAAATAATAGGGGATGTACGAATCCGCTCCCATTTCTTATTTTTTGTGGAGGTTAATATGCATGCATTCATTTGAATTGAGAACATCTATAATTTTTTAAATTACCGATCGTGTGTTTTCTTTTCTTCAATGGAATAAAAATATCCGCCTGTTGAATGTATCATCTGAAAAAACCACCTTAAATCGAGAAGTGAGTGAGTGCATGTATTTCGGTTTAGCTTCCTGCGTTGCGGGAATATATACCGCCGCGTAAAATTCAGAGAGAGACTTGAAAAAAATGTCAACCCCTGACACTTATGCTTCCTTCCATACTGCGAGATCGACGTCGGTTGCCTACGTCTCATTTTCCTGCGTTCGACGCCATTTTCCGCGTGATTAATTATTTGACCAATTCAGGAACATCCGCGTTTTTGCCATACATTGTTGTTTATCATTGAGTTAACTGAATTAAACGTTAAAAATATCGCAACTGTGCATTTTGCAGCTGAGAAATGAAGCGATACTCCGATTATCGATTATCTCCACTTTCTCTAAATTATCATCGAAAGCGTAAAATATTGAGTGGAAATTAGCCATTTTCTGAAATTAAGTTCAGGTTTTTAGGTTTAAAATAATTGGATGAATATGAATAATGTAGTGCGCAGGTCTGAAGCCCGTTTAGTCAGCTTACAGAATACTAGCCGGGATATGTTAGATGTTTATCCGAGCTAAGGAATTGATATTCATTCACGTTGAGTTTACGGCGCGATATATATTCAGTCGTCGGTATATATTTGTGGCCCAAATTTCGAATCAACATATCGAAAATAGCCGCTGAGGTAGTAAAAGAATCGAGTTTCTCAATAAAAAATGTCCTCCCTTTCTCTGGTGAGTTTAAAAAATGAATAATTTGTTAGAGTATAATTTACTTCGAGGAGCAATAAAAATTATTTTGTCCTTTAAAAGATGCCTTAGATAAAAAATCTGATGTTTTTCTACAGAGTTATATGTTCACCAAATGTAGTTTTTTTTAAATTAGTAATTATTTACCTCATGGGAATTTCCTTTTAACTGGTGTCTAAGGCTGATTATTATCAGTTGTTTGAAAATAAATAACAGCTCACTTTACTACTTAATGAATTTAATACACAAGTATACATTAAATGCATACGAAAACCTACGAGTTAATACATAAGAATGTCATTGAATGCCTAAAAAGAGAAACCCATTTTTTTGGTCTCTGTTTGCTCTTCGTAATGCGAACTGGCATCGGTTTTGAGTGTTCTAAATTAATAAATGACATGAATTTTCGCCTGTACTCTTCAACTGAATGGAATTAATTCCTTAAATTGTTAGAGTGTTGAGAAAATATAACGAGGTATTCTACTATTGATTCCGCTTTTTATGTTCAAATACCTATACTGACAATATATTTTTCTATCTTGCAGGTAAGATTCCTCTTCCATCCCTCTCTGAAACCTCCGTAATCAGTAAGTATTTTCATGAAAGTGGTAGTCAATGCTGACGTAATGCTAACAGTTATAATCTTTTTCATTTTTTTGGATTCAGGACCCTACAGTTTGTTTTGAATAATTTATTAGTTTCTAAAACTTTAATAAATCTAAGTGTCAGTCAAATATAAAAATGTGCATTTAAAAATTCATTGTAAATGAATTATTAGGCCTTCATTTCCGCATAAAAATTGCTCGGGTGAAGATTGGGGGTATTGAAGGGTATAAAATTCGTATAGTACCTGTTATGTGAGTAATCATGCATGTGGGAAGCATCGAAACGTTTTTTTGGAGAATAGCGGCTCGTTCATGTAAATTTGAGCATCCTTCGGAATCGCCCATTCGTTTTTCCCAGCTGGCGATGAGATTCCGCTTTCACGACAGACTTTTGCTCCTGCGAATATATTTTTTAGGGTCGAATTCTAGATGAGGTTTTTTCTCTCGTGTAAGTACTTGGCGTTTATCTTCTCACCGTATTCTTTCTTCCCGAGTCTCCCTCAACAAAAACGTTCCGCACCGGTATCAATATCTGGAGCCACACGGAAAGAAGACGGATGGGGGGCAATTTCAATATTTCTTTCGTCCCAAACGGAGCATTCCGCTCTCTTCCGGCGGAAAATATTGGCTGGCAACCGAGCGAAGGGGAGGGCTAATGCGGTGATTTCCCCCTAGCGTCCGCTTTGACTGCGTCGCAGCTGACTTAATGTGGTGCCGAAAATTACGCGAGGCCTATTGCGAACGAAAAAGAAAGACAACTTCATGGGGTAAATCTGTTACTTTTGTCGACTAACTCACAACCATGCGCATTCAACTTTTGAGCGCAGAGTATTGACATATTTTTAAAGTTCTAGCTGTGAAAGTGTGCACCTTGTGTGATTGAGTGACCGTAAAAAGTTTCGCAAACCTCGAGTGAAACCAAACGCCGCTATAGTAAAAAGTCTCTGTGCACCTAATGTGCACTTTAACCCTAATTTTTATCGACAGTCGACTATTTTAGGACCTTGGTAAGCAGTTGTAAGTTGTACGTCCAAATTGGCTTATACAATAGTCAACATTGCCAAAAGTGTCGACCGTCGATGAAAATTAGGGCAGGGGTGAAAATTAGGAGCACACAGACTTTGTTGGTGTTAATTTTCTCTCGAGGTTTCCGAAAAATTTTTATGGTCACTCTCTCACACGAGGCGCACATTTCTACAACGAGAAAATATAAACGATACCAATACTCACTGCGCAAAAAAGCTGTACAACTGGTAAGTGAGCTCAGCGGCGGCCGCCACGTTGTCGAAAATTATGTTTATAGACTCGTCAATGTCCATTGAGCCGCAAAAGAGACAACTGTTGTTTTTCGACGGTCTACAAAAGTTACTTACCTCCCAAGATCTCTCCAGATCAACTTTAATTCCACTCTTTTACTCTATTGAAGCTAGTTTGAGCGACATTTTTCCAAAGTCATAATAGAGACCGCTTTCTAATTTTATTTTAAAATTTAGGCAGTTTTCGTAACCCTTATGTAAATATAGTGATATGAATGACGCAAACCTTTCTTTTAAACGACTGAATTTATTAGTATTTCACAAAATATACCTTTTTGAGATTGTATTGACTCATTTGTTTGACGCCGTGTGCTGAAAATTCCTTCACAACCGAAGGTTTTCATGCGATTTATAAAAGTTATTACAGTGAGATATAAATTTATAGAATTATAAAAGATATAAATGAAAAATAAAATTTGAGAATACTCACTCAACTCCTCTCAATTCTTTAAGTTAGTGTCTTTTAGTTAGTTTTTTCATGGTCATTAATGTTGTGTGGGAAGAAGGAATTTGGTACCTATCAGTGCGGCAGTGTTTATATCTTATTATGTCGCTTCTATCGGGTCTAGAAATGTAGCGCGGCGTCCAAATAATATCCTCAGTTTCGTTCTGAAACTCGCCTGGTCTGGGTTTTTCAAGTAATTTAAGCTAGTAACGCGTATAGCATCCGAATTTCTCTTGGCTCCCAGTTTTTATGGTAATAGAGAAAGAGAAAATCAAAAGATATTCGGCCCGCGCGAATAAATCGTGCTGGCGCATTTTTCTTCGGGGGATCCGGAAAATAAGCGTCGTTGTATTCAGCACAGGGCGTGCACCGTGCAATAAAGGCATCCATATTTCACGGCACTTACTTAAAAGGTCGCGTGCACCTGTGCCTTCGAATCGATTCTCGCGTAATTGTGTGAGTCGTACCCGCCCGCCCTCTCGACGTGAATAATATGCAGTACCCACGTTTCCCTATTGAGAACGGTCGATCGGAATAGTGTAATTGAATTCTTTATTCTGACCCTAATTAAACAAGGACTCGTGTTTAATGGAATAATAATACAAAAAAATATAAAACGCAGAAATAGAAATCCGTAGAAGTGAAGATATCATAAGGGACTGTCATGTACTGTATTTCAACGAAGGGTTTAACGGCCGGGAGGCTGGGATGGGATGGTCACATTAAGAGAATAGAAGACGGATGTTAATGGATGAAACGAATGGATGAGTTAACATTGCCAGAGAAAAGCTTCCAGGTGGATGAAGAGGTGTGGGCAGATCAAGGAAAAGATGGCGGGATGAATTAGATGGAATAATTTGAGGATGTACTGAAGGGAACAGGTACAAAGCGATTAATTTGCAGATCATTTAAAAGTATTATGTGCCAAAATTTAATCTTGGGGACGTTTTTGGTGAACTCAACTCCTTCCCATGAAATTCTCGCCTATTATATTCTTCTAGGGAAGTCTTTCGTGTTGAGGAGTTCTCGCCTTGGGCATTTCATGAAAACTGATGCCGCAGTGAAAGCACTTTTTAATATATGTGTCAACCTTTTCTCTGTTAGTACTGATTTTTCAGTTCTTCGTATTTTCTTTCCCATTTCTTGCCGTACGATATGTGTGTTTCCTTCCCCAGATAGTTCAAAAGTGTATTTTCATAATTGATCCTGATGGCCTTAGAAATATTCTCCGGTGATATTGTCTATTATCTTCGTCTCAGAAAGCCTTCCGTGTTGAGATTTGCCGAGGCAATTTTATAAAAACCATCGCTCAGTCTACTTCTGAGTTCGCGTCAACCTTTTCCTTTGCACTGTTGCCGTTTTCAGTCTTCGTATTTTCTTTCTCATTTCCTGCATTGCGTAACGGTTTTCTTCCCTTCTATCCCGCGTGGGTCTGGCATTTTCGTTTTTATCGCTTTCTGAGACGTCCCTTTACCCGTAGATAATCAAACCGCCATTTCCACCCTAACTCTCTCTCTCTCTGTATCTTTCGCTTTTGGCGTCATTATTACAGAAAGTATTATTTGTTATAGCCATTGCTGTAATGCAGGCATGGACCAGTGGTGGATTAAGGTCGTTGTTTTGGAGGGAGGGCAGATTGCTACTTCCCGGGCCTCTGGGGGGTATGGAATACCTTAACGACCATCATTTTTCCAATTGTACCAGCCACCCCCCCTCGTAATTCCTGGTACAATAGGAAATTGGTTAAAAAGCGAACACGGTAGATGGTATTTTTCACCTTCGTGACCTTGAAATAAATCTCTACAGCCAGCTAAAATCTGGAGACAGACCACCGCATATATCCTTGCCAAGAGGCTCATTTCCCTTTGTCTCCGCATTATTTTAGCGAAAATATCAACTGTGTGCTAATTTTGCATGAGAGTGTACATTTTGGAGAACATCTTCACTCAAATGTGTTACTATTACTCTTCTCCATTTTTTTTAGTTTTACGTGTGTTGCCATTTTGTAATGTATTTCTTCATGTGCTTGTGCTGTTAATATTATTATTTGTAATAAAACTTCCTACGTTAATGAGGACGAAAGACAGAATAATTGAGGAAGTTTTGAGACCAAAAGAGACCCACTTTCATTTTCGGCTTAGAAAATGGGATTCACCAGTGTTTCTCTTTTCGTAAATTACAAAAGGTCAGCTGCATGATTTGCGGCACATGTCGCCAGAAAGTATCTCGCCTACGCTGAAATAGCCGCGATTTTCATTTTGGAAGATGGCACATTAATGAAAACCCTTTCCATTCCAACCTTTTTTCCTTTTAATTAAAGTCTCTCTCGGCTGGATTCCATGATATGGCTTGGTAATTTGTTTTAATTAAGGTTGAGTAGGCTCAGGAAAAAAAGCATTTACTCGAAGTCAGAAAAAGTCAGTGCTTATTTAGGCAATGCCTGGCACAATTATCCGTTCATAGTATTACCCAATGCGATATTTAAAAAGTGAATTTATGGAGATATTACTTGCAGTACACTGAATTCTAACTTTTCAGATGTCTACTACTTATTTAATAAAATTAATTCGTGGAATTTAAGCTTTAAGTAGTTAGCGAAGAAAAATATTTTGGTTGAACAGTTTTTCTTAGGCTTATCTATTATTGTATGGCCTCTATCCTTATCGCTTAAAAATAAGTTTTTAATGCAAATTATTCATACCCATGAAAAATAATAATGGGAAATAGTTGTTTTTGTATGTGTCCTTACCTCCAGAAATTACTTTTCTCTTTCCAATGAACCCCTTCATGATACTCTTAAGTACTGGGTGGCAGAATTTAATTACTCTCTCTACTTTCCCGAATATATCGTCTTAAAGAAGCTATTACTTTTCAAGTTACGTTGATATAGAAAATGCTCTAATTAATCAACTTTGAATGCCATTTCCTTCCTTCCACCCTAAGTAGTTTTTACTCTGTCTTCTCATGTTACTTTATACTTATTTTGCTGAAAAGTTTAGAACTTTTCTCTTTTCTTCAGTGCAACTTTTAACTGGCCATTTATAAACTCTATAAAATCATGAAGCTCATTAAAATAAATCAAAACTTTTCCATTTTCCGGGCCACATCAGCCATGCCTGAAATCTTAAGAATCCCCGGTAACTTCCTTATTTTGTGGAGTGGTTGAGAGTGGTGCTTGTTAGATTGTTCGCTATCTCTAGAAAAGACGTAAAAATACGTTAACTTATATGAAAATTCATGCCTGGGCGGAGGTTAATGAACATCATCAGGGTGAGCTCTCGCTTTTGCCTCTCTCCGGCCGTTAAAAGGGTCCATCGAACTTTCCCATTTTGAAGTCCTTGAGTTTTCAGCCATAAAGGCCTTCGGTATAACTGGTTCATTAAAAAAATTAAACAACAAACAAATTGAAATCTTCCAATTTTTTCCTAGAGATTTTTATAGATCGGTGGTTATAAACCAAGCGCATCGCTTCTTGTACATAGGTATTCTAATGGGTCATATGTACTTTCGTTGGTTTATATATGTCAATCATTGCAATGTCATGGGAAAATTAATATGCTCATATTGCCGAAAGTATTTATTTATAATTTCAAATATATATAATTATCATCGGGAACGCGCTTACGAGTAAAGGAATATAGTTTTTGTATTTACTTCCTCCGTCTGATATTCTATCTGAAAGTAAAAATAAATGGTTTTAATGTGTAGGGTACAAATACGAGTACAACATTGCGTACAAGCTTCTTCGCTCAGTTTTTCATCTACTCCTTTATAAATCCAATTGTAAGTAGTCCAAATGTTTTAACTGTCCTGCGGTCACTTTCTTTTTACGCTTTCTCCGTTAATGACGAACCTTGAAAGCGTGAGAAAATAAAATAACCCTCATGGTTTTCATAACTCTTTGCAGATCCTTCGCTCGTCAACTATAATGTAACCACTATAGCTTTATTTTGTGATTTATAAGCGAGTTTGATATCTGAGGTTGCTTCAAGTGGGCTATCCGATACCATCCTAATGTGATGGTCAAATTTCTAACTGACTGCTCCCCTTTGCTCAGAAATCGATGGAAACGGAAGCGATGGTAATTTTACGGGCATCAAATATTTACGAGGGAAATAACCCAGAAATATATTCCCAAATATTAGTGATCATGAATCTGGGACTAATATTTCTACTATTACCCTCTTTCTAGGGTGTCATTTTGAAGTATTTACGTAAGACCATACAAATGACTACAATTAATAATACTTTGCCGAACATAGGATGCCCACGAAGAAGCTGTCCAGACTTCTTGAACGAAAAATAACACTGTCAGAAAATCATCGATTCTGATTGGATCCACAAATTATTTCAGAGATTCCATGGGAGAAAACCATGATTGGGGCATCTATAGATTTAACACCAATGGCCATTCATACGCTTGCTTTAAGATGCTCCTTGTCCATTTCCACGAAATGATGATTCTGAAATATATTGATTAGGCTAAAAATACACTCCGGGAAATTTACTGTAAGCCATGCAAGAGGGAGGTATTTTTAAGAAAGGACATGATAGGAGAAATGGGTTTGATTAGTGAAACTATTAAATGGTAATGTTTGGTAATAAATTTGAGTGCATAAAACCCATATTGTCATTTGTTAGAAAAGATTGTGTTTTTCCCCTCTACCTATGGAAACAATTCGGTAGCGGTTGAGGATGTTCATCTTCTAGGTCCGCCATGTACGAGAGGGATAAGAATGTAGAATTTTATCGAGATTTGTAGAAGTAGAATTTTGTTAGTGGAACAGACTCTAGAGAGGAGGAATATTAGAATAGGAGATCGTACATGGAGCAATGCATCGTCGCATTTCAATTTTGTAAACTGAATATTCATGGGTTAATTACTCAAATCACTTTTTATTTATTAATACATGTTGTCACTTTGCTTTTATATATTTGTTAACATATTTTGTCAGTCATATTTATTATTGTCAAAGTTCTTGGTTTCCTAGTGATGTCTTAATAAAGAAAAAGACATTGTTAGAGGAGGAGGCATATTGAGTAGGATATTTTTGAGCCAAGAGTCCTAAGTTGGAGAGAAGGATAAAGAAATAAGACTTATTATCACAGTGTAAATATATGTTGCCAGTGATAAATGCTTAGATATAATTGCTGGACGACCGCGACGTCAGCATTAGTGTAATAGAAGCGAAAGAGGTTTGCAAGGATAGGCCATTATGGAGGAGATTATAGAGAGCCAATTTCCTTAGCTAAACAGGAGTACCTTAAGTTCTTTTGCTTTGCCTATCCCGAACGGGAATGGCATGTAGAGTATGTGTGTGTATGTAATGACGCCTTTTCTAGGAAATATCTTGAGAAATGGACAGGGAGCTTCTTAAAACATTCATGTAAATGGTCATAGGTGTTGAAACTAGACAGGTAAATGGAAATCATGGTTTTCTTCCTTATCATCGAATTCCTAAAAGATTTTCCGAATCCAAAAACTATTAGTCACACGGTATTATTCTTACATTTTTACAAATGCGCAACCTTCCTCTACTCATAGGTATCACATTCAATATCGTCAGTTTCATGGGTTTAAAAAAATAAATGTTGACCGTGCGGGACGAAAGCTCACCTTTACCCCAATTAGAATTGGTGATTTTCTTATTTTTAGTTATTTTATGTACAAAAACTCCGTACAACTTCTTTGAGGGCATGTGTAGGGCGGCAAAATATAAATAATTTTAGCCATTTTCATGGCTATACACCCTCACTGTAGTATAATTTTTTGTTTTGTGTTCCCCTATTGCTTGAAGTTCTCCCCTCTATCAAATATATCAACTTTCCTCAACCATAATTTGTTTAGTTCTCAATTTTAAATCAAACAACTGGTTACCGTAGGAAACATTGTAGTTAGTGTCCAAGACACTGACGCACGTGTTTATTGCTTCATATGTCTTGCACACTTTAAGTAGACGCTGACATGAGTGTCTCTTTGAGTTTCTGTCGTTCCTGAAAATTTCTGGAAGGTTCTGTGAATGTTGTTGTGTACTTCTTAAATTCGGAATACGTTGGCATCCTGTTCTGTTGGCAGTGGGCTTCCTAGGATTCCTGGCGCCCCTGGCAAAACAAAGGGTGGCGTCGCCCTTGTTTTATGTAATTCTCCATTTTTCTCTCTTGGTTCTACTATATATACTCTACATTTTTCTAAATGGATATTCGTATGAGATTTTTTACTTCAGCATTATCCTATCTTTGAGGGGGGAGGGGAGAATTTACATGCCGCAACGCCTCCTCCATGACGGCGCCCCTCCTCCTGTCTTCTGATGGCACACTAATGTCTGTAAGCATTCATTTTCTTATTTTGGAGATGTTTAGACATTTTCCCTGGAATACACAAATATGTTACTGTTGATTTTAATCTCAAGTTTTGTAAACCTTAGATGGATTCAGTTTTTACCAGTGAAACATCCCTTATAACGTTTTCAAACGAACCCGCTCGCGAATACCTCGCACAATTTTGCGACGAGGTGCACAAATTTTACGCCGTTGGTGACCCCTGATTTTTTACCCATCGTCTTCTTTTTGTGATGAGGTCTTCGAATCCAAGATGGCCGTTTATTTTACTCCATCAACTCTTCTAAGGCCCCTTTCACACGAGCTCTCGCACTCACGAGAGCTGAAACGACCGGCATGGTTTGAATCGCCGCGCCGTGAAATTTGCCGGGACTGAGCTAGACCCTTTTAGACGAGTCCATATGATCCGCGGCCGGAGGTTCTTGAGCCGGCATGTGGCTCAACCACGGCTCAACCCGCTGGTGGCCGGCACCTGGTGGAGAGCTTTGTGACGTCCCATTGCACACACGCCTTTCATACAGGGCCCAGGAGAGCTGCAGATATGCAGGATTCCTCGTCACTCTGACTCCGACGGACAAACCGTCTCTCATGGCTTATATGTGAAAAATGAGCGCTAGGTTGGAGAAAAGTATCTCCGTTTTTGACGCGGAAAGTTTCATTTTTGAAATTAAAGCCTCAGTCTATCCTAAATATTGGGATTAATTCTTTCGTTTTTGTTCTTGATGCTAAGCAATCGCAAGAAGACCAGCTTCCTCTTCCAAATCTAGCATCCTGTGTGTTCGCAACAGACTAGAACGAAGAGACCTGAGGAGCATCGCCGAAGCAAGTGGCGTTGTCGTGAATTGGAGTCTGTTCACCCGGCTCACGTGAGCTTGTGCATTTCCTTCCGGCTCTCTCAAGCCGCTCTGGTGAGCGCGCTCACGAGAGCTCGTGTGAAAGTGGTCTAAGACGTTTCGCGTCAAAATGTAACCTCATGGCGTGAGCACGTGCCGTAATATATTTATCTCGGAAGTTATTTCCTTGGACACGAAATGGAAAGTGGCGATATGGCTCCTTGGGAGGTTTGGAAGGGGGGTTAAGTCTGTGCTCCCCCCTCCCTGACCCATCACCCCAAGCGAGACGAGATCCATCGCCACGCGCCGCGGCTCTCCCGACCTTCGGCTTCAGGTTCCGGCGACGCGTCGGCGGCGCGGCGGATAGTTAGTTCATTGACGTCGAAGTGTTTCCCGCCCATCTAGAAGCGAAGATCGCTATTTGGCTAGAGGCAGGTGTCGATGAAATTTTTGGCGGCGGACGACCTTTTATCACCCCAGCGTCGCATGCGTCGTAATAGGCACCCGCTTCTCGACCTTAAGTTCCTGTTATGTATCCGGTGATTTGCGAGTGGAATAATAATCCAGATTCGCTGTCTTGAGTTCAGAAAATTGATAAAATACGATTGTACTCGTACCTGCTGGAAGGTACCTGAAAGGTGGTCGGGAACAGAAAATTGGAATAGCGGTGGATTAACACTTATTTTATTCATTTTAAACGTTAAATGTTCCTCTGAAGGCGAATTGTTTATATTAATCCTCCAATATTACGAGTCTTAAGGATATGACAGTGTGGATAAAGCAGTGCATGAATGAAATAGAAGCGAAAGAGGTGTGAAAGTATTGAGCTTTATGGAGGAGACTATTTAAAGAGAGCCAATTTCCTTTGCTAAACAGGATTAACATAAGTTATTTGACATTACGTACTTCGAAAGAGAAGAGCGTGATGAGTATGCAAGTATGTGTGTAATTCCATACGTCGACATACCTTTTAGTCAGAAGAAACTCAGTATTTAGCATACATAGCCGATGATATTTCCTGTTAATAAATGGGATATTACCTATTATCAAAATTATATATAATTAGTTATAGAATATTGTAACAATATTTACTCATTCTCTATAAAGACATTTTTGAAAGTCCTTTTACTTATTTTAAAATTTTACAAAAACGTTCGGTAATCATTAAGCATATTTTCAAAGATTATTATATTCATACTTGCAAAAATCATCATAAAGTATCAATTTCCATTGCCCCCATTGAACCGACTTTCCAATGCCCCCATAATTTATCTGCATGCATATGATCGCTTCATATTCAAATCCTAATGAATTATTGTTGCGTTATTTCAAAGTCGTGCGTCTTTAGCCCATGAATTTAGGGGTGGGAAATGCGGAAAAATTATGATGAAACATGAAAATTGATGGGCGATTAGGATGATTTGGAGGAGTTCATTGCAAAATATTTTCAGGTAGCATCTGCATTTATTTATCAAGAAAACATGTAGAAGTGCTTCGACGGTTACGGTAATTTCAAACATACTGTCTGGTACTGGCAGACAGGCGCAAAAGCCGGAGAATCACCCCTCCAAATGTCCCAACGATGCTTAACTTCGGTGACTGATCGGGAACCGGTGTTTCCATCGTGGCAGGCCGTTACCCGCAAGGAAACTTATATCAATCCCTTGAAGTAGTTCCTCTTACATTAGGCAGCAGGATTATCTCTGCCGATTGTAACAGTGCAGAACAGTAGGGGAAATACATCGTGAAATTTGACACATTTTATCCAAAGTTTTAGATGACTGCCCATTAGTTGTAATTTTATTAACATAAAATGAAATAATCATATCGTAAAGGGACTGGGGATCGAACATGTTGATCGCATAATTGTATAAAGTAGGTGAATGCATTCCAAAAGACAGAAAAGTAGGATGGTAAACAATTCAGTTTTGTCGACGATTTATTTATTTCTCATTATAATGCTGACCATGTGTCGGTCGTTCTCTTTTCCACAGCCATATATATAATTTGATGCCTAAGGTAAATAAATTATGATCTCAGTATGAGATGGAGCATTTTCGATTTGGTTTTCGTGTTTCTCGAGATGGAAAGCCAAAGGTTTCAGCCCTGTGAAAGTGAAGGGCCCAGTTTCCCGAGGACTCTTCTATGGGAGGACTGAAAAAGCTTTCAGGAAAATTGGATGCCGCTGATCCCGCGTTGCGGATGCGATATGTTCGTGATATTAAGGACAGTAAATAATCACTGAACTTTTCCATTAGTCTCTTTATTTCCCCCTATGGGACCCTTATGTGTCCACGTTGAAAGCACGTCCGTTCTCTTACCTTAAGGGGGACAGTTGTTCCGTTTTTAGAAGTAAATTACTGATATTGCTTTGTCTCATGTGTCACGTATGATATAGTACCTGCGTCCAGTTATTTACCCCGCATACTAATTACGTTATTCTGTTATTTTGTTAGTAACCGAACTACATTAATATCCGAGAAATATTATTAAACTCCACTGTGGAAGAGTGTGAAATTTAATATTAATAAGGTAATTCAGCTCATTCAATACCGAGGATGTGTTTTGAAACGTAACGGTATTTTATTCACGCTTTTATATTTACTTATTTTACTCTACGAAATGCTGTGTTGAAACTTCACACGTCATATTAGAAAGTTTCTAATTCCTAATCCTGGAATACGTAAATATCAGGTGAAGGCTGGAAGCCACAATTTAGTGGCTTGGACACAATTTTGCATCTCCGTTTTTTAAACGGCCTGAATATACCAGCCTACACAGGTAGAGATTTTTATAGAATTTCTGCTTAATCACAGTGTCTTGTACATGTTAAGTGTAGCTGCTATTATTTGTTTTAAATTGTTAGTTTTTCCCATTTTCATCAATTACAAGCAAATCGTGACATGTACATTTCTTATTAAAATTACTCATTCATATAATTGATTTATAAGAAAATGCTTATTCAATATCTTCAATGTAACTTGAATTCAAAAATTAAATTCAACTTCAATGTAATTGGGCATGATGATATTCACGAAACTATACATACCTGGATGTATAGAGAGGAAGTTAGCCAAGAGGCTGAAGTGTGAAGACTGTTTATTGGCCGTTGAGAGTTTTACTAGAATTCAAAGTAGATAGTAAGAGAGGAAAAGAGGAAGGCATAGTTAACCCAAGATATTGTCTCTTTGAGCAAAATTGCTGAGAAAATGTTTCACAGCTCCCAAGCTAAAGGTTTTCTTTGAAAGACATCTGCAATGAATTCCCTTTTAGCAGATGCAATACCAAATGTAGACAGCTACATTTTTTCATCCTTGAAAAATCATATGTTTCACCATACTCCAGCAGCCAAGCACTTAGGGTTATTGATAAAAACAGGAATTTTTTGATATTGAAACTGTAGAATTTTTCATGAAGCAAAATGCAAAACTAAAATATTACAGTAAAATAGTTGTAGGCACGTAAGTAATAAATCAGTAGATACTATTTTGTAGCTTCTGAAAATTTATGTTTTCAGTTCCTTTATGCTGGGATAATGAAATTTAAGCATTTTTTCAAAAATGTAGAGGTTTTCATTGATACTTCAGTACAAGTTTAGTATGTATAGTAGAATTAAATTTTTGGTTTTCTAATATGTTGTTGGACATCAGCTAATTCCACCATAGTTCGTAATAAGAGAGACACTCTAGTCTCCTCATCATTAAGATTTAAAAAAACCTTATTCTTTAATAAGGCGATTGACGTTATTACTTATTCCTTGGTTTGTAGTTTTCATCGAGACATTGTATACTTATGTATTTATACCCCAGTGTCATTCAAATTGGGAATGTTACAAAGAATATGAATCTTTAAGGTTTAGTCACTTTTCGTACTCACGACCTTTGAACACAAAAGTGTGTGTTAATTTCTAATTAAAGCAAAACATTTTCATCCTGAAATTTATTGATAGAAACATATTTTCATGGTTGGCGATGATAGGTCACCCACTAAAGAAACATGTTTTTAGTTCATCTACATGACGTCTACAATAATAAAAATAATAATAGAGGACGATGATAGCTATGAATACCTCGGCGTCCCCCAACGCCGAATGCAGGAGGTTGCAGAAGTGAAGAAAAGGCTCACCGCCAAATACAGACAGACTCTCAGGAACATCTGGAGTTCTGAGCTGTCAGGCAAGAACAAGGTTCTCGCCACGTACATGTTCACGGTTCCTACACTGCTGTATACCTTCGGGTGCATGAAATGGAACGTCAACGAGTTGCAGAACCTCGATAGGGGAACGAGGAAGATGATGACCATCTATAGAAGTCTTCATCCGAAATCATCCGTCGCCAGATTGTATCTCCCTCGCAATGTAGGTGGTAGAGGACTATTGAGCCTGGAGTGTCTCCACAACAGAGTTGTCCTGGGTACGGCATGCCGAGTGTTGAAAAGCAGGGACCCCCTGCTCAGCTTCGTGAGAGAGCACGAGAGTGCGGGAGCAGGGGCGTTTCTCTTCCAGGCGGCAAAGAGGGCAGCGGACGAAACCGGTCTCGACTTCGACCCGTCATCCGACGGAAGCGACAATGACACGACCATCTCGTCATTGCAGGCAGACGTCCTCAAGCTCGAAACAAAAAAAGCTGAGCAGAAGGCCTTGCTCAAGGTGCACACCGATAAGCCCATGCATGGAGGTTTCTATCGAAACATCGAAAAGCATGGGTTATCGAAGGAGCTGACGTTTGCCTTCCTATGCTCCGCCGGTCTGAAGTCAGAGACCGAAGGGTTTTGTTCTCGCGTGCCAGGATGGTGTCATAAACACACTCGTGTACCGCCGAATTATATTCAAAGCCGAGGTCGCGGACACGAGATGCAGGGCGTGCCGAGCCCACCCGGAGACTTCGAGTCACCTTCTTTCCGGCTGTAGTTATTACGCAAGATCGGCGTATTTAGCTCGTCACAACGCGGCCCTGCGGGTGTTATACTTTCACCTTCGACACCATTATGGAATCGACGAAACACCAGTGCTGCCCCTGGAGATATTGAGTCTGTTGTGGAGAACGATAAATGCACCATCTGGTGGAATTACTCCTTCTCCACCACCAGGCAGTTGGAGGCGACCAAGCCTGATATCGTTCTCCTCGACCACCTCAGTCGCTCCATGTTCGTGATCCGGCTGAAACTTACATGGATGCGAAGGAGGTGGAAAAACGGACGAAATATCAAGACCTACTTTTCGAACTTCGACAAATATACCCCGGACACTCTGTGAAACTGGCGGTCCTCATCATAGGTGTGCTCGGTGGAGTTAAGGGTTCGCTGCTAAATAACATCAAGTGCATTCCGTCCTGCGTGGCACAGGCGGAATCACTAGTTGCACGCATGTAGAAGGCATGCACACCGTCTACTGCGTACGCATGACCCGACAGCAGCGTAGCCACTCATCCGATGGGCGTCGGACGTGGCTGCGATTACTGCCCAACCCCTCTTGTGTCTCCGGCCATTATGACGGCAATGAAACCTGATGCTTGCCGGAGACTCGGAGGGGATCTTACAACTGCAACAATTAAATAATAATAATATTCACCTTATTTATCTTTATTCACCTTAAAAAAATGGTCCATACCATATTAGGTGTCGTCACTTAATACATCCATGCATACAACTCATCCCCAAGAACTTCACTCACGGAAATACGAAATGATGCATAGTTTCCTCTAGTTACCTTTAATTGTTCAATCTCGATTAAAGAGTCAGTAACATCCGTCTTTTGCGACTTTTACAATATTATAATAATATATTTTCCTTTGAGCACGACTGTATTCTTTTTATTCCTCCTCTGCATTATAATGGTAACTATGCTGAACTGAAATTCAAAGGGCATCTCTTAGCACTGTAAACCTTGTGGTCGAGTGTTAGACTTCAGGCTGGTGGGCAAATAACCTCTGTTAGTGTCAAACAAAATTAATAATTACTGGCCATACCCTACAGAAAGTAGCCTCACAATTGGTGACAAATGAATATGCACACCGTATATGAGGGCAGCCAAGAGATTGAGTTGATTGAGTGTCCATTTGGCACACTTATGTATCCACTTCTCCTTGAGTCAAAGAAGCTGAGAAGAGTATAATTTTACAGTCACTGTCTAAAAATGCCATAAATATTAAACTGCCACGAACTCTGGCTTGTTTTCTTAAGTAATTAAAGCATAGTGAATATTTATGTGATCCACACCATAATTCATAACACGAGGAAGGGAATACATACTTTTCACATACTATTCATAAAGTGATTAGAAAATGAAATTTCAAATTTATGGAAATCATGCAAATTACCAAGGTCATGGGACAAAATATATGAAAGTTACTTTATACAAGCGTTCCCCCAAAAAATAAATTACGAATGTTAGGAAAGTAAAATGAGAAAGACTCCCTTGGAATAATGATTGATCAATGAGTTACATTTCTTTTGCCAAATAATCCGTGCCTACCTGAAAGAGGACAACAAAGTAGGGTTGGGTATATCCTTGTTGGGTATATATCTTAACCTAATGCACAATACTACAGTGTTGAATTTTATCCATATTTTTGTCTACCTAATAATTAGTTAAAGGTGCAGCTTTGGAGTGTGTATGATAAATGACTCCATTAGAGTAGTGGAGAAAATTGTTCTAGTGACATTGATAGTGACATTGACTCTCATTGTCAGTGATAAGATCGGTGCACCTAAATAATGCCACTTTTTACTACTATAATATGTTTAGGAGTTTGTTCCTTATATGAAAATGGGTGTGATATATCAAAATGTAAAGTTACTCATTATATTAAAAATAAGCATAGCGTTGGTCAGTGGGATGACCTCCCCATGACGATTGAAATTCATGCAACGCCTACGGCGAAAACGAAATACGAATTCACTTATTTTCCATGGATCACATAAGCTCACAAATAAAACTGCTCTCGGATAACGTACTCCTTAATATGTAATTTACAATTACGGTACATGAGATGTAGGAAAGCAATTACACTGGAAATAAAATCGCATACCAGCAGTGTTCCTCCAATGAAGCTTTTTTGCCGAAGACTCGTGTATTTCGTTTCTCAGAGCTTTCGCTATCAACATTTTCACCAAAACTATTAGTAAAATTTGGCACATCATCAACGAAATAAGGCATTGAACGAGGTACTTCACACCACGTAAACGAAGTATTAAATGCGCGTTTTGAAACATGCACAGCATTATTTACTATATAAACTGCACAGTTTCAGGTGTGACCTTATGGAACTGCATATTTACGTTAAAATAAAATAAAAATACTTTGTATATTCCACACAATAAAATTTAATACACCAACCCTGGTTTCCTGAAAATGTCTACGGAGTAGGCGAAACCCGGGTCGGCGGATTCAATTTTATTATGAGGAATATACAAAGTATTTTTATTTTATTTTAACGTACATTGTTTACTTTACCTTCACCGTACAGTTTTGGCACCAAATAGCGCCGTATTAGTGTAAAAAGTTATTGCTAGCATAGAAGGGCAGTCGTTTCACACATACATAGCGATAAAAAGAGATAAATCCTCATTTCAACCACTTTTATTTGCAAGCAAACAATCTAAATATACACAGGGCTATGCCTGGGAAAGCGTAATCGTACACATGATCTGCAAAAAAGGTCTTGGAGTCGATTTTTCGGTGCCAATTTTGATGACGTCATAAGCACTCCACTTTAATAGCTCTATGATTTCACTGATGTAAATCTTTAATGTAGCATAACAGAATTGCGACTTTAAGTTACTAGTCTTAAAGAAAGAAAACGAAACTGAAAATGTCGCAATCATGTCTCTATAAAGTTGCATAATAGCATTACAGGATGTATTTATTTTATTCAAGGATGACCCCGCACAGAATTGAGAACGGAACGAATATTGTGACGAATCCCATTATGTCTATAACTGTGGTGTACGAGGCACCGTTGGTGAAAAGATTGGGCTGGTCGGGCCAGACCCGCTGACCACATTGTGTTTGGCCCTGAAGAGAGAGGAGAGGTTGATGGCATACGTCCTCTATTCTGCCTTCCTTCTCTTTGTGTCCTTTGTTCCCTCCCAATAAGAGTGTTAATGGCTTAAGTCACCGGCGCGCCCTCTTAGCAAAGCTCCCTTTGCCGCGAGAATACTTGTTAGTGCCGATGCTTACGTCGAGTCGTACGGGCGATGACGTCAGACAAAGGTCGCGATAGTATAGAATATAAAAAACTTTTATTGACCTTCCACGAGCTGTCAATTAAGAGCATACAGAAATGAAAACAGTACTATTAGACCTCAAAACTAACAAACCGGTGTACCTATTTACATTACATAAGCTATGCAGATGAGGGAAATTATAAACAAATTAAATGAATGAACTTTTAAAATTAACAATGTAACATATGCTGGATGCAATATAAAAATATCCGGAGAAAAATAAATTTACGACACAAATTTATCAACACGATGATACACATTTCAGGAAATCATCCACAAACCAGGAAAACTTCAATGTTTTCAATCGTAAATGACAGTTCACATTAATAAACAATCTACATCTCAGTATCCCAGCCAGTGACCCCATAGTAGACAGTGGTCATTAAAAAGTGCTTATTTTAAGAGGCTATTGATAGTGAATCCTTCATCTCACGGGAAATACGATTCGGGTTTGCGATATCGCTGTCAGTGGAAATTGTGGCAGCATTCTCTCCAACCCTGAGGACGAAAATGGACTTCCTGTCGTATAGTGTTTACGTTACGATGTAGTAATTGGTAGTAATATCAAAAATATCTGTTTACAAAAGCGTACTCCTTAATTTATTGCATGATAGTACAACCAAGGTATCATTTGAAAGGTATCGGTATCCCCTAACCATTTTGATTTTCATTTGAAATTTACCCGTTATGGAGGCATTCCTTTATGGAATCATCCCTTGACATATAAATTTAACAAGATGATTTTTTCCTCAATTCCAAATGACAGAGCTTTTTTTCAACCAGTACGTAATTTAATTTCCTCTATTATAATTTTTAGAAGCGATTAGTACCTCCAGCTGACAAAATATTGCATGCGCTCCTGACTTTACAAAAATATAACATTTCAAAAATCCCGCGTCAATCACGAGTAATCGTTTCCTCCTAGGTGAGCTTTGCTTTCATGAAGGACTGAATCGTGGTTATCATCGTCCACACTAACGTATATTAGTTTCAATCGCGATAAAACTGATTTGATTTCTTCTTCCTAGCGTTAATCCCAATTACGTGGGGTCATTTTTCTGGATCTTCAAAATCCAACATGCTCTGTTCAATACTATATTTTCTCTGACACATCATTTCGTCACATCCTTCTTCACATACTCCAACTATGTTACCCGTGGCTTTCTTCATGTATTTCATCTCTCCATATTTAGGTCCGTAACTTCTTCTCCTCATGGGAAAAGGTATTGTGACATCGTAAAATATGGCCACACCTGTCCAATCATTGCTTTGTCACCTTTACCGTTTAAGGTGCGATTCGTAAATTTCCTCTTACGCAGCCATAACTAAATCTGCCCGCTCTGCTAACCCAACTCATACATCTATGAATGCTTCTTTAATTTGTATGTAATGCCATTTCGTGGGTTCTTTCATTAGCCCAGCATTCAGAACCATATAGCATCCCCAGTCCAATGATGGACTTGTAAACCTAGCACTTCAGTCTGGGTGGTATCCTTCTGCCACAGGTAACGTCCGTCACCGATCTCCCTCTGAATCAGGCTGAGAACGGCCCGTTCTTAGTATCTTTATCGAGACCTCCATTATGGTCTTTTTCAGCCCTTTGGTACTCGAAAGTATCCTTCCTAACAAAAGGTGTCCCCATGATGCTGACTGTGCCAACTTTTCCTGTTTCATCAAACTTACCAAATACTCACTTTTTGTATTACTCACTCTGAGACCAAACTTATGCAGTATATTGGTCTAGATAGTCAGCCTTACTCGTGAATAATCCGTGGTTTCTGCAATAGGAATGATATAATCCGCTAATAACATACGCCATAGTTCTACTCCCATTATGTCAGCTGTTATGGCGTCGATGGTCAATTTTAATAAGTTAGGGCTCAGAGCCGACCCCGATGTAAACCGACCTGTATAGTCTTGTCTCCCCTACAGTTGGTGTAAATCTTGCACTTATTTCGTCGTGACATATCTCTTATTAGTTGTGTGTAGCTGACAGACTTATCCTTGCAAATTATTTAGTTCATTCCCCATGTATGATGGAAGTTAATTCTTCGCGAGTTTTCCGCTAGGTAAGGCATTAAACTGTCAACGTTTCGATGGCTGTCTCTGCCATCGTTACGAGGGATTTATGTAATGGCTCCAAGGTTCAATCCCTGATGACGAATTATCAAATCCCTGATGACGATGGCAGAGTCAGCTATCGAAACGTCGGAAGTCGAATACCTGACCTTCCGGAAAACCCTTAAAGCCTTTGTTCACAGGGTTACTCTTTTTCTGTTATGCTCAAAATAATACTTCACGTGGTACTCCGCCATATGCATTTTCGAGACCAGTAAAAATCATGTGCAGAATTGAACTTCTGCAAAAATAAAACGAGTAAATAAAAAGATCCTTGACCTGTTAAATGTAACTCGATCTCGCAAAAACGAAGATGTTCGCAGGGTTTGGTCTTAGTTTACCATACCCATGAATATACATATGGATCCTAAACTTGCCCCTAGCGTGTGTTGCCAAGCATTCCGCATGCACCGAAAAATCAAGACCAAGCAGATTGTAGCGCCGCCACCCAAGTGAAGGTGGTTCTAATAAGGAAAGGCCGTGATTCAAATGGAGATATTGGAAATAAAGGTGCCGGAATTGGCCTCCCAATTAAACCGGCCATTTTTTGACACACAATCGAACCATGCCGATTGCAGCGCCGTGGAAAGCTAGGCAACACTACTGCCCGTACAGTGGTGCGGAAGATTTAGATCCATATGTATATTCATGACCATACCCTTCCCATAAGCTCTTTTGCTCTCTCCCCTTTTAAATTGTGGAAGACTTTTATGGGAAGCTTTAAGTCTTGTTCCGAAACTGATTGCCTCGCAGTGAACCCGATTCCAATAGAACGGGTCATCGTCTGATCAGTATTCATCGATGCTGGAATGGCTCTCATGTCATTCGATCCCACTGTTAACGAGTATTTTCCAAGTTTTCTCATTCGTTCTATATGTGCCATTGCCTGTTCCATTATACTTATCGGTTTTCCACTTGCGTCTTCATTAAATTGCTCTGCCGCGAAATATTTGTCACCATTTTGGTGTTTTTCAGTGGTTCCCTTTGTCGCCTGCTCTTCGTCGATCACCTTCGTGATGTCACATGATGTGGCCATTTTATCTTCTTGATTTTTTATAGCCTACCTGTTCCAATTACTTCTGCTCTTCCCTTCACTGCTTTTGTCATCATCCACGCTTTCGTTACGTAGATAAGGATGATTCTCTGTCTCTGCATGTCGCGAAGAAACGTTTTCTGTTTGTGTGTTGAGTCAAATTTTTGTGCTGCTACTTGGCTTATCTACTTGGCTTATTCTATACTTCCTTAAGTTTAGGCCGGAAAGAACTTTGAATTTCTTTATGCAGATGCATAGTAACGTGACTTTCATAATTTACGAAAGGGAATTCTTCCGCAATGTGTGTGTCTTCAGTTTTGAAGCGACCAAACCGTTTGAAATTAATTTTCGTGAAAATCCTACCTCCAGCAATAAACCATTGGAAATTGTAAATTTAAAACATTCCCACAAAATATACAATTGGCCTCAAACTTCAGGTACTAAAATTAATTTTTCATGGTGTGCTCTGCAATAGCCTCCCAAAGTCATGGCATGAAATGTGTGCTACTATCATATTGCCAGTAAATTAATTTATTCAGTGCTTGTGCACATAAATCTCAATTAAAGAAAATGGCCACCTCTAATCCGGAACGAGTTTAATTCTTTGTATTCTTATATGATAATAATGCAATCTCATATTGCGGAACTTTTATTTATCTGGTAGTCATTGATTTCCAAGTTTTATGTCTCCGTTTGCGTGTCCCGTTTTTTTTACATGCACGGTTTTTTTGTTTTGTTTTTATCTTCAACTTGTGAATTTTTATCATCTCCCTACAAACGAGCATCCTCTTTATGATTCCTGCCCATCTCATCCGTTACTGCCATTTTACAGTCAATCCTTTTCCCAAATCATCTTTTAAAATGAAGAGGCGCTGTCAAAAGAAGAGATTGAAGTGGAATTTGACGTCACAAGGGAGGGATTTTGTCAAAGTTTGGCGGTGAGCGACCCCAGCGGAGGAGTTATGTGAATGAAAAGTCGACGTTCGATTCATCAACTCATGTACTACATACCACTCGTCGCATTAACTTCCATGTAACGAAGTTTTCTGAGCCCCGAAGCGGTGGTAGTTATAATCTCTATAGTCTGGGGGTCAGGTTCGTAAAATATTCCCCCACCATTGCTCTTTTGGGGGTGACTTTCCTCCAAACTAACTTCTCTGCTCCCCAGTGGCGTAGTAGCTAGGGATGGGCGGTCCGCCCCGGGCGGCACTTTTCTCGGGGCGGAATTTTTGCCATTAAAATATTTTTTTACGCATTTTAAATAATAAAAGGGTATAAATACTAAGTATCCCGTGAGTTAACAACTACTATTAATTACAGGTAACGAATGAGGAGTACCTCTATATAACCTATTGAATATCAACCAGCAAAATAACTTGATTTTGGTAGTAGGTATTATAAATAATTTTGTACTTCAAAGCAGTCAAATACATTTTTAATTTTTTACCTATTTCAATGCATTAAAAAATAAATTAAAATATTTTTAATTTTAAGGTACATACATACTTTAAGCGAGATTTCTCTCCTAGTCATAATGGAGACCAAATTTAAATTTCATTTTTGAAATTTAAGCAGTTGCAAACACCATGAAATAAACGTCGTAATATTAATGACGCAAAACATTTACCTTATACACCTGTAATTATCAGTAATTAATTAAATATACACATTTGAGGCCTTAACTTGACTCGTTTGTTTCACTTCTTACGCTTAATAACGCCGTAACTACTCAAGGTTGTTTGCAATTACTTAAAACGTAGATCGGTGAGTAATAAATTTGTTTGTAAAAATATTTGAAAAAATATACGAACTACGCACAGTTACATTTCTGACCTGATGTATACGTCAGAGCTTACTATTTTTTTTTAATAATGCCCCTCTGGAGCGCACAGCCGCACCATATCTCGTGTAAAATTATTGTATTTTCTGGCAAATATCTCGTAAAGTAGTGCGTTAAGTGGTTGATATTTTGGTATAATTAGAAATATGAAATGATGCCCTTCCTAATGAGGCCAGGATTCATTGAATTCTATTTGAAGTGATACCAGTGATGCCCCTCTTAAATTACCTTAATTTTATAATTGTTTCTAAATTGATTGGTTTCATATGTATTTCCCAAAGGAAGGGCGGCATTTGACCGACCGCCCCGGGCAGCTCTAACTGAAGCTAAGCCACTGCTGTTCCCTCCCCACCCCCCTCGCCATGCACCCTTCCTACTCGAATCCGCCCTCCAGTGGGGACTATTTTCTCATCCTCCCTCCCCACTATGCCCACTCTCCCTTTTATCCCAAGCCACTTCGACCGCGAAAACTCATCGTCCTTCCTATTCATACCGACACATTTCCGTCGGTCGCCCACGCCCCGGTGTGAGGGTATCAGCTGTGCGACGCTCGTGTTGCTAGGTAACGAGAAAGGACAAGTTCCAGAGTGAAAGTGTAACTTGGGTTATGTGTGCGCCGGAAATGATCATCGATCTTATGGTGATGCTGGTGACGAATGTGAAATGAAACATCGAAAAAAGCTCTTGTTTCTCATTCGCAGAACGAAGAAAATTCTGGTATTACCCATTCTGCCACATCCCATGTAACGTAAAAGTACCCACGTTCAAGGAGAAATTTTGAACTGCCATATAAACTCTATAGTTTAGTTACTGAGAATCGAGTTTATTTTGAAATAAAATGCGATTTCTTAATTCGTCATTTTCAAATCAAATTAATGCATTTAAGGTTCGCACGCATTGATGATTTCGTTGAAGTTTAGTGAAACAGTTTAGAGTCCGTCCAAGACTATAGCGCAGTTGAAATAAACTGATTTTGCTAAGAAAGAAATAAAACGTTAAAAAAATTTCACGATCTTATGATTTAAACAAAGGCCACCATCTTCGATTCTTCGTTTATGTAATTCCCTTAACCAAACGGCATCGGGCGTGTTTTCTGATTGGCTGCAGTTCTAACTGTCACTTATGCTATCATCTTGGACGAACTCTAATTTGTGCATCGCATCATACGTACATAACTATTGACGGTTTGAATTTGGCGATATGAATGAGAAAGCATCATATTTCACTTCCTTTACCGCATTTACTTCGCTGCATCGAATTAAAATCTCGCATTACCTTCATTGCGAGAATCGTATTGTTATCAAGGGAGGTGCACGTGTCCTGACAGACCGAAACGCAATGTTCAGAGTGATCATTAACTGTATTTCAGGTCATGATTCAAGTTTAGCTGGAAAATACCTCAAAAAATTATTATAGACCCCTTGTAGTACTGAAGATGTGCAAGTTTTAGCGCAAGAACTTAATAAAAAAAATCGTAGGTGGTAGGAAGGAAGAAAATGACATTATCTACTCTGAATGCTCCCATCTGAAAATCTCGAGGAAGCACGAATATCTTTCATAATCTTTTCGAAGCGCGCAAAGACACGCGAAAATAGAGGATACCTTTAACGAAGGGTCCGACTTCTCTCTCTCTCCGCGGTTTTATATTTTCAGAGTCAATTTCTTTCTCGCGCTTCCACCCTCCCCCCCCCCCCCCTCGAACCTTTCCACCCACTTTGTCTCCTCCCCCGTCCCCTTCGCGCCGCCAGCTGTATTTCTTCCCGGGCCCCCGCGGGCACGTCTGGGATCTCCTCGCGAAAATTCGTGACAAGCCGCGACAAATGGACTCTCTCTCTTGAGGAGAAGGGATGAGGAGGAAGAAGATGGTCGCAACAGTATCGTGAAGTCATTACAAGAATGTTCCCGAATTAGCCGGTCCTCCTCCCCCCTGTCCCGCCCACGCGCGACTGCGCTGTTCCCAAGAGTGCCACGGGATTATTCACACGTTATACAGAGCCCATTCATGTAACGCGATCGTGTTCATTGAATTCGATGACCTTGGAGGGCTGCGGGTTAGTCAAATTTTTTAAAGGAAAATTGTGAAAAATGGGGCAGTCACAAGAAACAGGGAATATCAATTGAAAGTATTTAACATACAGAAGAAATTGCTATATTTGGTCTAGGACCGTGGTTCTCAAACATATTTGCTGAAGTCCCCCCCTTTCACCATTTCATAGTCTCCCTTCCCAATATGAATTATTAAATAATAATTATTCAAATCCGTCAATGAAAATAATGCGCATGCGATCATCATGCTAACTTTATTGAACGCCACAGAGTAAATTCAAACGAACTTCAATTTTACAAGGTTTAGGTAATCTACATAACATCGCACTAATATAGTGGTCTCAACTAGTGCACTGCAGTGGGGGAACTCACCACTGGTTGAGAACTTCTCAAAGCGGCTCAAATTGGAAATATTTACGTTTTGCAGAAAATATAAACTTTTATTGTTCTCCCCTGTAATTATTAGCTTTCAGCTGCTTGTCAACTTTCCACCTCATAGCCCTTGCTTTCATTCCTCTGCATGATATGAATTGGGGCGATACTTCGGGGTTGCTGAACGTGTCGCCAGGAGTCGCCAAACTTAATTGGCCGTCGATTCGTGTGATCATTTCTCGAACATAATCGGCCTCCTCTTGCGTCATTATATCAGAATATGTTAGTAAAACCCTCACGTATTATTTTTTTAGACTCTTAATTTGTATAGTCTTTATTTTTACGACCAATGTGTAATGCATAATGGGGAATATTTTCATATGGCGAATCAGGTTACAGTTAGACAATGTGGAAGGGTTTGACATTTCACAAAATATGTCAATTTTCACGTATTTATTGACCTTATGAGTTGGTAGTATTAGTTATTAAGGAAGACAATCGACAACTGAGGTCATTACCGCCTCTGGGGACTGGTGGGTAGATTGGTTCGAGATTATACATACTTACATCGCCCCAGAATAGGGGTCGGTATTCAATCAAGGGTTATCCTTCGTTGCCAGGATCCTAACCCTGGCCCTATCAATGGGAACTCTAGATACTACACCCGTCCGATACCTTGAGGTCATTGATTAACTTTTCCTATCGAAATCATAATGACCCCCGGTTGATCCCACAATGGCCATATATTGACCACCTGGGGCCTTATTCATGATGGACTCGATCTTGACAATGTTGTGAACGTGATGTCACAGCCTCGACAGTTTTTTTCTAAGTTATTCTCAGATTTTCTCATCTCTTGAATAATATCCCTCTGGAGCACCCAACCGTACCATACCCCTTGGAAAATGTTGGACATACCATACGCCATGGTACGCCATGAACGTACCATACCCCTTGGTATATGTTGGACAAATGTCTTGAAAAGTAGTGCTATAAATGACATATATTTTGGTTTCTTTACGAAGACGAAATATTTTTCTTTGTGATCAGGCCAAATTATTTTAATTTTATGAGAATCGATATCTCGCAACCTTAACCCTTTAATCTCAGGTATGTCGGATTTGGAACCTAATTCTGGAGTCATCTCGAATGCTCTGGTAATGGACATATATGAAATAAACGTTCTTCATTGGCTGGAGAATGAATGGGAGGATAACAAAACTGATTTATGACGGAGGAGTGAACCTTGTGAGAGGAAGGGGTACAAGGAGAATGTCATGAGTGAATGTGGTGGAAGGGACTCTAAGGAGAAGGATTAATACGAGTCCTAAGAATAGGAGAGCGTGTACGAATTCAATGAATTAATATGGCATAAGCTAAGAAGCCAGGACAGGGCATTATGGAAGAATGTAATAAAATATAAGCAGTTTTATAGGCCTAGCATCGAGAACTAAGCTATTTTGATTATGCTTTCCCCGAAAGGAAGGCGTGATGGGTACACATGTCTGCATGTAAAGTGATTTGGTTATGATGTTGTCAAACATCATCATCCTAAACGTTTTATGTAAAACACTTAGAAGGAAACAATTAAATGGATATCACTCTAAATTAAACGCCTTGAATACGTACTAGAAGATTTTATTCGATCCAGGCCAATCGCGTCGAATGTGCCGACGGGATAAGATAGGGTCGGCCGCCCATGAAAGCATCATCGGCACCAACCTCTTCCCTTATTACCGTCCGTTTTTGTCCATGGGTACAGTCATCAATCATCCGTCATTCAAGCAACTTCAGTTTTCGTCTTATTTAAGCCATTTAATTACCGATAATCAAACTCGGTGCTATAAACTTAATGAAATTTGAGAGAGGCACTAAATACCGAGGGTCATTATCATATTTTTTCCCATCTCGCTACTTAATATTAGATGGCTAAGATAATCTGTGAATAGCACTTCAGTTCTCACCAAGTGTCGGTACGTGTTTTATCGCAGTGGAGGCCATCGCAAATCGAGAGACAACCATATCGGTCGAAACTTAATGAGGATATTTCATGGAAAGGTGACTTTTTCGGTCAAATAATTGAAAGCCTAACTATAACGAGGCGTATGGCAAAAAATCTCACGGATGGCCGAAAATTAGGTGGCGAACAAACCCTAAAAATTATAAATACTTCTGAGGGAAGAGCCGATAAGAAAGCCATAAAGTGATTATACATGGCATTACTCAAAAGGTCTTCGATTATACCAGAATATTATACTCTCAGTACTTGATAATGTCCACTAAAAGGTACTAGCATCAGAAGCTCGGAATTAAGAGAGAACTTCATTTGAGAATATGCATGGTGTGTGCTCTTAAATTTCAGTAAAGGTTGGCATTGGAAATGTGGTGCTGAAGAAGGAGGATGAAGACCAAATGGATGTAGAGAATCACCGGTGAAGAGGTTAACCAAGAACTGTCGAGAAAAGACACTAGAAAAAATTATTTTAAATGTAGGTTTAATTTTAAATTTTGAAAATTGGTTTGGCAAACTTTTCCCTTTTACGTCGTCAAAAGTTCATAAAACTATGTAAAATAATTATAATTTGATACATAAAAAGTATTCGTTACTTTTATGAAAATTTGTTTGTTTCCAGGAACATTGGAGTCATGAACACAAGAAAAGAACACATTAAAAACTGGAGTCCAATTTTTTCATGTGCTATTTATGAACAATTTCCCTTGCTTAAATCTCTTTGTTAGAATTACTAGCATTGAATGATTTTTTCAAGTAAAACATTTTCGCTTTTACCCTTGGTGTAATATCACTTACCCCCTCGAAATCGTTTCTTATTTTCATACGGTTTGCTTCTTAATATACAATGGGGTGATCATTTTTCAGTCTAATGCTGAATAAATTGTTTTTTGCTGATTCATCTCTTATGCATGATGAGTCTATAGCAAAATACCCAGTAGTTTTTCAATCTATGGCTCGAAAAATGGCGGAACATATATATGGATTATTCATGAGGTTTTCCATTTAATTTAAAGCTTTGCACCGGAATAGCAAGAAACTTATGTGCAATACTGTGCAAAATTTTATTATTTTAGTTTTTTACACTCCAAGTAATACCACGAACGTAAAATGAGTCGCCGCATTCAATTTTTTACGATCTCCTCCCTCAGTTACTTGGGGTTTATCGCCATTTATTTCTATAAAGCTGAAGGGTGTCACGTGTAGGGTTTTTTCGTTATCTTCTACTCACGATTTATCTCGGCAGAAATACTTAGCAATTATTCACTGTCTGGGTCAAAAAATGATGACATGAGCATGCTGGCTTAATGATTTTTCCTAATATACTACTCATTACTGGAATGATAACAATTTTTATGTCTTTTTTGCACCATTTTAATGCTTTCATTCCTTTGCCCTCGGCGGCGTGATTTCACGAGTATCCAATGAGCCGTGGCGCACTGTGGTTGGATTCCGCTTCTGCGAGTACATAAATATCTTATTTCATGCTCAAAGCTCTCATAAAGATTCGGCAGTTGATCAAAAGCTCGGACCAGCGGGCGTGGACGTAAGTGTCCCTGAGGGGAAAAGAAACTTTTTCGAACGAAAAGAATTCTCAGGCGTTCCAGAAAATGCTTCCTTCCTGGATTTTTTTGTCCCCCTCCCCACTCAACCTTTCTCCTTTACTCAATTTATTTAAAAATATAAAATCCAAAATACCCCTGGGGGACTAAAATCGGTGCCAGAGTTGAGTGCCTGACATCTGTCTTGCAGCACAAGTGCAAAGACACTTGTCTCTCCTTTAAGGGCTCTTAGGGCGGGGGTGTCGCCGGTGCCCGTTCTCCCCAGCACCTGGTGCCATAAATCTCGCGGCTAATATTTTTTTCTCGAAGATGACGGTAGGATTTTCTTAAGTTTCACGGCAGAGGGGCGGAATTCACGGCGAAGCGGCCGACGATCCTGTGCACAACCTGGTGCACAAATGTTTTGCCCACAATTCTTGCGTTATTTCCTTATCATACCTAATTCTCAACCGCTCAATCGTGTCCTGTCGGTGAAGGATCTAGGAATTCTAACTGACAACAAACTAAACTTTTCCGAACATATCCATTCGATTAAAAACAAAGCAATGTCACTTTTAGGTCTACTTTACCGCTTCACGGAAATCTCTCACCCCATAGCACTACGATCGTTCTTTTCAACATTTATTCTTCCAATCACTTCATATCAGGGATGTGAAACGTAACGAAATTTCGTTCCATGAACCGCTTCTGGAAGGGTTCGGTCCAAAGAAACGGTTCATGAAACCGAACCTCTTCTGTAACAAAAGCGCTTGGAACGAAAATCGGTTCGTAACAAACGTGGAACCAAACCGTTTTTGGGAATCTTGTTTCAGAAACGAAAAACTCGTTTCGGCTCCGGTTCCAAACTAGGAAAAGCGGTTCGGTACGGAGTAAAATTTACCAAAAGAAAGTTGGGTGCATTTTGCCGCCCTGAGGGATCACCTTGGTATACTGATCAAGTGAGCGATGTGACGTCTTGGGACTGAGTGAAACGACGTCACGGCTGTGATCGGTCGCCATTTTCGTGAGTGGAGAAAAACACCGATCACCATGATGATCTCTCATGAGCAGAAGGGAGGAAAAAAAGTGAGAGTCTCGCGGCACACCCATATAATCGGCGCTCTCACATTAAGTGATTATGACGTCATGATAAAGTGATCACTGAGCAAAGTGTAACTGAATAGAGCCTATGATAAGCAACCAACTGAGATCCAAACCAAACACGACGCGCTGTTATCATCTGTCTATTGAATATTTTGTGGCCCTCTCAGGGACGGTCATTTTATGAGCCTCAGGGGTGGGACGGTCACGAACACGTGTTAGGAGGGTCCCCGACCCTTCCACCCACCTTACCGTTATGCTCAGGCTGGGAATCCCAGGTCGCACACAGCACATACTCAAGACTCATGTTATGAACGCGGTGGAGTTGACCCTACAGAAGGACATCCCTCTTTTGTTGCAAAAGCGTGTTCGCTTCGGAATTCTCTCTGGGTTTCCCTATCCTACTTACTGCTCGTTCCTATGGTTATAAACCGTGTCATCAAAATCTTATGGAAGCAACAAGGTTTTCTCATTGACAGCTCATTATTCTGATGAGGTCAACATAAAAGGACGTGTCAAAACATACGCGACTAATTTTTTTATACAAGTATGGACATCAAAGGGTGTTATAATAGGTATTTGGAAATGACATGAGATCAATGAAACATTTACAAAAACTTTATGCCAAAAATGTAATTTAGTGACTTACAAATCTTGATTTTCTACTTTTCTTTTGAATATTCTATTACATCTAACCAGTTGAATGTCGTTGACGATTTTTGAACGTAATCTGCTTATTATTGATTGCAGTATAAACTTTGTGTGTGAAAAAAGCCTTTCAACGCTTACTTGCGTGGTAGGAGCTGCAAGGTCGGCGCTGGCTAGTTCATATACTTAGTTCTGGATCACTATATTTTCTTTGGCACCAATTTGGCACTAAAATTCAAACTACCAGTAAAAAATTAAACTAACTTGAGCATTTGGTAGAATATTCTTCTCAAGATCTGCAATAAGTGGCGTGAATGAACCCTGTCAAGCGAACTAAAATTTGTTTTCGGCTTCAGTTCGGAAGCGAGTAATGACAAACCTCACCCCTCACACCCATGTTTATGACATGCCGAAGGCACTTCCTAGAAATCTGTCCTCAATGTACATACAAACGCACCGACTAAATCTTGCCACTTACAGCGTGCTCACCCTCTTACCTCTTCTCGCCCCCCCCCCCCTCCGACCTTAGCGAGCCGGACTGAGTGGTGCACACCAAGGGACACCCTACTCCACCATCGTAAATAAACAAAGAGAAATCTTGAAATGGGAATACCGCCCAACACATGCAGCTGCAGCAAAATCGCCGATGCTATGTGGAACCCTTAGTTGTTTTGTTTCTAAGCCGGTGTCCCACGGTAAATTGTTTCGTAAATTTATTCATGAAAAGAGATTTGTGAACTGTTGGACCCCATGTCACACGAGCAGGAAAAATTCATGAATTGGGCGCTGATCGGCTGACGGCCGAGAAGAGAACTTTTTGTGCTGCCATCAATAGTGTGGTCTCTGTACAATCAGAGAAGATATTTTTGCGGGACCTACGTGCCATGATAAGGAATAGCACGCACATATTTCTATAAGTACCCGGGAATTACTATAGCCATACGTATAAACTGAACCTGGAAATTGCAAGAACAAGCATGCTTGCTCACAATGGAACACGTCAGAATCCCGATGTAGCAGTTCGCTAGCCCAGAGTCGCCGAAACTAGGCCTGGGCGATATTGGTGATTCAATATCGTGATATGATAATTTTAGAGTATCGTATCTTGGCGATAACGATAACTCATATCGTAACGATAAATATCGTCTTATCGCGCATCAAACGACAACTTATTTCGTGACGATAAATATAGTGTTATCGCGCCTCAAAATATTGTGATATATCACGCGATAAAAACCGCAATATCACGTTCCGATAAAGAATCACGATATCACGCTGAGTTAAAATATCATGATAAAATATCGTGATATTGCGCTCGATAAATTAATCACGCCCGATAAAACATCACGATAAATATCACGATATTGCGTCCCGATAAAAAATAACGATAAATATCACGATGTTGCGCCCTAATAAAATATTACGATAAATATTACCTAAAAATATCACGATGTTGCGCCATAATAAAATATCACAATTAATATCACGATAAAATATCGTGAAGTTGCGCTCGATAAAATAATGGCGCCCGATAAAATGTCACGATAAATATCACGATAAAATATGGTGATATTGCAGTCGAAAAAATATCGTGATATTGCGGTCGATAAAATATCGTGATATTGCGGTCGAAAAAGTATCGTGATATTGCGGTCGATAAAGTATCGTGATATTGTGGTCGATAAAATATTGTGATATTGTGCTCGATAAAACAGTCACGCCCGATAAAATATCACGATAAAATATCGTGATAATGCGCTCGATAAGGTAATCATGGCCGATAAAATATCACGATAAACGTCACGATAAAGTATCATGATACTGCGCTTAATATTGCGCTATCACGTAATCGCGCTCGATGTACTATGATGTCGCGCCGGAAAATCGTGTCAGAAAAGCCAATCAGTGTCTGAGTTTCATGAAGAATTTCCAGAGTTTTCTTATTTACAGAAATTTACCGAATATTGGCTTGCGCATGCGCAGTGTAACTATGAGAGTATTCATGAATAAATTTACGAAAAAATTTACCGTGGGACACCGGCTTAACGCTTACGAGAGGTTGTCTTAGAGTAAAAGTTTCGGAGGGAGCGGAAAATATGAAAGGAGTAAAACATCCAACGATCAAAATAGTGGGTTGAGAAGGAAAATAACAAATATTATTCAATATTCTAAGATAGCACCCTTATACTCGAACGCAGCAGCGACCAGCAGCATTTACGTGTCATATTACATATCTCAGTTTTCACAGTCCCTGCCAAAGGGATTGCTCCCCTGCCCCTTGCGCCCCTGTACCACCACTGGACCGAAAAGAAACCGTTCCAAAAGCGGTTCAAATTGTTACGGCCGGTTCCGCTTCAGCTTGAACCGAACCTCTTCTCTTTCGCAGACACGGTTCGGTTCGGACCGAACCGCTCTCTTACCGAGAAAAAGGTTCGGTTTCACGTGGAACCGTACCGCTTCAGAGGTTCGGTTACGTTTCACATCCCTGCTTCATATTGCTCTCCCATTTGGACCATCTCTGCCACAACTAACCTTGCTACCCTTAACAGTCTAACTAGTTTCTTTGCCAGGATTGTAAAATACAGAGTTCCCCATTTCCGCGACATGCCGACTGATTCCATCTTATCTTCCCTTGGCATACCGAACCTCTCCGATCAAAGAGCAAAAAATGATTTAAAATTAATTTACAACATTCTCAACTCGAATATCGATTCTCCTGAATTACTTTCCTTCGTTAATTTCCGAGTCCCTTGCCGATCCACTCGTTCCCATTCTTTTCTCCACTTGCCTATCCCCAGACTTTCTCTTATCAAACGTTCACTATACTACCGCCTCTCCTCACTTCTTAACTCCCTACCTGATAATTTCGATCCTTTCCTGCTATCATCTGACTCTTTCATTAACCTTGCGATGTCCCACTTATCTGTTAATGACTAAGAGTCCCTTTTCATATTTTGTTGTTTTTTTTTTTTAATTTGTATTTTGTAATCTTGTCTCTGATGTTATGCTTGTTGTTTTTTTGTTACACCTCTTACGGATACCCATTTTTTATCTTGTTACTATGTCACTGTAAATTGGCAGAAATGCTGTATGTGAGCAACTTTTCAAATAAATAAATAAATAAATTACTTCCTCAGCGGCCGAATATGAATGACTAGAATTTATGAAATCATTCGAAACATGCCCGATTTATTTGGTGCACCATAATCTTTTATCGTGCGTCATTTTTTGCGGGCCGTTTGATGCCTGAAGTCCTTCTCCGAGGGCCAAATGATGAGCACAATATGAAACCAATGGTATTAATTATACGAGTATCTTTTTCTTCCTTTGCCTCTATCTCCATCCTTTATAATGTTATTTTCGTGCAGTGTTGTCAGATTTGGGTATCGGGTTAATATGGTGGCTCGTGTACTAGCTTCTCAGCCCGAGTGGATGGGTTCGAATCCCGGCTGCGGTGGAAAATTTTTCGTGAAATCCCGACTCATTCCTGTTAGCTATGTGGCAGGGCACCTCAAGTGCAGTATACTCCGTTCATCGGTTTATATGTGAACACCTTGTCGCTTTTCATGAAGAGGAGTCTAATGTCGACACCGGGTTTCATTCCTCCATTCTCAAGTAATCCTAAGCTTACCGACCCACCTCACTCGCCTAACCTTAAGGTGGAAATAACCTCAGCCCTCGCTCTCCTCCCCGATTAATCGACCTACATTAAAAAGTGTACCTATTTAAATTGGCTACCTTTTTTTGTAGCTCTCGTGAAAGTTCTTATTATCCTGACGTTAGCCATTGGATGTTATTCAAATCGCACCATCCTTAACTAATCATGCACTTTAATGCATTGGACTGCGATGAATTATGTTGTTTCTGGCTCAAATTTTTGGAATTTTATGGTCACTAAATAAATAATATGTGTACGCTTTCCTTTATTAAGTTTATATTTCCAACCGCTTTCGTCGCATAGGCGAAATCATCCGGTACAGAATTGTAAAGCAATTGGGTACATATACTCTTTCTTGGAAGGGAGAAGTTTAGAGGTTTGGTGTGGAGGAGAGGGGTGGATGGGGGGGTGGGATGGAACGGGAGGGTATGAGGAAAGGTAGGATATGTTGGAAGTTTTGGTGGGATAATGGTTGCGGGTAAGGTAAGTATATTTTTATACCAAATGGCCCAAAATTTGTTGTATATGATAATATCGCGTGCGTAACAAAACCGGTCGTACATTAAATTAACTTGTGAAAGCATGCATGGTGTATTTATTTGACCTTGGAACTACCGTTTGGTCCGCCCTGAAGCACTACATGACGAGATGGAAGTGAGTAGTTTGGTCGTTCATACATTGAGTACGACTAAGCTAACGAAATCACAGACGCTCCCCCAACCTACGTGTTCTCTGCCGATTGCTTGGTCTAATCGGTCATTGTCATGTGATATAAGAGTTTTAGAGGACATAGAAGTTCTTGGTTGAAAACAGTACAAGTCACTCGCTACCTATTTGTCAATAAGCGATTCATTCCTCAACACAACATACTAACTTTTTCATGATACGCAAGATGCCATTTATGTACGAGGCATGTAATCCAGATAATTCGCCAAAAAATATTTTCACTAGGAATAGGCGTCCTTAGATTTCGTGTCCTTATGCTGTTACAACAGCAAATTCCAGCGATTTGAGAATTTTTGCAGCTATCAGTGACCATTCGTTATCATATTTAAAGAAAATTTATGGTACTAACCAAGTCTTACATGCCATACTTACTTACTCCTCGGCGCTACAGCCCTTGTAGGGCCTTGGCCTCTCTGACAATGTTAGCCCAGACGTCACGATATCCTGCATGAGTTTTCCATCTTCTTATTCTCATCTTTCTTAGATAATCATCTACATCATCCAACCATCTTTTCCGAGGTCTTCCTCTCAATCTTCTGCCACCAGGATGTCCAAGGTATATTTTTTTCACCATCCTATCCTCAGGTATTCTCTCAACATGCCCTAACCACCTTATCCTGTTACTCTTAATTTCTGCCACTATGTAAGATGCTTGTAGAGTTCCTCCAGTTCTCTATTCCTCCGTATTCTCCACTGTCCGTCTTCCTTCACTGCACCAAAAATCTTTCTTAGCACTTTCCTTTCCCATCTTTTTAATAGCTCTTCTTCTGCAGTAGTAATGGTCCATGTTTCTGAACCATACATAACCACAGGTCTAATTACTGTTCAATAAACCTTCGTTTTCAAGTTCCGACTGAGGTTCCGTGTCTTGAGCACCTTCAACAAAGCTCGTTAAGCCCTATTGCCTGCTGCAATCCTAGCTTTTATTTCTAATTGCATTTCATTATCTTTTGTCACCAGCACTCCCAGATACTTGAAGTTGTTACATCTCTCATATTTCTTACCATTTAATTCTATAGATTTATCTTTTACAGTCGTACTTTTCCTGGAAGAGAAAAGGTACTGAATTTTTCCCCTTAGCTTCCATAAGGAAGTTGAAAATTTTAGTCCTACTATTTTACAAACAGGTGAAGATCAAAATTCAGGTGTTCAGGCCTGTATATTTCGGAGGATACGAATTTACATAAGAATTTTTATCAGGGTGCGTTAGTTTTTCTGCAATAGTGCTTTGAAAATTGTAAAAAAAGAAACCTTACGGCGGCGGTGGAGCTGCTAGAGAGTAATTCGGCAGCCGCGGTGGCAGTGCCAACGCTGAAGTGTTTGGGGTGAGTGGAGTTAGCGGGGCGACTTACGACCTTGCGCCCGCTCCTCACTCGGTATGACACTCGTGGATTGTAAAACGGGGATAAAAAGTCCGTGTGATGAAATCATGCTCATTACCTAAAGGTACCAGGGCGTAGCTACAATGGAGGGTCCCCGGTATGTATATAATTCGCGTATTCTTGACTCATTCAGCAAAATCCCTGAATATTGTAGCAACAACTGGGAGGATAAAATATATTCCATTGATTCGCAGGCACAGGGGAAAAGGAACTCCTATTTCTAGATTAATACGTGACCAAATTTTATTAAGAAGAATCTTAATAGCTTATGAATTTCTCTCATATTTAAGAAGTTGTCTTGCAAAAGTCCAATTCATTGTAAAACGTCGCTGGAAGCCAAGAAAGTCGCAAAACGTTTGTTTTCGTTCTTGAGCTTGAGTTGATCATTTTAATGGATTTTTGCGGAGGTACCATAAAAAGTCCCTAAAAATAAAAATGAGAGTCTTCTTTTGCGCACTCTAGCTATAATGTCCTGAGTTACGCGAAGATCCATTTTTATATTCTCCGATGATAGGCAATTGAGAAACTCTTTAGAGAAAACTGTTGTGTTCATGGAAAATTGACCCTGTAATTTTACCAATTTTTTTGGGTGCAGCTTGAATTTTTGCTTAAGCTTTTATTAAAGTGTAGTTATTCTACAATTCTACAAACTTAATCATTTAATGGCAGACGGTGGAAAAGGATCCATTTCTTTGGTGAGCTTCAGTAATGAAATGAAATGATCTTAGGAATTGTAGAGGCGGTGTTTTCAACAACTTTTTTTGACATATTTCCGCAATATTAGTCAATTAAAACAAATTTTTATGCGTTCGACATAAGTTGGCCGCGGCGGTGACGTTTGGTGACGCCCCGCCCCGGCAGCAAAAAGGAGGCGGGATCGAATCCCACCACGAGCAAGTATCCCTTGTCTAGGGTTTTAGGTTAGACAGTAACCTTTGCAGTGGTAGACGTAAACCTTTTGGTATTCTATTATACGGCTTATAATCAAGCACTTATCGTAACCTAAAATAAGCAATTTTTGCAGCGGCACTATGACGATAATGAATTACTATTTGCTTTTAACTCTACTTTTCTTTTAAACCTGTAAGACATTCCAAGAGATTAAAAAGATATTTTCAAAATAATGTTAATGATGCAACAATTTATAAACACCGTGCAAGCTATTTTTCGTGAAGAATTATTTTACTCTTTTGCGTAGTAGCTAAATACTTATCGTATTTCATAAAATAAGTAAATGATGATGTCATCGGAGGGAAAACGGCCATTGCAGTTTCCAAGTAGCAGTGATATTTACGAAAAGGTCAATAATGGAGTACCTGCATCAATTTTCCTCATTTGATCGAAATTCAAAATTATGTAGAAAAATAATATGCTATTACCGCGTAATATTATTTTTCAATTCAGTACCTTTTTTGAAATTATTCTCTGGTAAAATTTGGCAAAGTTTTTCCCATTTCCTCGCGATACATAACCTTTTTGATAGATCCAAGAAAGTAATCAGTAAATACCCCGTCATTTTTTGCGTTAGCCCACCCACAATACTCTCGCATTTGCTTGCAGTTTCTTTCTCAATTTTCAATTGGATTCAAATATGGACTTATCGCTTTCTCATATTTCATGCTAATTGCGAAAGAAAATTTTAATACAATAACCTAATGGTCGCTTGCGAGGAGAACGCATTAAAAGGTACAGAAAACACTCCATGTTAAATTTCACTTGTCTGTCATTTCTATTGGTGTATGGTAATTAATCCACGAAGAAAAAATATAAAAAAGAACCAATTTGAAGTAAATTCTTCTCGGGTTTCCGTCCGAGTTAGGTGCTCCATCTTCTTATTTGCCGACGTTTCGATGAAAGACTTATTCATTGTCATCAGGGCCGTCGTCATCAATGGCCCTGATGACGATGATTAAGTCTTTCATCGAAACGTCGGCGAAGAAGAAGATGGAGCACCTAACATGGAGGGAAACCCGAGAAGAATTTTCTTCAATCATTCACCGGGAGAAAATTAAATCCAAGAACCAATTAGTTATGCTTTTCTCAGTCCCGTGCAACCGCCAACATGTCTAAAGTGTACCCATGAAGTTTTTTTATGATTGTAAATTATGCATAAATTCTCCAGTAAATTTCAATAACTTATAACTAGCCTAACATATTTCTTATTCGCGATAAAGCGAATTTTTACGCAATTTCAACAGTTTTTACGCAAATAACGCGGATATTGATGTTTATTTGAAATAACATGATTTTTTAAACATTTTTTGTTTGGCACCACCTAATAGCCTAGACTAATAGATGGGTATATGCATCAACTGCGGTGAAAGATCATCAGATGGCAATGACAGAAGCCACAACCTCATGCTCCAGCTCTATTTTACTAAATTATCCGACCAAATATTAATTTATAATGAGGAAATGCGTCTCACGGACCATGAGTACGTCCATTTCCACAATGTGGAAACGTGACTCCTTCAAGTCTTTTAAAGCGCATGGCGCACAGCATTCCTCCTTTCAACTCGAAAGGAGGATGGATAGGTGTGTGTGAGAGAGGTACATGAGGGGAGTGGAGCCCATACGCAAGGGGACGTCCCTTCCCAGGGTTTATGCTCGAGTCACTGCCGGCACTTTCTTCATCCTCAAAAACATCATCTTCACTACTATCAATGATCTTTGAAATACAGCATTACTCAAATCTATGCACAATAGACTGTGGTGATCAAGTCCCAAGCTGTTTTGATCTCCTCCCCTTATGATGGGACCGACGGTTTCTTTATCTTTTGAAAGCTTTTTAATCACATCTCAACCCTGAGATTTGATTTAATTGCTCTGGCAATTAGAACTTGGCGTTCACGCATCCGTCCTTTTTCCCAGACACGAAATATTTCCCCTGATGACGGATTTTCCTTAGCCCTTATATTTCCTTATATTGCTTGATGCCTTGAAAATCACATAAGGGGTCAGTCCTTTCCCGTCGGTTGTGACTGCAACCTCTAGGGTGTTTCTAGTTATCTCATCTCCCGTGTGACTGATTCGACACGACACTGATGCTGACTTACAGCTGTTCAACCCGCCGTAGCCCAGCGCCAGGGTCAAAGTTCAGCCGATTCAAGATGTGCTTATTTCTGTGTAAAACAACCATCCATAGAGTAATCACCCCATTTTAGAACAGCTCCGGCAAGAAATTTTCAATCCAATTGACGTATCTTGACGCATTCTTAGAAATACTGGTAAGCACTTGGGTGCGCGTGACAAGTAACACCCGGTGCCGTGCGGGTTGCGTCCCGAAGCCTTTTCGTCTCCCTCATTCCCCGGCTCTGGGCCCTGCAGAGCAGTCACTTGACTTTACAATCGTGCACATGTGCAGGTACTGGTTTTCAATGAGCTACATCCTTATAATACCTATACACTATTATTTGTTGTAGAGGTAAATTATAAGGTTGAGTAATCAACTTATAGGCCATTTTCCACCACGTAGTATCCATTTTCTATGAAAAATTCGGAAATGAAACCTAAGCAAAATGTATTGCCTTACAATTAAAAATGTATCATGTGATTGCAATCTTTTAAAACATGAGTTTTAGGCAAAAAAATACTTGAATCTCGGCTGGAATCCTCAGTTATCCTCTAGGACCTTTCCTTGGTTTTCAAGAACACCATGATATCAATCTCACTCTTGACGAAACGGCTCAGTTTGATCTGCAGTACAGTTCTAACCCTGTGATGCAGCATTGTTACAGTACAATTTGTGTTGCAGCACAGTCCAAGCCCTGTTAAGGAGAGCTCTGTTACAGTACAGAAGGTACCACAGTGCACTTCCAGGACTGTGTTACAGCACTGTTACAGTACAGTTAAAGCCTTGTTAAGAAGAGCTCTGTTACAGTACAGTAGGCACCACAGTGCACTTCTAGCACTGTGTTACAGCACTGTTACGGTACAGTTGGTGCTACAGTACAGTTCAAGCCCTGTTAACGAGAGCTCTGTTACAGTACAGTAGGCACCACAGTGCACTTCCAGCACTTTATTACAGCACTGTTTCAGTACAGTTGATGCTATAGTACAGTTACAGCACAGCGATGCAGCACTGTTACAGTGCAGCCCTATCCACAGTACAGTTGCTGCAGTACAGTTACAGTGTTTTTCACCCTGGATTAAATCTCCCACAGTACAGTCCAGCACAGTTTGCTGGACTGGAACTGAGCTAAATGCCCAGTTTAGTCCAGTTTTAGCTCAGTCGCAGTTCACCCACAGTACAGATTTTTTTGCCTGAGTAGCCAAGAAAGAAATGCAGTAGGCACTGGAACTTCATTGAGGCGTTGTTTATAGGATCACATTCTTTGTCAAAACCTGGCAATGACTGTATTTTAAATTAATTTTAAAAAATAATTGATTGTGTGAAGGTGAATTAAAAGATATTGAGATCTACCTAAAATGGATGACATCACTATTTATGGCCTCATACTGAAGAAGCGTTATACATGGGAGTTTTCGTGGGTTCTTTTGAATTAATCTGGCAACTTTGCTCTGACGTAGATTCAGAAATGCTACTTTCACTTTATGATAGAGTTCGTACTCCTCACAGAACGAACTTGAAAAAGTGTAACTTCGACTTTTTTTTCTTATGAAGATTAGAAAAATGTATGTGGGTTATTAGAAAAATGACTGCTAGATAATTTTTATGCCCTTTTTGAGAGTTATTTACTGTGTTACCAATCTTTCTCATGTCCATCCCAGTTCCGTAACCGTTTTGGGACTGTGTACTGTATCAATTGTGCATTTTGCTCTAATTTGGTTTGAAAAGTGTCTTAATCTGTTCTTCCTACCTTTATCTCATCTTAGAATGCACCTCTAACCTCACCCATTGGAAATAAATATAGGTACCTAAAACTCTAAATTTGTTACTTATTGATGAATATTTTTCTTCTGCTCTTTTATTTTAATGGCAATATTGTGGGTAAATTTGTTTTGAACGTTATTATTGCTAAATGTAATAACCAGAAAGATGTAAAATAACATCTTTCTGAGAAAAATACCCAAAATTATGCCTACCACTCTCCTATTGTCCAAATTGTGAGAGTTGGAAAGAATTGTTGGGACATAGATCTATTTTCTGTATCACTTCCACTATCAAAGAAATATTTGACCTCAATACCTGAAGAATTATAGCAAATACACCAAACCAAACCACAATTTTTCAGTTCTCTATTTTGTTGATATATCCATTAATTTTTTATTAGATCTGCATTTGTATTTAATGACTATATTTGCTGAATGTGTTCTCATTGTTGTCTACTGTATAATTACTTTCAATGAAAACTTACTGCAATGGTTTGTAAATGTATGCTCATTTATTGTTACATGTACCTAGGTACTTGATTTTTTCCTATCTTTTGGATAACATACCACAGTTCACTATTGTTATGCTTGGTTTAGTGCATATATTCTGAATTATTGTCTTTTTTAATAACATGGCTAAAGGGCAACTGCTCATTGAATTCTACTATCAAAAGATTAATCCAATCTCCTATTTTACAGATGACAAGATACAAACAAGCAGAGTTTGAGGAGGAGGATAGCAGTAGTGTTGGATCAGTCCATCTCACAGAAGGGTCATCTGCCACAGTTACTCATGTCCGTTGTCACACGGTATGAAGAATCTCTCAATCCTGATTTTCTGTTTTGGATTTACATTTGCAAATATGTATATATGAATTAGTTTATAATTTTAAGCTTGTGAAAACTAATGTATACATATTTGGAAAAAAGCAGTCACTTCATTGTATAAATAATTTCATGTGATGTGCTTTGTTACATTGTAATAGAAATATATCCTTCTATGGGATAACTTCTCAGAGAAATGAATATTTTCTATCCACGCTCCTCAAATGACTGCAATAAATATGTATATATATACATCACATTTTATGTGTTTCCTATCCTCTTTCTTTCACCACCTGTTTGAACGAAATTATTTATATATATATATATATATATATATATATATATATATATATATATATATATATATATATATTTAGGTATTACGCATAAAACTTCTTTGTGGGTCAATAGTGTTGACTCATTCTTTTAAAGTTATCATTTATGTGATATTTCTGTCATAGTAAATTTTCATTTTCTATGTCCCTAAATTCATGCAGTATGTTCATGTAATGAAGATATGGAATTAAAAAAAATACATGTAAATAATAGCCATTAGGGGTTTCTTTTCGCCTTTTTATGTATATTATAAAAACTAGTTGTGCCTTAGCCATAGATGATTTTTAAATTGTTCATTTAATAAGAGATTGAAACTCATTAAATTTTAATGCCTAACATGAATTCTCTCATTCTACCTTTCCTGTCATGGAGAACAGAGGTCAACCTTGTGGAAAGCTCGCAGCATCCTCGAGAAGGCTCTCATTTGCTTCTGCCTCACACTTCTCCTGATTGTTTTTATATTGAGCATATTGCTTGGAGCAAGTGGTAGTATTGAACCAACAAGTGAGCCTGTAATTAATGGTGGAAATGTCAAATCAAATGTATCCTCAATAGGTGAGATAATTTTTTTAGCTAGAGGTATGCCTTCAAATCTTTTTTCTAACTCTGCTCATTGGGCTGCCAAGAATGTCCTGCTTTCTCAAATATCAATTATTTTTAGCAGTGATAGGTCAAAAAACTGTTTGGCCTTGAAGTGATTTGTTTCTCTCTAATTTTTGCTAAATGTAAAATTTTTCATAAAACTTGATTAATATTTGTACTGATGGCAAAGTCAGAAAAGAAATTGATGCATAAGTGGCTGAATAATTATTATTTTGTGACTAATATGCATGCATATTGCTAGCCAGCATGCATTACCCTTATTTTGAAAAATTCCAAATTATGTATCAATGATTCATGTTTCTAAATGCTATGGTGTCCTTATAAGTTTTACAAGTTTTCCTTTCCTTTGTGTGCAAATTTTTTTGTTATTTTCTTCCTAGATAGTTTGGCAACTCTATCAATATTTCGCTTGAGTATTTTTTCAACAAATGTTCAGGTAATATATGGTTGAACTTGATGGTGATTAATTCTTTTTTACCTCCAACAGAAAGTATGAGTGGGAAAGGTGCTTCAGGGTTACCATACTGCGTGACACAACCCTGTGTGACAGCAGCTGCTTCAATTATAAGTGCCATGGACATATCAGTGAAACCATGTAATGATTTCTACAAGTATGCATGTGGAGGCTGGGTGCGGTCGAATCCAGCTCCAGATGGGTCCTCTACGTGGGGAACTTTTGTAAAGCTGGGAAGGCAAAACCAGCTAGTAGTTCGCAATGTTCTTGGTGAGAAAATATTTTTAGTATAAATTTGAAAAGGAAATAAGTATGTGTTTTGTCTTATCAAAGAGCAATTTACATTTCACCAATGAAATAATTTATAGCTCTCTGGTTTGGAAAATTATAACACTCAAAAAATAAAAAAATGCATTTTCTAGAGTAATGTTATCACAAAATATGTGCCTGTATGTACCTACATATGTATAACCTAATTCTTTATTAATTAAATTGGTGCTTATTTTTTGTATTAATAATCCTATACCATAATAAATTAATCATAAATGCTTCAAAAGTGCTTAGATATATAAGTCGTTTTAATTTTATGCAACAGAGTTGGATACCAATGTCTACATTTTATCGTGAAAATGGTTTTGAATATTTTTTAACACCCATTCCATTAAACCTGTCCATAGAGAGGCCATTTATGGATCTGAAGAGCAAGGCTGAGCAAAAAGCAAAACGTTACTACATTTCATGCCTGGATGCCAACGAAACAATGGAAACACTTGGAAGTACCCCTATGTTACGCTTGTTAAAAGATGTTGGAGGATGGAACATTACTCCACCAGCGGACTGGAATCCTACTGTTGCTGGTGTGAGTGATGAACTTTTGTTCTCAAAACTATATTGAGTGCATTCTTTTTCAGCTTTTGCGTATAGCCTTACGTGATGTGTGTCTGAATAATCTGAACATGCAGGCATTGTACAAAACTTACCATTCACCAATTGTCTGTCCCCTTACTGAAAGACCCCCTCTTATCGACCATTTTTCAGTGGAAGTTTTGGTGGTCGTTTAATACAGGTTTCATTGTAAATGTCATTTGAGTTTACATATATATATATATATAATTTTCATGTGATAGTAGTCATTCTTTGAACTTTTCAGGTTGCAACTAAAGTGCCTGTTGCTGGTAAAAATGCTGGTAAGAGTGTTGGTCCCCTTAAAAAAGCAGCTGCTGTTGAGAGCAAACACTGGTGGAATCCAGATAATTGGAACTTGCAGAAGACAATAATGGCAATTCGAAACCGCTATGGCATGGGAGGTCTTTTCTCATGGGCTGTGGAAGAAGATGATCGGAATTCTTCTAGACATGTGATTCAGGTACAATAATTTACTTCAAGCACCTGGTAGTTGCTTCAAACAACTTTTTTCTGGAAATATACCAAATTTCTTGGGAAAACTCATCTTTAACTGGTGAAAGTGCCATATTTCCCTGCCCATAGGACACAGCAACTGGAGATGCACTGTGGTCTTTCATATACAGCTAAAATTAGAGTGCATATTACATTGCAGTGTGCCCTATAAGCTGGAAAAATACAGTAATGTACACAGTACTGCAGGTGAAGCACACAGTTCTATTTGAGCACATTCTTTTGACTCCATGATATGTAGTTTGTGAAATTACCCTAGAGTTTTAATCACTGCATCTTAGAGTGTCAAGGTTGTCGTCTTTATTAGTGAAAATCTAATTCCCAAGCTCAATACACTCCATTAAATTTTCTCTTGCAGATTGACCAAGCAAGCTTTACATTATTAACTAGGGAGAATTATTTAAATAAAACAGCCAATGAAAAAGTTTTGAAGGCCTACTTAGACTATATGACAAAGGTGAGTGAACTATTGTTTACTTTGTTGTGATTGCTAATGAGGGTTGTCCTAATTAGACTATATGAAAAAGGTGAGTGAATTATTGTTTACTTTGTTGTAATTGCTAATGAGGGTTGTTCTAATTATAATCATATTGTAGTTGATAATAGTTTCATCAAAAGGGAAAGTGAATTGCGCGATATTCCACAGGAGAAAAATCATTCGCATTGACCGGGATGATGGACCGCGAAAGGACCGCGAATGATTTTTCTCCTGTGGAATATCGCACTTGTGTGCACTTGGGGGTGACTCCGTAAAGGTTACTACCGTGGCTAGTCCCGGTTTCCTCAAAATTGGAAAGTGAATTAACACATTGCACCTGGATACCTATTCTCATGTAAAGTGAAAACTTCATCATATTGCTTGTCATAGGCATTTAGGAATACAAATCCAATTTGGTATACTTTCCAGATAGGTGTTCTCCTTGGTGGTGAAGAAAATAGCACAAAAAGGCAAATGTCAGCTGTTATAGACTTTGAGACTGAACTGGCCAATATTACAACACCAGCTGATGAAAGAAGAGATGAGGAGAAAATGTATCATCTGATGTCAATTGCTGATTTACAGGAAAAAGCACCTTTTGTAAGTTAATTGTTTTCATTGACATTTTTCAATTTGATTTTATCAGCACTTTGAGTTTTTAAGAGTAATGGTTTGGATGGATCTTATGATTGCATACTTATTTAGGCCTAGATTTATTTCATTGTATAGTCATCTGATGTGAATTTAAAATATAGGTATATCTCACATATTTTTCATTACATATTACTTTAATCATGAAATGATTTCAATTTGTATTTTCCAAATCACAGCCACATAGGAATTTCTAACCTCAATTGACATGTTATGTAATTGTGCAAATACAAATTTATGTTAATTAACTATGCAACAAGTTTTTCTAAAAATTAACATGGCATCTCAACCATTAAGGTACACCATTTAAAAACTATTTCTGTTTCTCCTCAGATGTCTTGGAAAGAATATTTCTCAGATGCCTTCAGGCTTGTCGACCGTAAGATTACCAGTAAAGAGATGGTGGTAGTTCATGCACCAGAGTATATAGAGAAGATGTCAAACTTGGTCATTAAGTACAACAAGACGGCAGAGGGAAAAACGTAATTAACTATTTATTTTTTCCCTTTATATACCGTATTTTTTTTAGCATAAGTCAAAGTCTACTTTACAGCCAAAAATATCAACTGAATTCCGTGATTCGAGTGTAAGCCATGGTGAATATTTTGCTTTTCTTCTATGTGACATGGTTAATAAAGTGAAACATGGGAATGTTAGGTATTGAATATTGAAGCAAAGTGCGACCAAAATTGAAAAAAAAAAAAGAAATTTTTTTTATAATTTATTGATAACAGAGATGCTACAAAACAGGCGGTGTAATGCCAACAGCATCCTTCAATGCTATATTTTCTACCTTATTTCGTGATGAGTCTTCATCATCCTAAACATTGCCATAAGACGAAGTGTCAACTCTGAAGAGTGATTTTTTAATGATCCGATATCCTAACATCTGACAAAGAGGACAAAGAAAGTGAAGTTAGATGAGTAGAAGATTAGTGATTCTTTGGAATTTTTCAAGCTGCCTGTATTGAATTTCATTGAAGATTCACCATTAGCAAGTTATATACCCTTGAAGTAGATGGTTTTAGTAATGTAAATATTTGTTGGAAGAGGTGGATATTTCCAAATATGTATTTGGGTCTCAAAAAGAAAAATATAAAACAGTAGTCATAAAGATAGTGGCAACCCAGGTAGAAATTTTCTGCTCTGTAACTGGGATGGAACTGGGGTGTAACTGATCTGTATTAAGACCTCTGAAACTGGGATGTAACTGGGAATGATTTGAAACAAGCTCCACCCGAGTTACACCCCAGTTACAGAGTAGCTGGGATGTAACTGGGGTACTCTCTTTTATTGAAATAAAAATATTTTACAGAAAAAGAAAATATTTGTAACGGGAGTTACGGTGATGAAAACACAATATCTGAAGATATTAACGTAAAAAACTATTAAAAATAAAAAATAAAATATTTTCCACGCCAGAGAATCGAACACCTTACGTTCCACTCTTCAATCCACTACCTTACCACTGGGCTACCGCTGCCGTGTAGAAAAAACATGGTGAACAGGGGTAAAATCCTTTTTCCGTTTCATAAATTCTGCCTTAAAGGGATTGCACACTAACTCATGAGTTTATCCTGAGGGTAAGGAAGAAGCGGAAGGTATAGAATTTTACTCAATTTCATGATGATACCACGTTAATAAGCATCCATGGATATATTGATGTATCAAAAAATATTTCTCACAAGCTCTAAGTTGGTTTTTAACAATGGTCTAGCCATACTTAAGCACTGTTAAAACCAGTATTTGTGTAGCGGTCTGAGGCCGAGTAATTAAAATCCCATTGATTCGATGGATAAAGATATGATTATTATAGGTATCCACCCTAGGGGCATCCAAGGTGATTTTTTTGCAAGTCCATAAATGCACCCCAGTTACAGATGAGAGGGTGTGAGAGGGTCATCTCATCACAGGTGGATAATTAGCCATACAGGAGCAGCACATACATAGGAGGAAGGCAATTAGCCATACAGAAGAGTTACAACTAGAGATGGGCCACTTTGAAAATTACCTCGGTAATTTTTGTAAATTACCACAGTATTTATTTTTTGTAATTTACCGTGCCCCTGGAAAATTACTGTAATTTTCTAGATAATTCACCCAGGTATGTTTGAGATAATTTTTCATACAGATAAATTCCCAACATGTTCTTTTAAGCCAAGTCCACATTTTCGATGTGTTTAATTATAAATTGAGGCATGTACAACTCATTTTTGGCATATTTTACTTAAATTATAGCATTATAATGTTATAATTTAAGTAATTATTTATATTTATAATATATTTAGTAATTATTAGTAGAATATTCGTCTTGAAAATTTCTCATACTTTGACAAAAGAAAGCCAGATTGCGTGTCGCTGGAGTAGTTCTTTTTACAATTTTAAAATTTTCTAACAGGTTAATGTTGTATTAAGTGTTGTTTAAACATCGTTATTCTCTTCTTATTGCCATTGGCTTTCTTATTTAACCATACATTTTCTGTTAAATGCTTAAAACTAAAAAAAACTGGAAAATTATGGTAATTTTCGTAAATTACCGTAATTTACCGTGGTAATTTACCTCAGATGAAGATTTTGGTAATTTTCCCATCTCTAGTTACAACCCTGATGCACCCCAGTTCCACCCTTCTATACCTCCATGTTTATGAGTCCACCCCTTTGCAGTCCAGTTACAGACCAGATACAGACCAGATACAGACTAGATTTTGCCCTTACAGACCAAATTAACCCCAGTTCCACCTCAGATATTTTTTCATGGGAAGTCTTAACTGACTCAATCTGAATGTGTTGTACATAGGGAACATAGAAGCTGGACGATTCCCGATTTCGTGACAAAAAGTCGACATGTTTACGTTTTATCTCATTATTAAGACAATATGTGTAGTATTTAATTTCATTTTTCTCAAAGTTATTTTTACTAGCAGCGTGTCAAAAAATAAGCAACATAATGATCAATATATTTATGAAGATTTACTGCTCCAGTGTCATCCGTTATTAATCGGGAAATCTTGGTGTTTTCGGGTTGGTTATACAATATTTGTACTATAGAATTGGCCTTGTGGAATTGATTAATATTGTGAAGGCCAAGTACCTAGTACTTAGTTGTCTGTGGTAGGGTACAAAACTTAGAATATAAATCTTACATATTTCTCAGAAAAATTCCCTATGGCTTATTAGTAATAGAGATACATTTGGTTTTTTATGCAGCTAGTGTGTGGAAATATTGACCCAAAAAAGTCACCTTTTTAGTGACTCGACTCTTAAGTCGAAGGTAGGTTGTCATTGGCCAAAAAAAGGAAGACATTTCTCGACTTGTACTCAAGTGTATACGGTATTTATCATATTGAGCAGTTATATTGTGAATCATTCTTCACTGTATGTTATCTAATATAAAAGAGTATGGAGTGTATTTAATATATAGAAATATATGCTATGTAATATAAAGTACATATGTCAGTTATTCATGCATATTGCCTTTTCAAAATATTTGGATGGCTGTAACAATCAACCTTCACCAATGAAATCAACAGTATCAGGCTATATGTGGTGGAAGTGCATTATCAATAATGAAAGTAATCGATATAGTACTGTCCACCATTTATTTAAATTTACAACACGTGTTTCGGCTCTTTTATACTAAGCTTTTATTGCTTATTGTTAGTACAAAAGAGCGGAAACACATGTTGTAAATTTAAATAAATAGTGGACAGTACTAGGTATATCGATTACCTTCACCAAGTCATTGATTTACTCCTATTGACCTTCAAGTTAAGTGAAATCATAAAGTGTTGAATCGTAACGTGACAATCCAACAATCAATATATTCAGAGCAAAAAAGATTTTAAATTAAAATGAAGTTTTGATTGAAATAAGAAATTTCCATGGACATTAGTTTCTTGGCACCATACACATATGACTATGTATAGATGGACACTACTATCCATCAGAAATCAGGTTACTAAATTCTGCCATCTTAGTTCACATTGTTATTTAATTTCATGCTTTCATGAAAGACATATTAACTACCTTTAATATTTCCTTATTTTCCTACTCATTTTTTGTAGGATACTGAACAACTTCTTAATCTGGCAGACAGTGAAAGGCCTCACAGCTTATCTTTCACGGTCATTCCGGGATGCATCAAGAGGCCTACGTAAAGCTCTTGTTGGTTCAGAAGGAGGAGAAGACGCATGGCGTTATTGTGTCACGGACACCACTAATGTGCTAGGTTTTGCTGTTGGAGCTATGTTTGTGAGGGAATTATTCCATGGGGAAGCAAACCCTGATGTAAGTATCAACACATTAAGTGGTGAATGCATGGTGAGTTTCTTTCTTTGTAGTCAATTACTTTTCTCCCCTCATACCACAACTATTAATTAGCATAACTAGGAAAACCTCAGGGTAACATGGAAATCAACTAATTTTTCATATTGATTTATGGACATGAAAAATGACTTTTCAGCACCACAATCAGCCCCAACTTTACACCAATGTAAATTTCAGTACTACTCTGCATTTTTGGTCCTTCTATGTCGGCTAATCTTTTACTAGAGCAGCTTAAGCAATTGCTATGTGGTAGTATACGCACAGGAAATTCCCTGCGTCCACATTCTTTCCATGGGTGCTTTTATCTTAGTTATCATTTCACACTGAAGAAGTCCACATATTCACATAGAAGACTACAATGAGGCTCTTTAAGATGTAACAGTGCTCTTGAGTTCCCAAACCCCATTTTTTTTGTCATAATCTTTTGGTGGGAGTTTCCATATTTTGTGTTTTCTATGAGGTTAAAAATATTTCTTGGAAGTTGAGAACTCGTTCCAATCACTAAAAGAATCTCAGCTTTATATTTGCCGCTCAGTTCACCATAGAGATTCATTAGCTAGGTTAAACACCCAAAGGTTAAGTGGGATCGAACTTCGATGCAGTCCTGTATTTCTCGTGGGTTATGGCTTCGGAAATATATTAAGAATGCCTACCTTATGACACTTCTCTTAAATTGGCAATTGAGATAAACAGCATGAATCAGTGACAACTATGAAGGATTATATCATTAAAAACCTAATGACAACCCATGTCAACATTATTAATATGGACATTCAAATGAGAAATTCTATTTGTGGCCAATTTTCCTTTCTTTTTAATCCCAAATGTTAAATGATAATACTTATTCCTTTCGTCAAATTTTAATGAACCCTGAATAAACATGAAGCCAATAATATCTAAAAATAAGAATTTTGCTCATATCCATTTTTTGATCACTTATTTTGCTATTTGTTTTATACTGCTGAACTATGCTGCTGCGGTACAGAAACCAGATTGGACTAATCATTCAAAGCTAAGCAAGTGCTAACAGAATTATTTGCTCAGAAAGGTTCAGTCACACATTTTTCATTCTTTATTTAGAAACTTGCCAAACTATGATCAGAGTCAAAATATTTCACAAACCTACTGGTGTAAATTAGTGCTTATAGTACAAGTAATAAATAGGCACACATGACACTACATTTTGGTTTGCTGTATTTTGTACCTACCTAAGGAAAAATAACTTTTTTGCATCAGGCATGTTGTCATGTGTGTTTTTAAGTTCTAACTACATACAGTAAAGTCTCATTATAGTGAAACACAATATGATAAAATTTTGATGCAGTGAAATGAGAATGGCGGTCTGCCCTACAATATAGTATTTCATGTTAAAAATTCTAAAATATAAATATTCAATGTAGTGAAATCACTTTTTCAGTTTCAAAATTCAGTTTGTACTCAATATAGTGAAATATATATGCTTCGAGTTATTCCCAGTTTTTAAAATAGTGAAATTCGCTATTTGTTTGTTCATTGATTGGTCGATTTGATGAGATTACTGATGAACATGGCACAAGTTTTCCATTTTGTCATAAAGTGTTTTACGCAGTCTGAACTTAAACCAACTACATGATAAATTAGTTGGTTGCTTTCAGAATGAATTAGCATTATTAATAAATAATTCTATTATGGCCGAGGCAGTTGCCATATATGTCTAAAGATAAGCTCCCATTTCTGGCCAATTATCAGTTGCCAAAAGTGCTATACTATAGTGCGATAGATATGCTTCCACTCTCGAGAACAACTGAGGTATTTTTTGAAAGAAAAACGAACAGCTCTGCTTGTGTAATCTTCTATAATTCCAAGAATATATGCACATAATTTTTATTAACGCATTTACTTTCGTTTATGATGATGTTGTTACAGCCCCTTTAACTGTGTGGAAAAGACATTATTTAACCCAGGGTACTACATATTATGTTGTGAATATTTTTCCACCCATTAGATCTAAAAACGTTAATTGATATCTAAAGCAGAGTGAAACTAAGGAAATTTGTGTTATGAGAGGAAATATGAATGATATCTTTAATATTACAGTGAAACCTCCCTTAAAGGCAGACACCATCCAAATAATAGCAGACACTGTCCAAAAACAGACAGTTTCTCAATCCCCCGCCATAGGACATGGATACTTATGGATCCAAGCCCTCTAAATAGCGGACACTCTGGGTAATTGACATAGACACCAGCTGAGGCTCATTTCCCATTTTCTTTGAGGAAAAATACCTCCCTTAATGAGCAAGAATTTCACAGAATGAGTGCGATGAATTATTTTTGGTGGGAGTGGAACATAATCTAGCCAATAGCTACGAAAAATGAGCATGTGTATCCACAGAGAACTTCTTGGAAATTTTCTTGAAATAGCTCTATATTATTAAAATGGCACTTCTCCACAAAGATGTTCTAAGTACTAGACATGATTCAACAACTGAAAGAATATTTCTAATTCCAGGGGATGCTTTGCGTCTGCATCATTTAGTTCATATTCTACATACACAAAATATGTGCTAAATTGTACTTTGCCCCAGAACTATTTGAGTTAATTGTAATTAATTATCTTTTTAGAGTTCCAATGAGCATCAATGCATTTATATTTTCACCAACAGAACATCTGCAAAACGTTCCAACGTCTTTAAATTATTACTTACTGAAAAATGTTTGGGCATAAGCATAACTCTCCCTCTAAATAGTGGACACCTCCCAATAGCAGAAATTTATCATGGCCCCAATATTGCCCACTATTGGTTGGTTTCACCTTTTAAATTTTCAGTTTATGTACATATTTGCTCTGGCATGAATAGTGCGTGTTCTTGATAGGTATATGTAAAAGTGAAAAAGAAAAACTGACATTAAAAGGAATTTATGAAACAAATCAATCATTGTCTGTACAAAAAACTGGATCTTTAGCATTCATAAATTCGCATCTCCTAATGACATCTATGTTAGAGCCTGTTTCATCAAAGTGCCATGTTCCAATTGATGTGGAAAAGGATACCAGCACTTAATATTCTTTAGAGTGAAATTTGATACAGTGAAACGGAGAACTTTTGGGTTCCATCAATTTTAATATAAAGAGACTTTGCTGTTTGTATTTTCCTTAATTATTTGTTTTTGTGCCTTGTCTCCAGCAATAAATTTACCTGTACCTATATTGTCTCAACTTGCATTACTGGTTGACTTTTCACTTATCTTTCCTAAGCGTGAAGGGTAATCAATTGATTCCAACCTTAGACCCTTCAACTGCAGAAGCCTTGTCTGTACAAGAGAAGAGTGAGTGAAATATTTCCAAATGGGGTAGCAAGGAAGTGGCACTAGGTATAGGACTCAATAATCTGGGTCGTCCTTTTTCCACTGCCTGGGGAAAGTGGCCATTGTTGAATACTAGCAGAGATGCAATTTCTAAGAATTGATTTACTATATATTTGTAAATTTTATTGAATATGCAGTTGACATTACTTCTTTACAATCTAATTATTAATTTTGATACCTATCAGGATGTAATTTTCTTGATTTTTTCGGTATTGTTTAAGTGAGTAAGGAAGGTGGTCATAGAATTAGATCTGCAGAACATGCCTCCTTCTCTAATTTCCTTGGAACAGAAGACCACATTCCATGAAAATTAAAAAAAATATGTGACCATTCAAACCCTCCTTGCAAAGTTTGAACCATAAAATGTGTAGAGGTGGTAGAATGGTGTGGAAAGTGATGGTCAAATGTACAAGAGTTTTCCCCCTGCAGTTGCCCTAGCATTTGTAGAAATACCTTACCCACAGCTAAACGGTTGGATAATATCTTTAAATTCTCCTGTTCTGTTGTCTTTGTGCTTCCTCAACATTCAGACTAAAGAATCCCATCATGTTGACCACTAATTTTAACCTGTAATTGCTTTAACATTAACCTACTTTTCAAGCAGGTGATAGGGTGATTTGTTATTAAACTGTTCATCAACTTGGCTATAAGGTGCACTTTTATTTTTACAGAAAAATGGCTCTCAATATCAGCCTGCATCTTATAGAATGAAGGTAAGATGACAATTGCAATCAGCATTAATTCTGGGATACCATCCACCTCCACAATTTATGCATGAAAAATGGAAAATTTACTATCTGTTCTAAAGCAATGTACTTACTTAATAAATCTTACTTTTATTCTCATTCTTTATGTTACTTGGCTAAACAAATGCTCACTGTATTCATACTTGTCATTCATATCATACGTGCTTAACAATTAAAAATACAAATACCAAATCATTGGTTCATATTTTACTTATGTTGTGGATTTTAGTAATTCACAATTATTTGTACACATATTTTGAATGCCCTTGAATGTTTTTAAAAGTAACATTTTTCAAAATAAACAGTGCATTACATTAATATACATATACTTATTTCCTTCTGAATTACTCGTAATTAGTTAAAATATTTCACTACATTATCTGACAAATTAACTAAAATGGATGAGAAATTTATGTGTATTTCCTGAGTCACTTAAAAATATCATGAGGAATTTGTAAGTGCTGTTTCAGATTAAGAAATGTTTCATGTCTTTAGCTACAATGAATACAACTTGGTGGTATGTTTAAGCATAATCCAATTCCTGCCAAAGGAAAGAACCTAGGGTGATCAATCAATAAACATAAGCTGACCTTTGTTAAAGGATTGACAGATGAATACATTGTCCCAGGTGGCGACCCCGTAACTTGTCACCTTTCAAAAAAAAATTTAGCTGTCTCTCCTATGACATTTATCATAGTTGGTTAGTCTATAAGCCTCATTTTTCTCGACATTGGCATTTTTGGAAATCTTCACTATTAAATCAGTGGCTATGCCTACTTATTTTACTGTACTGTACACCTGCTACTGTACACCTGCTAACCCAGATTCTAAAATTATTAACCCTTATTACTCCCTAGATGAGCTCATTTATGGCATCCACATAGCCAATAGTATTATTTGTACACCTGGTTAGCGGGTTCTCCACGCAGGGGCCTCCTCCTATCCTGGCCTGAAGCTTTCACTTATATACCAAGACAGAAGGAGGGTGCAGGGATAGGAAGGAAACAAGGATAGGGATGAAAGGGAAGGGAGGGGGAAGCACTCGACCCCAAAGTCATGAATAGGCTAAGGGGTTGATGAGCTGTGAAACAACCTTTGTTCTAGGGTGTTAGCTTCGTTAAATCCTATGAAAGAGGAGACAACAGAGTCGCAACCGGTCGTCCAGGGCCTGGTCCACCTGATAGTTTTATATGAACAGCCACTTCATAAAGTATCGCGAGACACTATGTTAGTAGTTCGTATAGGTTGGCTGTCGAAGCTCAAAACACTTAGGCTATCTTGGACTGTCTCTGGTGACTATGAAAATTTGCGGGTACACTGCGTCCAGGGCCCGGTCCACCTGATAGTATTATATGCACAGCCACTTCATAAAGTATCGTGACACACTATGCTAGTGGTTCGTATAGGTTGGCTGTCAAAGCTCGGCATACTTTGGCTATCTTGGGCCGTCTCTGGTGACTATGAAAATTTGCAGGTATACTTTTCAATATCCATTAAGCATTGCACCAGGTTAAGTGGGACCGAGATCTGGGAGTGATCTCGTTCAGAGGCAAGGACAGATTTGCACGTAGAAGTGGCCTTGAGGGTTGTATTGGTAAGGAACGGAGTAAGAGGGGAAATGTGATGAAAAAGCAATCTTGAGTGGAGTAAACGAGCGACTAACTATACCAGAGAGTACACTGGAAGGTAAAACAAAGAAGAGTCAAATACTCAGGAAAATGATCTCCTGCCTACATATTATTATAAAATTCCATAGAAATAATTTTCCCATGCATTGTGATTTAATTGAAAGCAGAAGAGGTTGGAATTATATAAGGATATGAATAACTATTGTAGAAAATGAGTATTTCTTTCAGCATGCCATGCAGTACATTGTATACGATGTGCAGTATTGAGCTGGGAGTCGTGCGAAATGGGCAGTCTTTTTCGCACATCCCTGTATATAACGTGCCCTTGATTTTTAAAAGTTGATTTTCGGGAAATATGAGGGTGTGTTGCACTCGTAAATACAGCACTTAGAATGTCAAATTAATTGGATTAATTATTTACAGGAATTTGGTGGAAAATATTTTTACATAAGATTAGATAATAGAAAGTCCAATCTAGACAAAATGCAAAATTTCTGCCTTATTTCCAAAATTCCATGCTTAAGAAATTTTGGCTTTACAAAGTAAATGGTGTCCTATCATGACTAGATTGTATGGTAGATAGTATAGGTGGGCGAGAGCCTTCTGGAGCCCTCCTGGCACTCAGACCTCTTGGTCCATTGTGCCATCCCACGTTTAACCTGCCTGCCACTTGCAGACGGGGGACAAGAGCACCACGGTAGAGGCATGAAGGAGGGGCGACCCCCAACTTTCCCGGTACAGGTATGGAGGGAGTCCTCCCTCCTACCCTCCTGGTCTGGGTATATCTCCCTCCGGCCTCCCGGTATAGGTCTGGAGGGAGTATCACCCCTCCATCCACCCCGGTAGAGGCATAGAGGAGGGCCACCCATCCAACCCTCCGTCCGGGCCCAACGTTGCTTAACTTCGGTGATCTGACGGGAACCGGTGTGTCTACGTGGCTAGGCCGTTGCCCTCATGACTAAGTAATAATGTAATTGTAAAAAAGGAAATATGACAGTTCATATATTATTCATAAACAAGTAAGAAGGGGGCTAAAATGAACAATGTTTATAATTACTGAGTTCCCCTTTGGCATCACAGGCTAATTTTTCCATCTTCATAGCTTTGAAAAACCTTTTCGTTGTAGAATATGAACCGTCAAGGGAGATTTCCTCATTGCAAAAATCTCTCATTATCGAGTCATCCTCGTCTCTTGTGGTATAGCGGGGTCTTCCAGATCGAGCACGACTTTTAATTGTCTCATCCTCCCTGTTTTCCCTTCTTAGCCATCGGTGAAGAAGATTACAATCTATGGACTCTGAACTTGATAACCACTTGGGACACTGAGCACCAGTCCTTCACCAAGCCCACCATCAGAGTGCACTAGGCTGTACTGGTCTTGCATATAGGAGCTATCTCCATTTTTGACTTCGTAAGAGAACTGCCAACTAAGATTATGAGGCCATTGAGTTGCAAATACCCTTGCCTCCCGCAGTGAATTCCTTTCATTGTTAGGGTTCTAATGCGAATGGAGTCAAGAGTACAGTTGGAATTATGTCCCACATGACTCAGAATATATATATCATAGTGTACCCAAAAATTCTCATAGTCATCAGAGACTGCCCAGGATGGCCAATGTATTTTGAGCGTCAACAGCCGACTCATACGAACTGCTAGTGTCGCGATTCTTTAGGAAGTGACTTTACCTCCATAATATGTATTTATAGTTATCTTATTATGTCTCTTTGGAGTCAATTCCTTAGGATTTTCTGTACCAACCTTATAGGAGAGTCACTCACCTGCTCACACTCAGTCATGCTCACCTGCATAGCTGCCACCTGTGTAAGGATTAGGCTTATGAAGTGCTTCCCAAAAACCTCAGCCATATTTATTTTGCACCTTATTGATACATAGTCAGGTATGGGATTATCTACAACTATCAAAATACCTACCTTCCTATGCCTGTTGATGGTTTTGCCAATTCTCAGAGTTATGCTTGATTTTCACCTGGGGATATGAACCTACCTCTTAAAGCACATTAATATTTAACATATTTTTTTTTGTTTAAAGTAAACTTTTCTTTATCATTTAAACCTTAATTCTCTTTCATGGAAAAGGCAGAGGAAATGATTAATGATGTCAAAACTGCATTCAAGATTAATCTGAGGAATCTCACATGGATGGACAAAGATACCATTGAGCTGGCAGAAGAGAAAGTGGATGCCATCACTGACATGATTGGTAAATTAAATTTAAATGACTTAATTAGTTTCTCGGATAGTATCTAGTTGCTTTCTTGTTATGATGTGAGCATACATTTTTAAACCTGGTGGCTATATAATGTATGCATATATTGGAGTGTTGTTGTAGTCTGGTGGAATATGCGCTTAGGTACATACCCAAATGAAAGTTCTGTAAAACACCAGAGTATGGCCCCACCTTAAAGCCATTAAGATTCATTTCTCAGGCACAATAACTTTGAATTTTCAATTTAAAAAAATCATTGTATCTCTGATGTGAAGGAAGAAGGAAACTCCTGGCAAACTTGGAGAGAGCCAGCATGTATATCATTATGGGTGGAGCATATCCTCTGAATAGTTGTTCTCTCTGCAGATTGGTGCATGTTGTGCTCCTGTGTTCAGTATTGCCAAGATTATCGTGTTTGTGAGTCATGATCATGCGTTGTAGGCCCATGCCATTCTTGCACCTTTCAATCTACCAATCCCTCCCCTCTCCTCTCTGTGTAATGGCACTTTAGGTAACATCTCAGGAGAACATCCTCTCCTTAAATGAGCAAATTTGATGTCCTGCTTGATCCTTTCATTTAACAGAATCCAAATAAAATAAAACTATAAATGATGTAAACAATAAAGGAAAGTATATGGGCTATTCTGAGAACCAGCCTGAATATTTTTAATGGCATTTTGTTGAACTTGTTTGATCTGTAAATAGATTTATAACATTTAGTTTTGCTCTCCGTAAGAAACTAATAAAGGTTTCAAATTGAAGAGCAGAAAAAATTAGGGACTCTTAATCAATAAACTCTTTTGTGAAAGGTAAGAACATATGTTGAGGGAGTCCTTAAACAACACATGCCTATTTTTCTGCGATAATGATCTTATCTTTTTAATCATAGGGTTTCCTAATTACATTTTGGACCCAGCTCAACTGGATGATAAGTACAAAGAGCTTGACATTCGGGACTCTGAATATTTTAATAACAATATAAGGGTGATTCAGTACAACTTTAAGAAGAATCTTGAGAAGTTGGATCAAGAAGTTAATAAAACCAGGTATTTAAGGAATGAATAGCATGATATTTTCTGGCAAATGCTGTTGGATGTCTAGAAATGGTGTTTGGAAAAATATTTTATAGAATGGAAAAGAAATTTTAAGTGCCAAGGTCTACCATAATGGAAACTCTGGTTCCCACTTGATCTTTAAAACTATGCAGATTTGGGCTCTGCTCAAATTTGGAGGAGTTATATCCTCCTATTCATCCAAGTGCTGTTTTCTCTGTCTGCAAGTAGCTGTTAGTTAGTGTGAAATGACCGAAGCTTTCAAAGCACATAAAAGAGAAGTACATGCTAGGAATTTTTAAAACTAATACACCAGCTCTGACTCCCATATTATCACTGGAGATGAAGGAGCTACATACCATCATGGAATAACCAGTTTAGGAAAGCTGGGCTTTAAAATCTTCTGTGGTTCATTATCACTTTTTTCCAAAAAAAATGCATGTTGAATTTTGAGTGTGATTGTTGCATCCTTTTAACTGTGTTGAATTGCCGATCTTACTGTGTTTTTGTCTTTCCCATCTTTCCCCTACCCTCAGTCCCACACTCACGCCCTGATGTAGTATAATATACCAACATTTCAGCCTACTGGGCAGATAAATGTGTAGGTATGTACCACCTTTAGCACAGTTAATGTGGTGATGATTTGAATGCCCCAATAAATGGCATCTGGATTGATTTTTCAAAAACCTTCTCCTTAGAAAGTGTAACTGAGAAAAAAATGTGAGGTTGAGACCATGAATATCAGGTTTCAACCATATATATGGTTGAAACCTGATCTTCATGGTCTCACCTGAACACTATAGTGTTCAATTGCTTATATGTACCTATGTTAGTTTTTTTGTGGAATAAGATCATTAATATGTACAAAATGTGAGCATCTTGAATGGCTAATTTAAATGTTTTAAATTCCCTCATATACACATAATACCCACCCGAACAAATAGCATGGAGTATGAAACATACTATGGTGGAAGAGTTAATAGAGAGAGAAATTAAAGAAAATTAAAAATTTTCACAGGTGGGTCATGACTCCTTCGGCTGTGAATGCTTATTATACCCCTACTGAGAACCAGATAGTTTTCCCGGCTGGTATTCTGCAGCCACCGTTTTATGACATCAAGCATCCAAGATCTCTTAACTTTGGAGGAATGGGAGTAGTAATGGGCCATGAATTAACTCATGCATTTGATGATCAAGGTCAGAGAAAAATCAGAATTTTATAATTTTGTATTTATGTATTTGAGCTATTTGCATCATAATTGTCGAAAGTTGGAACTTATAATGGGTAATAATTATTGCTTTTGCTTTCAGGGAGAGAATATGATCAGAACGGTAACTTGCATCAATGGTGGAATAATCAAACTATACAAAAATTCAAACTGCAGACAGAATGTGTCATTAATCAGTATTCCAAGTATGAGATAAATGGTCAGCACATAAATGGGAAGCAAACTTTAGGTAATTGTCTTAAAAACCCAAATATGTAACATGATATTTTATACTGAGTATTATTCATTGTTGCTGGTGGCTGAATACTAGTAAGATTTTCACTTAATTCAAAGCCCATATTAGGAATTTTATTCACCTTATGAATGATTTAGTGGTTTTCATCTGCAGTAATTTTGTTGCTACATGGAAATGTTTTGGTAAATTTGGCATCTTCAGCTGTTTCTGCTTAGTGTCAGAAGGCTTGACATGCCTGATATTTTGTGTGTGTATATATCAAATATGTATTGATTAGAATCAAGATGCTTAATGCAGATTTGAAATTTGGAATGTGATTTCCACTCTCTATATCCCAGGTGAGAACATAGCTGACAATGGTGGGCTGAAAGCTGCTTACCATGCTTATTTGAATTGGGCTGGTAAAAATCAAGAGGAGAGGCCTCTACCAGGCTTAAACTTCACTCATAAACAGCTCTTCTTTTTGGGATTTGCACAGGTAATTTGCAATCTTTTTTTATCAAAGAGCTCTTCTTTTTGGGATTTCTATTCTAGATTTTCTCCTTGTATAACATTGAAGTCCTCTTAGTAGTGATACTCCCTTATTGTCTGTAGTTTTTGCTTTGTCTCCTTAAGCAGTTCCTACCTTGATTAGGTATCTGCAAGTTAATTCAATAAGGGCCTAAAGCAATTTTAAATCATGGTATGAAATCAATGTTCAACTGAAATTGGCAAACCTTTTCTTTTTAGATAGATGTTTTAAATACATTTACAAAGGTTGAACCTTGGTTTCCACGTCTTATGGTGAACCTGTGTTTACCCCGTGCCACTTTTTAAAAGTTTGTTTCATTGGTATCAGAGTAACCCAAAAGGCTCATGTCCATTTTCTGGGGCCTTAGAAAATTTTTAACTGCTTGAAAGTCATTAGAGGGTCCCCACAAATGGGCTAACCTTTATTCAAGAGGCCCCACCCTGATGAAAATAAACTGTGACAGACAGTGTGACAACAATGTGGTGCACACTGTGCAAGTGTATTAGTCACAGTGTTTGCACACTGTGCTCCCTTTGAAGCGTGTTGGACAGTGTGACCTAATGTGCTGCACATTGTACGAGAGTATCAGTCATAGTGTCCTCACACTGTGTGCACGGTGTCCTCACACTCTGTACACAGTGTACGAACATTGTTTGCACAATGTCCACACACCGTACGGTCACACTGTCTATCATACTTTCTGCATGCTTTTGAGTCCCAATTTACACTTATGGCACACTGTATTCCCACTGTGGTCACACTGTAATCACGCTCTTGTCACATTCTATGCACACTGTGTTTACGCTTCTGTCACACTTTCTGTCACACTGTTCGTCACAGTTTATTTTCAACAGGGCTCTGAGACCCTCACTCATGATCCAAACCTCAAGCTCCTCATGACCCATCTCGTGGCTGGTTTTTTTGCTTAGTGTTGTTGGCTATCTCAACATTTCCCAGAAGAATTAAATTTTTTAATATTTATAGCACAACTTCCATTGAAAAATCTGCCCTTCCAACTTCCATCTTCCATTGACCAACTTCATTTTGAGATTTGTCAATGCATATCTTTATGTTGCTCTAAACTATATTGAAAAATGTTGCTAAGTGTCATGAACCACCTTCTGGGTGAGGAGGGCAAGTCACCAAGGAGCCAAAGGTTCTAGTTCTGAGTGATTGTTGGCTCCTTCACAGGAGTTCCTAATGACTTCAGAGACCTTAAATTTTTCTACAGCCCGGATAATGGACTTGAGCCACCCAAAATGTCCCATACACCAAATAGCACCCTTGGAACATCAGAACTCCGAAGGGCAATCATAGTCCCATTATTTTTAATCACAGTAATTTGTGAAGAGCTCTATAGAATTTAAAGGATGTATTCAAATCATATCATGCCAATTTCCTTGCCCTATTTATTTTCCAATTCAGATGATGATATGCATAATCAGTTAAGTGCTAAACATAGTCTCTGCTTACAGGTGTGGTGTTCATCAAGCACTGAAGAGGACACAAAGTTTCTCATTGAAAATAATGCACATACTCCTCCAAAATTTAGAGTAATTGGACCACTCTCAAATCTTCCTGATTTTTCACAAGAATTCAAGTGCCCATTAGGAAGTCCCATGAATCCACACAAAAAGTGTGAGGTGTGGTGAGAATTTAAGGTATTTTGAGAAATTTAATGATGTAATTCTTTAATTGGTATGGTTTATATGTGGAGCATGAATTTATTGCTCACTTGCATATCATTGCTGCTACTAAGATACTTCATAACATCTCATATGAATTGATTAAAGGAGGTTAATGCCTCCTTGAGATACCAAAGAGTCTTTGAAGGCAGGGTTAACTATAATGGGAGGTATAAAGGGTAAATTTAAAGTGCTAAAATTTAAAACTCCATGGTAAAGGCGTAATTTAAAAAGAACTAGTTTTAATTTGACTGCATTATGAAGATGTATTTTTCATAAAAAAATTAAATTGCGATGCCCTCTTCTCTATTTGGCTAGCTGCTCATGATGCTCCTTTTTTGTAATAGAACATTTATCATGGTTTGAGCAAATCATTTATATATGTTTATATCATGTCATCACATATTTCAAAAAAGTATTGCATTGTTATTTTAAGTATTACTCCATGATTTTTATATCAAATATTGATTGCCGTTACTTGGTATTTGATATGTTTACAAGTGCTTTCATAGATTAATTGTACCTTGATAAGGTTTTTTTTTATCCTCCTCATATTATAGTACTTGATTTAATGATTTTTGGCAGTCACCATGTGATGCACTGGTGTGGAGGTACTTATCTTTGTTGTTAGTTTACTTGATCCTCATATGCATCCAAAATCCACACTGAAATTTACCAAAACACGCACAGTAAACTGTTGATTGAAACTTGTTACAGCAGTTTCTTATGACTTGTAATTGATCTTGGAAACAAATCCTTGGTGTCAATCAAAGTTTAAAGAATATTTGGTAATTACATGTTCTTTATGTCTCTCCCCTATTAGCAGAGGAAGTTGTCACAACGTTGTGACAACGTTACAATGGGAAAAGGTACAAGTGCACACAACGTTGACGTTGGTTGTTGTAATGTTGCATGCACGTAGCCTCAACATCCAAAATTTCCTGAAAAACCATGTTGCTGCAACGTTATCAGTGCAACATCGATGCAACGTTATCAGCGAAACATTTTTAAGGCAGCGTTAAAAAATTTCCCTAGCTTTAGCCATCAATGAAATTATCCCATAATTAACATTAATGTTGATAATTTGTCAATAGACAGTTCTTTCTTATTTACTCAGGTAAAACTTTCTCCCTTAAAACTCCCTTGCCCTCTCCGCTGGCTCTTCCCTGCCCTCTCAAAATAAAAAATGGAATCCACGTCTTTAATACTATGCATGTTATTATCGCGCGATGAAATAAGAATGTACATTGTATTATCCTACCTATTATCTACCTGACTACTTTGTATCTATCTAATTATTGAAAGTCCTACGGCTATAAGTGCACATCCTTGCCCCCGAAATTATACATCTCGTGTCTTGAAAGTCGTATATATATGGCCACTCCCGTGGATTAATGTGACTTCGAGAACTAATTTTGAAATTGCGATTACATGATTATAGTTAGAGGAAATAACATCCAATCACGATGACAGTTATCAGGCATTAATTAATTGCAACCTATATTGCAATTGTAGTATGAATGTAAATGCAATATTACTGAGAATAAACAAGAATTTATCCAATTCCCACATGTTTGTTCACATTCACGTTCACAAGCAGACAACTAACCAGTAGAATACATTATTCAAAATGAAATATATATATATATTTATACGTGAAGACAATGTTCACGTGCGCGAATTCAAAGTGCCGCAGTTTGCCAACCCCTGTGGTATAATTACAGATAAAGTATAATTTAAATCATAGCTGACGTCAATGTTGCATGCATGTTGATTCAACGTCGACTGATAACGTTGTGCTTGGACGTTGATGCAACGTTGTGGCAACGTGCAGGTTGTCATTTAACCTTGTGCACGTTGATGCAACGCTGTGACAACGTCCTCTGCTACTAGGGTCCCCATCAGATTTAAATTGAACCTGTGGGGTTGGAGAACAAATTGCTAGTTCTGTGAGAGAAGGCCATGTCATTACCTTTTTCATTCTCATGACTTTAGTGGTGCCAAAGTTGGTCTGATTTACTGAAGTATTTTCCATTCAGTATACTGAAATATGTCTCTCAAAATGTATGATTAAAGGAAATGAGAGAATTAATGAATGCAGTGAATTAGTGATATTTTTCTTTCATCAGTGGGAAGTGCTTTTGTTAAATTAAGGAATGGTCCCAATAAGCAAGCTATTGCATTTTTAAGTACCTAATTATCTTTGTATAATGTCGTATTCAAAATGAGCTTCAAATATTCCGGTTTTATTCACAATTTGATCCTATTATTATCATTCTGAGTGTTATCTGAAAGGAATGTTCCCTGCCATATTAAAGCTGTATTTTTAATCATAACAACCTCTAGTACTACATAATTATTCATCTGTGCTTCTCTTATTTTTAAATTTATATGCAAAATTCAAAGGGACATGACAGCAAGAAAATACTAGTTTCAATTAGGTACCTAATAAGTTCGCCCAAGCATTGAAGGAAACGTGTAGAAAATACAAGGTGGTAGGTTTTATTGATGAATTGACGAAAGTTGATAGAGAAGTAGCCATGCATGTGATTTGTAAATCCTCATGTTATTGAAAATTACAGCGGAGAAATTCCATGTGTATTAGAATCATTACAAGTTGTTTGTAATGGTTGAATGATTGTGGATTGTATTACTGTGCATGGATGAAGAATTAGAGGGGTACCAGGTTACAGTGAAAATGATAACTTGGTAGATTTCTGGTCTTCCATAAACAGAATTCCAGCCCTTTTTATATAATCGTTTCTGTTGTTTTTTGGCTGAAGTCATCAAATTTTATTGTAACAAATGATTGGCATTTTGGCACAAAGTGTAAAAATTGTTGTGAATTCATGAAAACAGATGTGCGTGTTCACACATCATTTTAATAATGAGAAATGATCAATGTCTGGCATGCTGATAATTTTTTAGTTTGATCTATTGAGATCAAGAAAGCAGCTTTATATTTCATTCAATATTTCAGAAGGTGGACAAAAGACTGATTCATTCAGGAATATTTAAGAGTGATACTGTTAAAGAGTGTGGGAAGAACATTTTGTTGCAATTGGAGCAAGAATGCTTCCTTTTTATGAAATGACTCTTCATGACTATCAGTGATGGTAAATATGGCATTAAGTACAAGTGTTGTTGATGGTCTCAGTCAGTGGTGTCCAACATTTTTGGCTGGCTCAACAGGAAAGACACTTAGCTTGTTACTCCTTTTGAGTTTCAGGGCTTATGCACTTGAGATGATTATACTGAATGCATTACTGCAGGATCGCCCAGTTATGAGTTATGAAGAGAATGTAAATTCAGTAGTCTCAATTATCCGAGTCCCAAATTATCAATATTCTGTACTGTCCAAGATACAGAGCCTCATGTTGTCGCTGTGCCAAGCTGGTTTAGCTCATTCATATGAACATCAGAATCTGGCAATCAATTGGATCTACATATAAAAGGTGATTTACAGAAATATTTTATCCCAATCATGTCAAAAAATGAAGCATATCAAAGCATGGAAATATTTAACTTCTGTCACAATTTATTCTTACATATTATAAGCCTTCCGTGTTATCTGAGGAGGCCTCAGTTCACATTACCTCAGATAATCGAAACTCCACTGTAATCTTAATTTTAGTGGTTTTAAAATACACAATCAAAACAGGTAGTTCCTTTTTTCTGGCAGCTCTTTTACAATATAGATAGGAAATGTTTCAAATTATGAAAGTACATACATATGTACATCCTAAAGGAACCACAAATAACTGATGGTATCTTCCTATAGTTGACCATTTCAGGGAAAGGGAAGTTTAGATGAAGCTGACTAATGATGTTTGGTACAGTGAACTGGAAATTAAGCTCTAGGATATTTCCTTAGTACTCTTTTTAGCTTACTACTCTTATCCAAGTAATTCTGAAGATTTTTGTGCTGACATATTACGATGTAGGCATTACAAGAACATATGATCTTATATTTGATTATTGGACCTAATCGGCCTCTGGACATGAAAAATTAGGTCCAGTGGGGGATTAAGAGGGGATTAAGGGGGATTAAGTAGGGGCAGGGGCAGCCCCCCCCCCCCCCCATAACCTCTGGTACAATAGGAAAAATGGGGTGGTCGTAATGTATTCCATACCCCCCACCCCCTCCCAAAACAACGACCTTAATCCACCACTGCTTATTTGTCTCTAAATGAGTTAAAACAGTCTTCTTTTATAATTATTACCTGCCCTAACTTTGAAGTTAATTCTGATTGAGAGTTGGTTGGAAGTCCAAATTCACTCATCCCCTAAAGTTAGTACCTATGTCAAGTTCTTATCCTGCCCAAAAATCAGTGTAGGGCCATTGAGTCTGAAGAATGAAGTACTGTTGAAAAAATACTTGTGCCCTTTTCTACACAGGCAGAACACATGATTAGAAAGAAAAGACATCAAGAGGTTGCGTAGATTGTCTCAAATTCATCTCAAAACCATTGTCTAAAATAATTTCCTACACTTATCTTAGGGATGCAATTTCTCATTACCAAAGTAAGATGTGTGTATTTTTAGAGGCTAAAAATACATTGAAAAGAGGTTTATTAGATTGTTGGAAATTCATCACTGAACTCTGATCATGACACCTACCTCAAAATTATCCTCGAAAATAATATTATATACCATTTTATATGTAGGGTAAGTACAAGATTTTTTGCATAAATTTGTGTAATAAATGCCTACAAATTGTACACTGAGTATTCATCAAATACCTATAGTTACCGCCTCTTTCAGCTATCTCCAGTATGTAGAGTGCGAAAGAAAGTGTTAGGCAGATTTCTGGGCAAAAGTTATAGGTACTGGTCATTAATCTGTTTTCCTGGGCCAAGTTTTAGTATTCCACCAAATGAAATCCATTCAGAAATCTTGTAAGCATCTGTTTAACATAAGTTGGGAAGAGACTCCTTTTATTCTCCTTGGGAAGAGACATAATTTTATGAATGAATTGTAATTTAATTAATTGTTGGGCACCACATGCACCAGTGTGGGGTACTCAAAATGTAAGGGGACCATGGGAAGGTTGGCATTCATATGTTGCCAACGCAGTGATTTCTATCTTCAACGTCTACTTTTTTTAGTGATGGTCAGAATTCATTGACAATTGCAATTGGAAATTAAAATCCACTAAACATTGATAATGATTGCCTCTGTAAGTATCTTTTAATATCTTCATGGAAGTACATACATGATTTTTGTGATTTGCTAAACTCTTGCATATTTTTTAAGAGAATTGTCCTGACCAACCTAGTTTGGAGGCATTAAGGATAAAGAGAAATATGTAAAATAGTTTTTTTGACCATTACATGAAGCCAGTGGTGAGGTTACTGGACTGAATCATAAGTGGTAAAAATCATTCTTGCTGTCCTGCCAGGCTTTGAGCTTCATACTTGTTTGAAATATGGGGGTGAAATGCTAAATTTTGTGCTACGTTATATCTAGATTACCCTGCCTTAAATAAATTCAACTAAAGACTTTTCTATGGCTTTGCATCATTTGGACACATTTGCCTGGTAGCTGTGGTGAATATGTTGTTAAAGGTTTATGAATTTTTCTGTATTTACTGCAGTTATGTACATTTTATATTTCACATCTTCTCATTTCCTTTCTATCATCATTTTAAGATATATTGGAATGGGATGATTTCCAATGCATGAATGGTTTGTGTTGTGCAGTTATATTTGCTGCTTCTTCATAGTATGTGTGCCTCTACTCCATAGGTTACGATGGAAGAAAATTCAGAGTTTCCTCTGTTCCAGCATTATTTTTCCATAGCAAGACTCTTACATTGTTTCATCAGCACTTAGTGTTTGAGCAATGGGCTTCAAGAAGTTAAACGTGATCTATAAACCATGTGGCCCTCTACAATTTGAATAAAAATGTTTCTGACAGGGTCTTTTCACGTGGGATCAGAGATAAATGAGTGGTTAGTTCGAGAGTTTATGTTGTGTGTTTGAAATGCTTACATTAATTTGAAAGCACAAGAAGCTACTTGATGACAAAAGTGACTTATGAAGCCATGACTTACAAACTTGGTAGCTTGTGCCTAGTCTTTAGAAGTTACAAGATTTCTCTGAACATATCTGAGGAACGTGTTGTATGTTTACCAAAAAGAAAATTATTTTTTTGATGGATTGGAATGGTGAGAAGATTATAGATTTACATTCAATGTAAATTTATTGACTACTGAACCCAAATTAAATGGTTTAAAAAATACGGAATGTATTTTATGTAAATGTATGTGTGTGCCTTTGAATGTATTTCTTTGTTATTTTTATTTGTGTGCAATGTATTAATTTTGCCAAAGTGAAGGCCTACCAGAAAGCCAAATGGAAACAGAAAAGTATTGTTTATTTTAAGTTTGAGATGTACATGTATTTCCTATGTACTACTGCCTGTGATATTTGGGTGACTGTTCTCATATAGCCTAAATTAAAAAGCTCTATCTGTAGTAAGTTGCCATTTGTTGTGAAATATTTCTAATGCTTAAACACATTGTAGAGCATATGTTAAACTTGATCACCATTCTCTTATTTAAAAGAATTTGCTAGCCAATAAAGCAAAAAACTACTTGGATTTATGTATTATTCCATGAGCAAGCAATGGAGCATTGATTGCAATGAAAATAAAATTGAAAAATATTAACTGTTCATATTCTTCTGTCCATTTGATATTGAGTACCTACATGTATTGTAAAGCTTGTGTTATTTAATTTCTTTGTTGATGTGCTCTATCTAAAGTTATTTATACTACTTAAAAATTAATGTGTTGTCCTCTTTCTAGTGATTGGTGATCAAGTAGGTAACAAAACTGATTGTGGAAGAATAAAAAGTTTTCTTATTTTTGCAAGTATTTTTGTTCACATTTAAACTGCATTCTTTACAATAATTTTTAGGATTGCTGAAAGTCTAAAGGTAAGTCTGCTTACTCTAGAAAGGATTCATTTTATGTCATAATTGATTCACATAGGAATGAAGAGATTAATCCAGTATGCCTGATGTTATAACATTGGCTTTGTAATGTAATAGGATGAAATTACATTGTAGTCATAGTTTGAGTTGTCATGCTAAAGGCTTGAATTTTATAAATGACTATTACACAGCTGGATTCTTCTGTCAATACAGTCAATTTCCCACTTATATTCAGATCCTCCCTTAGTCTTGCTCTCCCTCTGTTTCTGACCCTAATCATTACAGATTAAGTACATAGGTAGCAAGGTTCAGTCTCATTTTTATGAGGCGATGCAATGTTGAGGCAGGCATCTTCCGGGTTGCGGCAGCATTCAAGTTTTAAAGTAGGTACGACAGTTTCGCCAGCTGTCCTGCTGGCATATTATTTATTTTTATTTTATTTTATCATCCCCGAAAACAGCACTGACGGCCTTTTACATCGGGTGTTGTAACATATAACAATGGACGAACACAAACACCCATATCCTGAGTGGTGAAAAATCCACTCAGGCGGGACTCGAACCCGCGACCCTCAGTTTAGCAGGCGAGGACTTACCCCGCCGCCACTGGGGCCATTTCATATTCAAGTGAAGAATTTCGAGAAAGATTTTTCTCCCGCTTTATATAGGATAGATTTTGGCGTCAAATCTGCGCCGGTGTTGTGGCCTAGTGGAGCAAGTACCTAATAAGTTGATGATGAGAATATACCTATATGTTTGCATCATAGGACTGAGCCATAAAGTAAAATATTAACTCTGTGGTATCCTTTCTCCAGTCTATTTTCTCAAGCGTCATCTGAAGAAAATCCCAGAATGTCTATATTTTAAGAAAAGTATCATATTAAACCGACCATATGATGATTTATTCATCTTGAGTCTCCTGTTTTTAATTGACTCAACTGCAAGTCAAAGTTACCTATGTTTTTATCTGCCGAAAAAAGGTATAAATTTCTCTTCCTATACTCGAATATACTTATACGAATATATATTTATTTGCTATAAAATTAAAAATATTATTGCATACATTTCTATTAAGTTAAGTGCTTCTTACTAAAAATGTAGACCCACATGCCCCATTTTACATTTGATTGAATGGGCATGGTGGACAATTTTGAGGGAAGGTTGGTTGCAGTCCTTGCTGGTAAAACCTAGAGCTGGATTCACATGACGGAAAATCAGCGTGTAAGATGGAAAAGCATCTAACCAATCACAAATCGGCGGGCGAGTGAAGGGTGGAAGGGTCGGAGCCGCAAAAGAAAGGGGTGGATCCGCGGTAGGCGGAACGAGCGGATACATTTTTTAAATATTGTTCCACCTTCCGCGAGCGGAACGTGACGTCATTAATAATGAAACAGCGGTATCCGACAAATATCGCGGGAAACAATCACTAATATTATTTCACAGGGATAAGTGGGCAATTTTTCACACCTTCGTGGCTTACAGAGAGTAAGTAGTGAAATCAGGTTGTTACACTACAAAGTTTCCAAAAATAAATATAGAAGAAAATTGTATGGCTACACGAACTTTTATTTTAAAGGCTTAATTTGTGGGTGACGTCACTATCTGTCGTAACTTTACGTACTTACCTATGTATAACAAGGAGCGTATGCCCCCTGACTGCACTCACTTCGCTCGCTCCGCCTTTTTTCCTTATTTATTTCAAAACCGTCAGTAACTCTAGTATTTGTGTTCACCTCTGGATATTATTTTCTGTGAAAGTAAAATATGTATTTACTTACTTTCTAGGAATGATTTTTGCTAACGATAAGAGATTTGGCTCATCTGAAATTGAATTATCGTCATTTCTCCCACAAAGAACTTTCCTTGCCTAATTAATTTAATTTTTTTTAAACTTCCAAATCTTCCCGGACAGGTACTTTTGAAGTTAGCTGTAGTCACAGTTGAAAGTGTTTTTTTTACTGTGCTGCAGTGGAACTGGAAATAGTTTTCAATTTCTAGCTGCAAGTAGAAAAACTATATTTATGAACTAATGGCTTAAAAGTGTCCAGCTACAATTTATTGCATTTATTCAACCATAAGTTTCCTGTCAAATTAGGTGCATAGGCGGAGTAATCACAATACAATTGCCTAACATTGTTTCCTTTTTTAGAGATATTATTTTTGTACAAATGGGTCGATAACAATTGGGAACATCCTTACTAATAGATATATAAAAATGTAATGGTGTCTGTCTGTCTGTTGCTCCATCACGCAAAAAATACTGGACCGATTGAGCTGAAATTTGGCATCTAGATATAACATATATCTGGTTGTAACATAAGCTATATTAAAAAGCCCTCAGGGCCCCTGAAGTCACCCCTGGTGAATTGGTTGAATTGAACAGGTTGGGTTCGGTGCAGTTGTTTTATTTTTTTGCTTTTTAAAAGTACTTTTACTCAAGATAGAGGGCTGCGAATTTTTTACCGGATGGCTGAATAATCGATACCTTTAATCCTTTTAATTGATTTTCCTTTACGCTTAATATTTGTCTGAAAATATATCTGGTTGTAACAATTGCTATATTTAGCTGTATGCTCTATACCCTCAGGGCCCGGAAGGTGGTCCATGCTAAGCATTGGGTTCAAGTACTGTGGTTTCATTTTTTGCTTTAAAAAGTACTTTCACTCAAGATAGAGGGCTGGAATATTTTTAATCGGATGACTGAATAAATGAAGTTTCTAATTTTTTCAATCGATTTTCTTTTACGCTTCGTTTTTGTCTGAAAATCATATTTTTAGCTGAGAAATCTTACATTTTTCTTATCTTACGGCTATCTTAAACAGGGGCGGATTAAGGTCGTTGTTTTGGGGGGGGGGCGATTCACTACTTTCCGCGGCGCCTGGGGGGTATGCAATACCTCTCAACGAAACGGGGGTCAAGGCGGACCTCCCTCGGAAAGTTAAAAGAAATGAAGCGCTTGGAACGTAGTTTTGGTGTGGCTATATAAAAAAGTAGATGTGATAAATTATTGAGTTTAGCTCTGTATTCACATTTGAAAAACGTTAACAAACGATGTAAATAATGCCATTCTTGTGAAGATGCAGGTTTCCCGGGTTTTACACCACATTCCAATTATATTTAAACATTGTATATTGATCTGGTGAAATAAAAACTTTCATTGGAGAACCACCTTAATGATTACCATCTTTTCTATTTTCCCGGGAATTACGGGGGGGCGGCCGCCCCCCCCTTAATCCGCCCCTGATCTTAAAGTGTGAAATTTTGGTAGACGTTGGAGGTCATTTGTTAAACGATTTGGTTAATAAGGAAGCCAAACGAAATGTAGCACTTTGCTTTCCGTTTGGTCTCCTTTTGCTCCATTGGAAGTCAAATGGAAAGGCAGTTTAAAGTCGAATGGGGCTCTCCATTAGCCTGCTGTAATAGCCGGAAAGTACTAGGGAAGCCATCAGGGGCACCCCATCGTAAAGCGCGATGCCCTTCTCGAATGTATCATTTCCTCGTTCCATCCGCCGGCTGTTGTTTGCCTGCGCAACGATTTACCAAGGTGTGAAGACCGGAAATGCGTATTTTTTTTCTATTTTGCGAGGCCAATCTCCGTGACATGGGACAATCGAAGTCTTCCTTTTTGTAGATATAACCATGGGAAATTAATGACATCGCGGAAGTTCCAGCCTCTCGCGAAATTTCTATTTCCTGTTGTTTTCCACTCTAAAATTAAAGGCATTTCGGAAGGAGAAGTAAATTCTTTGAGAGACAACTATTCAATGCAGCGGTTCCTAAGCTGTGGGTTCCACAGGAGCAAAATGTAGGTGCTATGTGAAAATACAAAAATTCAAATTCAAATGGATTTTTAAATGAAATTAAACCACCTAAAATATCGAGGGAAACGTCAACTCATGAAAGGTAACCTGGTCAAAAATCGCTGTTTTTCCTGACTAAATCCGCAATCACTCCGACTTTTTATCTTCGTAAATAAGGATTACTCCTTTCGAAGTCTACCCGGGAACTAAATTTAATTTATAAAGATTGGGGCTATTAATGATTTCATTATGACACTATTGAATTTGTCAGTTTTTCAACTAGCTGAATGGCTTAATTTCTCGCGATCGGGCCAGTAAAATTCAGAGTGCGCTATGCGTTGGAATGGCCGATTCAGCTGACCTCGTTACCGCAAGCTAACGGCCTCATGACCTTCCACAAGTACCCAACAGACATTGGTCCCATAGTTTTTCAAATTTTATTGGGAATATTCTCTTTAAATTCTCCATCGTCTGTAAGCAGCAGGTTTTTCTTTTTCCCCCTGAAATTTTTGTAGATCTCTGGAGATTCCACGACTACATGTATTTTTTCAACGTCTGGCATTGTCCCTAGGGAAATAGTAGTTTTCATAGTTGACCTTGGTTTTCTCTGCAACATTAAGCGTTTACTCTCCCCTATGAGCTCCTCTTCGTGATATACTCGTGGTAGTTTGCCAATTAGAGTCATTGCTGTATTGTCTTTTCTGTTGTATTTAAAGAGTCCTGCGCGAAGTTTCTATTTTCTTCTCTTTTGTCTGTTAAGGTTTTAGAAGGGGGAAGACTTTCTTTCATATCGCAAAAGACTTTCCCAGAAAAATTGATGCCAATATAATTTTCTCTTCAGGCTGTTAATTCGTGGCTGTTAATTAATCCAGCTCATACTGACAGAAATTTTACCCAAAAACGTAAATTATTTTGAACCCTGATTTTGGACTGATTTTTCAGTATAGAATTTTTGTACTAGGGATTTGCTCGGGGGCGAGCTTTGAATCCAGGAGTAAAAGCTCCTTGGTCATGGTGGAATATTCTGCATATACTATTTTACGGAATCAAATGTAAAATTACTAATTTTATTAAACTGTCATTGCTCAAGATGAAACATATATTTTAAAACTGGTTTTATAAAACGCATTTGGAATACAGTTACTTCTATTTTCATTTTGTCGTTTTACAAAAATTCAGCAAATCGAAAAATTTCAGCGCAAAGAGCAGGCATTTTTTCCTAATAGTTCCGGTGCCACCGTCTCCAGTCCGATGAATTTGAACGTAGATAAAAAAGGACTGATGCAAAGTAGGTTGTGCGCTCACTGTGATCACTGACACATATTTTCGCGAGACCATCCTTCGAGCTTGGGGCCTTTTTTTCAGGCTGGATCTCACGGCAGTCCAATTCGCGTCATAGGTATTAACTTAGTTTTTGTGGCATTCGAAGGGCGCCGGAGTAAAACGTCATAAAGTGTAATTCTTATTCCACGCTTGCTTGCGGTATGAAAAACAGCCGAAGAAGTCAATTCACTGGTAAATAAATTTATTTGTTTTTAGAGAAAATCACCTCTCCCCTTTTTACATATTTCAGCATTCTCAGCCCAAGAAAGTTCATGTGCGAGATTTTATGAGGCTACTCGTGGAAACATTTTTGCCTGGGCCCAAGTCGTTTTCGGCGCTCCCATTTGTCCTCATATACTAAATACTTATTAGATTTTTTCATAAATAATAATTGAAATTCAACCACTCGTACTATTTTCTTCCTCTAACATTGCTGTCTGATATGAGTTTCATTAACAATGTTGCCTCAGGGCTGATGTGGTGGAACTAATACATGACAAAAGAAGAACTCTTTGCAAGTTTTCCATTGATAAATATTTGATTCGACCGGTTCAGTTGTTCTGCAAGGGTTGATAACAGCATCGAAACTGGTCACATTTGATATTTATCGGCCGAAAGCTGCAAAGAGTTTTTATTTCGTTATATGATTCATAATAAATATTCTGTGATGGCAATATAACTGTGATGGCATTCGGGAAAAAAACCTTGAGGAGACCTTCAATGCAGTGTAGAGCTCAATAGCTCTAGGATGAGACTTTGGGCACCCATAGTGTAACATTTAGCTTGCTGCTTATTTGGGGTGACGACCAAAAAAGGCGATCATTTTCGCAATTCAGGCGATCATTTTCGCAATTGGTTAAGGGAGGGACATGTAGGGAATGGAAAAAGAATGAAGGGAAACCCGGTGTCGACTTTACAATGCTCTAATGGTGCCTAAGGATTAACAGTTGGACTTTAAACTGCTCTCCACATGAAGCGATCGGGGCGGGAGTTATGCGAACCGATGAAGAGATCGGGATTCCCCTGGAAAAAATCTACAAATCGCCGGGATTCGAGTCCGCGTCCACGGGATGATAAGTCAATACTCTAGCCAGCGCAACAACTATCTTATCAATGTATTTGAAACAAATGTTTTTTTGAAGGTTGCTCCTTAATATGACGCTCTCCTTAAGTGGCGCCCCCGGCGGTCGTTTTATCCATCCCTCGAGATTGATACTCAGTAGAGAGAAGGAGTTTTTGATTACGAAACGACTACCTGCCGAAGAGCGCCGCGCCTTGGGGATTGGGTTATGGACCCCTTGCGAATGGCTAACTCATAGCATCCGCATCAGTAAATCGATCAACATGCGGGCGATAACACAGCGTTTAACTGTGATGACATCCGGGAAAAAAAATTCTTGAAAATCTCCAATGCCGTGCCAGAGCTCAAGGATGTGACTTCGGGCACCCACAGTTTAACAAAACATTGTGGATGCAGAAGGGCATCGCCGGTGGAGCGCTCGGAAAATTATTTTCAGTGTGCATACGCAGTGTTGTTAAGTGCTGCTTGGAACACAGTACGAGTATTATGAGGTAATTATGTCAACGTTACATCTACGTTCTATACCTAGAGCCGCCGGAAGAGCGTCTAGGACGTAAACCAAAAAGAGGAAGGGCAGAGGAAAATGGTTAAATATGATTAATGAAGGTGCTGGGGGAGAAAATCAATGCCTACTTAGGAGTGTTTCCTGGAATTATTGCTTCGATCTCCTCTTGTTGTTAATGTTAACTTTTCCCGGGGAGAAAGGATTCTCGATCATATCTGAAAAGGAATCATCTGCTCGAAAGTGAATTTTGCTATTGTCTGAATTGCGAAAATGAATTGCGCCCCGCGGTGGTTAGAAAGGTACAGGCTCTCCTTAGGAGGATTTTATTTTCAATTTCTTATGCATATTTAGGACGGGATAAGACTGGGAATGGAATGTTGACGGATCCATCGTTTCGTTGGTGATGGAACTGCTGAGAACGATTAGAATGAGTTACGTTTGTGAGGATCAGGGATGTCAACTTCAAATGCTTTTTGTGGGGAAAATTTTTCCTAAAACTATAATCCTTTGGGGAAGTAGGGGCCGGAATAATCTGACATCCCACCCCAAAATCAGTGTCACTAGCGTGCCTAATGAATCTCAGTGACTTAGTTTCCGCCTCATTCCACCCTGACTGATATTTTTGCCTCAGCAGCCGCAGATGGCGGATCTGGCAGCATGTTAAAAATATGATATGCTCTGAGTAGATATCACAAGTATTGAAACGTATTAGCTACGAAAGGGTGTTTGTCGGAGCTATTAAACGTTTTAAAGTCACCAGAGAAAACTTTGAATTGTTAGTACTAGAGAGAAAAATGCAGTGCGTTGGAACAATTGATAATGGATACAGTGTAATTTTCATTACTTTCAGGAATGTGTAGATGTGTTGTTTAGTTGAGACTTTTAGCTAAGTGGTGTAAAGTATTTTTCAGTGGTAAATGAAATAGTGTGGTCGCAACGATGGATTTCCAATTTCTTCTGAGAAATAATTTTTTTCCCTTCCTTTCTAGGCGTATTCTTTCAGGATATTGGCACATACGCTTTCATAATGAAATTACGTTTTATGATTAGCTTTACTTTATTATTAATTTTTATAACCATTAACATCACCTCTGAGTGATCAGTTAAATCAGGATAATGCCATTTTTTTCAACCATTCTGTCGTCGTGAAGGTTCATTCTTTCGAGGGAGACAATTGTATGAATGGAGGTATGAGATGCAAAGCTATAAAATAAACATTTTATATTATCCCATCAATAATTCGTTATCCCCCTCCATCTTAAAGGGTATTCCCCCTATGGCCATCGACATACCCAGGATTGTTCTTGGGTACTTGGCCTCCATTCGCTATTTCTTAAGTTCCCAGAAGGGGAGCAGTCGGCCATCTGCAAAGGACTGGCGCCTTCCTGGTTATGCCAAAGCCTCTTGTCTCATGAGACCCGCCTTGACGCGTCTTTAATTTTCCTTGCTAAATTAAAAAGAATGCATGCCGCTATTTTTGCTGGAAAAAACCTGTACGCCACTGCCCCATGCTGCTGAAGATGGAGGCTATTGCCCTTTAACCCTGACTGTCATTTATGTGGGCAGCGGATGGCAAATTCTCCTCTCGCTATCTCTCACTCCCTTGCCCTCAAATGCGAGACTGTCCAGCAATGAAATAGTTCGTCTTGAAGCAATTGTGAATGAACAAAAGTAATCAAGCTTGCCTAACCAAAGTAGAGAGAGAATGCCATCCTATGTACATGATTTACATAATTCGTTAAAGATTGTTGTTGCAGTTATTCAAAACGCGCAACATGTAAGTGTACTGGAATAGCCTATGTATTTCCAATTTGGACAGAATTCTCTTTCCGGAGCTTCTGTCTTCTGACCAGATTGCAAAGTCTTGCAGTAAGTAAAAAAGTATCCCAAGGAATGCCCCTCGTTTATAAAGTGAAATAAATTTTATGATAGATACATAATATTCTCCCGAAAGGTAAAGTGGTCTAAAACGCGATAACTGCTCAACAATAAATGCAAAATCTTTGATAGCAAAACAGTTTCCGAACATGTGTTTTTATTCAAATGAAATTCAAATGAAAACAAAGTATGTTCTTTTTGATGGCACTTTGATGACGTTAAAGGGCGAGCGATGCAGCATCATTTGATAGATTAGGGAGATGTCATTATTCATTTTCATCATCATGCAAGCCTGCAATCAGCTGCTGGGGCATGTGGCAGAGCAGTTTGGAAAACAGCCATGCATTTGGAGGGATTCGGGAAAAGTAATAAGCAGAGGGAAAGCACGATAAGTTAAGTGTGTTAACGAAGCTTCTTCTGTCTCCCTCTGTTCTTGGGAAGGCATCCTTGTTCAAAAAAGAAAATTATTTAGTAAATTTCACGGGAATATTCACTTTATATTATTTATGTATATGACTGTTTATGCCTTTTAAGTTACTGGATATTCAAACCCTTATTCGGCAAAATAAATGAAATATTACTCCGGAATTCACGAAATTATTTCATTACTTGTGCGTTACAATTGTTGGTTCTGTACATTGGGACTGCTTGCGAATTCATCGTTTTTCATGGAATAGTTTCATGTTGTTTCAAAGCTTGCGAAAACTGTATTAGTTTTCAGTAATATTTTGGCTCTCCTGTTATGTCAATTCAATATTTCGTTAAAACAAACCTTGCGCACAGAGAGTGCAATTTCAGCACGCCACGACGCGTTGCCTCCAGCCAAGCTTTTTCTTCAAACGTTGAGATGCCCCGGCGGAAACCAATGGGTCAGGATGATCACGTCGCATTTTCATCCCGGACTAACGGAGCAATGAGTGCTTTGAATGAGGTTAATCGGAGCCTGAATCTCACCCAATTACTGGCCCTCTCGCGTGAAGAAGATTGGGGACAGGCTCCCCATGTGATCACGAAATAGGGCACATCCCGTGGGGGCCATTATTTGACTCCAAGGTCAATTGGAATCGTTTTCAGTTATGGGAATTTCAGCGAAAGAAGTCGCTTTCTCTTAGTTGCAAAATGCAATCCGTTTGTGGATTTTGCGTTCTGCTCTCTAAGTATCACCTAGCGATGAATGACGTAAAAGAACATATTATGAAGGACAAAGGAAAATTTAATAAAATCTCAAAATGGGGGACAGTATTCTCTCTAGAATAACACATTTTACTGAGCATTCCAATATTTAAATTTCTCTCTTTTCTTTTTTTCTGAATTATCGCGTTTTTTTCGGTTTATCGGTTATTTCTTCCACTCGATTTTTATACATTTTCATTACATTCGGGTAATCTCTTATTTTCTGGAAAAGATTGTTTTTGTTAGCCATCTAAGATATTCATATGTAAGCTGTGAAAGTCTTTTCGTTTGACGATCCCTAAAATGAGCTAGACTATTAATTTCTCCTCCACATTATCATTTTACCTGTCCTTAAGCTTCCCATCTGGTTTTAGCAGTATAAGAATGTTTCCCCTTCATTTCTCTCAACAGAAAACTTGCCGTATAAATGGAGTTGTTTGGATGAAGTGGCATTTTCGAATCAAAACAGGCAAAACGGGAGCGTTGCATAATCCACTATCGAGTTAATCTTGTCCGAACATTGCTCTTACACTTTGTACAAATTCTGGTGTGTGCTAAACAACACTTAATCATTACTTCACAGCCTATGGACATCCTTTCCTATGCGAGCAATCAGTGATGACACGTGAATTGTAACTCGTTCATTCTTATTTCTTACACAGATTATGATTTCGTTAAAAGAATTTTAAAGGCGCGTAATCATGTTGGGTTTTATCACATTATTTGGAGAGTTTTAAGAGGAGAGTCGATGATATCTGAATATACGCTTAAATAGTTGACAACGTAAAACAAATGTTTGAAATTAATTAGCGTTTTTATCCACCGAATAGACCCATGGTTCCATCCGCCATTCATTAATTTCCGTTAAAATTTAGTTAAGTACGGCACTCGTTCACGCCTCGTTGAATCCCAAACAAACCCTGATTTCCACCCACATCACACTTCCTGTTCTCTTCGCGGGTTTTCCATGGTCACCGGAGAGAATCGCGAGTCGGATTGTTTGTGTTATCTGACTTTTCACAAAATAGATACGAAATGGCCGACACCTATAATGGTCACCATAAAGCCAGTGTGTATCACTGCCGCCGCCGCAAAAATGGCTGGTAGATCTTTTTGCGAGATCGTCGCGTCCGATGGCCACTTTGAATGTCGTTTGTTCGGAGGAAGTCGTATCCGCTGGAGGATACAATGGTAGAAATCACCGGAAAATTTTTTTTCGCTCCCCAGGCGCTCTATGCAGCAGGCAGCACTTGCATCCTCTCTCAAGTGCGAGAGCGATCACTCCGAATGAAGATGAGGCACCGTCACACTGACCCGACGCCGCATCTACTAGCAAGACTTATGCTTCCAAGCCCGCCGCGACCTTTTCGCATTCGGCTGTGAACTGTCGACGGGGGGGATACGGCTGCCCTCGCATTCCCTCGTTAAGACCGTCCCGCGGTCGCTATTATCCCTTCGCCCTTCTCCGTAGATAATCCACAACAGAGACCGGCGACCCTACCAGTCTAACTTACGGTGACGTCACTGGTTGGGGTTCTCTTTACGCTCCACTTTCGTGTGGCTCCCGTTGCGTCCCGCGTCGGGTTGTCAAGTGCGCGCGGAGCGTCTCCGACATCCACGCAACGACGAGTCGCATTCCTCGCTATTTCGTCGCATCCCAGCAAGGTGAGTTTTAGCACGATGTTTTGTACGAGTTTCTTTGGATGTGATAAACTGTTTGTGCTACCGGACTGTATCACCAGCGGCGTGGAGTGAAACGCTACGGAGATCTAATAGAACTCTTTTTCGAGTATTTATAACTCCCTGGTCCTCTCCAATGCTGCATTCAGAACGTTGTTTGTTTCATTCTCACCCATCGGATGCAAAGTATATTTCTGCGGCAGTGGTTGTAGTAATAACAAGTTAAACAGGACGAACGGGAATAATGGCCAAAAAAACGTTCAGGTACCTGAATGTTCAATGTGATTTCCTAGTTCCACACCTCACCTTTCTTAAAGCGGCAAAATTTTTCTACATTTCTGAAATGGTTTTATTATTTTCATTGTTCTGTTTAACTGAGGTAGGTTCTGAAAACAGGCACAACTAAACGTTCTTTTACCTATACCTCTCCCTCTGCTTACTGCATCACAGCAATTAACCACGCAACGTTAAGAGATCATGAAAATATTTGTTTTCTTACGTTGAATTCGGTCTCCATTTTATTATTTAAACAGAATTTCAGCTATTTTTTTATTTCTCCAATGAGAATCGTGCTTTGCGATGAAAATTTTATGATATTCGAAGGTGATGAAAGAAAATCGGTGCGCTGTCCGGGTCTCAGACGCCAGTTTCGTTAATCAACAGTACGCAACGATACTTATATCACAAGAACTACTAGGAACCACATCCGTTCTATTTCATCATTTCAACAAGTGGCTAGGTGGGCACTAATCGCATTCCATTTCACTTTTAAGTGAGTATGGAGGGCTTCAGTGTAACATTCTATATTGCGCTTTCCAGATGTTAAAATTCTCCATGATTTGAAACTTTGAATGTCGATTAATAGATATTATTAAATATTATTAGCATGTCAAAAGGTTGCATTTTCGTGTTCTCTTTTCTCATAGATCTTTCAACGGCTTAATAACTTTTTATGAGCACACCTGGGCTATACCACTAAATAACTTGCATGCATCGATTGCGTTGGGGTGATTTCAGAATGATAGTTAGGAACAGCTATGCGTAAAATTTGTATCTATAATTTAATATTAAATATGATTAAGGGTAATGTCAAAAGGTAATGCCACTATCATAAATCTTTGAAAGTTATTTCTTTCTATAGGTGAGGCCATAGGTGAGTATTTTTAGTGGTACGAGGCCTCTCATATTACTTGAACATCATGCACAACAAGACAAACATTTTCAGACAGATTTTTTATACGGAGACATTTTAATATATGTTCTGGCCATTTTAAAGACTAGGTTAGCGATTACTTTTCAATGAGGGAAGGTGAAGTCATGCTTGAGGTAGTAATTAGAGTTTGAAATTAGTTATATTGGTACACGAATAATACTAATGTTTCTGCTAAATTTTTGTGTCAATTTACCATTCATACTTACCTTTCAGAAACCAAACCATGATTTTGAATAGACTCGGAGAGCCTGAAAGGTGTCCTTCCTGTAAGGTAACTTTAGAGAATAGGTAAGTTTAGATGGAGCTTTAGCTAAACGTTTTTCATTTTTTAAAACATGTCTTTATTTTATCGAAAAATTCAACCGCTACTCTTTCCACGAAAAATACCCTGATGATATTTGTGCATTTAATCTAAACTAGGAATTACGACATAACAAACAGACGTGAGGAAAATGGCAATTGTACACCAAGAGCTCTATGCCAAAGGATCAACCATCATTTAGTTCTTCCTCTTCTTCTGTTACCAGTTGTACTTCTCCTGCTTGGTATAGCCCGTCTCATCGCGAGGCCAGAACATGAAAGTCTTCTCTATAAAAGTTCAGGTGGTTCAATTACGTTTTCTAGCATGTTTTTTATTTCTTTAATCGTTTAACCTTATCTTATTGGACAAATATTTTAAAAAATATAAGTTATAATTTTCATTTGAGTACTGACATATATTTGAATTATATTTGGTCTTAAACCTTTTTACAAGGTGCCAAGGTCCACTATACCATTGGGCCCACGAAAGGAAATGTTTCATTCAATGCAATAGTACGTGTCATAACTTTAAAAAACGTAACTTTTCTTTTAAAATAATAATGCTGCAGTAAAAATTGCACAGTACTTCGGTCCAAATGATTTTAAAACCTATCCGGAAAATTCTTAATTTATATGTTGACATATTTTTATGTCGAATGCGTCAATTGTAATGAATTGCAGACTCAAGAAGTACAATATTTGGGTTTTGAATGTATTTTCTTAAATAATAGACATATATTGTATAGATATATTTGCATATTAACAGTATTCTATGGAATAAGTAAGATAAGATATCAAACTAAGTTTTAATTAAAATCAGTTGAAAGACATTTTTTGAACGTAATATCAAGACAGCTTTTAAGAAAATGCGTTTCAAACCATAGTATCAATATTATCAAAATCTATTGAAAGGAGAATTCAGAACATAATAATAGAACCGCTAGAACAATATATATTACTTGACATTAATTAGATTCGCTTTGCATGCTGCAGTATTAGAACGCTAAACGCTCCATATATTTACGAAATGTATGTTTGTGTGTGGCCGTGTGTCGTACAGGATATAAATGTTTGGAGAATGTTGTAGAAAATGTTATAGGCATAGTTTCATAACGCATGCTGTACATATGCTCTCGGTATGTTGACAAAATATTTCGCGGACCATATTTTGAGCATATTTCGTCGAAAATATGCTCAACACATTTTTGGAGCATGCAGGAAATATGTCCGAGATATGTTGAACAAATATGTATCTGAACATTTATTGAGTATATTTTCAGCACATGCTCATATTGTGATAAAAATATGTTTCCCTTGCATAACCTGAGCATATTCGCAACATATCTTGTGCTACTACGGTATGTCCATTTTATTTACTTATTTGAAATTGCGCGGTTTGAAATTTTTTAAGTAATATATGCGCCATGCGCTTATCAGTTTACTTTCGCCGCCATTGCAATGGTTTGAATTGTGCTTACAGGATCCTTAGTTTTAATCATCATATTAATTAATGAGCTTATTATACGACCTTTCGATTAGCTTGTTAAAAGCTTGCAATACGACTCTTGGACTACCATTTTGAGTTCTCGGTTGTTGAACATATCTTCCCCTTTACAGACGGACGTTTGGCTAGTCTTCCTTAAGAAATAGTTGTGCCATGTAAGTACATATATACCTACTACTCATTTTTCAACGTTTAAGATTTCGATTGAAATTAATTCGAGGCTGTGTGTATTTTAACGGCACTAGAATTTCTGACGTAAATAAGGGTTGAACTGCCCCCTTTACTATTAGGAATGATTTGAACCATTTGAAGGGGTTAGTTAAAAACTTGTTTTTTGGGAGGTATTTTTCTATGGCTTTAGAATATCAAGTATTCAGGAGTGTCAGGAAGGAACACCATTTCCTCCCCCAGTTTTCCCTTTGGCCACTGGGAAAGTTACTTGTAGCTCCCAATAAGCACATTATTTGGATTTTCCTCGGTAGGCCCTTGGAATTACCCAAGACCATTGCTTTATTAACTCGTGCTTTTATATTTGGACACATTTTAAGCCCATGTGAGGAATGATTTATTGATAATTACGTAATAGTGGGATAATACTTATGCTAATGAAAAAATGTTTAATTGAATCTTTAAAAATGCTTTGTTTTCAGTGTAGGAGAGCTAATAAGAAGTGTATAAGCTGATGGTAAGGTGCGTTAAAAACGAGTAACCGATTATTATTTGTGGCACATTTTTCAAATTTTGGTTATTGATTTTGTACGATGAGTTTCAGTGATATCTGCCATCTCTGCCGCAAGCTTGGTCAGCTTACCTCCATAATTATAAAGTGATGAAAGAATTGATATATCTTAATATTGCTGGATTGGGTAGTTTTAAAACCAATTATCATTGATCATTATTGCTGTACGAAAGTGAATCCTATCGCAGTAAGCTTTCTTCAGTTTGTGGGAAAGAAAATCGTTATTGATTCATCATAACAATGATATTTATTATATGCCTGTGATGAAATATGTATGATTTCCCATGTGTATGTTGCCATTATTGAGTAGAAACATTATTTCATTATTTAAGTAGTAGAAGCTCTTAATGGACAACATAACTTGGAAGAATTTGAAGATAGAGATTTGATCAGTGGCATAAAGACAAGTTTTGTACCACTCCTTACCAATACTCTGCCATTAAATGTTTTGCCACTTTCTCACCGGAGGCGGAGACGGAGGAGACAGATAAGAGATGTAATATATGGATTGCATGATAAGGGAAACATGTCAGCATATGATACTATTGAATGGGCTGCTGTAAAACCTCCTTATAAGGATCAAGGGTTTGTGTTGCTTTTCTATGGTTCAATTGAATATATTTGCTCTATCTCTAATGATTTTCATCTGAATGTTAAAATTTTACTTCATTTAGAGAAGCTACCAGTGATGGACAAGAGCAAGGTGATGAAGGGGAGCATGAAAATGATAATGATGAGGATGAAGTAAGCATAGAAAACCCTCCAGAGTTTGAGAATGAAGGAACAAGAAATGACTGGGAGAATTTCTGGTATGGAAGAAATAATGATGAAAGCATCAGGCTAGCTCAAGGTAATTTGATAGAATGCTATGGATTTGCATTTTAAATTTCTTGCTATTGATCATTTTAAGTTTTGTTACATATTATTCAACAGAACTTGATGTATGGGTCTCAAACAAATTTTCATTCCATAAATTTTTGGGTTATCCTTGAGTGGTTGAATTTGAGCAAAAATTAAAGCTGTCCTTACTATTCAACTTCTTGGTGTAGGTACTTTTCTCTCATTATTATTTTATTATTTTTTTATGGAAGGACAAGGTTACGAGCTACTAGAGACTAATCTGCTAAATGCTAAGCTAAGATTGCTAAAAAATTCAGATCCTGGGAGTTGCATTAAGTCCAATTCTTCCCAACACCATTAATGACTTCAATCAAAATAAAAAAGAATATAAGAAACACTATATAGTGTCTCTGATAGGTCGACAGTCACAGATCTTATAAGACCTGTGACTGTCGAATGAGCTCTACATCAAATACCAGTAGCGAATATAGGCTATAACTTCGTGGGGGGGGGGGGGCAAGACCGGCTAGCTAGTGGCGACTGGCTGTAGTTTAGGTCTCCGTGCATGCATCTCTTGCCGCTGCCTTGTATTGCAGGGGAACCCGGGCCCCCCCATATATACGTCACTGTGCAATACCCAAATTCAATACCCAATATCCAAAATCGGCTCAGCTAGTGAGCCAAGCCAAGATGACCAAAGTCTGTTGAAGAGCTGTCAGGGCTGGGACTGGGCCTTTCTGCGACTCGATGTAGGTTTGCAATGAACATTATTCTTTTGTTCCTGTCAAATGACTTGATACTGCTCCAACAATTTATCATTAGGGTGATTATGAAAACAAATGAAACTGACTCATTTATCATATAACATTATGCTAATGATTTTCCAAGGATAGTGGGTTGAAGTAGCCCTTGCTATTCAACTACTTGCTGTACTTTTCTCACTCTAAAGCATTGCAAATGTTTTCTTATAAATGAAGTACCTATAGTATACTCTTACAACTGGTTTTAATGTTTTTTATGGCAGGAATTTACTCAGCCTTTTCAGTTAGACATTTTGATTTAATTTTTTCAGCACAAATGATGCTGACCCTTATGAACAGAAGTGTGGATCCATGTGAGGACTTCTATGAGTATGCTTGTGGTCGCTGGCCGGAAGTGCATCCAATCCCAAAAAATCGTGCTGGGAGTGATACATTTGAGATCCTGAGAAGCAACATTGATGCTGTTGTGCGTAATCTGTTGGAGAATGAATCTGATGGAGAAGAGAAATTTGAGAAGCCCAATGAAGGGAATATCGTGAATGGGAAGAGTAAGTTAAGTGACATAATGTCAGCCCGAGAGAGCACCAGTCATGAGGAATCAGGTCCCATCTTTCCTATTAAGCAACCAAAAAAAGTACCACCAACAGTTCCTTCTGCTCGTCATTTGGAAATGAAGCGTAATAATGAGAAAGCCCTTTCTGAAACCACCACAGAGAAAGGTTCTTCAGTTCGTAGAATTGAGAAAAATGAAATTGTTCATGATCCTCTCCTCATTTTGTCAGATTTGTATAAAACAGCTACCTCATCTGAAGAAGTCAAGGATATTGTAATTGATGATTTCTTATCAAATGAAGAAGATATTATGAGTGCTGACAAGTTAAATGACACTATTTTGGAACGAGAGCAGGCCCTCAGGGTGGAAGCCAGCTACAAATCAGTGAAAGAACGGGTTAAGAAATCCACTCATATGTTGACTGTTGAAGATATTTCTGGGATACCTGTACATTCACATGAAAGCCAATTATCGAATAAAGGTTTTAATCAGCCTTCTTCATCGGACCAACTTAGCTCTAGGAAGGTGTCAGCTTCATCTTCATTAAGCTCCCCCAGTGATGAAATTTCTGTACAGAATGGTGGCCTTACTCAAGTAACCGACAGGGCTGTTGTGAATAGTTCAGATTGGAGAAAGAATGATACTTTGAGAATGAGGTTGAAAGCAGGATTTTTTCCACCAAAAAACAATGACAAAAATAGTGTTGAGGTAGCTTTAAGTGATAGAAACCCAAGTGTAGAGGAAGATAAATCTGTGAAAATAGATTCTGTGAACTCAGCTGTTGTACCTGGTAACAAAGAGTATACTGATAGAGTCAGAATCAAATTGACATCACCACCATTCAGTGTTGCTGATATGGCTCAAGAGAAAAGTAATGTTAATGATCCTCCAATAATTTCTGAAAAATATGATGGGGAGGGTAAATCTGATGAAAAGTTAGATGGTGGAAATAGATCCACTAGTAAAATGAAACGACAGAGTAGGCCCAATGATGCTGTAAAAAAGGCTCGACATTTGTATCAGTCCTGCATGAATCTTGGTGAGTATTTGGCTTTTGATAGCTTACATGCATGTTTTCATGGGTGCCCATTCAATATTTTCCAGGCGGGGCCAAAGCATAGGTTTAAGAAGAGGGGTCGGAGGAGCCCTCTCCTCGAAAGTTTAGTAAATTTGAGGTCCCAGGAGTACATTTTTGGAACATCTTAGGTGAACAACAATTCTATAAATTTGTTACTAAAATATTAATTTTCCCCTGCAAAAACAATAAATTAAATTTTCCTTTCCCTTTTTTTATTTTTCCTGGGGGGGGAGGGGGGGGGGGGGCGGCCCACCCCTTTCCCCGAGTATGGGCGCCCATGCATATTTTTATTCTTTTTGTTGTCCATATCCATTGTGAGTTATTCTCAGAAGGTAGTCTTAATGAACCTGCTGGTCTTGTTGGTAATTGAATGCATTCAACTCTTTGAAGCCCATGCGCAAACGTACTTAAGGTTGCATGACTACACTCAATAACCCAAGCTGGAGCTGGACTCGTATGTTAATGTTTGAACCCATTCAAATGCCCGCTTATATGAATTTCTCATTCCTGGGCTCCCAAAGCTGTCACTAATGCCATTCCCTTGATTTTCCTTTCCCTTATGGAATGGTGATGACTTTTTGAGGCTGTACTGGAACTTTTAGATGATTAGTATCGAGTATATTGAAAATATTGAAAAAATCCTGGATTTTTAGATTGAAATGGTCTCTTAACCCATGGGCTTCAAAGTGCTAATGGAATGGAGAGCTGTGTTTGATCTAAATATATGGAGCATGCAGTTTAATGCTTTGGTTTTCTCTTTTTTTGAAGATTAAAATTGATTACCTAATCCTCGAAGTTTTTTTCGCCCAAGCTTATTGACAAGGTTCTCTGACTAGCATTGTGTATTTAAATTTTAAGAGAAGTGAGTACATATGCCCCCATTGAATTACAGCTGTGACATGTTATATGTATATTCAAATGTCAATCTTGATATAGAACTCAGCAATAATTAAATTACTAGGTTTTAAAAGGCGCCCACTTATTCAAGGAAGATATATTGAAATTAAATGACACTTAGTATCGTGACTTTATTCCCAACACTAAAAAAATTACATTCTTTCCATTTATTTGTGAGAGAGAGCAATGTACAGTTGTCCTTGTGAGAATACTGTTGTTTGGAATTGAAGTCCAACATGGTCAAACAACTGACCCTGTGACTTGTTGATTGAAATCACATATGCCGGAATCACTGGAAATTGTCGTCGTCGCTAGATGAAAGGAAGCGTTGACTCAGTCGGAGCCAAATCAGAAATGATTCTCTCTTTTATGAAATTTCTTGCTAGCAATTGAATAATGGCATTTTAAAATTCAAGTGACTGTGGCTCCATCTAATAACGGAATTTAAATTTTAAGTGACTGTAGCTCTATCTTACAACATTCCTGAGTCAGTGAGTGAGTGACAAGGGCTTTTCTTATATAGATATGGCATTGTTTACTCAGCCAACATAAAGTTGTCCAGATATAATGAAAATATATTGTATTGGACCAAGAAATGCTTACTCCCACATTCTAGGTCTGTTTTAGGCTTTGGAATCAGGTTGGGTGTGCATATTCAGTGTATTGGGAATCTCATTTCTGGACTGAAGTAACTTTTCAGTATCTTATAGGTATATGAACCATCAATAATGTCTAAAAGACAAAAATAAATTGTTTATACTTGAACCATTTGTTTGACCAATTTTGAGAATACTGGGACGAGCCACGGTATTTACCATTACGGAGTCATCTGCAAGTGCACATATAGCCACCAAAAATCCACAGGGGAAAAGGACTCCTCAGTAGCTTAACTGGTTAAAGCACTTGGTGTGAAATCGAGGGATCCAGGTTCGAATCCCGGTCAAGGCGAATGATTTTTCCTCTGTGGAATATCCCATTTGATTTGCTAATTGTAATTTCTCTTTCTTAATAAGGCTTTTTGAATAGCATGTTAACCTTTGTCTTTTGTACTTATTCATCGTTACTTTCAGATATAATTGAAAAGCGATCTGAGCAACCACTAGTAAAGTTATTGGAAGAGTTAGGAGGAGGCTGGCCTGAACAGAATAAAATTCCGACTTCATTTGAGTGGACATCTCTTTCTGCTAAACTTCGCTTATTTAATAATAACATCCTTATAGCTGAGTGGATTGGACCAGACATTCGTAACTCATCAGAGTATGTGGTGCAGGTAAATTGGTCAATTTATGTATTGTAATTGTTCAAAGCCTGTAAGAGTACATGAATTCGTTAATGCAATCCTTCATCTCTAAACATTATGAAATATTTTGCTTTTTATTATTTCTGGGATCCATTGCATTTGGTTACTTCTGTCCAACGTTTTGCTGCTATTCCTGGAGGCGTCGGTAGGTAAAGTAGTTTTATTTACACTCAACTGCTATATGGTACATAGTAGCTGGTTGCTAAGGCACATTGTCAACAGCCGCTGCATTTTTAATTTGAAACTGAGTGCCCTGATTGGTCAGAGTAATTAATCTCTTCCACGTCATCATGATGGTGTAAATGTATACCTGATTGAAGTTTTTCAGTTCTTCATTATTTCTATAGCTTCTCTTGTGTCTCTCGCAAAATAACGGTTTTCTCTTTCCAGAAATTCAATGTTTTTAAAGTCGATTTTGTGCCCTGCTTCTGACCAGGCATGTTCTGCAATGGCAGAAAGACAGAAATGTTTCTTTTCTATGGCCCTCAGATGTTCTTTTGCTCTGCATTTTATTGCCATTCCTGTTTGGCCAATGTTACATTGACCACATGTTCACATGACCATAATTTTATATACTCCTTTGAGTATGACTACAAGAATCCTGTCCATAGACTTAGGGATGGCATCACCTATTTTCTTAGTAGTTGAGAATCTGGTTATCCCATTATGCTTCAGAATTACATAATCAGTCTATCTTTTCTGCTGTTCCTGCAGCAGATGGTATTGTGATATATGCAGCTGGCTTTTCCTCAGTTCTTTTTTAGATAAATCTTGGTTATTTTTTGCTACATATTCTTTATCTTTGGTCCTTAGGATAACCATTATTCTTCAGTGTAGAGATGAGGTGACGTTTTTCCAAGGGAAGTTTTTTAGCATCTGAATTGCTGTAGACATGATGAAATAATGTGTTCATCTCTGAGCTTGTATGGGTGGTGTGATCGTGAATCCAATTACCAGTCAGTATGAGTTTCCTTTTGGTAAACTGCGTAACCGAAGTTTCCATTTGATTTTTTGCTCGCCATTACAACTAGGAAAGGTAGAACCCTGTTTTCTTCCACCTCTTTTATGAATTTGATTGTTTGATGTTGCTGAATTAAATAGTTCAAGAACATTCTAAGTTCTTCTTTTCCATGAGGCTACATGATGAGTGCGTCATCCACGTATCAGATCTAGAGCAAAGGTGTCTTCTAGTATGATTGGAATGCCTTCTGCTCGAAATTCTCCATAAAAATATTTGCCAGTAGTGGGGAGCTCCATGGTGGTACCTTCGTTTGGTTGGTAGGTACCATTTCTTGTTCCAGAGGAAGTTAGGGTTTTCGAGGCTGAATTCTAAGACATCAGGGAAATATTTTGGCTGTCCACCTCGGTGAGTTGTTTGGCGAGGTGAATGGAGCCATCTATGGGCACATTGATGAACAAAGAAACTACATTAAAGGCCACTACTATGTCTCCTCCTTTGGCTTTTTATTTTGGATAATTTATATGAAATGGAGTTTTTTTTACTAATGAAATCTGTTTGCCTGTTGTGAGGTGGGAATGCCCAAGCAAGTTGTTGTGCCAGTTTGTAAGTCTGTGTGTCGATGTTGCCTACTATGGTTTGTAAGGAGAAACCATCCTCGTGGATTTTAGGTAGTCCAGTAAGTAAGGTAGTGCTTTGGCTGCCAATCGAATCAATCTCCTCTTTTCTTCCACTGTTATGGATTGTTCGATTTTCACCATGGTTAGTTGTTCTATCTTGGCAGTGGGATTACTCTTCAACTTGGTATAGGTACAATCACTCAATAATGTGGAAATTTTATTGTCATAATCCTCCTTCATGTTGTGGTTAGTGTTCCCCTTATTTACGGGGAAGATGAAGATTTATTTGTTTTTGCACAGTTTTTTAAGAACCCTTTGTTCCTATGCAGTGGTGTTTAGCTTACCTAAGTGGTTTTGCCTATCTGAGTATATTCAAATAATAAAAAAATCCTGGAAATAATGTAAAGCAAATTATTTAAAATCATGGAAACCAGAAGTATTATCAAATATGTATCATATACTCTAATACTTATCTGAAAATTTACTCTAATAGTGATAAAATCTGAAAATTAAAAGTATTTAATTTTAGTGTTTCTTTTATACGTATATATGCATGTTGTTGCATGAAACAGCTCACTATTTCAGTGAGAATTTTGCTCATCTTCATTCTTGTGAATTTTACTGAGCTCTTTGAATGACCACTTGAAACAAAGATTTAAATGTGTATGGTCCCAAGAATGACCATGTTCTTAGTTGGATGAGGCAGGATTGGGGTTACCAACACGTGACTACTTCCTATCAACGTCTAACACAGAAGCTGTGAAAGCCTATCGCCAATTTATTATCACTATTGCCAATATCCTTGGAGCTAATGATGAAGATGCTGAAATATTGGCTGAAGAATTAATTAATTTTGAAATACATCTTGCTTTGGTGAGTTACATTTTATTTTTAATAAAGTGATAACTGTATGTTTGACCCACTTTGGTATGCAATATCAGTTATATCTCACAGAAAATATTTCTATTGCATACATGCTAGAAAAAATGCAGAATTTTTTCTGCAAGTTGTCCTTATGTAATTTTTAATCACTTCCAAATATTTTTAAAGTTTCATGTTTTCTAGGAGATACGTGTAACTATTATGCAACATTAAAATATACCTAATTACATATTGAAATCTATGAAGGTATTAAAAATTTGTGTTCAGTGTAAATATTTTATGTGGTTTTAAGATTACTGCTACACATGAGGAAAAAAAGAATTTGAGTGAACTATACCACAAAATGACTGTGGATGAATTATGTGAAGCAGTTCCGGGAATCGATTGGAGGCAGTATTTGGGAACCATATTGGAATCCACTCATCCAAGTTTTGATATGTCAACACTAAATTCTACTACTGTGGTGGTGTTTGGTTTGCGCTATTTCAAAGATTTAGCAGGCCTCATACAGAAGTATCCCCCAAGGTAGGTGAAGCCCTGTTCATGAAAAATATCTTTATGATTTAATTTGTTATTTCAATATTTATTCATATTTTTATTTACATTTTGCAAATACTGATTTATAATTTTCCCCTGGAGATTTATTTATACTTTACCTTAGGTATTTTGAAAGAATTGTCTACACCTGTTGACACTTTAATCCGTCAGGTGTAAGAAATAGTTTCATTGTTCCTCTTATGTTTATTTGTGAAGAGAAGTGGTTCACTTTTCAAAATTCTTATTAATAATACTTATTTATCTTTTATTATTTAACTCTTTATAATGCAATGTTTTCCAATTTCTTTCTGACTGTTTGAAAGAAGTAGTAATCAAAATATTGATTAATGAAACCTCTTAAAATCTTTTGGGTGAAGTCTTCTTGTGTTTCCCTCATGGTGAGTGCTTCCATTTCCGATGTTTTGAAGAATGGCCCTGCCTTCATCTTCAGGGTGGTCAGTGGTTGTTGTGTGATCAATGCCATGAGGATGAAGGCTGAGGAAGCTTTAAAAACATCAGCAATTGTAGCAATCCTTAAGTCTTCCCCTCCAAGAAGACTTCACCCAAATAATTTACCAGGAGGACAACTATACTCTAAATTGTTTGTTCTTCAATATTTTTGTGTTGAATCATTCTTTTCTTGTGAGTTCCCTTGATGAATTCCACATTTAAACAAATTGTATTAGTGGTTGATGAATAACTGGTGGTTTAGAGTCAAAAATGCTTATTTGGTGGCAAAATATTAAGACCTATTCATTTGTTCAGGACAGTACAGTCGTACATGTTATGGAGGTTTGCATCTCATCGAGCTGGGAACCTGGACAAGCGATTTTTGGCTGCCATTACTCAACTACGGAGAACTTTGACTGGCAGGGAGGAAGAACCACCAAGGTGGGAGACATGCGTGGCGCACACAACAGCAGCCCTTGGTCATGCGGTTGGGTCCCTCTTTGTCAAGCGGTACTTTGATGAGCAGAGTAAGAGTGATGTGAGTGGTTGAGTATCACTCTAAATTCTTCATAAGGAATATCACACTCATTTATGTGCGTATTTATAAATAATTAGCTGGGGAGAGCATAAAGCTTTATATTATTTTAAAGCCTTTGTAAAAACAAAGTGATATAAAACATAGAAGTCACCTTGGTTACTAAACAGGTTAAAGCACTTTATTTTAATTTGGGATCTGGGTTTGAAACCTAGTCCTACCGAATGATTACCCATGCAAAAGGATTTGTGGGGAAAGCCTCTTGAACCTGTTATGAAACTGTGATGAAGGACTTTAATCTGTCTTGAAACTGCCTTGAACTGTGTTGGTCTCTCTTGTTCCAAAGGCAGGAGCATGTAGCTTTATTGAAACTGCCTTGAATTCTGTCTTGATCTCACTTGAAATTCTGCCTTGGACTGCCTTGTTTTTAAGTGTGTTGGGACTGCCTTATTTATAAGCGTGTTGGGACTGCCTTGTTTTCAAGTTTATTAGGACTGCCTTGATCTTGGTTGAAACTCACTTGACTTCCTTTGATACTTAGTATGTGGAAACTATAATTTCCGTGTTGAAACTTACTAGCTTTGAGAACATTCCTCTTTATCAAATGCCCTTGCTTATGAGCAGAGTCACCACTTCCCTCACAGCCTTAAAAATACCCTTGCTCCTTAAATGTACTCCATCCTTTTACTCAGTGTCCTTCCGTTGTCTCCGGGGATTTCAATTTTTAAATTATAGATTATTTTTTTTGAAATAGGTATGTTACACACTCAAAATAATACTCGCACAACCATATCTTCTTCCTGTTCCAACGCCTTTTATTTCACACACATTACAAATCCCATTTGTCACCCATCACCCTTCGCTTTCATGTAACAGGTAGTAAATAATTATTTTTCATTTTTGCATGGTATTCTTTAAAAATACCCAAATCAAGCTATGTATGTACAATAAATATACTTTAATGTGTATATATGTAAACTGAAAAGGAGAGAATCACAGAGAATTGTAGTTGCCTAGTTTGATTGCACAAATTGCTTCAGAACACAGGGTATGGCCCACTAAACACCGGAGTGGAAAGTGTTAGTGGCCAACTGGTTTGAAAGTATTTGATTAATAAGTACATGTCACTGCAGGACAGAGAGGACATGGCATAGTGGAAAATAACTTGTGGATATCAGGATTGTATTGGTTTGGCATATCAGGTTCCGGATATCGGGGGATACATACCCACTGGCAGCGACGAATGTGGAGAAGAGAAGGCATTAGCATCATGACAACTGATGAGAAGAAATCCACTCTTGCTGTTTCAGTCCAAGGACTTTTGTGCTATTGTGCTCAATGGCCCATTCAGTAACAAGAAATTATGAAAAAATTCCCACCTAGAATATCTTGGGCTTATCCGACCCGTACATGGCGGCCCGACATCGGTGTGACAACTGATATGCTTCAGATTGGGCAATATGCTCCAGAGTGATAAATTAAACCTGAACGCTTGGTTGCGGTTCTCAACTGGTACCGGTATACCAGCCGGTATATCGGCTGCCACACTCCATATTTAGAAGCTTGGTTGAGATCATGGTCCCTATATTAGGGACCATGGTTACAATAAAGCTTTTGTAAATCGCGCGTGCCTAATAATTTAATTTTTAGTAGTCCGCGCCCGTAGTGCGGAGCGCGGATCGTCCGTGTCCATGTGAAATGGGCCGGTTTTCCTGCAACAAGTTATTCAATGACGCTGTCTACTGCATTACGGTGAGTCACCGCAATTACTGCTCGGCATCAACGCATTCCAGGCGTGTGAGCTTATATTTCCGCTGTTCCGTGGCTGTGTTATTTTTGTTAAATTTCTTTCAGCGCATCATGGATTCAGAATATCTAATTCTTCAGGAGAGAAAGCACGTTGTTCTAGATATTTACGAGAATGTGAGGATTGATAAATGGGATTCGAAGAGAGAGTCCGTGGTTAATTTAACGGCGAATTCTGGCGGAGATATCACGTCGAGGGGGGAATGGCAGCACCAAAAACGCAAAGATATGGCACCATTCAGGTGAGCGAAGCTCACCACAACCGGTCTTTAAACGTATCCAAAAAGTAGTGCATCGCGGTAGATTATAAAATTAATGTGTGAGGTGTTGTTTATGTGAAACTTGAATTATTAAAATGTTAGTACATTTTTCTTTTGCTAAACCTAAGGAAGGAATGGGGATTACAATATAGTTCAATGTGCGATATATATTACGCGAATGCGATATGCGCACGAAAAAGCAAGTTATTGGTCTTTGGATCATAATGAGATAGCGCGAATGAACTTCAGCAGCATTAAACAATGAAGGCCTAGGCTTGAATCGATTTTGACTCATTACATTTGCGATTTTTTCTCCAATTCACGTAAAATTCCCAAGAAAAGTGCAATTTCGTTTATCATTTACTGATTTCGCGGTATTTCGCATTATTTCACGTTATTTAGCGATATCGCGTCTCGCGACATTCACGGATCTCTATCAATGACCAATTTAACGCTGATTAAAAATTACCCTGAGAGTAGCGATAGCAAAAATGTAACGATTTCTCCTTCAGTTGATTACGAGTAAAATTACAATTTTAAATAAGAAACGATTAGTAGTAAAAGTAAATCGAATGTAATCGTTACTGGTACTCGAATTACATCAATTTACTTTCCATCACTGTCCATTATCGTACAGCTACGAGTGAACTTTCACAGAAATAAAATCAGCCTTCAAAACTACCAGACTACCACTTGTTAGTACAAAGGAAATTATTCTCTATTTGTGGTTCATAACCAAGCTCCATTATTAATTGCCAACGAATTTGAAGAAGCATCTCCACAGTATGTTTAGCATGTTGTTCATCCCTGCACCTGAAATTTTAACAAAAATCTGAAGCTTGCAAATGAATCAGTTCTGCCAGTGAACACTTCATTAAGAGCTTAGCGTAATTAATTTCCGTTATTAATATTATTTCTGCGTAATAGTATTATTTCTGTGTGTTTATTGGTACATTCAGCAATTATCTCTATTCAACATTTTTCCAAAGTAATGTCTGGATTGAAACGTGAATAAAAGTGAGGGAATAGGGTGGTTTCCTATTTTTTTTTTATTGCCTAGATCTGAAGTTTATAACCCCTGGAGTACGTGTGTGAAGCCGTTCGATTTTTAAATGGCGTTAAGTATTTTTCCTTATTAATTAAAAAGTGAAAAAATTCAACGGCGCGAAAACGCGACGGCAAACTATTGCATGCTGGTTAATCCTACGTGTGACGTCACAGGTACGTACGCAACTACCGCAATCTGCCGCTAGGTGGTTCGCCGCCGCTGCTTATCTGCAGACGACGTCCGCCGAGAAAGCTTTAGTAATAATAATAAATTTATTGACGGGAAAAAAACTATTTGCAAAAGTAAACTTGGTGTAAAATGGAAATGAGCTTTATTTATTAATTTAGCTGCTCTAGTCGCATAGAGAAACCTCATCAAAATAATAAAACATTTATGGTTACGGTATGGGGAATGAAAATCGTATAGTATAATATATTCTCAAATTAATGGTGCTAGCTCCTATTTTTTAGGTAAAGTTAGTATGAAAAGCATGAAATAAACCATTTTGTTCGTATTCATTTCGAAATATTTCCCGCAAGCAAGCACGAAATCGTCACTTAATAACTATACGGAGAGCAGGTGCTGCGCCGCAGCTATGATACGATTACACATTAATTTAATTCATCCACTTTGTCGAGATGTCATTGCCAGAACATGAAATTAGCAAAAAAGGCTTACCATCAATAGCATATTGATTGGAAAAATCTCGAAGCAAACTATGTATGAGCAAATACTAAAACAACTAAAATGCGTTGATCACCCCTCGCCGTGATCACAGACCATTGATGGGAACTCGTGATTCACTGCATCAGCTGATCAGCATCATATTCTCCAAGGAGTACCAGTAACATGCCTCCGAGGACATTGCTTTATAAAAATTGTTTTGTGCCGCAGTGTCACACAACAACATTTAGCGATAGCAAGAAAGCTTACGTCGCGGTTCCACTAATCGAGAAGAGGAGAATTTTGTGGTTAAAAGCTGTCAGAAGAGAGTAGTACCTTGCTTTACTCCTCTGATTTCACCTGCACTAAACCGAACATCTTCTCTAAAGAACTCCACCACCATGGCCACATCCACTTACGGTAGATTGTCCGTACAAAACCAGTTTGTAAAGCCATTGAACTTCTTCTCATGAAACATTGTGGCTTTGTATATCAGCAAAAGGAACTGATGATGAAAGGTAACTAATGAAATATGCAAGGTATGAATGATAGGAATGGTAAATGAAAGGAATAGAAGATGAGATAAAGGAAATGTTTGTCAAAACGAAAGTGATCAAAACGTAAACATCTAGGCCGGAACACCACAGAACGCGAAGTCACAGGTACGCAGTTTCGTTATTCATTTCACTGCGCATGCGACGCTTGCCGCGAAGAACTCCTTCGCGGTAGCTCTGTACTAGCAGGTAGCGTAGGAGCCTAGAAAACTTCTTTTAATGGCATGCTCAACGGAGGAGACTTTCCGAAATTTGAGCATTTTAATCGAGGTATATTAATACATGTTCACCAGATTTTAGGGACTCTGAAATACTATAGTAAGTACAGTCGATGACAATTCCATATACCTCGCAATGTTGACTATCTACCTGTTACGTCATCATAAGAGCTGCCGCTGTTCCGCCATTTCCGAGCCTTTTCAAATGAACTTAAAATTAACATTAAATTTACTTGTAAACTAAGACTTTTTAATCCAAATAATTTGCGTGTAATGAATACGTTTATGCTGGGGCACCTGTCGCAATAAATGAATTCCGTTTTCTTTGATGAAGGAAACTACCCTATTGGAAAATATCTTGTTTATTCTCAGTAATTATTAATATTAATATTGCATTTATATTCATACAATGAATATGAATGAGTATGAATATAAATGAATATGAATGAGTATGAATATAAATGCAATATATGTGCAATATAGGTTTCAATTAATTAATGCCAAATAACTGTCATCGTGATGTAATGGTATTTCCTCAGATTATCACGGAATTGGCATTTTAAAATTAGTTCTCGAAGTTACATTAACCCTCGGCCAGATATATAAGACTTTTTTACATCGATAGTTTGATTTTGAGCGTGAGAATATGTGTGTAGAGTTGTAGGATAGCTGATCATGTGAGATAGAACTATGTTGGTAGGTAGGATAGGATAATTTAATATAACGAAGTATGCCATAGCATAATAGTAACATCATAGTTTGAAATATAATTTTTCATTTTTTATTTGGAGAGGGCAAGGGGGTTTCAAAGGAGTGGGCAGGGCAGTCTCAACAGAGAATTTCAAGAGACTCTCAACAGAGAATTTCTAGAGAGTCTCAACAGAGTCTATGTTGGATTCATGTTTCAATTTTCAACACAATGTCAAGAGAGATTCAATGCAGCCATTTCAAGATGGTTTCAACACTGATACTTCCACTAGTGTATTCATTGTGAGTTTTTCACATTTTATGCATCAGATCATATTTTATACACCCTGACAATTACTATCATTTTACTGAATTGCATTAATTTGGAAGAAAATTTTGACAACTTGAGCCATTTTTTCTAGAGATTTTTATGTAAACTTTTATTTACTTACATATGCTCATTTTCAAGTTTTCTCATTTTTTGTTTGAATTTAGTAGAATTTGACAGTGGTTGACTTTTTATGCTCTCAAGTAATTTCAATATGACTGTTAAAATGAACCTCGAGTACAGCCTCTTTATATCAACGGACCCGGTACTGTTTATTATATTACAGGAATTCAATAATGATGCAGGGCAACCTAATACCAAATTAGAATCCTTGAATCCTTATTTCTCCTTAAGCCAATCTATTCACAGTGAATAAATACTTACACGTCTCACTAGCTGAATATTTTTGGTCTAACATTGAGTATGGCAAAATCTCCCGAGAGGTCAAATCCCTATGCTCGAAACAAATCTCTCGTTTTACCACCAGGATATCAAGTCACATTCTAGGTATGATATTTTGGTGATCCGCGAGTGATACGTATCATCGAAATGTCGTAGATAGACCTCTTATTCAAACTCCTAGTTCTCAAAGAAATAATATCCTGTGAAGAACGTTATTGATGCTATAGAAAGATGGTTTCTCAGTAAGTGGGTGTACGAGCGTGTAATGACTTGACACAACGGGTGCTGGTTGACAAGTGACGCTTCAAGCGTCCTCGCTTTATTATCCTTGGCGGGAAAACATCCGAGTACAGGAATGCACAAAACAAAACACATGCGAGGAGCACATACATTACACTCCTCCCCAAGTACTGGATCTTCAAATATAATGAACACAAAACAATAAAATTGAGTCTAAATTTAACATAAAACAGTGAAATTGAGTCTAAATTAGCATATACTGAACAAAACGCATGCGAGGAGCACATACATTACACTCCTCCCCAAGTACTGGATCTTCAAATATAATGAACACAAAACAATTAAATTGAGCCTAAGTTTAACACAAAACCGTGAAGTTGAGTCTAAATTAGCATATACACCCACTCAAATTACCCAAAATGCTTTTATCAGTCCACACTTCCAACTCTCATAAATTTAGCCTCTCTACTTCTTTTCTCTGCCTTGCTGGATATCTTCTCTGAGGCCTCTCTGCAGCATCAGTTCTGTCCTCATCCACTGTGGCTGGAAACAGAACTGATTGACCTGCCACACTTGTCCTTTTACCTGGTGCATTTTTAGGAATGTTCCAAAACCCAGGCCTCTCCGAGTCCTGTCTCTCAGAGTCCGATTGACCTGCCACACTTGTCCTTTTTCCTGGTGCACTTTTAGGAATGTTCCAAAACCCATGTCTCTCAGAGTCCTCGTCTTCCCTATCCCCGTGGACTACTTCCCCCTGTTGACCCTTTTTTGCTTGATGTCCCTCTTCTGATGTTCCTCTGAGTCTCAGTTGGTCCACATGCCTGTGAATAATATGACCACCCTCAATTAATACATTAAAATTTCTAGACCCTAACATGTCTGAAATTGTCCCCTTGACCCACTTCGCTTGTCCCTGAGGGTAAATTTTCACCATAACACTGTCTCCTTTGCCAAAACTTCTCAGTGGTGCACCTCTGCCAGATCTCTCTTGAGCTCTTTGTGAGGCACTGACGACTTCTCTTGTAGAAGGTTTTACCATTGAAATCCTTGACCGGGGAAGTCTACCAAACATCAACAAACTTGGTGCCTCCCCAGTGGTTGAATGTGGGGTTATACGGCAATCAAAAAGAAAACGAGGTAAGGCTATATGCAAGGGAACCCCTGAGTTTATCAATGTTTTCATCTTGTTCTTGAAAACCTTCACCAAATTTTCAGCCGCACCATTCGTAGCCGGGTGGTACGGAGGAGAAAATGTATGCTTAATGCCATTCATGTCACAGAACCATTTGAACTCACTGCTAGTAAACGGGGAACCATTATCAGTAACAACTTGTTCAGGAAGACCAAAGGTGGAGAACAAAACCCTCAAATGTGAGGTAATTTCCTCTGTTGAGCCATTGCTAATGGTTTTTACCTCAGGCCACTTAGTGTGGCTATCGATTACTACCAGGAATAACTTTTTCATGAAAGGCCCAGCCAAATCAATGTGAAGCCTTTGCCACGGCCTTTCGGGCCAATCCCAACTTTTAATAGGAGCCCTATTAGGTGACGGCTTGTTAATCAAACAAGACTCGCAAGACTTGACCAAATTTTCTAAGTCCTCATTTAGTTTGGGCCACCACACATATGACCTTGCAAGGGATTTTAACTTAACTATGCCCAAATGTCCTGAATGCAGCTCTGTCAGAATCTTAGGCTGCAGATCCTCTGGGATCACTACTCTATTCCCCCACATTAAGCATCCCTGTTCAACTGTCAGTTGGTTTTGTTTCTCCCAGTATGGCTTAAACTCCCCCTTTACCTCCCTTGGCCACCCCAACAAACAGTAATCAATCACTCGTCCGACCACCTTATCTGCCCTTGCTGCTTTGCTTATGGTCTGAGCTGTTATGGGTAGGAACTCCTTTTCCCCAATCTCTAAATATGATAGCTCTTCTATCCTCTCCCCCTCCCATTCCAATGGTAAACGTGACAGACCATCTGCTACTTTGTTATTCACCGCCTTGACGTGATGAATGTTGTAATTGTACCCCTGCAAAATTACCGCCCAGCGTTGCAACCCCGTGGCTGCCATTTGAGGGATTCCCTTCTTCTCTCCCAAAATGTGGATGAGAGGTTTATGGTCAGTTCTTAGGACAAAATGTCTGCCATAGAGATACTGATGAAATTTTTTAACCCCAAATAGAATGGCCAAAGCTTCCTTATCAATTTGGGAGTAATTTTTCTCAGCTTTACTTAAAGACCTGGAAGCAAAGGCAATTGGCCTTTCCTCCCCATTGGGATACTGGTGCAGTAAAACACTGCCAAGACCATATGGAGAAGCATCGCACTCCTGGATGACAGACATAGTGGGATCATAATGGGCTAACACGCGATTGGATGTTATTTCCCTTTTTACTTCTTCAAATCCAGACTGGCACCCCTTAGACCACACCCATTTCGCATCCTTCCGTAACAACTCATGCAAAGGGGCTAAAGTTGAGGCTAATCCTGGTAAAAACTTTGAGTAATACTCCACTAGCCCCAGAAATGCCCTTAATTAAGAGGTATCTTTCGGCATGGCTGAATTAACAATTGCTTCAACTTTCTCCCTTGTAGCGTGCAATCCCTTCCCATCAATCTGATGCCCCAAGAATGTTACTGACTCGCGCATCAACTTACACTTCTCTTTATTGACTTTAAACCCTAACTTTCTTAGTCTCTCAAAAGAGAGCCCTTAGATTTGCACAATGTTCCCTGTTGTCCCTCCCCGTTACAATTATGTCATCTTGAAAACAAGCCACCCTGGACATACCTTGCACAACTTGGTCCATCACCTTTTGAAAGATTGCCGGTGCCGAGGAAACCCCAAATGGTAATCGGGAATACCTGAAAAGTCCCCGATGAGTGTTAATTGTACACAACCTCTGAGACTCTTCATTCAAGGCAATTTGTTGGAAGGCTTGGGACAAATCAATAACCGAAAATGTCTGCCCCCCTTGCAACTTAAGAAACAATTCCTCTACTCTTGGAAGTGGATATCTCTCAATGTCTAAATTAGGGTTCAAAGTGATTTTGTAGTCCCCACATATTCTGATACCACCGTTATTTTTCATAACTGGCACAATAGGAGTAGCCCAATCACTAAAATCTACAGGGTAGATGATGCCCAACTCTAAAAGCCTATCAAGCTCCGCATCAACCTTACCCCTAAGAGCAAATGCCAAGGCTCGTGGAGAGCAAAATACTGGCTTTGCTCCATTCTTCAAACGCAGCGCCGCCGTACTTCCCTTGAAAAGCCCCAAATCACCTTCCCATAGTTCCTTGAATTCCAAAAAGATATTTTTGATTTCACCAGGAGCCTCTACAGTTATGTCATTTACCGGCTGTGGAAAATTTAAGGCTCTAAACCAATCCCTACCCAACAATGGTGGGCCCCCATTCCTCACCACAAACAATGGTAGATTCAGAGAACTTCCATTGTAATGTACCAAAACATTTATGACTCCCCTTGGCTCAATCAATGTATTGGAATACGACCGCAGCCTAACCGGAGTTGTAATTAACGGGATATGAGCAAAATTCCTAATGTAGTCGCTTTCCGCCACAGCAGATATGGCAGAACCCGTATCTATTTCCATTTTCACTGACTTGGAGTCAACTCTAACTTCTGCTATCCACGGCCCAGGGTCTTCCACCTTTGAACTTCTTACATTAAACAAACAAAGATCAAACTCATCAATCATGGCATTAGAAACCCCGGAATCCTCCGATACCGCCTGGTACGACAAAGAAATTTTTCTCATACCTTCCTTACACGTCGCCTTGAGATGTCCTACTTTTCTACAGATATCACATCTATACGACCGGAATCTGCAGGTAGCCTTAGTGTGTCCACCAAATCCGCAACAGTTGCACTTTTCCTCACGAACCGGTCCCCGCGCTGAATGTGGATTCGGTCCTCCTCTCCGCTGCTGCCTTCCCATGCTCCGGCCTTCTGCTCCCCTCACCCTGTAGACCTCCGCCTCGGTACCTTCTCCTGGCAGTACGTACCTCACAGCGTCGGCGTCTCTCATAGCTCCGTCGTCCACAAAATGGACGCCAACCGCGTCACTCGTACCCGCAGCTGACACCATTGCGCAAGCGGCCACATTGCGGGATGCTTTTTCCCGTGCCGTGGCAATTTCCACACCCTTTTCGAACACCAGGTCCTCACTCTCCAAGTAAAGAGCCTGCACAATGGTTTTGTCTTTCAGGCCTAAAACTAATTGATCCCGCAAAGCCTGATCAAGGAAAGCACCATACTTGCAATACCGCGAACGTTCCCGTAAGCCAGCGGCAAACTCCGACATGGTTTCCTCACTTCTTTGCACACGCTGGTTAAACTTATGCCTTTCCGCAATCACCGATCTTTGCGGGCTGAAGTAGGTACATAATTTTTTCTTGATATCCGCTGACGTGCACTCCGAGGGCTTCTTCGGTTCGCACAAATTTCGGATGACCTCGTACGTCTCCTTGCCTACAGACGACAATAAAATTGCTTTCTTCTTTGCTTCATCGGAAGCCTCGTTTCCCAAGTCCAGCACTACAAAATATTCTTGTAGTCTTTCCTCATACGACTCCAAGTCGTCTACCCCCAACACAAACTTTTCCATTAAATTCGGCATCCTCGTCGCCAATTTGTAATGACTTGACACAACGGGTGCTGGTTGACAAGTGACGCTTCAAGCGTCCTCGCTTTATTATCCTTGGCGGGAAAACATCCGAGTACAGGAATGCACAAAACAAAACACATGCGAGGAGCACATACATTACAGAGCGAAAGTAAATCATACGGCTCGGGCCGAAAAAAGTATCCAGTTATTTATTTACCGTAGTCTTCTGACGATTATTGTGTTCTGGACTGATATTGAGAAGCGTAGCCAGGGGGGAGCAGTGGGGGCGAATCCCCCCCCCCCTCCCCCCCCCGGTCCCTATGTTCTGCATGGCTGCATTTTGCTAACGCTTACATGAATTTGCCTCAAGCTTTCTGGGACCAACATAACTTCATTATCAACAATAAATTCTACGAGGTCTACAAGTTTGGATAGTATATTACGAGAAAAATAATACATTACAAGTATGTTTAACAGTATGTTTAATAAACCGCTAAATTTATGAGTCGGAGCCCCCTAAACCCCCTCCTCCCCCCGGTGCACCCTAGACCCGAAACCTGGCTACGCCACTGGATATATTATTTTAAAATGTCATTTGATGCGGCATAGTTTTTCGAAAACTGGAGTCACCTTTCTCTGTTTGCCCTTTCTCGGGTAATTTCAGCGAGGTATGCACTTCTTGGCTGGGAAAGGATAAGAGAATTTAAAAAGGGAATTGTTAATCCTTGCTTCTTTCCTGTCGTTAACACTATTTATTCAATAGTCAGACCACCAGATTAGCTTCTAAAGTTCATATTTTCTTCATTTCTTTGGAAATGAGTGGATGTTATTAGTGAAATTAATATGATTGAAAAATATGACAGTGATAATATTTGCGCTGACATAATTCTACCAATTGTTTATTAGCTGCAACAGACTGTGATTCGTCTTTGTCTCTGTATGCAGCCGAGAGGAAAGGGGTGAAAAAATAAACACATGAGATTCTTTAGATTTTTTATATTTTGTTTCGTCAACCCCCTGAATCCACCACTTCCTGTAACCGGCGATTCTCTGATGCGACTAAGTTTTCACATATTTTAGGCCGTCTGCGGAAGGAATCCCACAACTCCCGGACATGGGCTTCTAATGCCTCCACAGATTTTGTTTCAACCAATTTCCACTCCTGAACCATAAGTTCCAGCGTTGTAGCTAGGGGCTGGTCAGGCGGGCGGCTGCCAGGGGCGCAACCCTCAAGGGGGCGCACTTTGCAGGCCCACAGCCTGCGGGACACTGGGGCACCCGCACAAAAAATTAGTACATGATTTTACCTCACATAAAAAAACTTACACTTAATTACAACAGGCCGTTTCTGATCGACTCCGGGGGGAAAAACACAGATTAGAAATGGCGTGGCGCCCCTAACTTAACACACAACATTTGTACCAGACCCTAAATATAAGGGGTAAAACATGGTGGGTAAATGTCAAGGTGTTCAAGCGCGAATCTTACAACTGAATGAACCTGCCAGATTTTAAACTAGTAGAGCTTACTAACTACATTTAGTTGGAGTGCATACGTCTTGTGTAACACTAGAAATGACTATGTTTTTCTACACAGGGCAAAATATTTTTAATTATTTTTTCGGATCGATTGAACGTTGGCAAGCTTTATCAAATTTAAAATTTACTTTGAAGGGTCATTCTGATACGAGATGGTCATCAAATTATAATTCAATTCACACATTGCATACTCAACTACCGCAAATAATGAAAAAATTACATACCATTGCAGAAGTAACTGATGAAAGGAGGACATATACAGCTGATTCTGTATCTTTAGCTAAAATTATTTTAAAAATGATAAAATTCGTATTTATTTGTATTGTGGTCGTATGGGAATATCCTCTTAGAAGTATTGAGAACGTTAATATCATTTTACAGGAAAAAACTGTTTCCATCAAAACACTTGCAGGGCCTTGTGGATTTTTGAATTATTTCAGAAAAAGCCAAAGAGATAGCTGGTATTAATTCAGCAAATAATCTACCAAACGAGCTGTCGATAGAACCATAACTTTCTAAATAGAGTAAACGAAAGGTTAATACAATGTTCGATGAAAGGGCCAAGAATACGGCCATAAAGAATCCTCTTCAAAAGTATAAAATTCAGCTTTACTGTGCACTAGACCCACTTATTCAGCAAATGGTATGGAGATTTTAAAGTTTAGCTGCCGTAGCTTCTGATTTTGGTCACCTAACAGGACTATTGCTGCATGAAACATGCACTGAAGAACTAAAGAAATCCGTACCGGATCTCGCATTAAAATACAAAGATATTTAAATGCCAACGAGTTGTGTTTAGAAATTGAAAGGTACAAATACCAAACAAAATTGCCTGATTGCATTTTTACCTGATTTAAAAAATTCAGATTATATTGCACGTCTTAATTGCCATGAAGAATATGGCTTAGTGACAAGTTATCCCAATATAGGGATTGCACTTTGCCTAGCATTGACGTTACCTGTGACTTCTGCCAGCTCTGAAAGATCTTTCAGGAAATAAAAATTAATAAAAAAATATTTACGATCGCAGATTGTTCAAGATCGTTTGAGTAATCTCGCTATACTATCGATTGAGTATGACATTGCAAAAAACCATTAATATAGACGATATTATTGTTAAATTGGCCACAGAAAAAGCCTGAAAAGTAAACTTTTAAGAGATTTTATAATGTCTAAATGAATGAACTCGTATTTTATTATTTCCCTTCCTACATAATAGTAAGAACTAATTTTATGCTTCTATGTATACAAAACTTAAATTACACTTTCAATGTTATAGTGTTGTTTCTCTTCCTAGAAAATAAGTCTTGGGGGGCGCAAAATTCAAATCTTGCCAGGGGCGCTCATGACCCTAGCTACGACGCTAATAAGTCTCCACAGTTTTTCATTGGGATTTAAATCTGGTGAACATGCCGGCCAAGGTAACACCACTAATTGTTTATTTCGAAAAAAAAGTCCTCCAATGCTCTGGCCGTATGTATAGGACAGTTGTCCTTTCCAAAATTCGATTCCCCGTCCGGGGCAACCTCTTTTGAGAATGGTATCAGATTATCTTCTAATACGTTAACGTACTCCAGCGCGTTCATTCGAGCCGACGTCCTCAATAATGGTCCAGGACCAGAAGCAGTCATTTCCCCCTAAAAGCTTGCAATAACACACCCAGATGTTTTTGTCCTCAAAATATGGCTGTATTCGTATCTATGAAGACAAAATTCATCGAAGATACATTAAGAAACATCATATTTTACATTTTAATTATGTGTGTAAAATGTAATTCATTTCTTAAATTTGGCAGTTTTAAACTAGGCTATTGTCTTCTGCTGCGTAACATTGGTCTAAATAAGATCGGATAATTTTCAACGTCAATGATTTGCTTTAAATATCAATCATCAGTTTGACCTCTCTTCGTGGCAGTTTACCGACTCACTTCTAAGTGCTAAAAATCTATACATTTATCAGTAATAACTAACTTTATTCGTCTAACGCTTAAGCACTTTGAGATAGAGGGAAATGTCAACAGAAACAGAGGAAGGCGTTGATTAAGGTAATTCAGATTAAGGCCTGAATCAATTCAAGATGAAGCATATGCAAACGGAAAAATTACCGTGTATTACGAGGACGCCATAAGTGTATTCGGCCGCTGCAATCACTCTTGAATGTTTTCTGGCCAGAAAACATGGTGAGGTCCCAGAAAGCTTGAGGCAAATTCATGTAAGCGTTAGCAAAATGCAGCCATGCAGAACATAGCCCCCACTGCTCCCCCCTGGCTACGCTTCTCAATATCAGTCCAGAACACAATAATCGTCAGAAGACTACGGTAAATAAATAACTGGATACTTTTTTCGGCCCGAGCCGTATGATTTACTTTCGCTCGTACACCCACTTACTGAGAAACCATCTTTCTATAGCATCAATAACGTTCTTCACAGGATATTATTTCTTTGAGAACTAGGAGTTTGAATAAGAGGTCTATCTACGACATTTCGATGATACGTATCACTCGCGGATCACCAAAATATCATACCTAGAATGTGACTTGATATCCTGGTGGTAAAACGAGAGATTTGTTTCGAGCATAGGGATTTGACCTCTCGGGAGATTTTGCCATACTCAATGTTAGACCAAAAATATTCAGCTAGTGAGACGTGTAAGTATTTATTCACTGTGAATAGATTGGCTTAAGGAGAAATAAGGATTCAAGGATTCTAATTTGGTATTAGGTTGCCCTGCATCATTATTGAATTCCTGTAATATAATAAACAGTACCGGGTCCGTTGATATAAAGAGGCTGTACTCGAGGTTCATTTTAACAGTCATATTGAAATTACTTGAGAGCATAAAAAATCAACCACTGAGCGTCGAACCCGGGAATGTTTCAAATTCACCTTTAGAGGCAGTCTTCTTAACCCCGCGGCTACCGCGCCGCTTTTACAGAGTGGGTCACTCGTGAGCACAAATGTGAATTTCAAGAGCGAAAATCACACAAGTCGGAGGGCTCATCGTCGCGTCGCAACCGCATGAGCGTGAATAACTTTCGGTGCATTCCGATGAGGTTTTCCTCTGCCGTGTTTTACTCCGTCCCCGTCGATTCTTTCGTTCAGTAACTCATACCCCACCGTCGTCTCACGACAAGTGAAGCTAGCCCAGCAAAAGACGCAGTCCGCAGGTGGTGCCAATTTTCAAAACTTTTCCGGCCATGCCCCATTCTACGGTTTGTAGAATGGGGCAAAGTGGATGCACTCAGACTTTAGGAAACGATAGTACATTCTCGATATTCATAATGAATAAAAACACTTGGTAATCTTCCGCAGATTTATTTCTTTGGCATGATGTGTTTCACCACACATTGGCATAATCATGTGCGAAGACTCTTCCGTTTCCTCATATCCTTGGAAACTTATATATTCATGTTGAGGTGTGGTGAAACGCATCGTGCCAAGGAAATAAATCTGTGTAAGATTACCAAGTGTTTTTATTCATTATGAATGAGCTTTTTAGAGAAGGCATCCATGGAGGACCATCTCACTCTGCAGCTACTATCTTTTTTGCAGTCGGTAATACCTCTCTTCGCGTTCAATCACTTTTATTATCGTCTCCATTGAATTAGTTTTATAACGACATCTTTTCCTTGGCCGGTCACCAATGAACCTTGCTCATTAACGGGTTCCCTTCCCTGACGGGTTTTTTTTACAAAAATGGTCAAAAAAAGTCATATTTTTTAATTTCAGATTCAGAAGCATTGAAAAGAGGCAAATCCGAAAATGTTTTCATTAATTTTTTATTCCAAATAACTAATGATTTATTCAATAATTTCTGATTGTTACCCCTTAACTTAAGAGAATTAGGCCACCCGCATTACGTTATAACTTTCCTTCCCGTAATCCCTTGTTAGACATCTAAGGAGGAATGCATTTAGTTTATATGACAAATGTATATACTTTTCCGACAACGTTAATGTAATCTATTAATTTTAGTCCGTAGTACATCAAGAAACAACGTACAAACATTCATGGGAGTTAGGCAACCCGCATGACCTCGACTTTCGCTCTGAAAATGTTATAACAAAATTCATTTTATGGCAAAAAAAAGAAATTTTAATTATTTTACTTGATTCTCATTGAAGAGAGCTGGAATCCCTTTCCTCAGTGTTCCCTGCGAGTCAGTGGAGTGTGAAGCGAGCAAGTCGGCTAGATCTGGAGATGTATAAAAATTATCCGTCGTCAGACAATATCATAGGCCAAATCATCACACTTCATCATCACTTTTGAGGACATGGGTAAATGGGCAAAGTCTTTATCCTACACAGTCCCCATTCCCGTGTAAATCGTCGTTGACCTCACGTATCCAGTTCTCGATTCACTAAGGACAAATATTTGCCAAATGAAGCTCTTTTCATAGGGATGAACTGCCGCCACCCCAATCTTCCCTTGTACAAGAGCAGGCTCTCGTCGATGGTAACGTCCATCTCTGGTGTATGGAGTGCCTTGAAATTTTTCTCCAGCTTCTGGAAAATCGACCATATTTTATTTAGTTCGGCGTTGGGGTGTTTGGGGATCAAAATCGTTATTATTGGCAAAATGTAAATATTGCCTTATTTTTACGAATCATCGGTAAGACATTGTTTGTCCAAAAAAGGGAGACGAGAGTTTAGGTCTCATCGACCAATAAAACTCAGTATCTGGCTTCCTCACCATGCTTTGTAGCATTACAAGGGCAAAAAACACGAATTTCTAAGCTTGTCACAGCTCGCCACTGATTTACGCTAGCACTGCTTGGCCTCGCTTTTTCCCGCAAAGTGTTCCAGACGCAGCGATTAGTTTCCAAAATTATAAAGTCAACAATTTGATCGTTGAAAAAATTATTTTAGGGAACCTCATTCGGGAACCAGGTCAAAGTTCATCGAAGAATTACCTTCAAAAAGAAACCTAGGTGGCGCCGGAGGAGGAATCGTTGAAAGCATTTCCTCCCACTCCGCTTCCTGCGAATGTTCCGCTGTGCCTTCCGATTCGGAGCTGGTTTCTCCGGAGAGAGTCGACTAGGAGCCGGAAACTTCAATGTCCATAACATCGGAATCACTGCTGGTCTAACACTGATTCCTTTCCAGAATCCATTGCTGATTGCCTAATGTTACCAAGCGAAAACAAAGAATTTGCCGTGGAATTCACTCATACTACACTGCTTGTATTAGAACCTAAATGTTCGAACTAAAAATAGAATATTAGCATCGGTGGAATTTCAGCGAAAAAGTGCGTGCGCATGAAACCGGGCGCCAGGTTGCTTAGTGGGCCATCGGTCCTCGAGCGGGTGTTTGTTTTCTGACCTCAGGAAAGCGTCAAACATGACAATAGAAGGCATTACACGTTTGGGATTTATCTCTATCTCTCCTTTTTTCTTGTACTCATGTGGGCTAGGGTAGAACATATACAGGGCACTTGTGTTGGTTTGCATTGAGAACATACGCCTTTTAGATGCCTTCATCGTATAGCTGTTTTCGTAAATATGTATCACTACTTCCACCAGTATTCGAAATAGAAAAATGAAAGGGGCTGATGAAATGACATTCGCAACATATCTAAACATTTCGCTGTCGTCGCGTTGCATCACATTTTCATCCTCACTAATATCCGAATCAATGTTCTTATGCTCTGAGAGGCTTCACTCAGAGCCAGAGAGTTCAACATCCTCCAATTCCTCATCAGAAACATCAACGGTCGAAACACTTTCGGATCCACTCTACATAACGGTAAGATTCATATACCAAAGAGAAACAAACTTCTGAAGCAACGAAATGATATCACCAGTTCAAGGGAAACTTCGAGATGTGCAAACTACAGCGTACATACGATGAATAACTAACGCATCCTAAAATTTTGCGACAGCTAGAAAGAGGCCGATGGCAAGAGAAACAAAACATATTCGCCGAAAGCGAAGTATCAGTAAATGAAAGAAAAATCTTCACCCCTTTTCCCTACTGTAATCCGTTTTCCTAGAGGTAGCGTCATAAAATCCCATTTTCACAAGTGAAGAGAATAGTATGGGGGAAAAGGGCATGAGGGGTCTGAAAGGAGAATAACCCGGGGAAAGAGGAAAAATAGACTTGAGTAACAGAAGATTAGCAGAAAATTGTAGAGGATGTTCAATGAGAGACCTGCAGACGGTCGGAAATCCAAAAGACTTCCGACCGCCTGTTTATTGCCCTTGCGCGTGATCTTTCTCGTCCGTGCCCGACCGTGTCTTGCTGGCTGACCACCCAGTACGGTGACAGACGCCAGACGTCAGGGTTGGGGAGGGGAATTTTGGGAAATACCAAAGGACCCCTCGGAGAACCAAAGACAAGGAGCATCAGAAAGGGTACGTGAATGAAGCCGCGGCGAATGTCCGGCAGAGGTCGGTCGGTGAAGCATATACGGATACCAAAACTACAGCGTAAATACGTAAATAATACACAACTAATAGGTAAATATGTATTACAAAATAAACAATAAAAAAATCGGGAATGCATTGTTTTTCATATTACAGTATAACCTCTACTTAGCGAAATTCAAGGGACCGAAAAATTTCCAGTTCGTTCATCGGGAGTTCGTTCGTCGGAGGTGTTTTGCACGTTGCATCACTCCAGGGGCAACGTAAATAATCCACTTCTCGTATGTATGTACCTTGAATTTCAGGGAATGTGGTTTGCAGAACTCAATTAAAGGTAACATTTCCACAGAGGATCGCATAATTTTATACTTACTGCTCCCATGCCTTATAAAAAACCGTGGAATAACAACGAACAGGTATTTCAGCAAGTCCTGCTAATTATACCATTTACTGCGATTTCTAAAGGCCGATTTATAATTGGCATGAACGTCAAACTTTAACCATGAATTGTTTTCGCGTTGACGCCATCCTGTTACGATCGCCGTCAGCTAGAATGTGCGTCGGTAACCATTGGTCGCCTTCATTCATCTTTGCTTGGATGCAGATGTTTACATGCAGCCGATCGCCAACATGTGTTGATTTGTTTACTATGTACAACAGAGCGAGAACATGGACGAGTACGAGTATTATCAACTCGTAATTGCTGTGATAATTGTAGTAGTGGGTTGGAACCTGTGTATTCAGCTCGAGGGTGAAGTAGGCGTTGACGCCAATCGTAACCTGGCCTTAACCTCCCGCCCAATGCATCACAAACACGCTAGAATTAATGATAGTAGTTTCTTATGCCGCCACTTTCAACTTAACACGGTCACATCCGCGGTGCATTCAAGGTTTTTGAGAACTGCTCTGTAAATACAGCACTATATATTTTGGTTTTCGTTCCGCCAGCTACTTTTTTTCGAGAATTATTTTCAAGATGGCGGCGAGCGAAAAAAACAATTATCACATTTGAAACGTTCTAATTCAAAAAAATGCTTTAAAATGCATGTTATTACAGCAATAAAAATATTTAGGAATGCGCACAACGTAAATGACCACTGAACGAGATTTCATTGCAGTAGATGTGTTTCAAATACCTATAGTAAATAAATTTTCGAGCCCGCGATATGAAAGTCAACATTTGACATTTTTTAAATCCAGAATGGATAACAATTTTTGCAAACGCGTGGAGAATAAATTACGAACTTACCTTGAAAATAAGTAGAAAACCAGACGTAATAATTGACACTTACGGAAAAACCAGGCTTCACTCGTTTTATTCACGTGACCAGGTCATTTTGGTACAACACTTTTGTCACAATTTCAAATTACAATCCAGTTCACAAAAAAAGAAATGAAAATCACTTCGCGTGACTTGCGCTGCCAACCTAAAAGTTCCATTCTTTTCATTACCAACCAAAAATATTTTTAACACTTGGACAGTCCCAATTCTGCATCCCAATCTGACGAAATTGAACCGCAGTAACACTCGAGAGCAACCAGTTTTCACTCGGAAAGATTGAAAATATAAACTCAAGATGATGAACCGCAGTAAAACTCAAGAACGCCGGCCAAATCACTAACCACGCCGGTAGCACTGACGCAAAATACCGGAAATGCAATTAACTGGAAAAACAACAAGGACCTTTCTGATTGGCTTGTTTGTACGGAGTCTCTGATTAGTCCTAGTCACTTTCAAAGCAGCAAAAACGGCAAAAACCTCGTAAAATATTCAAAATTAGCCTTTTTTTTTGAAAATACGTTTAGAAGAGGTAAATATTATAATACAGGGCTAATATTTCATTTCGTTTATCGGGAGTTTTCGTAGAGCAGGAGTTCGTTCATTAGAGGTATTTACCAATGCATTTAAATAGGAATTTGATGGGACCAATAGCATTTGTTCGTTCATCGGAGTTCTTCGTTTATCGGGAGTTCGTTAGGTAGAGGTTTCACTGTATAACAGATAAGGATTTACTGAGTAACAATTGTTATTTGAGTCTTCTTGATCGAATGCAATTTAGCGATAATGCAGAAAAGAACTTATGATCCCATATGAAGATTTCGCTTCCAGGGAGCGTAGTTCCACTAGTATTCCGGTAGGATAGACAAATAAAATAGATGAGTTTTGTGAGAACTGATAAAATATAATTCTCATAAGTAGATAGGGAATAGTAAGTAATCGTGAATAATAATAATTCAAATCTAAAATCAATCCTTCAATCATTATATAAATTACGTTAACAATTGCATAAGCAAGATTCCAACTGTTGTACTTCGGGATATCAAGTAGCTAAACTTACAATAATCCTAGTAGTAGGCAGAGCGCTTGATAAAATTGAATTTTCATGACCATAAAACGTTTCCTAACATTTATATTGGATGAAAAAATAGTGCGTAAATTTTGATATACGGAGAGTAATTTTGGTGCGTGAAGTTTTTTTTTGAAACCATAATACAAGTAAAAAGCCTTCAAAAAAGCGAGAATACAGAGATAGGCGTCCATACATGACATCTAGCGGCGAAGCATTGAATTACTACGAAGGGGGCGAAATATCTCGTCCAAAACAGCTAAAGAAGGGAAAAAGTAGAGTAGGACGAGATATCTCGTTCACGTCAGAATTTGCTAGACCATTCAGGACGAGATATCTCGCCCGCGTCAGGGAAGGGGTTAATGGCCATTATGAATGTAATGAGAAGAGGAATTGCGTCTTGCATTGTAGTATAATGGTGACACAACCAATTGCGCTGTGTTTAACTGTCTACTAGAACCCACCGATAGCACAGCAGCAATATACCGTTTGCCTGTGGCAGTAATGGTGGTCAGCGCCATCTTTCAACTGGCTATATACGTGACCCATTCGATTCAAACTAGGTGTGCAATTCATCTTGGGGATTGCCATGCATTACAACATTTCCATCAGGATTTTACATGTCAGTATAGCTACTAAATGCATTCTCGACATTCTGGGGCTGACTGGACTGACTGACTGATGCTATTTTATAGTTTAAATGAAACATAAACAAATCGATATTTTTTTTATATTACAAATACTTACATTTGTCTACGTAATTGGTTGACTCCCTTAATTGGATTGACTCATCCCAAAGAAATTTGAGTTAGCTAATTCATTCAAATAATTTCTCTGAGTCTCAATACCTGTATATATTCCTCTATTGGTATGCTATTCACATCAGTAGTATAATTAGTTTTTATTCATAGAGTGAAAATATGTTTGGTATTATACAAGGTCTATCATTTGCAAATTCAAAGACAACATTTATTTTAATTTACTTATTTTTTAAAACAAGTTAATGGTCAAAACATGTACCTACTACAAAATAAAATTTATGTAATGGAATTGTATAGGTATGTATCAGGGCACTCTTTTAACCCTAGAGTGGTGACGTGAATTTTTGGTTCATGAGTGGTGACGTCGGTCTCCTGGACCGATGTGGTCTCTTATGCTGTTTTGAAGATTAATTGAGTATTTCCTTGAATTAGCTTTAAATAACAAAATTGCATTGCTAATTATAAACATTTATTTCACATTTTCACTACAAACACAATGTTTTTCATTTTTTATTCATATGAATGTTAACAGGAAAAAATATTTATACATTAGCATTTTTTCATTAGTACACCAAAAATCCGATACAAGGTATTGATAATTAACAATAGGTTTCATTTACATTACATGCCAGAAATTAAAAAGATATTCAATTATACATAATCAGGCATTTTTCAAAAATATCAATGTCAAAAGAAGGCTTCTGCATTTTTGGCATAACACCTTTCGCATAGCAAGGTTACGTGTTCAAGGCAGAGAAATGAGTTGCAAATTTTACTAGAGTATCGCGTTTTACGATTTCTCTTACTGTCACAATATTTACAGCGCCCAATCTGCCCTTCAGTAGGATTAGGAGGAGGTAGTTCTGATGGCTTAATGGTCAGTAGTTCATTTATCAGTAAACGAGTGATTCGTGGTATGTTTTCCATAGATGCACGATTCCTAAGATGTTTTTCAATCAGGGTAAATGCAATTCCTTCAATAAATATACGCCGTACAAGGTTTTCTTTCTTGTTGTTTATAGTGTATATTACTTGAGAGTTTATTGTTGATATATTTAATAATGAATAAAACACGACCATTTGCCAACGCCTTGTTGGTCTAGCGCAATTGTAGTTAGCGCACAACCTATCCACTATATCTACTCCACCTTTCGTGTTGTTATAGGTCAAAATGATCTCAGGTTTTTTAGTTATTGCATCCACTTGGTCATTGTCGTGCATGCTTGAAATCAAGAGAACATTTTTTCCTGTTCTTGGGACGAACGAAACTAATGTACAATTTTTCCTAAAACCAAACAGATATGATTTCACTTTACGTCCCTTTTTTTGAACGAATTCTGGTGGTAAGCCGCGCTTATTTTTTCTGATTGTGCCCACTGAAGTCAGCTGATAGATATTCAGCACTCTCAAGAAGCTCAATGCTAGTGAACCAGTTGTCCATGGTAACATTACGGTTAGTGTAATAAATTGGCTTAATCGGCTGTAATAAATCGCAAGTGCTCTATTGTCCATTGAATACGGCCCTTCGGGTTGTTTTCCAACGTAAACCTCTAAGTTGGACGTGTAATGCATTTTAGCATCGCAGAGAGCAAATATTTTTATTCCATATTTGGCGGGTTTATTAGGTATATACTGCCTCACGGCCTGTATTAGGTATAACGCACAGCGACCTCTAAATGCCTCCAACTTCTCGTCTATGGTAACCTGGGCAGATAAGCTGAAATTATTTTTGCAGTTTTCAACAAACAAATCAAATATCTCTCGCACGGGGATAAGCTTATCAACTTGACGTCTTTCATATCTAGTTTCTTTGTCATCAAAAGTTAGATGACGCAGCAGAAATCGGAAACGCTGAAGTGACATGACAAGACGAAACATTTCAATTGAATTGTCTTTGGTACTAAAGAGGTCTTCGGCATTTTGGTGATTACTTTTATTGATACCACAAAGCAGTAGCATTCCCATTAGTGCTTCAATTTCATGAACATTAGTAGGTCTTGCGTACGTGCTACGCCCGTAATTAGGAGAAACCTTTTCGATGACTTTATTAGTACAATCGGTTATCACATTCATTATTGTACTGTCAAAAAAACATCGCCATGATTCTATAGAACTTTTTATTCCTTTCATTTTTCCTCTAGGCCCTGGTAATTGTGTAATTATATTTTTTGAACGCGTTCTTACGCTTTGTTTTGGTGCCTTCTTTCTCCATCTGGTAGTCCCATCTTTCCCGGTGAAGATATCATCCTCTTTCATTGCTGCTCCGTCGTCCATGTCCCAGTCTTGCTCCGAGTCAGTGCTTTCTTCTCGCACCTCCAAAAGATCTTCTTCGTCATCGTCGTCGTCGTCATCAAAATGTAGGGATTCTTGTGGTTCTCTCTCTACTTCGGACAGCAACCGTGACACCCGTGACACCCTCTGTTGTTCCTCTTCATAACTCATTACTCCAACTAATTTCGGTAATAAAAAATGTTCACATACATTTAGAAGAAAATTGGACGCAACACATGGAACTGTAATTTACGACATAAGGTATAAAAATGCAAAAGTGAAATTGCTGCGTAGGGTACTTACCAAGTGAGGTAAGTGCAGTCTGAGTTGTCGCAAGAGTTGCAAAAGGAGATTCACAAAAAAACGTAGATGGGCCGATTATTTACCCTGTCGAGATAATGATAAAACTATAAGTAGTTACATATAATGCCATTCATCTCGTTCAGTTATTATGAATCAGAGATAAGTGTAAACAAAAAAAAATGTATATATATTGTAAAATTAATTATTTACGTGAAGATAATAAGCAATTTCAAATGAATGCATTCCAAAATTTATAACGTACCTGTTAGTGTCGTTGTGCACGGGTGTTTTTCCTGGACAGCGGCGTCGTTCCACAAGCATGTCTAAAAACTGCGTGCACACAGTGACTGACTCGTGGAAAAAGGATTCCTTGGCCTTATATAGGGCACATGTAACTTCCAAGACTTGAAATTGGAATCCAAAGCATGGTAAAAGTGGCATCATTGTAATCTATTCTCATGATACATCAATGTTACACTTTCGGTCTGTGAGACCGGGCGTCACCACTCCGGCAACAAAATAAAATTTCGGAACATGAGTGGTGACGCGCGGTCTCGCAGACCGAAAGTAGCAGTAAGTAACAATTTACTTTGACGAAGTGATTTTTTGGGTCATATATCGGAAGAGCAGCGTAAAATAGGAAGCTACTGAAAAGCATAAACTGCAACATTATATACTTCGCTTGAGACACCGATGAGATTTAATCTTCGGTCTGTGACACCGGGCGTCACCACTCTAGGGTTAAGTATGCTAAGAGTTTTAAATCAACATAAAGCAATTGTTTTAAAATAATTTTGAAATGATATTAAAATATTATTAAAAATGACCGAAAAAGATTTAAATGCTATTTTGCTAAAATAATTAAAAAAAATATTTTAATGCTAAAACGTTTTGCAATACTGTGTACGTATGGTATCATTAAAATTAAATAACAAAATACATTTTTAAAAGAACATGCCTCGTATATAATTTAAAATCTTTAAGCATTCTAGAATTTTTGTATCTTATGAGTTTTTCATTTTGAAATGATTTTAAAATTATACTTCAATATTCTTTTATGTTTTTTTCAGAGGTCTTAATTCTTGTAATCATGTGGAGTGAGCTAACTCTCCATCTTGTATTTTCTCCATCACTTTCTATTTGAAGTGCTGAATATCAATAAATTCATTAATTTGTAAGTTTTTATATTCTGGCTGAGGAAGGTATGGTATTTTGAATGGCTTATTATTTGTAGGGCCCAATGAAAATGCTTATGTTAATTTTTGAACTTGATATATTGCTACCTTTTCTATTTATGTACACTGCAGATGCTGTTGGTTAGATTAACAACAACAGGGTTTCTGCTGGATGACTTGGCTTTTTTAATACTCTATTTTAAAAAAGACATTTATTATTTATTCAGACATTAAGGATGACCTCAGAAATCCGATCATCATTCCGTCAGTCTTTATTGGATCCTGAAGGGGCCACTGCCACTTGGATGGATGAAGAGACCAGATCCCTAGCTGTGGACAAAGCCGATGCCATGTCCCTTCGTGTTGGGTATCCTGATTCAATCCTTGATCCTGATCTGCTTGACCTCAGATATGCAGATGTGAGTTGAGCATATTTTTCAATTTAATCTCTCCACGTATAGATTGAATTTTGGAGCTTAATTGTGAAGTAAATTATAGAAATTTCCACAGCTTCATAAGGATCATTTCTGTAGCTCTCCAGCCTTATCTATTGACATTCATTTTCCTTTTTCTCTAAGGTGTATTACAGATAACACTTTTTTACTTTGAAAACATCCAGGGGCCCATTAAACGTAAATCTCTAGCTTTATTCAATTGATAATGAAACTACTTTTATGGGTCTATTAAAAGATTCTGGTAACATCCATGTTGTATGCTATTGTGATTGATGAATCTGTAGAATTTTTGTATACATATTTTCCTTTGTTGATAATCATGGTGCAGTCGGTGGTATGAATTAGCTTTGAAAATCTTCAATGGTACAAAATCAGTATTTTTGAGTTTGTGATGAATAATTACTCATTTGAATTTTTCTAGTCTCTTGTTTTTTCTTATACCATCATTTTTTCATCATTGCTTCCTATTAATTGTTAACTTGTGTAAAAATAGTGCCTATTTTAATTATTAGTGATGTTGTCAACGATGACTTAACCAAACAACTATGTCATTGGAACTCTTTTCCTCTTTGTCTCTATTCAAGCTAAAAATAGACCCTGAACTCTACTTTGAAAATACTTTGGCTGTTTTGCGATATTTGACATGGAGGGAGCATTCCTTCCTGGGAATGGAAGTGGATAAGACTCAATGGAGTGCATCTCCAACGGAGGTGAATGCATTTTACAGTCGCAACAAAAATCAAATCCGTAAGTTTGTCCATTCCTATTCTTGTGTATTTTATTGTTTTATTTACCATTCATTGAAAAATAACTTGGACAGTGATTTTGTAAATGGATTTTTACTGAAAATTAGCTGTTGAACTGATATAAATCCTTAAACGGAAATTGCATGTATAACTGAGTATGTTATGTATGTATTAGCATAGAGCAGGGGTGGGCAACCCCTGGCATGTCTGCAAAATGTGGCACGCCATTGACTTGTTTCTGGTATGCAAAACAAGTCCTTGCCAAATTTATTTTCAATTTTTAGGGGACACCTTTCTGCTGCGAGGACAGTCCCAGTGTGTGTAACCCTGCCTACTTCTGATGAACCAAAGTCATTTTTTCATTAGGCTATATAAGCATGTACATTAGGGTGGGCCGAAAAACACGAAAGTTTCCGAATCGAATCGTAATAGTGCGGAAAAGTTGTTACTCGTCACCCTGATCACAAAGAAAGAAAAATTTTCGAAATCGGACCATGACTTCCGGTCACACATCTCGTTCAAAGTTTTGAAAAATCGTAAAAAATATGATTTTTTAGGGATTTTTTAAAATGAGTTATCGCGATTGGATTACGTTCAAAATCGGTATGTGGCCTCTTCTTAAGAACCTCTGTCTTAAAAAAATATGTAACACACCTTATCTCCTTCTTTTAGGGGGAGGGGGAGTCGCTCATCGCGTTCAAAATATCGAAAAATCGTAAAAAACATGACTTTTTTCGGAATTATCTCTTTATGAGTTACAGTGATCGGATTGCGTTCAAAATCGGTATTTGGCCTCTTGTATAGGTCCTTTGTCTTTTAAGAAAGATATAATTCCCGTTCCCCCTTCTTTTATGGGGGAGGGGAGGGACATGTATCGTAAAAATGAGTGACCATACGGTAGGCCTACGCTTATTTTTGAACATAGGTTTTTCTTTTGATTTCGTCCCTTCAAAATAGTTATTTTGGCGAGAAAACAAATACATTTCAGGCTGGTTGATGTGCGACTACCCATAGCCGTGCCTAAGGGGTCAAAGTGCAGGTGAACTAGAATAAGCGGATTTCGATGCCAGACACACGTCTTTACAGTAATTCACTGATTGTAGAGCTCCGCAGGGGCGAAAAATTTCTTTGTGTTTTTTGACGAAATCTAGGAGTTACAAATTCCTAAACTCACTCTGGAGCGCACAGCATTCTTTTCACTCTGAACAGACACCGAAAAGCTAATAACCTGATAGTTCTGCTATCTTATGAATGTGTTTTGGTGAAGTGGTTTGATACAAAACTGCTAACTTAGTCTATAGTGATACGATGCATATTAAAGCATTGCTTTGTAATCATTTTGTTATCTCCTGTTATCCATCCAAGATAATCATTTGAGCCCTGTGGGATGGGGTTAAATTATAGGCAGTCCTCCTATGTTTCTCTGCCTTGACATAGTGAATATATAGAATAAAGGAATCGCATTCTCTTCTCTTTTGGCCAAAGAATTTCAGTGAGGTGTTTCCCTTGCAAGTGTGTGGCTTGCGTAGAAATCTATTTCAAGTGAAACAGTTTGTTTACACAATGGCGTGGATGCGGAGTGGAGCTGTGATTGACCTTGTTGGAAAAGACTCTGTGGAGCTTTAAGTATTATCAAAGCTTCCAACACTACGTGAGGTACTGTGTGTGTTCTTTTACTACATGAGAAAAAAACATGACGTCCGGGATGCAGCTTGGATTGCAATGAAAGAAGTTGTTGATCTGTGGAACAAAACTATCCCGTATTTCCCGTATCCAAGACATTCGGGTTATTGAAAAATTTGAGTCGCTTTATCAGGAATGGAGGAATCTCCATAAGAATACCTCCACTAATAAACCACCAAGTACAGCCGTGATGGTTAAGAAAGAAATGTTTCAGAGTACGCTAGACTCTGTTTGACTTGAGCAAAAATGATACAATGGAAGAGCTGGAAAAAAAGGCAAATGATGCAACTAAAGAAGCAGAAAAAAGGCTTGGAAGGAATAGATACTTTTCTTGTGTGAGCAACGCGGACCGAGGTTAGGAGTTATCGGGGGTGTACATTTAAAGATGAAGAAGGATGATCAGAGGAGGGCAGTGAGGAAAAATTAATGTGAAACTCACTGAAGAAGACAAAACGCATGTTGCCACCGGTATTCTCAATAATGAAGGTTAAGAGGAGCCGCTGAAGAAGAGACAGGTGCAGTTGAGGGATGTTCCCAATATAACACTTGGTGACTTAGCCACAACAAGCTCCGTCAGATTTTTGCAAATACTAGTAATTAGTCAAGAATTTTTAAGAGTACCCTGTGACTGAATGGGCTGAAAGAGAGGATTACAAAATGGGAAAGCAAATTGCTACTTACCTTAGAGTGGTTAATGATCATGCGGGGCGAGGCGTAAAACTTATGTCCGATTTCAACAGAACAATAACACAAAAAGAGGATGCCTTTCAAGACTTGCTCATATCCGTAGATTCCTACCGGAAGTCCCTACCTGACATCAAAAAGTCAACATTAATTCATAAGTATGACACACCATCTACATCAAGAGACCGGAACTGTATTGTGTACTTAGTCGTTGTATCTTCAAATATGTTTATTAAACACATCCAGGTAATCAGATAATCTTGACCATTTATTTACCCTCAGAAGTGCACGAGGAAGTACAAAATGAAAGAAGGGGTGGGGACAGAGGGGGGAGCGCTCAGAGCTCGGCACGGATGCCAGCGTAGCGGCGACCGTCAGCCAAGCGCCCGTACGGTGCAGCGGCAAGGCCGGTGCGGAGTAATAACTAATATTACTCCGTGATGGCTTCAAAATACGGAAAATGGTTAAAATTTTCGCCCCTGCAGATCTCTACAATCAGTGAATTACTGTAAAGACGTGTGTCTGGCATCGAAATCCGCTTATTCTAGTTCACCTGCACTTTGACCCCTTAGGCACGGCTATGGGTAGTCGCACATCAACCAGCCTGAAATGTATTTGTTTTCTCGCCAAAATAACTATTTTGAAGGGACGAAATCAAAAGAAAAACCTATGTTCAAAAATAAGCGTAGGCCTACCGTATGGTCACTCATTTTTACGATACATGTCCCTCCCCTCCCCCATAAAAGAAGGGGGAACGGGAATTATATCTTTCTTAAAAGACAAAGGACCTATACAAGAGGCCAAATACCGATTTTGAACGCAATCCGATCACTGTAACTCATAAAGAGATAATTCCGAAAAAAGTCATGTTTTTTACGATTTTTCGATATTTTGAACGCGATGAGCGACTCCCCCTCCCCCTAAAAGAAGGAGATAAGGTGTGTTACATATTTTTTTAAGACAGAGGTTCTTAAGAAGAGGCCACATACCGATTTTGAACGTAATCCAATCGCGATAACTCATTTTAAAAAATCCCTAAAAAATCATATTTTTTATGATTTTTCAAAACTTTGAACGAGATGTGTGACCGGAAGTCATGGTCTGATTTCGAAAATTTTTCTTTCTTTGTGATCAGGGTGACGAGTAACAACTTTTCCGCGCTATTACGATTCGATTCGGAAACTTTCGTGTTTTTCGGCCCACCCTAATGTACATGGCTACATGTACGGGGAGTGGTCAGTTGGCTTGTCTTATCTTAATTTTTTTTCATCAAGTCAGTTTTACATGATTTACATAATCAGTTACAAATCAAGTATCAAGATATCAATTAATTTCTCAAAAAATATACATTGACTCGTGGAAAAATTTTGTGACTGATATTTAGACAATTATGTTACACACTCAAAAAGGTTGCTCATCCGTGGCATATATTACCCATATATGTAACTCTTACTCTATGGTATTAGTCATTTCTCCATTGCCTAAATGCAGTCAGGTTACCGAGTAAGGGAAATAACTTTACTAGTATTCTTACTTAAGGTTTTTTTTTTAAATACAGCGGACTCTCGTTAGCACATTCTTGAATGGACCTGGGATTCTGAACGTGATAACCAGGAAAACGTGCAAAACAGGGTAGGCAGTCCATGGAAAGTCAAATATGTACTGGTTGGTTGCATAACTTGCAGGGGAATGTTATCCTGCCACTCAATTAGCTCATGCCATAGATAACTGGTGATAATTTATTGTAAAAATAGTTTATTTTCCACCTATTCCGCCTCCCAAGAAAACACATACGATACCTAACGCTGATGCGTACTCAATTACTAATGATGACGACAATGACCAAACAGCATGTTTAGTTTACAGATGCTGCTTTCACAAAGTTCAGTGGCAAAGTTAGCAAAGCCACCTAGCGATATTTTTCTCTTCGCACTTCCAATGAAATATTAGGTCGGAGGACAGATGAATCCACGATGCGATTGCCCACTTCTCACTTAGGAGTGCTTTATGTTTATATTCCCTGAAGTAAATTACAATGATTGCACCGAAAATGTCAATAAAATATTTGTGTTTACCATGATGAACATTTTAATTTCATGAACAAATATTATAGCATTATAAGGATTGTCAGAACTCCTTGAAAACATGAACAAATTGAGTTCCCAGCCCAAAAACATTATCTTTCCTGTGCGTAATGGCGTAAACTTGATTGCTTGTAACAAAACAAAAATGGAACTTCCTGCGTATTCTCCACAAATATTGCAATCAAAAATGCATAATTTATTGGAAGTACATAAAAACTTATGGTGGCTGGAAGAATCTGATAAGGTGCTTTGTTTTTATCATTTTGAGCCCAAATTCTTTGATAGTACAGTCCATTTTTATTTAAGTATTCATCACACTTTCATCGACTTCGTGACTGCTGACGAACTGTTGCCATCGCTTCGACTGTTTTTGCGAATGTTGGAGGATATTCGGGCTCTGCTTCGTCTTTCCCGGTGGCTTCCTCTTCCTTTCTGTTCATAGACTTCATCTATTAACATCAATCTACTGATAAAAATATGCGATAAAGAGATTCACCGACTTTTTCAATTACATATTTAGGTAGATGAAAGATTATTTTTGGAATAGTTATTATTTATTTGTTATGTAATTATCTCCATAGATAAAGCTTCATTTTTGGTAGTCGCGAGTTCCAACAACCAACCTGCAGACTTTGATATCAGCGTCACAGGCGACGCACTCATTGAAGGTCATACTCTCCCCTTCTCCGAACAGCTGATCCTAGCCCTCAAGGGTGTGCTCGTGTGCTGCCTCATCACTCAGCGATGCGAAATCGTCCTCGTTTGTGCTACGATGAAATCCAGTGGTCTGAAAGCAATTTCTTATGCTCTTGGCTTTGACGGAGTTGCAGGCATGCTTCACAAAATGCATCGCTTTCAGGATATTTACTTTTCTTACTGACTCGGGAAGGCTGGCCAACCTCTCATTGACAAGTAGTTTCCTGTACTTATGCTTCATTTTTTGTATGATGCCTTGATCGAGGGGCTAAAGAACACTCAAGCAATTTGGAGGAAAAAACATCACTTTAATATTTCTTAAAAATGCAGTGTCTTGGATGTGCTGCATAGTTATCAATAAGCAACAAAATTTCACGATTTTGTCCGCCCATCTTTGCATCCAGTGCTCGCAGGAACTTTTCAAAAATTTCGGTGGTCATGCAGGCATTAGAGTTGCAATCATACCTCCAAGGTAATTTTTGAAGGATCTGGGGCATTTATATTTCCCGATCACTAATGGAATCAGTTTTTCCGTTCCAATTTCATTGCAACATAGTACAGTCAGCCTCGATCGTTACTCATTTTACCTCCATGCCACAACCTGTCTCATCGGCATTAAAAATGTTAATCGGGCTGTAATTTTTGATGGTGACATAGATGATGATCACATGTGCTGTTGCTCACAGAGTTTTGATTCGATAGGCAACAAAGGCGACAGCCTCAACAGCAGTAAAACAAACGAATATCACAATAAAATTCGCTGCTTGTGGGGACCTTTTGAGGGTCAAGAGTTGAATAGGTGATTCTAATGTTTGAGATTGCTTTTTGCTTACTTCATAAACATTTTAACCATAGTATGACTATCAAATTAGTATTGTAAGCAATAACAATATTTTTTAATGCTAGAAGTAAACCTCTTGAGATTTATCCATCATCTGATTAACCTACGAGGCGGTTGATTCCCTAGGACAAATTTGGCTTGGTCCTCCTCCATACCTGCTGAAGAGGTAACCAAAATGTGCTAACCATAGTTATTTATATGTGCTGTGACGCGGAGCTAAGGAAATGAACATCTAAATGAGGAAAATGTGCATTAAGGAACGTCCTAATGAGAGTTATTAGCCATTTTTTCAGCATACTACGTATATGTATTCAAGTATAAGTCGAGAAATGCCTTCCTTATTTCAGCCAATGAAAACCTACAGTCGACTTATAGTCTAGACACTAAATAGGGTAACTTATTTAGGGTCAATATTACATGGGCTGAAAAAAATAGTATGCATCTATATTACTCATAAGCCTCAGAAAATATTAGCGGAGCAATTCATTAGATTTAAGTTTTGTATTAGGAACTATAGCTGCATGGCCGATTTTACAGCATATAAAAATATTATCGATAAATTTATTGATATTTTGCCTTTCTTTTTTCATTGTCTGTTGCTCCTTCCTTCAACATTCATCCATGTGCCTTCAATCGTTCACTTATTTACTTGCAAGACAAGGAGATTTAAAAAAATTTCAACCTCATGTTATACTCGAATCTGTATGTATAATGAGAAATTTTATGTGAATAACGTTTTCACAATTCTACCCTACAGGCTGGCTTTTTCTTATGCTATGTGATGTCCAAAGGAGCAATCTCTCGTGAATGGAGAATAGTGACTTTGGTTTAAAAAAATGTCACCCTACTTATTGTTGAAGAAAGAAAGCCATAAGACACAATTTATCTGTGGTTAGACCTCATTTAGCTGTGGTTGTGGGTGGGAGATTTATTGGAAAGCTTTGAGATTGTGGGAATTGAGAATTATTATCATTCATTTATGTACTAATGTATCTATTATTTGTCTGTTCCTCTTAGTTTTGCCTGCTGGCATCCTCCAGCCCCCTTTCTATCACCGTAATTTCCCTCGTAGCCTTAACTATGGGGGAGTTGGTGTTGTGATTGGACATGAAATGACTCATGGATTTGATATTCGTGGTCGACTTTTTGATCGCAATGGAAATCTTCAAAGATGGTGGCAACCTCCAGCAATTGAGGCCTTTCAAGAGCGAGCTATGTGTTTAGTTGGTGAGTGTAATGAATATAAGGATCTTTGTTCCATTTAAACCATTTGGATTGAAGAGACGGTGATTTGCTGGCCTCTTTTTTGCTCTCTGGCCTTTCTGATCTTTGTGCTTTATGGTAAGCAGATGGCTAACTGCCAGTTTCATGATTAATACTTGTTATAAGTATATAAGTTTTCAATTTTAATGAAATTTAATAGATAGAAGGGACAAAAATTTTCACTGAATAGAGAATATACCATAAAGATAAATGATAAGGAAGAAAATGATTCATTCTGAAATTTTAAAAATAATACAATTTTTGAAATGTGTGCTGAAAGTTTTTCCAATAATTGTTTACAAAAAAATGAAAAACAGTTTGTTTTTATTTTTCAATAAGTGTCAAATTCTTTGCAATAGATTTATGAGGTGAATAAATAATTTCATTAGGAAAAATTTCTTACTACCTGAGATGTAAAATAAATAATTAGCAAAATAATTTGTAAAAATAAATAGGAATTTTAGGCCAGGAAATCCAAAAAGAATTGAGAGCCAACTGGGCTCCCTCTTGTACATTACCAGAAGATCTGGTTATCAGTGCAGTTGACTCTTGGTTTATGATGGGTTCACTTCGTTATTAGGGCTGTGCCAATAATAAATTCTGTTATGAATTCTTGCCACTATTCTGTTCATCGGTATGGGGCAGAACAATCCTGTGGTAATAATAATAATTTGATATTTGCATGCAGTTCGGACTGGATAAATTCTGAGTGTTCCATGTAAAAAAGGGAAAAATGAAGTCTGGAAATTACAATTTTCCAAACTATGAATCAATAAATTCCATTGAAGCGAATGATCATGACAAGTATTTAGGATCCCTTCAATCAAAATCAATAGAACACAAACAAATCAAGAAGGAATTAACAGCTGAATTCAATAACAGGCTCAAATCCATCCTTACAACTGAAATAAATGCAGAAAACATTGTGAAAGCTATTAACACTTTAGTGGTACCTGTGCTGACATATTCATTTGGAGTAATTAACTGGTAAATAAATAGTTGGCATAGAAAGATCCATTAGAACATCGCTCACAAAATTGAATTTGCATCACCCAAAGGCCGCAATTGTGAGAATAACATTACCAAGATATATGGGTGGCGGAAGAATAATAGACATGCAGCAATAGGCCTGTGTGATTATCGAAAAAAATTGATATCGATCAATTATAAGAATAATTGGAAATGTGGTTGATTCAACTGTCGGGAATTGAAGAAATGACAATTAATTGGAGTAATTTAATTAATTGACTGGGCAATTACTTGACATTGAAATGGGTAGGTATCAATTAACTGTCATTTCTCAATTAATTGACATCAACAAATTAATTGACAGGACTCAATTGGATAATGCTTTTCAAAGGCTATCCTTTGGCAATGAGAAGATTGAAAGACCAAAATGTAAAAACAACTAAATAATACAATCAGTTAGCTTTTATTAATTTATTAAAGGAATAGATCGCTATTTGATGACAGGCAGAGGAGAACCTCAGCATGTTCATCTGACAGACACTGGCAAGTGTGCGAGCAGCAAGCATCCGCAACATCGGCCATCAGCCGACGCTGCTGCCAGCCGGCTGGATTGAATATTGAACGCTTAAACTTGTTCGACGCCAGCCCGTGTTGAACAAGTTTACATGTTTAATATGAAATCCATAGCGAATCAATTATTGTCAATTTAATTGATTACCGGAGAATAATTGTGAATTGAATAACAATTGACTATTGAACAACAATTGGCACTCGAAAAAAAATTACAATCTAGTCAATTACCACAATCGACATCGATATGCTGAAATAATCTATCAATTGTACAAATAATTGAATCGACAATTCAATTAATCAAATAATCGCACAAGCCTATACAGCAACTCCTAGGAAATCAAATACAGTGGACTATCGATTATCCAGGCTAATGATGGGGAGAGGATGCACGGATAATCAGAACACACGGATAATCTGAACTTTCACTTTTATATATTATAATTTTCACATTATACGTAACAAAACAATGTAATATCATTTGCGCACATAGTCCGCTATTTTAGATTGTTTCATGGACTAATTGTGAGTTTTCTTCATCCCACCGCGTATCTTTTTAGCAGCAATAATGCCATTGTAGTCTTATTCCCACTGCTCTGTATACTGCAGCATACCATCTACGAAGTTGAGCGCCTGGCTGTGATTTATGCGTTCGTTGCCCCCCTCGTCTTCATCTCCGCTACTTCAACTCTCCCCACTCCCTTGCTATCCATCTTGTCCGATTGCGGCAGAAACAATATCGCTATCAGTCACATTGGAAGTCAGGTGGGCATGATCGACGCTCAAATTGTCAACTTTCTCTTCATCAAATGCAGGGTCTTAGGCATTCTGGCAGATTTCTCTATTAACTTGGCTTTTGCTACCTTGAACCAAGAATAATAATTGGTAGGATTCAACTTATCCATTTTGTAACTTCTCTTCTGTCCATCTTCCATCTTGTTTGTTTGCCGGCTGGCTTTTCTGTCTATTAAACAAAACTCTCACAATTAGCTTATCACAATCTCTCTTCTCTGAGCACTCCTGGGCCCATAACCTATTTTTTAGGGTAAACTATAACAACCCTAATTGCTTTAATAAAAAGTGTCTTATATGCCCTCAAATAGGGTAGTTCAAGTATAATTCACTCGCCAAAACAAGTTAACATGACCCATGGCTTGATTTTAAATGCAATTGAAATATCTGAAAAATGTTATTTCATCATGCATTTTTATTTACCTTTGATTTTTCACACATTGATTTTGCATATTGCCTCTATTTTGGTCCCTCCAGCTACGTAGAATCAAGTTGTTGTTTTATTTGCAGTAATTTTTTAATTATTGAAATGACATGATTGAGTGAGTGACCTTTAACTTACTGTTTATTGTTTGTGAATTGCAGATCAATATAGTCAGTATTACGTTAAAGAAGTGTCCATGCAGATAGATGGAATAAGGACGCAAGGTGAAAATATAGCTGATAACGGAGGAATAAAGCAAGCTTATAAGGTAAAGCCCCTTTAAAATTCCTCAAATTACTTTATTGGAATGCATTCAGCATTTTCTGTATAATGCTAACCTGTTACTTTTAACCAATGATTCAACAAACATGAACTTTGCCCTTGGAAAAACATTGTTACTTTTGTTATTGTTGGCAAATTTGAACTACCTCACAGAGCTGATAATGGAAATTACATTTCAAGATATATGTACCATAATTGGAATAATTTTCGCTGTGTATAACATTTCTCCTAAAATAGTATGTCCTGCATTAGAGGTTGAGAAAATGGTTCTTAAAGGACTGATGAAGTTGAGTTTCTCTCTCTCTCTCTCTCTCTTGAGACTCCTCTCATGTTGCTAAGAGATGAGTACTTAAATGTTTAACATACTCAGTTGTAGAAATATGCTTAATTTCATTTGAATTTTTCTAATTTTTTGATACTAGCACCCTTTCAATTTTTTCGAATTTTGGTGAGATATAGAGGTTCTCCTTGGAAAATCAGGGCATGCATTATGTACATCCCAGTGAATTCTTCCATCATGAAAGAGTAAAGTATAATTTTTTATTTGTTTCTATGCCATAAGACTCAAGTTAGCGCCAATCATTTTCAGGCTTATGAGGACTGGTTAAAGAGACATGGTGATGGGATGGATGATGGAATTGAAGAATCTCTTCCTGGTCTTGATGCTTCACCTCGTCAGCTCTTCTTCCTTAATTTTGCACAGGTGTGGTGTGGTGCTCTGAGGCCTGAAGCCATGCGCAATAAGCTCAAAACCTCAATACATTCACTAGGAAAATTCAGGTAGGTAATCACATAATCTTGACCATTTGGATGTACAAAGTTGACCCCTGATTTGCAATGGATTTGATTAAGACATGAGGTGAAGAAAAACAAAACTTGAAAATCATACTGTAATTAGTCTGTTCAGTGACTAAGGATAATATAAAAAAACTGCATATATGCAGAGGATCCTGATGCAGGCAGAAAAACAGAATTTATACTGAACTCAGACTTCAAAAGAAGAGAATGTTTTACTCATTTGAACTAATGGCTTATAGAGTTTTTCCTCAAAATTTCTTATTTAAATTTTCTTACAAATTTTCCAAAGTGGGATTCCCCACTCATATGCATTATTCTTCATATTCAAGGTTTTTTGAGGGAGATTTTTCTTTAGTCACAACATTGACCATGTTCGAATTTTAGATACAAATATAAGAAGTTGTAAGAACCATGAAGTAAATAAATATATGTAGTAGTCTTTATGATGCAAAAACTGTTTTTATGCCTGAACTTCTCAGTAATTATTATTACTAATGAACTGAATATGCACACTTATATGAGGCCTTAACTTGACTTATTTTCTTCATGCTTTCACAGGTGACAGATTTTTTTTGCGATTTTATAAAAAGTTATGTTAACTTTTAATAAAAATTGAAAAAAAATATCACAACTACTCAAAGTCAGTGGTGCCCACAAAAGGGGAGTCATTGCACAAAGTGCACCATAGAAATAATTTTTTGGGGGAAAAACCTGGGATTAGAGGAAATTTGGTGGGGTAAGGGATGAAAATTATTTTATATAGGTGTGGTTCAGATAGGAGAATTCTGTGCTCGGCTTGTAAATGGTATTCAACCCATTGTTTTAACAACTGCTTTTGTAACTAGTGCTTCAGGGAGAAAGTTGGAGAAAAAGGAAATTCTGCCTTGAAATGGTCATTATACTTTTCAGCCAGCATATCATTAAGTTTTCACTTAATAGTCTGTCATCAGTCCATATATTTGAATTAACAGTGGATTTTTAAGGCTGGCACTATTGAGCATAGATTGAGTATGTAAATTGGGGGTCTACTATATCACAAAGATTTTTTTGAGCTGTAATCTACTCATCTCAGTTCCAAGACAAGAATAATCCAATATCTCTAAATGATAAAATCTACATTGACTTATTCAAAACTTTATTCACGTTTTATCAAAATTTTATAAGTATAGCTTTTCAAAGTTCATGCATGCATCTTTATATGTGTACATCTTGAATGATTATCTGAGAGCAAATTATGGTTCAAAGTTCAATGAAAAAAATAGTAAGTTTTTTTTATTTTTTATTTTCATCTGGAGCACTTACCTCCGAGAAGTGTAGACGTACAATACCCAATTTGAGGTATCACAGCTCATCAATTGAAGAGCTGTGGTACCTCCAAGTACTTTTAAATTATCATTTATTATATTGGAGAATTAGATTTCTTAGAATTTATGAAGCTTATTTTTATATTTTTACCAGCTCATTGTTGCTCAGAACAATCTCCTGGTGATCTAGTAAATAAATTTTTTAATTATATCTTACAGAGTTATTGGAGCGCTGTCAAACTCTGAAGACTTTGCATCTGCATTCTCCTGCCCTGTTGGGTCACCAATGAATCCCCAAGTGAAATGCTCTGTATGGTGAGCGTTGAATGATTTTAAATAAATACAAAAATATTCTTTATGAAAAATATGCATAATTTTATGTGTCTCCTCATACATCAAATACTAAATAGTGCCTTTTAAGCAATTCCCTAACGTGTTTGTGGTATGTCTTTATGAAATCTATTGGAGTAACAACAGCTCAATTAAGGCCTGTGGTAGAGTGGATTTATGAGAGAAAAGCAGCAGATATCATATGCGTTGCATTTTGTTGGAAGCATTGCTGCTTTAGATAATGCATTTTACCACTCCATCACATCTTAGGATGAGGGAGACAAATAAGAATTTCACCCATCACTTCTTGGAGGGATGCCAGAGGAAAACATTTTGAATCTAATTTTGAATCATTCAGGTAAGATTTTTTTGCTATGTGTGTTTTTGGTAAATGATACAATTTTAATGTTGTGGTTATGTTTTTCTTTTACTGACAAGTACACTTTTGGTATCATGTGAGATGCAGGTTTGACTTTTGTATCTGGTTAGCCTTTTTTTGTATGGTTCTCATGGCTGATGACATCATTTCTATATGTTCCTAATTTAGTGGTTAAGCATAGGTACATATATGATCGAAATTTTCCTTGGTTGAGTCCAAACCAGGAGTATTATATGTTCACTTTGAGTAAGGGACTAGCCACGTTGAAACATCGGTTCCTGTCAGATCACCAAAGTTAAGCAACATTGGGCCTGGAGTACCTCTACCGGGGTGGATGGAGAGGTGACATCTCCTCCAGACCTATACCGGGAGGGCGGAGGGAGATATACTCTGACTTGGGAGGTTGGAGGGAGGTAGTTCCCTCCATACCTGTACCGGGAAGGTTGGGGGTTGGCCCCTCCTTCATACCTCTACTGTGGTGCTCTTGTCCCTTGTCTGAAAGTGGCAGGCAGGTAAAATGTGGGTTGGCACAATGTATCAAGAGGTTTGAGTGCCTGGAGGGCCCTCACCCACCCTTACAATCAATCAAATATGTTAACTTTGATGAAGAGTGCTAATTTCTTCCTCATCTAATATTTTTGTCTAGTGTCATTCTAGTACACTTGCTTCATGGTTCAGAGGTATTGTGTAGTACCTAATAAAAGCTACATTCATTGATTTTATGTTAAAGGAAATGGCAGAATTGAAGAAGAAATGTGTCTTTTTTGCTTCAAGTTTGACAAAACTTTATCGCAGGCCAATTAAATATTCAAGGAAGCACTTGTTGGGGATGACTTCTGTGTCACTCACTTTCCATGGGTAGCAGTTATACAAAAATCCCATGTTTTCAGGCCCCTTCCTACTAACGACCAGTCTTCCTAAAAATTATGAAAAACTTGCAAACATTCTAATTGTGATTAATGTTTGCTTCATGACTGGGGATTTAATGTGGAAAGTTTGTCATACTCAATGCAGTCGTGTATTGTGGGGCTGCCTTTGATTATGGTACTTTCTGATCTCTTTCTCTACCACTTGAAATTGAACTATGTTTATCTTTGTTATCCAATTTTTTAAGCTCTTATGAATTATGTTGTGCAGCCTACATATCTGCCTCTAAATATGCCATTTCAAAAAAACTTTCCATTAAAAAAAAACATTTGGACTCTCTATTTATATATTTTCTTCAGTTTCAGCAGTATCTTTTAGTTATGTTCATGACAATATTCTTAGGAAAGTTCTATTACAAGTTTCATAATTCTTAATTTATAATGCAGGAACAAGAGAGAAAACATGATAGTTGATCTATTTTTAAAAAGCTGCATATTTTACTCAATACCCATCCTTTGTTATTTTACATGTGATATTTCCTCCAAAAACACACTGTGTTGTATAATGAAGCACTTTTTTTACAACATTGAGATGGTTTAGCACTTTAACTATGCTGGTTTTTTATTCCCATGCACAATGAGGTTTCAGAAATATCTTGTGATATGTATGATATATGTATCTACTGAGTATGAGTTTTGATCAAAAGATTGAAGGGTTGATTGATGGTTGGTTGAAGGTTGATTGAAGTGCGGGTCAATCGATTGACTGAACCGTTTGATCAAACAGCTTGGTCGTCTAGGGCCTACTTTATTTCTTCTTAGCGTCCCTAGTTTCTTTCTGTTGAATGTTATTTACCTATGCATCCTTTATAGTTTTGTATTGATATTTTTCAAATAATTATTTATATTGCTATATTTATTCAATTTTGATATCTAACTTTTGAGCACGGAATATTAATAAAGTTTCATGGATGTTGGGTTATAACCATTTATCTACCATGGCTTTACCATTTTAACATTATCTATATACTGTGGCCGCCATGGCTTTTCAGTTTAATTAGAGATAAGGCTAGTGAGGTTTTGAGTGTTATGTGCCACAATTCTGGGAAATTCTTAATTCCTCCTGGGGGTTAATCTGTGACTTTTGTCGTCCATCCACAAATGCCCATTGTCTCCCATACAACCTAAATGGACATTGATATGCATTATAAACTCATTTTCAACAACACGGCGGCTGCTGCTGAGCTCACGTCTCAGTTTTACAATTTTTGTGTGCAGAGAATATTGGCACCATTTTAATTTTGTCATTGTAGAAAGGTGCATGTAGTGTGAAAGAAAAACCATTCAAAAGTTTGAGAGACACCTATCACTGCAAGAGCCAAAAGGTTGTGTGCACCTAGGTAATGTGCTCTTTTACCCTAATTTTTAATGACACAGTTGCTATGACGCAGTGGCTATGTCGACTATTGCATAAGTGGCTTTGGACACTTATTTTGCAAATTAAGGTAAAAGTTCACGTTAGATAAATGCATCCTTTTTGTTGTAGCGGTGTTTCATGTCACTCAGGGTTTGCAAAATTTTATATGGCCACTCTGACTCTAGGCACACATTTCCACAGATAGAAAATTTAAAATATGTCAATACTCACTGTGCAAAAAAGTTAAAAAACTGTGTGGTGAGCTCAGTGGTGGCTGCCAAGTTGTCTGAAGTGAGTTTTATTTACTCACCTATGTCCATTTTGGCCGAATAGGAGACGTCTGGCATTTGTCGACAGGTGGCAAAAGTTATAGACTCACCCCCGTGAACAGTCAAGTATCATTTTTTAAAATAATTATTTTGGGACACATAAGGACAGTTGGGATCTGTAACCAATATTGATCATAAGGGTTCCAATACTGGCAACTTAGATTTACCCCCTAAATGGGAATAATTTTCTAATGTTGTGAAATTATTAGTGTTTCGAATTTGAATTATAAGAAAAAAATTCAGGACCTACCTGATGTATGTACCATTGAGGAAGTTTTGGATTAAGTAAACAAGTAAACGAAAAGGAAACTGAACATCAACTTCAAATGTAAAATTCACAAAATTTAAGGATGAATCAATGGCTGTATGGAATCAATAGTCCTATATGTTTGCATTCTCCTTTTTTCAGAGCACAGTGTGATTAGGGTTGGGGCACAAGCTATAGCTTAGGTACATGAAAATATTGATAGAGATTACGTACTTCAGAGGACATGAAATTTTGTGGGTGTAGGTACACATTTTAAAAATGTGTGGATTCTATTCTGTTCCATTTTTTACCACCTGCCAGCTACTGGGAGCTGATTGTGAGAAAAACATGAGAGCTCTCCTGAGAAGCTTTAAATCATTCACCATAGCTGCAAACTTGCTTCAGGCTTATTAGTAAAGACATAATTTGATAAAGTTGGAAATTAATCAATTAAATATTCATTTAAAAAACCAGAATGACCTGTTTCATTGCCTGAGGTGTATTTTGTGTTCTTACCACATTTAGGAACCGTTAAAGATTTAATTTCCAACAAGGTATTTTATAAATTATCACTAATAAAAATTATTTCCTTTTTCTGTAAATCGATGGTCTCATGTGATCAGAAGCAATTGCATTTTCTAGTTATGAACTGTGGATATTTTTGTCCCCAATAGAGTTGCACTGTTCTGGTATCATAGCTATGTAGACTGAGAGGTGAGAGTATGGAGGAATGCCTGCTCTATGCTGGAAGAAGTTTACTGAAACCAACTTGCCGGTGGAAACTCTGAGATATTCAGAAAAGAGGCTAGCATCCATCCCATATACATTTTGGATTTAGTGGATGGAGGGTTAATCATAACACAAATGAGAATCTTGTGAATGTTGCATTAGTGTACAAAATTTTATTGTAAAAATTTGTAAATATATTACATGAACATAAAAAATTACTTTTGCTCAAGCATAAAAAAATCATAAATAATGATAAACATAAAATATATAATGGAGATTTTAAATGACTGGTGATCAACAGTTCTATTTACAGTAATAATGGAAGAAATAATTTTTTGAATAAATAATTTCAGGTTGTCAGCTACAGTCATATGATTGAAATGGGCTTGCTACATGTAATATACATCCATTAGCTCAGATTCAGTTATGAATGTTTCTTTCTCTCATAGGTTTATTATGATAATTTTAAGTTTGTTGGCATCTTTCTTTATAATGCTAAGTACCCACATTAGGTAAAATTCATATAATGTAGGCATCTAAATATTTTTCGTTTGCATTTTATGATTTGCTGTTTTTAATAATGTTATTTTAAAGGTATATTAGACACTTGTAGTCACCCTATAACATTTCTCTCCGATAGGCCATTACTAGAGTTCACTTTATTTGAATGACATTTCTTGAGTGATTGTTTCTCTTTGCTTTGCCAGTGAATATTTCTTTCCTTAAGATCCTTGATACATCAGTACAAAATTTATTTCATGTAAAATTTTGTGTGAAGTTTAATGATATTGAAGGATTTTTAATTCAAGTGGGATATGATGAATCTTAATATGAGATGAAAACTTTTTGTAGCTGTCTGCAAAAGTCATAATCACACCACTCCTGGTGCAAACCATCCATGAAGACACTTAGGTACTGGCCCCGGCAGTTCAAATTCCACTCGTCCTAGCTCAGTCATTGTTTTTGCATCTAATACTAAAATACCAGCCTTATTTCTTCCTTCTTTTCCCCATACTAGAGAAGAAAGTAATACTCCATCATCTTCACTCTGTAAAGATTTTCCAATAAAAAAATTACTTGAAATAGCTAGACATAATTTTGCAGACAAACATTTGTGCTACACCTATGTATTAACTGGATAATTTTGTGCAGGTACGTACTTCGCTAGATTCCCAATTTTTTGAGCGGTTAATTACTATTCTGAATGATATTTCTTTTTATGTATGCTCACTGTAAAAGGAGTTATTTTCCTCCTTAATTAAATGTGTATATATTGTATTATTTAAATCATTAGACTCCCTCCTCAAAACTTGTGAAAAACTATAATGCATGTTTTTATAATTTATTCCCTAAATGTGTCGAGGTTCATCCCATTAAAAATATTCAAGTTGACAGATTTGAAAGCTGTGAGTTGTGCCTGTGTTTGAAAGCTAAGCCTGAGTAGTATGTAAATAACTGTTTAATTAGTTGTTCTATGTGTGAATAATTGTAAGTTAATCCTTGTGAATTTTTTATCATGCAGTGGAGTTCAAGGTAAAACTTGGTTGATTTGGAGGATACTGGGACTAGCCATGGTATTTCTTTTATGGAGTCATCTGCAAGGGGACATAAGTGTGAAATTCCACAGAGGAAAAATCATTTGCCTTGGCTGGGAATCGAACCCTGATCCCTCAATATCACACTGAGTGCTTTAGCCAATTAAGCAACCAAAGTATTCTTCTCCTCTGTGGATTTTTAAAAATAACCTTAATTCAAGAACAAAAACAGCCAAAGTTCACTGGGGAGAAGGACACCTAGGTAGCATAATTGGCTGAAGCACTCAGTGTGATATCGAGGGATCAGGGTTTGAGTCCTGGTCAAGGCCAATGACTTTCCCTCTGTGGAATTTTGCACCTTAAATTTGGTTTATCAGTTTGTTTCTTGGAATATATGGCAACATCAATATTTATTATTTTTGTAATTATGTAATAATGCTATTATAGTGAAATAATTTGTATATAATTTTAACTCACCTGGGCATTTGGCTGAGGTATAAATATCGGTTCACTAGGGAAGGTATATTTTATTCCCCATGTTTTTGTTTTGCCAGTTTTTACATCAACCTTTATTATCTGAAATATTGTTTCATGAAAAAATTAATTCTTCCAATTCAGTGAGATAGGTATTCACAGCATATTATGGGATCATATAATGCTTACTGTTCCAGGATTGTCTACGTTGACATCAGAAGAAATAGCGTAGAAGTAAGTATAATCTTTTCCCAAGTATTTTTCATAATTGATTCTTGGTGTTTCACAGCCCAAGTCACATAATTGCTCAGGATGAACATGAATTGGAGCTTCTGCCTTTTGAGACTCACTGAATTCAAAATTTTGACTTGCATCTTCTGTTACATTGTGTAGTGGTAATTTAAACCTCTGTGGTCTTCCATGGAACATAGAAGCATAATCTGGATTTTGTTGAGCACCCTGTAACAAGTTTAAATTATGTTCGTTAATATATTTAGTCACATATAGTCATTATAGCAATTTTCAAAATCTTAATTAATTTACTGTGAGAAACATCTTTTTTGCATTATAAAAGTCATAGCTCATTCTTCAAAAATATGAGGTTGGTTGTGAGATTGATTGGTATGTATGCTAATAGGTTATTTGTGCAAAAATAATGACTATGCCACATTTGCTGTGCCATTATTGTCATTAATACTGTCCAAATTGTGGGGAAAAGAATTTTTTTAATTGGAGAATTTGAATAGCGTAGGCTCATCATAATTTTAATTTTTGCTCTTAGAATAGTCTTCCTGTTGTAACATTGTTGAGAAATGCCAAATTTGATTTAGTGAAAATTAATGTTGAATTTGACCTAGGTAGTGAGATTGTAAATTTTATTGATCTCTAAAGGTAAAATACTAACCTTAAGTGCCTCAATATACATACAATCCAGCATAGATGGATCTTGATAGCAGCAAATATCTATGACCACATGTGGGTATTGTTCTCCATTTTGTTTGTTCTTGTCTGCTTTTGCATCATATGCATTGATAACATGGAGGTAGAAAAAAGAATCTGCCGAATAGGTAGCGAAGAGTTTTCCACTTTTCCTATGGAGGAGGTGAATTAATGTCTGAAATGAAATATGAATGATCACACATATTTTTATAAGACCATAATAAATTTTGACTTGAATGTATTTCTTAAATTTTAATGCAGAAAATGCCATTCATTGTTTCATAATGAAGCAAGAAGTTTTTGCAAGTTTTATCTTTTTAGAATAAATGCAGTAGTAACTAAGCCATTGCAATTGCCTATTTCCAGTAGATATGCTGAAGAGCTCTCTGCAAAAATTATGAGTATATAGAGTGTCAACTAATTTTCCTTTAGCTTTAAAGGAAATTTTACCTAGACTCATGTTTATCAAGTCTGGTTAACTTTAGCAACCAGATGATGTGGCCCTCATGTTGCTATCGCATTAACCAAGTGTTTAGTTTCTGCAAAGTCAGTCAAGGCTGTCCATTTTTGACATGAACATTCGTGTGCAGAGCAAATCCACATCAGATATCAATACTGAGACTTGGTGTAACCAGGCATTACAAAACTGCACCTATAAATTATTCTGGAAGTGTGATTTGGAACAGTAAAATTGAGAGCTTCAGAGCTTAAGCTATATAATAATATATAGCTAAGCTAAGCTATATATAATAATTATTAGCAAATTATTTGCAAAAAAAATATTGTGGACCCTGTCCAAAGCATTCCTTGAATGGGCTGTGGAGTGTTGGACCCTTTCACTGCTTGTAAATCCTTGGTAGTGTGTACAGTAAGTCCTCGACTTACGAACTTTCAAAGATACGAACATTCATATCCAATCGAAAAATTCAAACGTGTGAAGGAATTTCAAATTTGGCGCCACCGGATAAGTTATTTGTCCGTTGCAGCTGGTGGTGCGGCGTGAAGCAACTCGCGGATTGGTACTACTCCTCTTTGCCGTGATGAATTTTAACAATATTATCTCGATATATCAATTTGCAATGTTTATTGTTTACTTGCGTCGTAAATTTTTACGGATGATTGGGAAGTAAGACGAAAGCCGAAAGAAAGAAGAAAGCTAGTAGTGATACGAGGGCAAACTTAAAAGTAGGGTGTCCAATTTTTTTTCACAGAAAATGACAATTATTTACATTGTTGGATACATCGTTGGAAAGGTCATGGCTTCAGCTATTTTTCGATGTAGTCACCCTGGCGCTAGATGACTTACCTCATCCGCACGATGAACTTTTGTATCCCGTCGTCATACCAGCTTCCGTCCACGTTGCGAAGATAGGGGTTGACCTCCTCTTGCAGCTCGTCGTCCATCGCGATCTTCATCCTTCCTAGGTGTTTCTTCAGGGCGAGGAGCATGTAAAAATTACTGGCTACGACGTCGGGGCTGTACGGAGGGTGCCCGATCACTTCCCACCCAAACTTCGAGATCAGCTCCTGCGTCTGATTAGCCGTATGCGGGCGCGCTTTGTCGTGATAAAATGAGACCCCCTTCGTCAGCATTCCTGAACGTTTGTTCTTGATGGCGCGCCGAAGCTTTTGTAGTGTGTGGCAGTATCTTTCCTTATTGATAGTGGTTCCATGGGGCATGAAATCCACCAAAAATACTCCCTTTCGGTCCCAAAACACTGTTTCCATGACCTTCCCGGCTGACAGAGTTTGTTTGACATTTTTCGGTTTTGGAGACGCCGGGTGGCGCCATTGTTTAGACTGTTGCTTCGTCTCGGGGGTATAGTGGTGAACCCATGTTTCATCACCCGTTACGATAAGGTTCAAAAAACGGCGCAAAACTTCTTCCGCACATTCCACGCGTTGCCTCTTGTGGTCCAGGAATGCTGACGAAGGGGGTCTCATTTTATCACGACAACGCGCGCCCGCATACGGCTAATCAGACGCAGGAGCTGATCTCGAAGTTTGGGTGGAAAGTGACCGGGCACCCTCCGTACAGCCCCGACGTCGTACCCAGTGATTTTCACATGTTCCTCGCCCTGAAGAAACACCTAGGAAGGATGAAGATCGCGATGGACGACGAGCTGCAAGAGGAGGTCAACCCCTATCTTCGCAACGTGGACGGAAGCTGGTATGACGACGGGATACAAAAGTTCATCGTGCGGATGAGGTAAGTCATCGAGCGCCAGGGTGACTACATCGAAAAATAGCTGAAGCCATGACCTTTCAAACGATGTATCCAACAATATGAATAATTGTAATTTTCTATGAAAACAAATTGGAGACCTTACTTTTGAGTTTGCCCTCGTATATTTGGAGATATTTCTACTCATGACATTTCAATGGAAATCGACTTCCGTGTGTTAAGCTACCTTCGCATCAAATAGAGGCATTATTCCATTCACTCATTCGTTTTGTGATGAAAAATTATTATTACCGGCAATAAGAGGCTCGATTCGGGTTATCGTGATGAATGGTAAAATATCCTTTCCAGGGTATTTGGAAATTGCCTGACGAGCAGTCCTTCCATCCAGATATCCCTCTCAATCACTCAGCCAGAAACATTCTAGCTGTCAGATTTTAGGGTGATACCTCAGTCGGATCTGAACAATTGGCGCGTCTATACTGGTTTTTCCCAGAAGACCCCTCAAGAAAAAAGTTCTTCGTTCCTTATTCCTGGGCGTGACGACATTCATCTCTGAGGGACTCATTCAGCGAGAAAGAGAAGGGGGTAACCCGTGAGGATCTCTCCTTCACTTTATCTGTTATTATCTACCCTCACCCAGTTTCGCTTTTACCCAGGTGGCTTTCACTAGTGGGGGAGAGGTTGGGCCTCCTTTCAGTGGCCTCGGCAGCCGTCACTAGGTTGATACGGCCGATGATCGAACGAGGGATCCGTTATTTCGGTCGATTCAAATTGTAACCTACCCCGGTGGTAGCTGTGAGGTTGACTTCGCACTCCTTCATGATTTTTCCACAACCTGGAATTATGTTGCGTAGCGCCCGAGAGAGCTTTGAAACGCATCGTCACTTCAATGGGATAAATAACGCAGTGCATCGGCGCATGGGAAGAGAGAATAGGAACTCTAATCTGTTTTTTATTCCTTTTCTAGGAAGCATCATTCACTTTTGGAAGTGGATACCACGCTAGGAAATCCATTTTCAGACCATTGACTTTTACATCGCCATGCTCATAGATAAAGAAATTATGTTTTCACCGTTATGGTGCTGGAAGGATGTTGCTAGAACTTATTTCATAGGGCTTGATACATACATGTGCGTACTTGATATCAACCACATCGGAGAAAAAATTAGTAACTTGCCTAAAATCGATCATTTCGCGGAAATGATACTCGGCTAGTATGAGAAGTGATACGAAAATGAGCATTGATATAAGTTCCAGCTGCATCGTTTATCTTTCAATGCGGATACTCCTCAAGTTGGTACGCAAGTTTAATACAATTACTGTAGTCGTGTAAAGCAAAGAAGATGTCCAGCGCTTTTTTCCACAGGCCTTCACGCCGAGCGCTGGCGGAGCGGCTACGCGTCCTTGGCCTGCCTATTCCTCCCCCCTCCACCTCTCTTTCTCTCTCCCCCACCCTAGGCTCGGCGCTCATAGTTAAGGGGTCGGAGTAAAGTGATATTTTTTCTCGAGTCCGCATCACATTTCATCTTAAGTATCACATTTCACTCATCGCTTTCCCACGCCTTAACTTCAAAAATGGCTTCCAAAAGTTGGGTGGGGGGGGGGGAGGGCGTCGCCCGTTGGGAGTCCCTTATCAGCTATGACCGCGAACCAAACGTATCACATTTCACTCATCGCATACCCGCCCTAACTTCTCAGGTGGTTTCCACTAGTTGGGACATCCTTTCGAGGACATCCTATAGACATCCTTTCGAGAGCATCAGCAGCCAACTTCCATGGTTCCAACTAGTTCCAACGTCGGCCGCAACACAGGATGACCGTTATTTAGGGCGATTTTAATGGTATCCACTCCCCAGTTTGAATATTTTTATCTGATCCAGATCCGATTTTTTAAAATGAATTAGGATCCGATTTCAGTATCCGGAGAAACGTAACACCCGTGGATTTTTAGATCCGATCTGACCATCCCTAAATAGTATTTCACGGCGGATCAGCTTGCGTCTTAGAGGACGAACGAACAATTTAAGAGCACATTTTGGAGAAAAAAGTGCGTCTTATGGGCCAGGAAATACGGTAACTACAATTTTCGATGCCTGGCTAACGGTTTTCAACTTACGAACAAATTCAACTTACGAACAAGTTTTCGGATCGCATCTCGTTCGTATGTCGAGGACTTACTGTATTAAGACTGATAAGGCCATTCTCCTACTGTTTTTGATGTTGTAGCTTTTAAATCTGATGAACAATTATGCATATTTATAGATTCCATTAAGTTGTCAAAGATTGTATTTACATTTGGAAATTGAATGGTAAAAAATTATGCTTTTAAATTTCATTTTTAAGGTGATACAATTGGCAACATTATTAGTGCAGGTGAACCCCATTTTACGAATTACCTAATTTGTTCCCAACAGTTGCTCTTAAACTGGGAGTTCATAAAGTCGGTTAAAATTATGCATCACAACCTAGACATTAAATGAAGTTATGTTTAAATGCAAAAATTTCTACATAAAAGTCTTTTAAAAAACACTTTTAAAAATGCTCCAAGAGTCGTTTTAATTGTTAACAGACACAGGGCTTTGTGGTTATAAAAGAGAAAAAGCACAAGTATAATTAGACCTTCATTCCTGCATCAATGATGCGTCCGCTGCTGTCGACTTCATTTTCCTGGAGAAGAAGGCATTGAGCTTCAACTGTTTCCTTGACTATTTTCTTGTCACAATAAATATCACTGTAGCATGGATGAGCGTTCATTAAATCTGAAGCAACTTAAACACTTCTTTCATAAGTAGGATCTTCAAATTTAAAAATTGCTTTTGCCATTTCAATGTGCTTAAAAGCTTCATGAAGGCCTTAAATGTTCAAGCAGAAATTGGGAGCGGCAGTTTTGACAGTGTCATCATCATCTTCATTCTTGAATATTTTCTTTTCAGTCAACTCTTCGTTTGTGATTTCTTCCCTATCGGCATTTAGCAACTCGCTGATGTCCTCATTGGTAACTCCAAAATTCAACTATGTAGTTAGCGATGCTCTCAACCTCATCTCATTCGCTTAGCACAATATTGTTTCGCTTCTCAAAACCCTGAAAACCAATGCTAAGCTGAGGACAAAGTTTTTTCCAAACTCCTTTCATTCTATTTTAGGTAAGTTTTTCCCAAGCTTTTTGTTTTATTTTCACTGCATTTAGAATATTGAAGCCTTTCCAAAATTTTGGAATAGATGGACGACCTTCCTAATGGGTTGCCTTAATTAGCTTTTCAAATGTGTAGTGGAGATAGTAGACTTTGATTTTTGTTATCACTCCATCCATCGGTAGCTAGAGAGATACACATTGTGTTTGGGGGTAAAAAATCACTTTGACCTTCATGGATGCTTAAGAAATGGTGGGTGGGAAGGAGGTCATGATCAAAGGAACTTTGAAAGGAATCAGTTGTTTTTAAAATATTGTTTTACTTCTGAGATAGAATACTGCGAAAATCATTCTCCAAATAAAGTGGCTGTGACCTAAGCTTTTCTACCATGCTTCCAAATTTCTGGGAGTGATATATTATCAAATCCCTTGAGAACTCTTAGGTTTTCTGCACGATGAATCACCATAGGTTTTAATTTGCAGTTGCCTTCTAAATACTCTCTGAGCAGCAGTCTGAACCAATCCTTGTCGGCTTTAAATCCGGGCATTGTATATTCCTCAGTGGAAGTGAAAGTTTTTGCTGGCATTCCCTTCCGGAATAGCTCTGTTTTGTCAACATTAAATATCTGAGATGGTCACCTTCATCTTCAATGATGTCTTCAGTGATTTTTATGCTAACAGACTACTTCTGCTTCTAAAAACACTTTTCCTTAACTGTGTACAAAAAAACACCTATTTTTGGGCTGTCATATATCACTCATGGTGTGTGCAGCAATACCATATTAAATCAGGGGTTTTGTAAAGTGAGGAATCATAAAGCAGGGGTCACCTGTATGAAAATGCTGGCTGATATATTGGTCAGAGGCAGTTCTGGTGCTGGCAACTAAGGCTGATAGATCTGCCCTCTGGCAGCATAGAGGTTAAAAAAACTTACTGGCTTATCCTGATACCAGCGAAATGATGATGCCATTGCCTCATTAAGAAGGGTTGTACGCACAGTCTCTGGAACTGAAATTGATAATGGCTGTTCTACTATCACAAAAAAGTTTTCAGTTATTCCAAATGAGTGCATGTAGCCAGGATGTAGAGGCCATCTTGCTGAAACTCCTCCCACAACAGCACCTGTGCCAAAGGGATCATACTTCTCAGTTACATCCTCTCCTTGAACTTCTGCATTTCCATTTATGGGGTCTTCATCTATGCTTGCATCCATTGTTTTTGGCTCTGAAAAAGTGCAAGAGGACTTTGTTGAAATTTGTAATCTCATATCAAATTGGTGAAAAAGTTTGTCTATTCATTGCCTGGAAATCCATAGCAGAGGTGTGATAGGACTTTTTTTAAGGTGGGAAACCAGATAAAGAAGAAAAGACAATGTTAATTTCTCTTGTATAATTTTTAAAAGTAATTGATTGGAGCAAATTTTCAGCCAATATTGGATAAGGATTAAACAATATTTTGAAGAGAAGTTTGACTGAATTCCGCAGTATGATGTTATTAGACAAAATTATTACTCATTTTATGCTATTTTAGTGTTTGGCTGCTGTCTACTCTCCATATTTGCTGCTCCATGTCCACTTACTAGGACTTCTTGGCATATTTCCCTTGGGCTAAATCACCAAATTAATGTCACTGATGAAGTTCAAGTCTTCTTAAGTTTTAAGTATTATCATCTTAAATGTCTGTAAGAAAAAACTTGTAATAGGACTATACCATGTGGAGGTCTTAGTTTGAATTTAGGAGAGTCCTCTTAGGGAACATCTAGCTTCACTGATGCTGTGTGGTTTTATGAGTACCAGATCTTTCCGGGTAACCATTGGTGGTGCAGGGAAAGAAATTGGTGCCTCTAACCTGATCTACCTATTTCACGCATCTCTGGACATCATGCTTTGTGAGCTCCTCCCTTGCCGATTAAATTAGCCCTTAGTTTGAAGATTGTAGTATTTACTTTTAAATAACCATCTAACAGTGAAGATTTAAATATGTAAGTAGGTAGTACCTAGTATAAGATTTGCATAGTTGGTATTTTTTGTTACATGTTAATGTAGTATTATTGGCATAGGATTAAGCAGTTTGCCATTTTCCATTAACAGAAATGTACCATATGCTCAGTAGACACAAAAGTGTTCATTGAAACAATTAGCAATACCTCTGATCCCCATGTAATTGCTAATCTTGCTAATTGTTTCAATGAACACTTTTGTAACTCTCCTCAAAGCCCCATCATAAATTCTGCAGCCTTCATATCTCACACCCCTTCTTCGTGCTTAATGTACTTGCAGCCCACTGACACACATGAAGTCATTAAGCTTGTTAACTCCTTCCCCAATAACTGGTCCTCTGTGGTCGATGACATCCCTATGTCTATCATTAAAACTGTCATTCACTAAATTGCCAGTCCTTTGGTTGATATCATTAATACCTCTTTCCTCAATGGTGAATTTCCCTCTCGCATGAAACTAGCTGTTGTACTGTCTATCCCAAAAAAAGGCTCACTTTCAGACCCCAACAATTACAGGCCCATCTCTGTCCTAACTGCTTTCTCCAAAATTTTTGAAAAAGTGTTTCATTCCTGTGCCATTTCTTATCTTGAAACAAAAGATATCTTACATGACTCGCAGCATGGCTTCAGAAAAGCAAGATCGACAATCACAGCTGCATTCCAATTGTTGAACTCGATCTATAGTGCCCATGATCAAAATTTACACTCACTAGGAGTGTTTTATGACTTGTGAAAAGCTTTTGATAGAGTCAATCATGGTATTCTCCTACTTAAGCTGGCAAACATTGGAATGAGAGGAAAAGTCTTTGGATTGGATAAGGTTGTATCTAACTGGTAGACACCAAATTGTAAAATACATGAGCCGGTCACAGTATAGTAAAGATATCTCATTCTCTTCCCCTCTGGACATCACTACTGGGGTCCCCAAGGGTTCCATCCTTGGCCCCCTTTTGTTTATTATTTTTTTGAACGACCTGCTAAACCTGTTTCCTCAAGGTGATGCTGTATTATATGCCGATGACACTTCATGCCTATCACATTATAGTAATATTTCTGATCTGCTGAACTCCGTCAATACCTCCATTTCTAGGATGGCTGAGTGGTGCAATAACAACCATCTATCAATTAACATTAATAAAACTTTTCCTCGATTTCCACCCCAAGACTGACACATTTATGGCTATTCATCAACTTAAACTGATGAATGAGCCTATTTCCTGCAATAATTGTGTTAAATTCTTAGGTCTTCTGGTTTCGGATGATCTTAAATGGACACCTCATATCGAGGTCATCATGAATCGGGTTAGCGCTGGTATTTTTATGCTCAGAGGGCTGGCACCTTTTCTATATCCTGCTACCCTCTAACTTATTTACCATGCTAATGTTCATGCTCATATCTTATGGCATTATGTTCTGGGGAATCTCAAACCATGCAAAAAAACTATTTGCTAACAGAAGCAGGCAATAAAAGCTATGGTTCAAGTCCCAAAAAGGACTCCTGGTAAACCTATCTTTTTGGCCCTAAAAACTTCCTTCCATATCTATCTTGAACTGTGCCACTTTTGTTGAACTGCATCCTCAGCATTTTCCAAGGAATGAAGAACGGCACGACCATCACACTCGCACAAAAGTTGATGTTCACCTCAAAAGTCACCATCTATCTCTAGCTCTCAAGGGACCTCATCAGACTCCAGCCATTATTTTCAATAAACTACCGGTTGGGTTAAAAAGTTGTCCCTCTTCCTTATTCAAGGTCAAATTACGAAACTTTTTGGCATGTAAAGCCTATTATGATATCAGTGAATATTAAAAATGAATGTATGTAAACCCATTTTATTGTACTTTATTTTATGACTTGATGTTTATTTTAATGCGACCCCTGACGAAACCATACAATGTATGTTGCCAATTCGGTGTGAATAAATTTATTATTATTAGATTCTGAGGAGACTTTCTCAGTATTGAGTGGAGTGAATATAGATTACTATAGCTGACTTGGCTTGCAGTCAACTTCAGTATTCAACTCAAATACACCATTTACAGTGGGACTGGTTAGCTACCCTAACAGCACATCTCATCAAGAACTCTAGTGTACAAGTCATCTTATACCTGTAGGTGAAAGTTGTCCTCAAATGCGGCATCCTTGCAACTTACAGCTTGTTTTTGGAATTTATAGTTAAGTACCTAGCGATTGTATTCTCCAATCATACATATCCCATTCATTGAAAGGGTCAAGAACTATAGGTCACCCAGTATTGTAGCCAGCCTAAAGTCCATGTGGATTCAATCAGACTTGGCTAAGATTCCCAGATATGAGGTGGAAACCTCTGTGTAGTACTTCCTTTATTCCCTTTGTTCACCCCGAGATGCTACAGCTTCAATGAGAATTTAATTCTGATGGCTTTTGTGTATTTATCTAGAAGCCTTCATCTGATTATTCATGGCAAGGTCTGCTGGGGCTTGAGTGTTTGCTCGGACTTAGGCATAAGTATGTCTTCACCTTCACTATGGCCTTGAGACCTGCCATTTAGGTAGTTGAGACATTGAAGGTTCCCTTATTGGGGTAAAACAGTGATATAATTTAACCTGGGTACCTGGCTGAGTCAGTTGAGTCTACCAAGCGATTTGCAGGTCTTTTCCTGCAAACCATCTTACATTCACCCCAAGATGTGTATGGACAAACTTAAAGTAACTACCTATTGCTTGAGAAAAAAATGAAATTTTTCTTAACAAATTAAACTGACAACATACAGAGAAAGAATTTAAACTGCTAATTAACTACATCTTGACACCAATGCTAATTATGAGCTTACTTATAAGTACAATACATAATGAATTTTTCTTATCATTTGAAATATATTAGTGCCGAGAGTACTTACTCCAGTTTTGTGGTGGAGGAAATTTGAATACTGTATACTTTGGCCCTGTACTTCCTACTATCATTCCTATGTTGTAAACTGTTCCATCTTCCATCACATGGGGATGTGATGTATGACTCACAAATCCAACTTTCTGGCCCATGTTAACCTGTTATAAAGATTTTTAAATAAACCACATTATCAATTAGGCATAGATATTACTTATGCTGTTGTTACTGTCTTATCACAGGTCTCTGCTCACCCTTTCTGTTGTTTCAAGAGTTTTTGGATCTATCTTATGTATCACGGGAGTTTCTGTAAATGCATAAAACTCATCCCCAAATGGATAGATGGAAATCATTGCATTGTCTGACTGGCATTCACCTGGGTTGAACAGAGCTGCTACTCTGGAAATGTTGCAAAAATAGATGATTTAACTTTGAACGCCCTTGAGTGGGGTATTTTGTGTTGAGGCAATTATTTTTATGTTTTACTGCAAAGTTGGTACAAACCGACTGAAGATGCTCTGACAAGGGTCAGGAACAGCCTTGGTTCCAAATTCCGTGACTACTATCCTCTTGGCTGCCATGTTTTTTCGGAATGTGGTGGACCTTAGGAACCTGCATTGGTATGTCACTTTGCCATTGTTTATAGCAAATCTGTGAACATGAAAGAAAACGGTGATCGTGACAAGTCATACCATCATATGTGACTAATCTGGTTTCAATTATTGAAGTAGCATTGGAAATTTGTCAGCAGTTTTATTGCTGTATCAATAATGAGTTTTAAGCCTCAACGCAGGCTATGGTTAGGTATTGTTATTCATCTTCAGGTCACCATTTTTCAAATTTTCTTAATGTTCATATATTCTTTATTACTTCCCTAAAATAACTCTTTCACTGCCAGTATTTTCCAGGTCAGGTGTGGTGGCCATGGCCACTGCCGAGGCCATTTTTATATAGTTCTTTCATGTTGCAGTAAAAAAATCATACATATATGTATACATCATATATATTTATTTATTTATTCTGCTAAAATTAATTTGTCTAAGATTAGGTATAGGTACATCTGAGAATTAAATGGTGAAAAAAATGTGTGAAGATTGCATTTTGAAGGCACTGAAAATTGATTAATTTATATTAGCATGTATAATAATGCTGGCTGATATACTGGCCTGTGGCAGTTATTGCCCAGGCACTGAATATTTCATACATGACCAATAGGTGAGCCCACAGCAGCAAAAGATTTCTTATGTGTATCCTATGTATGTACTACATATTTGTCTGTAATATTATGTGTATCCCTGACATATTGGAGATCTCGCAAGAAATTGGAACTAGCCCATGTATCAAATATACTTCTATGATGTGCATAGCTGGGGCTGTAGGTTCCTACTGGGCTAGGAGTCAATGCTGTCCTGAAATATTGATGAAACCAAACTTGAAAACCACTGTTGTTGCACTTATACCTTGACTCCTCATTTCACAGAGATAGGCTTATCAAGATTATATAAGCAAGCCGAAGAAGCTTAAAAATCTGAATTGGCTGAACTTAGTAAGAACAAGTGGTGGGAAAACATTCAATTTGTTCCCTGGCACAGTGTACATACTCCGCATGCTAAGTACGTGGCATGCTTGCATTCTGAATGCCATTTAAAAAGGTAAATATTTGGTCAATGAGATAATTTGGTTTTAAGAATAAAACATTTCGACGCAATCCTAAAGTAATGCAAAAAATTTCAGTGAATTCATAGCAACCAATAACACAGATGAACAAATACATAGTGTTCTAATAATGTGAGACTCAAAAATTATTTTCCTGCTGGAGCATTGATAGAGGGAGAAGGAAAAAAATATGCAATGTGTGGATTCTAAATTATGCCAGACTTAGTTAAAGGCGTAAAAAATACCTATGAAAGTGAAGCTGAATGTCCTGAGAACACCATTTTTCCAATTTATAGCACAGACCTGTGAGTACATTAAATTATCATTTTTCTATTATAGCCTTATATATTTATGTCTGAATGCAGTTAGTGCAGCTAGGTATTAAGGTCTAAAATAAGTTTTATATTCATGAACAAGATAGGAGAAAAACTGTCAATATTTCCTAATTAAGGCTATTACTTTTAAAAGTTTTTCCCTCCATTTTATCCTTCTACTACCAGAACATTTGAGATAAGTGTTTGATAAGATGCCAACACTGAAAAGGCCATTTTAACTAAGTGTTTGATTCTGAAGTGTTTCAATTAAAAAAGTCATTATTTAAAAACAATGGTATGTATTTATTCTACAAATGAAAGATTTGGGATACTTTTGGGAGTTTGATGAGAAAGATTTTGATTAGCTAGTAGATTTCAGATTCAGAAATAATGTTAATTTTAATATGCTCCCTAAAATTATCGACAACCAATTGTTAACCCTTACAAAAATTCAGTTATGAACCTCTGCTTGACTTTAGCAAGTAGCCTCTCTTGGAATAGGCATGTTCTATAAATATAAACCAAAATTAATAAAATGAATTATTGTTTTAAATTCTAAAGAGAATTTCGTCCTCATGTCATCTGATAACGGCAATTGTTTCTACTTGCATGTTCCCGATTTTTATTATTGTTCACCAATTTACTGACTAAAACGAGAAATTGTAAAGCGTTACATAGACATGCAAACATTGCATCATTGTATTCATGTGTTAGATTTATTCTTGAAAATCGTTAATTTAATCACTTATAGTTATATTTCAGACAAGTATGTCGATTTAGTCCGACGCAACATATGAAAATTTTGAAAACAAAATGTTCACTTTGTATTCCGGTTATTTATGTAACATTTACATAGCAAAATGTCATCCCCATGAGTCTAATTATGTGCAAAATTAAACACTTCTTTGAAACTAAATAATTTGGCGCGGAGGTATAAGTGGTTGCCTATGTTGTCAGGATGTCACCCACGGAGCGGAAGCTTGGCAACAGCGTTCTCTATAAGCCCCATACCACAGCACGGTCGTAGAATAGAGATAGATACCACAGAGTAAAACTATCCCTACTCTGTACCCATACTGTCAACTACATGTGGAACTTGTAAATTTATGTTTGATTGGTCCTCGATATTTCCAGACATATGATACTTGTCAGAGCAAACACGCTCTTTTGAAAGAAAAAGCAATGACGCATTATGACGTTAATAATTAAAATGTTTGCAATTTATTGCATTAAATTTCATTTGGAAAACTTCAAACGCGTTTTTCTGTAAATATGTCCCTCTTCGATCTTGCTCATTTTTAATGCTTAACCCTTAGACTGCGGGAAACGTAATTGTACGTGTGTACCGGCAAATGCGGGAAGAACGTTCTTGTACGTTTGACCCCCTCTGTCTACGTGCTCCCTCAGCCCTTTCATATTTTTATGACCCACTCCCTTCCCACGCTCTTTAGGGATCGCATACCACCGCAATGAGGTACGACCCTTTCTTCCGATTGCTCGCTCAATGGGCTATGGTCGTCTCAAAAGTTAGTTGTTTTATGCTCGCGCCCGGCTCAATTATCAACGGATTTCTTTGGTGTTTGGTATCTTACTTAACAGAAATTTGCTAGAAAAAAATATTTTCATATTTGTTTTTAACAATTACGCCTATAAACAAATTTTCAAAATGTGTTCAAAGACCCACTTATCCCCCAAGTTACGGTGCCCACCCCCTGGGATCCCGAGAAAAGGGTATGGAGGGGAAATCTCTCCTGGATCTCTATTACATGGGTCATACAACTGCTCGGCCGGTGGGAAGGAGGAACAGGCACGGTCCGAGTAGGAAGTTTTCCGCACAGGGTGGACGACATGTGCTATAGCTGCAGCAGCTTAAGGGTTAATAATTTTTGTGCGTCGTCGTGTTTGCTTTTTACGGCCAAGTTTCGCTGTATCTTAGGCTGAGGGGACGGTGGTTTTATATCGGTGTGCGATCAACACCACTTATGTATCATTTGATTTCAGGTGTCTGATTTGCAAATAGAACTTAAAACAAAGAATAAGAAAGAACTAAATCACAACAATGCTGTCGTAGCGATGTCTGAATTTTGTCGAATCTCAAAAGTTGTTCTCGTGCTTTGGATGTCGAACCACTGGAATACTCGTCATTCTTAAACTTATTTTATACGCTTAATATATCTATGAACAAATAAATCCTATAATACCCGGTCGATTTGCTTACATGGTTTTCAGGTCCCTCGTTCAACGAGGTGCCAAAGGGGTTTAACTTTTTTGAGGAGCTCTATAATGCTTTCATAATAATATCCTTCTACGTATGTGACACTGTAACATCAAAATACCTAATTTTTTTACTAATCATGTTTTATTTACTTTAACTGTTTTAGCTAGCAGTAACGTATTTTTTTAGATTTAGAGTATGGCCTTAAAAGCACACAAGGTTTCTTTGGAATAGGAGTATGCTTAGAGGGATAGACTGTCAGAAATAACATGAGAATAAATTTGTAACTAATTAAGTAGGTACAATTACAAATTACTCCTTTAAAAAGTATTCAGTAGGATTATACAAGTACAATTACAATTACTTTTCATTTTGCTCCTGTAAATAACTAAATCTTCAAAGTGTGGCTCAGTTTTGTTTTAATGTCATCTTTAATGCTGCTTAGAGAGCTGATCATGGCCTTAATTGGTCAAATTTTGAATATGCCAAAAATATGTATGAATTATTTACGTACCAATCAAAATTTTCTGCGAAAGCCGTTAGCCGGCAGGGGCCGAACATGATAATGTACTTCCACAAATATTAATGCAAATATTGTCTAATCCAACTGTTGCTAATCTCTTCATTACATTATGATATAAGAGTCAAGGCAAGTAGGTGCTGTGCTTTCTTAGGGGGAAACTATGGATGCCAAAGCTGCTTCATGTCTGACATATGCAGATGGTAACACACTCATAAAATGCCTTTCGCTAATTTATCCATTCAATGTTTGAGCAAATATTTATAAATAGTGTATTTTTGCATTGGAATTCATTAATTCATTCAAATATTCTACCAGCTGATTGGTAGATTCTTGGAAAGTTCCCATTCTGCATCCTAATTTCATACACATTGTCTCGCTTTCCCCCCTAAGGATGTCCCGCCATTAGATCCCTCTTAAATTCTTTATACCTTATACCACCTCTTATTTCGTCCAGAATTTCTATCCTCTTCCACACTTCCCCAGTGTTCTCACCTCTATCACTCTCTTCAACATGCCCTCTCCTTTCAAAACCTCTTCCATCCATCTCTTCTGCCTTCTCCGAACCTCTGCCACAAGCTTCCTCTCCTCTCCAACCATATCCAATACCTCCTCGTTCGTCTTCCTCGCCATCCAGCTCACCTCCTCCATCCTTCTCCAAATCCACATCTCAAACGCCTCAAGTCTACGTACATCCTCCCTTCGCAATGACCAAGTTTCCGACCCATACAGCGCAACGCTCCATATTAAAGTTTTCACCAGCCTTTTCTTTATGTCTCTCCTCAGACCCCCACACTCTTCAATTCTCTTCTCCTCGAAAATGCTTCTTTCGCCACGGCAATTCTGCATATGATGTCCCTACAACTAAACCCATTCTCCTCCAAAATATTACCCAGATATGTAAACTGCTCGACCTGCTCTATCTTCTGCCCTCCCACCCTTATATTCAACCCCGCCTTCTTACTTCTAGAGATTCTCATCACTTTCGTTTTCTTGTGGTTTATCTTCATCCCATATCTTTCGCACTGCACCTCTAACGCATTTACCATTGACTGTAATACCTTCGCAGACTGACTAACCAATGCTTGATCATCTGCAAATCTCACTGATTTAATCAGCTCCCCTCCTACCTTTATTCCTACCTCCTTATTCCCCATGCTTCCCTTACCATTTATTTTGAAAACAGGTTAAAAAGCAACGGCGATAATTGGCACCCCTGCTGCACTCCCCGTCCTATCATGGCCCATCCAGATTCTCCATCGGTTACCCTAACCTGCGCCGTCTGCTTCATATACAAACTCCGAATCAGACGCCTGTCCCTCCAATCGACCCCTATTATTTTCAACACTCCCATTAATTTCCTCCAGTCCACCCTATCAAACGGCTTCTCGAAATCTACGAAGCATGCAAAAACGTCCTGCCCATACTCTAGGTTTCTTTCTACTAGCGTCCTCATCACCACGATAGCGTCTCGCGTTCCCGCCCCTCTCCTAAAACCAAACTGATCATCATCCAGGTATTTATTAGCCTTCTTCTCTAGCCTTCTGTTTATAATTCTCAGAACTACTTTGGCCGCGTGGGATATTAAGCTTAGTGTCCTATAGTCTTCGCTCGTTTTTCCTTACTCTTCATTGGTATCGGAATCAATACAGTCTTCGTGAAGTCTTCCGGCCACACTCCATCCTCATAAATCCTACGAATAAGCGCAAAAAGTTTTTCTCTTCCGTTCTTCCCCATGCTCTTTAAAAACTTTGCAGGTTTGTCATCTATTCCCACCGCCTTATTCCTTTTCATGTCTCGTAGAGCTCGGTCGATTTCGCTATCTAGGATACCTGGTCCGATACCATCTCTGTCAATGTCATCTTCTCTTTCTATATCTAACGTTTTGGGCCTTATTTCTTTACCATACAGCTCCTCAACATACTCCTTCCACCTCTCCTGGATCTCTTTTGGTTCTACGATCACCTTTCCCGTCTTGTCTGTCATTGTTGTAATTCCCCTTCTCTTATTACCACCCGTCAGTTCCTTTACTTTCCTATATAATGCATCTACTCTTCCCTCTTTTTTGTATTTCTGTAGCGAGTCGATCTGTTCTCTCCACCACGCCACTCTTGCTTTCATTGTTTCTCTTATAAACCAAGTTATTTAATTCTCGGTATTTTCTCGTGCCTAGCTCTGAGTTTACGCTATTCCATTTCCTTCTCTCCAGCATCTGGATAAATATCTCCTTAGTCACCCACGATTTTCTAATTTTAGTTGCACTTACTACGCGTGCCGTTGCTTTCGCCGATTCCACAATTCCTTTTTCCAAACTTCCACATTCATCTTCCACTGATCTCACTCCATGATCCGCACCCATGATTTTATCAACCTTCTCTCGATACTTCTTCTTCATTGTCCCAGTTAATGCCTCCGTTTTCCACTTTCATACCCTCCTTCTCATTCTTATCTTTTTCAGTTTTACCCGGCATTTCATGACTAATAAGTTGTGATCCGAGTCCGCGTCAGCTCCTTGATAAGTATGCGAGTTTTGAACACTCCTCCTGTATCTGTGACGGACCATTATATAATCTATCTGGAACCTATCTGTGTCTCCCGGCTTCTTCCAAGTGTAGATACGTCGAGGATGATGCCTGAACCATGTATTTGTGATCACTAGGTTATTTCTCCGGCAAAACTCCACAGCTTTCTCGCCGCGGTTGTTTCTCCTTCCTAGCCCGTAATCTCCCTCCTCCCGCCCATCTCTTCCTTGACCCGCCACAGCGTTCCAATCCCCCATTACTACCAAGGGCTTACTCCCAGGTATCCTACTAATTATTTCCTCTAGCTGCTCGTATACCCCATCTACCTCCTCTTTATGATTAGAGGTAGGCATATAAACCTGGATTATAACTAAATTCGTTGGATCTTCCTTTAGTTCCACGACTATTATCCTATCACTCACCTGTTCTGCATACACTACTTTTCTACCAAGTTTCCTGTTCATTACCAATGCAACCCCGTGCTAACTTTCATTCCCTCCGCTATACATCACTCTATAGCTATCGCTCCAGTAGTCCCCGCTGTCTTTCCATCTCACTTCACCCAGACCCATGATGTCTACACCCACCCTCTCCATTTCTTGCTTTATATTCTCTAGCTTCCCCGCCCTCAGCATAGTCCTAACATTCCACCTGCCTATTCTGATTTTTTCTTTCCTCTTCTTTATCTTCTGTTCCTCTGCTGCTGTATTTTCTGAGCAAGGGTTTCGTGTGATGACGACCGCAGGGGCCTTGCTCCCACCACTGCCGGGCACGACACCCGGATCCTCTGGGCCGAGTCCCATGGTTGCCAGGATTCATTTTCATTTGAGAACTGTCCATAATTTCAAGGTTTTTAATTGAGATAGTATTCCGTGGCCTACTCAATAGTGCATTTTACGTGACAGCATCACTTGAGAGGCCGCCCCACTGGGGTCAGACGCCTTTTGCAGCCGTCTGAGCAGGGAGTGTGTAAATGTATAGTATCCCTGCGTCTGAGGTACAGACGCTGCGCGGACTACCATTCGTCTGTCTCCTAACCTTTGACCTATCTGGCATGGGTGGCCCTGCCAGGAGAATTGCTCCAGCCAGTACAACTCTAGGGGTCATCGGAGCTCGCAAGCCCATCCACCACGACAAGGTTGTAGTCCAAGGGAAAGGTGTATTGGAATATATACTATTTATTCATAAGGCTAACCATTAAGTCATGCTTCAATTCCCATATAAGAGCACATAAAATCTTTTTATTACTAAGCTTCAATTAAAAATCAGTCGTTGAAAGTCTTGAAATATACTGTTTCTTTCGCAATCAATTTGGTTGAACTGGTACATACCTTTATGGGGCTTGATTACAGAAGAACCTTTCCTTATGAGCCTATGAGTATTGCCTTCCAGACCTCAACTATATGCATTAATTACATGTAATATAATAAGCCCTGTAAAGATTGGACGTATTCCTTTCAGTATGGACATTTTAAGTTCATATAATTGTTAGTTGAGTACATATTAGACATTTTTTCTCAAACAGTGAGTGCTAACATGCAATCCAACATATTTACTATTCTTTGATTCAAGTAATCATATTGCCGAACTACTTATTCATTATTATTGCGTCCTTTCAAATTCTCCGGGCGCCCCAAGTGAGTAACAGTAAGACAGTAACATGATGCACGTTTGAAACCTGTGGTGGAACAAGATGTATATACTCTGTACGAGCGAAACATTATAAAAACGTACTCATTGGTATCTATTACATATTATTATTAATTATTGGAAAACAGTCTATTTTATTGCAGACAATGTTTTGGGCGCGCCTGATGTTGATAACCCGTAAGGAATGTCGATTGAGAGAAAATGAGCGATCTGCAACTGACCTTTTGTACCTATAACTGCTTTGCTCTAAACAAGCCGTCCTTAAAGTGGATTGAGCTAGATAGGTCCCTAGTCATAATACAGCCCACATTCAAATTTTATTTTTTTATTTCAGCGTCTGTAAGAAGTATGAAATAAATATTGTAATATTAATGGCGAAGAGATATAGTTATATATGACCAAAATTCTCAGTAATTAAATAAATAAAGCTACATAAGTCTCTAACTTGACTCATTTTTTCCCGCCGTACGGCTGAAAACCCTGCAAAACGGCAGGTTTTTTTGCGATTATGTAAAAATTACTGTGGTGAGTAATAGATTATTTTTTATAAATAGTTGAGAAAACATGAAATCTACACCGTTAGTTTTTTGACGAAATCTAGGTGCTAGAAGTTCCTAATTTTTTAAATATTCTCCCTCTGGAGCGTACAGCCATAATCTATCCCATGTAAAACAGCTTATATATATAGGCAAATTGCTCGAAAAGTAGTTCGGCAAGGGGTTGATATTTTGATATAATTGAAAATATGAGAGTTTTTAAAAATTAAAATAGGCCAAATCCATTCAATTCTAGGTGAAGTGATTTTTCGCTCAAACTACCTTTAGGCGCAAGGCTGGGAGTTTTAGGCCACCAGCCATAGAGGTATTTTTTGGACGGACGGATGTAGATTAGGGTAATGCCCCGACATACGGTGAAACAGATAGTTTTGAAACATTAATTAATTATATTAATATTTATTTGCGACTTTAAAACAGTTTAAATGGTTTAAAAGGGTGTAAATTATTTAATTTATTAAATTATTCGGCATCTCGCTGTTTTATTAAGGTACATCTGTCATACGGCATCATGATGCACAGGGACATGTAAAGTATTAATTATCAAAAAAATAAATCATTAAAATTCTTTTGATGGAAAATTGATTGTATTACTCGGTTGCACTTTGAATACTTGGTGAAAGCATTTAATTCTGCTAGAGATGGTATTCACAGACCGACGACGCGTTGGGAAGTCAAATGTCGGAGGACCTAAAATCCATATTCTGCCGTTTACTTGTGTGCTAGCAACAAGATAGGTTCAATGGTCGTCATATGAATCGATTCATGGAAGCCTAACGCAAAAGCATTTGAATAATCCATTGCAGTGCGTCCTTCAAAAGCTAATCTCCACGGAGACGTGGCAATAAACATTGACTCAGTTCTTTAGAAGGTTGTTTAGTGAGATAGGTCGTCATAGGCCTTCTTGATATCAGCTCAGCTGGCAAGTGGCTCAATATATAAAGCCATATGGTGCTGCCCCACCGGTATCAACGGCAGCGATAAACAACGAAAATAATACGACGCCCATGAAAGGCCCCATTTAATTTCTTTTTATTTCCGCACGCTTCAATTCCTGTGCGAGTGGAAAAAACACTGAGGAATGACAATCGTGGAACCAGCCAGCATGGTTTTAAAGTTTTGTTTCAGCGGCCTCATCTGATGAAATGAGGCCGCAACTGCGCGTCCGGAGACTCAAAATTATGTCAAAGCAGGCGCTGAAGAGTTATTACATCAATTCAAAAACAAAACTGAAAATATTCTTCATATTTTTTACTGTAGGAACGCATTGTTCGATTGAGCGGCATTGAATAAGGAATGATTATTGTTATCCCAACGACTTGTTTCATTGGCGTTTATCTCGAATAAAATTTGATTGCTGGGATTGTAGGTGTTAATTATATTGTACCCATTCTCTTCCTATGGATTAGTAGTGGTAAGGGACGTATCAGCGCCAAATATGTCCCGTCGGCCATTTAATTAAAAGAACCTGGACCACGGTCGTAGAGAATAGAAGACCTGGAAACTTCTTTTTCTGTTCTTTTTCTGAAATTCCATTCAGGCATGTTCCTTTAAGGCCGTTTTACACGGTACATTTGTTTGTACAAACTCTTCCGTGAACTCTTGCATGAGGCAAAATGTATCGTGTAAAGCGGCAAATTGTATGAACGCTTGTGCGAATGTCTCAATGCCTGCACGGGAAATAGAACCTGTTCTAATTTCGTTGAGACAAACGTACAATCTCACGTACATTCGTTTGTACAAAATCTTTCATCGTGTAAAGCGGCCTTTAGAGAAGTCGTTTCCCGCAGAAGCCAATAGAGGCGCCACCTATCCAGGAGGGCCAGTTTGCTATAGATATAGTATACGCAACAGCAGTAATTGTGTATTAATGTACGGTGACAATGAATTTAATCACTACGAGCATGGCTACTATTTTGCAACTTCATATACATGCATATTTCATATAGTGCATAGGTATGCGATTAAATATCAGGAATAACTACATTAGTATTTATCATGCAATTTTGTGTTCAAATACGTACATGTATTTGAATTGATACGAGATCAAACTATAATGGACTGTTGTATTTCTTATGGGAAATAAAACTATTATTTTCGTATATTATATTATGGTATTATTATGGTAAACCCGCTGAAATTCACATGAATTCGCGTCTTATTACTTGCCGCGTTGCCGATCCGTGATTTCATCCGCCAGGTTCCTGATAATAAAGTGTTTTCACCCCCCCAAGCATGTGTGACTTTTTAGAATAAATTTTTTCATGCAGCCACGTTCTTTGTAGACAAAATTAATTTCATGCATATATAAGGCTATAAACTTCACTTGCAAATACTCTTCAATAATATTGCAAGTTCTCATTAGTGGTAATGGTAGTATTGGTTCAGTTCATCATGAAAATTATGCTACTAGTGAAAACCGTGAAGTTACTCCGTATTGTAGATGCAATATGCTCGTGCCCGTCACCTTCACGAGATGACGAAGAATGTTTACCCTCGATATGAAAGCTTTCCCTCCGCTTTCGATCAGCCTCATAACAGCCAATGGAACGGGTATAAATTATCCATGCTCTGACTCAAGGTCGGAAAAATCAATGACATATTGCTTGGCGTCGAAAGAAATCGTGGGTAATGGGCAAATAACCGGCAGTAGTGTGGTCAAAGCATTCGGATCTTCTTGCTGACTCTGGAATGACTCTTACCTACTTCTTTTTCAATTTGGCCGATATTCCTCGTACATGCGTCGCAAAAGTTCTTGATTCATGCGTATTGGGTGATTTAGGATCTGGAAGAGCTTATTGCATAGAAACTGATCACTGCGGGTGAATGGGTGGCAATTGTGTGCCTTTGTTTACATTTTACCGACTTGTAATGCGCCTACCATTCTAGCTGTATGTCAAATATGACTTCATAGGCAAAACATTTTTCACTTCCACACCTCACCTTCCCTACGTCTCTTTTCACTGTCCATTTCAAATGACTGTCTCCTAGCAGTAGCGTTACGTAGTAAGAAGTAGAATCCGTTAGCCACTAAATTTTGCGAGAGCTGTTAATGTCTAAGGAAAAGCTACTAGATTCACCTGAAGTGAAACTTTTAATCTTTACTCTTTAAGATCCGTAGTTCAGACAAGTTAGGTATACGATATTTGCCCACACATTTGAACACTTTTATCGTTGGAAAATACCAGTTTGACATATTTTATCTTGTTAGTTGGCATCGTGAGTTAGTGGAATTAAGTCTGCAAATGAATTGCGATTATGTTTTTTTTTCTTCATATAATTCAATGTAATAAGTTTTATTGTTCCGAATCTCGTTCTGTGGTGAGTCTGTCGTTTTTAAGGAGGCTCTTTACTACATCCTGATTATATCGCTAGGCAAGAAAGAGTGTGGCAAGTAGCACAAGTAAAGAAAGCGTTCTATCAGAAGGGAAATCAAGTAGCTGCTAGCAGCACAGTCTTTCAAGTCAAATTTTCATTAGTGGCGTAACAACGGGGTAGGGCAAGGGTACATTGCCCCTCCGCCCCGTAAAATGTTGCTAAGGGAGCCGAAAGGCCTTCGGCGAAGGTGTGCACTTAAACCTTGGCGTGTATTTATCAAAATATACTATGACACGTACCTATCAAAATATACTATGACACGTACCTATCTAAAGAAAGCTAAAAAAAATTCGATAGGAAGCTTCAATTTTCGTTTCGAACATATTAAATTTTAGAGAATATTGTTTCAAAATTCGGGAGAATTTGTTAGCTAGGGGATGGGGACGCCATACGCCCGCAGGGGCGCCAAAACTCTCCCCCCCCCAATAACCGCTACGTTGTTACGCCTCTTGATTTAATTAAAACCTTACTATTGAATATGATTTATATTGGGGATAAGCCTGAAGGATAGCACCAGAAGAAAAAAAGGTGAGCTGCGGAAATGAGATTTTATCGAAGAATGATGAAAATCGAACGGACGGAAGGAATCACCAACGAGGTAGTCAAAAAGTTAAAAATATCTTAGGATAGAGGATGCGATGTTGAAGAGAAATACCTATCGGATAATTCTGAGACATTCCAGTCTCCTGACTGCAAAAAATAAAGTGAGCAACAGATTGGAAGAATTTACGAGGGAGACCAAGCATGGAATGGCGCAAACATGGCGCAAATTATAAGGAATGTCAAAAATGGAATATTAAAGAAAAAATCCTGAAAATAGGATGAAGTGCTCCATCAAGCCAATATTAAGATTGATGACTGGTGGTGGTGAATATCGTGAGATTAAGAAAATATCCTTGTAGCCATAGTGCACACGCACCATTAATTATGATAGGATGATGTAGTCAGATAAGATCCTTAAATCCAGGATAGCCGCTCTTCTAACTTGCGGAATGCATTTTGTATCTTATAATTTACTGGACCTTCGATGTTTTTTTGTCGAACGATACCATTGATCGACATGGTTTTTTCACAAAAAGATGGAATTATCTTTCTTATATTTTCAACTCCTGACTTCGAAATGCATTTAAAATTATTCCAAGAGGCGTAGTTTTCTGTGGCACTTGTACGTAATTTATTTCAGCGTACTTGTTATTGAACGTTATATATAGTGCGCCATTCAACGAGTAATTGTGCTGATACAATGGTAAAATTACGTAGGCTGGTGAGGCTGAATGTTACGTAGGTTTGGCATGTTCAGACGTGGGGATAAACCAATAGAGATTAGTTGGATCCGCTGCTTTCATTAGTTTTCTGATCTAGGTCTCAACAACGATGTAGTTATTTCCAAATTCCGGGCAGTTTTTCTGACCGACCATTAATAATTTGTTCCAAGCAAATCCTGCCGGCAGAAAAACTCTGAGAGCCCAAATTAAAAATTCAAAACGAAAAATTATATTCACATTGATTTTCTTTCGCTGTTGTGAAGAACAAATGTTTATTTTTGTTGAGCAGGGTAATTTATCTCGGTTCATCCTTGGGAAATGCGAGAGATATCGTATTGTTAGGGAGTTCGAACGTCCGGCGGATTTTCCCCCAGTTGGAGAAGAGGGCAAGGAGAGACGGAGCGGACAAACGGGTCACCTCCTGGTGTATACCAGGGGGAATCGTACCCAATTCTACGGCGGTGGTAAAAGCGGCGGTGAAGGACACGGGCTGCTCTAGACTGCGGGTGGTGGCCCATGTTGGCACCAATGATGCTTCCGAGCGTAGAGCCGATGAGATCTTGGATTCCTTTAGGAATCTAAACTCGGAGGTGGAACGCGTTCGGAGGGGCACTGGTGTCGATCTGCGACTATCCATCTGCAGCATTGTTTCACGGACTGACTGCGGCCCTCGAGTTTGGGACAGGATTGCCTGGATCAACAAGAGGCTGTGGAAATTCTGTGCGAGCATTGGGGCAGAGTTCGTGGATCTTCGGCCGGTGCTTAGATCATGCCGGGCTCCCCTCAACTCGTCTGGGTGCATTATTCCAAAGAGGCGTCTGAACGGGTGGCTCGTAGGATTTTTGAGCACTGTAGATATTTTTTAGACTAGAGGATAGGTCATCTAGTGGGATTTGTAAAGATTTAACATAACGTAGCCTCCGAGGAAATCCGCATTGCGAAAATTTTTACATTCAAGTAAACTTAGGAGCGCTAAAGCCGGTAAATAGTGACAATTTTTCAAAACGCGTACTCCAGTGAAATAAATTATATCAAATGTAATAAGCACTTCCAGTGAAATTTGCCCACCTAATACCCATAAGCGTGGAAAAGAACCAACCGACACTCAATCTACAAAATATGACATTAACTTTATAGTAGTTAATTGCCGTAGCGTTAAAAACAAGCGCGCTGAAATCGAGCATATATTTCAGGACGCAGACGTGGTCATAGGAACGGAGAGCTGGCTTAGTAAGGATGTAAGCGACAGCGAAGTTTTTCCTCCAGGATATAAAATCTACAGATGCGATCGAAGCGATAGGACAGGTGGCGGAGTTTTTCTAGCAGTTAAATCACATTTACACAGCACCGCCCACGAAATAACTAACAATGAAATAGAAAGCGTGTGGTGTACAATTAAACAACGAAACAAAGGGAGTATACATGTTTGCTCTTTCTATAGACCTCCAAACTCCAAAATTGATGTTATTTACAAATTAGAAAATCAAATATCCGCATTTACTGTGAGAGACAGTAAAAGTGTAATAATTATTGGGGGAGATTTTAATCTGCCATCTATAAATTGGGATTCTTACACTGTAAAACCGAATTCTAGGAATAGGGAAATCAGCGAGATGTTACTCAACACACTTGCTAATCACTCACTTTCCCAAGTAGTTGACAAGCCTACGAGAGGATATAAAATATTAGACCTTTTTGCAGTAAGCCATCCGAAGTTGATAAAACAACTCGATATTATTGACGGCATAAGTGATCACAGAGTAATTTTTGCCAGCTTAAAAATTGAAGTAGAGTCAGCTGTAAAACCGAAACGCAATATATTTATTTATTTGATAAATGCAACTTCATAAAATTTGGCGAGAGGCTTAATGATTCGTACACGGACTTCGTAGCTAAAACAGAGGATAAAAGCACAGATGAATCATGGAAATATTTCTTAAAAATTCTACGACAGGGAATCAACGAATATATTCCGCAAAAATTGAAATGCGACAGTAAAGAACCTCGCTGGTATAACAACGATGTTAGGAGGGACCTTAAGAGACAGAAAAAAAAGGTACAACTTGTTCAGAAAGTCAATTACGTTAGGTGACAAATCGAAGGAACTTGAAGCAAAAGAAAGTTACGCTGCGCAACGCTCAAAAACTAAGAAATCAATGCGTTCTGCATTGCGAAATTTCAAGAAAAAAGTACTTGGTGAATTACTCGAAGAAAATCCGAAATCTTTTTGGTCATATGCGAGAGAGCTTCAGGGAAAATCTTCAACCGTAGATTCGTTATTTGATAAAGATGGCAAACTTGTCACCGAAAATATTGACAAAGCTAACACGTTAAATTCCCACTTCGAAAGTGTATACACTACAGACAATACTGCATGTAATTTTGAAATTTCATTCACTGAAGAACCGATGAAAGAAATCACTATTCAACGCGATGGGATAACTAAACAGCTACAGTCGATAAAAAATAGTAAATCTCCGGGTCCGGAGGGAATACCCGCGCGTGTCCTCAAGGAGTTAGCGCCACAGATCGCACCGTTCTTAGACATAATATTCAAGAAATCATTGTCTGAAGGAAAGATACCATTAGACTGGAAAATTGCAAACGTTACACCGATATTCAAAAAGGGAAACAGACACGACCCAGGGAACTATCGACCAATTTCATTAACGTCGATTATAGGCAAGATACTCGAACATATCGTCGTTAGCAATATCATGACGTTCCTGGACAGTCGTAACGTCCTCCATGGCTCTCAGCATGGCTTCCGGATAGGTAGATCATGTGAAACACAACTCGCGCTCTTTCTTCATGACGTTCTCAAATCTGGTGAATCGAAAAGACAAGTAGACGCATTATTTCTAGATTTTAAGAAAGCTTTCGACACGGTACCTCATAACAAACTTTTATACAAATTACAGTCATGCGGCCTAAACGAAACAGTAGTAAACTGGATACGCGACTTTCTGAGTGATCGTAAGCAAAAGGTAGTTCTTGACGGAATTAGCTCTGATGTAGGTAGTTAAAGTGACATCAGGTGTCGCGCAAGGAAGCGTGATCGGCCCACTTTTGTCCATTATAGGTATACATAAATGATCTATGCTCTCGAATTAGCAGTAAAATACGTCTATTTGCCGACGACGCTGTCATCTATCGTGAAATTAGTGATCACTCTGACTTTGAAACTCTATCATCGGATTTAAACAACGTTCATGTGTGGAGCCAAGAGTGGGGACTCGAACTTAATCTGAGCAAATGCACGGTGGTACATTTCTTGCGGAGGTCGTCCAACTATTCCCATGTATATGCTGTGGATGGTGTTAACATAAAGGCGACAGATGAAGTGAAGTATCTAGGAGTTACGATAACTTCGGACCTATCGTGGGGAGCACATGTAAGAAATATTTGTGGCAGAGCTCTGAAGAAGCTAGGATTCGTCAAGCGTATTGTGGGAAGATTTTCGGATGAAAAAGTAAAAGAGAGGTGCTATTTCGCACTCGTCCGGCCACACCTTGAATATGCAGCGAGCATATGGGATCCGGTGTAGAAAGACTTAGTCCGGGAACTTAATAAAATACAAAGGAAAGCTGCGCGATTCGTCAAAAACAGCTACGGGCGTACAGACAGCGTTACACAGATGTTAAACGAATTAGGCTGGGAGCCGCTAGAGACTCGGAGGCTGCGCGCTAGGCTTAGATTACTTGAACAATTGAGAATAGATATCTTTCAGAGCGACACGGAGAACATCCTATTAGAACCCCACTATATTTCCAGGTCCGACAGAAACGATAAATTAAGAGAGATATTTTGCCGAACGGATAGGTATGGGAATTCGTTTTTCCCCCGAACAATAAGGGACTATAATAAATGCTAGGCGTAATTTCATTAGAGCGTGTCCATTTTATATGTAAACGGCTGATGTCCTAACACCCCCCGCCACACTGCTATTGAGGCGGCTTGCGGGGTAATATGTAGATGTAGATATCTGAAAACGCCATTTGTGTATTCGTCATTTTAACGTCATATTGGATGACGAGGTGATGTGAAGAAGAAATAGAATCTCACTTTTGGATTCGGATTCCGACGCCGCATCGCTATACACAGTCTACCGAGAGAAATACAAACCCACGACCTTCGGATTATCCGTGGGAAGTCTTACCCACCACATTATAGTTTGTCACTGTAAATGATATCCGCCCACCTCCCCCCCCATATCCGCATTTGCGAAATATCTTCTATGGCAATACGCAAACCGGTTTGTTTGTCTTTCCGCGCGATAGATTCTGCGTGCCGGGTTTGAAATAAAATTAAAAATGCCTCCTGAATAAAACCATAGCTGATGAAATATTTTATATTTACACTGTGAATATGAAATCAGGGCCAAGAAGTTGGTAGATAAGTGGTAAATTAGTACAGTATATTCTCGTCCTCTGAAATGTCTAAATGTTTCATCGCATCGAATACAACTATGACTTAGCATATACCCTTCTATTTGGTGAGAAGATTTGGACGAGAGGTAATGAACATTGTTGAGCCCCGTTGAAAGTCATGTGTCCGGGAATCAGGAATGGGGAAGGTAAAAGTGCCTAATTAGACATAAAAGAAATATTTGTAAGTTTGATCTGTCAAAGAGTTATTTTGTTAAAACATATATGATATATTGGTTTCCATTTTCATTCTATTTCTGTTCATTTCATGTCCTAAATTAAGGCAAGAGTGAGTTGCACCCATATGAATTGCAAAACCCACACTCCTGCAACCAATTTCTCTTAATCCTCCTTAGCGAAGTGGTGTTTTTATCCCGATCCCCCCTACTCATCTCTATCCACTACTAATAGTAAGAGGCACATATGTTATTAATTGAGTACAACCACATGCTTCCCCTTACTTGAAAATATGGCCTTGATTTTTTTGCTCATGCTCGAAATTAAATTTTGATTGTGTAAGATAGGGTCAACTATAAGGTTGGTAGCCATTGCTTTTCTGGATATGGTGAGTTCCTATATTCCAAAGTTTATCCATAGTTGAGGAAATACTAGGGCTGTAGAAATGGACTTTTACTTCTACTCACGATTAATATCAGCGACTTTCCCCAAAAGTTTCTTATAAACTCATAGGATACTGTCGTAGTTATATACTTTCTTTGTACAGAATTAATTCTTGTCTTCCAGATCACTCATTTTGTCAATGATATCAGGCTTATCGTACTCCTAATTGAAATACTCCACTCATAGGCTTAATAGTCACACTTAATATGATTCACTAAATTATGGATTCGATGATATTGCTTGAGGAGCAGGCAATTATTTTTGGAATACACTAACAAATACATTCATTGAAATGGACCTGATTAATTTTTTGTTCGCGGAAATCGTGAAAACCGTTAGGTCAAATTGAATATTTTTGTGGTTAGACAGAAACGGTTTGATTTGTGGGCACATTTTCGTTCGTAAAGAAAAAAGTTTAAGAGATTTTATAATAATAATTTTTTAGAGATTAAATACTTTCAGTAACGTCTGCCATCATACCAGTTTTTACATACTGGTTGTGTCAGGTGAAACTTTGTGGAAATTGCTTAACGTTGTGAAATTAAAGATCTAACTTAGTAATTCCACATACACTTTATTAACGACCTAGATTTCGACTTATGAAGTCATCATCAATTGATGATTGGCTGAAGTAACAGCTTTCATTTTATAGTTATTAAATTATATTTGTATAATAAAGTTACAATTAATGCTTTTTATTTCCTGTGCACGAAGTTGGAGAACTGTAAATGAAAGATTCCTGTCTTTTTACATTTTCCTGATCTTAGGTACAGATTTATTTTCAGTAATACTTACGTATAATTGTACATTTTGTATGCATAGCCGCTAAAAATTAATTACATAATACATTCTGCTAGCGAAAGTAGATCTATGCTCCACGCAAGATTAACTGATGCTCGATTTTATAACCTATCCTGAAACATTTTCATGGTATGAGAATCGTTGTGACTTCGGTAAGCTCTTCAGCAATTAGCTGCAGGAACTCTTCTCGGGCTTTCAACCGGGTTAAGGGCTCCATTTTCACCGAAGTTTCGGTGTCATAGACGGACATTGTCTTCAGGCCAGATGAGCGTCAAGGTGGATGCTAGGTCGTACTAAATACACTTCTGATCCTTGTCAGGTGTCGCATGATTGGTGAAGGGAAGTGTTGATTGTTTATCGCCTGTTTATGACACTGCCGCTTTTTGGGTATTGTGGCCAAGGCATCATGCTAACATCCACCTCGACACTCATCTGCCCTGATGACGACACCCGATTCGGACATCTAAACGTTAGCAAACATGGAGTGCTTAACTCGGTGGGAAACCCGAGAAAATGTTCCTGCATATTATTCGTCGGGAAAGCACCAGAGCTTACTTCTTCAGCCATGAACCCTTGCGCTATCAAACCGACGGACTTGAGTACTTAAAAAAAACTAAGTAACCATGGCATCAACTCATGATCAGCGTTTATCACGCAGTACGAAACCGGGCCTAAAATAAATCAAAATATTTATTTCATATCATTATTCTATGCGACCAAGTAATTTATAAATCGATAAGTAACTATCTTCTGGTCATAGCCAATGCTCTTATCAGACAAGAGATAACTTTGAGCTTCAAAATGGAAGGTTTTTTGGTGAACCAAATAAAAAAGTTATCTAACTGATACCCATATTCACTTGAGCTTATTCCAAAGTTATTTCCAGCATTTTTAGGGCTGCATTCGATAAGAGGAACGTTTTGCAATTCTTCCTACGCCCACAGTTTTGTTTTTACTCTCAGATTTTTGCAACTAAAGCCTCCATTGGTTGTGGGTTACCTCTATCTTTGCGCTGATAAGGGCGGGAGGAGGAGAACATTGATGAGTTAGGGGGGAAAAACGGGGAGGCATTTATTATCAGATTGCACGCGGAAGCAAAAGACGCGAAGAGCGATCCATGTTGAGTCGCCATTCCTGAGGACTGATTCCTGGAGTTAGTGTGCCATTCCTTTCGCTGATAGCGCCTCCTTCCATCCCAAATTTTGATGAAAATTATCCGCGGACTTACTTTTCTCTGGTGACAATCCGTATCCCTGGGACAGTACAGATATTCCAGTCGACGATTTATGCGTCGGCAAACAAGATTGTGTTTCGGACAATTTATTTTGTGGTCGTTTACGTTTTAGCTGTGTGTTATCCGAGATTTGGATAAACGCGGACCACGGCAGAAACTCCCCTGGCCGAGAGGACCACCTCCATTCTAAAACAAACTTAACTGACTGTGAGTACCGCAATTGAGAGTTTAATTAGGGAAATGGTTCAATTGAACATTATTTGAAAGATATCTTACCCTGTGCAATTCCATTGTTTGGCCTCTTTGAACCTATGATACCTCGTATGGAGAAATATGTAAAGAAACTATTGCATTATAATCTAAAAAAAACATTGTGAAGGCATTATAATCTAAAAAAACATTGTGAACTCCGAGGTGAAGCGGGTAAGTGGTGACGTGGGGGTCGACATGACGCTCGCAATCTGTAGTCTGGTCCCGAGGATCGATCGTGGGCCCCTGATTTGGAGCCGAGTGGAAGGTATAAACCAGGGGCTATGTCACTTCTGTACGGACAATCGGAGCCTCCTTCGCAGGGGCGGATCTAGGATTTTCTTGAGGGGGGGCGCAAGGTGCAAGTTTTGAAGACGCGCCGGAATAGGTACCCACCAGCAAAACGGGAACTGTGAATCCTCCCCTGGAAAACTTAGAAAAGGTTGATATCCAAGCTGAATTCCTTGGCTTAGCTTTTTAATTGACCTTTTTCACTCTTCAGGGGGGAAACGTTACATTTTTATAAATAATTATCACTTATGATAATGATCTGCATAATTTTCTGCATGTTTTTCTGTTCAGTTTTCTACATAAAATTCTGCAGCCATTTTGCGCTATTTTTCTGCATGTAGATTCTGCAGAGTTGTCTGCAGCAATAAGTATATACAGACATTTTTATTTTTTCTGCAGTACAATGTTTTGGTATTTGAAATTTTGAATTTGGTGAAAAACAAGCAGAAAATATCCATGAAATAGTTTTTTTCTATACAAGTGTGCAAATTGTTTTGCTGGTACGAGTGTGGGTATTGTTGCCCAAGCGAAGCGAAGTGAATCGAGGGTGACAACTACAAGTCGATAAACATCTTGCACACGTGTATCGAACCCCATTTTTCATTACGTGCGTTTTACGCACGGAGTGATGAAAAGATTTTTTTCGTAACACCCTGTTATTTCTTCTTTGTTGTGACTTTAGTTCCAATGTTTTGGTATAAGAATTTATGGGTTGTATGGGTTGATAGAATCATAATCTTCTTTGTGAAGGTCAATTAATCCAATGAAATCTTCTCTTACTTTTAAATTTGTATCAGAGATTGCTTTTTAGACATATCGCAGCGAAATACTCTACTGAGAAGTATTCGAAATATCGTTAGTCTCGTCAAGTAGAATCGAGTAATATTTAGCTATTCTTATCCTTTTTTGTCAATTCTTCAACAATTTCATCGCCGCTGAATTTTATTAATTGATTGGTAGTTGTCTTGCTAATATATGTAGCATTGAACTTTAGAAGAAGTAAAATGGTCCTTAAGCTGGGTCTGTGTCTGCTCTGAATCTCAATAACGCTCGGAAATTCCTGTCATTTCGTATCTCACCGACATCAACTATATTTCCGTCATCTCTGTGCCCTCTCAACGGTATGCTTTGGTGAACAGTATTGTTTTTATGATTGGGAAAAGGCGAGCTCTGTTTTATAGTACTTGACCTTTTATTTTTTCATCTAATACGTTATTTATTTGTCAGTATTTTTTTAAAAAAGGACAAAGTTGATACCATTTAACTTTGTTTAGTCCGCAATCAACCTTTTTTTCCAACCTGAGTTTCAAGTATCATTATTCGCGTAGAAGCGAACCTCCGTTAACTCCGATCTTGAAAATGGTTACATGATAAGAGAAAATCGGTTTGGAAAAAGTAGTGAGGGCTGTACGAAGAGTTAATATTTAGCCTCTAACTCAGTGGCGAAGCTAGGCGGGGGCGAGGGGTGCGGTCCAACCCCGGCGTACTTTTAAGGGGCCGCCACGTACGTGGGGTCTGCTGCAGGCTATAATACTATTACATTTTTAATCCACAGAAGCATTATTTTGCTACTTTCGAGTTTTTTCTTAATTTTTTATTTGGCAAAACAGTGTAGAATTTGTGGCATGTCTCTTGTGTCACAAATCTTGTGATATTTAGCTTCATCAGTCATCACTTTGATCTATTTTTTTCTTTTTTTTTAACATGCTGTCTGATTTTTTTCTCAAAAAACAAATATTTTATATTTTTAACAAACTATCGCCCTATTTTCAGATGAAGCGAGTAAAAGAAAGTGGTGCTGGTATCAGATTAAACTTAGTAGCTAGTTTTCGGCAAGATATGTTAAAAGTCGTTACGATAGTTCCATTAGAATTACAAGCTTTCTGCAGCAAATAAGATAGGAGACTCTCTCAGATCGACGGTTAAAATTTAGACTTGATCTTTTATGCAAATATCATGACGATCTATACTCAGACGACGTTGGAAGCATTTTAAGAACTCTGACATACTGCGGTAGATTAGATCATGAGAGGAAAATTAGATAAATAGACAGCAGAACGGACAGGTTTAAAAATGCATTTATCTACACCAAGCCTAAGCCAAGTGAAGAAGTGGAAGGAAATCCTTTAAAGATTGCTTGATATTATTAAATTCCTAGATGAACAGAATTTGGCTTTACGAGGCCACCGAGGAGTCAACTATGAGAAAAACAAGTCTTATGTTGAACATGAAGCAAAAGAAAGAAAATAAAGTTTTTGGAGCTTTTGCATCTGTTGGCGAAATATGATCCAGTGCTACGTGAAAATCTTCTAAGAATCCAGCTGGGAAAAAAATTTGCCACTTCCTATCTGTCTCCTACTATTCAGAACGAGTTTATAGAAATATTGGGAGGATACGTAAAAAGCAAAATCATCGAGCAAGTAAAAAAAACCAAGTAATTTTACATGATATTTGACAGCATTCCTGAAATTTCACATAAGGATCAAACGAGCCAAGTTTTACGCTGTGTTCTGATCGATGGAGATGAAGTGAAGGTTATGGAATCATTTGTCGATTTCATTGAAGCAAAGGGTAAAACTGCGGAGAATATTTCAACAATGATTTTGAAAAAGTTAGAGAAAGGCGCCATTGATATTCAAAAATGTAGAGGGCAAGCATATGATAACGCAGCGGTGATGGCTGATCTGCATACTGGTGTTCAGAAACGCATCAAGGAAAGTTATCAAAAAGAAGAATTTGTCACTTGTCAAATCACTCGTTGAATTTGGCGGGTGTCCATGCAGCTTATGTTGGTGTGAATTCTGTTACCTTTTTTGTATGTGTGAAACGTTTTTTTTATTTTGTTCTTCATCAATGCATCGCTGAGAATTTCTAACTTTAGTCACTGTTCAAAGTGTCAAGCGCATCATAGAAAATCGGTGGAGTGCGAGGGGAGAAGCTGTAAGTGTTGTAAAGAAACATTTCTCAAAAATCTTAAGTTCCCTTGAAATGTTAACTAGTGAAGAAGAAAATACAGCTACTAGGCCAGATGCTGGTGTTCTACTTGGAGTGTTGCAATCATTTTCTTTTTTATGCTTTCTTGGCCTGTGGGGACCCGTCCTTCTAGAAATTAATGACACACGGACGTATCTCCAAACCAAAGGATTGAACATACAAAAATGTGAACTCAGGGCATTACAAATATTTCTAGCTAAAAACAGAGACAAGCTAGTGAGTAATGGTGGTAACTACGCCAAAGATATTTGCAGTGATCTGGGGAAAGTATCATGGAGGATCATGGAGCGTCAGCCTCGACCCAAAAAGAAGAAACGTATTGTTTAAAGAAGAAGAAGAAGAAGACGAAACATATAAAAGAAGAAGTTTAGTGAAGGTTCACAGGACGCTGAATTTCTATACGACATTGAACTAAGGACAGAAATATTTTCTTGTAGTTTTCATTTCAGAAATAAATATGGCCTTAATTTTTTTAACACCTTTTGACTATTTTCTCATATTTTTTCTTTTTGCTATTTTTTATTAAACATTGCTTCTCATAAAGTGCGAGTATCTTTGGTATGCATTTAAAGCATACTATATTTGAGCATTTGAATGTAATATCATAATGGTACACAAACTAGTTAACATATTTAAAACTTTAATAGTGTGTCATTGTGCAAAATATATTTTTTGTGGGCCCGGGGGCGCCAAACTCAAGGGCCGCCCCGGGCTGCACACACTCTAGCTACGCCACCGCTCTTACTCATTGGAGTGTGGCGGAGACAACCCTTGGAGGTTTGCCGCTGTACACTCCGCTGCCCCGTCTTCCCGGTCGTTGCCTGCAGTATGTGTTTTTACATTGTAATAAAACTGTTTCACGTGTTGCCTGCAATACTTCGAAATGCTTGCGTGTTACACGAGGCCCTCCCCTCCACTCTTTCGCCTGCCCTTCCTCCTTCGACTCATCCTTCAGCCTCACAATTTTGCGTCGGTAACGTTCGCGGTAGTGGCAGTGGCATTGACTATCGCCCAAAAATCGTATCATAGTGTATATTGTGTTAGATGTATGGAACTCGCTGTCCTCTGCGCGCATAAATTTTAAGGATAATTTGTCTGCTGTGTTAAACAATCAATGGCACGATGCACTCAAATATTAGAATTTTAAACTACCGATGGATTGCATCGCGCTTGGCCATCAATGCAACAGTTGGACTAAAGAAATGCATGAAGTTAGCTTAGCTGTTAACTTTCAAAATATTTTTACTGATTTTGAGCCTGAGGGGGGGGGGGGGGGGAAGGCGCCCCCTGGCTGGATCCGCGCCTGCTCCTTCGTTGATCTTCGGCCGGTAATCCGATCGTGTCGGAACCCTATGAATCGGTCTGGTGTCCATTACACGGCCGAGGCAGCTAGGTGTGTAGCTGGAAGTATCTTTGAGCACTGCAGGCCTTTTTAGGGTAGAGAGTAGGCCAGTGAGTAGATCATGTAGTGGGTTACTAAATAAAGGGGTCACCCTAAATAATGGTAGAAATGAGAGCTTTTTGCAAATTCAGAATGGCTTATGATCCGAAAGAAGTAGAAACCACGGCTCAGGTACATAAAAAAACGAGTGCCAGTAATGACATAAAATATTCTCAAGAAAGGACCCGTTAGTCGTATCCCAGGAATTCCATTGCCATCGTGGTCGTTAATTGCCGTATTATAAAAAATAAAGTCGCTGATTTTCAACATATCTTTGTGTGCACGGACGCTGATGTAGTGATAGGAACAGGAAGTTGGTTATCGAATGAAATTGCGGATAACGAGATCTTTCCAAAATCATATGCAATAAATAGAAAAGATCGAATAGCGAGCACAGGAGGAGGAGTATTTATCGCAGTCAAAGACGAGATCGTCACCAGAGCCAAGATATTAGCTGATAATGACTTAGAATGTGTGTGGTGTTCCATTAAATGCTCGGAAAAAAAGAATTTTTAAATGCTTATATTATAGACCACCCGATGCAGACATAAATTCAGTTTTAGAGTTGGACACACAAGTCAAGTTTTTCATTCGTCAAAATAACGATAGTAATATAATTATCTGTGGTGATGTCAACGTTCCCTCGATAGACTGGAAGACATTAAATTTCAAATATGGCGGCAAAGATAAGGAATTGTGCAACACTCTATACATTCACATCTAATTCCTTACATCAGTTAGTCACAACACCGACCAGAGAAAACAATGTTCTAGATCATTTGGCGACTAACATACTTGAAAGCGTCCTCATCATTGTAACAGTGAACGGCATTAGTGATCACAGAGCAGTAAACGCTAAATTTCATATTACTAACAAAACATATTACTAACAAAACATAGTACTTACAATAAAGCACCCTCAAAGAGGAGGTTATACTTATTTTATAAGGCGGATTTAGAAGGTTTAAAACAGGAATTATTAACCTCATATGAAAAATGTGTTGATGTTTGTCAAAACTGTAGCACTGACGATACTTGGAATACTTTTCGTACATCACACGAATAGCCATAAATAGCGCAAAACCAAGTAAACTTAAAAAGGTCAATAGTGAACCTACTAAAATTTAGTAGGTGGTATAATTCGGACATCCGGAAATCTCTCAAGCGAAAACGAATGTGGCCCGCAAAAGTGAAGAACGTACATCAGGATCTCACCGAAGAGGAGTAAAAGAAGTTAAGAGAAAAATGCAAGAAAGCGAAAACAGCAGCTAAGACTTGGTAGTTAGAATTGAACTTCTAAATGTGTGTTGCTATGAATTTTGGAAAAATAATAACTTGGTCAAGGAAACGTAAACAATTAATCAAACCAAATTATCAAATGTAGAGTCAGTTAAATACTTATACGTGACCCTTACTCAGGACCTGTCTTGAGGGAAACACGCACGGGAAATCTGCGGACAGACTATTCGGAAATTGGGATTTATTAAAAGAATACTAGAAAAATGTGACGAGAAGGTTGAAGAGCGATGTTAATTTTCTCTCGTGAGACCTGACATGGAGTATGCCGCTGGGATATGGGACGAATATTACGACGTAGGAAATATAAATATATCGAATATAGCGGAGGGCGGCAAGATTTGTAAAGGGTTATTACGATAAACTTAGCAGTGTTACCGAAATGTTGAAGGAATTAGGGTGGGAATCTCTAAATGATCGAAGGGAGAAATACAGGTTACATCTTTTGCGCAAGTTCGAAGCAGTCAATTTTTTGCCGGACGTTCAACGTATATTTCAATATTTTGCAAGAGCCAACGTATTACGCTAGAAACGATCACGGGAAGAAGATTAAGGATATTGATTGCGGAACCTATAAATTCAAAATGTCATTTTCTCCGCGTACAATAAGGGATCATAATAGTTGCGATCGATCAATCATATGAAACTCCCACCCTCACTAGGTAGAGTAGAATTTTCACCTGTGTTTAATAACAGCATCATTACTAACACTTCACGCCGCTTGAAATGTCCGGCATTGTTTTGTTCTCTGCATGAAGTAGTATCTCGTAGCATTCATGAATTGATAATATTAGAAACATTAACCACTAGATGTCTCTTTAGCAGTGTGCTTCATAAGTGCGATATTCCACAGGAGAAAAATCATTCGCCTTGACCAGGATGTGTTGATGTGATGTGAGAACCAGCATGGTAGCAATGATTAATATAAATGCAGAGATCATTATTGTATGCCTAAATATGCTAATGAAAGTTATTCCATTCCAAGGGAGAGATAGTCCTTGTTTTCCTTCCGTCACTAGAAATATTTTATCGTCAATTTCTCCTGTGGAATATCGCACTTATGTGCACTTGCGGGTGACTCCGTAAAGGTAACTACCGTGGCTAGTCCCGGTATACTCAAAATTAGTGTGCTTCATGTTTGCATGTTCATTTACGTAGCACTCTCCCAGTTTCTGGTTTGACGGCGTTTGGATGTTCGGAAAATCCAAATCAATCCACCTTATTGCACTGGCATCGGCCTGCTCTGGTGGCATATGATTAGTTCTTGTTTTATTCGAACTTTTTACTCAGAGGTTATTTCGCAGTTCATTAACAAAATATCTATGAACTCAAAACTAGCAGAGGGCCATAGTATGGCAATTTATTCGGCGGAATTATGTACACACTGGGTTCGCGAAGGGAAAATAATCTTTCATAACTATCACATATACAATTGTTACTACGGTTTGTACCATTTGTGAGCGAGTAATTCTACGGTAAATGCTGATTGTAGGCGAGGAAATGGAAGAATTCGATGATTACCACCTTTTTATCGTGTAAGGGCTGACTAATGAATAGCTACACTATATTAGCCAGCCAGACTATATTAGACCGTTGGAGTCAGTCGCATACTGTGAACGTGTAAGTTGGGACTGATTGAACTTTAAAGTTAACGGTTATTGTTCACGCTTGTCTCACTATCGTAACACAAGTGGGAGTATGTCGCTAACGGTGTTCGCGCTATCGTAAAAACTCATACGCTGAGCTCGAGGTTGAATTTGAAGTTCATATCAATCCAAATCGTGACCAGCCTTCACTGAAAGGCTCTTTCACTCAAAATTTGATAGTGGCGCGCGTTAATTGGGAGTTTCCTACTTAGAAAATACAGTAGGGGAAGGCGGTGGTTGATCTAAAATCCTATCTCTGTGATCAAATTGATTAAATATCAGGGTTACGCGGTTTTATTTACGTCCTCTGGTGGAATTTTGACTCAGATTTTCCTCTAAATTACTAAGACGATTAAAATCTCGAATTTGAAAAATGAGGAACATGATTTAGTGTTGACATCATAAAATGTACTCATTAAATTTGAGAAGTGTATATAACGGTGAATTCTTTAACGAACTCGAATAATTATGATCCATTTATATATGCGCCTACCACAGGTGTCAATAATAGCTTTTTATGTTTCTACAGAGATGATAAAATCATTTGTCTACACTCATGCATGGAATAGGACAATGAACGAATTTGGCAATATTTTGCATGAAAATATTTTTGGTATGTGAAATAAATCAAAAAGAAGTCATTTAAATAAAAAAAACTGGGCAAAGTTGAAGAACTTTGCAATCTGGGAAGTAGAAGCACCGGTGATGGAAGAACCAAGAAAAAGTGAACAGAGTAGCATAAGCAAAGAATGTATGAAATCAGAAGGAGAGACTACTACCAGTTATCTATTAAACCTTGAAAATAAGGAAGTATTTCATTTAAACATACGTGTTGAGTATGCTGTTAAATGATAGTGAATCCTGGACGATAACTGTAGCAGAACAAAGATGATTGAAATATGTGTAAATATGGAGCCCTTGAAGAATGATGAAGATGGGCAGAGAAAGTCACCGACGGAAATATGTAGGAAGGAAAAAATTGCTTGATTGAACGCACTGCTAACGATAAGTAGAAGAGACGAACTTATTGATTTCATTCTAAGTCATAAGAGCCTCCTGAAAACACAAATAGAAGAAGAGATGAACGTGGAGAACTAGCAAGGAAGATGGAATGCCTGAAGCAAATTATGAGGGACGTTAAAGCGAAAACTTATGAAGGAACTGAAGCGGTTGCTGATAGCAGAGTGGAGTGGAAGGCTGAAACAAAACAGTTTTCGGACTGCTGATGATGATGAGTACGCAAAGTGTATTTTTATTTATGCCTTCTCATCACTTGAGTGTTTTAGTATATTGTCAATTCAGTCCCTAATGCCTATCATACCTTTTATTTACCCCATTTTGGTATTTAATTAAATTTGTGAATTACACACGTAAATGGAGGTTTAATTATTGAAACACTAATCGTATAACATTTTATCGGTATAGAGTACGAGAAATGTGAGAAACCATATTATTGTCATTCAGTATTTGGACGTAACTAGCCGTCTCCTGAGTACAAAAACTGAATTATCACGGGGCTCCGGCTATAGCTTCTTATCTGCGGATCGCAGGGAAAGTCTGACCATCTCTGCGTTCCGGAATGCTTTTGTAGGAATAATCATCGCCACGCCCAGCGGGAGATAGTGAATCATGCCCTTCGTACGCACTTTCAATGTCCTCCAAAGGTAGATAAGCTCCAAGGTAGATTACGGATATCCAGTTAACATGAGTTTGAATTAAGAACTGTGTCGTTCTGCAGACGTGACATCAGTTTTTATTTTTACATGCCAAAAGACTATTCCTTGTACGTATGCTGCCACGTGAAGCAAATCAGTTTCGCATAAAATGCACCGGTCCTAAAATATCTGATATTTTTCAAGGAGTGTTAGAGGACGCTATGCTAATCACTTTTGTGTACTACTTGGATGTCATCCGCGGTAGTATATTTTTCTGGGAAGACAGTTTCGCTGGCGATGCAGTCAGAAGTGACTCTCAGAAGAGGAAGACTGTAACACCGGCGAAACTGTCGTCCCAAAACAATGGTCTAACGCGGAAGACATCCCGGAAACAAGAGTCATCAGCATGAAATCACGAACTCCTACTCAAGGATGAAATACTAATCCGCTTGTGACTCGTTAATTCTTGCTTAAACTAGATTTTACAGTCCAAAGTCTTAGTAATCAAGAATGTATGTGGCTTTGTGGCAGTAGAGCGCATATTAACTTATAAAATATAATAAATGATATTTTAAGTGGATATATTATGTGTTGAACAAACCAGGAATTGAATTTACGAGGTATGGATGAAGTAGATTTTTTTTTAAATTATAAAATTGAGCAATATTTCGGAAAAATAATAAAGAAATACATATATCAGCATTTTTACTGCTCATCTCCCAGACTAGTATAATCCTTTAAGTGAATGCAATGTTATTTCAATCGATGCCATTATCGATCATTGAAAAATGTAACTGAACTCGTGCCTCTAAAGCCCGCGTACTATTAAGTTCCATGTGTATATTGAGCAAGCTTTTAATATTTTCAAATTATTGATATTTATTTAATAACTGGACTAATAATTATTTTACCTACGCTGAAGCTGATCTTGTGTATGGAAAGAGGCCTCGCAGTACTAGAGTTACTTGAAATACTACATCGTTTCGTTCTTCTTGAAAAGCACAGAAGACGCTCATTGTCGAGATGAAAATTATGTAAGGTGATATGAATCTCTGTGAAAAATGGATCGTGAATGATAAGCAGGAATGAAAGATCACAGAAATAATTTGTTCGATTGCAGATTCCTGTCCATGGTGTCGTGACGAAGCGATTAAATTAGAAGTTATTATATCCCCTTGCACTTTTCCTTGTTTTTCTACACTCAATTTTCACTCACCAGTTCAATACAATTTCATTTGAACACATCCACCTTCTTCCAATATGTCCCCTGTCCTAACAATCCCTTATTTTTTTCTATCACTATGACAATCAACATAAAAAGAATTATTAAAACATGTTAATAAACAAACAATAAAAACAAAATTAAAATATGGCTATCAATGACTTAACCATTCATAAACTTGGCATGCGTCAATGGGAAGGTGACTCTAGTACTCAGCTTTGCATCAATGTCACGGGTCGACAGCCAATAATATGGCATTTTTTCATGCTTCTACCTGTTACAGTTTCATTGATTTGCAATCAGTGGCGTACTCGCGGTATTTACGCGGAGCCCTACAAGGTTGAGTCCAATATTTTTTCCTTGCTTGCTTTCTGAGAAGTTATTTATTAAAAATTTAACAAATACATTTGTACTGTCAAAAAACGTGTTTTCAGTTTCTAAATTTAATTCGGACTCCGTTCCAAAATCCCCAAAGTCTAAAGAATGCTCTAAAATGCTGTCTCGAATCTAACATAATTACCTCGAATTATTCTTGGTAATTCTTACATTTGACCTAACAAAATCTTAAGATCAGAAAATACGTCAAACAATATTTTGAATACACATTGATAATTTAGGCAATTTATATTGGGGTAGATACAGAATTGAGCACCTTAAATTTATTTATAAAAGCAATGAAGTCTATGCATGCATTGAAATGTCGCATTTAAAAAACTCGCCTAGTTGGCGCATCATGGATAATACGGTTTCTTAACAGTGTGGGCAACTTAGAACTATGATCTTATAAATTTGTTTCATTGACTATAAATATTGAAGCAAGAGGTTCTTCGTCCCTTTTCTCATCAAATCTGATTTTTTTTCAGGATACAGCAGACTAAATTTTGAGTCCAAACTAGTTTAATTCATTTTTATGAGGATACGCAATCGGTAATAATTTTTAACTTTCTTGTCAAATGGTTTGTGGTTCCAGCTGCGTATTAATTTTATTAATTCTAGCTTTCTCAGCCGTTGCAGGCAGATTTGTCGTGATATAAATACGAGCCCTTCGACAAGAAGACGATGTACATCGCTGCTGAAATTTTCGTTCCGCGGTAATGAATTGTCTCGTTGGATCCCTAATGTGATGATCGGTCACTTAATCGCAACAAATCCAAGAATTTTTAAATTAGAATTGCGGGAATATGATCCAAATTTTTATTCTTCGATTGAAGATACCGCTCCCTGATTACAAGAGCACGCGTCAGAAAGATCTGATGCTTTTCAGGCGTATGCTGGTTGTAAAATCTATTCGGGATCTCCACCGGGTCAATTTCTGCACTGTTGACGACGTTTTTATGGCCCAGTCGTCCATCATCTTCAGAGCGTTCATTTAACCCTGAAGCTCCATTCAGAATAACTCAGCCTTGAAGACGATGGACAACTCGGCCATCGAAACGTCGGCAGAAATGCAAAATTTGACCCGATGTAGATCCCGAACAGACATAACCAGCACGCGTCAGACTTTCATAATCTGAACCCTTAAACCAATGATTCGCTTTTTTCTCTTGTGAGAAGCGTGCTGAGCTGTGACTCACCTGTGAAGCAAGGCAGAGCAGTCAAACAGGTGCTCGAAGGACGTGTCCCCGAAATAATGTAGTCCTGGTCCATTCCTCAGTAAAGTACCTTTTATCCAGTGAGGGATGACTCCTGCAACAATAAAAGGAGAGGCAATATGAAGTCATCGTGAAAATATGTATCAGGAAATACGCATTTTTATATCTCTCCTGATAAAACTATTACAGGAAACGGAAAAGCTGCACGTTTGCCATCGAAAAATATTTTTTTTTAACTATGAAAAGTGCGCTGAGGGTAGTGGTGGAATTTTTGAGCAGAAATATTTGACTGTTGCCAGTTATCCAAATCAATTCCGTTCCAGTTTAAAACTTTATCAGTAAGAGTTACACAAGGTTCCCATTATATTGATATAACTATCAATCCGTATCATTCAAACTCCATATAATTTTCTCTGTTTTTCTTTATTCATTTCCAAATACATTTCTCTCTTTTACTTTCCGTCAGCTATTGAAATATTATGAACGTATTGATGTAAAAATCTATTTTTTGCATCATAATAAAGCATTGCAAAATAAAGCATCGGTCCGTATAATTCAAACTCCATATTATTTTCTCTGTTTTTCTTTATTCATTTCCAAATACATTTCTCTCTTTTACTTTCCGTCAGCTATTGAAATATTATGAACGTATTGATTTGAAAATCTATTTTTTTGCATCATAATAAAGCATTGCAAAATAAAGCATCGGTCATTTAAATGCCAATTCATTCGTAATGACGACGATAACGGACATATCTTGGAACCGAAGATTACCACTCCCCCGAAAATAGTCGATAAACCCTTTTACATCAGGTTCTGTAGCATACAACAGGGAACGGACCCACGAAAACATATCCTGGCAGGCGAAAAGTCCATCCAGGCAAGAGTCGAACAGCGGTGACTTTACCCCACCACCACCGGAACCGACAAATTGGAATTTATCTGTTTTGTTTTGCGACATACGGGTGTTTAGAAGGTAGGTATTAAACTTAAAGAGACACCAAGTAGTGATCAAATAGATCGTTGAATCCGAAGCATTGAATCTTAACATCAAGGTCTTATGTTCTAATACTGACCAGGCATGGAAATTGTACTTGTCGCTATTGCCAGGATATTGCGTGTGCCGCGAGTAGCCATCAAAGCCCTAACAGTCTATTGAAAAGCATTTTAAAATCAACCCTTTCTCACCAAAATTTCTTTCAGCGGCTAACTTATTTTCTTTCTGTATATTTTGTCTTTACGTGCAAATAAAAATAATATCATGAATTTTTTACAGAAAACATAATTGGTTTTATCCTACGGTATACTAAGTCAACTGAAATAATTTTTTACGAGATTGAGCTATAGCAAAAACCAGAAAGCTTGAATTGAAATTGAAATCACTCCGTCATAAAGGGTTAAAACCGGATAGTTTTTTGTTGATTCTGCTATTCCGAAGACACCCTTGTAATACCCCTCTTCTCAGGGGAAATCGACAGCCGCTGTTCTTATCCTTTCAAAGCAAAAGAACTTAATATTTCGTCTTTTCACTCACCTGTTGTTTTGCCCTCCAACGGCTCCGGCACCTCCTTCTCGCACGACCTCAGCCAGATGTCGATGTCGCAGTTGGGGTACAGCTCCGCGGTGGTGTCGGCCCCTGGTTTGGGAGGGCGGTATCCTCCCTTGCGCCAGCCGGCGTTCTTCGTGGGGTAGTTCGTCTCATCTACCTCGACCCCCGAGAGCAGGGCGTCCTTGGCGGGGCGCCGTCTGATGATTCTGTCGAGACGGGACAGAGATCGGGACCTCTTCTTGCCACTGTCTCCTCCTCCCTCATCGATCTCCGTGAGGGAGCGAGCGTCGGGGTGTCCCCCCGCGGGACATCCCTCGCCCATCTCGGCCGGCATAGTGCTCTACCCGGACACTTACTGCGCGCTGGCACTGTAGCCGCTCATGACAGCTAGGAGGTTCGTCGCCATGGCGGATCAAAGCGTGACTGTCCGTCGCCCAAGAGTAATTTTGTGTCCTACTTAAGGACGCTAAATCGTCTTGAGGAACCTGCGCGGCTCAAGAGATTTAACTTTTTTCGCGAGCGGTAACCCTACCCTTTCCGCGTTCCGTTCGACGGAGCGGAAACGTGATAGTAAAAGAAAATGACTGCCGCTGATATTTTAAGCGACAGTGCTACTTTCCTTTAGTTTCCCAAAAGTCAGAATTTAATGATGATTCCTATAGCGTTTGCTTTAGCTGCGTACAAATGACGAGAAAAATTCAACTTTCTTAGTCGCATAGACTCTTGATTTAACATCGACTGCTAAAAAGTGACTCTCATCCTTACCGTAGGAAGGGTCTATGCGCTTAAAAAAACCTTGATTTACCACGCCTGGTAAGCCTATTCTTTCCCTGGGAGAATAGCTTTTTATTATCACAGACTCTTTATTTATTAAGACATCAACCTTATCGTAGACTTTTGCTCGTATTGAATCATCTCTGCGAATCAAAAACTCTTCTTTACCACGACTGGTAGGCTTATTCTTTCCTGGGAACAAAAAGGTGGTCGCCGATGCGATGACTCAACTCCTACCTAGAGAAACAAGAACTTCACACTTATAACTCACTCAAAAAGAGATCGCTTACAACTCGCTGTTCACAAAGGGTACGTGAGCGTGACTTCGCGTGCACACCGGCTGCAGTGCTCACGAACGCCAAAGTGTAGTAGTCCCGAGGGTTGAATCTGCCGGTTGTATTTGCACACGGGGGTTCTCCGGATGTTAGTGACAGGGGGAGGATCCCTCTGCTGGTGTTTATATAAGGAAGAGAGAGAGAGAGGGATAGGGAGAAGGGAAGGAAGGGATGACGGGAGAATAAGGGGAAGATGATGAGAAGTGTCTCCAGCGAGCCCTTGTGTCCACCTGTTTGCTTCCCAGACCACGCGCAATTCTTCTCCACACGTCACACCCTCTTCCCCTTTAGATTGTCCGTCGTGTCTAGCCTCATCCTCCCTCCTTTATCCATTCCTCCCCCCCCCCCAAGCCCCCTTGGCGATAGAATTTAATCCGATTATTACACGTGACCGACCGCAGGACGCGACTCATGTGATCCCTCCCTGCCCTCGTCCGAGGCGAACCTCATCCCCCCCCCCAATTGGTCGTCCTCCTTCCTAATAATCCTCCCGCCTCCTTGCGCGTACACAACTCAACAATCGCGCGAAGAAGGATGCCGCATGCGCGGGATCCGGGTCTCCCGCGAACGCCAACACTTTAATTAGAGCGATCTCTCGACAGTCAAGGGGATGATTTCCGTTCTATTTCCGCTTTTGTATCAAAGAAATAACTCTGGCAGTCGCTTTGAAAATTCGGAGTTAGATGAGGAAAGCGATAAAATTTTGCGCATTTAATGTAGTGATAACGAGAAATGTTAATAATTCGCCCATTTAATGAAAACTTTTATAGTACATATGTATAATTAGACTCAGATCTAAATCAGTGAACTGCTAAATATTACATGAAGATATTGTTGATATTGACGAGTGCCAAAGATGGAAATCGTTTCACAGCATTAATGTCACCTTTATCATTAGTTTCCCCAATTCAGCGATGTAATGGTAGAAAATAGAATATAGATTTCGGAGAAAATTTTAAAAATGCAACCAACGCGAAGAGGTAATTTAGTTGTCTTCATGAGATACGTAGGGTATGGTATTTAACTACATTTATAAAAAATATATCACCCAAAAAATGTCTTTTATCAGAGAAAAAAAAGGTGTAGAAATTTTTACTTGCATAAAAAAGTAAGACAGATAACATTTCAACTAGCCTCCTGGCGCCTCAGTGGAGTACTCATGGCCAGAATTATTCACCTCACAGAACTGTTGAATTAAAGCGGAAACCAGTTTCTTTGACTTCAAAGTTTTTTTAAAGGTGGATCATACAAAAAAACAACAACACTTTAGTTGCAGCAGCCTACGTACTCTTGATTTCCTTAACTGTAGCTGAACATTATACAGGTTGACCTTGACAGTGGTAGGCTTCACTTCGTAGAAGTTTTTCATATTTGCATTCAATATGAAGTAAAATATTTTGTACTTTATCATGAATACAAATACTATACAGGTTGCCGCAATATATTTTTACCAAACTTTGGGAAGTGTCTCATGGATGAAAAATCGTTGAAAATTCCAAGTAATAAGAGTCCCTTATCCCTTCGTTTTCTATCTATCCGTCTATCAGTAAGTTTTTACCACAAAACAGTTTACAATATGAGAATGAAATGAGATATAGTCTTGTATTTCTGCAGTAACATAACTCAAGTTATGTGTATTTTAACTTATAAATGAATTTTTAGCTAAAAATATATTCAAATGGTGAATAATATTACATTTTTAAATATTTGATATTGAAATTTAAAAACCATCAGTTTAACACATATAATAAAAAGAAAGAGGGAAACTTTATTGAAAACATACCCAAAGAAAATATGGATAAATCATAAAAATAAAGCACAATGTATGCATGTATGTATGTTTGCCTAAAACTCGATAACCAAATGTAGTACAACTATCAAACTTGAAGGATTATTAAATGTATTCCCTGCACAGATAATATGCTACTGTTATTGTAGCTAATGGTCTCCGGTTCGCCGCAGACGAGTCAAAGCATTCCCATAAGAAATGCATGTGAAGTTCATTTTTACCGTTTGCAGGCTTTATTTATTTTACAAATTATAATTATCAATAATTATAGCAAAAAATTGTGATACTTATTAGTGGAAAGATAATTCATTAGAGATTCTTAATCTTAACGTTTAGTACAGATTTCTGGTCAAAATTGCCAGAACTTTGGCAAAATGTGACAAGTAGTGGTGACATTTTTTTATTTTACACTGTAACAATGCATTGTGATCGTGCGTCTCATAAGAATGCATAGGGAAAATAGGCCTATAATAAATCAATTTGAAAATGTATTGCTTGAATCACGTACACAAATGGAAATGTTTAATTGCAGTTTCATCGTATGGGAAAATATATCAAAACGCCATAAATTACTCTAACATTTTTAGATGATAATCTCAGAAAATCTGTGAGATCATTCAAATTTAAGTAGGAAATGATGAATTCATTTCTAATTCAAAATTTAAAATAAAAAACTGGGAAAATGTGAGCAAGTTTTTTCTTCGCGAATAAGTAAACGAAAGACATTTTTTACAATACAATCGAAATTTTGGCCCCACAAGATCGAACAAGTAAAAAAACAAGCCTCGTTTTATAAGTTTTATAACTTTTGATACTTAATTTAGGAACACTTAATTTAAAAAAATATCTATAGCTATAAAGAGCTTTAATTTTCAATTTTTAAATTATATGAAATTGAAAAAATTACCAGTAGGTAGCTGAAAGAACAGTTTTTTTCTTATTCGAACGTAAATTAAACTGCTATAAAATGAAGAAGATAACAATGCACCCGCGAATAAATCATGTTAGATTCACTCGTCAATCAAACATCGACTGACTTTAGCCAGCAATATTCACGACCACAAGTGATCCCGATGTTGTATTTATAGGTTCCGTTGTCTATCTAACAAACTGAAATCAACGATTTTTTACTCTTTCAAAATACCTTAGTCTTTAGACGTTTGGCCATGTTTTAAGGTAATTTCCTCCACTTTGGCGGCGTCCTGAATGACTCTGTTGATTTTACTGTTTTTAATTGGTCAAATTCCTCTTGGTGTTTTTCATGCGTTATCAGTTGTAAAAAGTTCAAGTATCCTGTATGATCCAATACACAGAGTAGATAGCGATTGAAAAGAGAACAGCGAAGAAGTTCCATATGAATACAGGAAGGTGAGAGAAGCCGCGGGTAACAACTAATCATACATAACATGCTTATGCTACCAAAATTGGCTGGACCTAGGATAACTCCGGCCAAAAATTTTTCCTCACCGGGTATAGCGACCTTGCGTCCAACTCTTTGAGAGTGACCATCTCTTTGCGCGGCGTTTTCGGATTTTAAGAAAACGCCGCGTTTCGTCAAAGGCCGGCGGATTGGTTCACGTGACCTTCGGCAGCAGAAGGGAAGGGGAAGTTGGACGCGTAGCGGCCGTGAGAGAGACACCAAAATATGCGGCTCGGCCCAACGCTTCTACGAGGAGCAAACATGAGCATTGAGCATTGACAGTTTGTTATCCAAATACAACTCATATCACTATGTTGTATAAGTGTGCTATTCAGTTATACGTATTCAGTTACTTGGTGTGCAGTTCAATTTATTGTATCCCCTTTGTTAACCCAGTCGGTGACTGAAGTTGTGAAGTGACGGACGAGGTAAATGTAGTTTCTGGTTCGGTTTCGTTACATCATATTGAAGTTACACTAATCATTCCGTTGATTTTTAGACTTGAATTTATCAGGAGTAACTTTTTGGTACTCTATTATTAAATGAAGGGAACTGTGTAGTCCACAGTACAATTTTTTTATTACAAGGTTTCGACTTATGAAGTCATTACCATGGCCTTAATATTGACTTCATTTAATCGCTATCTTTTAAACCAAAGCTGCTTTTTGTAGAGTGCGGTAACGCTTAAACGACGCAGAAGTGTTTTCGCTTTTCCCAATAATGACAGTGTAGAATTAAATATTTAATCGGTAAATGATATTTTGGATAGGTACACTACTCTGGTACTTAGCCCTTTGCATTACTTTTTTAAAGAGACCCACTGAAGTGTGAATCGTCCACCATTATGTTGATAACACTGAAGTAACAAACAGCTCCATATGCATGTACACCATTTACATGATCAAATGAAAAGTGCTTCAAATGCTGAGGAAGGACCAACAGGTCCGAAACGTTTAGCAAGAACAAATCTTTTTTTCTCTTCTCTTTTCCTCACCTCCTTTAAGTTTATATTTTATATTTGTAGCCAAATATCTCTCTGGTTCAGAAGATGGCGGTTGTGCTGCCGAAAATTACAAAAACAGGCGTGTGAGTTTCTTTTTCTTTGTGCCTATGTTTTAGCTTTTCACGCCTGTGAAGTCTTATTGAATATATATTTTCACCACTTGTGGATTTAAACGTGTGAATATCGAATCGCAGGTAGTACTGTTTCGATTATAAATACTGAAATAACATTATTTTTGCTGATAGAAGCTTAAAAAACGTCTTTTGCTGTATGAATTGCAAAAGTCGTTCTCGAAGGCTGAATAAAAAATTTTCCGAATGAAAATTGATAACTGACTTCTCCCACACGTTCGGGGTTGCTCAGCGGAATGCCGATCATTGCGTAAAAAGAACGGAAGTCTGGAAAATCTTAGAGTAATACTATTATTATTTCTTTAGGGGCATAGTGCAAGTACACAGCGATGATCGCCCGGATTGCCGAATAATAAAACTTGCTATGATGTTGATGAATTTTCGTCTTTAGCTTATTAACTGGCTGAAGGTAGTTATTTGAGACAATGGTGGGTGCATTAGGGTACAGATAAAGTGTGCTGTATTTGTTGAGAAGATGAAGTAAAAGGACGGTTATTGTCGACGAAATGAAGGGCTGTGGCATATTTGAGCTATTAACTAAAATTAGTGTGAGACGGCCGTTACTGAAACAAGGTTCAAATTTGGCGCGACGAAAAATTTCGTCAAGTCCAACCAGGAATGCACTTACGTGATTATTACCCGGTATAAAACTCAGCATAAATTTATTGGAGGAATTACCTCCAAATAATCTTTTACTCCTACAATCTCTCTCACCTACGGCTTCCAAGCCTCCCTTTTGTCATTGGGGCTGTTCCAAACCCAATTTCTCATTTTTATTTTTATTATCAAGTAGGTACATTCCAATTAGGCAACACGCCGAGTGTCAGCAAAAAAACTGGACGTGTTTATTACATGTAAATACACATATATATTTATAATAACTATTAACATGAGAGTGTTTTCACACAATTCAAATTTACATTAAATTAGTTATGTTTAACAAAAAATGAATGAGGTTAAACACCTTTTTTTCACTTTGTACTATTTATTACCATATTGTTTGATTTTACCCAGTTTTACACCAATAAATAAACTATAGTTTCAGGAAGATCATTCAAATTACATAGAAATAACAGAGTACCGAGCACACTATCCTGAGGAACGCTTGAAGTGACACTAGTTTCGGCTGATATTTTTCCAACGCAAAGGCTCTGTGATCTACTTCGAAGGCCTCCGTCTACCCATTAATCAATATTGAGTTTCGCTAGTTTTTTCTACATGCCTGCCCAGGGGGAATCGGAGTCTTTGAAAAAGTACTTACATCACTACTACAATTACCTCTTTACCCTTGCCCCCTTGCCAAAACAATCTGCTACAACCTGGCGAAAATAAAGTAACTTTTACGCAGAATACCCGTTGAAAAAGCAATATTTATTTTTAAATGGCCAGAAGTTGTCTTACTTGTAATCACGCTAATATTTGGTGGCAATCTTCTCCATTATATAATATGCTTTAGGGTGGGACTGATAAAACGGTAGCTCTTAACCATGTGTTAAATTCCACCCTTAAAAGTTAGAATTATGCGCGTGTTCCTCCAATCACGGGGAATTAATTTCGTGGTTATTTAAGGTAATGTTAAAGGTGGTTTTCAGATACGATATGATCGTGCCTTATTTTAATTTGAGAGCGTCTCCAGAGATATTGTCAGGGCCAACGGATTTATTAGTTCTTATTTTTTCAACTTTCCTTAAGTTATCTAGGTCACTAATTCTAGTGTATTTAAGGGTAGCGCTGTCTCTCTTGGGAATTTCGGCATTTAATCCACCTGTTCCCGTTAAGACTATGCCATTCCATTGGTGATGAAGAGGTAGATTTCTTGTCCTATCTGATTAAAACACTAGCTTATCACTTGTCGAGCTCGTTTGCCTTCCCCCATCGTCGATTTTGACATCTTCCTTTGTAGTTTGAATCATTTATACCTTTACTTAGTTGTATTTTCTTATTCTTATATATTAACAGAACATATTAGTATTGTTTTTCCAAGGATTTCGGTTATGTATTCCTTCTGAGCAAATGTCTTTTCACGATTCAACTCCTTTATAATGGGTTTATATTTATGTAAATAGTAAAATTGAGTGAGCTCTACTAGCCTTCCCTTTTAGTTCTGTAATTACGCTACTACAGGGCGCAATGCCGCCGTTACTATTTATTGTAAGTTCTGGCTCATTATATTATATCTCTTGTTATTTCTCTCAAAGACGAATGCTATAAAATATGCACCAACTCGTCCACTTCAATATACTCACATACTAATAACGCCATTCCCTTTCGGGGTGGGCACAGAGTTATTGCTGTTAGACTTAAGGGAAGTGGCTCCTCTTTAATGATTTCTTCCGTAATGCCCTATCCTTCCGTAACCCTTTCGCTTCTATAACACTTTTACGTTGCTTCATACACGCTCTCCTATTCTTAACACTACAAATATTTCTTCTCTGAATAGTCTTTTCCACCACATTCACGGATGAATTTGTCGGTCTACCCCTTCCTCTAGCACCTATAACTTCTCTCATGATGCACAGTGCTTTTGTTGGAGTTGTACAAGTTGTTTAATTTATTCTGCTAAAGAGCGTTCCACATTTAGTTGACAGTATGGTCTCTTATGGAGATTCAATTCCCATGTAAAATCCCCATGAGGCTGGAGGTGCGAAGTTGCCAATGACAGTAGGAAAATTAATGTGACGCTATGCAATATAAAAAGACATGTTCTTAAGCAGAAAAATATGATACATTTAGTGGTGGCAATAATTAATCTATATAGTTTAAAATAAATGTTATAAAAAATATTTCCTTGAAGTTCCGGTAGTAACGGAGCGCTTCTGATTTCATCTTCCTCGCCCAGTTGCAGACAAACGGTTAAAATTATGACGTTAAAACTCATACAAAAAGGTTATAATACGTTTTACTCCATATCAGTTAGCTTTAATTTGTTTTCAACTGAGTTTCATCGTTGTTGTATTCATTTAAATATCTTTTGGACAAAATATTTTGAATTTTGCAAGGTAAAAAGCGGTCGCCTACTAACTTTCGTATCTCACGATATAGATCCATACATGCTGCATACAAAATTTATAAAAACGCTTATGTTTGTTTTTGGTGAAAGAATCGTAACTCCATCTCGATTACAAAGGGAGTTATGAATTTTTGATGTCGCCAAATATTTTCGACGCGCTATAATTCCGCACGCACGTGGAAAGGAGATTCTCGGTCGGAGAATGAGCTTGATATTTTAATTACTCTTGCTTCTTTGCTATCAAAGATATCGTTTTTTGTATGACATTTAGTTAAGTCACTAGTGATATATTAAATCAGAAATATACTAGTTTCAAGAACTTGACTGATGAAAATACATAAACACCGAAGCATTTAGCAAAAATGTTTGACAGCCAAGAAAGAAGAGGTAAACGTCTTACGTGCCTTTAGGCAGAAAATGAAAATTAATTCTTACGAAGGATATTTTTATCCAGTGCATGGCCTTTGACTGAGTGTATATTGGGTATTTATAGAAGTTCCGTAAAGAAGGTGCATTAAACATCTGCATCAGAAGCGACCCGTCGGTGTAACGGACCGGTGAATGAATGGGCGAAGGCGTTTAGTTTCTCACCAGATTTCTATGCGTGAACAAGTGGTGTGTGGTGTGCAGACTAGTTCAACAACACTGGGGAGTATCTTCCTGATCAATTTATTTCCAACAGTGTGCTATCGCCATATCCGATATTAGAGGAGGAGGAAAGGGAATAAGTTGAGAAGCTGTGAAAGAGAAATGGTGTTTAATGTGCTCAAATATTTCAACAAATCGTTCAATGTCGCTGAAGCCTGCAAAGATACTCCGAAAGACACTGGGTGTTCACAGTCTACTATCTACAGGGTAAGAAAGGAAGCACCCCGTGGTGCATTGGTTACTCCTTGGAAAACGAAAAAAATAAACAACCGTATAAGAATGCGAGATCAGTGATGTATGATGATTTCGTAAGATCGAAACTTCGCAGGAAAGTTCATGAATCATTCATGAAAAACATGATGAGAAAACCACCTTTGTTAATTCCAAAAACTTTCTTACGTTGGCACGACGCGCGTTTCACCACACTGTGGCATACTCATGTGCATTTAGCGGAAGGTTGCGTGGGAATATATAGCCTGGGCTTATGTTGAGGAAAGGAGAGGGGGTGGGTGGGGATGGGGGAGGGGAGAGGATTTCCGTTAAGTTTAAACTTCAGGTATGATGACATACCTGATGATGACGCCCTAAGCGTTGAAACACGTGTTGTAGTACAATGGACAGTACAACTACTGCAGTTTAATTTAATTACTGAAATGCTATTCCACCACGTAACGCCAGATACGGTTGAATCCATTCCTCCGATTCCCATCTCTGGCTCTGAAAGATGGGAGGGTTTAGCCTAAGGCAAGGTAATTAAAAGGACTTTGGCAATTGGCGTCAGGCCCGAGTACTCGTGGGATAATGAACGGGGATGGAGACGGGGCTCAAGATACTTATGATGCGCCAGCAGAAGGGGAACCTCGAAAGGAGGAAGGAGAGACGGCGTCCAGTGATCCGGTCTGGATAAACCTTGAAGGGTGATGCGGACATAGCGGTCGTGGCAAGGGTACGGGAAGTTTACGGGGTGTGGTATCTCTTCTTCCGTGATCTCTTCCCACCATTTAGTGCCTCAAGCAAAAAGGTGAAAGTCGACCTCACCGGCGACCTCTGACATACGTTTTTCTCACCCACAAATCTCTCGTGGCATAATCGGAAAGTTTTTCCTTATTCAGGCATGGCAATGCCCCACATCTCCTCAGCATCCTCGAAAAAAATCGATCCCTAACCTTCATATTTACGTAAACATTTGAACTTTTGCAACCCATGGCATTCATAATGCTGTAAATTATCGACACGCGAGGTGAATGAAACTTATAATGAAGCGTTAAGAATTTAAAAAATTCCATTTCATTATTCAGCTTATATGCGTAACTTAAATTTACAAAATACGGGATTTAAAAAAAAAATGTTTACTTTTTATTCCGGTAATTCATGTCACCTTCACTTAGCCAACTTTCATCTCCATGAGTCTTATTATGTGCAAAATTAAACACTTCTTTGAAATTAAATAATTTTGGCCCGCAGTTATTAGTGGTTGCCTATGTTGTCAGGATGCCGCCCACGGAGCGGAAGCTTGGCAACAGCGTTCTCCATAAGCCCCATACTGTCAACTAAATGTGGAACGCGCTATAGTGGGAAAGAAAGAAAAAGCTAATCGAAAGAAGGTAACACACGGATTATTTTTATGAAGTTATTTGGGGCTCGACCCAGCGACTTGCCAAAATACTTTAAGAACGGAGCGGAAATAGACACTGCACAGCAGATGCTACCTTAATTTCCCCGAGTTTCTAGAAAAAGTTGAATGCTAACAAAAAACTGAATAAGTTCCGTGCAACTGCGAAAGAGGAGACATCAGACGATTATTGAAACGTGGAAGACGGAAATAGGGAAATCGAAATCGAGACAAGGAACACTGGTCAAGCATTGCAAATGGATCAATAAAACTTTTTAAACGAAAAATATTGCTTGCGAATGAACAACTCGACGGATGAAAAAGTGGTCAGAATTACGGTCAAGAAATTATCATCCTGGAAAATTGAAACGGAAAGGAATAATAATTGAAAAATCAGTCACCATTTAGACAACGTGGAGGAAGGCTGTGATCACCGCTCGCTCTGAAAGAAAGTAACAGAAGATAGCCATGGAGATCGGATTTGCGAAAGGGAGACGCAGCTGAAGTAAAATGCGTAGTTTGGCGTCAAAAACTGAAAAACGGTGTAAGTTTTGAAGTCTGCAGCTGCTGGTACCTCTTTAACTGCATCAATAGCAAACTGGAAGATTATGTTAAAGAACAGTGAAAAAGTAGCGATTCAGATGGCCTGAGTGGTGAGAGAAAAGGAAAGGAAATCACTCTCTTGAATCTTTAGGCTGAGCTGAAGGAGGCAAAAAAGAGAATAAATGTTCTTGCAGCAGAGAAAGTTCCTTTACGAGCCGAGGTGGCGGAGAGGAGATCGGAAAGGAAGAAGAGCAAAGTGATGAAGATGTTCAACACGACAGCGGGGTCGACGGCGATACTGTCGTGGCTAAAGTAACTTTAGGTATCTCGATACCTGAAGTTATGATAATTGGTAAACCCCTTATACGCTTATCCGGTACGTCTCGGCCAAGGAATGATTCGTCCCTTCAGTATTTTGTATTGGTGGTGGAAGAGACTCTAATTAGGAGGAATATTAGGAGACTTGAGAGCAATAAGTCGTGTAAAAAGTAATGCATGAATGCAATAGAAGTAAAAAATTTGTGCAAAGATAGAGAAAAATTGAAAATTTTTATTCAAACAGTAAATTTTCAAGGCCTCAAACCAATAATTAAGCTCTATGATTGTGCCTATCCCGAACGGAGAGTGGTAATGGTGCGTATACATGGGTAAATAACTGACGTGAAGTGGAAATATTGCGGAGGCTTTTAAATAATTAGAATGAAAACTATAAATTGTGGTTAATTAATGACCAGCACGCTGTTCCATTTAGTTCTTCTTGACCACCCATTTTGAGATGGAATACCCTGTTGAAAAATTCCCTAGATAATCGAACCCCCGTTTTCCCTAGAAAATATATTTCTAGGGAATAATTTAGCCAGAATGCATTTTCCCTGGAAAATGCTTTTAAAAGTGGGTTGCAGTGGCCAAGAATATATTTGTTTTACACCAAATTTAGTTGACATTGAGAGGTGTTTTTTTATAATGATTGCACATATTATTGATAAATATTTCTTCAGTCTCATTATAATTAGCTGTGATAACTCTATGCTTGTATAAATGAAACTATGGATAATAGATTTTTTGTTTTTACGAATATGTATTTTTTTCCCTCGATAGCGCATAAGTCATTCACTCTATGCACCGCGCATTGCACTCTATGTAGTTACTGGAGTAATATTTCCTATGCCTGAAGGTTTACCCTTAAGTAGCGTTTTGTTTTAGGTGAATTACTGGCCAAAGTCTTTCATTTCTTTATAAAAAAGTTTGAGGAAAAAATTCCCTAGAGTTTAAGGGCATTTCTTTAGGAAATAATTTTTTTCTAAGAACTCCCTAGAACATAGGGAAATCTTAGAGGGAAATTTCCACCAGGGTGTTTTCCTTTTCCGAAGATTTGGGGAAACCCTAAATCTTCTACACCTAAATATTCTGCACGACTCGTCGGCGAAACCCTATATATTCTAAAGAATGACAACTCGCCGAACTCACTGACGCCAAAACTTCGTCGAAAGCGTCATGTGAGTCAGCGCATCGGTGAAATCCTTCATAACGTAAGAGGGTGAAATCCGTGGAACTCTAGCATGATGAAAGTTCTTTTTATGCTAGCGTCATCTGCATTTAATCTAAACGTTAAACATTTAATTTGCGTTCTATATTAAATAGAGAATTTTTATCTGTGAAGGAGGATTATTAATGGAATCGATCACATTTTCCTTTTCGTTCGTGAGACCTCTTCCTTTTCTTATTTAATAAATACCTCCATGTGGATAATTTGGTAATTAGCTACGCCAATTATTTAACCCCGACCTTGCGAACATATTCGTAATAACTTAAATTTAATAGTATGTAATTTTTCTACTTTCTACCTACGACCGCGATTTTTGTTGAATATTAATTTTAGTTTTTGTTCCACTCTGTTTTCTTGCTATTCATAAATGCCCTGTCACATGTAACATTAAGAGATGTAGAAGTAGGCACACTGTTTAAAACAAAGGATACCCGTATAATAACTGTCTTTGGGCCTAAATTCACGTCGTGTAAACGCATAAAGTTTATTTTTTAATGGCTTTAAAATGCAAGTGATGCAAGAGTACTAAGGAATGTAAAAGACTTTACTTCCGAGTTAAAATCGGAAGTACTGACTGACTTAAAAGTTGGCTTAAGTATACCTAGTAAAATTAGACTATTTTATACACTGCCGTAGCGTTCATATTATTCAATAAAACGCATAAATTATTCTTTGTGTAACTTTTTCGGATAAATTGGTGCTTTTCTTATTTTCCTTTTGCTTTAAATGTTTTGATTTCTTTCTTACAAAGTCTCTCTTAAATGCCATCTAAGTCCGCGGGAAATATAGTTTCAGTCATTTTAACCCCAATCACTTTAATTCCCGAGGACGATTCCATGGGTCACATGTTGAGAGTAGCATATGTTTAATATGATTGCGCAGAAAGCAGTCGCAAATCGTGTGAGGTAACTGTATTTGAATTATTACTACTTTACAAGGCCGCTTGCTATTTTTTCGACCTGGAAAGCCTATTGTTTGGATGAATTGCAGCTAAAGGTCACAATGTGGGTCCATTATATCCCAAAGGAGCGGAGGATAATGGCCGCATTTTCATATTCACCGCACGTCACGGCTGAATTTCTTGGAAGAAAAAAGGTTAGAGGCTATTTAGCTTTCTCTCTCTTTTGAGAGATTTTTTCTTCTTAGAACACATTCACATGGAGCTTGTCAAGTACCAACCACAGTAAAAATTTGTAGCTTGTGTCAGTCGAAACAGAGATGAGCGTTTAAGCATCCCCCGTAAGTTGTTTCTCTCAGTTAGAATCTTCGCATTCATTGGCGATTGAGCAATTTTAAATGAGCCAAATTCAAATGCCTCCCTATCTATGATAAAAATATAATGAAATGGCATTTAACGAATGATTTTTCAAATTTGTTGGAATTTCGAGTTGTAACTGGTTTTATCTTCTGCCTGTTACGCTATCACTAAATGCGTTTTCACATATCTCCCTCCTGAATACATTTCGAAGTTTTATCTCTAGTTGAATTAAATTTGCTCTCCTAATAAATTGGCCACATTCATTCAAAAATATAGCAGCAATGGAGTTGTAGCAGACAGGCTACGATATCGATGCACTTGGTTTAGTCTCTGATTCGGATCTTCAAAGGAAGATTCGGATCTTCAAATTCATTGCACACTGGCCTTATTTTCATTTCAATGGAGTAATTTTTTTATTTCTAAGAATTATACTTAAACGCCACGGAAGCGGTGTTTAAGTATAATTCAACGGCCCTGATGACGTTGAATTAGTCTTTCATCGGATGCTATTGCCAAACGTCGGAAAAGAAGAAGATGGAGCCCCTAACCCGAACGGAAACCGGAGAAGAATTTACTCCAGCCACGGAAGTGGTGTTTGGTAGGTCATCGGAAAAGAAGAAGATGGAGACCCTAACCCGAACGGAAACCGGACTAGAATTTACTCCAGCCACGGAAGTGGTGTTTGGTTGATCATCGTCGTTGCCATCCTAGTTCCAATAAAGTTCCATTGCAACTCTTGAAAACACCTGTGAATTGAATAGGTTTCAGACGAGACAATGCTAGCGTTTGTATGGCTTTGGTGAGGCTTTTCGTCGGTAATTCACTCCCAATATTGCATCATACTAAACGTTAGCTCTTGGAGCTGTGGAGTTGCGAGCATGGGCTGGGTTATTGAAAGCTCCAATCAACACCCATTTCCTGTCCTCCGAGACCATGAACCATGAACCGTTCAACGCTGTGCGCCATATCCCATTTATTCTTGCTTCTAATTGGTCTGATCATCGAATTTCTCCATTTTCTAACGCCAAGCTAATTTTCTCGCGCAAGTATTCTCTGTTGTCCCAAACGTTAATTTTACCCAAAACTTTTGTTTATTGAATCCAGTTCAAAATTGAGGAGTTTAGTTTGTATTAGCCTTGCTTTCTGGAAGTGTATGTAAATTCATTGTCAGATGCATTGGAATGGTTTGGTATTGGAATTAAATTCTCTACATCTAAATGATATGTACAAGCAATCCACCTCAGGGGTGTGGCAGGGGTGAGTTTACATCAAAATGCACTATACCATATCCCACGAAATGAAATGAAACCACGGCTTTATTCTTGAAAGGGAGAGTGATCTAATTGGACGGATTTTTGAATTTTAATGAAAGATAAAAATGAGATAGTTGAACAAGGCATTGAATACTTTCAGCGCAGCAATAATATTTTGTAAGAACATAAAACTTGGTTACCCTCATTTCAGCTATTCTAATAATTGATTGACAGTTGGTTGGCCAGAAACTGTATATAGTACCCTAAGTAGAGAAGTCACCTCTATCATAAAAAATTGTGAAAAGTCTGAGGGATGGTTTTCTGCAGCTCTTCTTCTACTCTTCTATCTACTCACACTTTCATTCCTGCGTTATTCTTCATTTTGGCATCCTTCATAATTTTCCGGATGCATTCCATTCTTGGCCTTCGTTGGCTATCCTTCCATCGTTGTTTTCAAGATACTTTTGTGTCGCAAAATTTTTCCAATAAGTTTGTCTCTACGTCTCTGGGTTTGCATTATACATCTCTTCTCTCCATCTCTTCGTCAGACTTCTTCAGGCACCTCCCATCTTCCCGAAAAATGCACTACATCGAGTCCCCTATACCTATGTACTACATAAAATATTTTGCCTCCCTTGATGTCATCCAAAACGTTGATATGTATCCTTTACGTCCCACACGTACGCAAAATGCTACCCTATATCACTTTCTTCGACAACCTCTCAAAGCATCTTGCATCCATTTTGCTTCCTTTGAATTTTCATCACCTTTACTCCCCTATCACGTTTCACAATTCTTTCAAAATCACTCAAATTTAAAAATAAGCGATTGAACCCCAACCCACGATTGATTGGAACATTCTACGGTAACATGACGTCATCGTGCCAACCAAAGTCGTGATTTTTATCCTGTCCCCATTCTGGATGTTGCGTTTTTACGGTGATAATTTGAAAAATTTATTAATCTATTTCTATGTGACCCAAGCCATTGAATCCACTGATATTGACATCAGCTGCTAAGTAATTTGAAATAATGGTTCCAAAGTACGAGGAGCGCATGATGTACCAACATACGATTAATTATTAGCTTAATTTTTCAATTCTACAGATTAATTAAAACTTGAGGTAGTGGGACAGATGAAGGTCATTTGTATTTTTATCTCATCCTGAGCCATGTTTTAAATTCAACAGGTGTATGCGCCCTCATTACATTCCAGCAAGTACGGTAAGTTCAGTAAGTTGACATATATTTCAGTGTAACCCCAATGTATTTCGATTAGCATTCTTCTCTTACTGAAGTATGTGACGTTGATGTGAAAAATCAGTTTTGTATTTTAACTAGTAAAATCCCTCGTCCTGCATGGCGACATTTTATTAACTCTATTTCGGTCATATTTGAATGTATTTTTGGAATTTTACTATATTTTTATGAAGATGCTCAACGTTGGTTTTACAACACATACCAATGTATTTTCAATGGAAGTCCGTCACCATAAATTCATGATGGGCCTATATTCCCTGAGAAAGACGGAACTTTTGAAGGAAAGTTGGAATGGTTTTAAAACTCAAAATAATTATATACTTTCCTCATTTAAAGTATAAATATTTGTATACATGATCCATGGTGGAATTTGAAAATATAGAAACAAACTCTAAAGGTAAAAAATATTTAGTTTATTTAAATGAAGATTATAAAAAAGAAAAAAATGAACATTAATCAACAAAAAATTTATAAACAACATTATTACTAAAAATACTTTCGTCTTCCAGAATGTTTCCATGTTCTCTCCCTGCATTGATCCAGATTTTGATGTTTTCCATGGGCAAACACAGGCTGATATAAAACACCTACATGGTCATAGGTTTGTCCCTGAGATTGGTTAATAGTTGTTGCAAAAGCAGGAATAACGGGAAATTATCTCCTCTTTAAAACTAATGGCAGAATAACGTTGTTTGGTGCAAGATCGAGCCATGGACAAACCCCCTTTATCAATTCTAAACAAATTATATCAAAATCTTAACTTCTGACAATTCCCTACGAATCGGAATATCCATTTTTCGTACAAACAATCAAAACCTTTATTTTTTGCCTCAGCAGGAAATCGATTTGTTCATAATTCCAGGAGTAAGCATTACAATTTTGAGTCGTCTTTAATCAAAATTGGATGCTGTAGACCAACATAATGCTACTTCCCAATTGCCTGTCTGATTATCATTCATTCAACCACATTTAACGTCTCTGTCTTTCCTAGAAGCGTCCTAAATTAATTTTCCATTGCTCAGGTTATTCTTTCCTCATGGCAAAAGCTACTAACCATTCTCAGTTGATTCAGGGGTTGATTCGTTTACATTGGCTTATGACACTCGGCTTATCTCAATTTGAGCAATTTTATCAATAAAAATTTATTTATTTTATTTTCCTGAGGAACTTTTACAATCACCATTCGCCGGGAAAGAATAAAATCCAATTTGATTTTTTTTTCAAAGTTTTCACGATTTCGAACAATAAACGAAATTCGTTTGAAAGAATAATAATCTTAATCGTATTTCCTTTTGTTTGGAGTTCGTCTCAATATTCTACGCCCAGTATTTCTAATTTAATTATGCAAAAAAGACTGATAGCCAATAAAATTAACTCATTACGAGCATTTCCTTATGGGAATCTACGGACCGACAGACTAATAGAGAAACTTTACTTTTAATATTTATAATATTTTATATGAGCACCACTTATTCTAGCTTTCCCAGTCAGTTTGGGTCACAGGTTCTATATGCGCCCGCTTATAAATGTTTCAAATGCCGCGTGTTCGAGTTCCACCTCAAACGTGAGTTTGCCATTAACTATAAGGTAGATACCTCTGAGAATCAGGAAAACGAAAATTTTCACCTCTCATTTGCATGTGTAGATTCCTGTACTTAATTCATAATCTCAAAAAGTGTATTGCCTCGAATGAATATTTCCATTGTATTTATTTTTACTACATCTTGTCTAAACATGATAATAATTGCGAGAATAATATTTACCAGAATTTTTAAATCAATTGTAAAATGCGTGGCCCTATAATCTTAGGTATATGACTTAAGATGCCGGTACGTAATGAAGTCACTTGTTGCATATTTTTTTATGAAATGCAACAAACTCGTGGGAGTTTCATGCACCGGTACGGCAGTATCTTATGCCGCGATAAATCAACCGACCCCGAGTAAGTAACGGGTGAATCAATCCTTACGACTCCACCAGGCTTCACAAGTTTCTCTCCCTATTTCATCGGGTTTTTTCGCGTCTTAAATGACCTCTACTGGACGTTGCAACTCGCCCGTTGGGGGGGAGTCCGAATGGCTGGCGACGACTCGACTACTGGCACGTAAACAGCTGCCGACCTATTGACTCGGGAAGGGAACGAGAAAAAAACCCTCGCTCCGACTTGACAAGACACACTTCTTCCCTTCCCTGACCTTAGACCGCTCAACGTCCTCCCTTCTCGCAAGTCGCCAACCCCTCAAACCCTTGAGAGTTCGCCTTCGAGAAAGAGAGAGAGGAAACGCGGACTCACGTGCGAAGTCCCCCCCTCCAACTCGACCACGTGACTTACGTAGGCTCGACCGAAAAAAATATCAAAATATTCATGAATCAAATCCCTTTAATTCGGCGACGATTCCGCATATTAGGCCCGGAATCGTCCCAACCCCCGTCACCACACGACTGCGAACAGACGTGGAACATTCATCGGGAACTTAGGCTATAATTAAACCTCCCTCTCCCCTTTATTCCCCAGGTGAGGGCTGGAATATGGCTCGCGGGATCGCCTCACACCGCCCTGGTGTGGGTTAGCGGCATGAGGGGTAAACGCGTAAGAAAACCATCGCAAAAGGGCCAGCTCGAGCGGGTGGATAACGTAAGCGATAAAGGATTGACGAAGGCGCAAGCGCTTGCGGCTTTTATGTACTTACCTTAGGATGCTGGTAATGATTCCCATCTGGGAATGCGGGAATGTTTTGTCAGCCGCCACCGGGAACTTGCTCGCATGGGTCACTCGGGAAGTGCGCACCTACTCCCTACGTTGTTGCCTTTTTGCTTTACATTAGTCACTTTTTTCGGCTCCCGCTTTTCCATCACCTCCGCCCATTTCCCCTTCGGAACCCCTGCAGTTTCCGCGACGGGTTGGCGCAGGCGTGCAAGGGGATCTGTTGTGTCGATAAGCACGCGGGGAATTGAGTTCCTCGCCCAAGAGATGACTCTAGGGTCGCCCCGAGTTCGGTGAGCCTGCCATGACGTATTACTAGTGACTTTTCCCGGCAATACGAAAAGCAGGATTGGCGTGGCGAATCCGTTGCATTTATTCGGCACTAATTCACTTATTATACACGATATTTATTTCTCCTAATGGTGCCACCAAGGGATGGCTGCTGCCTTTAATTTATTGCTGTATAAGTTCTTTATTCCTCTAAAATAACAACCCGTTATTGCACCATTCTAAAAAGTATTTATGAAAACTAAATTGGAAAAATGGAAGGAAACTGATAACTAAAATGAATGTGTTTTTTTTCAATATAATTAAAAAGTCACGGGTATGAATTCAAACCTGCGAAGTACCTTGTAGGCTCCTGCGGATGACTAAGGACGTGATTTCGAGTCACTTTCAATTAGAGTGAATTCTTTTTCCTAATTGGTGAATTATTGAAGAATAGGTACGTGTTTCAGGGCATTATATGAGTTCAAGTTGTCAACACCTGCATTTAGTCACATTGAAGAGTTTTAAAAAAGCTTAGCATTGAAAGGGTTAAGCATCCAAAAGCTAGGATAAAATGTGAGAATCATGCATTTGACTTAAATGTTTACACTTTTATACTCATTTCAGATATGAAAGAGATTTTTGAGGCTAAACGTGTGGCTAAAGGGTAAAATTATGGGCTTCGGATAGCTTGCATAAGGTGACGCCTTTCTGTCCTGGAGGTATAAATTTCTGCTGGAGCGTTGTGAATCTTAATAATCGATTCCCTTTGGAACTGAAGGTGTCCCTCGTGCCTCTCGACCCAACGGGTTTCGCAAATACCGTGAATAGAAGAACCCATTTCCTTCTTAAAAACATCATGTCTCTTTTTGAGGCGTTTGCAAAAGATACTATTTTCTTCATAGTTCCAGAGGTATTTCTGCATGAAACTACTTTTGAGGAGTTTGCCAATGAATTATTCAAAATGTGGTTGTTTCACGGACAGCGCTGAGTGTGTGTGGCTATCTTCTTTAGCACCTTTTGATTCAGATTCCGTTACTGAACAACTGTTGACCCCAAAACCTACGCAAAACTTTAAGTCTAAATCAAAGTTCTTGACGATATCCTTGACGAAATGGCCTGAAGTAACTCCAGTCAAGCGACGTTCTCCTTCATCTGATTCAATATCTACCTCTCAAATCATATTGTAGGCATTAACAAATGTAATGAAATCTTCCCTCAGCACACGTTCATGAAGGTATCGCAAAAAAATACTCAATTGGCAAATTCTAGTATTGTCTGATGTCTCGTTGAATATTACAGAGAAAAGCTGTGCTTCCTTAACCCTGCTTAAGGTGGCTGGAGCGATTTTTGTTAAAATACAGATTTGAGTGAAACTTTGCATACGTGTCCTTATTTGTAATATCTATCGATAAAAGTGAAAAAAACTGTATGCTACCGATTTGGTTTCCTGGCAATTCAATGATATTTTAACAAGTACTCTTATGGCACACGGCATATATTGTGAAAAAAATCGATTACGTATATACAGATTATCTCTTAAATGCGAAATAAGAAGTTTCATATTATTATAATTGCTACTAAGAAATATCAAGGTATCATTCCGAGTAAAAATAGCGTATTTAGATATGATTTTCTCGTAAATTTCGAATTTCGCGCCGAAAATCCAAGTCAAAACAATACTTTAATTGAAGCAAATTTTTTAAATGTAACACTTGCATCATATTCACTACTGCATTTATGGTTATTTCCAACATATAAACTTGTACTTGAGTGAAATGTGGTCCAAGAATATTTTTTTTTGACTTACTTGAAAAATTATTAGAATGTACCTTCAACGATTCACGATTACCGCTCCAGCCACCTTAAGATAATACTAGTTTGAATCTCTTCCCTACAACAATCAATAAGTTCATTTTGAGTGTGCTTGCTCATGTATGTAGCATTCAATGTAGCACTCTCCAAGTGTTTGCGCCGATTGTTGTCACCAGCATACATCCTAAACCGAAGCAACTCTGAAATTTTCATCATTGTTTACTATACTGTATTTTTCATCTCTAGAAGATTGTCATTATTTTTATCTCTATTTAGAAGAATAAAGGAATGTTTTGCCTACCATATAAAATAATTGTCTTTACAGTAGGAATCAAGCGCTGCTTATTTTCCTCTATTTGTGCAATGCGCTGCGAATAAATTTGATTTGCTATTTCTAATGCAGGATTGTGGTATGTCAAGAGAAATCTTTTCCCAGCTACAACAGCATCAATATGACATTGGTTTTCCTGATATACATACAACCAAATCGCCTTTTTCCCCTATAAGGTAAAATGCGATCAACTTATTGGCAAATTCACAATCGCTTTTCCGTGATAAAAAAGTCGTCTAAGGATTGGGGGGGGGGATCATGACCCCCATGACCCCCCCTCGTATCCGCGCCTGATTACATGTTAGTCTTGGGTGGCTATTACGAACGAGGGGGCCGTAGCGCACCGCAGGGCGGAGTTTTCGCTCCGCCGACGTGTTAGCAATAGCAACACAGGTACACTCTGAAGTTGGTAAAAGCCTTAAATAGGAAATCCAAAAGACTAACGAGCACCATACAGCTTTGAGACAACATCCAAACAGTACATTTTATCTCCGATATATGCATAGAATTATGACACATCACTGAGTATCCCACTTTGCACATCATGGGATTAATAACGACCACTTAACACACGAATTCACTGGGTAGGGTATTTGTTTATCACATTAAATATTCAAATATATTGGCATAAACGTTGCTGATATCCAAGTAGTCCTTCAAAGCAGTGGTAACACGGGTATAAATCCCCGGATAGTTCCAAGCGACGAAGTAGACTCGTCATAATGTTGCCGAGAACTGAGATCGGGAAGAGAAAGTGTAGTACTGCTATTACTATCCATCGCAAACATCTTAAAATAGCAATATTTACCATAGAAATTAACACAACTCGGTGGAAAACCTTGAATAATTTCCATTATCATGCGCAGGCTATTCGCTCGTCATTACGATGTGGGTTTAAACAATAAAATTATTGACGTCCAACGATGCTACTTTCACATTACGAGTGTTTGCTCAGCTATCCTGAAAAAAATAATATAATAAGAACGCTAATATTGCCGTGAAGTTGGATATAATGTTTTACAATCGTCAGCTATAGCCAAAGAATGTAAACAAACCTCCGCCATGTTGAAAATCAAGGCAGGCGGAATTACAAAGGCAGATCCCCTGCCTGCGTTGAAAGTCTTGAAACTCCGAACCCTTGGCCGCCGTATGGCAACGTCCGAGACCCGTTCGTAATCGCATCGGGTGGTGACTCGCTCTCACCACTGGTGAGAGCGATTTTTGACGGATGAACTCCGCCTGCGGTGTTTCACGGCATGCGATGAGCGGTTCGTAAATAGGCCCCTTTGGCACGGATTAATGTACCTTGGGTCCTGGGTACCTATGTGGAGCAGCAAGCGAATTTATTGACGAATATAGGTTTCAAAAGGGTTAATATTGTCAAATAAAGTTATTCCATTTGTTTGTGGGATAAATTCATTCTTCTCTCCGAGATAGCCGTCTCATTTTGTATGTTCGAATGGGTCATGGCATTCAAAGGCTGTGCAGTTTGATTGTATAATGATTGTTCTACCTTCAGTTTAAACGGGCTATTGATACAACTTGCAAAACCTTCCACCCGAAGACACTTTGAGGAAGCGAAGCCGTTGCCATTGAAACAAATTACAAGGCATTTAAATTGAATAGAGAAATTAATCCATCTTTCATTTAATTTAAATCAGAACTTTTTGAAGTCTTTATGACATTATTTTTTCAAGAATCAATAGTAATGTGCTCAATCTTAAATAAATTATCGCTCGCTATCATAAACCGAACCTCACGTTAATCGTTTTTAGAAATTAATTCATCAACTTTGGGAACAACTATACTGACATTGAAAACGTCATCCTTTGCTTTTGTTCAATTATACGTTGTCTGCGTATGTATAAGGAAATTCCAAAAATTTCCTGAGAGTTAGTATTTTGTTTTTAAATATTTCAGATTTGAAAACATTAACCAAAGTTTCTTTTTTCCTTCGTTTTTCATAATTCCTGATGGCATTTTATTCTTAGTACTATGATGCTTATGTCATAATTTTTTTAAAGCACGTCTTCCGTCCATGACATGTTATTTTTTGTTCATATCATCTGTGCTTTTGTCGCTAGATTTTCAACCTATCCTAAATCGTTATACCGTAGCCAGAAATTTTCTGGAATGAAGGTGCATATTCCATCATCAGTTAAGAATCTGACAGAGGATTTTCAATTAGTAGCGCTGGAAAACATGAATCGATAAATTTTCCACCGAAAATTTAATCAGGTCTACTCTATTCCGGCGCATCACTGGCTCTCGAACGCCTTGAAAATTGTTATAATTTTTATCCGGCTCTTCGATACTCTATTGACCTCAGCTCTGTGATAAAACGAAATGGCTGTGAATGGCTGGGAAAATTTTGTGTTAGGTAATATTTGTTGATACACTTCACCAGGAATTCAACAGCCTCATTCATAGATAGTCTCCAGATTATAGTTTTCTCACTTAATTTCTTCAGAGAACTTATGACGACTCCTCAACATATACTTTTTTCAATGCTTACGAAACCCGATGAAAATGGTTTCCTAAACGCTGAAAATAAATAATCAATAACGGATAAAGCGACCCACCCCCTCTGCCTGGGGCTCCTTGCCTACTCCTCAGTTTACGGCTTTATTAATAATGTTGTTTGGGCAGGTCTAAGGCAGTTCTAAGGATGTTAGTCCGTTGTTCCAATTATACCAGTTCTCATACAATTTTTTTAGCAGATACGGACTTTATTTCCGGCAACTTTAAGTTCGGAGAAAATTAACCCTTTGACATGCTATCTCAAAGGTGACGTAAAACGCATACTTCGCAGGTAAATGTATTTACTTTTAGTACAACATATCTCCTTGCTCACAAAAGGCCGAGAAAAACCTCCTACACCAGGATTGTACTTGAAATTTATTAATTTGACTTTTTAGTTTTAGATTAATTTCATTCAGAATAAGTCTTCAGCTGGCTGTCGTTCCTAAATATGAAATCGATTAACACATCCCTTTCTTTCAATTAGCTATAACAGGTTTCATTCTGTGAATATTTAATCCTCGTCCGTTATCGTTCAGCATTTTTTCAACACTCGTTCTACATTCATTCATTACTACCCATCTTTTTCTTCTCAGTCACAATAGTCATCAAGATGAGAAGACTATATTTGCTAGGATTTTATAAGGTTTTTCGAATAATAGGCCAGTATTTTCATAATAATAATCGTATTGGATATCCTACCATTTGGTTTTTTTCAGAGACCTAAAAATACCTTTATACTTCCACCTGGGTGGTTTTTAATATTAAAAATATGATTTTACGGATGCGCAAAAATCTTTTTTTTTTCGAATTTTGATTCAAATGCAAACTTTGATACCTCGAGTACGCACCGAGTTCTTGAACCAATAGGCCATCCATTACGCCGTGAATATAATGTTGTCAGGATTTTTAAAATCTTGTATAGGAACCCTTTACTGCTTTTACTGTTCGAATAAGTTTTACATAGCTATAGGAAATGCATATTTCTACTTCGACTCTTGATGACTCTATGTAATACACCAGAGGCTCTCAACTTTTTTTTGTTAAATTCCCCCCTTTCACCATTGTTCATAATATCCTACCTCCCTTCTGGTCTTTAAATGATAATTTAATTTCGCAAATGACAGTAATGATCATGTTTAAGAATCGATTTTAATCTGTGACATCAATGAACTTTATTAAACGCCACAGAATAAATTATACAAATTTAAATATTTAAGATGCTATATAATCTACAAAACATCACACTTTGCAGAATAGTGGTCCCAATTATTCTCTACATTCCCTAAAATCCCCCCAGAGGGGGAATTCCCCCACTGGCTGAGAACCCCTGTTATAGACAGTTTCACGATCGCCCGGTGTCACCACAAAAACCATCCGGTAATACACCAAAGAACTGTCGAAGAGAAAAGCGAACCATAATTACCCAATTCAGCGATTTTTTGGGATTTACACGATGCTCGACTCGAGCGTCGAAACGTCGGCCGCCATGGACGTAAATACCCGGTGTAAATCCCGAAAGATCGCTGACATACATCTTCGCCGGGAAAGCCTGAAATCCATGATTACCCATTCATTTTTTTGGCTGCGCCTGAAGGCTGGATTGATGACGCTGATGCGCCGAGGCACATCTTCTGTCCCTCGCTTGGTGAAAAAATTCAAACCGTGAGTATCCTTGGCAGTCGGCAGTACGCATGTTTCCACGTCGTGCGGTCATGGATGATTGCTTGAGCTTCGATGGGAGGAGGGCGTAACCCTCATGACATGAAAGTTCTAAGCGAATTCATGTAAGTGTAGTTCCCTTAAGGTATTTTTTACCATAGAAGATATGCAAAAAACAGTGGCTACTCAGGATAAAAGTATATTCCGATTTGAAGTAGAATTGATTCAGAAGATATGACTTTATTGCGATTCACTTCTCTTGCGGGTGAAAGAATGTAATGTCGCTTTTCCGTGAAGATTTGCTGTGAAAGGATTCATAATGACTAAAAAACGAGACCTCATCCCGAGTACGCCGAAAGCATTTTGAGACCCTGCACAGAAAGATTTGATGCACGAAAATAACAAAATACAAAACATTTCACTTTGTTAAAACCTGCTACAAGGTGATAGAAAGTGTAACCACAGCTGATGAGAGGAACAGGTTGGGACTCTACTCTAGGAAACATTTACGTCACGCGCATTTCAGTGTGACACGGATGCTATTATTTTAACCTCGCTCTATATCCATAGAACTGATTGAAGTGACAAAATAAGAGAGATACACTGCCAAACTGATAGGTACAAAAATTAATTCTTTCCAAACAATGTTATTGACAATTAAAATAACAGAGCGAGACACTGAAGCGTCATGCTAACATGCATTTCACTTTCTCTTTGTCATGGCTGGTATCCCAGCACTTAACTTAATGATGGGTTCTGAGATCTAGTGGAGTAAATATCATCTACTTCAAGAAACACATTGAACAACAACAAGTTGAACTTTAAACATGAAGAACTCAACACTAACCTTTTGTCACTTGTACCTCTTGGCTTATAGGCTCCTCATTTGAAGACAGGCAGACGAGGTCCTCAGTGTGTTCATCCGACAGACACTGGCGTGTGTCGACGACAATGTTCCCACCGAGACTGAACAACCTCTCGGACGCAGTGCTAGTTGCCAGGATAGCTTGACAGATCTTCTTGCTAACCTCTGGAGGGACGGGTAGGTGGTGGCCATCACCACCGTGAATAATCGTCAATTAATCGATTACCGGACAATGATTGTGAATTGAATAACAATTGGCAATTGAACAACAATTGACACTTGAAAAAATTGACAATCAAGTCAAATACTGCAATCAACATCGATGTGCTGAAATAATCGATCAATTGTAAAAATAATTGAATCGACGATTCAATTAATCGAATAATCGCACAGGCCTATTGCCATCTGACTATGATGAGAAAAGAGGACATCTACTGGTAAGCTTGTTGAAGAACTAATACATAGGCCTACTTCTTATCATCAAACAGGTTTTATACCAAAACCCCCAATCATTACATAAAAAATGAATGTTTATAATAAATTTTACCTAAACTCATTAATTTGTATTTGGTTCAAATAAATTACTGGGAATAACTTATTGATTTAAAATATATTGTGTTATGTCCTTGGGTTCTAAAAGAATTTCCTTACCGATTCAAAATTTTGAACTTGAGTTCATCTACATCTACACCTACAAAATACCCCGCAAGCTACCTCAAGGGTGTGTGGCAGGGGGTGAGTAGTTACCAACATACATTACACTACACCCTAAAGTTAGTGTAACTACGGCTAATTATGCATTAGCATAAATCGCCAATGCGTGTCACGAGGCGAAGCGTGTCTTTTTGACGAACGCCAATGAGCTAATGCTAATACATAATAGTTAATCAGCTAATGCTAATACATAATAGTTAATCAGCTAATGCTAATAAACGGAGTGTTAATTTCATGCAAATTAAGAATTGATAAAGGCAACAATATTCATGCTTCACGAAAGGAATACTGACCAACTTGCCGTTATGTTTACAAAAACAGTTGAAGTACTGGGAGTATTTTAGCAGCAAGCTCAATACATAAAGTGTAAAATTGTAATCTCTACACCCCTCCTCACTCGGTATTGATCGATGTTTATCAGCTGACTTTTGACCGATTTAGCGGCATTTTTAATGTATGCTTTACTACCGATCAGAAAACCGGACATTTAGTGATATTTATAAAAACTTTTTTTCTTTTTACGCTTTGACGCTTTTTTGGGTCTTCAAAAGAGAACATGTCCGGGTAAAAGAGGACGTCTGGCAACCCTAGCCATTGCAATTAACATGCTATACCTCACAAATCCAGGAAAACACTGAAATAAATAACGTATGCGCATGCGCTAGGAAATCGGAACGACCGCGCGTCGAGATGTATGAACGCGCCCAAGAGTATTTGCGTAAGTGAGGTATTTTGTTGAAATTTATTGTAGCGAGTAGTGTTTGGTTTCGAAATGCCACGTACGAAATACCAAGGTATAATTCCTACTAATTAATTTGATAAATAGCTTTTAATATGCATTGTTTTAGCATCGAAATTTCCAAGGTCTAAACGTAGTGTGACGTCATCTCCCATATTAGCAGAAGCGAAATAGCCTAGCTGTGCGTTGAGAGTGAAATTGTATTTGCCTTTTCGTAGTTAATTCGATATTTGAAATAAAACTTTGGAGCTCATCATAAAAGTTGGATTCTCATAGGCAAGTTCCAATGATCTTCCGGGTGTGGACGCGTTAATGATCGGAGATTTCCTGAGCAACATTGCATTATGGCACGAAACAATACTCTTTGTAGCTCTTCTTTTTCGCAGTAATTTTTAATTGATATCATCAGGCATCGACATGGTAATTTTTGGAACTATTTAGTCTGTAAAAAAGGATATTTACCACACAGGGCAGTAAATACAACACAGAACGAATGTAAACAAACCCGGCAGCGATTGTGGAGTAAGGGCGATTACGTCACAGCAGATTCAATATGGCCACGGTCCGTTTGTGCGCAAGGTTCGAAATGTGACTTTAAATCGCTTATTGTTTAAAAAGTAGGAAAGTTACGACAGTAAAATTTTTGATTTATGGTATTTACGCACTAAAGAAAAATTTAACATAGTTTCCAAAAATTGTGCAAATACTCTACGGTGGCGGCGGGGAAACGTTTTCGCCTGCAATCCCAAAGGTCGCGGGTTCGAGTCCCGCCTGGGGAGGATTTTTCACCTCCCAGGGCATGGTTGTTTGTACTCGTCCATTGTTGATTGTAGAACCCCGATGTAAAGGCCAATGACAGCTGTTTTCGGTGGTAAACAAATAAATAAGCGACCATAGTGATCAAAGGGTCGTGTACGCCACGACGTCGTGTCGTCCCCGATCGTGAAGAGGATCGTGAAGTCCACGACTGCCGTGGACGGCGGGCGGGGCGCTGTGGTCAATACGTGTGAACGGATACATTTACACTAATCAATTAAATAAACACGACGCACGGCGTAAAGTCGTATCGTGTGAACGAGGCCTTACTAGCCCGCACCATTCTTTTCGCGGTTGTGAAATTGGCCCAAAGGAATTTGTGACATCACTTCATGAATTTGGGGAAAATTAAGTGCGGCTAGAACGCTTTAACGTGGATTGGAACATGACCTCTGTTTGTCTGTTCCGTGCTTTCACAGAGAAGCGATTTCAGATTCAAACGGACCCGGCGTTATTTGCTCTTCACTTTCGAATGAGACTGTTCGAAGCTCACTATTGTTGTGAATACTAGTAATCCTAAATGTTCTTACCGGTTCATACCTATTACCTGATACTGTCACTACGGCTTCGTAGACGATGGGAGCGGAGCACTACTATAGTCTCAGTGGACGAATAGCAATAGACTAGAATCGACTGTATATTAGCGACGTGACGGGATTAAAATTTATTTATTGATACTTACATTATCTATTAATTTTGCTATCGGCGTGAGTTTTTTTACGTGTTACTTACTTACCTTACTTACTTACACTTGCCTTTTACCTCTTGTGACGTTGTCGTGAGTCATTGAGTCCCCCTTCCACAAAAATGTTCATAAATTATGGAGTCCGTTCGTCAAATCCCAGTCAAAACAATATGCTATATTTCACGTGTTGTAACTCCTTAGATAACCGTTTCCTTTCTTAACTCCTAAGTTTTTTTTTAAAACACAAGAAGTGGCAATGACGTTTTCGCAAAATTGCTGGTTCTTTTGCTTTTCCAGAAGGAGACACAGTAGTTCATTGATTATTTTGCATATTCCAATCGTGTACAATCGTTATTTAATTGAAGAACTTCTTATTTCTCTTAAAATTGTATGTATTGCTGAATCGTACTGGTCATCATCAGCAATAATAAATCCGAAGACTGGTTTGCTGAAGCTTTAAATTCCATTCTCTTTTTAACTAGTCGCTTAATTCCTTCATGATTCCTCACTCTAGCATCCTTCATGATATTCTCTATGTTGCCCTTCCTCGATTTTTCTCTCCATCCGTTGCTCCTTCCGTTATAGTTATTAGAAAGCCGTTTCTTAAAAAAAAAGCCCGTTAAGATATCAATAGCATTAATATACTTTCACAAAATATATCAGGCCTGTTTTTCTTGAACTTCTATGACGATGTGTCGAGCCATGCGCGAGTTTTATTTTGCTGTGCAGAGTTGCAAAATGATCGTTTTTGAGAACAGTTGACGTAATGGTCGCCTCCTCTGCGTTTGACGATGCCACAATTACAGCTCTAAGTAAATTTTCCGAAACTGCGAATTAACTTAGCTTGAGAAAACCCTGTTGCCTGCTGATGGGAAGCCTGGCGTTTCTACTGCCACAACTGGTATCACATGACGAAGATATTCTTCACAATTTTACCGTAAAAATAAAGAGCTAGCATAACCACACTCTTCGCAATAGTTATCTGAAGTGTGGAAAATTATCGATGAAAATTTTCCAATACACTCCTCAGATTTCTTTCTTCTCGAATTCTAGGTGATATGGAAGTACGCTAATGTTTCCCTGAATATTCCTTATTTCTTCCAGCATAATACCTCTGCGTTTGAAAAAAACTCTCCTTTTATAAATGGATTAAGTTCAAATTCATGGGAAAACTCTCTTTGTCTTATGCACTCGAAGCATTCTGAGAAAATCATGTTGAATAACACGTGAGGTTGTGAATACAAAAATATCACGAAGTCCTAAGTGCTGCCAAGAGAATAATATCTCTCTAAAACATATTTTTCGGAGGAAAATTATCTCCGAAGTATTTATATATACGAAAATATTTTTGTACCCTTGAGAGTGAAGAAAAATGAGTGCTTAACAGGGTGAACTTTTGTTAAAGTGACTTTTTTTTATAAAAAAATACTAATGTATGAAAAAACACGACACTTATCAAAGTGGAATTCTTGGTAATTATTTGAAAGTTGCGACAAACTGATCTCATGTTTTCTCGCTTGCTTAATACTATTTTATGAACAATTGAGTTTGTTAATTACCACGGAAGCATAGCTTCCCTGCCTTAGTCTACTCTTGCACTTCCTAATTACTTCCCTCACAACACAGGAAGAGCCTTTCATCGCTCCGTTGAGTAGAGTTTCCGAGATAATGAGATAATCAAGCGAATGCCTACATCCCGCCCGTCGGGGTGGGCTGTCAGCCCTTCCAATTGGACCGACAACTGCGATACCGATGGAATTAAATTTCGATTCCTCGAATGGATACGTGTTTGGGACCATTTGAGTAATGGCCGACCTGTGTCGACGTTTCATTTTCTTCACCTTTTGTCACCTCTCTCGCCCTATAACTGGTTTGGGTAATCCCGCCGATTGTGTGAGATACATACTCCCAAAATCAACGCAGGTGAAATTCAAAATTTTATCTTTAAAACAATAAAAATGAAGACAATACTAAATGAATTATATCAGTTCCGACTTACTGAAATGAATGATGCATTACATATACACCAACTGGATGAAATTCGTCATGAAAATTGGTATATATCTTTGCACCCGTACGCGTGACTGCCTACCATGTCATTTGTGCAATGGTTTGGAAATTGATGAATGAAAAATTATTTATTCATATTCCCGTCAAGAAAATACATGTGCCCTTCCGCTTTTAAAAGTTCATTTTAAATTCTAATGGTCTTATATATTGACTAGCGGGACCATCATTGAGCACGCCTTTGAATTAGTAACATTGTTTCCCTACACTTATACCCACCGTCAGCTAAACCACCGTAAGCTTAATAACTTGAAGTATGTCTATTAATTAAGCTCCATGAAATTTTATTACAAATTACAATCTTAGCACAGAAGGAGAGTGATGCAGTTTCAAAAATATTTTCTTTATTTCGGTGGCGGCAGGGTAACATCCCCGACAGTCAACTCGAAGGTCGCGGGTTCGAATTCCTTGGGTGGTTTTTCACCATCCAAGACACGTTTGTGTGTGCTTGATTGTTTTTGTATGGTGTGTGTGTGTTTTCGAATTTTTCCCGGACATGGCATAACCTTTAGCTCACGTTCACGTGGTTGGGTCCGTGACTCACATAGTTAGTAGCCTGCGCGCATTATTTTAATTTTATCAATGTCAACTGCAGTGAAGAATTGCATGAGTTTCTCTTTGGGGTTTTCACAATCTTGGCCATCCGTGAAAATATCTAAAATAGTACAAACAAAGTCATCAAACACGTATTGCAAAAGGAATTGAAAGTGCTCATGGGTGGTGGTGGAGTTACGATGTTCAAAATCGTCACTTTGATCTTCACTTATCGTCACAATCGTCACTCTGTCGACGTATCTCGATGTAGACTTAAAAAAATGAAGCAGTCAAAACGCGAGCATTGGGCTATTTCATATCGGTGACAATTTCACCGACAAGTAATGAATGGTTGATCTTGCGAGAATCATTTAATTGGATGTCCTCGAGTACCCATGAACTTATCGTATTCCTATTTATCATAAACAGCAGGAGGTGGAGCAAGGGTGAGCTCGTCAAAGTGAAAAAAATGCTGAAGAAAAATATACGTCTCTCTGTATCTAAGAACGGAGAAAATAATATTCTTTAGGATCTAATGCTATAGAAAGAGGCGCACAGTAGCGAGGCTCAAACTTTTCCCGTGTTCTTATCTCAATTGAACATGCTCAATGACTCCCGTTGATAATATAAGAGGATTCCAAGTATGCGTATTCAATTACGTCGGATTGTATGATTCCAGTGTGATTTATCATTCATAACTCCGCCGGTTAAAACTGTCACGAAAGCAACCCCTGGTGTTTACCCGGTGAGCTGCTTGACTCACGACTTAGGTACTTCTTGCGCACATTACTTCAATTTTCCCAGAGTCAACCGTAGCAAGGCATTATCCCCTTCCTTCGCGTTTAACGCACGTGACTGGCTGCAACTCCCACATGTCTCGCATCTCTGCGCAGCCCCGTGCGGATAAATATTTTAAATCTCCGTGCCTGACAACTCCGTTGAACTCGCGGATGAATGCAGATTCGAATCAGCCCAATCACTCTTTTCAATCCATTTACACTAGATAACGGGATTTTTACCTTTAAAAGTTCACGTTCATAAATTCATAACGCCTGATATCGTCCCAGGTTTGGAAGATGCTACATATTCGCGTGAAAGTGGATCTAACGTCGTCTTTCAAATAAATTTTGATGTGGAAAAAATTTCCTGGCATTCTTATCCGTAGTAACACGTGCACCTAGTTCTCATAAATTCTCCAAAAATTGCATTGGGAATCAGGAAACCTGGGTACCTTAGTGGTTGCGCATCGGCCCAGCAAGCCTAATGTTTCGTAACCAGGTGAATTTTTCCACAATGCAATTTCTGCGTATTTCAACGCTGTATTCGACGGAGATAAAAACGTTAATTCTTGAGGCCTTGTGACCATCAAAGTTATGATGATACTCCATGTTTTACGTGGTGTTGAAGTAACTGCTACGTTTATAATTTGTTTTAAACACCCTGGCTCGAAACAATGACGAGACATATGTTGCACTATATCGACTCTTGGCATGTACGGACCCCTATTAGGATTCACCATGTTACATTTATAATGCCTGTTGTATTCCCAAGTAGTTGATACGTTCAATATTTCTCGTGGAATCAGATATCGTTGAGCTTAACAATTTTTTTACTGAAACTCTAACCTGAAAAAGCTAAAAAATATTGACCTAACGTGTTGCTCCGTGGCTAAACTTGGTCGTGAAATAAACAATTAATGCATATAACGCCAAACAATTGCGTTTAGTATCATTAAATTCACTATCATAGGTATGCATAAATGATCATCCAGTTCTCAACGCCTTTCAGCAAAAAAAACGAAAGGCAGGGTAATTTCCGTCATCCCTTTCATTGATAAATACGAAATGTATATTAATTTTTTTCGAACGAAAACACGAGTTACTATGCTCTCGAATCGCCAAGACGTCTAAGTGTTTCGTCGTCACTTTCCGCCCCATTGATAAACGGTTTATTGGAGCAGAAAGTGTTCGGAACGTAACGAGTCGATCGAGTGATGTTGCGACACCTCTGTACAAGAGCTCGTACTTTCTGGCGACCGTGTTTGAGTAGAGCGATGTAGATCATGGCGGCAGACTGGAACTCGAAGACCACCGACTGAAGTATGGCCACTATTTACTCACTCTCTGCCTCACTCGTTGACTAATACTCGGACTCCCATCATGTTTCAATAACATGTGGGACATTAAGAAATCTTTGCTTAAAAATACCTGGGATATTTTGCAAAAAAGCAGAAATAGGGTGTAATAAAGAAAACTAAAATAAAACTAATTTATTTATTTATTTTCTTACAAGCCCGATAGTCATTACACCAAAAAGGTTTGCATAAGAGTACAAGTATGTACAACAGAAATAAATACTGTAATGAAAACCTCTAAAGTTAATATCATTCCCTATACCCTAAATAAAAGTACAAAATATAAATAACAATCATTTAAGCAAAGTTATTTTGAGTTAACTCCAAACAGTGCATTGATTTTATTTTGAAAATGTTTGTTCGAAATGTGCCGATAGAGTTTTTATTTAGAAGAATGCTACCAAACGTTTCTGATTATTGATAGGTTCATTATTCACGAAATATCCTGAATGAATTTCTGTGACTAAGAGATTTATTAGATCTTATATTTATACCAGGAACACAAAATTATTTTTTATAAAAACTCAGGATATTCGAATTGAAAAATTTATTGACATGCTTAAACAGTATCAGTAAATCAAAGATATTCGCCTTTGATGTAGGTAGTACGTCCTTAACTTTAATATTGGGAGTAATTCTTTATGAGATATCATTGTTAGTTGGTTACCAAATGTGTATTCTATAATATTTTAAAATTTACGTTGGACTCATATTTATAAAATACTGATGGCTACGTATGTTTATCTTGATGATATTATTTTGAAGAGAAGCGTTGTTTAATATAATCAATGCAATTCAGCTAGTTCTGATTTGTATGAAGCTTGCGTTATCTACCGTCTCGCATTTTACATATACGGCGTTTTAGTAATCTACAGGCAGAATCCTATTTTATTGTATTTCCAACGAAAGTGTTCCGTCAAATGAAATTCTTAAATTTAGGGTCGGAATTGAGAATTTAATTCTCTCTTCTATCTAACCCCTTTTCGCAATTGTATATCTACATGCATAATAACAAAGAATAATAAATACAATACACTGTATTAAAATAGACATTGTCAAATGTAAATGAATGGAATGCGAAAGTAAAACTGGATACCCCAATATACAAATATTTTACAAAAATATATAAAATAGTATTCGCTGTCCATGTCATGATCTTTGTCTTAATTAGATAAAATCAAACGTTATAAATTACTTGAAAAATATTTTAGAACTCTTAGGGAATTTTCAGACATTTTGGCTTGGATCCTTGTAAAAAAAACCCCACTGTTGAAAAACGCTTGCACCAGAATGAGGCGTGGAAAACTTGCGCAATCTACTGACTGATAAGCAAATATGCAAAACCCAAACTCTCAGTAAACATCAAGTTGATGTTAACTGAGAGTTTGGCTAGTCATCTTGCAGTTTAAAGGATCTTCTTGTAGCTTTCCATTAGTCTCATGGGAAGTTAAAACTCTGAACCTCCGGCGCCTTTCGTGAGCGGGCTAATACTGACGCCCAGTTTCTCTCCACCCTTCCTCCATTTCCCAAACATTACCTTCCATTACTAACCTACCCTCAATGGCGCGAATGGCCTCAATTTTCGGTCGTCTCCTACGTCTAACAAACCAACCAACCTACGCTATCAACTGTTGGTGGCATCGTTCGCTCCACATTACCCCCATGGCTGCTTGCGTATGACATCAGAATTTCATTTGACATACAGCACATAGAGATTTAATCTGCGAACTCAACTAAACATGAAGGAAAGCTGCGCGTTTTACTAAAAATTGCTACAATATTACAGAATATGTGATAAAATGGGTTGGAATGAATGGAGTGAGAGCCACTGGGTATCCGAAGGCTACAAGCTATGCTAAAATCTTATAAAAATTTAGTTCTTATAAATTTCAGGCCAACACGGCAGATTTTATATTATTCTTATACTATTTGTTTATCGAAATTTGGTGGCTTGCGCTTATGGAGTGCATAACGTCAGGGAGAGAAAATCAAACAAGAGAGGAGGATGAATAGTTCTCGGGTTTCCAGCCGGGTAATGGTGTTAAACTGCACCAACGTTTCAATGGCGTAGTCTGCCATCGTCTTCAGGGTTAATGATTTTTGCCAGAGTTGTCATATATTTATAGTGTCACATTTTCATTAGGATTTTCCTGATTCGTCAGTTTTTTTCCCGCCTTTCTTTTAGCATTCTCAGAGTAGGTTTCCAAGCACTGCTGAGTTGGAAACCTTTGTCCCGGTTCAAGGTTTTACTTTCCAGCCTAATCTCCACAGCTTCTTTCACAATGCGATCCCATTAGTCCTTTGTTTTGCAAAGCACTTTGGTGTTGGCAAAGTCGATCCTATGGAGGAGGAATGAAGTTCTCTGGGATGCCTTCAGAGGTCCTTCGGTACCTTTACCCTCTCATCCACGCTTAATTTACTCTAAGTGACCTCAAACTCTCCTCCCGCGAGTTCCACCCAGTTTTGCGATTATTAAGCATCCGTCGGAAAGAGTACAGCGGAAAAAAACAGAGATGCACTGCCGAACAGATAGAACCGAGATATATTCCTTCCAACGCTCATTTTACGACCAAAACAAAAGCTGGTTGAGACTCTAAGTTCTTCCGCAACACCCGACTAATCATCGCTTTCCTCTCCCATTACCTCTTTCTTACACCCGCTCGGATGTAGATGGAAATTAGATGTTAACGAATTATGCTACAATGAAAGTGGTTCATTCAAACCAATTCATAGTCCCACGGTATTTTTCATGTCGAGGCTCAGTGTAGAAGGCTCCACATTCCGCGTTGACCCTGGAAAATTTCGTGCGCATCATATAGCGTGATAGCTCGGAAATCATGCGATCGCCTCAGCCTCGCGGTCGGTGACTATTTTTGGAAGTAATGCTGTCCCACTCCTGAAATTTATGATGATTCGGCGTCAATGGATGATGATGGAACCTAATGATAGCCTGTTTACACGGTGCATGTACCTGCACGGGATCTTGCGTAAACACATGTCCCTTCAAAAATGCATCTTGTAACCACAACAACTTGCGCGAATGCACGGACACACGTCCAGAAAATAGCACCTGTTCTAATTCGGTGAACGTGTTTGTGCAAGTGTTCACGCATGCACCCGCGTGGGAGCATTCATCATGTCCCTATCCCTTGAGGAAGTAAAAATTGAGATTCCAGAGTTTTGGGATATTATATCTCGAAAACCTAATAACCTATTGCACCTTACCTAATAAACTGTAAATCCAAGGTCGTGTGTATTGTCTTGATTGAAATTAATTTTTTTTATATCATCGTGTAAAATATTCGTATGGGGATTTGCTTGGAAAAGCACACGGTGTTTGTCGCCAAAAATACGATTGCTCCACTTTAAACGCTAATTACTGGAAAGATATTCATCTTACTTGCATGATCCTTGCATCTCGACACTTGCGGCGCTGCGTTAAAGATAATTAGCTTTATCAAGCGATTAGTATAAAGGTTCTCGGATGAAAAAGTAATAAGGAGACGCTACTTCGCTCTAGTTTCGCCTAGAACATTTGGGGACCTAGACAGAAATATTTAATACGCGAAATAGACAAAGGCTTTAAAAAACCTTAAAGCACGCTCGTTTAAATGATGCTACGAGCAAACAGAGTGTATAGCACAGCTGATGTAAGGACTAGGTTGAAAGCCGCCAGAGAATCGGAGGCTACATGGTACGCTTAGATTATTTGAAAACTTCAGACCAGGCGAGTTTCAGTTCGACACCGAGGGTATTAATTTGACTCGCATTAGAATTGATAGAAGCCACAAAATAAGAGGGATATACTGCCCTACTGCTATAACAGTAGTGAAAGACTACAAACATTTCAGTTGAGTTGTTCACCTCTTAACACCTCAAGCTCCTTAAAAGCAAACAAAATTGATACCTACCTCCTGTTTTACGCTCAATACTCGCTCGAATAAAAAATAATAGCCAGATGGAATTCTGTCATTGGCTCGGAAAAGACGCGTCACGAAATCCGAGACATAATATAATGGAGCTTCTTTGCTTTTAATTGCTTAGAAGAACCTCCTCGGCGGGTCCACGGTTTCGTAGGATCCAATTCCAGATTCTCGATGACGGGAGAAGTAGTTATCGGATAGGGCCCCAGGGCGAGACCCAAAGACACTCCTATAACATACTCTTCACTTTTGTCCTTACCCTCTTACTATTCCTCTTCCCAATCCCCTCCACTTTTCGAGGCTGGTGCCATAAGTCCAAAGGCCCCCTACCACACGCCCCCGCGGCGGCTTGCGGGGTAGCATGTAGATGTGAAGATAATTTGAGTAATTAATGAGATATCTAATTGGAAAAAGTATGGAAGCATAGTTTTTATTAGCAAACATGACTCGCTTTATTACTATTTGATACTCTTATTTCCGTTAAAACTTATGTAGTGTCTATCCGCATCTCCGCGTTCAGTCTCGGTCTGTCCTTTAGAGCATTTTTGATTTATTAGATATTTCTCTCGTCACGCTTATGCTGTCAATTATGCAACGCCCAAAGAGTTCAATAATATTCCTGAAAAATAAAACCATTCGAGAATATTAACTGCCAGTGTTATAAGAGTAAGACACGACAGCGATCACTTACCTATACCACAATACATTTGACGCAGGCTGAATCACTCAATCCTTTACTACCACATCCTATTCTAACCAGACACCTCACAACCTTCATCTGATACTTAACGAGTATATATGAGGTAAACAAGTATTTCATAAGTACGGCTTTTCATTTCTCGACATTTCTTGTCATGTATTTCTAATAACCGCACATTGTTACGCATATCATATTTTTTGCGCACACTTCGACATATTCCTCAAAACCGCACATGAGGTAAGACTGGTATTTCATCAGGTTTCACGAATTACGAAAAACCTCTTAAACGGTCTTACCTTTGCTATCCTTTTGTATGTGTAGATTGGTTAATGAGATGTTGAATCACGTTCTTTTCCTTCGTCTGAAGTCTGTTATGTAAGGATAAATCGAAGTAGCATGCTAAATTGCGCCGCAAAACAAACGGAGAAGAGCAATACACTCTATGAATCTCAAGGATTCATAAAATCTAAACAAAGTTTACGTCACAACACGACATGCCTTTCATCTCCCATTATTTTTAATACTGACCCTTTCATTGGGGACCAAAGGATAGGTCACAGTTTCTCCAACTCCACCTTTTCACTCGGTTAGTTGGTTATTTGAGGGGACGAACGGGGATACCGTTTACTCCATTGAGAATATGAAGTAAAAGCGGGAAAATAAGGATTATTTGGCCGATGGCGGGACATTCAGCGTTAGCACTAACCTACTGTTATTGAAAGGCACCCGAGGTCCACAGTTTCACGCTCCATCCAGTGGACGGGGCACTACAGTTGAAGTGCTATTCATTTAGCAATTACGTTAGGAAGTGATATTCCACTGTTCGTGCGAACTGCAGTTCACCTTGAATATGTGCTATGAGATTTTTGTGGTGCCTTTAGACTTAAGTTTTTCAAATGACTACATGTATCGAACATTTCCGCTATGAAAGAATTGGGTCAATACGATAAGTCATAGGTCAGCCAGGGAGAGTCATGAAAAATAATACAATAAACAGCAATGTCAAGTATTCAGAAGAATAACCTATAATTCGTTCACCCTAGTAGTGGCTGCGTTAAAAGGAATATAATTTTAGGGTATGGGGGGCATGGCATAGGGAGTAGATATTTTTTCTTTCTGTTCTACTTTTGCTTGCTTCCTTCGTCTCCGCAATCGCTTTACACACCCACTTTCACTCCAGAGAATCGCAGTAATCCTTATCTGGAGTAAAAATCCACAGCTTCAGGCTCTACTTTGTAGAAACTTTTAATATTTATTTCAATAAAGTTTTGTACTTTTCTACGCTTTTTATTTTTTTAAAGCAATACGCGTTTCACCAAATTATTGGCATCGTCAGGTGTAGTAGTTTGTTTACATATGATATTGTTGTCGTTGTTAGATAAAGAACATTAAATTTGATTAAAAAGAAATGTTTGCATTAAAAAAATTACAAAAAGGAAATGAAACAAAAAGAAAAAAGGAAAAGGAGGGTAAAAAAGTACATATTAACTTTTTCAAGGTTTTTTTTACCTCCTTTTCCTTTTTTCTTGTTGTTTCATTTCCTTCTTGTATTTTTTTTAATGTAAACATTTCTTTCAAATCAAATTTAATGTTTATGGTATTCAGGCTTTTGGTACTGCGATTAAATTATTTCTGCGATTCTTCGTCGGGATTTTTAACTTTAAAAGCCCGACGAAGCCGGCAGCATAGCACGGCGAAACTGTTGCATAATATTAAATAATTTAATCGCAGTACCAAAAGCCTGAATACCATAAAAATGAACTGCGAAAATCTACAAAAAAAGTTCAAATTTAATGTTCTTTATCTAACAACGAAAACAATAGCATATGTAAACAAACTACTACACATGACGATGCTAAAACTTTGGTGAAACGCGTAGTGTTTTTAAATAAATAAAAAGTGTAGAAAAGTACAAAACTTTATTGAAATGAATCTCATCTGGAGTGTCATTGACCACGCTTATTCGTGGCTTCTTCTGCTGACGTCTTAGTCTCAAATCGTTCACTCTCCTCTCATATCTGCTCAAAGATATGCATCTCGTCCATCCTCTTAATAGGATCCAAACCATGGATCAAAACAATGGAAAATCCTTATTTTATTTTTGTCTCACCTCAACTCATGTAATTCACATTATTTCATGAGCTGATCTTTCCTTAGCCCCTCTTCTATTTTTTATGACCCATTCACCTAAAAACTCACTCCATCCTTCAAATAGCCGATATTGTTACTTATCCCGTCAAGCTAAAGTTCTATTTCAATGCATTGAAGGCCCAGTTTTATGAATCATTCTTCAATTTTTTTAAACTTCTATTTTCGAGATCGAGTTCGTATTTCTATGAAAATTAATAAAACTTTAATTGGCGAGAGTTTAAACTGGTTTGATGCTTAAGGACTCACCGAAGGTCCGAGTTTAAGTTCTATTGGAGGTTTTTCGTTCTCTGCTTATGTAATGTGTTTGAATTACAATATATAGCTATCACCGATGGGCAAGGCATTTATCTGTCGGTCCTTTTGTGTATATTTCGTTTTGATTGGGTTGATAGTAGGTTTGTTTATATTAGTGGTCAATTTATTAATACCCAACTGTATTTTAATTTATTTTTATTCCAAACACTGGGTGAAACAACACCACTCACTCATCTACCAGGGACGGAACCGAAATTTTGTCTCCCTGAGCCATCCGCTGCTTATCTCCTGGAAACGTCTATGATAATTAAACTTTGCGAAAATAATAGATTATCGTCTGGTTCCGCTGAAGTATCGCATATTTCTCATCCATTTGATATTTACCATGCAATAATTGTCGCATGCTGACAGTATGTGACAACTCGAGAGTATAGAATCGATGAAAATATGCGATTAATCTGGTATTTTCGCTGGCAATAATGATCTCGGTGTCAAGATTTGACCCGTTGTTTCTTTGTATCCATCTCCTACTGCCTGTTTCTCCGTCTTGCCACATTTCTGTTGGCGTAATTTCGAGGAGCGCTCCGAATAGGCAACATTTCACTAGCCATATTGATTTTATCCCAGGGAGGAAGGGCTCCACTGAAACCCCTCACGGCTTACATAAAATTGCGGAGGGTCGTGACTCTCGGATTAATCGGAGTTAAGAGCATTTCATCCAACACGCGAATCAGCTGTGCCCCTAAGGGCATTGTTCCAGTTTCAGTGTATTCCCCTAAAGGGTATCTCGCACGATAGGCCAGCAAAGGGGGGAGGCATATCGGAGTTCCCAGGCTTTTTTTATTAAAAGCTAAGAGAATATTCGACTCTGGTGCCGCGTCGGAGATTATATTGCGCGTAAAATGACGGGTTACTAAACACAGCGTCTCTTCGAAATTTCACTTACAAATTGAGGTGTTGATTTGAGGTGAGGTAAAATTACTTTTTCATTCCATGGATATCAGTGAGCTTTTTTTGACGCTTTCGATTCAAATAGCCCCCTCCCCTTTGTCCTTGCTCGGATACTCGAATTTTGATTTGGGTAATCACTTCTTTTGTATTTGTCGGTTGGCTTTCGCGGTTGGCGTTACACCGAGATTACAAGCGCAAGTGCCAAAGTCGGTCGAAGTTTAGGTTCATGTAGACCTCTATCGAAAACTGCTGTTTTTGCTCGGTAGGTATGAGTGATACATCTCAATCAGGACCGGTAAGGGATCTGCAACTTTTCAGGCATCGTACTCTAATTGGAAGTTGGCATTGATGTAACTAACGGTGACGTGGATATTTACAGCTGTGGCAGTTGCGATAATTTTTATCTGAGGTAAGTCACCGGGAAACTTTGGAGCAAGAAAAAAATACCATTTCCGATCATTTTACGATTTAAGCGTGTAATAATCAGTGGAAAGTTAAATCTAAAGGGTCAGTGACTTCGGGTAATCATGACCGACGTTTAAACCAAATCCTAGCAACATCAATCAACTGCATAGTTGTAATTTAAATCCTACTCCTAACAATAGTGGCAGTGATACCTACTTAATTACCCTTTGTTTGATCACGTATCTGAAAGTTATCTTTGGTAATGAACACTCCACGGGACTAAAATGAAAATGTTTTAAAGTTTTATTTAAACGTATATCACGCCGGATTGTGTCACTGTTAAGTGATATTTTTGTGCGTATTAATGTTCCTTGAATTGTCACAAAACTTTGCCTTTTTTCGTGAAAAATTACCATTAATTTCATGTAAATTTTATTAATTATATGGATAAATGAAAAAACGTAGTGAACTCCAGGTCTACCTGAGGTCTACCTGAAGATGACACTACGTGTCGAAACCTAGGTCGTCGCAATAAAATTCACTGTGGAGTTCACTACGTTTTTTCATTTATCCATAATGGAAAACTTCCACCACATCTCGCCGGAATTCATATCCTCTATTATTAATTATAATTAATATGTGTACCTTATCACTTATTAAAGTTTTAACCCGTCATAATTTACAATTTATTACTAAACTACGTGAAAATTGCCAATCACTTTTTAAAATGTTTATCATTGCTGAATTGACGTAGGTAATCATTGTATACGAAATGCCTAATGGAGATAAAAATGGCAATCCAGTATTTTTCCTCGGACTTGTCAAAGTAATGTAATGTCTAAAAATATTGTTCGTTTGCTTGTCTTCCTTGTCGTATCGTCTTTACTTGTATATTTCAACAGCTCAGATGCTGTCAGAAAAGTAGATTTTTTCAATGGCTTGGATGAAAAAGTGTAACTTCTCTCTTCTCTGCTGACTCGCACGTACTTCAGCCACGGAAATATTTCTGTCGGTCTCAAAGGTTGAGCCACGGAGCTCATGGAGCGTCATAAAATTTTTTCATTCAAGGGTAAAGCTTGCCTCCAGATTTTTAAGACGAGTTTTGTAAACGAATGTACGCGAGGCAGTTCTCCGAACTTTTAATATCGGAGATCGGGTTGATGTGGTGGCTAGAGCACTGACTTTCCATTACAAGAGCTCGGATTCGAGTCCCGGTGGTAGTTTAGATTTTGGGAGAGAACCTGCGGACCCCTTTGAGCCTTTCGTTAAGACTAAACTCTTGCCTAGGTCTGGTTTCTCTCCACCCGAGCTCCACTTCCCATGAGTCTACTACAATAATCAATTTATCTACTACAAACGCCTTGCCCAGAGAGCCAATGCATTGGCTTCCGGGAGGAGTGTTAGGATACGTATGTAATAGTACTAGTCTTCAGTTTTTTTATTGCAAGGACCATGTAAGTGACCATGAATGTGATGTTGCTTCACTAGGCCTTTTAATCAATATCGATGACCTTGGCTTCTTTGTGGCCGCGAATTGTGCGATAGAAGAACGGGAGTGTTATATCTTATCTAGTTTTATCTGGGTGGTCTCATTTGCCGATAGTGTCGTCATAATCCCTCGATGTCAGAAATAAACTCAAGAGCCCTATCCTTTTCCAACCCTCTACTGCCCATTTTTTTTACGATTTTATTACTTTTTCGTTACATTAGTATTTCTTTTGTATTTTTTGGCCGAAAGAGAGATTGTATGTGATTATTTGTATGAGAGGCCGTATTTAAACATTTTTGCCATTTTGCGTTCTCGCGATTGGAAAATATGGTTCGCTTGGGATTAGTGCCGGGTAAATATTTTATGCCTATTAGCGATTGTGAAATATTGAAGGAATTTGTGGGCAACGGCCTTCCACGATTGAAACACCGGTTCCCGATCAGTCACCGAAGTTAAGCATTCGCTGGGCTCGGCTCGAGTTTGGAGGGATGATCCTCCGCTTCGTCTGAGTGCTGTTGCCCCTGTCTCCACGTGACAGTATGCGCAAAATGACCTTAGCCGTCGAAGCACGCTAAACAAAATTACTGCTGGACGAATTCGTCCACGTTGGCTGTAGAGGTACAAAGCTCACTGTTGAAATGTTTTTTAGGTAGGGGCTATTCTTCAGTGCATCCCTATTTCACAGCTTTGATCTTCTGGCGCGGCTATTTCCTGATTCGTTTTATGGGTCCCGGGAGAAGTTTGGTGGGAAATGCGTGGAGCGATTATTCAGACTGGGGCAGGCTTCAGGTTTCCTCGGCTGCGACCAATGGAATCAACTGCGTCATACTGTTGTCTAGTCGACAGGAAGCAATAATGAGTGCTTTCCAACAATGAAGACCTAATTAATGCATTTCAGCGGTCGGGAAATATTCTTCGAAATGGGTTACGAATGCCACAAGACGGACTAAAACTCCTAGTCAGCCTTTATACCCGCACGCAAATAAAGAGAATTGGCTTACGCTCTCGTTCTTTGGTCGAAAGAAGGTTGTACTTCACGATCAAGTTCAGGAGACTAAAACTAATAGGTAGTTTCGTTTCCGTTCATAAACGTGGAATTCATGTCCACGTGCCAAAGGCTTGCCTCAAAGTTCACATGTTTCCTTGACGAATAAAAGAATTATTTTCCTCAATGTTTTTTTTTGTTTTAAGTTAGGAAAGAAATAATTTAATACCAAGTATTAAAGAAATTATTGGATAACTTTAATTGTTTTTGGCTCTAATCTTTGGAACTCCTTTATTAATAAATAACTATAAATAACTTGAAATCTACGGCCTCTTAATGTAACAAGTTTCTAAAAAATCTCCAATGGCCGTAATAAATTGGCACCACTCGCCAAGAGTTCACAACAATTGCTGTGTTGGTTTGCGGGAAAAGGGAAATTCCACCGCAGTGACCAACCACAACCTCTCAACCAGAAAATCCTTCTGTGGTGGTTTACGGGAATTACACTTCCTTGCTAGTGATACAACCACAGGCACACACACTCGACCCCGCTTGGGATGCCTGGGTTGAATTTGAATACAATTAGATGTCGGATACAAATTTTGAAATGATAATGTTATTAAATTGAAAAGGCTTTTTAAGAACAAGCTAAATTTTTTTTCTTGAATTTGAAGTTTGTAGGTATTTATTTTATCTAAATTGCGAAAAATAGCTTTTAAAAGTTACTTTTTAAAATTTTTTTAAAAGTAACAGGAAAATTAACTTTTAACGTAAAAGTTACATTTTTTAACTTTAACGTAATCAATTACTTTTTCAGAAAAGTAACTTTTACTAGTTACTTTTTAGTTTTTACAGAGAAAACTTTAATCAGTAATTTTTTTTGTAACTTTCCCAACTATGACTAAAATTGAATTACCAAAGCATAATACCTATGCATTGATTTGACATCCCAGGCATCCCAAGCGGGTCATAACCCAGGCATCCCAAGCGGGGTTGAGTGTGTGTGCCTGTGGTTGTATCACTAGCAAGGAAGTGTCATTCCCGTAAACCACCACAGAAGGTGACCACAAACACACTAACAAGCTCTCAGAAAATCACTCACACACTCTAACGGGCCCAACTTTTGGGAGAATCTAGCTCAAAATGAGCGTATTCAAAGAACGAGACAAAGGCAGGAAAAGACGAGGGTGTGCGTCGAATATGCTTATTTCGACCACAAGGTGGCCCTCTTCAGCGAACTGAAGGGAGTAAGCCCTTGCCCTTTTCCCGCAAACCAACATAGCAATTGTTGTTTACTTTTGACGAGTGGTGCCAAGTGGTTATTACGGCCATTGGAGATTTTTGAAAAACTTGTTAAATAATCAACTCAGTGTATCCACATATACTACATTTTTTTACGACCTAGGTTGTGAAAAATGTAAGGACATAAAATTTTTATTGTAAGTTCGAAATTGAGGTTCCACGGAAGAAAATGGAACGGATGACGCTGCTAGACATACCAACATAGGGGATTTGGAGCCCATTTGCATCCCCAAGAGTACCTGTTCAAAATCCTATGTCTATCTGGCATGTCCTCTTCCCGATGCTTCTTCGTATTGTCTTTGCATACCCACCTGCGATCAGAATCATGTAATTCTGCTATAATGACGATGCCTACCATGGAGTTGGTATTACATCTTTAGATTTGGCTTAGTAAGTTTAATGAGTAAGTAACTTTATTTTTTGGCGCTTGGTATTTACAAAGACGATACTAAAAAACGAGACAGGTCCCCAACTTGATGCAGCATTATTTTCATGACTTATTTTGAGAGATATTTTGACGAAAAATCACTCAGTGCCCTTATTAAAGCTCTCGCGGCGGACGGATTCACAGAACGATAAGTCATGGAGGGAGTTAATCCACTGGAGGGGACAGAGGAAAGGGAAATCTTTACCTCTAAAAGTGTAATTTGCCATATATTTGGAATGATTGGCAGATTGGACGCACAGTAGTCAGAAGTCAACAAAGGTTAGCAAAGCTTTGACATATTCATCCGCAGTGTAAGTTTTCTAGGAAATATACACTTACGCACTTAACAGTCCATTAATCGCCCACTGCGCATCTGCCATGAGCTTTCACGAGGACTGTAACAAGGCAAAATTCCATCATCATTTTTTTGTGGGAAAGAATGCTAATAATTTATCTGTTTTCCCTTCCCAAATACTTTATCTGTTTTTCCTTCCCTTCCCGCATGTCAAATCAATGCATATTATGCTTTGGTAATTCAATTTTAGTCATAGTTGAGAAAGTTACAAAAAAAATTACTGATTAAAGTTTTCTCAGTAAAAAATAAAAAGTAACTAGTTAAAGTTACTTTTCTGAAAAAGTAACTGATTACGTTAAAGTTAAAAAATGTAGCTTTTACGTTAAAAGTTACTTTTCCAGTTACTTTTTAAAAAATTGTAAAAAGTAACTTTTAAAAGCTATTTTTCGCAATTTAGATAAAATAAATACCTACAAACTTCAAATTCAAGAAAAAAAATTTAGCTTATACTTAAAAAGTCATTTCAATTTAATAACATTCTCATTTCAAAATTTGTATCGGACATCCGCCCTCTCCTGTCTGAAAAAGGAAGCCCTGCAGCACTAAACATCCTTTCATATTGCGCTGATGATAGAATGCCAGTGTAGTACCTCGCGGACATAGTCTTCGCGTGGTCTCGTGTTTTCTCGTCTGAAGTTGCGCTCTTAAACTTTGACGGTCACTCCAGTCAACCCCGCTTTTGTTTGGATGTTTTCTTCTGGGCCTATTTATTGATTTATTGCACAACTACCCAGCTATATGGCATTCTTAGATACCGTTTTATTTTTTCCTTTGTCTGTTGGGCATTGAACCAAGCTTGCAAGCTTTGCGCCCAAATTCCAATAGGTCGACATTCGCCAAAAATTAACGAAAAAAATTAACCGAAGTTAGTTTTGCATCAGTTAATGTATAATTTTAACGATTAAAAGTTAACTCTTCTAAAAAGTAACGGTTAAGTTAAATAGTTAACTACATTTTTAACGATTAAAATTAATCGTTAGTATTTTAACCGTTAATCCCAACTGTGATTGCAGTAGCTTGCTTCCTTCCAGTTAATCGTGACCTCGCCGAACCACATCCGTCGCAATGCAGCTGATGTTCCTTGCCAAATGCTGGTGAACATATCTTTTGATTCACTCCTCAAGTTTCATAAACTGGTATTCTCTCAGTTTAGTACCCACTGCCTACGCGAATGGAGTGGTACTGACGATTGTGCAATACCAGCCAATTGATAGTATCCATAGAAATGGAAACAGAAATATAAAAAAAAACGTTTAGGACTGAAATGGTAATTGGCATTGCAAAGCGCAGCTGAGGGAAAGGTCGGTGATTTATTCACCAGGATCGAAAGCTTGTCTAGATTACTGGATATCTGCTATAACCCAATGATATTACTAATGGAATGCTTATGTTCTTCACACTATCTTGTCAGTCCCAAGGGTATCACTATGAATGCGGACTTTTTTATTGTATTTACCAAATGACGCGTGAATTGTTCAATGCAGTGGTTTAAGGATTTACTTGGTGGAACTCCTTAATGACGAATCAAAATAAGAATAAACTTTTCTTGTCATTCAATTATATTACAATTGAGGGCCTGAGAGTCAAAGTAATACAAGTAACAAAGATCGTCTAGTGTCACCTGTATCACTTTACTCCGGTAAGAAATGGCAAAATGCAAGGTAGCTTAATCTGTTCGGCGAGCCGCGGCGGTTAGATCGCAGCACCATACGTTCAAACAGTTGTATTCCTTTTCCTGAAGCTACCTGACGGTACCTACCCGACGTTACCAACTTAGAACATATGGACTTATATCGTTTTTCGTGTTTATGTTACTTGTGTTACTTTGACTCTCTGGCCCTCAATTATTTAGTACAAAAATACAACGTCTCACTTTGCTATACATCTTCTGTAATGTGACCATACCAGTAATTTTAAAGAAACACTTTTGCACGAGACCCCGAGGACCTCCCGCCGAACAAGCGCCGACGGCTCCAATGAGGGAAACTGGCAGCTTACATTCGTTCAAGGGGTCCTAAAAAAAGGGACCTTTTGTCTCCCTTACCGCAACGCGACAAGGAAGACTGGGGCATGAAGACCCCAGAGAGGCAAGTCCAAGGAGCCTTAAAGAGCTGGAGGGACAAAAAAACCGACCCAGGTCGGGCGACACAGCTGAAGCACAGTCTAAACTACCAGTCTGCCTACTCCCATATAAGCTATAGGAAACTCTTACGGCCGTCAGCTGGCTAGCAAGCCTAGAGCAGGGTGTGCATGGTAAAGCGGGAATTTTGAAATACGGTTCTGGTCAGATTTCAAAAATATGAATTTCCCCTTCGACTATGTTTTTAAATTTTACCACTTATATCAATGCTGGAATCCTTTCCCTTATCATTGATGACTTTTGTGAAGTCAGCATCATTTGATAATGCCACATGCCCAACATACAGGATGAATTTGATGTAATTAACAACATAAAATAATTCCAATTCAACTCAGAATAAGACAAAGTAATGCACATCGTAAAGTTACCTGACTTCACAGACAGATATTAAACTACCAAAATTTCTTCATTTCAATCTTAGCACTAACACCATTCCACAGGTTGAGTGATAACAACAAAAAGAAACTGATGTAGGCATATATTAGATATTTTATTCAGTTATAATTTCATACACAATAATATAAACAGATCGAGAAAGCAGTAGACCATAAATATTTCGTAAATGCATGGAAAACAGGACATCATTAGAGAAACAAGCAAAAATTCAGTGCATGATAGACTGAGAAGGCACAAGAGTAGGCAAACAACTCAATGATTGTTGGACATTTGAGTGAAATATGTTAAATAAAGCTCCACTAACAGCGGTCGCAATACAATCCTTACTAAGTGAATACATGGGGATTTCAAAGGTCATATTTTGGCACCTACAGTACCTTACATATACTACTAATAACTAAGGCTAAAACTATGTACAAATAACTGGGGATGATGTTGTGACAGTCACAACATAATCCCTACTAAGTGAATGCATGGAGAATTCAAAGGCCATACACTTACTGTACCCTACTTATACTACTAATAACTATGGCTAATAGCAGTCACAACACAATCTTACCACCATTAATAAATATTTTGTTTTTTTCCAATTAAGAAAACCAAAAAAGAGGCAATTCCACCAAAAATAAAAGGCAAAATTGTGGAAATTAGGGCAGAATAACTAGGGGGTGATGACTACAACACTAAGAGCACCATCTGACCCCAGGGTGGTGTGGCTCTAATTCACTAAATAATGAAGTTCATGCAAAATTCACAGTAAAGCTAATATACTACATCAGCAAATAGTTGGAAATCAGGGTGTATTACTTATTGCACATATTAATTAAGTCCTTACAGAAAAGCTATATTCGCTAAGCAATGAATTATACTGCTCACCCCTGAAGATATCATGCAATAAATCTGATGAGGTATTCCAGGAACATTTTTACGGAAAAAACTAGGTTAAAGACAGTAACAATTATTATGAAGTTGGAAGGAAATGCAAAGGAGGATACCAGGATATAGATGTCAATGTAAATGCATTCAATGCCAAAAATTGCCACTGTGCTCTAGCTACAGACATTGATTTATAAAAAATACAAATAAAATTTCAGTTTTATGATTTTAAAAATGTCATAATCATAATCTAGTACCTACTTAAGATTGTAGTACCTATTTGTAATCCTAAAATAATAACTAAATTCGCAGCACCACTCCTGCTACATACAGAAATGCTTGCCGCTCACCGAGGTCCCACTGCATTAACTCAGCCACTTTGTCAGCATCATCAGGTCCTACAAAACTAACATCTGAGGGACTCAAAGATGAAGGCTGCTGACCCAGACCTACAATGTCCTTAAAAACTAGCATGCAGTGGTCTGGGTCTAACTCACAGTTACCTGAGGGACTGGTGGTAATCATTGACCTATAACTCAATTGTTTGTATGCCTGTTGGAATTGGTATGCTGTGGGATTCTTGCAGCAACCACCTCTTTGGCGAATTTGGCCAAAGAAATTCTCTAGGCTGAGCTAGGCTAGGGTAAGATTTCTGGCTGTGGAATGCTAAGGATAAAGCAGTTACTTTATCCAAAGCAGTCCACCTCCGGCCATACTTACTCCTACTGCAAAGACTCATGTTACTGCTGATCAATGAGAAAGCGGCTGGTGACAAAGCTCTTTTCACTTTCCCCAGAACATCCACAGATGTTTTGTTATTACGCAAACCTTGATACTTCTTACGAAGTTTGCATACCATAACACGGGATCGTTTTAAACTACTTCTAATTGCTATTCTCCTGGGTGTTAGTTCATCTGCCATGTACCTCAACCTTGGATTGCCTGAAAATGAAATAAATCAGAACCATTAGGTCATGTAGGCTGAGAACTAAGTCATTTTAAGTTACATAATGAGACAATTATTTAATCACAACAATCACTCTCTGAAGCCAATTTACCTCTTTTTGGTGTTGAAGAAACAAAACCAATGCTGCCTTCTTGAAAAATGGATTCTGTGAAACCAGTATAATTTACTGCAGAGGACCCTTCAGCCACTTCCTCACTCTCCATACCTCCAACAATCAGCAACTCTGATACAAGGTCTGATTTATCTTCTGGAAGAAAAATAAAACAATGCAATTACCTATGTTGATGCCAATTTTCCCAACCAACCACGATAATTTAAACCACTGAAAATATGTTTCGAGTTAAACAGCTGCCTCTGATCCATTCAAATGATCATGTTATAAACTTAGGTACTCTAGCTTATTGACACATGTGAAATGAAAAATACACTCATAGTGACATCCACTGTGTAAACAATGACCATTTTTAACTGTTAATAGACAAATAGAAGTACTATGTTAAAGTATGGATTACGCACCTTTCGATTCACCATCAGGTTCCTCGAAGACCTCAGATCCCACTTCTGAAAAAGTAATAAAAAATTGCTTTAATAAGATTTAAGTACACTTCGAATTAATTGACAACAAAAATACCACAGAGCCACTTTATTCACACTTTTGAATCAGTTACACAAATAGGTATGGGGAAGTTCATTAATAATGTCAACAAAATATGTGGGGGGAGAGGGTCGTATAAATGTTTACAATAATTTTTTAATTAGATTTAAATAAACGCCCTACCTGGGACAGGAGGATCAACACTGGGACGGATCGTCGTACGTCCGATCTGAAAGTAAACCCATCGATCATTACAAATGGAAAACAAGATACAAGAAAACATACAGGACTCTCAAGGAAATGGTATTATCAAAATTATACAGTTTTGAGATCTCACCTTCAAAAATTGTAGGCTTGGCTTTCCACACCAGCCTCCCAGAAACAAAAACTGAGAGGCGTCGAATGTTTTCCGCAAAGCCGGCAACAATTTTATGTACCATTTCTCTGGCTCGAACTACAGTAGGTCAGTTCTATCTGCCCTCTCCAGCCACAACCGACCTTTCTCCGAATTTTTGCACCCCACGGCACAACACACATAGCCCCCACGACATTTGGACGGCATTCTTGGCAATACCCTCACCACCCGATTGATAGCAATATTGCTTAGAGGTGTAAAAATATAAACGTTGTGTATATAAACTCTCTAACTATATAAATATAATCTATGAAAAAAATATACATATAAACACTGTAATTATAATCTATGAAATGTATATTTAAACTCTGAAAATATAATCTATGATTTATATAAGCTCAAAAACCTCTAAAATATTCACCAAGCCGGTAAATAACTCGGAAAAATACACCTCTCACACAATATGGCTACCAACTACTCCACACACGGCCCACGGCTGTCGGTGACCTTACGAGTCAAATGAACTACAATATTCAATGAAACTAATAATAATATGTTTACTATTTCTTAATTACTCAAAAAAATTATATTTATTAAATGTAAAGGAAGCAATCACAAATATGATCAAAAGTTGTCTTCACTAATACTCAACTGACTCTAATATCTTGGGTGTGCAGCGGTTACCCGAAATCCCCCTAAGTGAGAAGACTGTTTGTTTAGACTGTGGCTGAAGTAAAGGAATGGACTGAGACTCGACACATGAGAGTAGCTTGAAAATTTTCACGGAAAAACCTCCCCCTGCATTAGCCTAGTCAGTGAATCTATGAATGACGTGTACATGAAACTCTCCTCTCCTTAAGGTGTCTGAAGCCGTAATCGTGGGTCATTGAGTTCACATTGAAATATTTTTTTAAGTAATGCGAAAATAAATTCTTGGACCACATTTCATTGACGTGCATCTGTTAATGCGTTGAAACTCGCCTTGTAGGCAGTAATGGAAATGATACAAAAATCATATTCTAAATTATATTCCTTGATTAAAGCATGTTATGATGAGAGTTTTCGGCGCGATATTCGAAGTTTAGACGAAATTATATTGAAATATGTTTTTTCGGACATTGGACTCGGCATGATTCTTTGATGTTAATTAGCAACAATTATAATAATAAAATGAGTCTCTGGCCATCATGACAATGATGCATCACGACACACGGCAATGAAACATGATGCTTGCCGGGGACTCGGAGGGGAGTGTTACAACTGTAACATAATGATGATAAATGTATTATTTCGCATGCAGAAGAACCAACCAGGCATGCAATAGCGGTCAAAAACACTCTCATACTGTTATCAGCTATCTTACGAAATATAATTTGACGTATATTAAGTTACTTACTTCGAATGGACTTCATATGCAGAACGGGTCAACATCCATCTGCTCATGCGATATGGACACTGCTGTCAAACATCGTGGGGACTATTTGTCAGAGTTCAGCCATGCTGACATGCAAAAATAATTACAAAATTACAGACATGCAACACATCAAATCAATTAGCACCCCATGCAAACGACGAAAACTGAAAATAAATTCAATAAAAACCAAAAAACCCTTTATTTTTACCGTTAACATAGTTGGCGGCATGGATCACAGCTGTCTGGTCCCTTATCGTACACATAAACCTGTCTGACATTTTAAACCTGTCCGTTTTGCTATCTATTTCTCACATTTTATTCTTGAAATCGAATCTACCTAAGGAGCTCGGCATTTTCAAAATGTTCTTAACATCTTCGGAGAAGTAGCTCCCCTCAAATTTTCTCTGAAAGTTAAGCCTATTCTTTATAATTCATTCTTTACACTGGGAAAGTGATTCCCGTTCCAATTCTTTTAATAGCCTCGACACACAGCTAGATTATCATATCATCTCTTTACAAACCCAGCTGCTAGTCACTTCATACGATCAAATTCCAATGTCAAACCTGCTTCATAAAGTCTCGGCCACGATGTGAGCGGCAGGCGGCTGAGCAGTATAGCGGCAGAGCGGCAGGGCGGTAGTGGCCACGATACGAGCGGTGATTCCACCAAAGATTTGTTCAGAAGCAGAAATGGCAGTTTTTTCGAAAGACAAAACGTTCTCGGCCTACATTTTGCCACACACTGATTGTGAGTAGAACGGCAGAGCGGCACAAGAAAAATTTAATGTCTGGGATTGGCGGCGAGCGGCAGTAGAGCGGCACCTGGCCGTGCCGCGTTGCCGCTCACGTCTATCATGGCTGGGTTCGAGCGTTTTCCATGTCAAACATTAGAAACATAAAACTCAGTGTTGCCGCTCTGTCGCTCTGCCGCTTGCCCCCCGCCGCGCCGCCCACCGCTCGTAACGTGGCCGAGGCCAGGATCCTAAATACTAGACGCGTGCTCTTGGTGGGTTCTATTCAGAGAAAAAAACGCTCTTTATCTTTTCCATTCCCATTTCCCTCGTATTATTTTAATAAGCCTTAACTCTCTGTAAGCTTGACCGGAAATTTCCCGAATATACCTAAAGATATACTCCTAGATACCTGAGTAATTGCGGCGCCTAAATATTTAACGGACTCTACTTTGACTACTCCCATTCTGTTCATTTTGTAAGATCGTTCGGGGGACTTTTCTCCAATAAATTACTGCCGCGCATAATCCATTCTTAGGTGTTACGTGGAGTATACTTCAAAATAGTGCTCTATCCGTCGAGTGGGGCGTTAAATCATGAATCCTTTGGCGTTTTCATTGATCCGAAGCAGAGTTTCTCTCCACCCTTCCTTCATCCCCTAAACAGTCCTTCCCTCACTTCAACTTACCCACCAATAATAATTAATGGCACAACTGACCTCAGGTGTCAGTCAACTCCTCAAGTAACAAACCAACGAAGGTGTAGAACGCTTGAGAAATAATATTTCAATGTTAATTCATTCTCCACCGTTTATTGAAACCAACCCTTATGTGAACGTTAACTATAGCATATTTGAGAGGAAACCCGTGATCTTGGCTACTTTTACGTTTACTCCTCAACGGAGCTTCGGAAATTGAAGCGCGAGCCGCGGTGCTGTGTCCCATCGCTTCCTTTCATCATCACTCAATTATTCAAAAGCGTCAAATTTTCATAGCTTCGCACATCCTTCCACATTCTTTCATTTGGCCACAGCCATCAAAAACCTTAAGGTGATGACCGGAGGATCTGCTGACGGCGTGAAATATGAATGCGGCAGAAGATCGCTCAAATATCAAGAGATATTATTGTATCGAGCCGTCGGAGCGCGCGAGACTGGTTCTCTCCCCTGCAGTTCTATTTTCCAACTTGTTAAGGCGTGGTAGCGATGTCGGCTCTTAAGAACTTCCTAGGGAAATTATGTCTTGAAAGTCACATTTAACGATATTCACCGGTAGATTCGTCCTTGGTTGGCGAGAGAATTCGATAGATCGTCGATGGGAAGCGATAAATATTGTTTCGTTTTGTATTCGCTTGGCTTTGGCTTCGCCTGATTGGTGCAATATCGTAGCCTCAAGGTGAAGGGCTTAAGAAGAAACTGCACATCGTCGCTAACAGCCGAAAATTCGCGACTGCAAATTTAACGGTTGTCTGTTGCCAAGCCGTGATACCTGAATCGCGTTGTCGGTTGGTGAAATATGTTAAAAACGACGCTATTCGCTTCCGATGGGCAAACGACGAGCTCCTAGCGAGATAGAGAAGATCACCGCTGACTGCTAAAACGCACTTGTGTGGAGTTTGACCCTGTCCTCGTTACTTTTCCTTCAGATCCAGATCTCCCTGTCCTTCCCGGGAAATCGGGTACGTCGTAGCGGTACGTATTTTCAGGGTGTGACCGTATTCCTGTCTGACCTCATCGCATCAGTATAATGAGCGGTCACTATTGGCGTAACAGTTGGATAGATAGGGGAACTTGGTCTCACCTCTGTAGGTTACTGACCCCTCCGTAGAGAAAAACAAAATTTTTCCTCGGGTGGTAATTTTGATGCCATGCTGGCATGACAATCTCAATGAATTTTCACACATTTAACCATCTCATTCCCTGAATCATTCGTAGACAAAAGCGACCGTTCCAAGCACACACTTTAAGAGGGATGAAAAACATGTTTCTTTGAGAAAAATTAGCTAGTTTCGTCAATGTCCGACATGTGCTTTGTGCCCATTCATTTCCTGGCTCCGTTTTCAGGGAAGGGGTATATTTTAACCAATGCTTCATGCTTTCATGAATACCTCAATATCAGTTTTAGCATCAGTTCCCTTCATCATTAGGTAGTTAATTTCAAGGGTCTTGAACTATTGTTTGCGAGAATATCTCTAAAAACAACAATATAATTGGGCTTCGCGTGGTTGTTCGTTTATCTCTTTGCATTTAACAGTGCTTTGCATGAAGTGTGGTAGTCTCTGGTAGAACTCTGGCCTCGGAACTCATCAGAAAATTGATTCAGGTAGAGCAAAACTCGTAGGCAGCTTCGGTTAGATCATGTGGGTTTTGGCCATCAGATACATGCCCATCAAATCAGTCAATAAAATTCGATCGGCTTCCAACAGGGTGTTTCTTCTCCCGTTATAAATATCGATTTTAGCTGAGGATAGAGTCTTGAATTCTCTGGCAAGCATATGGGATATGCTTATATGTTGGGAGAAGGCTGCCTTCTTCCTGTGCTCCGCAGAAATGCGTAATTATACAATAAGAATTATTTTCAAGTGTAAATATCTAACGGAATTATTTTGTGATATTATGGATTTCATTGCATATTTTTGCTGTTTTCCTATCGAATGTTAATAATTTATTGCTGGCACCCGAATTAGTAAAAAGGAAATTCATCAGTGCTTTGAGACATCTCTACAATTGCACCAATAGTTGAGTGAAGGTTAGTTTTCACTTGGGATTGTGTCATGCATGCAATGAATTAAACTCAACGGACGACTGGCGCCATGGGAACTTTGCATACAAAATGGCTCAGACCCAGTGGCATAGATACGGTTTTTCCGTGACATCGTGAGGTCTATTGGTACTACCAATTCTGCTGCGAAAATGACATGGCTTATGCAATAATGTAGAGTTAGTTATTATTTTTTCTAGGTTTAATGATGTTAAAACCTTAGAATGTTTTTCAGTCTCGAATTACTTTGGCGTGTTTAATAGATGTTTGAAGGTGGGGGCATCCCTCTGACCCTGAAAGGTCTATTAGGGGGTCTAATTAGACTCTTTTAAATTATATGTAGTATATGGTGATAAATAATTTCTTGCCTATGAGAATAAGTAAGAGTATGAGATGCGCAAATTTTCTAAAATTCCTCGACCGCTTCAGATCACAATCATTACTTTGGGAAAATTTCGGGGTTTCAATGCGGAAGGGCAGTTAGCTCACATCACCCTCCCTCGTCTAAAAATGGCAATGATACATGCATTGTAGTGAAACTTGGAAGTGAAAAATTAAAGTGGGTAGGTATAAAATTTTTGGCAAACGGAAAAATAACAAAATTAATCTTTGAATCTTTAATTTTTCTTTTTAATTTAATCTTAAAGACCCGAGTCATCATTCTGAAATTTTGCTCAGAGGCACGTGATTTACTTCTTCTCCATCTTCATAGGTGCCACGCTTCTTGGTAATAAGGCGAAGACATTGTAAAATTTAAAGCACCATCTTTCACGGAGTAATAATGCTCCTATTTGCTACAACGTAATAGTAATATTTTTAAATTTGCAGAACACGAATCGCTTTTTTTATTCCTTGATCTTTGAAATGCTTGCAATAAAATTACGGAAAGTGGGGAATGTATACGGTTCGACTTTAAGTCCTTACTTTGTCCAGTTCTCGGCTATTATTCCACTTTGTCATAGGAATAGGTATTATTTTATGAAGCCTAACTAAAGATTCGTGTCCGAGATGTGTAGGTACCATGCCCTGTTCTACGTAAAAAACAATGTTTTCAAATGACTTATGTCTTCCTCTCCAATCCCAGTTTTTTCTTCCTTACCAACAGCTCGGTTGAAACTGAATCAGGAAACTCTATTTGAATGATATTCAACACACAATAGGAGATGTTCGAATCACCCCTCCCGAAATTGGTGGAATGACGTCAGTGATTGCCGGTGACTTTGTGCTTTCTCATCTTCCCAACGTATCATTATACCGAGTGAAATCGCACAGTGACATGGCAGAGAGCTGGATGCTATGATAGTAGGGGACGATATTTGGTAACTATTCTCGTGCTCAGTATACTGTTAAATCTGCTTTGATATTTTTAGTGAACGAATTCAAGGCTGTCTACTGTACCGATCATGACAGCGGTGATTCGGGATCTTAACCTACGTAATGCGTGTTAATCTAAGTGCATCGTTTTCATACAGTTTGACGAATGATGAAGGACCAGTTTAATCCAAGTATCAGTGAATTTTGGTGCGACCACAGCTGGAATCAGCATGGAAATGAAACAAATAGCTAGGTTAGTATTTTTTCCCTTTTCCGAATAAAATGCTGAGTACAGAATTCTCTCTGGGAGAGAGGGAGAACGGGGAACCCAAATGTAATGAGTCTTCGAAGCGTTACAACGGTTACAACCATCGTGCCATCCCAAGAAGTATTTTCACATCAGCTAGGTGGGCCTCAAACGGAACTTGCCAAATTATTTTAAATAATCCCAGAAAATTGCATGCAAGGTAAATCTTGTCTCTCTTCCCTACAAACTCTTTTGATATATCTAAGGACTGGTCTTATGCCCCGTTTGTACTATTACGAGAAACCGTTGCAAGGGTAAGAGTTAATAATGCGCCGCCACCGCCAACCATAGTAACTTTTTCTCTCTGTGTAGATTAACCATGGTTATGGATCTAGAATAGTTGTTTTCTGCCATGAGAGTGCAGGTTAGTAACGATGGTTATGTGACCATTGGTGATGGTCATTATTGTTATGTGGCCTGGGAAGGTGGTGAAAAACCAAAATAAGAACTTACCAACGTTTTCTCCCTTGGTGAAAAGTTAGTAATGCAAATGGGGCATATGAAGACAATGACAAGCAACGTAGCATTACGAATGACTATTTTCCTTGGTTTTTACACAATAAACACCTTGGGTAAAAATAAGAGTAGGTAGCATGGTTTCCCAGGGACTCGTGAAGGATGCCCTCGCTAGCTATTACTTCTAAAGATGCACATAAGCATCGGGGGGACTGGAGGCATGGAATACCCCCAACTTGTTTGAATAGGCAAGAAAATACTCCGAAGCTCGATTCCGGTATTGCAAGAAGCACCGGAGCAGCGCTCCGGACCACTCCAACTTAATTACCGCTGGTAATTACAGGCAATCTAGTGTTTTACTCCGGCTGAAATTAAGCCCTGTTCTGGCTCCAGGCATTTCACCTACTCGAGTAAATATTTGACGCCTCAATATTATATATATATATATATATATATATATATATATATATATATATATATATATATATATATATATATATATATATATATACAGTATGCCAAGAGGGTGGCCGATAAAAAATATACACACGGAAAAAAGAACACTTACACATAAAAATTTTCGATATTTCGGCGAAAATTTTTATGTGTAAGTGTTCTTTTTTCCGTGTGTATATTTTTTATCGGCCACCCTCTTGGCATACTGTATATTTATCACCCGAGTGATTTTCCTGGAAGTTTTATATATATATATATATATATATGTCATGCATTTTATATTTACTGATAACTATGTCTATATATTTTTCCTATGCCTATTGGCGCTTTAACATAATTAACTCTGGGTTTGTTTACTCCTACCCTCCAATTCTATCCGCGATCTAGTGCAGCCTGATACGTACAGGGAGCGCCAGAAGGAAAAGAAGCAACATTCAACGAATTATCTGTCTGCGTATGCCTTTAAACACTATCCGATTAAGTACTTATAAAAATCAGTTCTTTTAAAAATAAAGTTCAGTTTTTATTGGAAAAACGAGTGTAGATTTTAAAAGTGAGTGGGGGAGGAGAAATAATTATAAAGTTAAAGAGACTTGCTTCGCAAACTTACTGGAAACTCATACTTATTTAAATGAGAGGCGTCCAAGAGAAATTGCAGGTCTCACAAAGTTTCGTTTCCGGAATTCTTAAATACAAGTCGCCGCCTATGGGATGCACACTAGGTACGTACACATACATAACTCTGTACGTCTTGGAATTGCAATTTGGCGAAAAGAATAACTAGTGTTATTTTACTCCTAAAGTTAATGGACTACTTACTGGAGAACATTTCATGCAAATGGCTTCCAGAAGCGTGTTGCATTCGATTTTGGGCTCAGTATAAGTGTCATGCAAGATATTCGCAGTGAATATTGAGAACTTAAATGGCCGTGTTTGAATCTAATGGCATAAATACAGTAGACTCCTGTAGACTATGTGCAGCCTAGATACTGCGTCCAAGAGAAATGGCAGGTCTCACAAAGTTTCGTTTCCGGAATTTGGCGGAAAATATTTGACGCCTCCTCGCGTTCGTTTCTATAAAACAAATCAGTTTTCATATTTGCATATTATCAAAAGGAAACTTTTGAATTGTGTGATATGTCATTATTTTTCGTCAATGACATGTATAGTGCCGTGATTTGCATCAAATTTAAAAAAATATATTAATCGGCCTAAAGTATATTAGTTTTCTGAAAATAGCACACTTTGACCCTGAGGGAAAAATTTATAAGCCTGGGCTGGGAATATATATATATATATATATATATATATGTATATATCTTCTGAGAAAACGCACTCGGCGAATAAAAACACAAATATAAATATAGTTTGAAAACACAGGCCCACGATAATTAAAAGGACACTCCAAAATAATTTACGGGACGAACGTTCTCTGCAAGTCTTCTCTTTTTACTTTCCTTTCCCCACCCCTGGTTGTGGCCTATTGGCGAAACTTTCCCTACCCAGACGGAAAAAATGAATGCGCCAGGGCAAGGTGAATACATATTCCGATAATTATAGCTAGATAATTCTTTATCACGCTAAAATTTTTATTGGATACATTTTTCGCGTAGTAATTTAGTTTAACATAGATTCTCCTCTCGCAATCAACTTCTCCATCGTATCGGTATTTTCATTCCCGCAGTGATAAGATAAGTATTATGATGCTAAACTGGCTCTTTGAAAATTCATTCAGGAGTAATCATTAATGTGGGGGTGCCTCATCAAGTCAAGCAATTTAGAATGCCAATATTTTCAATTCCTAAAGTTCCATGGTGCAATAAAAAGAACACGAGTCCGAGATTCGAACGATTCGAATCATTCGCATTCGCGTATTCATTCGCACCGCGGCTGTGACGTAATTTGACCTTGGGTTGGTAGATGGAACTACTGTCAAATCGCTAAAATGGCAAGTGTCTTCTGCTGGAGGGACAGTAGTCAGCCTGTCTGAAATCAGTTTACTGAGTGGATTTGTTTCTCCGATGTGTGAATGATTGGAATTATTTACATCTTGAGATGATGTGTTAGGGTAAGTGGGTAAGTCCAATCCTCTGAGAGCCGTGCGATTCTCGAGCAGACATTTCAGTGGCGGCATGCATTCATTACATGTCATGCATTCTTAAATAATATTTGTTTTTATCTTTCGCTTAAATATTTTCCACAGTTCTGGGTTTCAAATTAAATTAAGGGTTGCTTTTCTGTTTTTTGTCATTTCAAATTTTGTGATTTTTAAGATTATTCCGATGTGTTATCAGTCATCTCTTCGTGATTTTGTCCGAGGTTCAAATACAGCTTTTAGTGTATCCGTTTTCATGTTTGTAAATTGACCAGCGTACATTTTTCCCTTTAGCAACTTGCACCCGACATGGAAAGAAGTAATAACGGGGTGAATTTAACTACTACGACGAGTACTTCTTAGTATTCCCCCAATTTACGCATTTAATTTTAAATTCACCGTCTTCTGTATGAATGTGCTCATAGTTTCCCTGTAGCTTTTGACTTAAACTTGGAATAAAAATTATTTATGTATTGCATGCATGTATTGTCTACCCTTTCGTTACTTGGCTTTGTTTTGAGAAAATTTCCAGCGTGATGCCAATCTTGAATATATACATACATTTTCAATTTACAGGAAATGGCCCCAGGAAATCGAAATTCCGAGAAGGAGAAGTAGCACAATGGGTTTTCTTTCTCAACTGCAGCTTCTGTTATGGAAAAATTTTGTTCTTCGCAAAAGGCAGAAGGTAAGCCTCGCATTACAAATGTGGAAACAGCTGTTTTCCCCTATTTGTTATTCACCCTTCTCCCACCTTGTTATTTACTCTTGTATTTTTTTTTAAAGTTGCCTGAAATTTTGTCAGCAAGTTTGTCATATTTTCCTTGCATCATTAACTATCATTGCAGTAACTGAATTCAGTGAATTCTTGCCCCAAATAAAAGTAGTGTAGAGATTTCATATTGCATCTTAACCTTTGCCATCCTATGTTGTTTATGTCAACTTTATAGCATACAATAGTGTTGTCCTTGTTCTAGAATTGGTTTTCATTTGTACAGTTAGGCGCCTAAAGCCTCAAAGTGTTTGCAATCGTGTCAAAACAAATCGTATATGCATGCTCATGAATTTACATTTGGCATACAAAAACATAAATATATTCTAGAAACATCTCACAGGCCGCAGTGAGTACTCTTTTACTGCCTTTATGTGGACCACAAGAGATAGACTATTGGTGAAATGATAACAAATACTACCATAATTGGCTAATTGAATAGAATTAGTATAGGGGCTATTTTCTGGAAATGCATTCAAGCATGAACTCATTTGGGATTCTGCATCATGTCACCAGGCCTGAAATAAATGTCATGCTAGGAGTAGTCAATGCTAAATAAGCTGGTGCCAATCAAGTCAATGATAACTCACTTTATCTCCAAGGACAGATTGATGTTAACCAGGACAAGAAAAGGACAAAATAATGTTGCCCTCTGTATCTAGCGGTAACTTTTGGATGCCGGTCAATTGCTTTTTACAAATTTTCTGCACAGTTCTATTTTTTTGATTATCTGAATGTCTTGAAATATGGCCATTGAAAGCAGTGCCGTCCCTAGGGTAGTGCGAAAGGTGCTGCTGCGCTGGACCCCGAGCCTATGGGGAGCCCACCTGGAATTGCATTTTTCAGACTGTGCGGGGAAACCCGCCTATTACTCGAAGTTTGCTACTACTTAGTAGTATATATGTAAATTTCTTGAAATCATTAGCCAGTTTGCCGGTTGATTTCCTTCTTTCCGTGAAATATGCTTAAAAGATATTACTATATCAATTAGGGAATGCAAAGTTGGGGGGCCCCCGACTTTCGTTTTGCACAGGGTCCCTCAATCCGTAGGGACGGCCCTGATTGAAAGTCTACTATCATAATGTAACCTGGGCAGGGGCCTAGTGATGTTGAAACAGGTAAGTTCCCGTTGGAACTCCAAAGTTGGGCCCGGACAGAAGTTGGATGGGTGGCCCTCAGGGCAGGATTTAAGTATAAGCTACACAAGCTATAGCTTAGGGCCCCCCAAAAAAATTGTCAGAGTGAGCAATTGTCATTTATACTTAAGTATACTGCAGCATTATTTGTCCCAATACCGCACGTCTGGGATGTCCCATACTCTTCAACCAATTTTTTTAGCGCATCTTTTTGAAGAACAAAGCACTATGTGTTTTGCGCATAGCGCTTTGTTCTTCAAAATCATTTATCAAGTCTAAATGAGGCCCTGGTGGCCCTCCTCCATACCTCTACCGGGCATTGATGGAGAGGCGATACTCCCTGCAGACCTATACCCGGTGGCTGGAGGGAGATATACCCAGACCGGGAAGGTTGGAGAGAGGACACCCTTTTTACCTGTACATGGATGGTTGGGGGAGGCCCCTCCATACCTCTACCGTGGTGCTCTTGTCCCCTGCCTGCAAGTGGCAGACAGGTTAAATGTGGGATGGCACAATGAACCAAGAGGCCTGAGTGCCAGAAGGCCTGCAGAAGGCCCTCACCCACCCTTACAATCAATTAATTATAGTGTAAACTCATTAGTTAGTGCCAATTGCCTGACTGGAGTCTTCCATACACATTATGAAAGAAATAATTTTTGGGATTTTAACACCAGTTGATTTTTTAATTGACTTTTGAATCAGTGCATGCCAATGTAAAATTCATTGAGAATGTAAGTGTTCCCCTGCTGTCGCAGGTTTGCAGTCCTAATGTGGCTTAACTGTGGTGGAATCAATAGCAGTGTGGCTGATTCCAGTTGACAGCAAAGTAAAATAGGCTGTCATTTGTGGTTGATATTGTATGTTATTCTGAATAACACTGACTACCAAATTTCCTCTATTGTTTAGCACCATCGATGGTGCATTGACTGTAAATTTAGCCTGCCATCAATTAAATGATCATCTGTTTGAGTTCAAGGTGCTGTATGTGGGATTGCATGTTGATGCAATTTTGTAACCTAAGTACTCTTTTGCTTCATGGTGCAACCTCTTCTCTGGTCAGAGCTACTCCATTGAAGACCAATAAATTCTATTTCAAGAATATTTTTTAACGCTTTAAGTGTGGAAAACTCAGGTGTGAGTCATGGATGTATGCTTTCCAGGGGTGGATGACTCACAGTGTGAGTCATACTTTTAATGGGAAATAATGCCCTTTTTATCATTCTGTCGCCCACAGAAACACTCCGCAAAAAATAATTCCGCACTGAAAGGGTTACACGTTATTAATGATATTATTAAGTTACAGTTTTTTCAATTTTATTATTGATTTTTTTCTGCGGAAACTGTCATGCATTAACACAAAGGTTATTTATATGTCCAATTATTTAATTTACATTGTAATAATGCATGTGTGGTACAAAGCCTATTTTTCTTTTTCAGTTAAGATGTGCTGTAGAGATAATATGGCCTCTCTTCTTATTTTCAATATTGATGTGGGTGAGAACCAGGGGACTGAAACTGTATCGACATGAATGTAAGTAAGATGATGCTATAGAAATTTTTCCAATTACTCCTCAAATATGAATTTAGAAATGAATTGCTTGGGTTCTGCTGAAAATTGAATGAAATCCTGAAATGAAATCCTACTGTTCTTAATAATTACTATTGAAAATTAAATATTGCCATGGCCAAGTTACGAGCACCCTGAAATAAGGTTTCTGTGATATATTTTGTTGTTACATAAACAACTATTCCCCATCCATTTCTTGTGGAAACTTTACTTAGTTACTAGTTATGGTGATGTTTAACCGAAGGTATGAAGGACAAATTAGCTACTATCCCCAATTATTGCAGCTCATATAGCTATAAATGGGTGAGGAACCTACAAGCTCATCGTGTCATTTATTTGTAGATATGCTTAAAAATTGTAACTTCAAAGTGACTCAAAAATCATTAACCCTTTTGATTGCTGGCACTTACTGAGGTTCAGCACCCTGGGTGCTGTATTGCTTGTCGTGAGGGTTTCATGAAGATACTTAATCCATAAGAAAGAAAAAATAAAAATTAGTTCAATAAATAAATAACATTAAATGAAAATCTGTAAATTAAGGTGGCACAACATGCTGCAATACATTCTAGACTCAAGGCAGTGTCAGCCAGGAAAACATGCATATGATTTGTTTGGTGGGCTGCTGCCATAAGCTGTATTCGGCCACCAGGTAAAATCATGTGCCGCTGTGGCCGGCATCCAAAGGGTTTATTTAAGTTAATATTTGTGCCAAATGCTGCAAATAATTTGTTTGCAAAATCAATGTGTTTAACAAACAATTGATTGTGGATGCATTATATGAGGGGTGGTGGAAGTTGTAAGGAAGAGATGAGGTTTTCACGGTCCAGTTGCGGGCTAAAGCATCCAGTGTCTCTGCAAGTTGGGCCCCTAAGGGTATCATGGCATACCTGTTGGCTTTACTTTCTAGGCTAGCTATTCACGCAATTTAATTTTGCTGGCTTTTGTTTTTTGTTTTAAAAATATCTGTTGTATATGCCCGGCATTTGGCACAAAAGAGTGGACTAGCCTCTGTAAAACTCTTTAAAAAATGAGAGATTTAAACATTCATCTACATTAGTGATTTCCTGCTATATGCATGTGATGGCTTGTACATTTACTCTTTTTCATTAATCTTCCAAAATATAATTTAATTTCCTGCATATATTATATCTCTCTTCAAGCAACTGATTTGTGTATCTCAAACATTCAATCTTGCATTTTTTTATCACAGATAAACTTTACTCAGATTAACTAAGCCATAAAAAAATAATCAGTAGGGAGAAATTGTTTAGAGTTTACCTATAACAGAAATATTCAGGCAATGTTATATGATTACTCATAAGTATTTATATTGGCATATTAATCAATGGCTGTATAACTCTTGATGATGATAATGTTGTTGATATTCCTCTGCTGTGTGTCTGCTGTGTCAAATAAGTGCATGGATAAATCATAAGCTCATTCGTTATTTGTTCAAACTTACTGAAATAGTGTTCTCATCACATAATTAAAATTTTGTATTTACAGGTCACTATCAGCAGAAGGCTATGCCCTCTGCTGGAGCCTTGCCATTCATACAGAGTTTTGTGTGTGCTTTCAATAATACGTGCCATCGCTATGAAGTGAATGAGACGACTTCAGGTGTCATCACATTTGACGATTCTATGTAAGTATTGACTACATTTTTATTTTCAGTTGATGTTGTCAATTACTGATCTGGTCAGTTTTGTGCCAGATGCATTACATCCTCAATAGCTTGTTATGATGTGAAAAAAACTGAGGGGGTAGTACCAGAAGAATTGGAGGGGTATCATGATTGTTTGTATTCTAAATGTCTATTGGAGCACATAAAGAGAGGCAATGTAAAAAACTGAGTACATATTCTGTTTTGCTTCACCTGGCAACTTTGGGGCTATATCTTCTTTGGTTCATGCTATTTAATTATATTGTAGTGCACTGCTTATTTTCTGGAATCCACTTCATGTTCATAAAATTGAGTCTTCATCATATCATCAACTAGTGCTTCTCATGGACTAATACCTTGTTATAGTGGAAGCCTTGAGTTCTCTTATGACCCCAAGCACTGATCTGGTGGAAGCATTGATAATTGCTACTGGTAGAGCCACCCCTGTTAGATATGTCAATGGGCGGGAGACAGACGTATAATAGTCAGCACAGTATCTGCATCTCAGTGAGGTATCAAATTTGTTTACTATGTACTCATGTGCCTCAACTTTGGAATAATATTTGATTGAATATTTTTAAGCGGACTGACTTCCTTCAAGATATTGAAATGTATTTAAATTGTTCTATCTGTCCTTCCTACTGTGTACTCCACTATCCAGTAGTTTATGACTTGTGGTGCAACTTAGTATGCATAATACTGAATATATGAAAATATCACTGTATCTAATGAGAAAAATACCATTTGATCAATTTCATTCATTAAGAATACACCCCTCTTAAAGTGTTTAAGAAATTGATAAAATCAAATAAGGGCATGAAATAAGTACATATTGCATTCTGATTTGACCTAAGTTATTTTTATGTTCAATAGAATCCTACGCCTTTTGGATGAAATAGAAACAATTGGAAGAGATGAAATTAAACAGAAACAATTATCTGGTATTCAGCATGTATTGAGTGATGTCAAGGATTTGGCAACCTTAATTACCAGCACTGCAACTCAAGAAAGGAAAATTAATGGTAAGTATTAAATTTTACTGCCCCTTACTATTTAAGTGTATTGTATTACTGATCTTAATTTGCAATTAGTTAATATACCTAATTAGCTAATGGTTAAGTAAAAAGGCTGTTTAAGAATGCTTCAAGCTACTTCAAATATGTATGTTAATTTAGTATTTGAAAATAGGCACGTGATATAATTGCCTACATTGAATATTGGTGAACATTTTTTATCTATCCAGATCAGAGATAAGGAAAGGCGTCTTTCGATTTAAAGATAATTAGAGGATATGTGGTAGTGGTCATTGACTTTTTTAAATGAAAGAATTACTAGAAAGGAGACCTCTTTTGAGTCTGATTGGCATTTTGTGTAATAATACTATGTTCAAGATGTCCTGTTTTTTTACTTGAGGTTGGAAAAACGTATCATTCCTCCAGAATTTTTGTTAAAACCTTTCCCTTTGTGCCCCTAAACTTCCTAAAAGCCTCCCTGTTTATTACCAGGATACATAAGTGTTTATGTTGTAAATTCAGTTGTTTGAAGAGGGATAAAATTAAAGAAAGCGATATCACAAAGGAAGATGTGATGTATTTTAAACAATTATTACCACATAACAGTTCAACATTATACATCAGTTACACAGCAACAGATATACCTACATTGAAGAAACAGAAGAAGTATATAATTACAAAAAATAGTGGACTCTCAAGATTATTTCCAACAGGTTAATCTCAGGAAATATATGTACAGAATTAATAGAAAGTTGATGGTTACTGTTTTTCTTTTTCCCCACTATCCATCCATCATTCAATCTTTAGATCTTATGAATTTCTGGCTGTTACATGCTGGTTTTGACCCAATGGATCAGTTTATTTTTTCGAACATTTTTTTTTAAATATTGCCATAGTGGAGCATAATTTGTTTGTGATAGAATAGCTTTTGAAGTGATATGAATCATAATCTGCTAATATACCTTTGTAGTCGAAGGTTTTTTTCCTGTTTGCTTCTCTTAAGATTTTCATTTGGAAAACCAAATTATTCTTTCTGATGGCTCCATTAAATGTTGACTCCCTTCATAAAAAATGTTTGAAAGAGAATGAGATACTAAGTTAGGCTTGGCTTTTAATCTCTTGTTATGGACCACTTTCACTGCTCCACATCTCAAACACTTCTGAATGATCTAATTACAGAATATTTTCATTTTAAATTCTCATGCACTTATCAGTGAGGTTATCTTTGAATCATCGTGTACAGTAAGAGGCCCTGAAATGACCATTAACCAGTTTACTAATTGTTAGGATTGAAATACACATCACTTGGAAGTAATGGATAAATCATAGGTTGTTCACGGAAACCTGAAACTTTCATGTTCGTGACTCCAGCCAGACATACTGACATTGAAACGCAACCATGACTGATGTTCTCTTACTCTTCCATTTCATAAAACTCTGTTTATTATCACTTGGAAAATTTGCCTTTATGCTGGAACAATACTGGTGTGAAAGACAATGGTAGAAGAATGTGATTTTTAGGGTGCTAATAGGGGATATGTATATGCAAAAATCAGATTATTTAATTGTTTTAGGTGCAGGAAGAGCAGATGCTATAATATTCCTATTACCCTTCCCTGAGTGAAAGAATTCGCAAAATTAGCAATGAAAAAAATTATTCCTAGATCCTTTGAATTCGTGCAGTTCATGAGCCAATGAAGCCACCCAGGCATGGTTTGCCTCGGTGAATTGTATGCTCTCATTATTCATTTCTATATGCCTGGATAGCTTACATGATTAATATGGGGATATGGTCCAGTCCATGTAATTGATTTTTTGCTTTGAATTTCACATGTTTTTATCATCTCATCTGGTAACATGCGCTAAAGTTTATTCTCAGATCTCCGCAGTGCTGTGAAGTCTTCATATGTTGAATTTTGGGATTCTCCTCCACGTTGGCTTGTGTCTGCGAAAATTTTGCATCTTTGCAAAAAAGTCATGGGAACTGAGGAATTAGCCTGGAAATTTTCTTGTCAAAGTCAAAATCTGATTGTTATCAGTAACAGAGCGAGTAACATTTAAGTTAGTCTGTTGGTGTGTGGACTCGGGGTTTTTAGTACCTTGCCTGAATGAGGCAGTGGAGCTCTTATTTAGTGTTTAGCTATTACTTATGCCTCTAAGTATGGCGAGAACGAGAGAAAAGTTAAATGTTTCAAATGCATACAGGTTTTTCTAACACGAAGTAATACATTGCTTATTATTATAATTGTTGAATAAAAATAACACGGTGCCACGCCGAGCCCAATATTTGAAAGCAACATGTTTCATTATAATTTCATGTGAATGTCGAATTCCGCACAGAAAATTCTAGTCATAGCGTACTTAAATTAAGGAAACATATTTAAAATATAACTCTTGTATCATTTTAATTACTGCCTGTATGGTGAGTTCCAATGCAGGAAATGATGAACTTAGATGAACTGTGGTCAAAGATTTTTTAAAACCTTTAAGACAGGCGATATTTTGCTATTTTTGTGGAATGTGGTTATTAATATTTGTTCCAGTGGAAGTGGCAGTAATCTTAACGCTTTAAGGGTCGCACAAAGAGAATATTTGGTTTATCTCGCAATGTGAAGAATTTACCACGCCTTAATGACCATAAGTGAGAAAACTTGGGCACGTTGCCCTTTATTAGCGATTAGTATGATATATTTTTATGGGTATTTAGAGAGGACAACCAATATGTTTGCGACAAGGTAGACAGACGATGGGTACTACCAGCTTGCGGTGGAAACTAACTCCTTGCTCGAATCTTCCGTTTCTTCCTTGGAATTGGATGGAAGCTAACTAACGAATCAGACGTCTCAAGGCCGTCCGAATAGCCCGCGCTCGATTGAGTTGATGGCCGTGAAATGCTTACAGCTGTGCGGTAATTGATCCGCTGTGGTGGACTGACACGGCCGGGTGCATTACGGAAGGCGAAGGACGGGGAAACCATTTTATTTTTCATGTTGGCGGAGAGAAAACCTGTCGCGACCATCCGTGGAAGCGAAACGGGAGCAAGGAGTATAGCTCGGCATGCATGCTCACCCGTGGTGCTCGGACGAGTCGAAGGCTTCATTGTCCCCCGTGAAAAAGCCGCTTTCCTCTCGCTCTGTTAGTGCAAGGGGTGCAAGGCGAAGGGTAACGGGGTTATGACGGTAATTATGTGGGTTAACTCTCCAGATGCGGTTTTATAGGTGCGACATTTTTTTTACCTTGGAATAGACGTGTAAGCGTATAAACAATTCGTGATCAGTCCTAAGCCTTAACCTTAACCCTTTCACTGGTATGGATGTTCTGACGCGCCCGGGGGAACGCGTCAAACGCACGTCCGGCGTGAAAAAAATCGTGAAAATAAACTATTCAAAGATTCAAAGAAAAATATTTTTTTAATTGAAAAATATTTTAAACTGAATTGCATTTCCTATAGAGGGTCCTAAATGGGGTTTGCTCCAATGCGGTAAAGTGTTTTTAGTGCCCAGAATACTGTCCATATTTTAAGTGAGGAAAAAATGGGCAGTTTATTTCCGTGAGTAGTACTTTTACTTACTGTATAGATTAAAAATAATGGAGGTCAAAAGTAATAAAACGAAAACCGGCTTGGTAGTAATAATATGTCCAGAATAGATTTTATTGCGGGTAGAACCGAAATTCCTCCGCCATGTAATTTGGTGTCGTAGCGCAAGATGTATGCACATAAAATCAACGGCTGTGACCTAGTTAAAAGACACATCTGGAATTGAAGATTTCGCCGTTGGTGGTGAAAAATCTCCGCTTCGTATCGAACATTTTAGTTCCTCTCGTAAGTGACTCATGAAGATTATTATTGGAACAAATTTTATATTTTAAGCGATCTACTGTGCTAATTAACGAAAATAAAAGACACTCCGTGGTATGAATAGAATTTTTCATTTATTCTTCCAAGCTTGCATATCAATAACTGGGGCGCTTGGAATTTGGCACAGTTGCCAAGATAAATCGGAACAATAACACGAAAGTAGAACAAAAAGATGTGCAAGCTATCGGGATTAATATGGAAAAAGTCAAGAGAATAGATTATTCAAAGCAGAGGCTTATTCTTGTTCTGGTTCGTCTTAGATGCAGCACATTGGGATCACGAGCTAATATTATTCAGAACAACGACATTTTAAAGCAGAAAAAAATAGTGAAAAAAGGAATTATGTGTATTGAAAAATGCATGGGAGAGAATAATTTATTAAAGCAGATGGCTTTTTTTTTAGGGAGATTAGGTTGTTGCTTGGGTAATAAAAGATCTAGGACAGGACAAGTGACAATTATGACATCTATATGAAATATGTCTGCGGTAGAATGCGAACCTTTGGGAAATGTTTAGTCGGAATTCGTGGTCGGCCCGAGAAGCCTCGAATGAAACCTCGAACGTTGTGGCTGGGGATGCTCCGAGTTCTCTCTTAGCAGATCTCGTTTGTGATGTGGAATAGCAATTTTAGGTCGGAGGTCAATCGACGATTGGTTAGGTGCATAAGACCAATGGATATGATGACTTGCGTGCGAACAGCCTCTGAGGGATAAAACGCGATTGCGGAACGTGACAAAAAATCTACGGGGAAGTCATTTGAGAATGGTGGGGCAGGATATTTTCCATATCGGGTGGCCAGTATCCTAAAATAGTCTGGTCGCATCCGATAGGCTCTTCTTTCATAGCTATGGAGTGCGTAAATGTGGCTGGATGGTTAAAGAATACCGACAATGGATTATTGAATGCAACTGCAAATGTAGCATTTCTAAATCTAAATAATTTGAGAAAAACTGCTTTGTTGTTATGTATCTTGATATTTGGTACTGAGAATTATTTTTGCAAACCTGGTTCCGGTCTGTGGGAAAGTGGGGATGCCGTAAATACGGTAGATTTTCCTTGAGCCTATTGTCTTAATTTATTTAATCGAAGGACTTGATCTGGTTTCAACTGAAATATTTTGCTCCATTCTGTAACGAAGTTTAGTGCATTGGATTTTTGCTGCGTTACTATCTGTCTACCCAACCATTCTTTTCTATCTCACATGATGGCAGAGAAAAACCAAATGTAGAATAGTTGCTGTTATATAGTTGAAGCAGCCGTTGATGAGTCGTCTTCGAGAAAGATTTTGACTATTTTAAATGAGTGGGTGACGGAGAAGGCTTGTACATATGATTGAAGGATTCGCTATCGTTTTATATCTGTGTTGAATTCTTTGTTGATAGTTATTATATCTGTCTTAGGGATTCGTGATAATTTTTACGAATTTTTTTTTCCACGGTCGTCAATTAAATAAGCGAAAAGATTTGGCGCAGGAAAGTGAAGTCTTGCTTTATTTTTTTGGAAAAAAATAATCACTCAGCATGGCCTTCGCGCGAAAGTTGACCTTTAGCGTGGAGTATATTTTTATGGTGGCGTGTTCTTTCTTTTTTATTAATTAGGCTGTCGTTGGTATGGATAAATTTTCATGTTAGTACAGAAAGTCTTCAACTTAAAACTTTCTATCTTTTCTGCGTGTTAACTGCAAAATATTGCTGCAGCCAGTGTAACAGTTTTTCCTGTTAACGGTTTCAGTATAGTCTCATGTTTTAGTTCCGTTCCATCTATTCTCTTTTCAATTTATGTAAACGAATAACATGAATTTTTTAAAATATCTGATAAATCGTTTGTGAATATTCTTCTCCGTGACAGCACCTTCACAATCCCGCGTATCATAATGCTGGTTTTTCTCTAAACTCCAAGAAGGCAGTATACGAGAGGAAGTCTGTTAACATCCAGGGTCGTATTCTAAGACGTTCCTAGAGGAACGACTCTTCCTCTATGACGCGTTTGTGGTGACAACTCTACCTCCAAGCGTTTTTTAAACGTACCTCTTCGGTTGTAGGCTCAACGCTCTCTACAAACAAACGAATCTCTTGATCCTATTAGTAGCATGGCTCAGACCATCCTCCAAAATAGAAGGAACAGTTCCAAGGCCTAATATGGCGGAATGCGTCGATTACCTCCGGATTTAGGCATTTTTTTCCAGACACATCACGCAATATTTTATTTATTTCATCAACCTGAATACAGCCTCGAGGGCCATTTTACATCAGGCGTTGTAACAATAACAAAGGACAACACACACAACCATGTCCAGGGAGGAGAAAAATCCTCCAGTGGCGGGACTCGAACCCGCGACCTTTGGGTTGGCAGGCGAGGACGTTACCCCGCCGCCACCGAGGCCGACGAGCGATGAAAATATCTTTTTCCATCTTTAATTATTCTTCTTCTTCTTGCTGTTTCGTTAAAGCCGCAATGAACTGTGGGCAGCAAACGTCACACGAAACGTCATCGAAGCATTACGTAGTTATGAGAATTTCAGCGATCTACTCAACAGTCCCTCCAAGCCCCTCCATCGAAGAGGAAGAGTTTGGTTTCGCTGTAGGAACGTTCTAGAATACGAATAGTGGGTAGAGTCACAACTCGCACTCTTCCTCCTCCGGCGAAGAGTAAGAGGAAGAGGATGGTTTAAAAATACGGCCCCCAGTCTCACAAGTTTGGAAGTAAGGAACCGCTTCATTCAAATGTTTATTTGGAGCATGCTCTTATATGACAGGGAGCTTTAGACGATTACTGCAGCATAACAAGAAGGTTGGAACTTCACTACTTGGAATCAGTGGAAATGTGGTGTTATCGAAGAATGATTAAGGTGAAATGGATGGAAAGACTAACCAATGAGTACCTACCTAAGTTCGAAGAGATATTCGATGGAAACTCTCCGGAGGGAAGAGACGCATTCTACGACACAACATACTCTTGAAGATTGTACTGGAAGAAGGTATAAATGGGAAAAACTGTCGAGGAAAGCCAAGGAAGCAAGACATGAAGCAAATGGGACGTTAAAATTAAGACTTAGGAAGGAATGAAGTGGTTAGCTGAGAGAAAAGGAGAGCTGCAGCAAATCAATATTCGGTTGATGATTATATTATACATTTATTGTTAATTGACATGTCAGTATCTTCGTTAGTTGTGTTGGTGTGTTTGAATCCCTCGTGATAATATTGAGCCGTCTCTGTGGTGGAGTGGTGCTCATCTGGATGAGTCTGATGGAGATGCTATCTTGAACGGTTTCAAGCACACTCCCTAGAGTGTCACGCTTGTGTTTAGATACTAGGAGGCGAATTTGTAAATTTAAATTGGTGCGAATACAGGTGTTAGGCAAAAACTGCCCTGGCGTTAAGTCAAATGGGATCGGTTGTAGCCCTGTTTCGCTGAATTGTAGCTGTATTACCTTTCAGAGCTTCGATACTAGTACAGGATAGATAGGTTTTAACTCGGAATTTTATAATTACATAACTATTTCTTGACCAGTATGTTCATACACCCCTGCAGGTGTCGTGAAAAAAAGTCCCACTCGTTCCCAGGTGGGATAACCAAAATATCCTGGAATTCCTGGAATGTCCCTGGAACTTGGATTTTACGGCTAAAAATGTACCTACATTCGTGGGAATGTTTTTGTTTGGCTTCAAATCTACCTCCAATAATGCTAGAAATAGGTATTTATTCCCCTTTCAAATTAAAAATCCCTGGAATTTTAGCATCCTGTCAAAATCCCTGGAATTACCTGAAATAACCTTGGAATCGGCGTAGATTATTGAAAAATGTGTAGTAGGCTAATCTTTTTCCCTTTCTGTTAAGCTTACAGTGCTAGCAGTACGCAAAACCATGTTGCAAATTGTGATACAAGCAAGCCGCTAGGTACAATTATTCTTTGGACCTGTTTGGCAGATTTGGCCTGAAGCACCCATTGACTTGACCGTGCGGGTTCAAATTTTAGGGGGGCGGGAGGGGTATGGGGAAAAGTTTAAAAAAATTAGCATTGAAAATTGTGTCAACGAGCTAGAGATGGGTTTTAGGTGTCGATTTCATGTGATTCGGACCCAATAAATTCAATTGCAGCCTTAATTTACCTCTTTGACGACCGGAAGTCGAAGTATCGCCGCCATATTGGAAAATGGCGGCCTGGATGCGTGAGCCCCCCCCGGTAGTCAACATGCCCATGGGGGTCTTTTCCGGGGTCGCGAAATGCGTCTGTGGCACCAAAATACAACTTAAAGAACTTTTATTCCACTACATCTATCGCCTATAGTATATCAATCGTCCACTCGCATATTGTATCCATAACCGATACCTGGATCCTTAGCTACTCCCGTGGCAAAAGCGGGCACTCAAGTCAAACATGTTTGAGTTTTGTGGCCGGTGAAGCGGCCAGTAGCAGGTCACGTGTCCTACTGGCGGCCATTAATGGACGGTTCCAAAGTGCAGTTGCCGCCAGGAGAGCTCCTGCAGTCGTGGTGTGAGGTTGTGTCGTGCTGTTTTGGCTGTTGTGTGTTACAATGTCTTTTTCCAAAGTGAACAAAGAAGCTAAGAAGAAAATAAAAAATATTTTGCCCACCCTCTACGTTGATTCAATATGGTTTGCAGTTACACGCTCAAACTAACAGCAATTTCACCTACTGCTTCATCTAATGCTTCCTCGAACTCATTATCACTAAATTCTTTATCATCATCATCCATTTTTTCACAAGCAACACTGTGTAGGTACTCAACCAGCTCTCTCGACTCACTGGCGTCCACTAATAAGAAGTTATTGGAAGCCATTAATGACCTCGTGTATAAGCATACTGACCGGTAAATTTAGTGGCGCCCACTTCTGTCCGCCACAACCGGCTGCCACTACTGGCCCCGTGTACAAGGGCCTATACTGTTATTTAATAAAAAATACTTGTTTGTTGCTACAAATACACATGTAGACATGCTCTTGCCATTGTGCGTTAAGTTGAGAGAGATATTTGTAGGTTGTTAGAGGCAGGAGCGGATCCAGGAAGCAATCTTCGAGGGGGGGGACTTTGGAAATGTTTTTGAAGATATGGGTCTGTACGTGGACGCGCGTTCCTGCGCCTGCGTCCTTATGTGAATCTCATGTCATGCATTTTATATTTACTGATAACTATGTCTATATATTTTTCCTATGCCTATTGGCGCTTTGTTTAACATAATTAACTCTGGGTTTTGTTTACTCCTACCCTCCAATTCTATCCGAGATCTAGTGCAGCCTGATACGTACAGGGAGCGCCAGAAGGAAAAGAAGCAACATTCAACGAATTATCTGTCTGCGTACGCCTTTAAACACTATCCGATTAAGTACTTATAAAAATCAGTTCTTTTAAAAATAAAGTTCAGTTTTTATTGGAAAAACGAGTGTAGATTTTAAAAGTGTGTGGGGGAGCAGAAATAATTATATAAGTTAAAGAGACTTGCTTCGCAAACTTACTGGAAACTCATACTTATTTAAATGAGAGGCGTCCAAGAGAAATGGCAGGTCTCACAAAGTTTCGTTTCCGGAATTCTTAAATACAAGTCGCCGCCTATGGGATGCACACTAGGTACGTACACATACATTACTCTGTACGTCTTGGAATTGCAATTTGGCGAAAAGAATAACTAGTGTTATTTTACTCCTAAAGTTAATGGACTACTTACTGGAGAACATTTCATGCAAATGGCTTCCAGAAGCGTGTTGCATTCGATTTTGGGCTCAGTATAAGTGTCATGCAAGATATTCGCAGTGAATATTGAGAACTTAAATGGCCGTGTTTGAATCTAATGGCATACATACAGTAGACTCCTGTAGACTATGTGCAGCCTAGACACTGCTGTCATATATATTACTCTTCTTATGAAACGATTCTGGATATCTTACAATTAGAGGTTGTGCGTGTGATTTCGTCGCCAGCAAAGAAAGTGGAGATGTGTCAAATAAAAAAAAACAAAGATCAGCGTGGTTTTGTACTCCAAGATACGAATCGAGGCTTTCATTGAAATCACAGCCTAGCCACTATATATACATGTGGAAGTGATAGGTATGTACGTACATAAGACTGGGTGAATGTCATTGAATCGCCAATTTCTCATGTTATTTATAGGGATGAGTGGGAAAGGCATTTCTGGTTTCGGGACGGGACGGGAAAAATATTTTCTTGATGATTTCGGGACGGGAATCGGGAAAGAGAAAAACGCTTTTGCTACACATTTTTACTCTAAATGTATTTTAAACAACATAACAGTATGAAATGAAAGTTACCTGTTAACAAAAAATAGGATCAGTTGTATGTCGTGTTTAATTATACTTACCACTAAATATAAATTTTTTTACATATATTTATTATTTTATAATTTAAAAAAGTTTTACTTTTAGAGACAGTAAAAGTGTAATAATTATTGGGGGAGATTTTAATCTGCCATCTATAGATTGGGATGCTTACACTGCAAAACCGAATTCAAGGAATAGGGAAATCAGCGAGATATTACTCAACACACTTGCTAATCACTCACTTGCCCAAGTAGTTGACAAGCCTACGAGAGGAAATAAAATATTAGACCTTTTTGCAGTAAGCCATCCGAAGTTGATAAAACAACTCGATATTATTGACGGCATAAGTGATCACAGAGTAATTTTTGCAACCTTAAAAATTGAAGTAGAGTCAGCTGTAAAACTGAAACGCAATATTTATTTATTTGATAAATGCAACTTCATAAAATTGGGCGAGATGCTTAATGATTCGTACACGGACTTCGTAGCTAAAACAGAGGATAAAAGCACTGATGAATCATGGAAATATTTCTTAGAAGTTCTACGACAGGGAATCAACGAATATATTCCGCAAAAATTGAAATGTGACAGTAAAGAACCTCGCTGGTATAACAACGATGTTAGGAGGGACCTTAAGAGACAGAAAAAACTGTACAACTTGTTCAAAAAGTCAATTACGTTAGGTGACAAATCGAAGGAACTTGAAGCAAAAGAAAGTTACGCTGCGCAACGCTCAAAAACCAAGAAATCAATGCGTACTGCATTGCGAAATTTCAAGAAAAAAGTACTCGGTGAATTACTCAAAGAAAATATGAAATCTTTTTGGTCATATGCGAGAGAGCTTCAGGGAAAATCTTCAACCGTAGATTCGTTATTTGATAAAGATGGCAAACTTGTCACCGATAATATCGACAAAGCTAACACGTTAAATTCCCACTTAGAAAGTGTATACACTACAGACGATACTGCATGTAATTTTGACATTTCATTCACTGAGGAACCGATGAAAGAAATCACTATTTAATGCGATGGGATAACTAAACAGCTACAGTCGATAAAAAATAGTAAATCTCCGGGTCCGGAGGGAATACCCGCGCGTGTCTTCAAGGAATTAGCGCCACAGATCCCACCGTTCTTAGACATAATATTCAAGAAGTCATTGTCTGAAGGAAAGATACCAATTGACTAGTAGACTGGAAAATTGCAAACGTTACACCGATATTCAAAAAGGGAAACAGACACGACCCAGGTAACTATCGACCAATTTCATTAACGTCGATTATAGGCAAGATACTCAAACATATCGTCGTTAGCAATATCATGACGTTCCTGGACAGTCGTAGCGTCCTCCATGACTGTCAGCACGGCTTTCGGAAAGGTACCTAGATCATGTGAAACACAGCTCGCGCTCTTTCTTCATGACGTTCTCAAATCTGGCGAATCGAAAAGACAAGTGGACGCATTATTCCTAGATTTTAAGAAAGCTTTCGACACAGTACCTCACAACAAACTTTTATACAAATTACAGTCATGCGGCCTAAACGAAACAGTAGTACACTGGATACGCGACTTTCTGAGTGATCGTAAGCAAAAAGTAGTTCTTGACGGAATTAGCTCTGATGTAGTTAAAGTGACATCAGGTGTCCCACAAGGAAGCGTAATCGCCCCCCTTTTGTTCATTATATATGCATAAATCACCTATGCTCTCGAATTAGCAGTAAAATACGTTTATTTGCTGACGACGCTGTCATCTATCGCGAAATTAGTGATCACTCTGACTTTGAAATTCTATCATCAGATTTAAACAACGTTCATGAGTGGAGCCAAGAGTGGGGACTCGAACTTAATCTGAGCAAATGCACGGCGCGCCGCGGCGGTGCATTTCTTGCGGAGGTCGTCCAACTATCCTTATGTATATGCTGTGGATGGTGTTAACATAAAGGCGACAGATGAAGTGAAGTATCTGGGAGTTACGATAACCTCGAAACTATCGTGGGGATCACATATAATAAATATTTGTGGCAGAGCTCTGAAGAAGCTAGGATTCGTCAAGCGTATTGTGGGAAGATTTTTAGATGAAAAAGTAAAAGAGAGGTGCTATTTCGCACTCGTCCGGCCACACCTTGAATATGCAGCGAGCATATGGGATCCGGTGCAGAAAGACTTAATTCGGGAACTTAATAAAATACAAAGGAAATCTGCGCGATTCGTCAAAAACTGCTACGGGCGTACAGACAGCGTTACACATATGTTAAACGAATTAGGTTGGGAGCCGCTAGAGACTCGGAGGCTGCGTGCTAGGCTTAGATTACTTGAGCAATTAAGAATAGATATCTTTCAGAGCGACACGGAGAACATCATATTAGAACCCCACTATATTTCCAGGTCCGACAGAAACGATAAATTAAGAGAGATATTTTGCCGAACGGATAGGTATGGGAATTCGTTTTTCCCCCGAACAATAAGGGACTTTAATAAATGCTAGGTGTAATTTCATTAGAGCGTTTCCTTTTTATATGTAAACGGCTGGTGTCCTAACACCCCCCGCCACACGCCTATTGAGGCGGCTTGCGGGGTAGTATGTAGATGTAGAAAAGTTCTTCTCTGGATAGCCTGATAACGTGAAATAAAAGTGACCTTTATACAAAAATAGGGTCATTAGTACGTTATTTTACCACTAAATATAAACAAAAAGGGAGGAATCAGGCGAGATGTTGTGGAATATGAACATTCCAGAGCTTAGGGAGGATGCAATGCACACGCTTTGGCAGACGTGGAATGGTCATTTGGTTAAAACTATCTTGGAGGTTTTGCGATATGAAAACATCTAAAGCTCATAGATTAACCTAAATAAATCTGACCAGACCTTGGAAGTGCGCACACTTCCATGATGATGATTTTTGATGTTGATGGTTGTTGAAACAATGATGATTGCCATTTGATATGTGGTTTTGTTGGTAAGGGTAGGAATACATTAGTGATTCAGTTGGGAGAAACTCCAAACTTGTGAATCCTAACTGATGGACTGAGTGCTGCTCTTGAAGTGCTCTCTTCATAGTAGGTACCCCAATCAAAATTTTGTTTACAAATTGTACACAGGATTTCCTGTATACATTGTGTACAAATTGTATGAAAAATGTGTATATAGTACACAAATTTGGCTTTACACAATTTATATTCATTGTCATAAAATATGTGCTGTTAGTAAAGTTAGAAAAAGTATTAAGTTAGAAAAAAAGCCACAAAACGCACTGTAGGAAATACTATCACGAATGTTTTTTCTATAGATCTCGCATGAGAAAATTCTGACCTATGACGAATGAAAAACGCAGTAATGGCAGTGAAGCAGGAGAGGGACAAACTTGAACCTGATACGGTCATTCATCTAAGTTGTCAGTCCACTCTAGTCATACATATACGATATGATGCCATTAGAACGCATACTATTCACTCGTATTTAAAGTTCCGCATTGATAGCAGCAAAACGACCGTGTTCACCAAAAGCATCGGACGAGTACGAAAAGTGCATTTTTCAATCCGCGCGTCCCTCTTTTTTCCTAGGCATTCCAATATTGGAATAAAATAGCATCGAGCTACTTTAATCCGAAGATATTTGAAGTGAATACGGCTTCCCTTGTTTATCGAGAAAAAAATGTAAAATCAAAAAAGCGCAGTCATATAGTTCCAAGCATAGCGGAAGAACTTGATATGATATGGTTACTCTAGAAAGCTCACTACATTAAAATGAAAACATTAATTAGTAATAGTTTGCGCATAAATACATCGCCCCTGAAATTTTCTTTCCCCGAATACTTTGCGATGATAGGTGTGCGCTAAAATTTGACCTGACATTATGGGTTACTACAGAGCGAAATAGTGTGACCCAGTTTTAAATCCCTTATCCAAACTATTGTTCTTTTATTGTGAATATCGCACATTCTAGTAGCAAACTTAGCATTGTAATTTCACCTACACCAGATTTATCTACGTACCTAATTAGATCAAAGAAAAAGTTGTAAGCGTACTTATGAAATATGCGTTTCCTGGCTTACTTTCGGAAAGAATTAGCAGCCATAAGCAGAAATTAAACGAAGGTCCGAAACGAAGTAAATGACTAAAAACAATTCGCGGGAGTTCAAATATAAAATGGATTGCACTGCCACAAAAATACGTGATAGCAAACATAAGTCAAAATTGCAATTATTCTTAACATTAATGAATACGCTTGCAAATTTAAATAATAATAAAAACGAGTCCATATAATTTCCAAAATGCCAAAATTAATTCTTGTCATTTTACCCTATATTGTTTCAGTTTTTTTCCTTGCAATATTTTACTGTCTCTGGAATTAAGTATGGAGAAAATCCACAATGCACATCGTAGGAGTTGCTTTTACGAATGTTTTTCTTTCAATTAATCGCGCATGGTGCTTGATAAAATCTGGCTGAAGGGGAATTAAGAAATTGAGTAATGGCGGTGAAGCAAAAGGGAGATAAACCTTATACGATACGGGGCCTTATACGATCGCCGTAGGTAAGAGGCGTTTGAAATTATTAGGAGCTCGGAGACAAAACTAAGTCAATCATGGATATCGACTAAACTTATTTTTAATATTCAAGCTATGAGGTGTTTTCCTCTAAAACATGAATATTGTTGCCTTCAGACGTAGACATGGACTTGAAGAGTATCGGGGATAAAGCAAGCCTAATGAGATATCGATGTTATTGAGCAAAGTGATTTTATTTTGGATTCGACAATTCATTAGGTATTATTCAGCTCCCTTGCGTGAAACAAAATATTGTGATAGCCGGATAAACTTCTATCTTCTCTTCAAACATTTTCTGTTTAGGAACTGTCCCCGCAATGAATTGTTAACTAAGGAGAGGAGTAAAAAAAGGCCGCACTCATAGGATTCCAGAATGGAAGGTGGGCACAATCGAGATATCAGCCTGCTTAATGATCTTAATATTATATTATATGATATCTTTGGTTCACGGATTATACTCGCTCTTAATTTAAGTTCAAAATTGAATAACAAAACGGTCACTGTCACAAAAACGATAGTATCAGTACGAAACCTGCATTATTTCCATCCGCACGTCCCTCCGATTTTCTGAGCCCCGCATTCTCACGAAAATATTCGCTGTGAGAACGTGAAGTTCCAATGCCCTTCCAAAATCTATACCGTGAGCCATGTCATTCAATACATGCCAGGGTCCTTTACATGGACAAATCAGATAAACGAAAATAATTAAGCCGCGTTATTAAAAGCATAGAGTTAAGACTTAATTTCACGCCATTTCACTAAAGCTAGGCGTTGAAAAAATGGAGCAATAAATGGCATAAAATAAGTGTCGTGAGCACAAAAATGTTGACATTATGTGGGAACATATTTACAGATCTAATTTCGCTACAGTGACTAAAATAGGCTTCTTTTCCTTTCTCTTTCAATAAATTAGCTCATGGTAAGCAAAAAAACTTCTATGCCGTCAAAATTTAATGCTTTCCGCCTCTATTATTAATTAATAATTATTAGTGTTATATTTAATAAATCTGTCTTAAGCGTCATAGATGTGGCTTATAACATATAAAGGAATGTCGAAACAAGCAGAAATACCCAGAAAGTCATGATGTTTTCAAGTAATAGAATTATTTGAATAAATCTAAATGAAATTATTCATAAGTTCTCTTCGACACGATTCGATCTCTTCGAGCGACGATACGCGGTAATAGCCTTTTCTAGGGAAAAAATAATGGAAGATATGTCATTTGCAGCGGGATTATTCCCCGTACTCAATTGGAGACTTACAATGGATATTTGAGTCCTGGCTTCTACATGGTAGCTTTCTATTACGAGAGAGATCTGGTGACTTTGGCCGACAGACGGATCGTTCATCTACTCATTTTCGCTCACACATAACCAACCAATAGCAGGTCAAAATCGTCCTTCGGGTGGAGGTTCCCTTTCGACAAGTGAGTTCGGAAGGAGGGCCGTTGTTCCGCTCGGAGAGTTTATTGCTCCCCCGCCCCTCGATCTCCCTATATTATTATTACATATGTTTACACTGATTTCAGAAGGAAGAATATATATATCTAAAAATGTAAGTTTTGTTAAAAAAAGTTTAAAATAAACTTGTGCAATAGATATTTGTTCAATGTGAATGTTTTGAACTCGTGTTACTTATTATTTATAGCATATTTCACTCATTATATTTAAATGTTTACGTATTTTCTCCGCCCCTGAAAGTTAGCCAACCTGTTTTTAGAATTTTCCCGTGGTCCATTCACTCATGGTAAAAATGGCAGAAAATTCTTTAGTAAGGTAATTTTTTAGAGTAAGGAAGCTTATTGCCATTGGTTTTTGGAGCCTTGTTATATGCAGCTAACACTCAACATGGTGAACGGGAATATTATTATTTTTCCATGAACGGGAAAATTATTTTTATTCTCGTAAAAACTCCGAACTCAATTTTTTTCTTCCTCCCTGAGCGTATGTATTATGAAGAATAGATCCTTATCGGGGGGCGTGTGTGTCTGGACTTGGCATTCCAAGCTGTTGCGGCGTGTACCACCGGTGGTACACGACGGCCTTGAAGCCAATCTCCCGTGCACCACCGGTGGGTCATGACGCCTGTGAGGAGAGACGGCCGTGACCCGTCTCAAACGTGTTAAAGACGGGCCTTCGTCACACTTTCACGAGTAAGCAGTGAAGATAGGGTCACCGGCAAGAACCCTGTATAGGGTTCTTGGTCACCGGCCTGCACTTCTATTTACTGACAAAAGTGAAACGAAATGCGCAACAACGCTCCTCTTCTCATTGCGCGGTATAATCAATTCACATATGCGTATATTATTGCGTTTAAGTTGAAAATAGGCTGATTTGTTGCGTTCATGTGGGAATAATCATACTTTTAATGGATAAAAATGGGATATTTTTTTTACTAATAAATACATGAAAAATATTTTTTTGCCATTTCCTACTAGTTTTTTGTATTCGTATCGTCAATCCGCATTTTTTTCGCATATTAACTAATTTCTAATTTCGCAGATATTTCGCTTTTATCCCTAATGTTCGCAGAAAATTCGCCTTTATTGCAACATACGATTTTTACATTATGATAAACATAGATTTGAAGTGTTTTGGAAACCGTGCTGTAATGATGCAGTAATTCCTGACTCATTGCATCCCATGCTTGCAGCCTCCAACTCATGGATTTAGAGGCTTATGTCCGTACCTCTACAGCCCCCGAAGTATAGTAGAGAACTGAAGATAATAAAACATTTCTTTGGCAGATGGCTCTAAATAACAAATAATTGATAAACTCCTGAATAAAAAACAACAGAAGTTGGCTATCAGAAGCATTTGTAATTTCCCAGAGCCTAAGGAATGGCGCTAAAACATGTCTGTTACCTTTCCTATAAAATAGCAACAAATAACTCCCAGTGGGCACATGTAAAGTTTCTTTTAACAAATCTGCAACATTAGGAAACCTTCTGTGCAATATCAAAGATGATTTTCAGTCCACACTTCTGTCAGGAGTGTATAGGAGAGGGTGTGGAGATTGTGTAAAATGCTACATCAGACAGAGTGGTAGTAACTTCACCACCCTTATGACAGAACACAGGAAATGTTGGGAAACGTGTGTCAAGTCACATGTTAAATGATTCTTTCACATGTGGCCAGATAGTCTCCCCATTAGAGACAAATGATTTCTTTCTCTTTATCTTGCAGGAAGTCTGAGTTTGAGGAATGTAGTAAAAGACCCAAAAATACTGATGCTTAAGTTAACAAAGGATCCTTTAAACTTGACCGATAGTGTAGCTGACACCATTATCAATAGTGATTTGTTAATTCAAAACATTTCTTTGGTAAGTATTGTAGATTATTTTTTGTCCACTTTTATTCATTGCTAATGTAGCATTTTGAAATTTTCTCATTATGGAGTGTTGCTACCTCTTAAGGTTTAAGAAGGAAACTATAATTCTTGCTCTGAAGTAGCTGGTGAACTCACAAAACATTTATAATGCTCAAAATTATAGTTAATATCACACCCCTGCTGCATACCTTTTCTCACAGGAGAGATGGAACTGATGGAACTACAAACTATCGAGCTTTAAATTAGTTAAATAATTACCTTATCGTCTGGTTTTTGAAATCCCTTGAAATAATGTAAAAAATTCTTAGTGTTGATATATTATGGTAGTATTTAATTACGTGCATGGCTCATAAATGTCAGAGTCAGGGTACTGTTGGTATTAGGTTTTCTTCATGGATGATTTCCCTTTTGATAATTCAATGCCAGGATTAGATTTTTGCCATTGCAGTAGATGCATTAGATCCATTCAACTCTGGTGTACTTTTAGGTTTGGGCACCAGTTGTACTCTTTTTATCAGTGTCCTGCTGATTTCTGGACCCTTTCATCAATCTCCAAATTATCTCTTTGGACTGATCTTTGCATTAATTAGAGAACATACATCACTTCAGTGAGCAATACAGCACTATCATGTACCCACCTAAGTGATTAGGTTGTGATGTTGACAGAAGTCATTAAAGAGTTCTAGGTGGTAACCTTTGAAGAGTTGCCAATGATAATATGCATCCATTTGATAGGGTTTGTTGTTCTATTTTCCTTCAATGTTTATTTAATACCAGGGCAGCCATGTATCTCTGCAACAAATGTGTTTTAATCAAAATTTCTTTAAAATTAGCAAATGACTAAATATAGAAACTCATCATGGTTTATCTAGTAAATATTGAAATTTTATTTCAGGAAGATCTGATGTCATCTGATCCAAAAAAATATTTATGTGATGCTAACTATGTTGTTAGTATGCTCTCTTCTGTGACTTACAATGAAACAGAAAGAGCTTTAATGGAACTATGCAGTATGAATGAAGATCGACTGAATGCAGTTTTAAGAGAAGTTGTTAATGAGCTGAATAGTACTATAATGCTTAACCAGGTAACAATATGTATGTTTTGCAAACAGTTAGAAAAGTAATGTGGAATAGAATAGAACAACCATTCTATGGTATATATTCAATTGCAATTTTTCCATCGTGATGGGAAGCAATGATATTAGTGCTTAAACAGTATTTGTACAAAGGGCCCTCTTAAGTCCACTCACTTGAAGGTCGTGTGTTCAAATTCTGTCTTGAAGTTGGTGATCTCTCAATTATTGTGCTCTCCTGAGTAGATTTCGCTGTACAATGTGACCTCAAACATCAGATTACTTTTGAAAACCTTATCTGTATTTTATGGAACCTGGAGTTTTTTGAGACCTTCTATAAAAGAGCCATCTAATGGGGTTGGTGATAAATAATCTGTTTCTTAGGAATCTTCTTTTGCTGTCTTTGAATCAAGATCGGCCTGTTCTAAATGTTGATAACTCCTGCAGTATAGTACCCTAAACAGTCCATCACCTAGCCACCTAGCTATCTACCCATGTCCCTCACCAGCCCCTAGTCTTAGCAGATATCTCCTTCAACTTGATATGGAAGCGATAACCTTAACCACTATGCCTGAGTAGAGGTGAGGTCTGAAAACATTTCCACTTGTGGAAAAGGGGGATAAAGCTCTGATGAGAATTATGGGAAGTCAAGTTTGCTCAAAAAGAATTTATTATTCATTTCTCTTGGCCATATTTTTGTTTTGGCACTGCATCATAAATTCACAAAATCTTTGGTAGGCTATATCCATGTTGTGGTAGAAGAATGGTGAGAGCATAGGATGTACTTTCATAGAATTGGAAAAAATTTGGATTATCATCATCAATGCTATATTTGGTGTAGGTCTGGTCCCTTGGAGGCTTCTGGTCTACTTCTGCATTACCCTGCATACTCGGCTCCTCGCGAATCACTGAGTTTCTCACTGTTAGTACTTTTTGGGAGAACTTGAAATAATGGAGAGAGACTTCTCAATAGAGATGTTTAATTTGACAGAGACACATGAGTACAGCATATTATAGGAGGCAGACTCATGCTGTCTTTCTTTGCTGCACTCCAGCCCACTTTCCACATTGTATAGTGCTGCCCTTTATAGACTCAACAAGCAATCACAATATAAGACAACATTCACCATGCACAAATTTCTTCTTTCCTCACACCATTAGGGGCCATTCAAGTATTATATAAGACGTTTTGGGGAGGGAGGGGGGCTGGGATTTTCTTACATTGCCTTACGTAGGGGTATGAGGGGGTCTGAGACAGTCTTACGTAAGATATGTCTCTTCTGAATTTGTATTTTTATTACTTTTTAAAATTATTTTCGCAGGAAAAATCTTACTTTTTAAGATCACCGCCACGGCAATATGCCTGAATGTATGCTAAACTATAGAAAAATGTACAACCATTTCGTTGCGTTCATCAGTTTGGAGATGTAGCATTTTCAAAGATCATATGTTTTGCAAGTTGTGCGTGCAGCGAATCATGAAATATCAAAAACCTTAATTGATACCAGTGATGAGGTCCGTTTTTGCAAATTTTGACATAGAATCCCCCCATAGTTTACTATCTATGTCCATGGTTTCAAATATGTCTGATTAGGTAAGATTGGGAGGGGAGGATTTACAAAATCTTATGTTGTCTTACATGGGGGGCAGGGGGGAGGATTAAAAAGTGGTAAAAATTGCCTTACGTAATACTTGAATAGCTCCTTAGAGATTGCCGCAAAACTAGAGCAAGGCAGTAAGATATTCAACACATGTTTTCAATTTAGTCCTTCCCCTATTCAAATTCCTTTTACTATAAACTCTTGATTATTCATTGGCAGATTATTCAGTTTGTGGATTATCCATGCTACTCTCTCCTCCTTACATCTCAGAATTTCCATAGTTAGTTCACTAATGTGTCCCAATCTGCACATACATTCATGTTGAATGGAAAGCACCCATATTATTCTCACATAATTATATTTTGTTATTCATTCTTTGCCATAATAATGGTTTCTCCATAATAATTTCTCCATACCAATTGAAATGTTTAATCCATTTACATCTTCATATTTTACATTTTTCTTGTTTATCTGTGTTATTTGACTATATGTGCTTCATTAGTATGGATAATCAAAAGTTTGCTGTCCCTCCCTTCTTCATGATATGCTAACACCCCCTAGCACATGCCCTTCCAGCAGGTTGCAGGGTAGTACATGTGTAAATTGGTTCCAATTATGTTCAAGGATAAAGATTTGTATTTCTAAATGCATGGGATGGATTGTAATAAGGAGTATGTACTATGTATCACTTTCAAAAGTCGTCCACCCGGTGAGCACGACCATCTCTGCGTTCTGCTGAAATCAAGCTTCGCATATTGCATATGCAATCCATGACTTCTGGGGGTCAATTTTACTGCTACGGCCAGCACAACTTGACTTTATTTTGTACTCACTAAGAGACCCTTGTGTGACCTTCTCCCTCCGACAATGAATAGCCAAAAAAATCCCACCCACCACTCCCAATAGAATTCGCCGGCTAAAGAAGCCATTAAGTGTTTTCAGCTTTGAGCTGGGACTTCTCAGTATTTCTTGTGCTCGGAAGATGGCAAGAAATTCCCAGTCTCTCCTCATGGCATGGTTCGCTGTGGAAAAGTGCATTAATATTGCGCAAAGGGGACAAATTGTAGCTTCGTTTGCATACAGGAAAACCAGTACCTAATTTATAAAGTACTAGTTAATATGTTGCCAAAATCCACTGGTACAAAATCAGCTCATAAAATGTTCTCCACAATGAGAAAAGAAAGATAGTTTTAAGAGATCTGAATTTTTATTTTGCTCATGATAAAATAGTTGAGATAGCTATTACAATGAAATCGTAGAAAGGGAGGAAGACTTCCTCGGTGAAGACCAATGGGCTAAGGAAAGGAAGTGGGATACGAAATTCAATTTGGGTGATGAGTATGCTAACATTTATTTATAGATAATCGCCACCATGTCTCTATTTGCTTCTTAGACTGCTGGAAGACTTATGACAAAGTGAATTGGATGAGAATAATAAATATTACTGCAGAAATAGGAAGTACACTGAAAGTTAAGGTGATTTATTATAAAACCTCTCTGGGATGAAGCGGTATACGTAAGGGTAATGAATGATGATCTGGAATGTGCATAGGTTCGAAGAGGATTCAGGCCAGGCCATTTCTTATTACCATTGATTGTCAATTGCACACTGAGAATTCGGTAATACATGTATGGAAAGGGTTAAAATTGGGAAGGAAAGTAGCAGGGTAGCTGTTAATTTTGGTAGATTTACAGATTTATTTAGCCAGTCAGCCACGGGACTCAGTCTATTTGGTAAGTGAAAAAGTGCATGATGTGTGGGATGTGAATTAATCATATTAATTCCAAGTAATGAGGTTTTTAAAGTAGTAATAGCCAAATATAAAGGAAAATTGGGAAAATTTTGAGCTGGGGAAACAGTTTTTCTTTCTGGGAAGTATTTTGAATGATAATTGGTATTCTAGCAAGAACAAACAGAAGAATGGTACTGATAAAGAAGCGTTCTCATAGAGAAATGACTAGATGTTAAAGATTGAATATTTCCGTAATTCAGAAAAGGATAAACTTATGTATGGAGCTTGGCATTATAGAGGATTTTTAGAATTGTGTTTGAATATAAATTTTGCTGTTTTCAAGTAGAATGGTGAGAAAAATAAACAAAAAGTCAAAAGGAGATATAAGATATACTGCACAAATAAAACATGGTGTTGCCTAGTAAATTAAAACGATAGTGTGCAGTAAATTTAAACGACTCCATTGATAAAATCTTAAGAACCAGAGAATTGATTGTAAATGCATTATCTTATGGCATTCTTGCTTATATCATTAATTAGTTTTAGGGGACTAAGATAATGACCCCATACACCAGATGTTTAGGTAAGCCCCTAGCAAACATTAATTATTAATATGATTTTCCATGTTTTAAGTGCAGCAAAATATATTACTTTGACACGCAGACCATTGAGAATTTCATAAACACCTAAAAGGGACAAATTGATGATGAGCAAACACCTGGGATGAGTAACTTATGGGAGTCAGTACTTTCTCTTTCAATAGGGAATTGAGATTTATTTACTTATCACTCCGAATTTTCCTCAAGTTACTAGTGATCGGTAACTATTCAATTAATATTTAAAAATAGTATGAACATAATGAAAGAAACCAATCCAAGCCTGGAAACATTAACCCTAAGCCTATTATTTTTGCCACGAAAATATCATAGCTTGTTGTGATCGAAGTCAAGTACACTGCATTTGCCATAGGGTTTTTAAGTATTCTCAGGAACTCAATGTTTTTCACAGTATAGTATTGCTCTTACAAGAATGTATTCAAACTGATTGCCTTGAGGTTGGAAATATTGTTTTATTAAACCAAACTATTTATGATACAGGATAAACCAATTTAAACAGTTTAGAGTACCTAATCCTCTCCACCTTCTCAGTGAATCTTTTTGCGTCAGTGTGCGTAAAATGTACCTTCTGCAGTGTAAAAATCAACATCTACATACTACCCAGCGAGGTGCTGCATGTGTGTGTGGCAGGGGGTGTTAGGACACCAGCCATGTGAAGGTGTTTAGGAGAATGTTATAGGGAGGTGAAAAAGTGAATATTATCCAAAGGAGCATGACAATAGTTTATTAAAATGATGTTGTGCGTTTGATGCATTGGATTTCACAAAAATTTCTTTGAGCATAGTCAGCATTATCTTGTATTGTGTGACCATTTCATGACTGATTGATCTCATGCGTAGAGAGGCCAGCAGAGTTTATCAACATCTCAAGAATATGTTGCCACCATAGTGAACATAGCTTCTATAAAACAGAAGTTCACTCAGAAACGGAGAGCTAAGTGATGGGTAGACTTGCAGTGCATCTTTTTACGTGTTATATTAACCTCCTAAACACAGTCATTGCACATTTCACAGACCAATAAAAACAATTTAAGAGGAATTACAGACTAACAGAGAAATTTTTAATTTAAATATGCCTTCGGTGTAACATCGCTTGAAGCTGATTTCTGAATGTGCAACGTGAAGCCATACCTATTTCATCTAACACAGATCATTACTGAAAATACATAATACTCAACGATATTACCCAAAAAGGGGTATAACTCTAATTAAGGCGTGAGTGAATGAAATGAATAATTACGGCGAATAACACCACAAAAAGTGGATTATAATTTATCATAAATGAATGCGGTTATTTTTTAACAAGTTTTCCTTCAGTTGAGGTATAACTAAATTTATTTTTCGCTCTCAGAGAAGACGTGCACTCCATTTTAAAATGTCTATAATAAAAAATTGCAAATGTATAATAGATAATATTTTCAAATAAGCCACATGAAATATTTATAATAGCTAGGTAGCTAAATTTATTATAATAATATAATAATAGATTTAGCTCATCATTCATAATAGATTACTAATTATCCTCAAAAAGGTAAGGCAGCATATGAGTCCTTAAGATTCGAAAATATTCCAGAATTATCCTCAAAAAATTACTTTGTGATGCTCGCTCTGTGGATCAAACATTTGTCATGGACAAAAATCACCTCCTCAATCTCGGGAATGATTTCATCTAGCTAAGGCAGCAAATGAGCCCTCAAGGTAGTTTGAGCAAAAAATCACTTCACCTAGAATTTGATGAATTTGGCCTCATTTTAAAGAAAAAACTCATCTTTCTGATGATATCAAAATATCAACCCCTTTCCGTACAACTTTTCGAGCAATTTGCCTAAAAATATAAGCTGTTTTACATGGGATCGATTTGGCTGTGCGCTCCAGAGGGAGAATATTTAAAAAATTAGGAACTTCTAGCACCTAGATTTCGTCAAAAAACTGTGTATAGATTGCATTTTTTCTCAACTATTTATAAAAAATAATCTATTACTCACCACTGTAATTTTTACAGAATCGCAAAAAAAAACCTGCTGTTTTGACGGGTTTTCAGCCATACGGTGGGAAAAAATTAATCAAGTTAAAAACTTATGTAGCTTTAATTACTAAATTACTGAGAATTTTGGTCATATATAACTATATCTTTGCACCATTAATATTATAATATTTAATTCATACTTCTTACTGATGCTGAAATAAAAAAAATAAAATTTGAATATGGTCTCCATTATGACTAGGGAACTATCTCTCTCAAACCACCTTAAGATTCTAAAACATTCTGCAGAATTCATTTTTGTTGGGGTTTTCAGTAATGGCCCTGGTCCTGCTACGGAAATTGCCCTTGGAAACTCGGGCGCATACGACCAGGATTTTGCATTCTAATCAAATGCTCTGGTCTATATCTATAAAATAAATTGTCAATGTGTTATTTCATTATAAAATTTGGTAATAACTACACACGTCAAGTTGCATAAACTATTACCTTGTATTTCTTGGACGCCAAAGTTTAACCTTCCCATTTGGTTGCTTCTGAATGTTTTTTCTTCCGAAAATAGAATGAGGTCCCAGTAAGATTGGTCCATTTCAATATACCTTTAGGCAAAATTTAGTCAGGTTTCTCGGTAAAGTTCGGTCATCGAGGGTTTCTTGGTGGCCCTGTGATGCTTATTTAACCCACTATAATGTGGCCTTACCATGGCGTAGCTGCAGTTAAGAATGCTACTTCTCCTCAGCTCTGCAACACTGCTGACGAACAATGGATTCTGGCGAATGGCCTCCCTTATATCCTCATCTCGTTGCCTGTTAGTGCACCTCCTATGTCATCTCTTTTATTTCGATTCTAATGACACGTCACCCTCCTGATTTCACTTAAGCCACTTAGAAACAGTTTTTGGTCAACGTTTAGGTGTGCTACTATTTGTTACACAGTTTTCCTGCTCTCAAAATAGGACACTATTTGCCCCCTCTGGGCTGGGCTAAATGTGCGTTGCCATGCCGATCCATTTCCTCAACATATCTAGAATACACAAACCTGCTACTCGTTAAGAGTGAATAACACCTAACTGGGAACTTTTCCCTTTTGCATTCTCCACCTACTGTTGCACACCACTGGGAGTCAGGGGAGTTGGCTGGTCAGAGATAGTGGGAGAAGATCATACAAGATCCGTAGTGAGTGGAAAAGAGTAAAATTGACCCTGAATCCACACCTGGCTGAATGCATAGGTAATATCCTAAGTTCAAATTTAGCACAAATGAGAAGTTGGCCGTGCTCACCACGTGGATCGACTTTTGAAAGTGATAGTTCTTTAGTTTTTGGAATAAATCAGGCTTAAATCAATGGTTTTCTTTAATTTGGGAAAAAAATTAGGGCTGCATCATTTTTGGGAGAGTTTGGTGTGGAAGACATTTCATTACTCCTATTGCATGAATGAAATTTAGGGTTTGCTGTTTTGTAAAAATTATGCAAGTATGCAATAGTATGGTTCTCATTTTCCCCCAATATTCTATTGTTGTCCCTGGAATAACATTTAAGTACCTAACTTTGCCTTTAATTCTCTCTGATAGCTTATGTTAATTGACAATTCAACCTTTAGCCAATTTGTGATTCACTTTCAATCCAGGTAGCAAGAACAGAGAGATTAGAACCTCTTTGATAAAAGTGTCTGTGCTAGCTAGTTGACTGTCAGTTTTGATAAGTGAGCTTCAATTTGGCTATAACAGTGGGCAGAGTATTTTAATCGGGCACCAGAACTATTTTACCTCAATAATTGAACTCCAGTACCATATTGGATTTTTGACTTAATCAAACTTTGTCACAGCTTACAGTACGTATTTTATGCCAAAATAGGGGTTAGGTGTATTGGAATGAATTGCTTTTAAATGCTTTCAGCTGTAACAAATAAATTTTAGATGAATTTTACCCAGAGTTGTACTGTTGACTTTTTATTGAGACTAATGAGCCACAATGCATACCTTTAAATCTGTTGTTTGACTCTGCTATAGGATTGTATCAGCATGTGACTTGTTTTCACTCTGAGTTACTGCTTGAATTTGAATTTGTTTGTTTGTGCATGGATTGTTCTTGGGCTCATTTATTGGAAGGATAATTTAATTGAAAATTTCACCTTATCCCCAAACGTTTATAGCCTCTTGAAGAATAGGAGAGACTAAATTGGCTAGATTTGGAACTTGGGAAAATAATTCTTGGTACATTCTTGAAATTTTATGTATGTGCTCAGGTGTTGACATTTGACTCTTGTTTGGAATAAATGTAAGGATAAAGTATCAAGAAAAAATATGAAATTGGGATGGATTGAGATGCTTTGATTCATGCCAGCAAGGTTTACAGGGTCCTCCTAAGTAAGTTCATCTTGAATGATGATGGTTTCACTGGTATTATAGTTGGCATCTTCAGGTCTGAGGTATCAAACTTAAGACACAAAGATGCTGATTAGTACACTGACAAAACTATCGTCATTCAAGAAGAACCTATGAAGGAGGAACCTAGAAAACTAGCTGATGTCCTCAAGCCACTGCAGAAACCTAGGCAGGAATGCCTTGAATCAGTTGCTCTCTTTGTGTGCTGGCATCATGATCATTAAAGATTCCATCCAAATGCCTTTCCTCTCATCAGATATGCATGCCTCCTCATTCTCATATAAAGACATCTGACTGGCTTCGCATGCGGGGCTACCATACTGAGCACAGTGAAGGGGATAAATGCTTATTCAGCAGATATTGGCTCCTTTAGTTTGTCTAAACTGCACAAGTTTCTGAATGCCCTTTGGTCCGTTTTTGGTGGAATCTGCACCTCTTGCAAAACCAATGTGCCCACATAATTCCAAATGAGCCAACACAGGAGCATGTGATGGGTTGTTAGGTTCATTTATTATGGTGAATGATACATTTAACAGATATTTTCCTACATGAGGTGGACAGATGTCAATAGTCTATCTAAATAAATTGAGGTGTGTAACTTTGACCCTCCTGGTGAGTAACCAATGTCTTGAGAATGAGATAACCAATTATCTCATACTCAAGATTGTAATTTAATCACTTGGGGTATATGGGCAGGTGCAAAATTCATCAAATGGTTTGTCTAACAAAAAACAAGAAAACCTGAACTGTTGAAAGTTATTAAAATGCATCAGCTATTTATACTCCACGTATGTTTTGCATGAAAAGTAATGAGGAAAGGGGATTTCATGGCCTTATATATGCTTAAAGAATCATTAGGTTGCTTCTTTGACAATTTACTTACTTCAGGAGGTTGCACACCTTATTCAAACATCTGTCCATTTAGATATCTGGAATACACCAAGCTGGTACTCCTCAAAGGTTACAGATGATGTTTTAGTTTCAATATTAAATATGGGGAGTGTGTTAATCTGCAATTTTATCTTCCCGAGTGCATAACTAATTTGTTCTAGCTTCATCTATTCTCTAGTTCATATTTGGCTTAGGTTTTTTAATGCTTCTGCATTCAAATTTATTCATATCCATTGTGTAGATGTCGCAGTACCTGAAACATAATTTGGGCCGTTCTATGAACTGGAATGATTGGTATGAGATGTTAAACTTGTCAAGGAGGATAACTCAGCAAATAAATAGTCTTGAAGCCTACCAGGACTATGTGAAGTAAGGAATTATATCATTGTTACTTTGATAAACAAGAATACTCGTGATAAAATTGTTTAGATGTAGTCTCTTTAGAACCCACTGCATAAATGGTTTTGGTGTATACATGTTAAGTCTTGCACTTCAGTTCTTAAATCTGTATCATATCTATTTGGCTGAAACACTTGGGCTGGTTTAGCTTTATATATGTTTACTTTGCATGCATCTTTGTCTCATGGGCTTCTCATTTTTGGTAACATAGAGATTACATGCTGTAATTGGTGACTGCCCAGTGAGAAATAGGTGGTGGAATCAGCGTGGGACCGACGTGGAAATTCCGGTGGAGAGTAGGTGGAAATACATAAATCATGGATACCAAGTGATTTTGGTTGTGGGATCAACGTGGAACACGTGTGGAAATTTGGTGGATAAGTTCAGGAGTAATATGTTTGCCAGCGGATAATAAAATGTTATTATTATTACGACTGCTAGACAGCAGTGCCTGCAAAATTCGCGGCTGATTTGGATTCATATTCGGCCAAAAAAAAAATATGCCCCCAGCCAGGCGCGAACCCTAGATGCTAACTCATTATGTATTTACTAGCGCCTTAACCCACACAGCCACAGGGGTACTTGAAATGTTGCAGGTAATGCAAAAAACTTATTTCCTCCTCATTCTTGGCCAGCATGGGCAGGAATATAAATTTTTCCATATGTATTTGTGCTTGGCCTAGAGAAAACTATTTACGAATATTTGGTACAGAGACATTAATGCTTATGTTCACAAGTGCTTGAAAATGGCTGTTAGAATCATACAAAAGCAGATTATATTATTGTTGAACATAATATTAATTTTGGTTCGTTAAAATCATTACAATTGTTCCAAAATTCATATAAAGGCCATTTTACACGATGAAAATTTTGTACATTGAATGTCTCAACAAAATTATAATAGGTTCTATTTTCTATTCAGGCATTGAGACATTCCCAGAAGCATTCATACAATTTGCCCCTTTACACGATACATTTTGCCTCATGCAAGAGTTCACGGAAAAGTTTGTACAAACAAATGTACTGTGTAAAATGGCCGTGCGTGCTTGCATCTTGAAATAATATATGTTACATGCATAGGTATATAGCATGTTATAACAGAGATACCTCTTCATAATCGTTTATTCTATTATATTTAAATCTAATCCAGTTACACGAATAACATACTTGAAAAATACAATTTCCTATGTGTTTTCACATAACTAGCGCTGTTTCGGGATGATAAACCAGATAATTAATCAAGAGTTATTTTCTACAAAGTAGAAATTACGTTGAATATTTAATATTATTCACCATCACCATCGATCGACTTCAAGTCAACGTGGATACCACGTTGGTTCAGCCACTCAATATCCACCACCACCATATTTCCACAAATCAACGTGGGTTCCACATTGATGCCACCACCCATTTCTTACTGGGTGGGTTTTCACTGTGATAAGTTTCCTGTGTAAGAAGCCAAATGAAACACCTATTCCAATTATATTCAGTGTCCTCAGGTTGAAGGAGGGCACATCTGTCAAGCAGAGTGATCAGAGAAGCAACTGTGACTCAATTAGAAGTACATATTTAGAGAGTTTTTGATAATACATATTTAAACTCTGTTCACCTGATATTATCAATGGCATGTAAGAATAATTAGATGTGCATAACTTGTTTTAGCTAAAGTATCAAAGCAATCTTTTGCTAGTGGTAAAATGAGAGGTGAGATAATTTTCTTATCCAAAAAGGTGCCCATATTTTTTCTGTTCCTTTTGTCCCATTTTTCATTGAAGCAACTCAGGAGCTACTACCTGACAAACACCTATGTTAAATTTTTGTTCAAAACTTTCTCTCCTTAGATTGCCCACTGTTGTAACTTGCTTCAACTTGAGTTAATGTTCCACTGTCAGGCTTGAAAACAAATTCATCATATAATATGTGGTAACTTGGGTGTTAGCCATTTCTAAGCCAAAATAAAACTGTTTAGCCATTCATCCTCAAGTAAAAAAATGCCTTTTGGTACATTGCATGTCTTTATTTTCATTCAAATGTCATTTTTTGTTGCATCTTTTCCGGTTGGACGTCTATGCATGAAGTTCATGCTCTAATTCATAAATAGCTTAATTTGATGAGCTATTTTTGTAATTTAAATTGTGTGATATACTGTCCTTGGTGCTATTTATATGCAGTAAAGCCTCGATGTACAGTTTGTGCTTGAAAAGACACGGCCCCAAATTTAAGCCAACACCTCTGGAATATCACACAGTTTCATGGAAGTAACTAATTACCAATTATTTTCGTGGACAAAACTCTAGAATACTCCATTTGTAATTCTATATGAGCTATACATTTCAGATTGTTTGAATCATAATTTAAGTCCTCAATCAAGCAGAAAAAAATTAATCATAATTTAAATGGCTGGGAAATGTGGTGCCATCTATGGACATTACTTTGATTACATCAGGAGCTCTAATTTAACCTTTAACCCTTACCTGCCGGCGACTACGAAAGGAAAATGTTTTCCGTGCTACGGGTAGCTTGAGAAAATTTTAAACCTCTCTCTACGAAGCACTTTTTTGGGGTGGAGTGGCCCAGGTATTCTCGTCCCTCCGATTTGGGACCATACTCAACGGGGCGCCCGGCTATTACCCCGGCCACTGGACTCAACCCTCCAACCCTTTCTTAGCGGGAGTCCACGGTCAACTCATTGCATTAGCAGTGTTTTTGAAAATTAAATATTGTCTATGATTTTCAACAATTTACACTTATATAAGAATAACTTACATTTTTTTAAAGCATTGTAGAATTTTAAATGGATTTCTAGCATTGATAATATCAAAGTTAGGACTTTTCCATTTTTACAGCAAGTTAGGACGTCTCAAAATTTTCTTTGAATAAACCTCCAAATAATACTTCCCATCCTTCTTTTTCATTCAGGCTTTGGACCGACGTAGGCGAAGTTAAAAGTATGTTTTTTTGCTTTTATTTATATTTTATATTTTTTTATTTTGTATATTTTTATCTTCAACAAATTAAACTAGTAATTTTTTTGTGTGTGAAAAATCTTGAAACATGGATCTACGCACAGTCCCACATCACACTCGAAGCACATGTATCATGACTCACATCTCTTTCCATGCTTACTGCACACCACACATCTTCTCCAGAGCAATTTTTGAGATACAGGGTGGACAGCCACGGAAGTAGGAAAATGTCTTTCACTTACTCTAATTAAATGATCGTTTGATCTCCTTCCATTACTTATTTTGCATTGTTTTTTTGTGGTACGTTTCCAGAAGCTCACGAATCAAGGAGAGATGAAACTTTTCCAACGGCATTTTCTCCATTGTGACCAGTTTGTGTAGTGATTGGGCATTTAACACGGAAAGATCGACCATGTGGAAAAAAAAGTTTTTGTACCATTTCACTGATTTCCTAACCGACTCAATAGAGCTCAGCATCATGTCGGTTTTATCAACAGCACCCATGTACCGATTATAATCTGAGACTCAATTTGGTTTTCTTCCCACTTCTCCCGTTTTCTTATCTATCTTTCCTGTTTCAATAATTTCTGCTGAATGGCAAGTGGACAGCATCCACACTTCTCTCCTGTCGCACCATTTCAATGCAAGTAATTTTTCAGAACACTTGAATTGAAACTCTCCTTTTTTTTAACCTCGTTTCCATCTTCGGCATGTCCCTTCTGGTTCTTCTAACAGTTCCACATGCATTTGTAGCCCGATCATGAAGCCAAGAAAATAGAGCTGGACTTGTATACCAATTGTCTGAACTAGCAAAGGAGGGCTCGAACAGGAACCCAATTGGACCAGAGCCTTTCATACCAATCGCACCCTCTTCAGGGATTTTTAAGATCAAAGAGTGGAGCCTAGCCCAACACTCTAAGATCTGGCAGAATGTACAGGGGCTCAGGCAAGCCAAGCTCCTGATAGAAGGACCCAGACCGGGGATGGCAAGAAAGCTTCTATCACTGGACAGAAGACAACTTCGTACGATAGTGGGACTGCTTACTGGACACTATCAGGTTATGAGGCACCTCAATCTCCTCAGAATCACAGATTCGGCGAAATGTAGATGGTGCGAGGAAGAGGACGAAACAACATCTCACGTACTCTGCAAGTGTCCAGCTTTGATGAGGACTAGAGTTAGGCATCTGGGTTCCCCATCTTTGGAACTAGATGAAGTCAGGGGTATCCCCATAGAGGACATGTTATCCTTTAGCAGGGCGACTGGACTCTATGGGTGAATACAAACATGGTGGTTGGCACAATGGACCATTAGGTCTAAGTGCCTTAGCTCCTCCTTGGAGGAACTCCACCTACTTTTAATCTAATCTAATCTATACCAATTGTCTACATATAGGGTGTGGCCTTCTAAATACTGAGTCATTAGAGTAGACACAATATCTCCGGATTTCCCGAAGTCAGTTTGTTGTTCCTCTATGTCACTGATTGAACCGGTGTGAACAATGAAGTCCAGAATATATCCTGTTTCGCAGTTGCAAATTACAAATGTTTTTATCCCAAATCTACTTCTTTTTGAAGGAATATATTGTTTAAAAAACAAACGTCCCTTAAACAACAGCAGACTTTCATCAATGCACAGGTTTTTGAATGGCACTAGACTATTCCTAAATGTTGCATGGAGTCGATCTACAACAGGGCGAATTTTTAATAGTCGATCTCCTTGATTTGGAAGAGAGTTGTCTGAGAAATGGAGCATTCGCAGTATCATTAGGTACCTATCCCTTCTCATGAGATCACAAAAAATTGGAGTCTTGGTCAGAATATCCCTGGGCCAGTATTTGTGAAGACCAAGTTTCTTGGTTCTTGGCATCAGTAAAGTAATTGCAAGAAAGGTATATATTTCTTCAATAGTTGTGTCTTTCCAATTTTTCAAGCGCGACACTACAATCTCTGGAGAATTCTCAATCGTATACTTATAAAAACGATTGGTTTCTTCTGATATCACGGTAACCAATTCATTGGAGCAAAAGTTTTGGAAAAACAATCTGATTGGGGAATTCGCAGATACAGCAGCCTTACAACCAGAAGATGTGGCGTCAAACTCGTGGATCAATGGAGAAAAATCGCCGGAAAACCAATTCATACCTTTGGTTGAAATCTTTCTCCTTTTTGCCACGGTTTCTTCTCCTTCATCTGATGAATCGTCCAAAGATGCACTCGATGGTTCCTGCTTACTCGTTGCTGCAACAGTCGAAGTCTCTGGCTCAGATTCTGATGTCTCTTCTTCTGAATCCGGAAAGAAATCTTCATCCTCACTATCACTTTTTGTTAGCGACTCCAAAATCGAGTCCTCAAGTATAGACTTATTCGACATGACTTGTCTTAAACAGATGCAAATAGTTCAGAAACCCCACCACAAGAAAACTTAACGCAGCAAAATTTCGGAGCACCGAGAAAACACTGCTTGCTCTCGAGCCATAACTGAAGTGAGAGTCTTGTGAGAAGTGAGAGAATTAGGAAGGAGGGAATGCATATTCGTATGGACTGGCATATGGTCTAAGAAACGGGTTCCTAATGATATAGTTTTCTTAGAAATTGGGGGGTAATTCAGCAATTAAGAGAAAAAGGTAGGAAGGAAGGAGTGCAAGCTTGAAAATGCATGAAAAACCGTCTTAATGGTATATTAAGGATCGCTTTATGAAGGTTCCTAAAGGACCATCGAGAAATTCTGTGAAAATGTCATTAGCGCTCAACACGTGGACTGTATGAATGCACGTGAGACATCACTGTAGGAGAGGAAGGGATGGTTTTTCCAAGTAGGTTATAAGAGACATCGCCAGGCAGCCAAGCAAATGTTCAACCCAGAATGAGTAGCTAACATTAGCGCACCAGCGTAAGAATGATATTGGCTATTCAATATACATTACCTAAAAATACTGGCATATGAGTAATTACTAAGGGGATCAATGAAGAAATTGGAAAATAAGAGGACATATAGTGTAAATAGGCATTCAGATTGTAACAAACACATACGATATAGACAATAAAACGACAACATTTCTCTTTTTGCGTATTTTTCATCGCATATGAACACACAAGGTACTAAGGCTTTCACACAAGAAGTCCGTTAATAATAACACTTAAATTTCGTTTAAAAATTGCTTATGCACAGAAAAAAATTAAGAATTCATTTCAAAGTATAAAAAATTGGAGTATGCAATAAATTTTTCTTTGCAAAAATCATTGACAATTCAACCACTTCACCACGGATTCCTGCTATGATGAGGATCGTAAATGAGTAGGAGGGTCGGGCCTAATGGCCGAGGATTAACTCTAAGGTCTCGCCTAGCTGGGTCTCAGGCAGGGCCTGAATACCTCCGACCATTTCTACCTCAGCGGTCACTTCCCTTCCCCTGCGACAGCTGTAGCCGACGTCAGTTCGTTTGCGTTGAAAACTCCACGCCATCTATAGCCGACGTGCGATCGTTTGCGTATGAAAATGCTCGTCGGCTATGGTCGACGTCCAGCGCGAAAGGGTTAAGATGCACGAAATATATATTTATGTATCTACATATGTTCAAATGAATGTGCAGAGAATGTTCTTGTATATTTGACCATCACCTACTTCCCTGCTCTTGTTCCTCTCCAAATTTGATGGCCCAACCTTCCTGGGAAGGTTGGACTGGTCACACTTTCTTATTGCTATAGAATACAAAGGTAATTAGGGAACGATGCATTTTCCTTGGACAAGGTTTATAACTGTGCTCCTCATTATTCTTCTTACTTTTCTCGTGTCTGCAATGGTAGAGAAAATGAGGCTTTCGCAGCTGAAGGGTCAAGGCGACGGATGGTATTCTTGGGGTATAGTAAGAGAAAAACTATCAGCTTGTAATTGGGCTAATACAGTTTCAAAGATAAAATTTGCTAAGATCAGGAAATAGCCTGTGTTTTATCAGTGATTTGTTGTAGCTAGGTCAAAATGGAGTATAATCAATTTTATGATATCAGACATAAGTATGCTTCATCATATAATGAGATTTTTTGTGGTTAGATTCATTATATCAAGGTTTTACTGTAATTTTCTTCCTACTATAAATATATATCTCATTTCTTCTTAGAAGTATGGTAATGTACAGCCTATGCTCATAGTGCCATGTAATTGCCAGAAATTACAAAGTACTACGTTCTCTTTAATCTTGCTAAAATTGCCATGAGAATCAGAGATCCTGGGTATTAAGGTGGTCTGTACATAAGCCTGGCTAGCCAAAGGTCCCAGGTTTTATTACTGGAACAGGTGGATTTTTTCTCATAGCAAATTCTTTAAAATGTGATCTATCATTTCCTCTATACTCAAGTTTCATATGGCATTGCTTTCTTAATGTTTGCCTTGGTGGTATATTAATTATTTTTGCCTATGGTGAAACTAGTCCTCATGTTGATTATCCCGGGAAAAGCTTTTTCCATTGAAACTAAGATTTTAGTTAACAAATTAGATTGCTGCATGCTGAGTGATGAAAAAACTTTTTCATCGAGAATTTTCTCATCTGCATGTGCATGTGGTCATTTTTTTGTTTCATACTCTTGTAACTAAACAGTAAGTAATATGGTGAAATTCCAACTTCATACATACTTACTTTGGAAAAATTTCAAAAAGATTTGTATTGAAATCTTGTCCGCTAAAAAAATCAGGGAAGGAACTTGATAAATATTGACAACAGATAGAACCCATAAATTCATTGAAGTTGACATTTTTTGGTGGAAATTATAGCAATATTCAATTTTTGTGTATTCACTCTGGAGTAATCATGGTGAAAGTTTTCACTATGTACGTATGATAAAGGGATTATGCCTCTTGAATGTCACATAGAGATCATTTTTATTGGCTATTTTAATGTGAGTACCATTTGAAATTCATTTTAGCTATACACCTCCTTCAGATGCATAGGGCAGAATGGTTGAAATTAGCCCATTAACCAGAGAAAAAAATAGTGATTTCAGGGATGTAATTCAATAATGGATGGGACGGATTTTATGTTGCAGGGAGTATGAAATAAGATCCCCCGATAAGTTTGCAAATCGAGATTGGGTATCTTTTTGGAGGTACTTGCAACCAAAGTTGGCCAAAACAGGTTTTTTTATTCTGCAAGCCAATATAAGATTTTTAGAGAATTAAAAGCATAAGATGCTCGTAGGTAATATGAAGGAGTCATGTAAGTTCAATTTTATAAATTTTTTATTACATAATTAACGAAAAATCGTCCAAAACGGCCATGGATCACAAAGAAACACACATGGACATTTACCTAAATTCAGGTTCACACCACCATCCAGCCCAGAGAGTGTCATTACCCTGGCGAAAATATTGTAGAGGGAAGCGGATACGAACCGTCGACGAAGCGGAGATTTATGCCTACACGAAGCTAATCGGAATGTGAACGAACTCGAACTAAACAGTCTCCAAAGCGAAATGAAACGTAAAATGAGACAAGTAAGCGTACAAACGAAGCATTCACGAGCCGGAATCCTAGGGAATGGAAGCATCCCAAGCCGGAAACCTAGCAGATGAAAACGTTCACGAGCCGGAATCCTAGCGAATGGAAGCTTTCCCGAGCTGGGAACCTAGCGGACGAAAACGTTCACGAGACGGAATCCTAGTGTATGGAAGCGCTCCAGAGCAGGAAACCTAGCGGAAGAAAACGTTCATGAGCCGGAATATCGTATTATCCCTCCACTGACTTTGCTGCTCTCTCAAAATAAAAAAAAGATAAATAGCCATTCCAAAAAGCAAAAAAAAGCTAAAAAGATAAACATCATTTTGAATGTATGTTCAATAAAAAAATTATAATTTATAATTAATATATTTGAATATGCTATTGTGTAATGGCATGATATAGTACGTCGTATTATACTACCTCGGATCTACCTAATGTTATAGTACCTATATCGCATTATTGGTTAACCTAAATCTCAACGCAACGATTCTCGCACCCATAGTTGAAGTATCGGCGTCGAGAAAGACTTCGTATGTAGTCACTTCCGTGGATAAATGTGACTTGGAGAACTATAATCATTAAATGATAATTCTGTGATAGTTTGAGGAAATACCATAAAATCTTGATAACATTTATTTGCGATTAATTAATGCCAGATAACTGTTATCCTATGTTGCCACACAGTATGAATATAAATGCAATATTATTGTGAATAAACAAGATTTTTCCAATTCCCGCACGTTAGCTTCAGCGTCGTAGTTAGGGGCTGGCCAGGCGGGCGGCTGCCAGGGGCGCAACCCCTCAGGGGGTGCACTTTGCAGACCCACAGCCTGCAGGCCATAAATCAAGGTAATATTACCTTGATTTATGTGGTATCAACCAGTAACTGTCGTTTCTGGGCAGCTTGATTCTTCTTGAATCTCCTTGTCTTACCTAGAGAGGAATAGGTTGTTTCATCTCGTATAGCATGGGTTTAGCTAGTAGGTAACACACTACCTCGTTTCACATTGTATTAACTCATTTCAAATGTGCAAGAATCAACTCGTATTTGGCGTAATATAGGCGAACAAAGGCAGTAAGTGGAGTAATATAGCAGGGTACATCATGCACGCTACTTCAACAGACAAAGAACCATACACGAAGCAGCAGGGAGCGGAAGTGGAGAGCACCGCTTCCGTTCGTTTCGTGTACGCTACTTCAACAGTCAAAGAACCGTACACCAAACGTTGATTCGCTTCCTTAAGCGAATCACCGCTTCGTGTACCCTTCATGACCGGTCGAGGTAGCGGAACATTTTCGCCAGGGTTGTGTCATTAAACATTGATGATAATCGTCTTCTGGTGTTCAATTTGCATGTACTTGTGCATAAATAGTTATTTATTAATCCTATGGTCTCTTAGTATAATTCCAACCCTTCCCTGTTTTACTTATGGGGAAACTGCTCATATTTATTCAATTTCATATTTCCAGTGAATTGAAACGCATTGGTGAAGAGTACGAGTCAATATTGGTATCAGTGCAGGAAAGATCTGACAATGATACATCTGGTTTTGAATCCATTTTTCGCTATTTGCAGTTGCATTTATGTGGAAAGAATTCCACAGATTTTATTGAGCAATTAAAAGCTGGTGGAGGTCAAAGCACTCGGTAAGGTTTATTTATTTATAGATTTGCTCCAATTCAAATACAAATGTTACAATGTGGCCAATTTAGCAACTTTTTGTGCCATTCTTTTGCGACACCAATGAAAATCTTCTGCATGCTTTCAATAAATCTGAAACTTAACTGTACAATATTTCCTCATGCTCTATATATTATGCTTTCCTCACTCTTTATATTAGCTATATGTTTATATAAATATGTAAGTGGTAAAATTTCATAGTACCCTGATAAAGCCATACTATACTCTCTTTGTATGGTATTTGTATGCTTAACCATTCATTTTTCAGGTTTGATGAAATACGTGACCAGCTGAAAGACACTGTTCAGCAGGAAGGCTACTTATATATTAATGACTCCACTGCGACTCCTGAATGCAATGAAATTTTTAAGAAACTGGAATCTGATGTTGTCACACGATACCTTTGGAATATTGTGAAGCCTTTTGTAAGGTAATTCATAGTTATGAATAATGTTTAGCTTAGTTTTGACCAAAATTGTGATTAGAAACAAATGAGTTTTTATAACAAACACATTTTGATCTTCTCAAATAAAATTTGTCATTGAAGGGGAAAAATACTCTATGCACCATCTGTTGAGCCTGTGGATCGTGTTATGAAGATAGTGAATGATACCTTTGCTCCTCTTGCAAACATTATAAGGACTGCAGAAATGTTACTTGATAAATATTTCCCAGCTTTTCGCCAAAATGCTGCAGATAATGAGGAATCATTCAGAATAATTAAGGTAAATTTACAATCTTTTGCTATGTCTGTGAAAAGGTCTATCCAGTGGTAAATATCTGTATGATTTGAAATGTGTGTGCATGAAGCCATTAGTCAAGTCTTAGTAATGAGAAATATGACATGTATTGCAGTCATATTCTGAAAAACTGGTGGGAAAAATTATCGACTAAATTTCTTCTCGCATTGATGTCATTGTGCTTGTTGACAAATATTATTGGTTACATCATTGAAGTAATTGTTGAAAATTTGATAAATCCGAAGATATTTCTTAAGGATGGACAAAGATCATGAAAAGAACACATTGTGTGCACATGGAGGTTACAACAGAAGTGGGCCCCTTGATCGCTTTATTCACCCTTGTGAACCATAAATGTAATGTCAAAACAAAGGACAAACAAAAAACATTAAATGGCAGGATTAACTCATAATAACAAAAAAATAACAGGAATAGCTCTTCTTTGCTATCTTATCCAAGTAAAACTGAAGTCTAAAATTTAAAATAAATAATTGAGTTAATGCATATACTTTCTGTGAATGTAAAATAAAGCTATAAATCCCTCTGTGATCAATCCAATCACATATCAGTTGAATTCTGTGAACTGATGTTGAGCTAATAACAAAGAATTGGAAAGTGTGAAGTCACAAAAATGCTGTTCTAGTGATGTCACCATGTCGACGAATCACAAAATTTGTTCCCATGATTTGGATGTTGAACCGCTCGAAACCTCACAATTGTTAAGCTTATTTTTTACACCTTCTATATACAAACACATTAATCTCATCATACCCGGTCGATTTGCTTCCATCTTTTTCAGCTCCTTCGTTAAACAAGTTACTAAAGAAGTTTAACTAAAGTCATATTGAGAAGTGAATAATGCTTTCATAATGATGTCCTCCTGTGAATGTGGCACTTTAAACATCAGTTGACCTAATTTTTGTACTAACCATGTAGTATTATCTTTAACTGGTTTAGCCAGCAGTATAGAATTATTTTATAGATTAAGAACATGGCCTTAAAAGCACACAAGATTTCTTTCGAATAGCAGTATTTTTGGAGAGAGAGAGACTATGAGAAATAACATGAGAAATTGGGGGCATTCTCCTAGATGTACATACCTATCACTTGCAAATGGATATACATATAATAGCTTGGCTGTCATTCCAATGAAATACTTGATTAAATTCTAGTAGCACAAAAAAGTCATTGACCACAGTGACCTTTATTTTTTAAAAAATTTAAGACATCTCCATTTTCTTTGCTGGTGATGAAGTCACAAGCACAACCTCAGATTGTAAGATATCTAGAACTGTTTCATAAGAAGAGTAATATCCATGAAAACAGTGTATAGGCTACACTAGTCTACCTGAGTCCACTGTATTTACTATCGTCCATCTTAAATGACTTGGTGGCTGAGAATTCGGCCGTTCTCGTCAGCTCTTTCTTACTCTCGCACGACAGGGGAAATTTGTGGAATGGGCGAGGTAGGTGAGGGACGAATGCCAGCAAGGCGTTGCCACAACCACAGCAATCGCACACCCATATTTTATATATCGCTGATGTAAATGGCATGTGGCAACACTGCAATCAGAGAGCAGATCTTTGCACAACAGAAGGCAGAGCAAGACTGAGATTACGGGAGAAGGAATTTCCCCACCCACGCTCCTATTGGCTACCCCAAGATCACATGACTAGGATCAAACTCCTCCCCCCGGCTGGCCCCACCTTCCCAACCGCCAAATCATTTGAAATGGACTATATTATGCCATTACATTCAAACTCAGCCATTCAAGTTCTCAGTATTCACTGCAAATATCATGCATGACACTTCTACTGTGCACAAAATTGAATGCAACACGCCTCTGGAAGCCGTTTGCATGATATGTTCTCCTATAAGTAGACCCTTCATTAACTTAAGGCTTGAAATAACACTAGTTATTCTCTTTGCCGAATTCTATTGTCTGACCAGCCTGTCTGTAAGAAATTGCAATTCCAAGTTGTACAGAGTAATGTGTACGCACCATGTGTGCCTGCCTGAGGAACTGACTAGTATTTACGAATTCAGGAGATCAAAATTCATCAAAATTGAATTTTATTTTTTAAAGCACTTATTTTGATTAGTGCTTAATCAGTAAGCATGTTACCTTGTTTTTCGTTTAAAGTGCAAAACATTACTAGTTCAGAAAAAGTTCTTGGTTTTCCTAGCGAAATAGGGAGATATAACACTTTTTGGATTTTAGCAGTACAATATGATTTCAAAGAACATTTCTATACTTTTTAACTACATTGTAAAACGGAATTAACTTTTCCATAAACTGGTGTAACATCTCTCTAATTTCATCTTTATGTACTTTGGCTGCTATTGAAACAGTGGTCATAAACTCAATGTGTTTAGGTAACTTTACACATTTTCCGAGGTCTGATGTAAAAGTAACATAGCCTGTAACAGTTCTATTGCCCGTTACAATCCTATTAAATTGGAATGCAGGGAAAGAAAGTAGACACCCTAGTAATTGGCTTGAGCATAAGTGGGTGATGGGTATGGGAGAATAAAGAGAGGTGTAAGCAGGCAGATAATTCGTTGAATGTTGCTTTCTTTCCATTTTGGGGTACCCTCAACCATATACAGGGATCACCAGATCTTGGATAGAATTGGCGGAGAGGAGTTAAAAAACTCAGTTAATAATTTTAAATTGCCAATGGGTATTTAAGAAATTTACAGGCATAGTTGTGAGTAAATATAAAATGCATGGCATCAGATTCACATAAGCACGCAGGCCCAGGAACATCGTGAACGCACAGACCCATACCCTCGTACAAATTTTACAAATTCCCCCCCAGATTGCTCTCTGGATCTGCCCAATCTGTAACTATATAATTAATGATGTTCATCACTTCCTTATAGTCAAGCCAGCTAGGGAAATAGTAGTTATTGGTAGAAAAAAAACAATCATAAATATCATATTCACAACATGAACCATTGGGCTTATTTTTCTGCTAGTGAATGTTATCAAAGGGGAATGGATTCACACACTGAGCAAGGCTTTAATGTAAATGTTGAGGAATCATTTAAACTTAAACATTGAAAGACCCATATGTGAAATAAACTGCATTCTTTTTATAAGTAACTTCAATTCCTTTCATTTCAATGTAAACTGATCTTAGAATGATCCAAATATACCTCTTCTCAGTGTCCAACTTTACCCCCACTGTACTACGAAAGATGGACCAACCTTATCATTTTTTTATGTGTGTTGGTGAAAAAGTTTATTTTTATTAAAGGACTCATTAAAAAAATTGTAATCCATGGCATTGAAAACTTATAAAGATCATTTTTGTATTACCAGAGTTGATTTTGAAGGTTAAGTTTAGTCTTTATTGGCACTATACTGGGTGGGACCTAGGGGCTGAGGGTCCTCCCAGAGGCCCTCATGAGAGACTTTTTGGTGCCTCTGCATTCACATACACGCTTGATTCATCCTCACTGACCTCCAAGTCTCTGCTGGTGAGTGCCTCCAAGTTATGCTTTAGTCATTGAAGCTGTTGACATGATTTGCAACCAGCATTACATGCAAATGCATGACGGTTGCATAACAATAAGGATATGATACATTAAACCAAAGAAGTCATAAACTTGACTCATGCTCAACAATGCCCCATAACGTTACTATAAAGAAGTATTTATGAAAGCCATTCAATTTTTTTAAGTGGCATAGTAATTTTTGCGCACTGCAGGATCAATTGTAAAATCCATGCCATAACATATTACGGCTGTGTTACCAAACTTTTTTTATTTAAAAAGGAATAATAGAAGATATACTTGTTAGTGAGTTCGTTGAGCAAAGATCTTTTTTGTATATCCCTTGGCAGCCCATTTTCCTAGATTGTACCTTAATCAGATGATCTCCTTTCCGAATAAAAATTGTGTTGCTACACTGCCACGAGTTCAGCTTTGTTTGTATACCCCTAAACTAAAAGCATCTCCTGTACTGCTTAGGGTATACCTACTCTTCAGGTTGGAAACCGCAGGCTTTTAGGATTCATAGTGTAGGTGGTGACTGGCCTTCTCATTACAATTCGTAGTTGATTATTGGTTTTTAATAAAATTTAAAGTGCATTGTATCAACACTTCTTAGTGCCTTCCTTCTTATGTCTGCTTCATTTGAAGATTAATCATTTCATATTTAGAATGAGTGCTTTAGCTGACACCAAATTTATCCTTTATACATTGTAACGTCATACTTTTATTTTTTTGTTCCCTCCCACTCCTCCCTTGTGGAGTGGGACGACTGATTACGTTCCTGAGACTTTGAAGGCCAAATTTGACATTGAAAATAAGTGAGAACATGTTTGTTCCCCCTTTTGTATTACATATACATAATATCTATTCCATTAAGGTCTTAGATCATGCTCTATATTTCAAGTAATTAGCAATCTAAACGTGTTTATTCTCATAGCTAATGGGATCATGTTGTTTCGGGTTGTAATGTCATTAATATTAATCATATTCCAAATTTTCTATCATCATAATGACTAATTAATTTTCTTTGAATTAATATTGTGCAGCTTCTTACTGACCCTCATGTCAGAAAATATCTCAGTTTGTTCATTTAATTTGCTTATCTTGTTTCCAATATGTACCTGATTCATGATAGCTCAGATTAGAACATCCTTTCTTAACTGCCTTCCACAAGAATAACTTAATTACTTGTTTATGGGGAAATTAAGTAACTTCACATGTGACTTAGTCAGACATTATTTATACCAAATTTATTCTAATTCATTTTTCTTCATTCAGGAATACCTTGAAACCAGTGAAGGCAACATCCTATCAAATTTTGGACTAGAAAATTCAACTGCATCTGGATATGGACGTTTTGCCACTATTCAAAGCTTGGTGAATTGGTAATTATTTTGTGTCCATATTGGAAATGAATTAAAAATAATTTTCGAACCTTATTTTTTTGTTCTCTTAGCTACTCTTTGTGTGAACAGATTTACTTTTTGACTCAAATGAAGTAGGTAAATTATAAAAATTTTGAAAAAGTGGACGTTATTAACTATAAATGGTCCACTGTAGATTTGGTAAGGGAGCACAGGAGGAAGGCATAATGGTACTGATCTAGTCAACTCCACCATCAGTAAGGTTTTGGAGGGAGGGGGAAATTGCCATGCCACCCACTCCATGATGGTGCCCCTGGTGGGGGCCAGCCCTGCCACCCATTAGGTATACCTCTGGGTGAAAGTGAGTGGAAAGGAAATGCACGGGAAAGGCAACTCTGCATTGGGAAAGGAAGTACAGTGGAAGCTCCGCATAACACGTAGGGCATATACCAAGAAGCTTGAAATAGTGAGGGATAACCAAGGGACCATGTTCGACCTATGGTTTGCTTGTAAAATAATTAGGAAATAATAAGGGCAACAAAATGCTTCCATAAGGGCCTTTCGGTATTACGAGTAATATGCACACGTAATACTACATGAAACCTCTGCCCAAGTTTATGCTCCTGATGTTTATCATTTGCATTAAAATGGAAAACAAAATTTCCACCCAATTTTAAGGTCAAGTGCATATTTCTAGCATTCACGGCATTCCTGCATGCACACTTAAAAATGTATTGATAGTTTGTGCTTTTCATTGCTCTTTTGTTATCCTCCCACTTCTGTTTCTAGTTTAGTCTGACTGAGCTAACATCGAGGTTGGGAAATTAAGTCCTTAGATCTTAAAACAAAACTACCTATAATCAATAAATGGGAAAGTGGTGGGTGTTCCAAAAGTGGTATTGGGAGGTGATGTGGTATATCTTCCTCGACCTTATTCACAACTCTAAAGAACTAGAGAAGGTGTCCGTTGAATATCAACAGGAAGCAAAAAATCAACACTAATACATTGTGATAAACCATTCATATCTTATTTAGTGCAAATAATTATTGAGTTAATGGATATACATGGAATCTCAACTTAAACAATAAGTATGGTCGTTTTGGGGACAATGACTCAAAAACGCTAAAATATTGTAAAAAATCGTTACCTTTTATCAAAAAATCGTAACGTTTTAGCAAAAATTCCAGAATTTTGACCAGAATACAAATCTCGATTGGAGGAATAAGAAACTTTATTTTATTTTCTTTCTATTGGTACCTTACCCAGTAATAGAAAACCACTATTTCTAATTTAATTTTGCAAATAAAAATAGGTCTACAACCAAATGAAGATTCAGCTTCATGTGTATATCTTGTGTGAAAGTTACTTACTGTTACATATATATACACATCGGTGATTATTATATTAGATAAGGAAAAAATTTTCCACTTTAAAAAAAAGTGGAAAACTGCAAGAATTCTTTTATTCACAATGAATAAGTTCCACCACATCTTCCCATGACACAACATCATTCATAAAGCTTCAGGTAACTATTACAACTTCATGAGAAAACATTATCCTTGTTTAATGAAAATCATCACTGATAGATAACGCAACACCACTATGATTTTAAATCAAACAATGAATGTTCATTTTCACAATGTTCACTGCAGGTAAATATCACTAAGTCTCACTGGTTGCACGAATAACAGATGTAGCACGCAGAGGATTAGCAGTGTAATGAAGACAATGGAACACATTATTGCACACTTCACACTTGTAATTAGAACACACGTAAAAAGAGCAGGTTACCAATGAACTCTGAGAAATTGATTCCCTCAGAATCAATGCTACTTCATTGGAAATTAGTCATTTTTAACGCAAATCACAGTGCAACACTTACTACACTCTATGACGGAAGACATGTTTGGAAGCTTTGGAAAATTTCAAATACGTTGCAGGCAGCCAGCGATTGAATGATGTCAGATGACTGATGATCAGTCCCTTAACAACCCACTCCCTTACTCTTCCTATCTATCCCCTCCCCTCTCTACCTCCCACATACTATGTATCGCTTTTGTTTGCACTTTTAGCCAGCGGTCATGTTCAAGTCTACAAAATTGCTACATTTTTCCCTCACTAAAGGTTTTCCTGCAGCAGGCTGTTCAATTTTGCACATGACAGTGCTACATTATAGTGAGTCCCCTAAGTCACTGTTTGTGCGACCCGGGCAAGTGAGCTTCTATTGCTTCCACGGCCATTTTAGGTTTGCTAAGTTTCCTTTAGGAAAATAATTTACTCAAAATGTCTAATTATTCAGGAAAGATGAAGGGTGTGTCCTGTTAGATATTTCTGAGAAGTCGAGGATAGTTGAGAAGACATCCAAAGGAGACTCAGTGGCTTGCATAACTCTGAATGGCTCGGTTATGATGACAAATTGTAAGGGCATCTGATTCTTAATAATGATGCTGCCACTAGAACTGCAAACACTAATTCAGTGTGCGTAGATGACTCCAATAGTGATGAAGAAATAATCAATTCACTGTGAGTTTCTCTCCAAATCACGCTGCAACCAGGAGAAAACGTTAAAGAAGTTCATGGAATGGTAAGATGACACATGGGCAAGGGCCTAGCCACGTTGAAACACCGGTTCCCATCAGAACACCGAAGTTAAGCAACGTTGGGCCCGGACGGTGGTTGGATGGGTGACCCTCCTCCATGCCTCAACCAGGCATGGATGGAGAGATGATACTCCCTCCATACCTATACCGGCAGGCCTGAGAGGCCAGGCCAAACCGGGCCGGTTGGAAGGAGGACATCCTCTATACCTGGTACTGGGGTGAGGCGGGGGGAGGCCAATCCTCCATACCTCTAGAACTATGACATTATGGTAATGCTCAGTGCCCCGTGTCATAAGTCAACATTTTGTATTCCAACCAATTGCATGTAACATGAAATTCAATGTCATTGGCAGTAAATACAATAGTAAATAATTGTACAAAAATATGATTTTAAAGAGCTATCTTAATGGAATCTTCTGGCCATTCACCCAAAATACCCACAACATTGGCTAAACTAGCGGTAAAGTCATAAGAATTGGCTGCGGAGTGATTATTGAACCATTTTCGGTAATAACGAGAGTTTGATAGAGAGAGTGAGTTTTCAGCTCTTGAGACCTCTTATTATGTGGAGCTTCCACTGTAATTGGGATAGGGAAGATGATTTGAAGTGTACCATCTCTTGTTGACCACTTGAAATTTAATTTTTTACAAGTAAATTAGTTTATCTCCTATAATTGTAATGCCCACAAAAATTAGTGGTAGGCTTGCTCCCGACTTAAATTGTTACTCACATGATAGTGGACTGATCTGTTTTGTAACCTTAAATACATACTTGTAGCAATTCACCGAACTTGCCAAATAAATTTCAATGTTTACTGATTTCATAATTACATAATTATAAAAATTGCACTATGAAATAGAAAAATATCATTATTTATAATTTAATCTCTTAAGAATGTTGAATATGTTAATGAAATTTATTAATGCTTACATTCAGGTACCTGAAAAATAATAATATTACTAACCAAGAGGAAGCATTTGATTCTATAGAGAGTGCATTGAATGACCTTATCAAGTTTTTAGAGGTGAGTAGAGAGGTAATAATGATTTTTAATCAGTGTCACAAAATAGTCATTAAAGCAATTTCTAATGATCCAATTTACTTTTCTCCTCATCTTATTAAATATCAAATCAGTAGGTATTTTTGTGCATTAATCCTTTTCAATGTGTGTTAGTAAGAAAATAATAGATCATTAAACATATAACACTAAAATGCAGTTGATGCCAAAAAGTGACAATGCTGACAAACTGACAAAAGTGGCTCTATTATTAATTTTAAAGTGTATAATGTATAATGCCTCCTTTGAATGCAATATCTAAATAATTGCCTATTCTCCACTTCTCTGAGTAAGGGTGCTTTCTGCTCCTGCAAGAAGCTCCCAAGTCCTTTTGTGTATCATCCTTTTTTGGGTTTTCTTTTTTATTTTATCATGTCTTTTAAAACATGTGTGTGGGCACCCAACTAGAATAATCAACTCAATGCAATATTTATGTACATATGATAGCATGTTGGAAAATACAACAGAGTATAACCTGATAATGAATGCAACATCCTTTTGCCAAATTTTCAGTGCTTTGAGCTGGACAAAGTTCAAGGATTTGATACAGAGGAAGAAGCTGTGGCAGAAGGCATGAGTCTAATTGAATCCAACAGACTGTGGGCTGTGATAAGTTTTCTAGGTGTTGACGATAAAGACAATACATCTTCAAGTTTACCTCCAAAGGTTACTTATAAAATCAGGTATAAAAATACTTACATATACTGTAATGGTTTTGAAAGCATTCAAACCACTTGATTCTCAGAAATTTTTGACAATTCAGCTAGAGAGAAGTGGTAGTCTCACAAACGATGGCAATTAGCTCTTCATAGTTTCTACCGGTTAAGGTATGCCTGGATGGGCATTCAAATACTTCCCTGTGATTTTATACCATACCCACCTATGTTACTCAGTTGCCTTCTTCAATCTGGAAAATTTCCGACATCCCTTCATTTTATACAAAGCATCTATTCTCCTTCTCTTCCCTACTCTCTTGCTTTCTTCCATCTTAGCCCTCCATCTATCATTGTCTCTTATTAACTGCTCTGTCCACTTTCACCCTCTCTCCAGTGTACAGGTGTCGAAGTTTCTGCATAATGTCACTCTCCACATGGGTTTTCATCATAAACATATCTTTATTCAGGGTCCCATCCATTAGTTTTTTCCTGCTTAGGAGTGCCTTTGCTGATTCAATTCTTCTCTTAATATCTCTACTATGTATGTACTACCCCCATTTTCCTTATTTCCCTTGTGTACCCCCACTTCTTTGTTTTTGCAAATTTCATTGCTTTATCTTTCCTTATGATTTATTTTTTATTTGTATTTCTCCTGCTAATTTCCTAACTGGTCCAATAGCCACCATTATACATTGAGTAACCAGCTAACTAACTCCTTGCCATCTGCTAATCAAACAGACTCAATGAGATATTCCCCTTTTTTATATTCCAACAATTTTATCAAGATTTGGTTGTAATTTTTTGTGATACTTTATGTAAAAACATTGACTCTTTACTGAGTGACTTTGCCTGGTTTCATCAATTTTTCCAGCTAAAACTACAACATTTCTGGTTAACTTATGTTAGATGTTTTGAATGAATTACATTGTTTTATGCTAATTTTTCATTCCGAGTTTTTACTAACTGACAATATGAAGCAGTTATTTTAGCATTTTTTTGAGAAATCAGAACAACATAAAGGGTACTGGTTTTCATTTTAATGTCTTCAGACAGGCAATGACAGGCTACCCACTAAGATGGAGAAATGTTGCAGATTTCTAAATATTTTTTGTCAATTTGATCTTATTTGCATTTAGAATAATGAAGGATAATTTTATTGCAGGATTGATAGCTCCCGTGTGGACAGCACCAAGCGCGTTGAAGATTCTATCACAAATCCAGGTTCCCGCAGAAGGCCGGCCATCGACTTGAAATACATTACTTTTGGTTTTGCATATCTGCAGGTATGCCCCACCCCCTTTAAGAGTCTGATTGAGTTTATTGTTTTATAATCTAAGGATTTCCTTAAATTCCACAAAAAACAGCAAGAAAATCTGGTTTGCATTGACCTCCCTGGAAATTACCTAGTCATGAATTACGATGAGCTGGTGATGTAACTGGCTTACACACCTGTTGGGAGATCATGGCTCAAATCATGATGCAAATGATTTTTCATGGTAAATTTCCCCACTTTTGGAAATCCAGTAATTCAGATATATTTGGCAAGCTTAAAATCTTCTTTAACATCACTTTGGTCAGGAAGTTGAGTGGGACAGTTTATAACTGTTTGTTTTCCAACGAAAACCAGAATGTTATCCGTAACTAAGGTTCCATCATCCCATTTAATTTTGACTTCATAGACTTACCTTAGTGAGCATATGGCCATCCAAACTACTCTATTTTAACTTGTATTGTTTTTATTAGGATATGATTGATGGTGCAATAATAACTGAGCATGCTGGTAGAGAAAGGAAGATTCCTCAGCCTGGTATTTTCCTGCAGCAATTTCCATATCCCTGTCACATCATAGATCAGTAAGTTTGTAGAACAAAGTATTTTTTACATATTAAGAGGCACTTAAGCTTTGTGATGATGTAGTCTAGCACTTGTATGATTGTTGGTATTTGAGTGAATTGAATGTAGTTCTCATGAGACTGCATAAGAGAAAAAAAATTATAGATATTCTAAAGCACTTTATTTTAATTCACAGGTTTGTTTTAGCTATATCCCGAACATTTCCTATGTTCATGACCTTATCATGGGTTTATACATGTGCAATGATAGTTAAGTCAATTGTTCGAGAGAAGGAGCGAAGATTACGTGAAACAATGAAGGCCATGGGCCTTCGAACCAGTGCACTTTGGTTATCCTGGTTTATTGACAGTTTTGTCTACATGCTGCTAGTCATTGCTTTGCTCACCGCCATTTTAACAGTGAGTAACCAAACATTTTAGTTTACCTCTGATATTTATACCTTTACTCCCATTTCTTCGATGAATTTTTTTAAGCTTTCAAAATCTATTGCCTGCAAATTCATGAGCTAAAAACTGGATGGCTAATTTTGGGATGTTCATTTTAATGCAGGCCAAATTATTGGATGGATATCAGATGAAATAACAATTTTAACATGTACTCATACCGTAGCCATAGTGGTCAAAATACCATAAACTGAGGAAAAAGCTCTTGGAAACTAACTCTGTCCACCAGCAAACCAGGGACCATTAGGGGCTCCTTTGCCCCTTGGTGTGCTTACAGTTTCTGTATGAACAGATGTAGAAAGGGGTACCACATTTCTCAGGTTTTTTCCTTCTGGAAAATACCTCTTGCACTGTATTTCAGATGCCAAAATATTTTTTACTCTTATATTCTTTCAGTATTTCATAATAAATTTTCCATAATTTCTTAAGTAGAATGCAGCATACTGGCTTATGAAAATCTTGGAAAATAAAATTTAGCGAAGGACGTCAGTATTCACAGTGTTACATACTTTTTGGGCACCTTTTATGCAAGCCTCCTATGGGATGATGCATACCATATCAGAGTCAAAATCTAATTTCCATGCTGTAAAATGTGGATGTCTCCAGTGGCTTCTCTTTTCCATGAGCTTTTTGAAAAATTGTCATTTTTTCAGGGTAGGCTGTAACAGTTTGCTCAGTGATCTTATTTGACATACGTTGAATCTTAATGTTTAATTAAAAATTAGCGTTAATATTGTTCACTTATCATCACAATGACACAGTAAAAAGTAGTTAATTATTCATATATATTTCCCAATTTTCCCTCGTGTAAAATATCCAGAGTTAAATGTTTTACTGATTATTTATGTGACTGTCTGTTCCCTTCAACCTTACGTTATAAGAGCAAGTATGTACAGTCACTTGATAAACTACTATGCTAGAAGTTAATAAAGTTTGGTGCTTAAAGCTTGAAATACATGGGCTACTCTGTGCTGTCTCTGGTGAATATAAGAATTTTTATTCCTCTTTCAAGTAGGACCAAATTCCACCCTAGATCTCCAATTCGTTTGCATTAGAACATGAACTCAAAGTAGAAAGCAAGGTTATTCAATCAATCTTAATATCTCTGAGCTAGTAAAAAATGGAGAGAGCTCCTCTTTGTAATGCAGGTGCAGCCATAAGTACCGTAATTGTGGGCTTCGTGAAGGGTTGGTGTTCCAAGGCTACAAGTGGCAACTAAGTCTGGCACTGTAGACTTACATAGTTCCCTTACTTTACACCAGTGCACAGTGGTAGCAAAAAAATTGAGGCTGCTGTTGAGAGCAGAGCAGAGAGGGTAATGAGCATGGAAGTTTGAGATTGTAGATTCATAAGTACATGGCTCAAAGAATTGAATCCTACAAAATAAAGAAGAATCATGAAATGTAACCATTATTGACTTGTTTTTTTTCTTCGATTTCAGAAAGGCAAAGTACTTGAAAACTCGGATCCTTCAGTCATCTTTGTGTTTATTACCCTTTATGCCATTGCCACCATAACGCAGTGCTTCTTCATGTCAGTCTTTTTCTCGCGAGCCAATCTTGCAGCAGCAGCTGGAGGTATCCTGTTTTTTGTGACCTACTTACCGTACTCATTTATGGTGCAGTGGGAAGAACGCATGCCTACTGAGGCAAAGATAGCAACGGTGAGTAGGATTTCTTTTCTAATTATATTCCAACCAGATTAACGTAACACTCATTGACAATTGTCCCTAACAATTATAGGGGAAGTGTTCTATCTTGAATAATTCTAATATATTTGGTTGGGAAAGATAATAAAAATTGCCATAAATGCTTCTCAGGTCTGTGTGTGTTATTTTTTAAAGCTATTCAGGGTTAAAATACCAAAGTGGAAATCTGCAATGAAAAAATCTTGTGGCTTTATAGGAATGCAATTTTTGCTGCAAATACTGTTCAAATGTGGTAAAAGTTTTTGGGGTTGAATGCAGAATTTTAATTATTAGTTTTAATATACATGTGAACCTAAGATAATTATGAAACCTTCTTATCTCCTGTATGAAGAGACTTCAAGGTAGGCATACTTAGGTGACTAGCATTTTGGTGTAGGTACATATTTACTCCTTTGAAAAAGTATTTGGTGAATAGTGCAATTGAAAATTAGAAGTGTTGAATAAAAATGAACTTTTAAAATATTTGAAGTAGCTATAAATAGATAAATAAAACAAAAAATAAAAATTATAGTTTTTCTCATTCTCATTACATTGAGAGCATTTTTATGATGCATAAAATCCTCAAATGAAAAATACTTCTTGCCATTGCAAAAGTAAATTGGCTGGGATGAAATATTTGAAAATTTGTCTCTCTCTATTTCAGTCACTTTTCTCCAATGTTGCCTTTGGATTTGGATGTTCCTATTTTGCACATTATGAAGAGATGGGAGTGGGAATTCAGTGGAGCAATATATACTCAAGCCCTCTACTTGGAGATGACTTTAGTCTAATTGGATGTGCAGGAATGTTTTTAGTTGACACTGTGCTCTATTCTCTGCTGACTTGGTATATAGAAACTGTATTTCCTGGTAAGAGAAATATGTATGTTGGTTGGTGTTCGTTTTTACACTAATGCCTTAACAAAAATGTAGTTGTATATCATCAATGAGTACTTTGGCTTCCAAAGAAGTCATTCTAGTTTTTGATGAATTAAAGTTGACAATTTTCTTTCAGGACAATATGGCATACCAAAGCCATGGTACTTTCCTTTTATGAGATCGTATTGGTGTGGTGGCACTGTGGGACCAATGGAGGATGCTGCTGCCGAGTCCTTGCCTGATAAATTTCGTGAAAGTAAAGACTTTGAGAAGGAACCAAAACACTTGCAACTTGGTGTTTCCATTCAAGGACTAACCAAGATTTATGGCCACTCCTCAAACAAGAAAGTTGCTCTGCGTGATCTTAATCTCAATTTTTATCAGGATCAAATCACTTCCTTTTTAGGTCACAATGGAGCTGGAAAAACAACAACTATGTGAGTATTCAACCAAATAACTGATATTAATAGAGCCGTAAATGGCAGTAACTGATATATGTTGCTATTAGAGATATATATAATTGACTCCTAGAGTAAAAAAAGTCATCTTGCCAAACAAGAATGGCTACCTATAAATGTTGTGAATCAAGCAGTTACAGTTCTGTTTAGCAAATTGCACCAGTTCAATCCCATTATGAACAGTTGATAATATCAATTATCTTTTGGTTTTGCGACTTGGAAAATAAATTGGTTGCTGATGGTGAAATTTGGCCTCTAAGAAAAATGTTGTGCTGTAATTTCATTGGTAGCAAAAGATTAATGGCAGCTGGATTATTTGAAATTACATTATTGTAACCTCAATCTCTTGTATTAGTAATAGATATAAAATATTAGGCATTTTAAAAGGATTATATCCCTTGGAGTATTAGCCATAGGTTTAATCTCAACTATTTAGCCAAACTTGGACTTATTTAAATTAATTAATCTCTCTTGATATTTGAACTATTTTGCAAGCTAATACATTAGGTATTTATTTTGCAGTAAATGTTTAGTACCTATTTTGGAAAAAATCATTTGACAATAACCAACTTTCATGCATATGATTATAGTCACAAATTTTGTTATCTTCCAGCTCTATTTTAACTGGCCTCTTCCCTCCAACTTCTGGAACAGCCAAAGTGTATGGACTGGATATTCGTTCTAATATGGACAATATTAGGAAAAGCTTGGGTACTTGTCCACAACACAATGTCCTTTTCGATCAGTAAGTTCAATTATGTTCAGAACTCTAGAATTGATGAACTTTAGTGCTTGGTGCATTTCTCTTCTAATTATATTTTTTATTTCTTTTTCTTTCGCATATTATGCAAAAATCTAGTCTAAAATTACAACGTAAGGTTAGACTCACTCTCCCCTGATATTTTACCAAAGTTATAAAATTAGATGTTAGGTTGTAAAAATGGCATTTTTCATTTAAAAACTTGAAACTCTTGGTTTTAATGGACTCACTTTGAGTATGTACACTGTAAACTTTTTCTGCTCACAAGTTGTTAAATAAATTATCATTTTCTATGCATTGTATGTATGTTCTTACCATTGTTTATTTTTTTTAGTCTCACGGTAGAGGAGCATTTATGGTTTTATGCTAGATTGCGGGGTCGTCCAAGGAGTGAAATATTTCCAGAGATTGATGAGATGATCATTGATCTTGGCTTGCCTCAGAAAAGAAAAGAACTAGCTAAGAACCTCTCAGGTGGAATGCAGCGAAAGCTCTCTATTGCAGTGGCCTTTGTGGGAGGTTCAAGGACTGTTGTTTTGGATGAGCCAACCTCTGGTGTTGACCCGTACTCCAGGAGGTCAATTTGGGAACTCCTCATAAAATACAAAAAGGGTATGAATATTGTGATTGAATCAATATGTCCTCTGTGAATAATTGCTTATATTTTTTTGGTTGCCTGTGCTCAAAAATGAAGAAAAAAGATTGTTAGTAATAAATGAAGTAACTTTGGTTTGCTTGGAATATTGTTTCAACTACATATGTACATAGTTGACTATCTCAGGTGTAACTATATGAACTTAAGAACCCAAAATTACCCCTATCCATTTCATTGTTATCTGTGTAGTTGAACTTTCATAAAATAACTTCCTCATTGTTGTTTTCAATATAGTCATCCATTCGCTCTTTCATTCTGCTGTTGAATGCTGAGAAAATGATGGTCAGAAATCTTTCAGTAGACCTGCTACAACAAATTCTGAAGTACATAACTTTACCCTAGTGAAACTATATGTGAGATATTTGTGAGACTTCACTGAGAAATGTATGAGACGCTGTGATTTTGCCAGAAATTTTCGATAAAAGTGTGAGGCAGTATGAGACTGATATTTGGCTTCAGATTTTCCCTTTCCTGAGATGTCAGGGAGAAAAGTATGAGACATAATTTCGTTTCTGAGATTTTCAAGAGACTGAGAATGATGCTATGAGAAAAGTGTGAGACATCAGTGAGGTAGGTACTTACCTGTTTAGCATCTTACACTTTTCTCAAAAACTTCCAAGAACTAGTAAAGTCTCATATGTACTTTTCTCAGTGACATCATTGGAATGAAAATTTGAAGTGTCTTAAAAATTTTGTCCCTTAAAAATCACCAAAATGGCTATGTTGTTCTTACAGCTTGTGCACAATGCATTTTGGATTACTGGAAACCCTGACAGCACAGGAAAAATGTTAGATTTACTTTAATGGAATATTTCGAGACAATGGGAAAACTTCTCCCCTTAAAGATCAAGGTAGCCCATCTACTGTAGGTGCAAAAATAATGCGACCCAGAGTTTGAGGCCAAGTATAAATAGAATGGTAGAGCCGATTGTTATGAAACAAAGATTGAAAAGTAGCCTGTTTTATTTTCCATTGAATGGTTGTAAATACAATTTATTACATTTCTGCTGAAATACTGTTCCTTGGGTGAGTATAAAAAAGATCCCATTTTTTTAGCCTCTTGCATAAATCCCAGATTACTGCATAATTACTCTTCGTTCAATCGCTGTCAGATTTTAGTACAACATTGTCTCAGCCATCATAAGTGTTTTCTGGAAGTTTAAGTTTTTTAACTATATTTGTTACTGAGCTGTTGTTAATTTTTCAGAACAACTTTATCTCCGTTTATTTATAAAAAATTTTAGCTATATGTACTTATGTACGCATTCTGCCAGCGACACAGACTCTTTCACCACCAGTGAGTCACACGGCGCTTAATAAAAATTGCTATAAATTATTCCTTTGGTTTCATGTTTTCAGAAGTACTGAGATCGTAATACTGAATTCAAGTCTAAGTCAATGGTGTCATGCCCATGTCCCTTTGAACTGTACAAACGGAGCAAAGTTGTTCCGCGTAATTAACAACAGCTCTGCGATAAATAAAATTAAAAAATTGAAACTTCCAAAAAACACAACAGTTGAGACAATGTTGCAATAAAATCTGATGGCGATTGAACTAAGAGTAATTATGCAGTAATCTGGTAAAGTTCGGCATTTCTGCAAGAGGCTCATAAAATGGGCCCTTTTTTCATTCTCGCTCAAGCAACAGCATTTCTGCACCACAATAACATTTCTGCAAGTAAGTTACATCTTGATTAAATGTAAACAAAGGTGTGGGAATGGGAAAAAATCTTGTTTATTCTCAGTAATATTGACTTTATATTCATCCAGTGTGGCAACATAGATTTCAATTAATTAAGCCAGATAACAGTATGGTGATTGGATTGTATTTCCTCAAACTATCTTGGCATTTGCATTTAAAAATTAGTTCTCGCAGTACATTGATGCACGGGAGTGGCCAGGTATATAAGACTTTCTTATTTTGAATTCATTTGCGAGTATGGATGTAATATAGGCAGACATGCAATATAGGTTGTCGTGTACCGTTAGGTAGATAGTGCACAAATAAGATGACTCAATGTGTTTAATGTTGTCATTTTGATTGTTTAAGAGTGGCATTCGGATTACAAATTAATTAAAATTTTTATTATGGGAACCAAAAAAGGAAATTTCTACTGGTTTGGCTCCAAGTGCCTCACATATGTCTCAGACATTTCTCTTGAAATTCTTGCTTATTTCCTAGTCTGGCCTGAAGTGACTCATGGATTTCTTGGAGAAGTCTCGGAAGCTGGTGGAGGAGTTTCTGAGACATGCATGAGAAAAGTGTCCCATTTATGACTTTTTCTCATATATACACCTCGTGATTTTCTCATAAAAGTCTCACAGAATTATTTTCACTAGGGTGCTCCTTCCAGCAGACACAAAATCCTAGTTGTTATGGGTGGATGAAAGCATGTGAACTGTGTCACCCATTATGATAGCAAAATGATTATCTGTAATTGCTTGATTTCAGGTCGGACTGTAATCCTCACCACACACTTCATGGATGAAGCTGACTTGTTAGGTGACCGTATTGCTATTATTTCTCATGGCAGGCTTCGGTGCTGTGGATCCAGTCTTTTCTTGAAAGCTAGGTTTGGTAAAGGGTATTATTTGACTGTGGAGAGAAAGGAACTGGCCCTTCAGACTGCATATAATTATGATTTAGCCAAAGAAGCAAACCCATCATTAATGCACAAGGAGAATGATGAGCTCGAAGAGGTGAGAAAAATTGTTGATCCTTTATCAAATATTGCATTGACCTATTACCATCGATGGCTACTCTTTCAGCAATTGGAGGGTTAGGATAAATTGGTCTTATCATCACATCAGTCTCTCTGAGGGATATTCATTTTGATCTCTCCTTCATTATCATCAAATACAAAGCATTTGAGCCTCAGTGTAGCCATATACTGAGGAGATGCAAATGTGTGAAATTCCCTGTAAAGTAATCATCCACCTGGACTGGGATTTGAACCCAGATCCTGAAAATCTATGCAGAGTTTTAGCCCATAAAGCTAACCGTATATCCTCTTCTACGGTGAATTTCAAAGATCTAGTACTCATATACATATCTAGTTTCTTTAAGTATGAAATTCAAACTGGAAGAGACAGACGCTTGCACAGCTTTACTGATTAAAGCATTCTGCAAGAATTGACATCATCTGGGTTCAAAATCCAATCCAGGAGAGTGATTTTTTATGTGGGTTTTTCACTCATTCATTGCCATTGTTATCACCCCATAGGTTGGTTGTGAAGCATAAGGAAAGAGCCTATACCTAGCCTCTTTTTGCATCTGAAATTCTCTAGTATTTATAGTAAAACCTTGTTAATTCGAAATCCAAGAGACCAAAACATTTGGACTTTGAATTATCCGGGTTCGAACTAAATGTACTTTCCGAAAATTAACAAAAAAGATCCCGTATTTTCCAAGAATATCATCATACTGCTATATTTTTTATAAAAAGGCAAAAAATATGAACTAAAATGAGGAGTTCAAGTTAAAGTTGGAGAAGTATGCACTATCAGACGTGATCACATGGAAAATAAAAACAAAATGAATGATTTCAAGCATGTGTCCAGTAATATCACGTAAGGTGTATTTTCCGGGTCACCAAAATTTTTGCCGTAGACCTTAAAATTTCCCAGCCTGCTCTCAGCCCATTTCCCCCAAGACCTTTCTACGATGAAGAACTGTTGCATCATCATCCTTGCCCACTGGAAGTCCCTTATCAGTTACGACCGCGAACCAAAAGTATCACATTTCACTCATCGCTTTCCCACGCCCTAACTTCTCAGGTGGCTTCCAATAGGGGAGGGGCTTCGGAGAGGGGAGAGAAGGGTAGGGGTGGAGTATCACGTCAAGGTTGGCAACGAACTCAGAATCCCTTAGCCCTCCAAAAGAAGCTTGAAGGAACCCAAGAAAAAAATCGCTGATGCAGTGTCGGATAGACACCACCCAGTAGTAGTCCCTATATCTTCTGCCTTCCTTACCTCGTGATTCACATTTGAGTTTGGAGAGATAGGACAAGAGTAGATGGGAAAAGAGTAAACAAAGCTGAGAACCATGTCTCGTCAGCGATTTGGGGCAAACAAAAGAATCTGGGGAAGCACGCGAAGTGAGATGGGAGGAGCAGCTACCAAACGATGAAAGTGCTCATGCAGGAAAAATGGGTAAAGGATGTCACACCATCAGAATACTACTTCACCATGCCTGGCAATGGTTAAGTGCTGAATCCTATTGTTATCGCTCAAGGAGGGGAGGCTCGGAAGGAAGAGAGGGACGGAGAAAAATTTCAAACATGTTTTAACCATTTACAGGATGATCTGTCATACACTATAAGCTCTAATGAGATATTTGATAATGCTATTAAGAGCCTACAACTTATCTAGAGCTTAATTTCCAAAGTCCCAAATGGCTTGATTTAAACTGGTTTGGAAATGGATTGACCTTAGAATAAATTTAAATTCAACCTTTGCTGACCTTATAATTGTAAAATGCCTTCCCATCTCATATAAATATCTGCTTTATAATATATTTAAGTAATGCCATTGTCAAGAATTTTTACCTAGTCATTACATAGTCTTCAAGATGTGTTATCCAATTTAAGTAGACAGCCAAGGACTATGTATTAAATTCATTTGACTTGACGGTAATACTTATGAGTTTTCTAATGCTTTAAGTTGTACGTAGCTCCAATGAAGTTAAATGTCCTAAGGATTAGGAAAATTTAATTATCTATCAATCCAACTTGTTGCAGGGGCAAGGTGACACTCCTGAGACTTATGCTGTTTTGGAATCAGATGCCATGAATAATCAACCAGGTGTTGTTATAGGTAACATTTTTCTGCGGTGTCCTATTTATTGCTGAAGAGTTCCCTTTGCTGATTTTTTCTTATTTATATTTTTCAAACTTTTCATGATTCATTGTGTTCAATAATATCATTCTCTCTGCCTAGTTTTCAGTTCTGACTCCATGCATTTTAGATATGCTTTCGTAATTGAAGTAAGAGATTAGTTTAAACTTTGACCATTTTTTCTGTCATGATGAAAGTAAATATATACTTTTATATTATTGGGAATAACATTAAAACATTTTTGTAAAAAAATTAAGTTCTATAGGCTTATTTCCCCTTTGTTTAAATATTTTGTGTGAATGTGTAAGTTAGTGTATACTGGCATTCACCTACTGTATGTGGATTGATGAAGTTTAAAATTACCGCCCACAGGGACTAAAGGGCGTTTACCTGCTACTACAGAAAATATTACACAGTTCATTCGGCAATCTGTACCCAATGCACAATTGTTGGAAGAAGTGGGTAGTGAACTCTTGTACTTACTTCCGTCAAAGCCACTGGAAGAAATGGAGAATGGACTCAGTAATAGTAGGATATCTGCCAAAGCCATGGAAAATCTCTTTGATAAGCTGGACTCAGAAATGGCATCTCTGGGTGTCAACTCTTATGGTGTATCAGACACAACTTTAGAGGAGGTGAGTTTCTATGTATGAAAGCAGAGTGACTTACAATGTTGTGTATATGAGTAGCATTTCCAATTGTAAGGTTATTATTTTTGAATGTGTCACATCCCTGAATGTGATGTAAGTAGTAATTTCATAAGCATAATTTTCTCTAACAAATGTAACTGCAAGCTATATAATTTTATATTCTGGACTAGGATGGATTTGCATCATTTTATGCCACTCTTTGTTCAGCGCAATTTCATGATACTCAAAGTGACTCTGTGTGAATTTAAGCTCACTCACCTACTGCAAAATGGCAGAGGAAATGCTTACATTCCACTTCTAAACAATGACAAGCCCTCTTCTTATCAGCTTGAGATGTATACTCAAATATCAGTCTTCTTCTTTGTATCCTTGTGCAACTTACCTGCCTTCACTTATTGTTAGTAAAACTAAATAGCTTTCAAATAAGGACTAGTATTGCAACCTGCAGCAGTGATGAACGATTGCAGTTCTATTGTAATTTGGACCATGAATTTTCAATTGAGGTTTATTGTACATATAGCGGAGCTGGTCTGCTTTCTCCAAATCAGTTACAAGAATTTTGTATGTAGCTAGATGCATAATGTTGGTGAAGTTTCTTGGCCTGAGTCCATAGGCACATAAACCTGTTGGTCCATAGTGCCACCAGCCTTATTGAGCTTTTACTTCCGGAGGCAAATAGCCTTGCTGAAGGCCAGGATGTCTCCAAAGGGTAAATCACTAATATCCAATGGTTCTGGGAATGGTATACTCAGGTAGCAATTCATAATCCTAGCATATTCTGGGCATGCTGTTTCTGCGGGCATAGAAGAATTGTAATCCTAATTAAAATTAGTTATAAGATTATGCAGTAGAAAGTCTATCTAGCTGATTTCAAGGACAGTACATACTGAGAGATAGATTGATTTATGTATCATGGATAAAATTGTGCTTTAAGATTGTTAAATCATTGGATCTTTAAGGGAAGATGCCTTGGATGAGTAATGTCAGTTTTCATCATTTAGTCCATGATGTGTTACCATTCTAATATAAAATTATGTATAATCATTCAGTGATAAAGCATCCTAATGGGATTTGAGGACCCTGAGCTTTATTCAGGAATGATAGTATGAAGTGTGTGTTGAGGTCTTTTGCTACATATTTTTAATTATTTGAAAATGTCTTGGATTTGGAATTTTTATGTACTAAACATGACATTTCTGTCTGGAAGCCTAAATTATGCACTTTCCCTTTTTATTTCAGATTTTTCTTAAAGTTACCGAGGAAGGTGATAAGGTGGAAGATGGTGGCATTGAAGGAAATCAAGGAATTGATGTAAATCTTGCAGGTAAAGTGTCTATGCCAAAATTTTCATTTGAAAAAGATCTTACTTTGGTTGTGCTTTCATGTTATTGTTTCCTAGTTGAAATACATATGTTTGCAAGTGTCTATGAAGAGCAACTGAGCAGGCTGGATTCTCACTCTTAACTCACATTATTATGACCAGCAAAACTTCAGTTTTCATTTTGTTACTGCTACATTGCACTATCTAATTCTCAGTGAAATATAGTAATCATGTACAGTGCTAATTGATGCTGCCAGCCAAATTTAATTTTAATCACTGTGTAAAAACTCTATGGGTTTTAATACCACATCCAGCGTGCATTACATGCACGGCCGTAGGACCCCATATCTCAGCATGCATTTTATTGCAGGCTAGTTTTTTAAAGGTTAAATTAGTGATTAGTCTGATCATCTGTTGTTGATAATGTACAGTATAATAATAGATGGAATTTATACTTTTTAATCGACCTTTTACCTTTTCTGAAAAGTTAGGTATTTTTGAAGCAAGGAATTGGCTACATTTTGCATGAAAGTATTGTTTTAATTATGTATTTAGTGGTAAAAATTTTTATACATTACTATTGGGAGGTCATTGCATCTCAGTGCTTTCCTCTTAGATACTTCATTTCTTCTATATTGTGAAAAGATTTCACGATTAAAATAATTCAAACACGATCTGATAACTAGGGTGGTCCTTATTTGTTGGGAAAAATTTTTTCCATGAATTTATTTTTTGGGACACCCCCTAAATTTGTGCCATTTGGTTAGTAAATATTGTGTGCAAAATGTTACTGTTGTTGGATAAGAGAAATACATGCCACATTCTGCCTGAAGTTTTGAAATTTTGCCATATTTGGCTGTTTTCTGGCCATTCCTGATGATTACAGAGCACTCAGCATTTCTAACTGCTTTTCTGTTACATATTACCAACAACTCATCATACATTTATTTATTTAATTACCACCGAAAACAGCACTCGTTGGCCTTTATATCGGGGTATTAACATTCAACAATGGACAAGCACAAACGACCATGCCCTGGGAAGTGAAAAATCCTCCCCAGGCGGGATTCGAACCCGCGACCTTTGGGTTAGCAGGCGAGGACATTACTCTGCCACCACCGAGGCTGAATATGTTTCATCTTGAATTTTTTAATTTTTACCCCGTAGTTCCCAACGTTTGAAAAATGGAATTGTAGAAGCGGTGAAAGCAACGGTAGGCGTAGTCAGTGCAACTAAAATTAGAAAACCGTGGATCACGAAGGAGATGATAAGGGAGATGGAGGAGAGAAGGAAATCGAAGAGCGTAAACTCATAGCTATATAAGAGAAAATACGGAGAATTAAATAACAGGCTTAGAAGAGAAACAAAGAAAGCAAGAGAGGCGTGGTGGATAGAACAGATCGACTCGTTAGAGAAATACCAAAAAGAGGGAAGAGCAGATGCATTATATAGGAAAGTAAAGGAACTGACGGGTGGTAATAAGGGAAGGGGAATTACAACGATAACAGACAAGATGGGAAAGGTGATCGTAGAGCCGAAAGAGATCCAGGAGAGGTGGAAGGAGTATGTTGAAGAGCTGTATGGCAAAGAAATAAGGCCCAATTTGTTAGATATAGAAAGGGAAGATGATATCGACAGAGATGACATCGGACCAAGTATCCTAGATAGCGAAATCGAAAGAGCTCTACGAGACATGAAAAGGAATAAGGTGGTGGGAATAGATGACATACCTGCAGAGTTTTTAAAGAGCATGTGGAAGAACGGAAGAGGAAAGCTTTTTGCACTTAGTCGTAGGATTTACGAGGATGGAGTGTGGCCGGAAGACTTTGCGAATTCTGTACTAATTCCTATACCAAAGAAGAGTAAGACAAAAACGTGTGAAGACTATAGGACAATAAGCTTAATATCCCACGTGGCCAAAGTAGTTCTGAGAATTATAAACAGAAGACTAGAGAAGAAGGCAAATGAATACCTGGGTGACGACCAGTTTGGGTTTAGGAGAGGGACGGGAACGGGAGATGCTATAGTGGTGATGAGGACGCTAGTAGAAAGAAACCTAGAGTATAGGCAGGATGTATTTGCATGCTTTGGAGATTTAGAGAAGGCGTTTGATCAGGTGGAATGGACAAAATTAATGGGAGTGTTGAAGAAATTAGGGGTCGAGTGGAGGGACAGGCGTCTGATTCGGAATTTGTACATGAACCATACGGCGCAGGTTAGGGCAGCCAATGGAGAATCGGGATGGGCCACGATAGGACGAGGAGTGCGGCAGGGGTTCCCATTATTGCCGCTGCTTTTTAACGTGTATTCAGAAGAAATGGTAAGTGAGGCATGGGGGGAGGAGGAGGTAGGAATAAAGGTAGGAGGGGAGCTGTTAAAATCAGTGAGATTTGCAGATGATCAGGCATTGGTTAGTCAGTCTGAAAAAGGGTTACAGTCAATGGTGAATGCGTTAGAGGTCCAGTGCGAAAAGTATGGGATGAAGATCAATCACAAGAAAACGAAAGTAATGAGATTTTCTAGAAGTAAGAAGATGGGGCTGAATATAAGGGTGGGAGGGCAGAAGATAGAGCAGGTCGAGCAGTTTACGTATCTGGGTAGTATTTTGGAGAAGAATGGGTTTAGTGGTAAGGACATCAGATGCAGAATTGCGCTAGCTAAAGAAGCATTTTCGAAGAGAAGGGAATTGATGAGGGGGGGTCTGAGAAGAGACGTAAAGAAGAGGCTGGTGAAAACTTTAATATGGAGTGTGGCACTATATGGGTCGGAAACTTGGTTATTGCGAAGGGAGGATGTGCGTAGACTTGAGGCGACTGAGATGTGGGTTTGGAGAAGGATGGAGAAAGTTAGCTGGATGGCGAGAAAGACGAACGAGGAGGTATTGGATATGGTCGGTGAGGAGAGGAAGCTTGTGGCAGAGGTTCGGAGAAAGCAGAAGAGATGGATGGAGGAGGTTTTGAGAGGAGAGGGCATGTTGAAAAGAGTGATAGAGGGGAGAGCACTGGGGAAGCGTGGAAGAGGAAGGAAGAGGATAGGAATTCTCGACGAAATAAGAGGAGGTAGTAGATATGAAGAATTGAAGAGGGATCTAATAACGGGCCATCCTTAGGAGGGAAAGCGAGACAATTTCTATGAGGTTGGGATACAGAATGGGGACTGTCCAAGAACCTACCAATCAGCTGGTAGAATAGTTGAATGAACAGTTCCCAAGGTACAGCCCCGAGAGTTTGCTCTACATTTGCAACAAGCAACATTTGCTTGATTTGCTCTAATCACGCACACAGCTCATCATTAATAACACATATCATTAAATATGTAAATGTTGCTATGATAAAATATGCAATCTGTTAACAAATATGTCTTTGAATACTGAATAAATAACAAATTATGGGTGCAAAAAATCGTCGGAATGAGAAATTTTAAAGGGCGCGCCCAAAATCAGCACTCTTTGAAATTCCTAGCGTGCAGATCGTAAAGTGAACCCATCGTAAAGTGGGGGTCCACTGTACTTGAGTTTGTTTCTACCGGAGCTACATATTGAACATTCCATGTCATCATTAGTACTTCAAGTGTACGTTACTCAGCAAAAAAAATCCTAAACCCAAATAATGACATATTCTCTTGCAGTAGATTTGATGATGAAGAAGAAAACATATGATGCTTCAACATTTACTTTTTTTTAGGTAATCCAAACAAAAAGAATTGAGAAATGGTTCTCTTCTAAAAGGATTCCCTGCGTGAGAGATAATTGGTCTCCTGACCTCCCTCTCCAGGTGAATCACAATGTAGTTATTTGAGTGCACTCATGGCCATGGCTTGATAGAGGTTATGCCATAAATAACGATAATTTTACATGAAACAAGTGCAGCTGCAACACTAGAGAAAAAAAAACATACAGTGGAAGCTTTGAACTCGAGCACTACGGATTATACTGTCCAGTAACTCAAAAGATTGCATGTGCTCCTAAAAGATATGGAAAGCACCATTTATTAAGAAATTCAAGTATTTCTTTTTATGAAGTTGAAAAATTTTATCTCAAGAGGTTCGATATTTAAATAACAATTCCTTCATAGATTCATTCCTTCAGTTGATTGAAGTGGTCGAGAAATGAGAGAGACCAAGGTTGTTAAGCTACTAAATGTGTTCGATACTACTGCAGAAAGAAGAAAAATTGATGGAGCAGTTTCATTAATTAATAGCAAAAATAATATTAAAATACAATATGTGTTGAAAGTTGTGTCTGACTGCCAATGTGAACTTGCTGGCCACTATACAGCTGAGGAATTTTGAGGAAATCAATGAAATTGTTACTATCAATTAAAATGGAACATCATCAGTTTTTTATCATGTTATTTTAATGCACAGTTGCATGCAATGTTGGATAAATTACTGGGAAGACAACGTGACGTGCGGCAGCGGACTTAGTAGATTTCAACTTCGACGTGAGAGGGCATGCCCCACAACTTGAGTGCCACAACTCACAGGGTCGTATCTCTGGAACTAGTGGGCAGAAATTGAAAGTATTCGAGATGAAACATATCAAATGTATGATGAGTTGTTGTTAATAACAGAAAAGCAGTTAGAAACGCCAAGTGCATCATAATCTCCAGGAAAACGGCCAAAAATGGCAAAATTTCAAAACTTTGGGTGTGATGTGGCAAGTCTTTCCCTCATCCAATTACAGAATTATTTTTCGCTCTTTATTTAATAGCCAAATTTCAAAAAATATGGACCACCCTAATGGCCCATTCTTTCAATCTTGCACTAAGGCACATTAAAAAGGGTCTGTGTCACTGATAACCAGAACCAGTTATGCCATATTCAGGGAAGAAAAAATGCTTCATTTTTCTCTTTTTGCTGTCCTTTAGGTACTGGACTAACAAAGGATTACAAGATATCTCGATGGAGAGAGCTTTTAGACTTGAGGAAGATGCTGCGTAAATTGTGTGCAAAGAACTCCCTTTCTTATGAGAATAATTTAATTAGAGAATCAGGTAAGCAAGTATAACCAGCTTAAGGTATACACTTACATTATATGCAAGTATTACCACTTCTAGGTATAATTTTAAGCAATGTTCCAATGATTCTGGACAGACCTTTTGTTTAACCAAAGTGCAAATTTTAATTGGAATCAAAAATAAGATTTTATATTTTTTTATTTGACTTACTTGCTCTGACTCAAGTTTTGAGTGAAAATGATCTTCCAATTGAAAGGTATAACCATACCAAACTCAATGTCCTTCTCTGTGGCATTGTGAGGTCAGGGAATAATGTTTCAGGGTGGCAACAATGCTGGGAGTTCCTTATAATCAAGTAAAACCATGAAAAAAGGTGAGTGAAGACTCTTGGAGTTTAGCATTGTATGGTTCTAAAATGTGGTCTGTGATGAAAGAGAATTTGCATGTTGGTTTGGTGAAGGATGGAGAGTATAAGCTGAGTGGAGGGGGAGAAGAACGGGGTGGTCAAAGAGGAAAGGAGGTTAGTTGGGGAGATTCAAAGGAGGCAGAAATGGTTGGAGAGTATGATCAAGAGCAGGGGCAATGGCTCAGCCACATTGATACACCGGTTCCCGTAATATAACCGAAGTTAAGCAATGTTGGGCATGGACGAAGGTTGGATGGGTGATCATAAATACCTTCACCGTGGGGCTCTTTTCCCCTGTCTGCATGTGGCAGACAGGCATGGGGTTGGCACAATGGACCAAGAAGGTCTAAGTTTAAGTGCCTGGGCTCCTGTCAAAGCCCCCCCCTACAAACAATCTATATATCTATGATCAAGAGTAATGGGCTATTAAAGAGAGAGATGACAGGGGAGAATGTTGGGCAAGAGGGGAGGAGGTTAGAGATGAGTGGAGATTCTGGATGCTATGAAGCCAGGAGGCTAGGAAGTAAGAAGGGTTAAGGGTGGGGATAATGTTGAACATATGTGGTGATGCATTACGTAATTGGATTTCAATTAGAGGTGAGTGATGCTTTGCCGCTCCATCGCCACCATTTACAATTATTAAATACCATTATTGTTTTAAAAATTCCTAATGTAAAGCCTAATGTCAAGCATAAAATCCACTGGGAAGATAAATCAAAGTAATCTGTGAGCATTTAACCTTCTTATGTAAACCAATGTACTTTTATGTTCTTAAAGGCTTAGCTAAAAAATGAAATCATGAATAAAACAATACTTCATTGTTGAGTTGGCATGAGGGAACCCATTCTATGAATGAATTCACACTCAGCTGCTACCCTTTCATCCATTTTGAGACTTGGAATCTTCTGTTAGACACGGGTCTAGCCACAGAATTTGGTTATCTCAATATTTTTTCCAAAACCACTTCTCAAAAGACTCTATCTACACTCATTTTTTTCTCTTCAGAGACAAAATTTCCTAACCATGCAATGAAAAATCCATGCTTAGTCTTTACTAACCTCTTTTTATTTTTACTTTAAGACTTTCATTGATATCCTTCGCTGGGTAAATTCTTCTAGCTAGTGAATTTCTTCTTTTTATGCCTGCGCTGTTGAATCAATTTCATCCAAAATAATATCCAGATATGTGAAATTTTTTTCTTGCCCTTCTTTGCACCCTTAGACTTAAATGTTTATCATAATCTTCCAACCTTTTGGGAATCTCATTATTGTTCTGTCATTAATGTTCATCGCACACACCTACTCTGATCATGGGATGAACTCTACAAGGAATTACAGAAGAATTAAAATACCTTAGTTAACTCCTTATGTAATATTTATTACCACGACCCGGGTTTCGAACCTTACTGTTATCTTCAGGTTCATCATCACCTGAAGATGACACAAAGTGTTGAAACCCAGTTGGTGGTAATAAATATTACAAGTTGAGTCAACTAAGGTATTTTAATTCTTCTGTGATGGATAACTCCCACAAAGTTAAGCCTACCACCATTTCCTTTGTCAACAATCTTTTTTCCATCATGAAATGATTCATGATGGAAAAAAGATTATTAGCAAGTTCTGAGGAATATTCCTGAGAACTTACTTTTAATGAACCAACATTTTTTTTTTCCTTTTCTTGAAGAAAACCTGAGTAAGCTTATGAATTTTTTTTAGGTTTAACTAATGCCAGAAGTGTAATGTATTGCCTGATCACTTTCAAAAGTGTCTGCATAAGCATAGCTGTCATGATATACATATTTGAATTTCTCCTCCACCAGAACAGGCTAAACATCACACAAGGTGTCATTAAGCCTAAAGTCCATGGTTCCAACAATGACTATTGGGAATAGTTGCCTTGGCAATTTTTAATGTATTTCATCTCAACAGAACATGGCAGTGAATACATGATTAAATATAATTAGGTACTCACTCTCACAAAGCTATTACCTATTTGTCCCCTTAGAGCAGGACTCAATCACTTAGCCATGATGACCTATGTCTTAGGTTGTCACAGGAAATTTAATCTCTATCTTCCTGACAAAAAAATACCAAACACTTCCAGCTAAACCTAAAAATGCGTCACAGGCTCTTTCCATGGAGAATTGTTTTGGAGGTGGTAGCATTGCAGGCAGTTTGTGGTGTGGGTTTGTGATGATCTCTTGGCGTGTGCAAAATAGTCTAGTTGCACAAGCCATATAAGTCAAATTGACTCCAAACAGGCACGGAATGCTTTAGCAATATGTGCAGTTTGATTTTGGCAGAATACGGAGACAGCTCTGCTCACCAAGCAGGCCAACTTTTGAAAGTGATCATACTTGATAGTAGTTGAACTCTGGTAAATGTGACACATATTTTGAGAGGAGAGCACTCTTTGGAATGTGTAGTGTTGCTGCAGTAGTGTCTTTGAGAAGTTAATTTTTGAGCTGCTTCCTACACCTGTTACTTGCTCCAGCCTGAGTTTACTCTGTCGTGAGACTCCTAGAGACTACTTTGATTACCCTAATCCTAACTAAATGTAAAATGGGAGATTTGGAAAGTAAAATCCATCTTGTAATTAAAATTACACTTTTAAATGGTGGGTGCTGTAACTTCATTTGGCAATTATGAATTAATTTTTCCCTATTTTTCTTGTTGGACTGGATTAGCTATGCGATTTAACATATTTTTTTCATGAAACTTCTTTCCACAAGTAATTATTCTTTGCCAAAAGTGCCATGAATTATGTTTTAATAAATTTTCTGGCCAGAAATCCTGTACCACCCAAAGCATTTATCACTTGCTTTTAGATACCTAACATTGTAATAATGTTACCCTATGTAATCGGAGCTAACCTATTCTCAGTACAATAGCAGTACTTTCTTACATATTTAATCATCCACTTTAAAAGATTCATGAGTGACTCCATTGTGTTCAAACTATCCCGAGGCTTTTAAATGCTTATTACTAGTTATCAATTCAGTAATGGGTCACTTAAAATTTGCTATCATTAATAACTTAATATATTAAGTTTAATGCATTTAATTTGGATAAGTACATATGTATTTTGGGTTCGGCTTGTTGGTGAGGCCAAAAACCTACTTGGTTTTCAATGGCCCCAGGAGTAAATATAAGTAAGGTACATATTTCACCATGCCAGGCAATGACCAAAAGTTGATTAAGATTGAAATTGTCTGTTTCGGGCAAGATTTAGAGGAAATTATCTATAGTACACAATTAAGATTCTGTAGTAATTTTCCATGTGATTAATTTTAATACTGTAGTTTTTGAAGTAGTAGCATAGCCAGGGGGGGGCAAATGCCCCCCACCCCGTGTTTTGGCACCCCTAAGTCTGTATTTTTCCACTCTTAAGTCCCAAATATGTTTAAATAAATGTGTATAATATGTTGTCAGTTGTCATATTTTGTACAAACCCATCCGCCTATTGCATCACCAAAATTTGTGAAGTTTAGTAAACTCATTAATTTATGAGTCTGCGCCCCCAAAAATTTTCTGCCCCCCCACTAGACCCAAAACCTGGCTACGCCACTGTTTGGAAGTAACTATGGGTAAAGACCCTCAAGTCATTATAGACATAATTATCACTATAGTAGCTCCGTTCAATGAGAATAAAGTTAAAAAGTTCAATTTCTAGCCTGCGGCCAGAGTGGATTAACCTAAGTTATTTCATGTCCTCTAAATGCCATATATGATGGTGATATTTTTTAAGGGTGCATTTGGTGGGAATTATTGTAATCCTCTATTGTTGGCATGTGTTAGGGTGACAATGATGAATTTTTAAGCCATAGGGAATATTTTTCAACAATATCTTGTCTTTAACGGTATTTGTATCATCCGGATTCATAGTTAAGTTTAATTTGCTAATCTTCAAAATATAAATTAGGCATTTAGATAATAAGGATTCTGGTTAAATCAAGTGTGGATTAATATATTGATTGCATAAGGTGAAAGAATAAAGAATCTTGTGTGCACATCATTCCCTCAGAATGATTATAGATATTAAGTGAAAAATGTGTATGTCCATAACTACATATGTTTAGATATTGCTTGAGCTTCAGGAAATCACTGTGTTACATCCTCTGCATTAGCGTTACTATTGGTGTGGCAATTCTTGTCACATGAATACACAATCATTACCCTTAACCAGAGCACATCATTTTATTCAATCTAATTGCTATCTTCCATTATCAGTGACTTGAAACTTTCATTCTGGCCCTATTGATATGGTGAGCTTTCCAAATACAGCTTTTAAAACAAATCATAATTACAAGTAAATTCACCTAAGCTTTAAATGCTGTCAATGATATATACTTCAAATTCCTTGGGTCCTTCAAGCATTTTTAAATTATTTAAAAAACGTTGCATACTAGAGTACATCATACTCGACTTGCTTAATCAGAACATGAAATCCCTGGAATACTGCCAATGACATTCTAATTTATGACATGTTAATTTATTTATAAATTTTTACCTTTTATATTTTTGCTCCTTTGAGAAAGGTGCAAAAGAGAATTACAGAATACCAAGTGTGATTTACCAATGTTTCAAATATTTCATAGATAGTGTCATGTCGGGCAATGCTTTGAGTAGTTCAAACTGTTATGTAATTTGATTCCCTCTTTTATTTTGTTTGCAGCTAAAAAGCAAATTGTCATTCAATATAAAGGCAATCATGTAACCTGTGAGTTAAATGGCACAATTTGTGCTTTCTTAAATTTTAATTAACCTGCATGACTTGGAAAGGCAATGACGATTGCATAATTATCAGTTCCTGCACCTTTTTTTGCACTAAGCTTTGCGCTACACTAATGTCAAAGCCTTGCTTCTGCTTTGTGGCATGCCATCTAGTAACTGAAGTTGAAGGCACTAAGGCCCTATGTAAATTTTATTTTTGTTGCATAAGCACTTTAATGCTATAACATATTTTTAAACTGCCAGTGTCTAACCCAGTGTTCAATGTTGCTTGCACTTATGAGAGATGATTGTGTCACAATATGTTAAAGTTTTCCATGTTTGTCTGGCATTTGTAAGACAACAGAATTGGATAATCAAATTAGGAACACATGGCAACTTTTGTTTGCTGAAAATAAAACATTTGTATAAGATAGGATTGAGTTTTCAGATGGGCTCTAAGCATGAATTCAAGGAGTTGAAATTTAAATGAGGCCATAAATATATTTTTTTGCAGTCCCGCCATAGGGTAATTTTGTTTCTCAAATTCTGCAGGTGATTTGAAAAAGTGATCACTTAATGCATGTCATAGTAAGACTTTTTTAATTGACCAATTAAGAATCTTGCTTGTTTGATATTATGCATTAATTGTCAACTAATGACTATTTGCACTTAAACATTGCTTTTTTAATGCTGCTGAAATATATTTTGTTTATGCATAGTCAAAATAGTGCATGGCAATGATTAAAAATGTATTGGTTCAGTGTAGCAGTCATGTAAACAATAAAAAATACTAATATGTAATCAAGTGTTGCACTGTAGATGGATACAGTATTGATTAGCCAGTGAGCACAACTGGAAATTCATTCATTAGCTGCTTAAAGTTACCACTCTTTAAAAGTTCTAATTCAACTTCACTCTGAAGATGTGAAATGGAATTATCAGTAGATTTTGCTCTTGACTCATTCAGGAAGTGTATATACCATAAAGACATCCAGAGACAATGCCTAGAGGTCAATATGTAGATACTAAGGATCATGATGTCAGATTAGTTGAAAAGTAGTGAGGCCTCATTGCATTCAATCCTGCAGTATGGCATGGTTGAGATTTTCTGGGCATAATCGATGGACACCAAATATTCACAGACACTTGGAGCTAGAAGCTGCTATTATTTGGTCTTTCTAGTCAAAGTGGTAGTATATCACTGTTTGATTGGAGGCCAAACCCCCAACTATGCGAATATGATTAACTCAGGCTAAATTATGTCAATGAATAGATTGAAGTATTATAAATTTCAGACTCTCACTATCATTAATGACTTCTATAATGGAACATGACATTCAATTTGCTATTTTAGCTATTCTAACCTTAAAAATTTATTTGAGTGCCATTGATAGTTTTCTCCCTAAGTTGAATGAATTTTCTTCACAACATTGGCATGTGTGCTATTTTTACTCCATCAAAGAATTTTAATTTCGATCAGTTATAATTTTGCATTGTTTGCACTAAGAAACAGTGACCACAACTGTAAAAATATCCAAAAAATAATTTCATCTGTAAAAATGGGAGCCCACAGTAAAACCTTATTTTGTCACTCAAGTTAGCTTTGCCCATATGCCAAAATATATTTCTTATATAACTGCTCTTACTTATTTAATGCAGTCTAGTAGAGTGAATTTATCACACAATACTTAATGAAGTCAAGGGACTCAAATGCAGTTATAATTATACATTGCGCTTCCATCATTTGCAAGTTCCAAGAGTTTATTTTGAATAACAGAAAATGTTGTCCACAGAATTACTTTTGGAGATTTAATGACTACTTAAATGCATATCATTACACATCTTGTTAAAGCTTAAATGGTCCATGTTTCAGTGAGGATAATAACTTAAGAATATTTTCTCCAATCCACTTTTGTGGATAACACTTCCTTTAGGAAACGAACTTGAGTTACCTACTAAAGTAGCACAGATAAAAATAAAAAAATCCTGTTGTCTTAATTTTGCATCTACTTTTCATATTAATTCTACCTTAAAATAGCCATTGGATGGTTAGTGAAATACATGAAAATTATCTTTCTAGCCTTAGAAAGATCTAAAGCATGTGCATTTTGTGATGGGTATCTTGAAAGGAGAATAAGAATACATAGCTGTAAGCTGTAACTACAATGGGGGTTGTAGTATTAAAATGTTTTTTAAATCTAATTTTATTGGTAATCTGATCAGCGTCATAGCTAGGGTCATGAGTGCCCCTGGCAAGGTTTGAATTTTGCGCCCCCCAAGACTTATTTTCTAGGAAGAGAAACAACACAATAACTTTGAAAAGGTAATTTAAGGTATGTATACATCTAAGCATAAAATTAGTTCTTACTTACTATAATGTAGGAAGGGAAACAATAAAATACGAGTTTGTTCATTTAGGCATTATAAAATCTCTTGAAAGTTTACTTTTTTGGCGTGCCGCCCGGCCACTTTGGTTGGCATGTGCCGGATAGTGGTAGAATGGTCAATGATTTTGTGTGTTAAGTTAGGGGCGCCTATCGTAATTAAGTGCAAATTTTTTAAATGTAGGTTAGCATCATGTTTTAAATTTGTTTGCCTGTGACCCAGCGCCCTGCAGGCTGTAGGCTGTGAGTCTGCAAAGTGTGCCCCCCTTAGGGTTGCAACCCTGGCAGCCACCCACCTGGCCAGCCCCTAGCTACGACGCTGAATCTGATAGTTAGTTGTGACTTTTGATGATCAACACCTTTATAAATTTACTGCAATGAACCTGCTAATCATAGCTCCTTCCTCCATTTTAGCAGTTTTAACTTTGTTTAAGTTCATGAAAAGGCCTCATCACATTAGCCCCATTTTAAATTTCATTGTATATACTTTGGTGACTATATTACAAAAGATCTGTCATACAAATTGCATGTAAGCTGCATATTTGTCAAAGAGTGACTGTATTGTTAAAACATTATATATGGCAGTATCTGAATCATGTATTGTGGGTAATAATGCTCCTTAGATTATTTATTTAAATAATTTCATTAAGATTTTACATAGATAATTACAAAGGCATTATTTACATGTATGTACATACATATATATTTTATCTTGTTTTTGTGGACATAAAATAACTTCAATGTCATAATATTTAACTTGCCTATGGGACCTTAATTGATGGACAAATAATGCTCCTACAGCATTGAATTCATTTTCATTTTTTATTCATACAATCAGCATAGTATAGTTATAGAGATTCATCTTTGGAAGATCTCTTGTTTCCAGTTGAAATTGAATGCTGTTTTTCATCTAATTCAGTATTCCCTCAGAAATACTGAATTAGATGAAAATATCCTAGCATTTATGGTGTTACACCCAATGCTAGGCTTACTTTCCTGTGATGGTTTGGCCCAAATGGTGTATACCCTGATTTTACTTATTTATTCAAGAAAAGATTGTTTAATTTTTAATTCTAATGTTCTTTACTACTATGCAGTTGAATGTTAATCCTTACTAGTAAGGCTTATCAGAAGAATTTCGTGAAAGAGTTTGGCGAAATCGTGTTCAGTGGTTTAGTTAGGCCAGGGTTTCCTAACTTTTCCTGTGATGGAACACTTCGTAAATCCTGAAATTTTATCGGAACACCTTGTTTACTTTGCAAATATTAAACCATTGCGTTTAGGTAGCAGCAAATAAAACCATTATAGGTTTCTCGGAACACTCGTTAGCTTTCCCTGGAACACTTGTGTTCTGCGGAACATAGTTTGGGAAACCCTGAGTTAGGCCATCATATTATTTTTTTATGTTAGTGGCTAATATGCCAGCAGTGGTATAAAGTAATAAAAAGGAACTTTTGTTCCCTCAAAAAAATTCCCATTTGCTGTATGGGAACTTAGGGACCACTTGGTTATGTGTGCTTACATTACATAAATGCCCAGAAAAATTCCAGACTGTGTCAATAAGAATTTAAATGTGAGCTTTTAATGATGAAATTAATGACTAGCAGGAAATAATTATCCAAGAATCCCCCAAAATTGATGTTTTTCAGCACTACATTGGGCCTAACCTAGCTCTGTTTCTGAATTAATTCAATAAAAGGCACACACTTAATAGAATTAATTAATATGACTTAGGTATCAACATAACCCTTACAGTTTTATACGAGTCACAATGAATTAAGGTCCTACTTCAATATTAAAACTTTAATATTGAAAATCTAATGTTGTGAGGAGTGCATGTTGCAGCTAATTGGATGGTGTGTTATTTTGATGGGCTATAATTACATCACTTGCCACAAAAGCATGTAATTTTAATATAATCATAAAACTAATTCGAGGAAATAATTTTTGTTGCTTGAAGGCTAATGTGACTTGGAAAAGATTTTTAGGAACAAATAAATTGAGATATTAGCTAATACTTTTTGAGAAAACAGGGAGTTTGTTTTAATATTTTGTTTAATGAAAATATATGCCCCTGAAATTTAAAAACATCTGTCACATGTACATAGATCAGAAATTTATTTGTGAAGTATATCTTGGAGGTACCTCCTTATCAAAAAGTTTAATACCATAAAAAAGAGCCATTAATGTAAAAAGTAACTCATATATGTCCCTAATGTTGAAAATAGTCCTTTCTTTAGTTGAACTTTTAAAATTGCTTTATTCTGAATATGCTGTGCATTCTATTTGCACCATAATCACGAGCTTTGGGCAAGTTGAAAATAAATTATATTTTTGTGTAACTTCAAACAGTGTTTAACACAACCTCTGTACAGAACCTGTCAATTCCTCTGATACTAATGCTTCAATTTTCGTATTCTGAAATAGAATAGATAAATAATATTACTTAAATGTTTTTTCAGATCAGGATATCCCCACAGCTGAGAATGGTGTGGTGAATTCATTGGCCTTAGAAGGTGAAAATATTGAGCACAAGGGGAGATTGAGTCTTAATTTGGAAGGGAGCAAAGTTCCCAATATTGTTATTTGCTCCAATCTTGGAAATCCAAAAAAAGCTTTAGAAACAGAAGAATATGATACTCTGAGTTCTAACCATTTACTTTATCAGCAGTTCACTGCCCTACTGGCCAAACGTTTCCATCGAACGAAAAGGAATCCAAAAGCACTTTTCTTTGAGGTTAGTTGAATCCTACATAAGCTGTGTATTATCAACTTAATAATGATCTTGTTCTCATGCAGTCTAACCAACCACTGCATATATCTGAGTATAAGTTGAAGTCTTTTCATCAGTCAAGAATATTGACTAAAATATGTGACTATTATGAGGCAAAAAAAATTTGCTCAACACGTTCACTGCCCCTGCATTTAATTTTTCACTATCCCAAGTGCCTTACATAATAACTGTTATTATTTTTTATGAAATATAAAATTAAAATGATTTTTCTTAAACAAACATTTTCCTCATCAGATGTACTAACAATGATATTTGTATTGCCCAAAGACCATATATTGGTGATGCTGGTATAGAAGTCGTCAGATTGTACAAAATGATTACAATTGCTGGTCATTTAGAATTTTTTTTACTGAGTAACACTTAATAAGTAATACATTTTTCACTTTCAAGTTACAAGTCCTTAAATTTGCACTGATTTTCAGATAATCCGGTCAAGTATTATACAACCTTACTCCTACAGCCATTGGGCTATTTTAAGCTATGGATATTTTATGATGATTCACATGAATATTCTTCTTCTTTTTTGTTCCGTAGGAATGAACCTCACTGTTAGGCACAGAGATCAAATTAAATTTACAATATTACAGAAATAAAAAAGTTCAACATGCAAAGAAATTCCTCAGCGTAGTTGCATTTAGTGTAAAAATATATATAGTAAATCTTTATAACAAAGTCAAGACAATATCTCTTTAAAATTGCATTTGAAAAACTCTTCCACAGCATAGAGTGGGTTGGACATCAGCCAAGAGGAGATTACATTCTTAAACCTAGCGACACTAACTACTCCGACTTTTTCTGGTAACTTATGCAAAAGTCTAATGTCTAGGATTCCAAATTGAGCCTTTTTCATTGACAGTTTGCACTGAGGCACATCTAGTTTACCATTTGTCCTAGTACAGCAGACTCTTGTTAGGACGTTCCTTGATAGCACGTTTTCCTCTTTTGTACATTCATTTCCTTAGGTCCGCATCACAGTGCATGTAAATAAATAATTATGGTAAGCACATTTTGGTTGCCTCTTTAGCACGTTTGGAGGAGGGCCAAACCAAATTAAACGAATTAGGCTGGGAGCCGCTAGAGACTCAGAGGCTGCACGCTAGGTTTAGATTACTTGAGAAATTAAGAATAGATATCTTTAAGAGCGACACAGAGAACATCATATTAGAACCCCACTATATTTCCAGATCCGACAGAAGCGATAAATTAAGAGAGATGTTTTGCCGAACGGATAGGTATGGGAATTCGTTTTTCCCCCGAACAACAAGGGACTTAAATAAATGCAAGGCGTAATTTCATTATAGCGTTTCCTTTTTATATGTAAACGGCTGGTGTCCTAACACCCCCCGCCACACACCTATTGAGGTGGCTTGCGGGGTAGTGTGTAGATGTAGATGAAATTTGTCCTAGGGAAATAACAGCCTTGTAGGTTAATCATACGATGGATAAACCTCAAGAGGTTTACTTCTCGCATTAAAAAAGATCATCGTTTACAATACTATTTTGATAGTCACATTATGGTTAAAAAAATACTTATGAAGTAAGAAAAAAGCAATCTCAAACATTAGAATCACCTATTCAACACTTGACAAGGTCCCCACAAGCAGCGCATTTTATTGTAATATTCATTTGTTTTATTGCTGTCGCCGTTGTCGCCTATGAAATCAAAACTGCATGAGAAACAGAGCGTGTGATCCTCATCTGTCATCATTAAGCTGAGGACATTTAGGCACTAAAAATGAAAAAATAGGCAGCCTAAATAGGCACAAAAAATTTCAAAATAGGCACTTAAAATAGGCACTTAAAATATTTTTGGTATTTTGGATGATTCTGTCGGTCCTGGAATCCCAAAGGGCTAAGCCTGTAATCAGGTTTTCCAGGGACCATACAAACAAAACTTGACATACATCTACGCCTTGGGTGGTGAAATACCCACCCAGCCGGGACTTAAACCCGTAATCCCAAGATTAGCAGGCGTAGACTTTACCCCGCCGCCACCGTGGCCGGCTAGAAACATAATGCGGCTAATTGCCACAAAAAGTATCTGAAATTTAAAGCTTGGACTGAAATACACGATTAATTTTCGGTAAAACTGATGGAGAGGAAAGAGGATAAAACTCCAGTTAAAATTAGCCTATAAATTGAAGAAACAAAATTCAAAAGGTTTACTTATTTCAAGTTACACTACAATTTACAATAACATATTTCTCTAAATGTTCTCCTGTAACTTATGCCGAGAGTCAGTCAGGATATTTCTATAGCATGAAAATGACCTCTCAACCCCACACGAGGTGATAGGGCAATACTTAAATGATGCAAGCTCTTCTGCTGTCATCTTTGGTCCTGGAGTCACCGAAGTCCCTGATAAAATGTCTACAATTTTATGGACATCTTCCCATCCAGGGTTCCTTTACGTACCTAACTTTCTTGAATTTTCAAATCAAAGCTTCTCCCACATCTATTGGTATATTAATAAGTTCACTTTCCACCTTTCGATTTTTTTCCACAGCTGCCATATAATTTACCCATAAAATGTCTTCAACCTTACTAATGTATTCCCATCCAGGGTTTATCTGCATGAAGTCTTAAATTCTTAAGCAACGGATTTTTCCACATCACTTGGTACATCAAAAAGATCTCCCTCCACATTTCAGATTTTCTCTGTAGCCGTTGCAAGGAGCAGTTCTCTTGCCTCCAGCAATGACATGATTGATGGTAGTTTACCAAAATTGCATCTGATAAACGTAGGATCTGCGTCGACATCGAGATTCAACTCTGCAGCTTTGGATTCGAGAATTCAGTTTGCTTCTTCTTCATCCAGATATTCTATTGCCCATACTATCATTAGAGGCCGTGAAGGCAGAGCAACTTTGCACGTTATACGTAGAAACTCGAAAATACGAACTTCGAAATTACGAAATTTTGATTTTACGAAGCAAAATCTTCGGTCCCGACCAAAAGGGTATCTAAGTGTATGTAACAGTACGCGATATTACGAAATAACGAAGTTTTAAAATTACGAACCTCGGATCTTGGTCCCGACGTGAAAAAGTTACTCGTTTATACGAATAGTGATAGATCACAGTAACGTTCCGGCGCTCCTTTTCAGAGTTAAACATCTAATTAATGATCGTTGCCGAATACATTATGCACTGAATGTATTACCTGAACGATATCTCATTTTTCAATGCTTCAATAGTAAAGCTGTGGTTTCGCTGGGGCGTCTGGCGTCCGTCCAGCAGTCGGAAGTCACTGACGTACTCATCCAATGTACAGTAAGTCCTCGAAATACGGACGAGATGCGTTCCGAGAACTTGTTCGTAAGTTGAAAAACGTCAGCCAGGCATCGAAAATTGTAGTAACTGTATTTCCTGGCCCATAAGACGCACTTTGTTTTCTCCAAAATGTGCTCTTAAATTGTTCGTTCTTCCTCTAAGACACAAGCTGATTCGCCGGGAAAATACTATTTAGGGATGGTCAGATCGGATCTAAAGATCCGCGGGTATTACGTTTCTCCGGATAATGAAATCGGATCCTAATTCATTTTAAAAAATCGGATCTGGATCAGATAAAAAAATTCACACTGGGGAGTGGATACCATTAAAATCGCCCAAAATAACGGTCATCCAGTGTTGCGGCCGATGTAGGAACTAGTTGGAACCATGGAAGTTGGCTGCTGATGCTCTCGAAAGGATGTCTATAGGATGTCCTCAAAAGGATATCCCAACTAGTGGAAACCACCTGAGAAGTTAGGGCGGGTATGCGATGAGTGAAAGGTGATACGTTTGGTTCGCGTTCATAGCTGATAAGGAGCTCCCAACGGGCAACGCCCACCCCCCCCACCCAACTTTTGTAAGCCACCTGTGAAGTTTGGGCGTGGGAAAGCGATGAGTGAAATGTGATACTTATGATGAAATGTGATGCGGACTCGAGAAAAAATATCACTTTACTCCGACCCCCTAACTATGAGCGCCGAGCCGAGGGTGGGGGAGAGAGAGAGGTGAAGGGGGGAGCAAGAGGCAGCCCAAGGACGCGTAGCCGTTCGCTGGACTGCCGGAAGCGCCAATGCTCGGCACGAATGCCTTTGAAAAAAAGTGCCGGACATCTTTGCTTTACACGACTACAGCAATTGTATTAAACTGGCGTACCAACTTGAGGAGTATCCGCATTGAAAGATGAACGATGCAGCTAGAACTTATATTAAAGCTCATTTTCGTATCACTTCTCATAGCCGAGTAGCTTTTCCGCGAAATGATCGATTTTAGGCAAGTTAACTAATTTTTTCTCCAATGTGGTTGATATAAAGTACGCACAAGTATGTATCAAGCCCTGTGAAATAAGTTCTAGCAACATCCTTCCTGCGCCAAACGGTGATAACAGAATTTCTTTATCTATTAGCATGGCGATGTAAAAGTCAACGGTCTGAAAATGGATTTCCTGGCGTGGTATCCACTTCCAAAAGTGAATGATGCTTCTTATAAAAGGAAGTAAAAACAGATTAGAGTTCCGATTCTCTCTTCCTATGCGCCGATGCACTACGTCATTTATCCCATTGATGTGACGATGCGTTTCAAAGCTCTCTCGGGCGCTACGCAACATAATTTCAGGTTGTGGAAAAATCATGAAGGAGTGTGACGTCAACCTCACAGCTACCACCGGGGTAAGGTTACAATTTGAATCGACCGAAATAACGGCTCCTTCGTTCGATCATCGGCCGTATCAACCTAGTGTTGGCTGCCGAGTCCGCTGAAAGGAGGCCCAACTCCTCCCCTACTAGTGAAAGCCACCTGGGTAAAAGCGAAACTGGGTGAGGGTAGATAATAACAGATAAGGTGAAGGAGTGATCCTCTCGGGTTACCCCCTTCTCTTTCTCGCTGAATGAGTTCCTCGCAGATGAATGTCGTCGCGCCTAGGAATAAGGAGCGAAGAACTTTTTTCTTGAAGGGTCTTCTGGGAAAAACCGGTTTAGATGCGCCAATTGTTCAGATCCGACTGAGGTATTACCCTAAAATCTGACAGCTTTAATGTTTCCGGCTGAGTGATAGAGAGGGATAGCTGGATTGAAGGACTGCTCGTCAGGCAATTTCCAAATACCCTGGAAAGGATATTTTACCATTCATCACGATAACCCGAATCGAGCCTCGTATTGACGGTAATAATCATTTGTCATCACAAAACGAATGAGTGAACGGAATAATGCATCGATTTGATGCGAAGGTAGCTTGACACACGGAAGTCGATTTCCATTGAAACGCGGCTTTCGTCTTACTTCCGAACCATCCGTAAAAAATTATGACGCAAGTAAACAATAAACATTGCAAATTGATATATCCAGATAATATTGTTAAAATTCGTCACGGAAAAGAGGGGTAGTACCAATCCGCGAATTGCTGCACGCCGCACCGCCAGCTGCAACGGCAAAATAACTTATCCGGTGGCGCCAAATTTGAAATTCCCGAAAATAGGAATAATAAAACTCAGACAAATAAGTTGTGTTCAACTGACAATGAGTGCACCCTGTGGGCATGAATACACATTTAAATATACTTTCATGAATTATAACTTCGTAAATCATGCAAGTACATCGCGAGAGTACATCTTAATCTAAGGAAACAAAAAAAGAGCTTCATCGCGATGTTTTTGAAAGATACTCGTTCATACGAAATTTGATATTACGAAGTGCCGATTTTTCCGGTCCCGTCAACTTCGTAATTTCGAGTTTTTACTGTATCTCTTTAAACCTATAAACTCAGTAATACTGAGTGGTACCTTCAAAAGCCAGTTTTTAGCAATTGAAACCATCGCATGTATGCATCACGTGAAATTACCATAGTTGTTTTTCTACTCTTTGTATAATAATACTTTGGGTGGTTTTTCTTTATGCATGTTTAATGACATTATTTTAACTTTGATAGATTAAAAACGAAACTGAAAAAGCAGACTAGCTCCGCAATAAAGAGAAATTTGGTAACGGTGAGATGAATATTGCTTTTTTAGGCCCTTAAATAGGCGAGATCAGCAGAAAAAGACATAAACAGGAAAAATAAGCATTTTTAGGCAGTAACAAATTGCCTTAGTTTCCCCACAAATGATCATAAATGAACTTATGACTTCATAAAATTGGTTTCCTGAGTAAAATAAAAAATAGGCATTTTAGGCAATGTCCTCAGCTTAGTCATCATCAAAAACTACAGCCCGAATAATGTTTTTAATCCCGATGAGACGGGCTTATTTTTTAAACTTGCTTCATGATAAAACACTGGCGTTTGGAGGGAATAATTGTCATGAAGGTAAAATGAGTAAGGAGAGGCTGACTGTCCTATGTTGCAATGAAATTGGAATGGAAAAACTGATTCTGTTAGTGATCGGGAAATATAAATGCCCCAGATGCTTCAAACATGTTAAAACATTACCTTGGACGTAAGATTGCAACTCTATTGCCTGGATGACCACAACAATTTTTGAAAAGTTCCTGCGAGCACTGGATGCCAAGATGAATGGACAAAATCGTAAAATTATTTTGCTAATTGATAACTGCGCAGCACATCCAATGGGCACTGCATTTTCAAGAAATGTTAAAGTGGTGTTTTTTCCTCCAAATTGCACAAGTGTTCTTCTGCCCCTTGATCAAGGCATTATACGATGTGTCAAGTATAAGTGCAGGAAACTACTTGTCAATGAGAGGTTGGTCAGCCTTCATGAGCCAGGAAGAAAAGTAAATATCCTGAAAGCGATGCATTTTGTGAAGTATGCCTGCGACTCCGTCAAAGCCAAGAGCATAAGAAATTGCTTTCGGACCTCTGGATTTCATCGCAGCACAAACAAGGACGATTCTGCATGGCTGAGTGACAAGGCAGCACATGATTGACTATCAAAATATTGTTGTTATTCTGTCCATCTGAGATTTCCCTCTGTGGCCTCTGGTAATACCCTCGTTCATCGTATGTTCGACTGTCTTCTGTCCGTCTGGGCCCCGTACATCTGTCCGGCAGTTGCCATCCTTCCATCTCTTCTCACCCCCTCATCCATGGGCGTCTGTTGTACCGCATCCGGCCATCACCTTCCCATCTCCAATTTTCTCTTGGTTGGTCGTCTATCTGCCCCTCCTTTGCCACCCTATCAAATCACCCAAGCAATGCAAGGAATTGGGAAAGCGTTCTAACATTATGTGAGATTATCCCTGAGCTTACCTCACTTCTGAAATGTTGTCGGAGACAGTATATGAGGTTGTCATCTCCTATGGGCGGTCTTAACTCTTTGGCTGAACTTATCTTGCTCACGGTGTGCTCGACCTTCGTTTGATTGCCCGTCTCCCGGTAACTTCCCGTAGTTAGTGCTATTCTTACCTCCATTGCTGCTCGTCACTCCAATGCTGCTCTTGAAAAATTCTTTTAAACATGTCCAGATCTTGGTACAGGTGGGACGTTGCGGTAAACCAATTATCCCTTGCCTTACGGTCTGCTAACTCTCTTCCCCTGTCTACTTATTCATCTCTAGGTATTCCTCTAATTAGGAGATAAATTTCATCTATCTTGCTCCACTTGTCCCTTCGAAGGTTGGTATCCTCAATTGTATCATGCTCGTGGCCACCCCTTGGCTATGTATCCCTCTAGAGTCCTTCACTCTTTTTGCAATTTCCTTCAGTGTGCTTTCATCCATTCCTGCCCTTCGATTTTGCATTTGAGTCGAAACAACTGTGGACAATTGTTGATTCCATACTTCATTTTCATCTAACCTGATTTTGAAATTCTCCACCTTCTCTTCAGCCATTCCTATATGGTGTTTTACGTTCCTCTGGTCTTCAATAATTTGCTCCACCTTCTGATCGCTCGCTTCTACACTTTCCTTTAGCCCTTGCACTTCTCCACGCTTTTTCCACTGTTCCTCCTCAATTACCATTTTTTCCGTCATAAGAACCGTGTTCCACTCCAACGTCATGCATTTTTCTCTCTCCCTCAGTAATTCTGCCAGCTCGTGTAGTTCTCTTTGTCTACTCTCCTCCCATTCCTTTTTCTCTTCTTTCTCTCTTCTTCTCTCCTCCTCATGTTTCATCTCCATTTCCTTCAGCTCCTTCCTCCATTATGTCTCCATTTCTTCCAGTTCCTTCCTCCGTTTTGTCTCCATTTCCTCGTCTCTCTTTCTCAGTTCTTTCAGTATGGTCTCAACACTACCTCCTACCGGTCCTCCCATCTCAACTTCAAACCCATGTGTGTAGGTCCACCTTCCTTTTCTAATAACCCTTTTAGACGTTCTTGCAATTTAAATTTTGAACTATGTACTGCTTCTCCTCGATCCCTTAATATATCTTGTAACTCTCCCTTCTTAAGTTCAGTAAATCCCTTAACTATCTTTGCCATTTTATTAATCGTCCTTACAATTATTTTAGCTCAGGTTTCCCGCAGTCGTGCAGGTTACCCTTGAGTCATTAAGTCCCACATATTGTGGTGCCAAATTAACCCGATGCGTCGGATTTTCATTCTCTGGAACACCTTTTACTTTTTTCTCTCCCTCTACGTCGTATTTTCGTATTTCATTTATTTTGTTTCATCTGTCTTTCAGCATTTATCACTTTCTTCTCTCACTTTCTAACTCCCTTTTTTGTTTATTTCTTTCTCTCGTCTCCTAGTTTTCGCCATCTACATCGTTATTTACTTACGCATCCCCAATTTTACATTGTTACCCCTGGAAAACACTACTTATATCGCTATTAGTCTTTGGACGCTGGGTTACACTGCGGATAACTTATCAACGTTCATGAAATCAGCTCGTTCCTCAGTTGAGGACATAAACACTTGGTGTGCCACCAATAATTTACATTTGAATAGTAATAAAACAACATATCTACTTTTTCACACAAAAAAGACTTAGCCAACTTCTAGCCCTTTGCTTACACTAAATGGACTTGTTAGTATAAGATGTCTAGAAACCACTAACTTCTTGGGTTTCACCATAAGTGATAATTTCTCATGTCAAGAGAACATTAATAACGTTACTAATAAAGTGGTAACTGGTCTCTTTATGATAAGACTAGCAGACCTGCTGCCTGCTTTGCAGGCAGTCTCTGTCTGAGAAAGATAGACTTGCTCTGAAAAAGTGAACCCGGGAGTCCTGAAAAACTTAGCAAAAACTTTTAATGATTGGTCATTGTGGGCAGGCATGGTTTCATCAAAACTGTGGTTTCTAGAAAAATAGTAAGGCATTTTTTGCACATTGCATTGTTTTAGGTGCCCCACTGGAAATTTTACTTCCCCAAAACAGCAGGCACGGGAGCAATATTTGGCATACATTAACATATACTGGTAATGAATTATCTCCGAGGTCAGTTTCTTGCACATTCATATAGCATTTGTAATGGTATAAGTGTACTTCTAAACTTTCCACGTGAAGTTTGTACCAATATTGAGATAGCCACACACGCAAATGTATTGAAACATTTACGACCTTTGGTATTTATCCAGACACTTTAATGCATGGAAAACTGTTGAGTTTCATTTCACTTACGCTAGCTAATCGTATATCTTATGCAATTAAACCAAATCAAGGGAATGGCAATATCAAAACACTTAATTGATTATATTATCATTGAGTTTACAGAAATTTTACACGAACCTTATTGTTTTGGAGTGGCATACATTTAAACATTCACCTGGATAATTTCTAAATATCTTCACTAATTGCCGAATTTTCCCTTCATTCACGTAAAAGTAACATATCAAGGGAAATAAAAGCAACCAGAGAGAAAGAATTTCATAGATGGTTAATTGCTAACTAATAAACACATGGCTCTTGTCTACTAATTTCGTTAATTGAAAGAAAATACTACGCACATACTTTACTTCTGCTTCTGCGTAAGTGTAAAAAGGTTGGTGGTTTACATACGAACTATACACTTCAGGAATTACAGCAATCACTCCAGTGAAAAAATTCCACTAACCTATAGTATTATGCCAGAGTCACTTCATCACATATGCTTCAGTTTGGTGAAAAATGGTTCCAAATCTTCTTAAACATGTGGCTATGATCCTTCACCAAAATTAAAAAATAACCCACTTTCATTTGACAGAAATGAAAATAAAGTAATACAGATATCGTAGTGCAATCAACATTTACCTGAAAAAGATAAATTAACAATGCTTATATGCCCACATAGTTTGTAACTGATTGCAATTGAATGGTCGCGTTCAGGCGACACAACAGTTGCGGCACTGGTGGAAATTTTCTGCTGAACGCTCTATGGTTACTCACCGGTGAGTCAACATGTTACGGATCAGGTGCCATTTTTTCCACCGGGATTCATCACCGGTGCTAGTTAGTAACATGTTGAGAAGCAACATGGCTGCCCCCATGATGATGTCGTCCGATGTTCATTCCGTGGATTGTTTCTCCTCCTTCTTATTGCCAATAGATTTTATCTCCTTCTGACGACTTTGTGCCTAATAATATTAGATAAATTAGGCTTATAATCATCGTCACCAGCAATGAATAGTGCCAAAGCCCTTAATTCTCCATTGGCATCCATTTTCATACTAATGGTCTGCTGTGGAGTCACGTGACCGGGGAGTACTGCTGGAATTTTTTGGCGTTCAGACGACGACAACAGTTGTGACTCACCGGTGGCTAACCGGTACCTCACCGGTGAAGTCGCCTGAACATGACCAATGAGAACTGTTTACTTCACCGTTGCTAACCTAAATAAATTCATAGTTGTTCATCAGTTTTTATGGATTATTAGCTTAATAGCCACGTTTTTTTGCATTTTTCATTGCACCAACAACTGCTAAAATTCCAAAACTACTACCAAGTCATGCAGACAGAGAATCCACATTTAGTGCATCAAACCACATTTCTCTAGCTACAGAATTGTGAAAGAAATAAACAAAATGGATACAGAATGACTGACTGACTGACACGCTACAAAATTAATATTTATAGAAGGCTCACTTTGGTGATCTCTCTGGAATGCCTTAAGTTCTTATACTTTGCTAAGATTCATTCCTTTCTTACAAATGGTATTACAGCTGTGAAAGCAATTGCTGATTTTTCCATTAGAGAACTCCGCAAACCCTTTTTCAGATCACTGAAAATTTTAACTTTACCCTGCATCTATATCCTACAATGCTCCTCCTTTGTCAAGGAAAATTCTAGTATCTTCCCACCTAACACCTCTTTCCATTCCCATGACACTCGAGATAATAGTGATGTACACCTCAAAAGGTTTAATTCCAACCTCACTAAAAATGGCCTACATTTTGTGTGCTCGTATCTAAGACCATCTTCCTCCAAAACTGAAAGGCATTTCTGCAGTAGGGAAATTCAAAAGTCAAGTGAAGATTTTCCTTCTTGAGAATGCATTTTATATCACCTCAGAATATCTGAACTGTTAATGGTATGTGTGTTTTATATGTTGTATTTAATTTGACGCCTTCCCATGTCTGTATGACCTGATGGAATAAAGGATCTAATAATAATAAAATTAAACCTAAGTACAGATGTTCCCCATTCTGCGAAGTGAAACCTCTTCCTCAAGGCATTGGTGCATGACTCACTGCTTGGTGTCCTCAACAGCCGCATGAACTTGCAAAATATTCACCATTAGGCCTTGAGAATTCTCAGTGTCTTTTTTGTCGCCATGTTGAATGAGTGTTGTTAGTTACAATTCATTTTTTATGATGCCTCCCAAGTGTTGAAGTAGTAGAAGCAGTACTGTAAAAGTGAAGAGTTCATATAAAGTTCTCAAAATCATGGAAAAAGTCAGAATTCTCGATTTAATGTGGAAAGAAAATAAAATTGCTGAAGTGAAAATTTTATTGAAATTTACGACAAGTCTTCTGTTGATAAGATGGGGGAGAACATTAAAAAGTATTAATCTAACTTTGATAGATAGACAACATATTTGGTATTTTATAGTAACAAAAGTAAAATATTAGTATTTTTTTGCAGTATTTGTGTCAGAAATATTTTTCATTTACCCCTGTCAGTAACAGATGACAGCATTTGTTGCAAATGAGCCAAAAGAATTGCTGAATTATTGTATTGTATATGTTTGCCGTTTAGCAATATTTACATAATTGATAACTTATCTTAGGCAGTTTTGTATATGCATTTTAGTCTGAGCCTTGCATTTATGACACTTTCCTTTTCTTCGAAAACAGATAGTCTTGCCGGCCATCTTTGTTTGCCTGGCATTGGTATTCACTGTCCTCCAGCCTGGTCTCAGACAGGAGCCTCCTCTACCTCTGTCTCCTTGGCTCTATGGTCCCCCAAACTATGTATTTTTTTCTGATGCTAATCCATTTATCACAAACTCAACAGCTCAGATATTTGAAGAGGGATTACTTGGAGACACAGGGATGGGTGCTAAGTGTATAATTCACGAGAATGGCAAAAGGTAATTTTATCATGATTGAAATATCTCTTGGTCCTCAATGTGCTTTATTTTCCTGCTTTAACTCATAACTTTTATTGCTTTCAACAGAGATTCATATTGCCATGGAAGAGCAGATCATTGGAATCCTCAGCCTAATCAAAATCCTGGCGATATTTCGTCTCCAGCTTGTTCATGTTCAGTTGGTAGTCAGGAATGCCCTGCTGGAGCTGGAGGACCTCATCCTCCTCAATCAGTGGTAAAAAATATTTAGAAAAATAGCAAAACATTTTAAAATAAAAATTAGTACATTTTACAGGAATAGGTATCTTAATTGTTATCACAATTGTTTTGTAAAAGTGTTTTATGTAAAGGTGTTCTAGCAAGTATTACAAATACTAAATGTATGTACAACTGAAGTGCAATACATGTTAGAGTGAACATAGAATATTGTGAAAATGCATCCATTATTGCCTTGCTGTAACTAATTTTCTATTCTATTTTTCTTCTCTTTATCAGGCTTGTACTGGGGATTATATGCTTAACATGACTGGAAGAAATATATCAGACTGGCTGGTCAAGACAAGGAAAGAGTATTTTAAAATGAGGCAAGTATAATTTTCTCTTAATCTTTACTTTGCTGCTTATTCTGCAAGTTGAAGTAATAATTGCTGACATGTTTCTTAGAAATACCATTATTAGGGGTAGATATTTTTTACCCGAGAAGTGCTTACAATTCATTGCTGACTAATCTTTAATGAGTTGTGAGTCCAGAACCATCTCATATGTAGAAAAATAAACATTCTTCTTACTCAGTTACCACTCCTATTAATGAAAATGTTGTCATGGATTGTATAAATGAATAAGTTCCACCAATAATGCCTGAAACTACCAGTTGTCATGAATTATTATATCTTTCTCTAAAATTACTAATTGGTGATGTAAATTATTTTCCTGTGATGTAAATATTTTCTTTCACTTCTAGATATGGTGGCTTCCAATTTGGGGTGAAAAATAACCTCACACTTGGTGATGGACATCTTGGAAATTTATTCTCAAATTATTTCAACAACATTACCCAATTTACTGAGCTTGTAAACAGCACCAGGTCTCTGTTTAAAAGTTCAGATATGTACAATAACATAAAGGTAGGTCATTCCTTAAATTTCTCCAACCCTTTGTATCATTAAATGGAAATAATTCAGGCCAATTTATGGAGGGTAGATTTCCTGAGATAATTTTATTATTGAGCATGTATTTTCTAAAAAGTATGATGTCAGCACCCTTCTAATTGTGTTCCAATACCACAGATTGATAAAAAAGTGAAGAATGGAAGTGATTAGGTCAAAAATATTTTAACTAGTCAGTTTTAATTAACCCAGAGGAAGTTTTCTAAGTGATTGAATTTACTTTTTCCTGAGAAGTAAGTAGCTATAACTTCACCGAATAAACATCTCAGTGATTATTTTCAATGTGTGTTAGTTTGATATGGAGACATCACTCCTTGAATGAGGATCTACATCAGTATCCAAGGGTTTTTATCCCATCATTCTAATGGCTTTTTGGTTGCTGGAAAGTATTCAGATGTGTGATTCATTCGACCAAGTTTTAAGTCATATTAAGATTTTGCTGAAGAGAATGGTTTTTCGGGTTTCCATCCGCGTTTATCCATTTTTGGTGGACAATATTTCGCCAGCGTTCCAGCTAGCTTCCTCAGGTCCGTTGAATTGCAGGGTTTGGTCCATCCTTTTATGTTATACCGGTTTCACGCCTTCGGGTGGAGGTGTGTGTGTGTGTGTAACGCGGATGGAAACCCGAAAACCATTCTCTTCATCAACGAAACTCCGCGGAAGCCTTCACGAAAACCTAAGATTTTGCTGTAGTAAAATTCATTGAGTGAAACTTTTTAGGAGTTCCCATGCTCATTGTGTGTGGTTGTAAAGGAATTTATAATTGGCCCCTTTTTTAAGCTCTCAAATCAACCCCATATGCATGGGCACATTTATTTTTTATCTGTATCAGTAAGGTATTTGAGGACAAATTCCATAGAGGCTTTCCATTTTCCATAGGTTTGGTTCAATAATAAAGGCTGGGCCTCGTCAGTGTCATACATGAGTGCCATTAGTAATGTAGTCCTGCGTGCGTCTATGCCTGAGAAACCTGGTGAAAATCCTGACCAATATGGAATCCAAGTGATTAACCATCCCATGAACTTCACTGACATTCAGATGTCCCAAGAACTTTTGTAAGTATTTATTATTGTTTTGTTAAAACAAGGTATTTCTTAGGGATGATTGGATCCATCGAATCTAAAGATCCATGGATATTATATTTGACGGGATACTGAAATCGGATCCTTATTCATTCCAAAAAATCGGATCTGGATCCGAAATATTAAAATTCAGGCTTTGGTGAATGATGCATTTTATAAAAGGAAGTAAAATGAGATCAGAGTTCCGATTCCCTCTTCACATACACCGATGCACTATGTTACTTGTCCTATTGATGTGACAATTCGTTTTTAAGCTCTCTCGGATGCTACACAACATAATTTCAGTTTGTGGAAAAATCACGAGGAAGTGCGAAATCCACCTCACCACTACCACCAGGGAAAGATTACAATTTCAATTGACCGGAATAACGTATCCCCTCGTTTTGTTTGAGCATTGGCTGCATCAACTCTGTGACCGCTACGGAGGCCCCCGAAAGGAGGCCCACCCCGTTCCCCACTAGTGGTAGCTGCCAGGATAAAAGCAAAGCTGGGAGAGGGTAGATAATTACAGATAAAGGCAAAGGAGTGATCCTCTCGGGTTACTCCTTTCTCTTTCTTGCTGAAGGAGTGCTGCTGCAATGAATTTAGTCACGCCCAGGAATAAGGAACAAAGAACTTTTTTTCTTGAAGGGTCTTCTGGGACTTTTTTCTTTAGGGGTCTTCAGTACTTCCTGTTAGGCAATTTCCAGTTACCCTTGAAAGGATATTTTAACATTCATCACGATAAGCTGAATCGAGCCTCGTGTTACTGGTAATAGTCATTTGTCATCACAAAATGAATGAGTGAATGGAATAATGCCTCTATATAATGTGATAGCAGCTTGACACATAGAAGTCAATTTCCATTGAAATCTCAAGAGTAACAATATCTCCAAATATATCACTACATACAGGGCATCTTTTGGCTTTCACCTTACTTCTGAATCATCCATAAAAATTATGATGCAAGTAAACATTGAACATGTCATATTGATAGTGGCAACATCCATTGTTTGAATTGAAGGAGTGATCTTCTCAGTTGACACCCAAATCGTTCTCGCTTAATGTGTCCCATGCTCTTGAATTTCGTCTTGTCCAAAAATTAGCAGTGATGTTTTCTCATCTTGAATGAGAGGGCGTTAGAGCCTAGGGAGGTGTGAGAGAGCCACGCGGGGGAATTAGCTGTCAATGCTTTTTGAGTCAGCAATCCTCAGAGCAGTAGGATGGGACCCCCGGAAATTGCTTTGGAAATTGCACCCAGAAATTGATGAATTCAAAAAAAAAGTTTTCAGAACAGTTCCAAGCTGAGCATAGCCTAGCATTTGATTTCTGCACAATAGCTTATTTTGGTAGGCACTCTAATGGGCAGCATTTTCCGAGAATCCCAATTCCCTTCGTATATTTACCAAGTTTGGTGAAGAAAAATGCCAGTGGCTATCTAGAGAGTTTTGAGGTATACCAACATGTAAATCCACACTTCAATCTGAAAGACGAAATAGACAATGGGATATGTTTTTCCCATGATTTCAATGTTAGGTAAGTTTCAAAATGACAAAGGTCTTTGCCTTTCCGGATATACTATTATAAATCATTCACAGGCGTATGTCCCTTCAGCCATCGCTATTCTCGTGGATATGGTGCATTTAGTACACTTATGGAGAATCAGCTTAGGCAAGACTCCCCTTTGAAAGTAAGAAGCTTGAAAAAGAAATCGGAGTGAGGTTTGTATGAATATCTCAAAAAAATTCTGATAGGTTCATCCTTGCAAGATGGGCTGACATTGTCACCATAGCTTCAATGTTCCATGGTACCCACACCCTAAAGAGAATTGGCAGCCTTTTCATAATTGATAAAAACAGAGAAAGATTGCACCACAATCTTTTTCACTTTTTAGCTATTGTGATATGATGAACCAAATTTTTCAGGAGAGTAATGACATTAGGGAGGAACTTATCATATGGACCAACATTTTGGCGGTGTTAGAATTTCCACATGCAAAAAATAGTGGTGGAGTATTTTCTGGTGGCTGGCGGTTGCCGCTGTTCATAATTTTTGGTTTTTACATAATTAGTATATTCAACTCAAGTATGTCAAAGTTGGACTTCAGACAACCACTCGCCCAAACTTACTTGAATTTGCACATATCGAAATCCAAATACTAGGTATTTGTTGTGGTGATGTACTTACTGCTGCTTCTTTCGTAAATGAATTATTTGGTATCCCCAGATGTATGTTTTTGTCTGATCATAAATTTGAAAAAATACTACATCATATTTTATGTAGTTTGATCTTCAAAATTGTATTTTACATCCTCCCAATGAACATTTTGTAACATAATTCTGACCTACATAAATAAAAAAGGCAAACAATCAGGAATAATTAAAAGAAATATTTTTTTTCTAAACGATATATGCTTCATGAGCAAAGTGCAAATTGAAAATTGGAGTTAAAATAAATGAGTCCCTTTCACTAAATAAACTAGAAAGTTTTACATTTTGTCAGATGATATATTTATACAAACTTTTTATCTCTTAGCATAAAAATTTATTGAATTTTTAGGTAGCAGATGGTCTACAGTCGGTAAATTTAAAAATATCCATGCAAAATAAATATTTAATGCTTTAATGTATTTAATATTGATATAAATGTCTGTAAATACCTTAAATATGCATCAAAGCCAATGAAGCTCTATCCTTGCTAAAAGACAGCACATCCACCCTATGTGACATTTATGTCACACCCAATATCTATATATCTACTGATTGTATTAAGATAAAACTAATACAATAGCATACTAACAGGATACTAGGAATATTTTGAAGGTATGAAAAATTTATCTTTAAAAAAAAAATTTGGGCGGATCTGGGGGCGAAATCTTTGTCCATACACCTACCACAAGAAAGTGACGAAAAGTGAGGCAAACCTCATGGTATGTCAGAAAGTGTTGAATTCCACTCTGGTTCAAAATTTTTCCCGAAGATGGAAGCCTACTTTCACATTTAAGATCATGTATGCTGACTGATGACTTAGACTTTAGATTCTTATATTTTAGATCCCCCTAACCCAATGTCTTTGCCATCTACTCTAGGATCCGAAAATATCCAAAGGATCCAAGATCTGAAATCAAGGATCCGGTCCAGATCTGGATCTGAAAAAAATCCTGGATCCTTCCATCCCTAGTATTTCTCATTCTCAATTTCCAAATCAATAACTTACAGTATCCACCATTTTTCTATGTTTTCCTGAGCTGAAATAAAATGTCACTATTTCTTTTGGCCATATGAGTGATCACAGATATAAATATTTTACTCTGAAAATCTAATTGTATGAAATCTCCTATCTTTGTGTTAATACATTTATTTACATGTTGCAAATGGATTCTAGACATACCCTACTCAGGTTTTCTTCTGGGGACATGAATTTTCTGTGAAGGTGACCGATACACACTTCCCCTGCTCTCAGTACTTGCCCACCATGAAAATTTTTCTTCTGCACACTACCTATGTAGCTCCTCCAACTCTTCGCTGAGGGCCATCCATTTACTCTTAATTATTACGTTTACTACCATCTGATTTTTATTATGTTTTGTTTTACATTTCAGCAAGCAGTCTGGGATAAGTTTACTTCATGCCATTTCTGTGATATTTGCTCTAAGTTTTGTTCCTGCCTCCTTTGTGGTATTTCTCATTGAAGAGAGATCTTCAAAGTCTAAGCATCTGCAAATGGTGTCTGGTGTTCATCCAACTATTTACTGGGTTGCTTCATATGCTTGGGATTCTGTAAGTAATTCTCATCTAGGTGTCACTCTACATTTACAATACATTTCCTCAATTGGACATAAAAACGTTCATGTAAGCTTTCTTGGATTACTTGAGAGATAGTTTTTGCATCAATGGTTTAATATAGTGGCTTACTGTCCATATCAAAATTGTGAAAGCTGAGTTTGAGTGTAATATCTCAAAAACCAGAAAAGCTATTCAAGTCACTTTCACATCAAATTATAGCTTATAGTATACATGCTTGTAAAAACTGATTTTTAGCATTATCATTATTATGTTAAGAATGGAAAAACTGCCCATTTTTTGAGCTCTTGAACAAATGCAGTGTTTGATACTTCATTAAAGCAAAGAAAGTCAGTAAAATTTCTAGCATATACTTTGTAACTATAAAACCTTTGCAAGTACTCATATGAAATTACTTGCATTAACTTAATACATTTGCTATCATTAAGCAATTTACAACAGCATGATCTCCTGAATTGCACCTCTGCAAAAATGGGAATTGTAATGGAGAGTAGTTAATCTTGCTTTAAACTTCCTCAATCTGCATTTTCAGATATTATGACAAATGAATGAGACTCCCTTTGTATTTAATCACTATCTTTTCTTAATATGTATTCACATTATGCAAACATCTTGCATTTGTAATAGATGTCCGATTTTCCAAAATTGTTTTGAAATTCAATATCCTATTCCTGCATTGCTGTGAAATTTATCCTATGACATATACAATATGCTCTACTTACACCCTTGAATGTCTGCAGCAGGCTTGGCAAATGGTAATTGCTAAATTCATTAACCCTTTCCTGCCGGCGACTACTAAAGGAAAATGTTTTCCGTGCTACGGGTAGCTTGAGAAAATTTTAAACCTCTCTCTACGAAGCACTTTTTTGGGGTGGAGTGGCCCAGGTACTCTCGTCCCTCCGATTTGGGGCCTTACTCAACGGGGCGCCTGGCTATTACCCTGGCCACTGGACTCGACCCTCCAACCCTTACTTAGCGGGAGTCCACGGTCAACTCATTGCATTAGGAGTGTTTTTTTAAATTAAATATTGTCCATGATTTTCAACAATTTACACTTATATAAGAATAACTTACATTTTTTTAAGCATTGTAGAATTTTAAACGGATTTCTAGCGTTCATAATAAAAAAGTTAGGACTTTTCCATTTTTACAGCAAGTTAGGACGTCTCGAAATTTTCTTTTCTTTCACGTGAGACATCACTGTAGGAGAGGAAGGGATGGTTTTTCCAAGTAGGTTATAAGAGACATCGCCAGGCAGCCAAGCAAATGTTCAACCAAGAATGAGTAGCTAACATTTGCGCACCAGTGTAAGAATGATATTGGCTATTCAATATACATTGCCTACAAATACCGGCATATGAGTAATTACTATGGGGATCAATAATGAAATTGGAAAATAGAGGACATGTAGTGTAAATAGGCATTCAGATTGTAACAAACACGTACGATATAGACAATAAAATGACAACATTTCTTTTTTGCGTAATTTTCATCGCATATGAACACACAAGGTACTAAGGCTTTCACACAAGAAGTCCGTTAATTATAACACTAAAATTTCGTTTAAAAATTGTTTATGCACAGAAAAAAACGAATAATTCATTTCAAAGTATAAAAAATTGGAGTATGCAATAAATATTTCTTTGCAAAAATCATTGTCAATTCAACCACTTCACCACTGATTCCTGCTATGATGAGGATCGTAAATGAGTGGGAGGGTCGGGCCTAATGGCCGAGGATAAGCTCTAAGGTCTCGCTAAGCTGGGTCTCAGGCAGGGCCTGAATAACTCCGACCATTGCAACCTCAGCGGTCACTTCCCTTCCCCCGCGACAGCTGTAGCCGACGTCAGTTCGTTTGCGTTGAAAAATCCACGCCAGCTATAGCCGACGTTAGGTCGTTTGCGTATGAAAATGCTCGTCGGCTATGGTCGACGTCCAGCACGAAAGGGTTAATGCTGGAACTGCAGTTGGGTTACTTTTGATGCTTTTGACTTGCTTTATAGTTTGTAGCATTCTTGGCATACATTAAGTTTTTGGTTACAATTTTCAAGGGGTAAAATGTCACAGAACTTGGTGGTACTTGCTGATAGGATATTCAGGTCAGAGAGGGTGAAGCAAGTGTAACTTCAGCAGTGACCACATCTTCTTTTGGGGCCTTTCAAAGTTACATAGTCCGTTTGCCCAGCCAACTTAGTGTGTTTTCCTTTTTCTGACATGTTCTATGCAGGAATAGCTCACTAAGTTCTGTCTATGAACAATACAAAGCAATTGTTCATAATTGTAAAGAAAATTCTTTGTGATTGTGCTCATTGATGCGGACAAAAAACATACTCAAGATACGGTTGCATTTTATAACACCTCCAGAAAAAAAATCTTTTGCAAAGATGATTAGCCATATGAAGTCCTATGAATTTCCTGATAACCTAACAAAATTACCACTAATCTATTTTGATACAAAGTAGTAAAAATTATATTTTACGTATAAAAATATCTTAAAGTTCTTTCTTTCAATGTAGACATTTCATTCCTGAACTAATAATGACAAAAAAATGATAGGTCAATAGTTAACCCCTCCAGTTCTTGGGGAATAAAAATTTTTGCTGTTCTAATGTTTACTCTCAGCTGCTGCACTCATTTTTTTTACCTTTATGTGCAGGAGAAAAGTAGTGGAGTATTCTCCATTTCTAGTGCTGACAAGTGAATTGAGTTGTAGGTTGTGGGCAACATTTTCGCTTCAGATGCCAGAATGTACCCACAGTTAGAGGGTTAGCAAAAGCCTTGTGGCTCTCATTTGTAAATTGCAGTTGTTGATCAAAACTGCAACTACATATTGTCTTACAGTCTGCCAATCATTCAGTGTACTTGATGTCTGTAATTGCTCTGCAATCAGATGTAAAATGCTCCCCTCAAATTAAGCAGTGGGTACCACTTCGCCACTGCTCTGAGAATTTTCTTCTTCTCTCTACATGCTCAACCAAACGTTAGAACTTGAGTTGGCTTTGTCTGTAAACAACTGGATGTTCATTTCATCTTGAATCTGATTAAAATTCCAAGTGAAATTAGAGGAGAAAGCATTTTGGTCCTCTGTATTGATTAAATGCCTGAAGGCTTTTTTTTTACCTTGGATGGAAAAATCCTGAAAAAATTCTTTCATCGACTCATTTTCAGTTTAATTATTTTTTTAGAAATGAACTTCAGTTATGTCGTTTTGCCAAAGAATAGAGCCACCTTAAGTCCTGTTGATGGATCAAACATAATGTCCTCTTCATTCAAGTGATTATGAGAAATAGTATTCCATGTTTCTTCAAAAAATAATAGTCTGCATGAGTACTTTAATTGGCCTTGTGTATAGAAACATCTTACTGAGAGAGAGAGAAAACTTTTCCTTTATTGGAAAAGGTGGCGTGGCACATTTTGTGGGGAATTTATTGCATTTGGCTGCTCATCAAACTCTTGATCTACAAACCAAAAGTGTTAAAGAATATTGAATAACTTTAGGAGGAGCTTTATTCATATTTAACTGGTATTTATTTCATTCACATTAGATAACCAGTGTTGTTATTAGCACCTTCACTTTTTGCAATACATTAAAAATTACTGATCATCAGCTTGTGATGATAGGCAATGATAAAAATTTAATTAAATAAATAAAAAGGAAATTTGTTCCCAGATTTTAAATACATTGACATAGCACACTAATATTTCACATTAATTTTAGCCCGTCTATTGATTGGAATAAAATTTTAGTTTTCCATTAAAGATCTTTTTCTCACTAACTACTGCACTTGCAGTATCAAGTCTAGTTGTAGTTACTTGCGAGTATCGAGTCGAGTCATATGAACTATGGATATTTCCCAACCAGGCTATATAATAATGCATGCACCATCATATTCTCGTTTTCCCAATCCCCTAGTGCATTTTCTGTCCTGAACACATGGCCTGATTTAGTTGGGAAAAGGTGATAAGGAATGTTTATTGTAATCGTGAAAGAATTAGGAGATGAATTAAAATTAATGTGTCTTGAACAGTTCCAGTAGGACAATTGAAATGAACTTACCTGTTGTAATTTATTGACAGTTTTATTTAATGACTGCATTGGGTTGAAAACTTGTGTATCCAAAATTCCTAAGAATAGCCCATGGTAGTCGTAGCAAAAAAAGACAACAAGCAGAGACTATCAATACCTAATACAGTAGAAGTCCGTCATTATGAGTGTGGTATATAGGGAGAATCTGGCTGTAGCGAGTGATTTTTTACCAATGGTTGGTCTCATGGTAATAACATACAAAGTTGGGCAGTTGTAGCAAGTGTTTATTTCTCTCTTATCACCATAACGTGTACGATTTTTCGTCTATGTCATCAAGGTTGCATAATTTACTGGCAACTTCTTCTATGAGCGGCAAAGTTATTCAAATAGAAATTACTTTGTGGCAATGTACCACCTTGAATGTACCTAATTTGAAGAAAATGTACCTAATTTGAGATCAGAGTTCCGATTCTCTCTTCGCATGCTCTGATACTCTAGGCACGTCACTTGTCCTATTGATGTGACGATGCGTTTCCAAGCTCTCTAGGGCGCTACGCAACATAATTTCAGATTGTGGAAAAATCACGAGGAAGTGCGAAATCTACCCCACTGCTACCACCGGGGTAAAGTTACAATTCGAATCAACTGAAATAACGGCTCCCCTCGATTCGTTCGAGCACCAGCCACATCAATCTTGTGTTGGCTTTCGGCTTTCGCCGTACGTCCGAATCATCCATAAAAATTATGATGCAAGTAAACAATAAACATTGCAAATTGATAATGGCAACATTCATTGTTTACATAAGGCGAAGGAGCGATCTTCTCGCATGAATCCTGTATTGTTCTCGCAGAATGTGTCCCGGGCTTATAAATTTCTTCTTGTCCAAAAATTAGCGTTGATGTTTTCTCATCGTAAGTGAGAGGGCGGCCTAGGGAGGTGTGAGAGGGGGGCATCTGGGGGAATTAGCTGTCAATGCTTTTTGAATCAACGAGCCTCGGAGCTGCAGGATGCGACCCTCGGTTGATCCCGGGTGGTGTCAAAGAATCACTGAAGCCGAAATACGAGCCGAGAGGGGGAAGACACTGTCAGTCTGTGCTCATCAGGGAATGATTTACCACCGTCCTCCCAAAGCGAAACAAAAAAAGTATCTGGTGTTGGAAGGGGTGGGGTGAGAGAGCAAAGACGAAGAAGTCTGCTGAATCGGAGGCCCAGGTTGGCCTTAGTGCTACCATCGCAGCAAACCGCTGATGAAGAAATGCAACTCAGTTCACGCCTTGAGGAGTGTGGATACCATTCAAATCGTCCTAAATAACCGTCATCCTGTGTTGCAGCCGATGTTGGAACTATTGAAGTTGGCTTCTGAGGCTCCCGAAAAGATGCCCTCCCCCCAAACTAGTGGAAGCCACCTAAGAAGTTAGGACTGGGAAAGCGATGACTGAAATGTGATACTTACGGTTCACGGTCATAACTGATAAAGTGATAAGGAACCCCCAGCAGGCAACCCAACTAATGGAAGCCACCTGAGAAGTTAGGGCATGGGAAAGCGATGAGTGAAGTGTGATACTTTTGATGAAATGTGATGCTGACTCGATAAAAAAATATCGCTTCACTCCAACTCTCCCATGAGCACCGAGGCGAGGGTGGGGGGAGAGGGAGAGATAAATCCGGGGTGGTGGAGGGGAGAGTGAGAGGTATGCCAAGGACGTGTAGCCGTTCGCTGGACTGCTGAAAGTGCTCGGTACAAAGGCCTGAGGAAAAAAGTGCTGGACATCCTCTTTGCTCTACACTACTACAGTACATATTTGTATTAAACTTATGTACTTAGAAGTATCCACATTGAAAGATAAAGGATGCAGCTAGAACTGACATCAAAACTCATTTTTGTATCACTTCTCATAGCCAAGGAACATTTCTGTGAATTGATCGATTTTAGGCAAGTTTACAATGATAGTGCTTCCTGTCAGCAGATTTCTGAACCTATTGGCCTTGGTGGCTCCGTCGACTGGACTCTCATAAAAATACTCGAAGTACTTGAATCGAGTACCAACTGCTCGACTCAACTCGAATTTTCGAGTACTCGCACATCCCTAATTTTTGGTAATTTTATGGATAGTCCAAACTGCTTTCAGGGTGGGAATTCATGCTTGCTTGTATTTCTCTGGCTGACTTCTTAGTCTTGACTAAGGATCTCAGCTCAGGAGTGAACCATTTCAGATAGGTTGATGAGTAAATAGATTTCAGAGGAGTATACCGATAAACCATATCATACAATATATCATAAAATTTTGGAAAAGCATCATTAACAGTAAGGTCACCCAGTACTCCAGCCCAATTTACTGACTCTAAGGAGGAGTTAATAGTATTAAAATCGCAATGTTTAAAATCATAATAGAATTTGGGACAATTATCGACAGTGAGAACATCTGTTGGAAGTGTAATGTACAGAGCTGGATGATGAGAATTACAATCTATGAGGGGTGACTGGGAGTAAGTGACAGAAGCACAATTGTTTTGAGAAAATACTAAATCAAGAATCCTGCCTAACGAGTTATGACACTTATTGATTTGGTTACATTGCAATAGAGAGAAAGATTCGATAACGGACCTAGCCGTAGGTGGGAAGTTCAAATCACACTCACTGAGTATGCAGGCACCATTTAGAATCTCCCAATTCTTGAACTCAGGCAAATTATAGTCGCCTAAAAATATAGCATCTGAGAAGGAGCATGAGGAAAAAGCTTCTTCCACGGCCAAACAGTGATCAGAGTACACCTCCAATGGGGAACTAGGTGGTATATAAATAGCTCCAATAAGGGTTTTCAAGTTTCCGCATCCCACGGAAACAAACCGCTGTTCGACATTACACACAGAAGATGGAATTAAGAAGCTACTCACCCTGGTTCTAACTGCTATTAAAACACCACCTCCTCTCTTCTTACTGCTCGTCAATTCATTCCTATCACACCGAAAGATAGAAAAGTTTGCCAATTGTAGTTCCGAGTTTTTGATGTCTGGGCTTAACCAAGTCTCAGTTTTCACTATTATGTCATAATCGTCAAGACAAGCAGCGGTACTAAATTCAGATAGTTTTGTATGTAAACCACGAACATTTTGATAGTAAAATCGGAGAGATTCTACTTTCTTAACCTGGGAGACTCCTCGTTTTTTGAAACTATTCTTGGTAAACCTTTAATATACTTAATCTTGGGATCCACTTCACCTTCGTCAGTTCTCCTGCTTAGTTCCGGTCTAAGTTCTTGCAAGTACTTTTGCTCGGCTATCGTGCGATCTTGGGACAAAGATATGTTATATAGTGTACCACCGTTGTTGAAGACACTATCGTTTGCCCTCTTCAGGTCATTGAAGTGACGTAAGGCCTCGGAAACTTCAGCTTCTGATGCCAAAGTATACTTCAGTGGCTGTGACTTCCCCGATTGCTTTCGACCTAGACGGAAACATTGATTATAATTGTTGTCGGTGAAATTCGGCAGCAGGGTGGTCAAGATTTTCACTGCACGCTCATTTTCAGCTTTTTTGTCGACAGTTTGATGCAAATCATCGTCTTTAGGGACACCATGAATTATCACATTCCTCGCACATTTCCGGCGTTCATTAACTTCACTGATAATAGATTCCAAGCCTTCACCACTAACTTGGGTAGATTTGTTGGAAGCTGTAATGGAGCCCCTTTTTAACAGGTCAATTTCACTTTTCAGTTCCAATATCAATTTTTTAAGTTCACCAATAATTTGCCCATAAGAGTTGCATTCGCAACTATCATGCAGCACTTTTTTGTTTACACTTCGGGTTGCACTGGTTACAAAACCAATCAATGTCAGGCTCTGCAACAATTGTTTTAAAAACATTGTCCTTAAATTTAGAGCACTTCTTGTAGTAGGCTAAATCACACATGCTGCATATAATGTGTGAATTCTTTAAATCCACATACTTATTACAAACATGGCTGATATTACTCAAGAACATATTGCTTGTGAAGTGCCTGAATATAATAGTACATATGTATATGTTTTCAGTAAATTTTCATTAAAATACCTTATTTTCTTACCTTTATAGATGAACTACTTAGTGTCTGCCACATTGTGCATTTTCATTTTCCTGGCATTTGATGAGCAAGCATACGTGTCGGAAAAGAACATCAAGGGGCTGATTCTGTTGCTGGTCTTGTATGGGTGAGTTCTTTATATTTTTTATACACATTAACATTCCCACTAAGCCTTTCCCTTTTGGGGTAGGCACAGTCAAAAGAGGCTTAGGAAGCTGTCTCCATTTGATTAATTTCCTCCATACTGCCCCAGCCTATCATTCCTTTTGTTTAATTATTTATTTATGTTTTAATCAAACTGATTTTGAGTTCCATTGTCCTGGAAGGGTGGTGAAACGTTGTACATATATAAAGCAACAAAGCATAATGAAACATTGTGGAAGGTTATTCTGGATTTCCACCGGGTCAGGTTCTCCATTACGGCCAAGGGCGATCGCCAAGAGCAATTCGAAACATCAGCCGTAATGGAGAACCTGACCCAGTGGAAATCCTGAATAACCTTCCACGTTACAATATGCCGGGGAAGCCTGCGATCATAATGAAACATGATAATAGAATTAATCAAAATAACTTAATTTTGTAGTTTTTACAATGAGAGCATTCACTCAATGTGGTATGTAGGTATTCTAGAGAATGTTTGTCCTACATTAATTTAGGGTTCATTCATTGATATTTCATGGGGAAGATTGCTAAATCAAGTCATTTCTTTTCTATCCCTTTAGAAATTCCTTCACCCACTCTACCTTCCTGTTTTTGGTTCCCCTAGTTTCCCTAATAAATTATTTTAAATCTCTATTTGTATGATCCACTTAATTCTGCCATTCAATATCCTATTTTGAGTGTGTGTGCTTTTATATTGAGGGTGTAGATCTTCTATAACTCTTGCTTAAGATAAAATCTTGTGTTTTTCAAGCAGGAGAATCCTTACTAATCCTAATGTTCTCTTGTTCTAGGTGGGCCAGCATCCCTCTTATGTATCCAGCCAGTTTCGTATTTTCAATCCCAAGCTCTGCCTTCGTAGCTCTAGGCTGTGCTAACTTATTCATCGGAATAGTCACTACTGTTGCTACTTTTGTTTTGGAAATATTTGATGACGAGGTTTGTATACATATTTCATAATTACCTTTTTAATTTGTAGCATATATATCTTTTCATTGAGCCTAGATGCAAATTTTTTTTATTACCATAAATTGCAATAAAATGGGACTAATTATTCCTTACCTCTCTTTGTACATCCTTTTCAATGGTTTATAATGTCCTTCATGATAATAGATTGGTTTAAGTGTTTTTGGTCAGGTTATAGTTTTGTTCATAGCTTTTGTTCGCAGTCCTCAGTTCTGGTTCTGAATTATAGTGGCAGTTTTCACCTTAAAGTCAAAGGCTCAATTTTTGCCATGGTCTTCAGTGTTGTATCAATTGTTCCCAAAAATGCAGCACTGACACTAAACTATTAAAAATTAATTAATAGGTTTATTTAATTAATTCTGTTAGTGGCCCAACTTATCAATATGTATCTAGTTCCTCATTGCATCCCTGGGTTACAAAGGTCACAACTACTAACTGGAAAGAAAGAAACCAAGTGCAAAGGACCTATATCATTTACTTTTTATTGGTATTAGAGCTTTTTACACACACCACCAAATCCAGTGCCGGCACCGACCAAAGACCGCTTTCACACATGCTGCATTACTGGTATCGGTGGCCGGTATCATTTTGGACATGATAGAAGGAAGATGTGGTCTGAAAATAAAAGATGCTATCTGCTTGTGCTTTTGAGGCATACCTATTTTGTTGTTCTTTCTAGCCCATTTCAAGAAAATCATCTTCCAAAAACGTATAAATTTATCTCCATGCCTTTTGCTTTTCCAGCTTGTCTTTAAAACAGTACGCAGTCTTGTACCTTAAACAAGGCCTACTCTCCACTAATTCAATCAACTTAATCAGGTTATACTTAAAATTGCTCATCTTCAGGAATGAAATGAAACCGCATATAGAAGGGATTTCAGCACTGCGAGCTATAAGAAACGCGAGAGGACTGAATAAAATAGCAAAACTATCTCCTCTCCACCACCGGCAAATTAGACATGTGCATAAAGAAGCATTAATAATAATTAACCAACAACCAGTGCCAGCTTCCAGTTTGCTGAGTTCATCGCCAGCTGCACTTGCCGGTGCCTTCTATTGTGCCAAAAATAATGCCATACCAGACTACATATGCAGGCTTCCATTTGATTATATTGCATCTGGTGCCAGTACCGGCACCGATTTTGCCAGGGTGTGTGAAAATGGCCTTACCCTTTGAGCATGTGTACCCTCAGGAACATGTATGCTATACATGCAGTTTATTCATTGTTGGGCCAAAGCAAGCTGATTGTTGTGATTTCAGATGAAGTAATTTGTGGTGTTTACATGGTGGAGCCTAAATATTTAATATATGTAATACAAAAAATCACTTGTGCTTAGGAAATGTGGGGGTTATGCTATTTTGAAATGTTGCTTTAATATGCGGCATTTAATTGCCAACAAAAAGAGTAGAAAGACTTTGCTATTTTGCTGGCACATATAAAGAGGTATGCAGCAAAATTTGTCTTCTTGTGGACACCCATACCCTATGACATAAAAAGCCAACTCATTCATTTAGGCAGAGAGATTAAACTTAGCCAATTTAGCCTGGAAATCTGTTTGTCTTTCCACGTCTGACATCACACAATTAGGAGTTGCTCTGGAGATGGCTTTCTCTGCTGAGGGCTACTCTAGCCATGGAAATGTTTGGTGAATGCAGCTTTGTAATAAAAAATGCTTCAAATGTGCCTATGTACAGGTTGTCACAAGAAGTTCATGGTGGGATGTATCTAGTTCATCTTAGAAAATACTAGTGAAAGTTTGCCCGTGTATCCTCTGATGCGTAATAATATGATTTATTTAATAGGAACTTCAGTATATTGCATCCATAATAAGGGAGGTTTTCTTGATATTTCCACATTTTTGCCTTGGCCAAGGTCTGATGAAAATGGCCACACATCACATGGCACAGCAGTCTTTGCATTCTCTTGGTGAGTAGTTCTCCAACGATAATATGTTGAATGCCATTGGACTTTCCCATATCTCTCAGATGTCTCATCTTAATGACTCATGATTTTTCTTTCAGGGTTGAACATTGATTTTAACCTTTTTGAATGGGATTTTTTGGGGAAAAACCTATTGTCCATGTTCATTGCTGGGTTTGTCTTTTTTGGCCTGAACTTGGCTGTGGAGTATCAAGTGCTGCTGAATGTTTGGAATAAATTTAGGGTAAGTTGACTTTTTTAACAGTAAAACAACTACATAATGAACTTCAAGGGACCTAAAAAGTAGTGAATTCATTATTGTGAAATACTTTGTCAAAAAATCTTAGCTTTCTTGTGGTAGAAGAATTGCTAATTTTCATGTGACAGCCTAAATTTAAAGAAGCATCATTTTTGACTGATCATGCTTTTTCATCAGCCAGGTTAATCCAAACACTTTTTCAAATAACCTAGAGACAATGGTAGAGCTCCGTAAAGAGAGGCAGAGAAATTTGTATCACCATTTTCATGTAATCAAGCAGCTGACTATTGCCAGAAAAATTTGAGTAGAGAGGGAGACTAGTCTATTGACCCCCTCCATAGAGAGTGAAATCGGAAGGTGGAAGCATTCCTGCCCAGCCACAAGAAAAAGGCAGTGCATAATTGCTTAGGGTAAAAACAGTGTCAATGGCAATGGAGGGTTACTGCCCAAAAGATGAAATTAATAGTCTTTTACAAGTAACTAATTCTAATTAATGTGTGTCTTAAATAGAATTACAAATATTATCTATGTACTTACAATACATTATAATGCAGAGTGCATGTACCTATCTAAACTAATATTTAAAATCTTTCACTCCACCATTGGGTTAATCACCTATTTTATGGAGAAAGATATAAATAAAGGCTAAGATATAATCTGCATATGTACTACCCTGTGAGCCAAAAAGGGCAAGGGTGTGTGGCAGGGGATGTTAGAACACCAGCCGTAAAAAGATGGGGAATATAGGAAAGGAATGGTAGGAGGGAAAATAAGGAAGTGAATATTTACTATGTTAATGGAGAGTTTATGTTTGATGAGAAGAGAAATTTTTTGTGTCTATCAGTTCAGCATGCCTAGCAGTTCCTATATGAGTGTATAGCTTCAAAGTTTCTTGTGGCTACCAACCTAATCTTTCCATCAGCTCTGTTGCACTCTGTCCAACAACAATCCATCTGACTGTGATGTAGATACCAAATTATAACCTAAAAATGATCATTATGAAAGTTTCATAATAACCTGGGTAATTATGAAACTGGGTTCTAGGTTGATGTCTTATCTCAAGTACTTCTCATCGTGAGGGCTGGGTTTTAATTCCCTTAGTATTATTTTTCTTAAAGAGTGGGCTACTGCTCAAGGTGGATTTCTCTCCACCCCTTGTTTATTCCCTGAATTATCATTTTCTTGCCAACCAATCTGCATTGCCACAAGTGAACTTGGTTGTAGGTTGTCTCCTCTAATAATAACCACTTCAATTGAAGAATTTTTTATTTCTTTGCCTCAAAATACATGTTTTTTACTCTTTCAGCTTTTTTGTAGAGCCCGTCAAGGTATTCCTGTCATTGATGATGAGGAAGAGGATGTTGCCAAAGAAAGGAGAAGAGTGCTCTCCAATGGTGCTGATGATGATATTTTACGTTTAGAAAATTTAAGTAAGGTAAGTTTTTACTAAAAATGTTTATCTTGAAAAAACCTAAACAAAGGTTATCAGGATTCTGGTCAATTTTTGAAATTATATCAATGTACGTATTTTAATATTCTATTCAAGTCCTTAAAGAGGGATGTATCCATTACTTCTAACCTCAACTAAAGTTAGCGTTCCAAAACCATGAAACTAGAATTCTTATTCTTTTCATGTCATGGGAGAGATCGAAATTTTTAGCTTTTATATAATTATTTCGAGCAGCATGAATTTATGCCAAATTACATAAAAAATCAATACATATGCAAAATCTGCCACTTCTCTTTTAATCCGACAGTTAGACAAATTGTTTCAAATTAAATATAATTAATTTAAATTTCCCATGGAAAAGGTTACCAGGCCAGGTACCTACTTTTGTACGGACTTTTGCTTGAGGCACTTAAGTTCTTTTACCAGTCCTCTTTCACTTGCAAATGCAAGTGGCATCAATTTTGAGGTTTGCCTATGATTAGCAATGTAAAATTATTTTATTTAAGTAAGATTCAACTGTATCTTGCTTGTTAAGTCATTGAATGAAAAAAATCAGCAGTGAGATAAAAGAATGTAATTCAATAACTTTTTTCTAAACAGGTTTATCCTTCTGCAATGAGGCCAGCAGTTGATCAACTGTGTATGGGTGTAAGATGGGGAGAATGTTTTGGCCTGCTTGGTTTGAATGGAGCAGGAAAAACTACTACTTTTAAGGTATGTCAATCTGACAATAGCTGATTTATTAAACTTTCTTAATTATCTCAAAATTATGGAAAATTATCCTTGGTATGATGGAATTAGATCAGACCTTTAGGGTACGCCGAAATTTCAGTGTAAAAAATTTATGGTCTTGAAGCTTATTTTTTTTCTTTTGATACAAACATAATTTTTACAAAATTAAGAGTCAATCAACCTGTGGCACAGGGATATTCCTGTGCCACAGGCATATGCCAAACTTGCAAATTTTTGTGGTAAGAAATGATTATTTTCTTAATAATCTGATACAAATTGTTAATGGCGATATATTTTCCCTGGGAAAGGTATTTCCCTCTATTATGCACATTTTGAATACTAACATTAGAAAATAGCATTTATCATTTCTAAATGATGGTTTTGAAAAAGTTTCTCAGCTCCTGGTGGCTATGCAACAGTCTAGGCAGGACATGTTTTCGTGTTTGTTAACTTTTGCAGATATTTCTTCACTTACTCATTCCCCTTCAGGTTTTTTCCATCTTGTAAATGAAGAGTACAACAAAATTAAATTTCAAAGGAAACAGTTGTAGGCTTGACTTTATGGAAGTTATCTATTACAGCAGAATTAACATGCCTTAGTTAATTCCAAATGTAATGATTTGTCACGACCCGAGTTTGGACACTTTTTGTCATCTTCAGGTGTGTCATCTTTCACCTGAAGATGATACAAAGTTTCAAAATGCAGGTCGTGGCAATAAATAATTCAAGTGGTATTGACTAAGGTATTTTAATGCTTCTGTAAAATTAAACTGAATAATGCATATTACCAAAATATCTTAAATACTTGCAATATTCTCTGCACATTAAATATTTCGACTACAAAGAGCCTAGAAGGTTTTTGATGCAATTTTGAGCAAAAAATGTGAGTACATTGTGTGTGGTAGGACTTTTTCTAAGGTGAAGTAATTGTTTCAGTAATAATTTCTATTTAATTTCATAACAATTTCAACTTAGTGGCTCTGTCGCAACCAGCAGATCTTTCTGATTCTTTGAATTTCTCTATTAGACACACTTGGTTTCCTTGATTCAATTCTCGATAGGTATTACATTAATTATTTGTGTTCTCATCATTGGGATTATAGGAAGGCATATCTTCTAGCAGGAAAGCTTGTTTTTCAGTTGGTTGTGTTGATAAAAAGTTAATGGGAGCAACATTTCCTTCAAGATGTTAAGTGCTTCGTCAGCTACTGCACCACACTTTGCAAGTGAAGTAGAAAGGGCATTTTGCAGTCCGATAAATTGCCAAAGAACCACAAGCTTTATGAACCATGCCCCAAAGAGATTTTTTAAAAGATTTTGGAGATTCCCACTCTGGAATCTGGAACTGGTTTATTAATAGCTTTAGATGTATCAACACTGCTGAAAGAGAAATAAGCAATCTTGTGAAAGTTGTGTGCACCAATATCATCTCATCTAATACAGGTAATGCTTATTGCATGTGATTTATGTTTTTGCTCTGGCCACTTATATTTTTCTTGAAACTATCGTTTCCATGCATATTTACTCAGCACCTGGAAATTAAATATTTAAAGTTTTAGGTTGTCATGGTTACTGCATTTTAATAGAGAGGGACTTGATGATCGATCTTTTATATATTGCGTGCTGTAACCCGATGCGTCGGATTCTCCTTCTCCTGAACACCTTTTACTTTTATCTCTCCCTCTACGTCGTATTTTTCTTATTTCGTTAATTTTTTCCCGCGTTTATCAACTTTTTTTCTCACCTTCTAACTTTCTTTGTTACTTTTTTATTTTTTTCTCTCGTCTCCTAGTTTTCGCCATCTAAATCGTTATTTACTTATGCATCCCCAATTTTGCAATGTTACCCCTCGAAAACACTACTTATATAGTTATTAGTTTACGGACGTTGGGTTACAGTGCCATAAATATATAAACGAAAATGTCCCATAAGAAGTGTACCATACATCAGTAGGACCTTCCTCTGAACCAGACAAATGACTTTTCAAGCTGTTCAAGTACCAACAGCCAGATATCAATAATAATCAATTTGAGACTGGGCTAACGAATCATAAAATTTCCTTAGCTTTGAAAGGCAAAACTGAGACAATATCTCAGTTTCTAATTTGTAAAATTGGTTAAGTACCTTTTACATAGTGAGTTGTTATATAATGAGCTGTAATCTTTAAAATATTACAATTTTGATCGTAAATTGTTTTAGTACCCCCAACCACGAGATGATTACTTTGCACTAATGGAGCTATTTATTGGAGAGATCTCCCTTAAGGTATACAATTTTTGGCACCAGGTACTGTTAATGAGGCCCATTGGGTGGCAAGGTCTTTGTAGTGCTTGAAAATCTTTACATAAGCAATGCCCTTAAGTAAAATATGAAGATGGATGTATCCACTGATTTTACATATTTGTAGTCCTTCATTACGTACAAGCTTGTCTTTCTGCAGCATTAGCTGTTACAGCTCCAATATAGGACTAAACCTTGCACTAGAACCAGCAAGGGATGGGTGGAGAATAGGCCTGGCACTTGTAACTCACCAGCTTGACGCCAGGTGTCTCTAGCGTTCATGTGGGATGAGTGCGTTCCGCACAATCCTTGACCATGTTAAGTACCAGTTTACTTTGTGGTCGTGTATACAAATATCATGACAACATTGAATTTGCTTGATTCTGATGGTTAACTGTTTCGTCTGCTTCGGTTTTTCTTTCCGGGTATTTGGATTTTTTACTCTTAAATGTACTGAATGAAGTGTTGAAAGAAATAGGAAATGTTAGAATACCATCTCACCATACCGAGGCCTTAGTTAAAACACCATACTACGAGTTTCCTAATGTTTAGCTTGACCATTTTCCCATTCCGAGATCACCTTGGCAACAAAATCAACTGTGAAAGGATGAAAATAAACTCACACAAATTCAATTTATTTTCTAAACTTGTGGATTTACATTTTGATTTAGTGGAAACAATTATGACAGCACAAGAGTCATTTTATCTCTTTGGTTTGGCGCCTAAAATTTGCTAAAATGCAAAAATCATCCAAACCTGAGATATGATAGGGGTCATTGATATGGGTATGAAATGAGATTATATCTTACAAGTCTTTATCTTTCTAATTGAGCAATCCACAATTACCTGACAATTAGCTACATTCCTGGTGGTCATAACTTTATGGCAAGGAAATTGATGGGCAAAATCTTTTACTTTTTCTCACCCTGGCGAATTTAAATCACCCACTGCAAAAATAAATTCTTGTCCTTCAGCATCTTGTGGAATGATACTCCCGGACTTTTGCAAGAACTATTGCAATGTAATACAATACAATATTGAGCATTTTTAACAATATTGAAGACTGATTTACTCAAATTCCGAAGGGCAACCCACAACTGCCACCGCAAAGCTGGTATGTTCTATCCCACAACCCCTTCGATTTGTTTTAGCACGTGACCTTGTGCCTCTACCCATCCATTGTTATTTCCTCCTCTCACCCATCAGACCTAGGGAAATATGTTGGACTTCTGCTGTGATGTAATGGAAACCCACACGCAACCACTTCCCCTTCCATCCCTCACCTTGGTATACCTTTTTACCCCATCCCCTACCCTTCTGGATTTTCTTTATACTAGCTCACAACCTTTTATCTGTTAGAAAATGAGTGCACAGTCACAAGCCACGGTCTTTTTCTTTCACAAGTTCATTTTTACGTATGGACTATCAAGTTTATCCATTGCAGGACTTGAAATGTCTTAGGAATATGTCTGAATATGTATACTACCCAGGATCCGGGAATGGAGGGGGGGAGGCGTGAAGACATTCACTTATCATCTATAGTATCATGGGGACAAATCGGACATATAAGCACTCTTTAATTTGTCAGTGTCAGTGGAAATGAAAAGAATATGGTACTATCCTTCACAGCAGTAAAAATTGCTGCAATGAAGGCATTAGATGACTTCTCTTCAAGCCCCTAATGGTTTCAAGTTATCCCAAAAAGATCCTTCAGATTTTGTAACCGAAGATGTTAAAGATTTGGGGTTAAGGTAGGGTTTTGAGAGTTAAAGAATTTTTGGCAATAAACAGTGATTCCGTAAAATATTTGAAAGAAAAAAATTGCCACAACCTGTGATCAAACCCCAGCCACCATATGAGGATTACCGGCTCAGCGCCTCAATCCACTGGGCTACGAACTCTGTTGAGAGACTCTGGCCCTGCAAAGGATTTATACGGAGGAAGATTCTTTAAAGGCATTTTTCTCACAAACCCAGGCCTATGTGGAAGAAAGCTGTGATACTTTTCCCGCATTCTCTCTATAGTTTCAGAAAATAATTGCCTTGTTTGGATCCCAAACATCAGTCTTGCGATGTATCCCGCAATGTCTCCTTGTAAGAGTAAGTAAGTAAGAAGTAAGAAAAATATTTATTGTTCAGGACAAAAAATCCAAAAGAACAAAGATAATAATAAAACACTTTGCAGGCACAATCTTTTACAAGTACAAAAGGACAAACTTTTCATCATTTCAAACTTTTCAAGTACAAAAGGAAAAACTTTTTATCATTTTATAAATGTAAATTAACACAAAAAACTCATGTATTGATAACTAACAATAGAAAAATGATACAATGAACAAGAGTATATCCTTGTCTTGAATTAAAAAAACAAGGAAGATAGATACGAGACTCGTATAGTACTTTAGATGATAGTTTCAGACCTTACTTAGTGGAATTCCTTGATATCAGGGATAGAAGAATTAGCACTGCAATTCCACATGGTAATAGATAAATTGACACAACCGATTTTTGCCACAGAGCAGCATCTTCAGGTGCACTTAAATTATTTTCCAGTCTATATATAAATGAGTTTGTATGGGGGAGGGGGATAGGGATGTGGCTGCATCACAGGCTAAGGTGGGTGGAGGCAGGAAAGGTGTTGGGTTGGATGGGGGAAGGGCGAGCATCTTTGAGGTAATCCGGTAAGCGACTGCTGGCTAAGGCATCAATGGATGAGGTAATTGCAATGGCAGAGGATGACTAAAAGTGTTGTGGACGGGAGTCAGGAAGTGTAGGAGGAGGGAATGAGAGGATACAAAAGTTCGTTAACAATATTAAATCCATTTTTTATTTATTTATTTATTTTATTTTCCATCACCACCGAAAACAGCACTCATTGGCCTTTACATCGGGGTATTAACAACATTAACAATAGACGAGCACACACAACCATGCCCTGGGAAGTGAAAAATCCTCCCCAGGCGGGATTCGAACCCGCGACCTTTGGGTTAGCAGGCGAGGACGTAACCCTGCCGCCACCGAGGCCGGCAATATCATTTGAATCAACTCTGTACAAAATTTGTAAGTCCATCAAGGCATCCAGCTTCTGCCCTTTTTCTTGAATGTATAGGATTTAAGCCGTAAAACACCGCCTCACAATCATTACACTGGAGTTTTTAGACACCGCTCTTTTCCATTACTTCTGTCTTGTCCTTGTAGCTGCCTATCAGGTTCCTTAGTGTGTGCTTGTTGTAGAAGGCTGCTCTCACTTCTTTTTTGGGCAATAACCATTGGACACTCAGTGAAATATTTCTGAGGAAGGGTATCCTTCTCCACTTCAGTGCATCTTTTTCCTCGGTTGTGGCACTGTAAATCTCTTTGATGGCTATCTGGGTGTGTTTTCATGTACACATTTTGTCTATTAATTCCTCAGGATACCCATTATTCAAAGCAATCTGTTTTATTACCTTTAATTCTTGGTTTTTGTTCATTTCTGTCATTGGAACGTGGCACAATCTATTCAAAACACTATGGTAAGCAGCCAATTTCTGTGTAATGTGATGTTGTGAATTGTAGTGTGTTACTTGATCAGAATAGCACGCTTTTCTATAGAAAAATCAAACTTTCCATTAATGATTTTAATTGATAAGTCCAGGAAATTTAGCACTCCTTCAGATTCCACTTCACTAGTGAATTGCATATTTCGGTCAATGGAGTTCAATACAGTTCAGGTTTCCCACTGGGTTAATTGCTCTGTGTTCTCCAGCAAAGATTTCACATGGAATGAAATTCAATAGTAGCAGTTTTCTCCCGAACCCCGGCCAATGGGGGAGAAAGCCGCGAGGCTTTTTCTACATTATCTCTCTAGTTTCAGGAAAAAAACTGTGTTGTTAGCGTCCTCAACATAGGTCTTGCAATGTCTCCTTGTCAGTGCAGGAATACTTAAATGATTGATAAGTACAATTTATTATAATTTTATATTGTATACGGACATTTCCTATACATTATAATGTTCTTGGATAAATAAACTGTTACTCAATGAAATATTTCAAGTTTGGCCCTCCTGCAGTAAGGGTTGCCAAATTAACTCAAAATTTTGTAAGAGTAAAGTTTGTTACAAAAGAAAAAAAATTAACATTCAAAACCTATGAAATTCAAAAAAGTTTGTTCTTATTTTCTTTAAATGTGGATGGGTAAATTTGGTTCTTTGATTTTCAATTCCAATGGTTCAATTGCTTGGTACTGGAACCAAAACAAAGAATTGGCTCCAAAATCTTCAGTGCAAAAACCACTTTAACTCTGGGACCCTGAAAGTTGTGTATGTGCATTGAAACATAGTAAAATGATGTTATTCAGAATATTGATTTTCTATTAAGCAACCAGATTAATTTGTAGAGAGATTGTGATTGATCTTAACTCAGGATGGATCAGTTCCAATTGTTTTCCGTTCCGATTTGGTTCTTGGCGTCTGTTCTGAGTTCCAGTTCTCAGATATAGCTATGAATTTGACACTTGCTTTGCTTGTCTTATTTTTACGAGGCAAGATAACCTTTTTTGTTTTTATTACCATGTGTAGAACTTAGAATAATACCATTTACTTTACCACCTCTACCATTTTGCATCCATAAAAGCATAAAATGTGTAAATACCTGTTCTTTGTACATTTCTGTCCGGTAATTCCTTCAATCGCCCCTTGGTTAATTTAGCCAATCATTTAACCTTGCAAAAAAATTTTATTTGGCTCTTAGCAAGAATTTTTACATCAGGTTCAGCCTGAAACAGTTACACAGTAAAATCCAGTTGTAGTGCGTCTCAGAATAACACTGTATCGGATATACTGCTGTAACCTTCTCCCCAGTCACATTTTTCTATCTTATTAAAATAAAACTCAATCCTTCGCGAGTACACAAATTATGAAAAGCTTACCTCCTTGCTGAAGGGATTAATGGTTATTATTACACAAACACATAAATAAAAACACTTTGTGTTCCCATTGAAATTGTGTAACACTTTAAAAAAAATAGAAAATTTAACCTTTGTATAGGCAATAACAATATTCAGAACTTTTTAAGTGATATATTGGGCCCAATTTACAATATTAACCCTTCTGCTCCTATCTCGTTACATTTAAGTTTTTTCAGATAACAAACAATTTTAGTTCATGGAGGTTATTATAGTTCTTTCTTTATTTCTTTCCTTTACTGTCCTTAAAGGCTACCCTTATCGTTCCTCTGGAATTCTCCTCCTCACTTCTGTGGCTATGGATAGGGGCTTGCGTTCTCTCTCCTCCCTTATCGTAAAATTTTTGGGACGTCTGTTTTATCTCTTGGGCCTCTTGCCCGATTCCTTCCTGGCCTAGTCCCCGCTTCCTGCTGCCTTTATCTTCAGACTTTTTGTACTCATTCTCTCTGCGTGCCTTTCTGATCTTATAACCTCCACTTATCTCTCCCTATTGTTATCTGTTTCTTTTATAAGCGTCCCCCATTACTCTTTGTTAGTTATTTATGTATTTTCGTCGTCCTGAACTCCGATGTAAATATTGATTTTATTAGGCGTCCTTGGTTGTCTATTGTTATAGTGTAGTTTATTATGATTTATTTGAATTGCGATTTATTTCCGGACTAGGTTATGGTAGTTTGATTAAACCGCGGGTCTGGGCTTGTCGCCAAAATTTTCAGTTCTTTTCCTTTTGCACTGGCTTTAGATCGAACTTATCACGAGACATTTCATACTTTCATACATTTGTTATAATCAGATTTTACTGTATTTATTTTTACTTTGTGTATATTTTTTACATGCTTTTTCTGGATGGACATGGACGTACTTGCACCTTTGGAAATCAGGGAATAATAAATACAGCCTATTTGAGAATGATAGATGCTAGTCATTTTCTCATGATTTAAATGTTAACCATATGCTGTAAAAATATTAATTTATGAATACTACGGTATTAAAAAAAGTAACTCTTCCATCTTGAATAAATGACTTCAATATTTTTTTTAGATATGCTGGAATATAATATGATAACTCCAGTTACATAATTGAAAGCGGTTTCGTACTCCACCTAGAAGCTTAAATAGTTTAACATTTCAAAAAGGCAATCAATCATAAGGAAAATGTAGTATCTATCTTACTTACTGTTTTTTGTCTTTTTTATTTGCGTATTTGTTAATTCATTAGTACATATTTGCGCATAAAAAGCTTATTTATTTGCCTATTCATTGAAAATCTACCGCCATGCTTGAAATGTGCATTGAACATACGTTTGTATTCACGATTAAAAGAGGAAACTCTTATTCATTGCGGTGTTATTTAAATATCGCAGGTTATAAGGATAGTAGACAGGGGGTGAATCCCAGGACCTTGCTATAGTGCGAAAAATTGGAGCGAAGCCAAGAAGAAAAGGAGAGGAAAGAGAAAGAATGTAGAGGAAGCTACGGCGATAACGAGAGCGTTCAATGATACGTTTGAAATGCATACATCCCTGTCTAATGCACCTCAATTTGGAAGTCAGCGCAAATAACACTCGGGGAAGGCAAGCAGCCAGTAATGGCTTTGACAATGTTTCCATCACCTTACTGAGTTCGAATTTCCCTCGTCGTTGCCTAGAAATGGTGTGCCATAAGAGAGAAAGCAGATTTTTCTCCAGAGCAATAGTGGTGACGCTCTGTTTGTTGGGAAAGTTTTTTCCCCCATAGTACCTAATTCACAAAAACAATATGTAGAGACTCACTTTCACACAAAGATGGGGGTAATTTGTCAAGAAAACAAAATTTTATTAATGCTAATCTTCCATCACTTACTAAAGTTGAAAATAATTATAATCAATGATGTATCCATTTTTACATGTGAATATACATAATTACTTCGCAGGAACTTAAATGTGCTAAAATATGACATTACACTAAGTTTTAATGCACGACTACCACTTTCAGTGTCCATTATTTAATTAATATGGTTTTTGCATTAAGAATTTCAGAACATTCTTCATAATATCAGTTCTGGTCCAAACTCAGGAACTGTAAGCACCGAGAACTAAAGAACTGAATCAAACTATTCCTATTTTTAACCATATTCATATAAAGTTTTCATTGTAAGACCATCTTATTTGGCTTCAACATCTAATACAGGTCATGTAGTTATTGCGATTTATTCCACACCATAATTACAAAATATCATTTTTACCCCATGAAAGATGCACTTTCATACTCAAAGCACATTTAGACAGCTAATGACAGCTGGATTTTTTGAAAAATGGAAAAAAAGCTACCATGTGGTAAGAGTCTCCAAAGAAATGGAATACTTTTTAAAATATTATGAAAATGATACTGTGAATGAGCCAAGTTGATTTAAAGGACAGACATTATTATTTAACAAGGATGTGCCAAATTCTATAATTAATTTTTAAGATATATGGGCTTGTCTTAAGTCTCACAGAGTTGGACTTTTAAGTTTCTATGAAGGTAGATATGACATGATGATTCATTCTAGCATTGCATGGCAAAGACACAAAAAAGCTTTTCTTGCCATACAATTGTAACATAAAATATAAAACAAAGCAAAGCTTATGTCCAATTCAGAACCTATTTGAGAATCAAAGCTTAGAGCTAAAGTGGAACCAATTAATCACTGCTTTTTAACTCTAAGGAGCAAATGATAAGTGTGGTGCATTTTTACCATTTTTTTGTACAGATGCTGACTGGTGACACTCACCCCACCAATGGAAATGCATATGTCTGTGGGAGGAGCATACTGCCATCCTCAAAGACTGGTTGTGGGTCCAGTAATGGAGGTCAGGATGGTGAACTTGCAGATGTGAGGCGGCGTCAGCTAGGTTACTGTCCACAATTTGATGCTCTGGACCCTCTCCTTACAGCTCGGGAGCACTTGACTCTCTACTCTCGGCTAAGGGGTGTGCCATCAAAACATGTGCAAAGAGTAAGAATTGTTTTTTTTATTATTTTTCATAGGTTATTAGAATTATTAACTTATAAACATGGAGCAAATTAAATAATTGGATAAATTTACCTCCAAGATTTAATTTTCTCTGACAGCAAGTCAGAAATGCCTGATATATCAATAAACATTTGCATGGGTACGTACTGCACACTTTACATGCTGTAAATTTTTATCTCTGTTTTCTTTTTTCACAAAGTAATCGGCTCCCTGGAACTTGTTTCTATCACAATCCAGAAGTATTCAGTGTATTTTGCATTATTAAACCCTTATTCAAAACTAATTTATTATATTTCTTGGTGAATATTTTCCATGTTCAGTAATTAAAGGAGAAAGATATAATTTTATACCAGCTTTATTCTGAAATATTGCACACGAAAATTATCCAATTAAATTTCTTGATTAAGTCACTTAATTGGGTAAAGGTTATGAATTCAATCAGTTCTGGCGTAACTTTGTGGAAGTCCATTTTAAAAAAATGACCAGGTCAACCATGTTTAAATCCACAGAGTATTTTATTGGTACAACTAGTTTCAATGCTACAGTGTCATCATCAGGTACAAGCATTAAAGTCATAGCCAGTGATATATATATACTCAATAATCAGGGTAGAGAGGGGGGGAGGGATTAGGGAAGGGTGGGGTGGTGGTAAAAAAAAATATTACAGAATGCTTTTTTTACACTTTATGCTTTACAGAAAATCTTAAAAGACAATAGTTTAATGATTGAGAAAGCCGATAAAGGAAATGCAGTTGTGATAATGAACAAAAAGGACTATACACGGAAGTGCCACGATTTTATAAAGGACAATGGTATTGTTAGGCTTCCCAGTGATCCCACTAATAAGTTTCAGCAAAAAGTGAGAAAAGCCATTAATTCCTCCACATCTATAATTAAAGGAAACGAGACTTCCAAAATGGTAGTAATGACTCCGTGTGCTCGCAAATTTTTCGGTCTTCCGAAAATTCATAAAGAAAACATCTCTGAGAGACCAGTTGTTTTCATTGTGACCGCACCGTCAAGGAAACTAGCGGCTTTTTAAAATTCAGTTTTCAGAGAATTCACGAACTTCCAACCCACGTTCGGAGTGAAAAATTCCATAGATTTCTGTGAACGACTATCCAAATTAAGCTCTCCCCCTCCTTCCAATCATATATTAGTTTCCTTTGACGTGTCAAACCTTTTCACCAATGTGCCAGTGTCGGAAGCAATAATAGCAGCCGAAAAAATGCTTAAAACTGCAGAGCCGCCCTTCCTAACAGATTTTCTCAAGTTACTTAAAGTGTGTGTGGAGGAGAACTATTTTCAGTTAAATGGTGAATACTTCAGACAATTGGAAGGTTTGGCAATGGGGTCGCCCTTCTCTCCTTGCTGACCTATTCATGGACGACTTCAAAGTGAAGCTTTTTGACAACAACTCGGTGAACACTAAAAACATTTATTGTTGGTACCGTTACGTGGACGATGTCTTCGCAATATGGACAGGTACACGCAGGCAACTAGACCTTTTCCTCAATTCATTGAATCCCATATCCAAAAAAATAGTTTTCACATGTGAAAAGGAGAAGGAATGCAAGCTCAACTTCCTAGATATTACAGTGTCAAAAACGGATCAAAGTCTTGAATTTTCTATCTTCCGTAAAAATACTACCACAGACCAGATAATACCATTTAAATCCTGCCATCATTTCTTACAAAAACTTTCTACTTTTCATTTTATGTGAAATAGAATGCTAAAAATTCCCCTCTCTCTTGACAATTTCAATATGGAACTAAAGACCATCAAATATATTCACTAATTCACACATTCACTAATAATTATATAGCTATATCAATATAGCTATATAATTATTAGTGAATTATGTTACACTGTACATGATGTACATATATCCATTGTCGGCCTTCATTTTACTTTTGTTCTGACTTTGGGTGTATATTCATTTATTTTCTTGTCTGACGAGTCCTATATCATTGTAATTTATCTGTACACATGATCTTTGGATAATAAAGGTATTGTAAATATCTTGCGTCAAAAAATTGCTACAGTGAAAATTTAATTGACCGAATGCTAAAGAAAAAACTGACGGGTAAGGTGAGAGATTTACATTATAGCCAAGCCGAGTGTAAAGTCAATGATAGGAAATGGTACAAACTACCTTACTATGGTATTGTATCTCAAAAAATTGGTAATCTTTTCCCGAGGGACCAGTTTAGAATAGCCTTTTATAATCAAAACAACCTTAGGGCGTTGTTAAACAATACGAAGGACAGGACGGAACCAGTGGATAAGTGTGGTATATACAAACTGGCGTGTAAAGACTGTGGGGAAAAGTACGTGGGTCAAACAGGAAGATCCTTTTGCACTAGGGCAAACAGGAAGATCCTTTTGCAATGTTTCACAATCCCATTTCGCCAAACATCTGTTGGAGGAGGGGCATGGAAGTGACTTAACGCCCGAAATACTACACGTAACTTGGAAAGGGTGTAAAATGGACAAGCTAGAAGAGATGGAGATAAGAAGGCACCGAAAAAAATGGACCTATTCTAAATGACATAATATTTGACAAACCCTCCCCACTGCTTGAAACCTCACTGTCATTAACGAATAGGAAATTTCAACTCTGTTGTGGATTTTTTTGAAAATGGACCCACACCCAGTGACTCAAACCCACTACGTACGCTTCCCTGATCATTAGGGATAAGAATTTTTAAAAAAATACCTTTGTGTTTTTAACTCATAATCTGTGACTCAACTGCTTAAGCTTCCCTGGTCATTAGGCATAAGAATTTTGAACCCCGCTGTTTGCCATTCCACTGACCCATAACCCTCACACCACTCTTCCCAGAATACACCTAACTCCTCCCCCGTCATACCACCACCCCACCCTTCCCTAATCCCTCCCCCCCTCTCCACCCTGATTATTGAGTATATATACCACTGGCTATGACTTTAATGATTGTACCTGATGATGACACTGTAGCGTTGAAACTAGTTGTACCAATAAAATACTCTGTGGATTTAAACATAGTTGACCTTGTCATTATTTGGGTAAAGGATATTGGATATTATTGGATGTAGATATCCATCTGCCAAAAAATGCTAGAAATTTCTCATCTCATACTTGAAGATATACAGTATTTATTAATGTACCTATATTTTCCAGTTACCAACAATAATACATATATGTATATACATATTTGACAGAAATAATTATCAAAAGTAGGTTATAAAAGGTTTGTTATATATATCGGCCATTGTTTGATTGATATATCGGCCCGCTGGCAGTAAAAGGGTTAAGCAATGGAAAAATAAAACTAAGGTATGAATTAGGTAAATATAGGCACAATTTCTCATTTTAAGTTTTCTTGATATCATTAGGTATATTCTAATAAGTTAGCTGTAGGGAAGAGGAGGAGTCAATATCGAACATGACTATGTTTTGTCTGCCTCTCATTATTTTGGACATTGTCGTATGCTAAAATAATTAATCTACCCCGATAGGAATTAGTCTTAATGTTATAAGCAGTATAGCGATAACAATAATTTATATTTTTTCTTCCAGTTGGTGGATGAAGGTTTAAAGAGGCTGGGCCTTGGTCGTTATGCTGATAGACTTGCTGGGACCTACTCCGGTGGGAATAAACGAAAACTCTCTACTGCTATTGCATTAGTTGGGGATCCTCCTCTTGTCTTCTTGGTGAGGAACATGCGATAATATATTAATAAATGCTAGATTTTGCAATGAATTCTCTTAGATGATAATTTTTTCCAATTATTCATGTTGGATTTTGTCTTCAGTCAATGAAATGCTCTAAAAAGCTCAGCTCTAAATATAAATAATTGTCATGAATATGTATGATTATTCATAAACCTTATACATATTTTACTTGGAACTTCAATTATTCTAATTCTGGTTCAAATTAGGCAAGGAAAAGAATACATAGTATTTTTTAAGCATTTTTAATGAACATTGTCATAAGATGTGTTAATTGACATTTTCAGGATGAGCCAACTAGTGGGATGGATGTGGGAGCAAGACGATTCCTTTGGGCTTGCATCTTGTCGGTAGTTAGAGACAAGAGTAACAGAAATGGAAACAATAGAGGGCGCTCTGTAGTTTTGACTTCTCACTCCATGGAAGAATGTGAAGCCTTGTGCTCACGCCTCACAATCATGGTCAATGGCCGTTTTAGGTGCCTTGGAAGTGTTCAGCATCTTAAGGATAAGTAAGGGCTTTAATTTTTTATCCCAAATTTAATACTTAGTACAAAAATATAGTTATTTTAATAATTTATTTGATGAAGGTTAAATGAAACTAATCAGTACAGTTCAGCATTTGATGAGCAAAATTGAGTATCTAGTTGTATTTGCACCAATTATTATCCACTGTTAGCTCACAATGCAAATAAAGTCATGGGAGCATTTTTACATGAAGAAGACAGGGATGCACCTTCAAAATCAAGATATGAATATCATAAAATTATAATTGTTCTTTTTTGGGTAGTGAAAATGGGTTAAATTCTGCCAACTGGAGGAGGCTTGAGCTTTCCTAGTGAGCTTGGCCAAGGTTTAAGTCATATCTGGCCACCTCGCTTGGCTCAGTGGAGTGAGCATATTGGAGTTTTCAAAGGGCTCTACATTGTAACAAATCAGTGGAGATGAGCACTTTTTTCATGGTATTGGAATGATCTGGGCCAATATGCTTCAACATGGAGGGTGACATTTATCACTTTGGTAGTAAATTGCGAGAATTTTTAGTAAAAATCAACTCTTATGAAGTCAATATGATGGATAACATGGAGGGTTTTGTCACAAAGATTGCAGTACAAAATTTAAGAAATTTGATTCAACTTGTGTAAATTTTTCACTGTGTTGTCTAATAGTGAGTAATACGACAACTACTGATTAATCATGACAGGCATCTGCTAAGATGTGCTAGGCACAGATAACAGTAGCACATGATATTAGAACACAATGTAGGACAAAAAGTTTGAAATTGTTTTATGCGAATCCATAATTGGAATGCAATCACTTTTTAACAATGATTATCTACCTCTATTAAAATAGACTGCAGTATTTGCCAGAGTTCCCACTGAGATGCATGTACAAAGAGCCACATTACAAAACGTTATAATCAACAATACATTGTGTTTAGGAAGAATAGTCTTGTTTAATTTTAGATTTCCACAGCCTTGTTATAAAGATTCCTGCATTTTTTGTTATTTGATTCACAGTGATGGGTTGTTTTTTATGACAACAGTTTTTCCCATTCCAGTGCATGCTCGAACTTGGGTGAAACTGTTGTGTGCAGAAATTGACTTTCTGTTGAGTGAAGACAAACATTTTGCGTGGAAACAGATCATGACCCAATACATCCACACACAATGATGAATAAATATTTTTGAGGCTGTTTTCACTCCATTATATTTTAAATTTTACTCCAATGAGAAAAGAATTTTCTTTCGCTGTTTTAAATTACTCCCACTAAATATTTTGGCTAGCTAATGCATAATATATATTTCATTCTACATATCTTCTTTTATGCATTGTTTGTGCCTAAAACTTACATTTTTAGATCAAAAATTATCATTTTTCTGTCATTTTATCCCAGGAAATTTCCTTGGAAACTTTGGTTTAAAATGGAAAATAATCATTTTGAGTAAAAAGCAGATGCATTATTTTGGAAAATTAAGGAAATAGCAGGTGGTAGAAAGGGGAGAATACCAATCAAAACAGACAAGAAAGGAAAGTTGATAATAGAATCAAATTAGATTCAGGAAAAGTGAAATGAATGGTTGAAGAGCATTATGGTAAGGATATAAGGCCCAGTAGGTACTTTATATATAGAAAGGGATGTTGATAGTGACAAGGGTAGCATCAGAACAGATATCCTTAACAGTGAAATGAAATCAAAAGAGAACTTCGTAACACATGGAAAGGAATAAGTTGGGTTTGGGGAGAGACAAAAGATGAGTATTTTTTGTAAGTGTTTGTACAATTTATGAGGATTGAGTGTGGCCAAATGATTTCGTGAAGACAGTATTAATTCCTACTCCAATGAAGAACAAGGCAAAATTATGCAATGACATCAATTTTTAGAGTTATAAATGGGAGGCTAGAAAGCAAAGCTGAAAAATACCTTACAATGACCAGTTTGGGTTGAAGTGAGGAATGGGAATGCATAATTTTAAAGGATTGTTACGGATGCTAATTATGGCCAAGATGTTTTTGCTTGCTTCATAGATGTTGACGTGTTTGATAAGTGGATTAGACAAAACTAATGGAAGTAATGAAGAGATTATGGGTATATTGGAGGAACAGACATCTAATTTGGAGTCTCTGCATGAAACTAACCTTACAGTTGAGAATAGTCAATGGAGAACCAGGAAGGACCACTGATGGGACTAAGTTATGGGTACTCACAATCGCCATTGCTTTTTAGCATTTATTCAAAAGAAATTGGCTAAGGAAGCAGTGTAGGTGGGGAGATGGAGGTGAGAATAAAGGTAGTGTAGGAAAGTTGATGAAGACAGTGAGGTTTGCAGGTGACCAAGTGTTGGTTAGCCAGTTAGAAAAGTGATAGAAGTCAATGATGAGTGCATTAAGGGGACAGTGTGAAATTTATGGGATGAAGGTAGATAATTAAAAGACAAAGGTAAGGAGTTTTTCAATAAATAAGAAGTTGGGCTGAATCTAAGGTGGGAGGGCATAAAATAGAGCAGGTAGAACTGTTTATTTATTTAGGTAGTGTTTTGGAGGGAAATGGATTTAGTGGTAGGAACATCAGATATTGCATTGCCCTAGCCAAGGAAAAATTTTTAAAAGAGAAGGGATTTAATTGATGAGGGGGGTCGGAGGAGAGACATCAAGAAAAGAATGTACATAATCTAGAGACATTTGAGATGTGGGTATGGAGAAGAATCGAGGGGGGTAAATTGTTTATGAGATTTTGAGCGGGCAGAAAAGATAGATGAAAAACATGTTGAGAGACGAGGGTATATAGAAGAGGATGATATAGGGGGGAATGCTGGGGAAGCATGAAAGAGGAAGGATGAAAGTGGGAATTTTGGATGGCTTAAGGAGAGGCAGAGGATATGGGGAACTTAAGTGAGATGTGATGGTGAGCAAGCAACATGAGGGAAAGAGGAAAGATGTCCCTGAAATGGGGCAGTTAGAATGAGGACTATCCAAAAAATACCAATCAGCTGGGAGAATACCCATTGTTGGTGATATGTACTTTCTATTCTCACTCTACTCCTAACTGCACAATCTAGTTCTACCAACTATCACACTTCCCACCACCAATTCTTCACCAAACAGATGTTCGCTGAATCATTACCCTAGATGAAGTGTTCCTATACCTCTAATGCCCTGACGCATATTTTATACCTTAAATGTCACCTCTGTGATAAAACTGGCAATAAAATGGTAAAACTTAGGTAGAATCCTCGTAAATATTTAATTTATCATGAGATTACACAAAGTTGGGCTTCGTATCATCAAAATGATCCATTAACCAACTTTGGAAGGTGAAATGCAATGTCCCCATGGTATAGTGATTATTTATCCCTTAAAATGTATTATACCCTTGTCTTAATTTAAAATGGCTTTGTTAGACAAATAATGCATATATTCTTTCTTTAAACAGGTTTGGCAGTGGCTACACGCTGATTGTTCACTGTCCCAGTGACATGAAAGCAGAGATTATTTCAGACAAGCTGATGGTCAGACTTCCCTCTGGTGCCATTCTTCGGGAAGCTCACCACAATCGTCTTCGCTTCCAGCTACCTCGGGGAACCTTCCTCCCGGGGAGTCCTGAAGCTTCAGGCACTGACCCCTTGCCTAACAATGTCTCAACTCCTATTAAACTTTCCTCGGTCTTTCGCGAAATGGAGGAGGCAAGAGAGAAAGGTGAAGTGGAGGATTACTCCATTATGCAAACAACATTGGAGGAGGTAAGTCATGTTTTAAAAGTCATTAATAAGTATTAAGCGGCGTCAGAATGCACCGCAAGGATCCTTCCAAGTGTGCATATACAGTAGAACCTCTGATATACAACCCTATAATATACGGCAACCTAATTTATACAGTTTTTTTTTGTCTGGTAAATAACTCCATAAGACCTCATGTATTTCCAACCTCCCTTATGAAACTTTTCATATATACGACGAACTCTGTTAAAAACCATTTTTTTCGGGTCCTATGGTAGGAAATTCCTCACTTATACGACTTATCAGTGAGTTTACTCACCTATGGAGCTTCATAAATTCGGACTTTGAGGGATTGTTGTGAGTTTATCGTGAGAGTAAGGAAAATACGAAAGATATTATTGATCATAAGGATATTTTAATGGTAACCAATGGAATTCGTTAAAATGGAAAAATAACGTACCATTCGGAAGCAATGGATGGAAAACTAGAGGCCTGCGCCACCACTAGACAAACAATCCTCCATTTTTTATTTTTTCTCGGTGGTTTTTAGATTGAAAAATCCATGTTTTTACGACGGAAAACCACAGGCCTGTGCTACCGCCGGACGAAAAATCTGCCATTTTTAATTTTTTTCGGTGGTTTTAGGATAAAAAGTCGGGGTTTTCGCTACTTATTCCTGAAGTGTATGTCATAGTACATACGTGTGTCAACTTTTAATGTCATATCTCCATTAGTGTGGAGGTGTGAGGGAATGAAATATTTGAGAATTTTACGAGAAGTCGACTTTGGTGCCATTTTGCCAGAGAACCATGAGGGTTAGAAGAAAACGGAAAGGAGGAAGTTGTAGACCTCATGAAGATTTGAAAATTATCGCTTGTCAAAATTGAGATCGGACTCTTAGTTTAGGAGCTAGAGTAGAAAAACCACGAAAAACAGGAAATTTTTCGAATTTCAAGTTTGAGGTCCTCTGGTGAGAAAACTACGAGGCATAGAAATACTGGGTGGGTCGCATCTTGTAGAATATTCAATTCCATGTAATGAATTTTTTGTCAGATTCCAGATCAGATACACTTTTAATAAGTTACAGTGCAGAAACCAGAGGTCACTTTTTGAAAGTCAAAAATCCACAATTTTTAATCATTTTAGGGTGGTTGTACTTCTTAGATGACGAAAAATCAGGGTAAATTTTTATTTATAATTTCAAAATGGCTGAATGAATACAATATATAACTTTAATACCAATTGCCTTCTGATATTTAATAGAATCTCAAAACTATTTTCAGTTAGATCTCTGTTCATGTCTAGTGATATTCTATTTTAGAAGAAAACTAGTTTGTAAAGGAAAAAATTACCTATTAATCACTGCAGATTTTTTTTAAAGTAATACTCCTGCATAAGCTGGTGCTTGTTTGTATATGTATGGTGTAAGATGAACTGACAATAATCATCATTAAAACATGTGCCAAGCATTAATTAAACTAAGCCCTGCTGGTCAAGTGCCATGTATGCCAACTATTAGACCAAGAAAGTCAACTTTAGGAATAGATCATACCAAATTTTAGGAATGCAAATGCACGTTGTTTCTTTCTTGGTAACATGAACATGCTTATATTTGTAGAGTTGCTTGCAAGTACAATAAATTATTAGGTTTCAATTGGCTGTATCCAAACATGTAATTGTAACCATGAAACAAAGCAGACCAAATTGGACAGTTGAAAAGGGTATTCATGTTCCCTTTCCATGAAACCTCTGTTGTGAAACTTCCTCACTTATGATACTTTTTTTGGTCGTCCACTGAAAGTTTCATAAATGAGGTTCTACTGTACATCCTTCTGAGCACGGTGGCCATCTTGAAGGATGTCCAAATCATAGATATGTAGATATCTATTACAGGTGTGTTTAGTTATAGTTTAGTGCTTTTAATTAACCTTCGCCAACATCTATCCTTTACTTTTATTTTACTTAAGGGTTAGTTTATCTGGTCTATTTTCTATTTGGGAGTTACATTTCTCTAAATTGGTAATTAAATATATACGCTTACTTAAAACTAAAATACTAACTCCTACCACAAATAAAATGCTAAGAAAATACATACGAAAATAAAAAGTAAATTAAATATGTTATCGGAGGCATTTTAAGGTTGGAAAGATAATTATACTACGAATTCAAGGCTAATATTCATAAACAAACATAACCTTAAAAAAAATATAACACCAATATAACTTTGAAAAATAATAACACAAGAAATTAAAGCAATATATATTCACTAAGACATCTCAATTTTTATAGGTGTTCATTAGGTTTGCCAATGAGCAGAAGGATGCCAATGGGATTAGTGAGGAGGAAGAGGAGGGCCAGGGAACCTGCAAGAAAGGCTGGATTGGTGGTGGTGCTTGCTGTTACCCCCAAACAAGCTCCGTCCAATCAAGAAGACACAAAGCTTCCATCTCAGGTGGGCTTTTGGAAAAAAGGCTTTCAAGTTCTCTTGCTGATAAATGTACTAATTGCATGCCCTGAAATAACCTTGTATAACCTTAAAAACATTCAACCACAAGAGCTGAATTGGAAATAAAATGTCGCTTTGTACATTCCTCACATACTTTATATCGACCATGGTTTTGACATGATAATGGCATTTACACCTTGATAATGACATTTACATGTCGAAAGCATGGTCGATATAAAGTGTGTGGCCAGTCAATAAAGTTTGTGTGTGGAATGTACATGGCGACGTTTTATTTCCAATCTCGTGGTTCCACAAAGTGAAGCCTCAAACCTTAAACCGCAAGAGCTGAGATTTGTTCTTTCAGAGTTATGTAGTCACTTTTTGATGATACTTTTTTATGATCTCATCCAACAACCAATAACTCAACTTGTTGCTCTGATTTGCATTAAACTATGTATGTACGTACTAAGGAAAATATCACTATCAGTATAACTTGGAAAATATTTACCACTTATTAGTAAATTAAAGTTTATTTATCCAGTTTATCACATCAGTTCATATTTTTCTTTTTCAGATGGAGGTGTTTGAGAGGCTCAAAAATTTTATTAGTGACAGTATTTTCATGTGACATTTACCAGTGACATTTTGGAAAACAGGAGTCAGTGACTTTGTTTCAAGAACTTACTTGATTATTTCAATGATTTTTAGTACATTTTATCCAAAAGTGATTAATGATATGTTTAATTCTTAAAATTTGATATACCAAAATTCTGTCAATTCTCAGCTAACTTGTTTCTCCAATTCCCATCAAAATTATTTCTTGAGTAATTCAAACATTCTTATACAACTGGTCGGAGTCTTTAAGCTGGTATATTTTTTAGATGAAGTATATGGTAAGTGCTGATGGAAGAGTAAGAAATCTATGTGCTGATTTCTCAGCACTCAACCAAATTGTGATATTTATTTTTATGATATCAAGAGACGTTACCTAATAGGGATAATAGCATAAACTATGCATGTTGTTAAATATTGTTCAGTCAAATTTTTATTGTGCTAGTGATGTATGAATGAGATGTATAATTATGTATTTATTCTTTTATCCGGCATTCTACAGCCATGTCTTCTCAGAAAGTATTATTATTATTAATACTAAATATGTTAACATAGGTGCTGAATTGATCAGTTTTAGTCACTATGGACAATGACCATGCTTGAGTTTGAGAAAATTCTGAAAACTGAAAATTCTTAATTTTATATAGGCCGAGACAGTGCAATACATGTATCATCTTCCTCGTAGAAATATAGTATAGGAAGTGCATATGTACTGGTTTCTGATGATTTTTTATGAAAACTCTTGTGAATTATTTTAATATTATTACTGCTTTGATGCTGGTCTTCAAAGCAACGTTTTATCCTAAATAATAATTAATGGAAAAATTGCTTTTGTTTTTTCTTGAATAAATATTCTTTCCCCATGCAAATAATTGTGGTCGGCAATAAGGTAACTTGCAATTATAATTGTGTCTTTTACAGCAAGAATTGTTAAGTCAAAAATGCCACATTTTTCCGAAATGAGGCGTAAAAATAATTCTAGAAGAGAGCAATTGACAAGTAAATTTAAATTAAAGATTAATCCAAACAGTCAACAAAAGCAGAGGGGAATTGACTCCTAAGTCCAGAAGTCTATTTTCCTCTCCTTTTATGGACAAATTAGATTAATGTATAATTTAAAGGCTTAAAGATAATTAAATAAAAATCTAAACCCTAAGTTCTGCTCTTTAGTTGAAAAATACCAATGCCCGATTCACACCACTTGTGCATAAAAGGAAATGCAGGGAGAGGAACGCTTGTGAGCATCCACCTAAAAGATGGCAAAAAAACTGACTTTCACCACGTCTGCTCTCAACAGCTAAATTAATATGTAGTTGCATAATACAAGCTTCTTTATCCATAATTGGTCAAGCTTATTCAGGTTAGTGAATTGAAGCATATCGCTGATTACTCCATGCTAATTACTAGTGATCCCAACTTCTGCCCTCTACACTTCACAATGTTTCTTTTATTTGTATATGTAATTTGAATTATATATACCACTATATTACATGAAGTTTTGCTACAAATTTAGTTGGAAAATACGTATGCAGCAGACTTGATCCTGAATGAGTGTAAGATTCTATGTAGTATCCCCATTGCTCTGGGTTTGCATGAAAGTCTGCATTCAAGGGGATATAATCGTGGCAAGTTATATACCAGTGGATAGAGACAGTGAATGGCTCTGAATGGTGAAGAGAGAGACTGAATGACCAAGACCACTATGACCCAGGTGAGATAATGATAGCATTATGAAACATAAAGTAAAAATACATAGGGGGCTTGCACTTATGGGAAAACATAAAATGTGAGTTGTTCAAGTTTTAGGGCTAAAAAAAACCATAGTGCAGACAGTAATTTGAGGCAGACACCTTAATGTTTTGACGTTTGTGAAGTGGTAGAACTAGAAGAGGTGTATACGACTGGATGCGAAATATATTCTGCAGGAAGAAGAAAAAGAGAAAAAGGAGGAAAGCAGCAGTATAAACAGCAGCAGCAAATAGGAACTTGGAACGTAAGGACAATGATTAAGCTGGGAAGCATGAAAATATTAAACAGGAAATGGAGAAAGGGAAAATAGATGCTTTGGGGCTGTGCTAGGTGAGATGGAAGGATAGCGGGGACTATTGGAGTGATAGTTACAGGGTAATCTATAGTGGGGGAGATGAGTAGGTATGGTACTGAATACAAAATTGGGGCTGAGAGTATTAAACATTGGACAAGTAAGCGACAGGATACTAGTGGTAGAAATAAAAGCATGCCCGATGAATTTCGTACTGGTCCAGGTATACATGCGTACTAGCAACCATAGGGAGGAAGAGGTGGATGGGGTGTATGAGCAAGTAGAAGAAATAATTAGAGGTGTTCCAGGAAAGAAAAATCTGATAGTGATGGGCGACTGGAATGCAGTGGTGGGGAAAGGGAGGGATGGATTAGAAGTGGGAGGGTTTGGACTAGGAACAAGAAATGAACGTGGTGAGAAGGAAATTGAATTTTGTAGAAGAAATAAATTAGTTGTTACAAACACTTGGTATAAACATCACCCCAAGCGTAGGTATACATGGAAAATCCTGGGTAATACTGGGAGATACCAAATTGATTACATAATAGTAAGGCAGAGATTTAGAAACAGTGTAAAAAACTTGCGTAGCTATCCAGGGGCGGATGCGGACTCAGATCATAACTTGGTGATGGTGAACTGTGAAGTAAGATTCAAAAGGCTTTGTAAAGGTAGGAAGATTAAGAGATTGAACCTTGAAGCATTGAAAGGGCTGAAAATGAGGGAATACCAAGAGCTGGTGGAAAAGAACATAGGTGAAGCAAAGCATATGGGAACAATGGAGAGAAGATGGGAGGATATTAAAACAGGCATGGTAGGAGTGGCAGAGAAAACACTAGGAACCGTGGAAAAGAAGAGGATTAAGAAGCAGTGGGTTACGGAAGACATGATTAAGAAAATGGAGGAGAGAAGGATGTGGAAAAATGTCAACCGACGTAGGCAAGACAAAGTACGAGGAGTTAATTAATAAACTCCGATGAGTGACCAATAGGTCAAAGGAAAACTGGTGGATGGGACATGCGAGGTAAGGGAAAAGCTGCAGGAAGAGGGGGAAGTGGGTGCTTAAAATGTCAAAGTGAAAATGTCATCAAGGTAGTAGGAGAGGGCAAGCGATACCAAAGGTTAATGACAAACCGAGGAAGATATTTATTGTATTTATTGAACAGCAAGATATCCAGAATAGGCAGAGAGAATACGTAGAGGTGCCATATGACAGTGAGAATAGACCAGTGAAACTAGATATAGAGGATGAAGGAACAATAGATAAGGATAACCTCAGACGGGAGTTACTTGACAGTGAAATAGAGAGGGCACTAAGAGAGATGAAGGGTAGAAAATCCTTGGGAATCAATAACGTACCTTCGGAGCCACTGAAGAATCTAGGTAGTAAGGGGAGATGATCGCTTTTCGAACTTATTCGTAGGATCTACAAGGAAGGAGTATGACCAGAGGATTTCGTGAAAACAGTATTAATACCAATCCCAAAGAAGAAGAAAGCGTCAGAATGTGAGGAGCATAGAACAATAAGTTTAATTTCGCACATGGCAAAAGTTTTATTTAGAATATTAAGTAGAAGGTTAGAAAGTAGAGCAAATTACTACTTAGGGGATGACCAGTTTGGGTTCAGGAAGGGGAGGGCAACTCGAGATGCCATTGTTGTAATGAGGCCACTTATAGATAGAAACATAGAGTATAATGAGGATGTTTTTGCTTGCTTTGTGGATTTTGAAAAGGCATTTGACAGAGTAAACTGGGAGAAACTAATGCAGATACTGGGGAAAATAGGAATAGATTGGCGTGATAGGATACTCATCCGAAACTTGTATATGGGGAAGAGGGCTCAGGTAAGGGTAGCTGACGGTGAATCAGGGTGGGTAGTTATAGGTCGCGGGGTGCGGCAAGGTTGCCCGTTGTCGCCTTTACTTTTTAATATCTATGTCGAGGAAATGGTAAGAGAGGCATGGGATGAGATAGATGTGAGAATGAAAGTAGGAGGCCAGTGGATAAAGTCGGTTAGATTCGCAGACGACCAGGCGTTGGTCAGTCGGTCATCGAAAGGATTGCAAACTTTAGTAGATGCACTGGAAATGCAGTGCGAGAAATACGGGATGAAGATTAATAACAAGAAAACAAAAGTAGTGAGATTGTCTAGGACAAAGAAAGCGAGGCTGGTGATAAGACTAGGAAGTCACAAACTGGAGTAATTAGAACAATTTAATTACTTGGGTAGTACGCTAGAAGAAACGGGGAATAGTAGCAAAGACATTAGGGGGAGAGTAGCGCTAGCGAAGGAAGCGTTCAGTAATAGAAGGGAGCTGATGACGGGGACCTTAAGTAAGGATGTAAAAAAGAGGCTGGTGAAGAGCTTGATATGGAGTGTGGCGTTGAATGGGGCAGAAACGTGGACCTTGAGAAAGGAAGATGAAAATAAGCTGAAGGCTTTCGAGATGTGGGTGTGGAGGAGGATGGAGAAGGTGCGTTGGACGGAAAGGAAGACAAATGAGGAAGTGCTTGACATGGTGGGCGAGGAGAGGAAACTTATAGATGAGATTAGAGGAAGACAGGGTAGGTGGCTGGAAGGCGTAATGAGGGATGATGGTTTGCTGAAGGCCGTGATAGAGGGTAGGATGTTAGGCATGCGGGGAAGGGAAAGGAAGAGAATAGGTTTTATGGACGGGATGAAGAAAGGTAGGACTTATGCTGAGATGAAGAAAGAAATATGTACTAGAGGTAGAAAGGGCACGGCACGTGTAAGAGTTCGTTGGATATTCTTTGACTTTCATCACAACCTACATCTAACCGGTAGATTACTGTAATGAAATGAGTGAATTCTGGTGATGCCAAATATTGCATCTAGAAGAATTTTCACGGCAGGGGAGGATTAAAGAGGGTCCCGAGGGGGAACGGGCCGCCCGGCCTCCCGAAATTGCTCGTACGATAGGAAAAATGGTGGTCATAAGACAACGTAGCGTGGATCATCAAAGGAATTGAGTAATGGAAATAGATTTTTGCCTTCAATAAAACATTGCTCTCTTCAGTTTTGGGCGCGGTATTCAAAACTTAGGCGAAAATCATATGTAACTGTTTTTAGAATCGTTGTGACACCCTGATATCTGTTAGCAACTATTATAATACAGTGGAACTTGGATAATTCGAACCTCAAAGGACCAGTAAGGTCGAATTAACTAAGTTCTTTAAAAAGGGTAGGAAAATACTGAAACTTAAAGTTTTCACCAAAATACCTTCATTAAAAATATATTTACATAGATTTTTAACAACTGAACTGCTTATATTATTTATTACCTTTACATAATGTTATCTATTCAACAAAGCACGTTAACAGACATAATACAGTACAGTAACTATCTCGTGAATAACCTCAAAAGTTTAAAATGAGAAAGTAAAACTAACATGTACAGTTCGCCTATTTAAATACATAATATAAAATGAATTATTTCATGAGAAAAAAGCGATGACATTTTTGGGACCTTTTGGAGCCCTGAGATCTTTTTAAAATAGTCTACAATTTTCCTCCTGTCTTGAAATATTAGTCTGCAAAATTTCAACACGATCGGAGTAAAACTGTAGATTTGTATAAAAGTCATAAAGACAAACGACAAAAAGGCAAACATTCCTCTTTATATATAGATTTTCGCGTTAAATAAAACATTGCTCTCTAGAGTTTTCGGCGCGGTATTAAAAATTTAGTCGAAGATCATATTTAACTGCTTTTTCGAATCTTCGTCTCGGTGTAACCCCCTGATATCTGTTAGCAACTGTTATAATAATATAAAATGAATTATTTCTCGCTTAAAAGAAAGCCTACACGCGTGCAATCGAATTATTACGAAATTCGATTCTTGTGCATTAAAGCCGCGTGTTAAAATAGCATTGAATGACATAAAATAGAATCTGAAAAATGCAATTTTTTCATTTTTATCAATATATATCACGAATAATATATATCAATATATATCACGAATAATATATATCAATATATATCACGGTATTTGACAGAGTAAACTGGGAGAAACTAATGCAGATACTGGGGAAAATAGGAATTGATTGCCGTGTTAGGACACTTAGCTGAAACTTATATATGAGTCAGAGGTCCCAGGTGAGGGTAGCTGATGGTGAATCAGGGTGGGTAGTTATAAGTCACAGGGTACGGCAAGGGTGCCTGTTGTCACCTTTGCTTTTTAACATCTATGCTGAGGAAATGGTAATAGAGGCATGGGAAGAGCTAGATGTGGGAATCAATGTAGGATGCCAGCTCATAAAGTTGGTTAGATTCATGGATGACCAGGCATTGATCAGTAGATCATCGAAAGTATTACAAACTTTAGTAGATGCATTGGAAAAGCAGGGTGAGAAATACAGAATGAAGATTAATCACAAGAAAACAAAAGTAATGAGATTCTCTAGGGCAAAGAAAGCGAGGCTGGTCATAAAAGTAGGGGGACACAAACAAACTGGAGCAAGTGGAACAATTTAATTACTTGGGTAGTATGCTGGAAGAAACATGGCATAGTTGCAAAGACATTAAGAGGAGAATAGCACTAGCGAAGGAAGCATTCAATAATAGAAGGGAGCTGATTACGGGGACCTTGAGTAAGGATGGAAAAAAGAGACTGTTGAAGAGATTGATATGGAGTGTGGCGTTGTGTGGGGCAGAAACGTGGACCTTGAGAAAGGAAGACAAAAATAGGCTGAAGGCGTTCAAGATGTGGGTGTGGAGGAGGATGGAGAAGGTGCATTGGGCAGAAAGGAAGACAAATGAGGAAGTACTTGACATGGTGGGTGAGGAGAGGAAACTTGTGGATGTGATTAGGGGAAGGCAGGGTAGGTGGCTTGAAGGGGTAATGAAGGGTGATAGTTTGCTGAAGTTCATGATAGAGGGAAGGATGTTGGACAAGCGGGGAAGGTGGAGAAAGAGAATAGGTTTTATGGACAGGATTGGGGTTATGTTGGATTTTCTCTGACTTTCATCATAAACTACCTTTGGCCGAGAGATTACTCAGATGATGATGATGAGACACTTATTGACCTTACAAAGGCCTATGCCAAACCAAAGTCAAAAGAACTTCTTTAGACATCCCTCAGCCTAAATAACCTAGCAGGCCTTAGGCACATGAACACCAGGGCAATGAGGAGAGAGGGGTGTGAAGGAAATGTGAATGGAGGAGGGTCACCCATCCAACCTCAGTCCTGGCCCAACGTTGCTTAACTTCAGTGATCTGACTGAAACCAGTGTATCAACGTGGCTAGGCCCTTGCCCATCAAAGACAAGGCAGGAACAAAAGAGTGGGACTGTCATAACAATCTTCCCCAGGTCAAGGAGGAAGGAAACTGAAATAAGGGTTGAGGAGGGTTTTCAGGGCATATGAATGTCTGCTGGTTGCCATAAGTTCCATGATTAATAATTTTATTGGTTTCTTACATTATGTCATGTCTTCATGGATACATTTTTGCTCAGTAGCAGACAACATATTCTTACATATTCATGTACCTATTCTTATATTTATATATGACAACTAATTAAAAAATCTTGTATTTACACATGCAAAAGGGCTCTGCCCATGAATAAATAATTATTATTATAAAAAACAGACAATCAGCATCAATTCACACTGTTTGGCCATCAGAGTTGTCCAAAAGTATTTCAATTTCATCTGAGGCTTTGCTGCAACAGCAAGCTAAATAGGTATACATCTGCCCTTGCCCTCAACAGTCATCAACAGCCCTGTTTGAGTCCCAACATCTGATTTTAAACGTTTGATTGTGTGAGAATTGAACTTGGTGAGTGAGTGCTTGGAAAAAGAATTATTTGTCTGGAACAATTGGTTTAAGCATACAAAATTCGTTTTTGTATAAGGAAAAGGAGTGACTGAAAGAGCATGACTGAAATCATAGGGTATGATGAGAGAGTTAGTGAGGGACAAAAAGCCATAAGGGATTCTGAATGTGGAAAAGACAACAATTTGAGGGTTCCAAGAAAAATTGATCCATGTAAGTGATACATGGGCGAGTTTTAAAGGAATGATTGTAGAATGTGTAGAAAGTATACAAAGAAATGGTATGGTATATTTTCTGAGCCTCAACTGCATGAATTCTTTCCTTTCTTCACAATTTTTATATTCATTTTTTACCTCTCTGAATATGATGAATACAGAGAAAAAGAATGAGTGCAAGCAAGTTGTGAAAGAGAGCAAAGAAAGAATGCTGGTGAATGGGTTGCTGCCCTATAAAAACCAGGAAGGAGGGATGCAAGCTTCCCTGGTTGGGCACCGAGTTGGAGCATTTCTGCAGGGAGACCAGGAAACTCTTTAATAAAGCAAAGAGGACCAAAATGTCTAAGGACTGGGACAACATCAAAGCTGCCGAGCGTAGGTACAAGGCGACAATTAAACACTCCAAATGAGACCCTTGGAAGACCTTCAGTGGAAGCATGGAGGCCATCCCACAGCTTGCAAGATTCCACAAAGTTATTTCAAAAGATCCAGAAGCAGGGGTGGGAGCTCTATTGCTTCCCTCAGGTGACTTCAGGACATCTGATTAGGAAGAATTCAAGCTTATGCTGGAGACACTTTCCAGGCTTCTTGGAGGGTGAGGAGATGCATCATAGGAGGTATCCCATCCATCCAGCTCGGACGGAATGGAGACTGGCCTCCAGCATCGTAACGTATCACGCTACCAGATGGGCGATTACAACCTTTAGCCCATACAAGTCCGCTGGAGAATATGGTATCTTCCCAGCACTTCTGCAAGAGGGACAGGAACTAATACTGCTACCAATTGTCAGAATTTTCCGCTCCTGCCTGGCATATGGATATGTACCAAAAACCTGGAGGATCACCAAAGTTGTCTTTATCCCTATACCAGGAAAGACAGACTACGCCAAGGCTGGCTCCTTCAGAGGTATCAGCCTCATGTCCTTCATGCTCAAAGCACTGGAGAAAGTAGTGGACAGGTATGTAAGAGAGGGACCATTAAAGGACCATCCCCTACACCCGTTTCAACATGCCTATCAAAAAGGAAAGTCAGTCGAGACAGCGCTCCAAAACCTAGTTTCTTGGATAGAAGGAGAACTGGAACACAGGATGTAAGGATTGGGGACTTTCCTCAACATAGAGGGAGCCTTCAACAACACATGCTTCGACCAAATCTGCCATATAGCCAGGAGACATGAGATCCACTCACATTTTGTTCCACTCTTGTGGAACCTGGTCATCGATGAGCTAATCACAATGCTAAACAAGACTGGAGCCTACACTCAGGGGTATGCTGATGATGTTGCGATTATCATCATTGGCAAATATCTTGACACCGTCTTTGGACTTATGCAAAAAGCTCTAGACAGGACGATGGTTTGGTGCAACAAAACAGGGTTGACGGTGAACCCCCATAAGACTAAGCTCACAATGTTTACCAATAAGTGGAAGAGAGATGGTTTTGACCCCCCTTCACTCCAAGGTAGGATTTTACATCCATCCTGAATGGTCAAGTACCTTGGAATCCTTTAGACACCAAACTCTACTGGGGAGAGCATCTTGAGGTTAAAATCAAGAAAGCATGCGTCTCCCTATGGACCTGCAGGAGGGTCCTCGGCAGAATCTGGGGATTTCAGCCAAAAGCGATAAAATGGAATTGTACTGCAGTGGTAAAGCCCACCTTTCTACACTGCTCAATTGTCTGGTGGAAAAAGACAAGGCAGATCACAGAGCCTTCAACAACACATCCTTCGACCAAATCTGCTGCTCAGCCAGGAGACATGAATTCCACTCACATATTGTGAGATGGATCAGATACATGTTGGAAGAAAGAACTGTCAATGTTGTCCTGAGGGACAGCACGAGGGAGGTGGCCATGACTAGAGGATACCCACAGGGAGGGGTGTTATCTCCTCTCTTATGGAACCTGGTCATCGATGAGCTAATCAAAAGGCTAAATAAAACCGGAGCCTACACTCAGGGGTATGCAGATGATGTGGCGATCCTCATCACCGGCAAATACCTTGATTGACTCCGTCTCCGGACTTATGCAAAAAGTCCTAGACAGGACAATGGTCTGGTGCAATGAAACAGGGTTGACGGTGAACCCTGATAAGACTAAGCTCATATTGTTCACTAATAGGAGAAAGAGAGATGGATTTGACCCCCCATCCCTGCAAGGTAGGATTTTACAACCATCCCGGACGGTCAAGTACTTTGGAGTCCTTCTGGACACCAAACTCAACTGGGGAGAACATCTTGAGGTTCAAATCAGGAAAGCATGTGCCTCCCTATGGACCTGCAGGAGGGTCCTCGGCAGAACCTGGGGACTTCAGCTAAAAGCGATCAAATGGATTTATGCCGCAGTGGTTAAGCCCGCCTTTCTACACTGCTCAATTGTCTGGTGTAAAAAGACAAGGCAGATCACTACAAGGAATAAACTCAACCACCTTCAAAGAATGGCATGCATGGGTATCACGGGAGCCATGAACACGACCCCCACGCTGGCCCTCGAAACCCTGCTGAGTCTCGCACCACTTTACGTGGAAGTTGAGACTCAAGCTAGGATGGCGGCCTACCGTCTCAAGAGACAGGGACAATGGAGTGACAGGGAAAACCTCTCCGGTCTCAGACAACTATGGACGGAGATTAGGGAGTCTAATCTTATTTGCGAAATGGGTACAGACGACATAACAGTTGCGCTCAACAAAACACCGCCTCTCTTCAAAACCCACTTTCCAACGAGGGAATGGTGGGTCAAGGAAGGAGGTTATGAGAATGGAGCATATGTCTGGTTAACAGATGGCTCCAGGAAAGAAGGAAGAGCAGGGGTTCACTGCCGCCGACCTGATAAAAGGCTCTCAATTCCCTTAGGGGAGCACGCTACAGTTTTCCAGGCAGAGGTCTACGCTTTGCTGACCTGTGCCCATGTTGCTAAAAAATTATGCCGTAGAGGCAGTTAAATTCATATATGCACCGATAGCCAAGCAGCTTTAAAAGCTCTCATATCCCCATGGTGCAAATCTAGGCTGCTGCTGGAATGCGGGGAAGCACTCGACTCCCTCAGCAGACAGAGCAATGTAGAACTTTTCTGGGTCCCTGGCCACACAGGCATAACAAGAAATGAGATAGCGGATGAACTAGCAAAGGAAGGCTCGAATAGCAACCCAATTGGACCAGAGCCTTTCATCCCAATCGCACCCTCTTCAAGGATTTTAAAGATCAAAGAGTGGAGCCTTGCTGAACACTCTAAGATCTGGCAGAATGTACTGGGGCTTAGGCAAGCCAAGCTCCTGATAGAAGGAACCAGACCGGGGATGGCAAGAAAGCTTCTTTCACTGGACAGGAGACAACTTCGTACGATTGTGGGACTGCTTACCGGACACTATCAGGTTATGAGGCACCTCCAGCTCCTGAGAATTACAGACTCGGCGAAATGTAGATGGTGCGAGGAAGAGGACGAAACAACATCGCACGTACTCTGCAAGTGTCCCGCTTTAATGAGGACTAGAGTTAGGCATCTGGGCTCACCATTTTTGGAACTAGATGAAGTTAGGGGTATCCCCATAGAGGACATGTTATCCTTTAGCAGGGCGACTGGACTCTATGGGTGAATACTGACATGGTGGTTGGCACAATGGACCATTAGGTCTAAGTGCCTCAGGTCCTCCTTGGAGGAACTCCTCCTACAATTTAATCTAATCTTACTAAATATGGATTTAGCTCTTACTGGAGTTGCACTTCCTTACATTCCTGAAGCCGCCAATGTTTACGATGTCTCTTTGCTTTGAATTATTTAAATATCAACGTAAATATTGCACTGAAGGTATGCCGTACGCATTTGATGTTGTTTGGGATGCCTTTGTTTATGCTATCGTTGAGAAAGTATTTGAAATTCCAGTGTAATCAGACATCCCTTACGTCATCAAGTAAACCCCCGATATTAATATGAATCTTCAGCATGAACGTGTAAATTTGCGATACATATGTTGATTTTGTGTATCAATTTCAATGTGAATTTCGATGCACGAATACTACAAATTGTGTCTAGATTGAAATCTAGGAAAAGTAAATTCGTAAGTTCGAAAAATCAATTCGTATGTATATTTTGCAAGTCTGTAAATGTTGACGCCTAAAAAGAATTGAGTCATTTTCTGTTAATCTCTGCATTCTGGCAAGGAAGGTGCCAAAAGCCAGCTGTAATACTGCACCTGAGACAAAAACCAGTGAGCACTATACCCAGACACCACATAAAATTTTGTATCCGTATACGACGGAGGGCAATTAGGATACAAGAATGGCCATATGCAATGTTCGCAAGAGAATTTTAAGAATATGCAAGACTAGTTCTCGAGAGAATGAGCATACATTTTAAGTTTACCCTTGCACATAACATGCAGAATTAAAACAACGTAATTAACGCACGTACTTCTTTGCAAGAAGCCTAAATAACTTCAAGCTATACTAGTATCCGCTCGTACATAATTGGTACAGGATACTATAGTATCTTGTCCTGACAGGTCAAAGGACGGGAAATTGACGGCGTTCGTAAAAAAAATTCGTAAAAAAATCACCTGGTGTTTCGAGGCCGTGTCCCTTCAGTCTACAACGCTTCTCGTATTTTATGCAGCCATAATTAGTAAACAATTAGTTTTTTGATCCGATAAATACACTTTTGGACATTGTGGTACCATTTTTCTTTACAATGAGAAGGGAGTATGTTGAATGGTCGAACAATATTGTGGTAGAAATTAATGATAAACTATTTCTAATGACGAAAGTTAGAGCCCTCACTCGAATTATCAAAATAGTTTTCAATTAGGCATTTCGGCGTAAAATGGTTATATATATCAATCAATGACACCGTGCTTCATATATATCAAGCGTCAAGCATTCGGAAATTAAGAACCATTTGACAAAATACCCTTTATTTCTTAGCGAGAATAGATCATCTTGTAAGTAACTATTAAAATTCTCTACCTCCGCGCTAGCTGCCTCCCTGACTCCTCCTGCATGACTCTGGAGTTTAGTAAATAGTGGTAGCTTTCGTGGAAAAACAAGATCCTTTGGATGAATAAACTGAATAATATGCGCGAAATCTATTCACACCGACGTCTCGCACTCGTACTTATGCCATTAGCTTGCCACATCTAGCTATGTTTTCCTTCACCGTTCATCACCGGCTTGTCTGGTGGGTAGAGTTTAAGATCGCAGGCACGAAGGTCGCAGGTTTGAGACTCGAGTGTAAAACATTTTCTCCTTTTTTTGTTATTACCATTTTTACGCATGTAATCATATGCTTTTAAACATCAAGTCAGTTTGAATATTAAAAGTAAACACATTTTTTGTCCCCAATTTCCGATTTTTAAAAAGTTACATTGTCTGCATCTTCGAGTAACGGACTCGGAATCACTCGCCTGCAGGTCAAAAAGGAATTTCTGTCTTTCACCACGAATTCTTATTATACAGTCCCCTACCTCCTTCCCTCCTCCATGTGGATTCCAGAGTACAAATTTCCCTGCGTCTTCTTATCGACTCTGCAGTTCCTAAAATAATCCATATCAATAAACACTCACCGATCGCGTTCGTAATCTACGACGGAATGTCTTGAGGAGCTGCTAATATGCTTGTACCGAGAAAATCTGTTGGCTATCATTGTTGTAGTAAACTCTGGTAAACATAGTTAATTTCCGAGTTATATTCGTTAGCTTTCTTTTTCTTCGAAAGTTATCGACATCGGAAATGTAAATGAATGAATAACCATAAGCATTACGCTCCTTGTTATACAATAAAGCTAGATATGGTAACGGCAATTCATATCCTGGGGCTTTTCTCCCAGTTCTTCGCCATATGTTAAAAATATTCCCTGACTTTCGTTGCATTAGGAGTTGCATTGCGTTGCTCTTTGGAGAATGCGTTCACCCATAAACTGCGACAGCGATGAAATGTGTTTTGACGATGGTCAGTTAAGTCGCGTTTACACAATGTAGCAAAACCTACTATATAACTTTTGGTATATAACATTGTTTAATAACTTTTGCTATACAACAAAAAGTTATATTTCATTTTTATAGTCAGTGATTTCGGTGCCCATGCTAGATGTTATATAGGTATAGCATACAACCGCATCCAGTATCAGAAATGCCGCGGAAAAGAGATGTACTGCTCGCGGCCGCCATCACTGTGATCTTGGTAAGTCAACGACGAAGACGAAGGTTTTGGGTTCGGCCGTCGCGGGCTGCTAAGAGTGAAACACAGTGGCATCGATTTATAACGTGATCTGAATGCTGATGATCACGCTAGTGATCCTTCGTTAAGACATGAATTTCGGTGCGATGGTTGTTTCAAAAACTTTTTACGAATGCCAGGGGAAGATTTTGAATATATTATTTGCATGATGTGCCATAGAATTGAGAGAATCATAAAAAAACAATACAGAACAGTCTCAAACGTCCGCGCTCACGAGGCTACAACTCTGATCTGATGACAGGAAATGCTATATGTAGCAGATGCTAGAAGAAAACCCTGCGTATAACATTGCTACATTTAGCAAAGTTAGATATATCACGGATTTCTATTGATCTTTACCGACTCCCAATGGATAGCACAATTTTTCCTATATATAGCAGAATCTGCTAAATATAGCAGTTTTATATGGCACTTTTCAGAAGTGACTTTTTCTACTTTTAGCAAATGTTATATAAACTTGCTAAATGTCATTCAAATTTGATATATAGCAGGTTTTGCTACATAGTGTAAATGCGGCTTTATATAAAAATCTTACAAACATCATATAATTAAGCATAAAAACTATGGGAAATAAAACGTCGCTTTGTACATTCCACACACAAACTTTATTAACAGGCCACACACATTTTAATAAATTTAATAAAGTTTGCGTGTGGGATGTGCAAAGCGACGTTTTATTTCCAATATCGTTGTTCCACAAATGAAGCCTCAAATGTTAAACCGCATGAAAACTATGCTTTAAAACAGCGGCGGATCTAGGTTTGGACCAATGGGAGTGGCAAACGGGGGGGGTCTGGGATAACACCCAGCCGAAGGCGGGTTCGGGGAGTCCTCCAAATATTTCGATTTTAACTATTTATTTATTTATTTTTTTTAATAGTGTAAGTTTCGACCCAATTGGGGGGGGGCTCTGCCCCCCCCCCATAGAACCTAAGATGAAGATTACGTTGACACAAGCCGTGTCACCCAAACTCTCACTTGTATTGATAACTCAGATGAATTATTGAACTATTATCAGAATATACATTTTTATATAGCCACAGCCAGTTCGTTAATTCTGGAATAAAGTTAACGTGGAACGGGTGGTTTCTCATTCGCCTGTGGCTTGTTGACGAAAAACCTATATCTCTCTCCGAAGGGTGACTGGCACTTGAGTACCTAGTGCGTGGGGTTTACGGCTTCGCAAAGATAAACAACAAAATTTAAAGCAAGAAGCATTTGACCGCTCAAGCTTCAGCGCTCCTTGTATGACAAGGGAGAATCTGTCATCGACAGAACTTACCCCTCCTATTTAACTGGAGTGGAAACGCACGGCGCGCCACCGCTAGGACTTTTGAGGAAACGTTCCTTTGAATGGTTTTTTCGCGTGGAATACGGAGCAGCGTTGCTAGGAGGGAAGAACTTGCTTAAGGTAAATGTGCCTAATACGTTCAATCATATATTTTAATAGACATTAATTGCTAATCAATATGCGTTTTCAAACCAATATATCCAAACACGCCAAGGGTGAATTTTAATGTACGATATCGTGTACAAATTTATCATTCTTCATTTGCCGTTATGTTCTCTTCCCTTGTGATAATTTAATGTTCTGGTGTTGCCCTTGAAGGTGGGATCCAGATTTCTCTATCTTTAAATACGAAATTGTATATTGTTACTCTTAAGATCTCACATTTATTTCTATTTACTATTTCTCAGGAAGTCCAAGCTGAAGAACGATTAGCTTACATAGTATCATCCCGTATAGCAGAATATTCCCGTGGATCATCCAGGATTGCTTGGTGAGTCTGATGAAGGGATATGAGAGCATAATTTTTTAGGTGTGGGGTGACTTGGGAGATTTTTTGGGAGATTTGTTTTATGAAATTGCTTTACACCAGAGGGTAATACTAATTAAGGTCGCGCAACACTTTTTGGAGGAAGTAAACGTCATGGCGTCTAATTTTATGGATTGTATTCAGTGTTTAAGTTAATTAAAACCCAGTTGCATTCCGCACTTTTTTTTCGTACGACCTCGAGTTTTAACGATTCTCATTCTTTCAGTTTGTGTGTGTCAGTCAGGTCAGATCAGATCCTTACTCGTCTATTTAAAAATCCGATTTTGGGAGGATATAATTATGTTTTAAAATTTCGGACTCTTCAAGCATACCTGCATAATACCTTTAGTCCCATCACAATGCTTACAGATCAAATGGTATTGTATTTTATAATTTCCATCCATATTCATCAGCAAACCCCTAAATTCTGACCCTCGACATCCCATTATTATTGATTGAGCTGCGCTTATTAATTATCTTCGATTATTCTCTTGGTACATTCCTCCCCGTGCCAAAAGTGTTAACTTTTTTTCTTTTTTATCCCACATCTCAAACGCCTTCGACTAAATTGAATTCTCTTTTCCCAATAATAACATTGACTATGCAACTTTAACGCATCGAATAAATGCTCTTTCGTGGCTCAAAATCCTTCCGTAGCGTCATTTCTTCTAACTCCGGCAGAACGTCTTGTAGCTAATACTTTCTCAGCTGAGAAATACTTCTCTTAATGCGGTCACTGTATTACTAATCGTGCAGAACACGTTTATAGCAGGTCTGTATGTAATCGCCAATTCTGTTCTCTTTGCTTTCTTCAAAATAGGATTTGTTGTCCATCTTATCTATGCTCGCCGCTGCACGTCCCCCTTTTAATTTACGAAGCATTGCGAAAGCTTTATATCTTCTCGTCCTTTTCTCCCTGTTTGTGTCCCCACCCCTTCTTCCCCACTCCTTCTTCCCCACTCCTTCCTTCGACCCTCACCTGACCCGAGTTGAAAAATTACTCTGATCGTAATCTTAAATCAAAAAGCTCCTTTGTAGTTGCTCACTCTGCCAATTCGGACAAGTCAGCGTAATTTGAATTTAACCATGAATACCAAGATCTGTCGGAAAAACTCCCCTCGGCGAAGTAATTTGATGAACCCGCCCCAAGTCACGATTCTCGCGCAAGACCCTCTTCTAGCTTCGCCTTGCTCGGCGAATTCGGAATGCAGACAATGAATCCGCTGCTATGACCCTCAATTTTAAACCATGTACAATCTAGCTTTTGGCTTCAGTTACGTTTCAACTCATTGAAGGATGAGCCATAAAAATGCAATGCTATTTAAACGCTTTAATTGTATTATTGCAATCTCATGATACGAAAACCGCAGTGATAAAACAGTATTCGCCTCTCCTGACATTAAAGTTAACTGGTTTTCACAATAGGTATTGAAAGAAAAATATTCTTTTATATTAGATGATGTAAAAGCAGAATTTCTTTTACACACACTCTAGATGGACAAGATATTTTTCCAGATTTAGGATACAGGTTCTATGAATATCGCAAGCATGATCACTCTTCATTATTTCTAATTTATAGGTTTTTGTGCTTCTCAGGAGAGTAGCTTCCCCACGGGTAAGCTGCAATGAGAAATTATAGTTTTCACTTGGCTATAATAATCTTTCACTGGACGAACTACTGGCTGGATTACACAGAATTTGATTGGCTACGTATGATAATTTAGGCAGGGCATTTTATTAATTCATTAACGATTCTAACGATTTGTCTGTCTCAGAACTAGCAACTTGGAGTACTTAATTAGATTGATTGAGTTAGACGTTAATTAGTGGAAATTTACAACGTTAAGCATGATTAAATAATACTTCGTAGAGTTCCCACATTTATTTTCCGATCGATTTAAACGCCTACAGCGTCATTTTCAAGATAAATTGGTAAATTTAACTTGAAAAGTACGCCTTATACGTCGAAATCTAACGGGAAAAATAATGTGGAACTGTACTAACAATAAGTATTTTTTCAACAAGCTTAACTTGGAGTAGGATAGAGCGATATTACGTCCTCTTCCTCCGCGCCATCTTGCGATGCGCCGAAACGCATTTGTTTTTACCATCTGTTGGTCTTATGATTTCTCCCTACTATTATTAATATGAAATATTACTTACGAAAAAAGAGTAAATTTAAATCTGATACTTTTTTATAACTTGATTCTAGCCACTCCTTGCGGAGCTATAAATGTAGGCATTCTGGCGATATTTTGAGATTACTTACTTCAGTTAATAGCACTTAACGATGACCTTGCAGTCGACAAGAGCATTCTTTTTTCAGGTCGTACGTTTTTCGAGTGTGGGTTATCCCCCTTTTCTCCCGTAGAAGTGAGGCCAGCAGAGTAAGTCGTGGCGAGGTGAATAACCGGGGATAGCCGTGATTGTTAGGCTCGCAATGGCCTATTTTACTGGGAAATTTGGTGGTATCTTACCGGCAGACTTCGTTCCAATTCCCGAGTTTTGCTTACGGCTTGGTGCCGCACAGTCCTTCAAATGATTACGTCGCCTGGGAGTGAGTACGCTCTAACTCAGTGATTCTCAACCTGTGTGCCGCGACACACTGGTGTGCCTCAAGCCTCAGCCAAGTGTGCCGCAACGCTCATAAAAATCATAAAAGATCAATAAAAATAATAAATTGAATTATTAAACTAATAGATACTTTTCAATTTTGTTAATTTTATTTTAGAGTCTAACCCCTCCAACATCAAGTCTTACTCATCTCCGTCCACAGTAATTTGCCTTGAAAGAATAGGTGATGCACTGATATAGCTATTGGAATTGAAATCCCAAAAGCTTGTTTGCCACGTTGGCGTTGACTTGAGAGATGGACCCCATGGGGTAAAGGAGGCAGTGGAGGGCTGGGAAAAAAGTTTGCGGAGAATGTTTTCATCATGCGTCATTTGGAGCCAGTGACTCATGTATTTTCCTTTCTCAGCTTACCCTCTAATCAGCTGTCCAAATATTATATAAATAATCCGAAAATGTTAACAAATACCTGCGTTGAAAAATATCATTTCATCAATTTGGTATTGTATTCTACCAATAGATTGGCGTACTACTTTGATTTATTCACACATAGGGGCTGTCCATCAATCCTACGCTGTGGTATTTTATCTTTGCCTTCCCCGAAAGTGCTTTTGATGTGACACCATCACTTGAACTATCTACCATTCGTCTGTCTCCAACACTTCCACGAATCTGACATAGGTGGACCTACCAGAAACAATATCGTAGTAGAATCAGTACCTAAGTGCTTCGACGGCGAAGGTATTTCGAACTAATGTTGCACAAGGCCTGCAAACAGGGGAACAGCACTGGGACGAATAAAAAGATCGCCCCTCCGAATTCGAGCAGCAATGTACAGCTAGGCGATAGAACGGGAACCAGTGTTCCCGTCGTGGCTGACTATTGCCCTGGTACAATGTTATCACTATCTCCAGTCCAGCTCGGGGGTGATCGGAGGGCGCAAGCCCTTCCACCACCTAGTATATGGGTAAAAAAATACTCGTTTTCTTGAATTCTTACATAGTATGCATCAAACTAATAGAATCGATGAAATTTTCATTTATATATGTAGGCGAATCCATCTTTAGCCAAATGTTTTATCTTTCAGTAGCGTATAATATAGGTCAGCTTCAAATACTAAAGATACATCCTAACGAAAAAATGTTTCTTAATTACATATTTATTGGCATGATGATCAATATTATTAATAAACAAATCATAGAGAATACTTAGGAGATATCAAATTTATTTATGAAGGATACCTTTCATCAAGAATATCATCACTATACGATGTCATGTAATGAGTGGTCAAAACCATTTCGACTCTGCTGGAAACAATTTCTAAATGAATATTTATTCCATTGAAGTAATACATTAACAAACTTAACTGTTGTTGGCTTCACTTCGTAGGAGAGTTGAATGCTATTATTCATCATTAAATAAAATACTTAATTTTTCTAGAGTTAAAATCTTTTAATTGTACAACGTATTTCGCCGATTTACGGCATCATTGGTACAAAGTCGGAATGTTTATTTTTCGTTGATTGTTGTCGTAGTTACGGGAGGTGGAAGAAATAATAAAGGTTCTGGGAAGGTTGAGAAAGGCAGAAACGCGGTCAGTACTCGGATCAAGGGCTGGTGAATTGGTGATGCGGGAAAGATTATAGTTTTTCAAGGCAATTTTTTCGGAATGGAGTGCGGAGGAACGCAATAACTTTTCTTCCAAAGAGTTGAGGAAACATTTTGCTAAAAGGGGGTGAGAAGCTTGCTTCCAATTGCTTTGCCCTCTGTTTGTTTATATAGCTGTTTTTTTTAAATTAAGTAACTTTGTTTTACTGCCATTTTAATCAGAGCACTTAATTCTGCGGAAACGTTTTTCAATTCAGGTAGGTAATCAATAAAATAGATTTGTTAAATATTGCCTTAGATACGTGGATGACATCCTCTGTCGGCGGAATAGAACAAACCGCCAATTGCAGTCATTCATCAACCATCTGAACAAACTCGATTCGAATATTTCCTTTACAATGAAAAAAGGTATCAATGACACTCTGAATTTCCTGTATTTGTCAAATCTCCTTTTCTGGACAAAGAAAAGCATTTTCAATCTACAGAAACAGCCAATCACAACATATCAAGCGATTCGGTTAACCAGTTTTATCACAAACATGTTGCTTTTACTTCTATGGTTCATCGTCCCCTACACATCACCCTTACACCCACAACTAAAGAAGTGAATTATAGACAATCATTTCTATAGCCGCTACCAATGGCTACAATACAAGTTTCGTCCAAACAATTCTTCGTAAAAACAAAAAACCCTAGCTATAAAACAAATTTCCTTTACACAGACAGAAGGACCGACGAATTTCAAGTTGTTCTCTCTCCCATCCCTTGGTAACATATCATACAGGATATCAAATCGTCTACCAAGATCCCTTAAAGCAGCATTTTACACTCCCCTTACCCTTTTCAAACTTTTAATTAACGGCAAAGATGGCCAGGATATACTCAGATGGTCAGGAATTTACAAAATTAGATTCAATATCTGCAATAAGGCATTTATCAGTCTAACTGGAAGAAATTTAATCATATTTATCAAAAAATACGCCAGAAGTTACAAAGATGAGGATTACTTCTCAATATTTGCGAAACACCAACATCAGAACAATCATGTTAGCGACTTTACCCTCGAAACTTCACTCGTTCTTCCAAAAGACGTTGCAAATTCACATTGCTTTCACGACGTTCCATGTGCGGTCTCGTCAACTGTTTTGCCAGTTTCTTCAAAAACTTGAACCAGCTTTCAATCTTTTGTCCTTGGGGCTGGATAGATAGAATCACGACGTAGCAATTTGAGGCAGAAATGTCAAGTAGCCGGTAAAATATTGCCAAGGGCCATCTGCGTGTGCGACGACCTGTAGAGTAATTTGAGCACCTTTGGTCGAGTAGATCCACACCAATTTTGGTTTGTTTATAAAATAAGATTATCTCCGGTTTTTTGGTAGTTTCATCAACATTTGGCGTGTGGTGCATACTTGACTGTGTGATCACTGCTTTGTTTTGTTTTGGCACATATGATGATGTAGTGAAATCTTTCGTAAACCCAAAAACTGTGGAATCAAAATTTCGATTACGAGCTGGCTTGAATTTTTGCGGAAATTCTTTTTGGTTTTTCCTCAAGGTTCCCACGCCTGTCAGCTGTTTCTTTTTCAATGTTTATAGTAGCTCAAGAGAGTTATACCAGTTGTCAGTTGTTACGTTTCTACTAGATCCTTCGATGGGAGGAATGAGACGCATTACAGCTTGAGCGGGTTTCTTCAGACGCTACTGTTCAGTTGGTAAAGTCAGCCCATCGGAATCTTTGCCAAGGTATATGTAGGCATTAAGTAGGTAACCCGACTTTGCATCTGTAAGGCATTGCATTTTTATGCCATATTTGGCTGGTTTTTTTGGCATGCACATTTTGAACCTGCATCTTCCTCGAAACGCAACCAACATCCCATCTATACATGCGTAACTACCGATTGCATAAGTAACTTGACAGTGGTCAATACAGGATGCAAAGAAGTCAGCAATAGGGGCAGATGCATCAATTTCTCGACGTGCTGCTCGGGTTGACGCATCATCAAAACGTATAGAATTTAGCAACACTTCAAACCTGTCTTTGCTCATTATACAGCGAAATATTTCCTTTCCTGTGCCGTCAGTGCTATACCATGATGTATAATCTTCTTGGTTTTTCGTGAAGATTGCAGTGTAAAATAGGAAACCTATAAATGCTTTCAATACTATGAGATCTAAATCTTGAACGCAGGTGGCAATTCGGTATTTTGATCTGATTTCTCTAATTTTCACATTAGTGTGAAAAACGATTTTTTCAAGCATTTAGTTGGTAAAAAAAATGCTGCCATATATCTAGTGGAGAAGACGAAGAATTTAGCTCACCATAATATGCTGGTTTTATACGTGGTGTTTCCTGCGCTGTATTATGTTGTCAAGTTCTCGAACGCGAAGACTGTGGGACAGACGACCAACGAAAGAGATTCATACCGAAATAATTCTTCTTCCTCGGTCTCCATCGAATATCAGATAAAGGTTCATCATCTTCTGATGAAAACTCTTGGTCTTGACTTAAATTTGAGGAAACAATATTGTGGGATGATGAATTCTGTTTATTGCTCACCGCAGTTCTCTCTTCGCATTCGCAATCGGACGCACAACTTTCTTCCAAAACATGATCTAGCCCAATATCAGACTCCATCGCTAAATTCGTTGTTCGGTAAGTTTTCGTCGTCTGACAGATCGTGCTCCAACCAATGCGCGATGGAATCATCATTTAGAGCTATTTTTAACTGAAACAATGAGAAATACACTAATCACATAACCACCAGGCCACATAACCACCATCAGAAAAAGCACATAACCACCAGGCCGTCACACACCTGAGCGGCCGCGGTGGCGGCCGCGGCCAAACAACAATGTGGCATTCAGTGCGTCCATACACACACAATATAATTTCTCGGATAGTAATTCATAATCTTAGTTATTTGATTTATCGTGACCGGCAGTGAATAAAAGATCAAAAAACGTTTTCATTACTTTCCGATCGCATGGCTTCCAATTTTTGTCTTTTGAGAGTTGCTCGCTAGCACGTGCCATTTTAGGGTTCGTCGGTTTGCCGCTCTCGCCAACATTGTAACATTTCCGTAGCCGCAGCCGCTTAGGTGTGTGCTTAGCGGCGCCCGCGCGGGAAAAGCCGTCGCCGTGGCCGCTCAGGTGTGTGGCTGCCTTAACAGAGGTCTCTCAGACCCGAGGTAGTAGTTTTTTACTCACCTGTGATAAATGCACGAACAAGTCAATACGAAACTCGGGCGTCGAAATATTCATAGATCGTGCTCCAACTAATGCGCGATAGTATCATCATATAGAGCCATTTTTAACTAAAACAATGAAAAATAAATAATTAAAGAAAAATCACATAACTAGCTAACATAGGTCTCTCATACCCGAGGTAGTAGTTTTTTACTATCCTGTGACAAACGCGCGCATGTCCGACCCCGGCGAGCGGTTGCGCGACACTGAGGGGCGAGAGGAAAAGTTACAAGCATGAACAAGTCAATACAAAACTAGGGCGCCGAAATATTTACGATTATTAAATCGTTGAGGTCTGTGAGACCCATGCTAGGTGGTTAAGGGTTAAGTGTGAATTAATGATGGATTGGCCTTGATTGATGAAATGAGTACACGCGTAATTGCCTATTCACAGAAGTTGGTGAGAAACTTGACAATGAGAATGAACAACCTAAATTATGCTCCTTGGTAAATCATTAGTATTGAGCCCTTGTCGTGCTTCTCCTTCCGATTCTCTTGCTTCTCCCTCAGATTCTCTTGCTTCGTTGCCATTTCCATCTTTGACTCTCTTCCTTCCGGTTACCCCATCGTCAAAACTTTTCTTTCCAATGCATTTCTCGCCTAATCGCCTTCGTCATTTCCCGAGTACCAGGCTCTGTACAACACTTGCACGTCTGATTTTGTTCTTCGCTTGTTGCTTTATCTCTGAGCTGTTTCCACGTCATATATCAATGAGTCACCCAGTTTTATCTTCTACCATTCCCCCTCCGTCAGTGTTGTCACTATGCCTTTCCCTCATAATGACTGATCCGGTTCTTTTTCTCTTGAATAATGTCCATAGTAATTATCTCACTTCCTTTTCTCTGTTAAATGCCTCACTCCTAACTATTGTCTTCCAAATTTATATTCTCCAGTCTCCTCAAACCCGACATTTCAAAGGCATCGACCCTGGCATCCTGTATGTTTCTCAAGGTCCACGTTACACAGCTATACAATGTAAACAATCCCCCATAGCATTTCATCAGTCTCCTCCTATCACTCTCTGGAAAATGGCTGCCTTATTATTGAAACTCTTCTTGATTTTATTCGCTACTTCTCTCGTCCACTTCTCCATCATACACTACGGAGATATACATGCCGTTCCACTTGTTGTATATGTCTTCCAATTGTCCCATTTTTCATTTCTTCTCTGTCGCATATACTGCATTTATCTTTATCTCATTCTTCTGAATATTACTTCTTCTTCAGCCTATAATAATCCTTTGATTCGCTGGATTATTTTCAGCAGGGTCCATGATGCAATCCAAATAATCTTCCTTCTTCCCATTACGAACTCCTAATTCTTCCTGTAGATTATTTATCATGCCTTCAATGTAACATTCTAATATTTAGCCAGAGGAAGCAGACTGTCCTTATTCTGTAACAATCTCCATCCCGTACATTATTGGTCGTTCAACCCTAAGATTGATTGACTGCAGCATTCCATCCTTCCCTATCTAATGCTAGTTCCCTTATTCCCTGTTAGTTCTTCTAATGTACTTCCCTCTTTGTTTGGTCTATTTATTTATCCATTTGCCTTCCTCTGGGGACTTCTACCTCCGTTTTTACTTCAGTTATATTCCTCACGAACCCATTGTTCCTCGGGATGTGCCAAATCCATCTGGTTCTTATTTTCTGTTTAGTGTTCTATATAGTGCTTCCTTCTTCTACTCTTCTGTCAATTACTTCATTTCTCATTTAATTCGTTCTTTTGATATCCAAAATCCGCCTCCAACACCAGGTTTTGACGCCACCTAATTTTCTGGTCTGCTTTTCCAGTGGTCTATGTTACCGATCCATAGAGTGCCACGTCCGACACGAATGTTTTCACATACTGTTTTCTCATTTGTAACAAAGTTTTCTCCAAACGCAATAGTTCTCTTTTCATCATAGAGGATTTCTTAGATCTGCGCCAGATGTCTGTTGTACTTGCTCCGTCCCACGTGATGGTGCTTCCGTAGTAGGTGAAGGAATCCACTCGCTCACAAAATTTCTCTCCTCTAATTGTAAGTATGACTCCTGCATTACGCTTCTGTCTTCCGCATACTAGGATTTTAGTCTTCTAGTTAATTTTCATGTTCTACTCTTGAAGTACTTTGTTAATTTTTAAAATGATCTTTGAAGGTCATCACAAATTCCAGCTATGACTGTGATGTCATCTGCGAAGTGGACCATGTTTATTTCTTCTCCGTTAATCTTAATTCCGTTCAATTCCATTTCTATTGCTTCTCTGATTGCCTCATCACTAGTATATCTTTAACAGTTATGATGAAAGGTTGCATCATAGTCTAGTTCCTTTGTTAATTTTATCCTCTATTTTTCTCTCGTCTCTCATTCACATCGTGGCGACTTGCTTTATGCATTGTTGGTAGATTATTCTTCCGCCGTTCTAATCCATTCAGTGGTTTTCCACCACCCTGAACATCTTGTTCCACTCAACGTTGTCGAAGTGTTTCTCCAACTCCACGAATGCCTCATACAGTGTCTTGCTCACATGTATCGTTTTTTCTACCATTACTCTTAGACAGAGTATGACCTCCCTTTTTCCTCCGTCCTTCCTAAACCCGAATTGGTTTTCCAAGAGTTTGTCTTCAATTTTATTTCCCTTCTATCCTAATTATTATTATATTATTAGTCGCGTAAGTATTTTCAATGCATGTGACAACAAAATCAAAGTTCGCTGCTCTTCACCTTTCTCTTTCCTCTTCTTCTTCGGTATAACTATCATTAAGCTCCCCTGAAAGTACTCGTTACTCTTCCACTTTCGTAGCTATCTTTGATTATTTTGGACAGGTTGTCCTTAGATTTACTTCCAATCGCCTTGATGATTTCTCCGTTGAAGTTGTCTGCTCTAGGTGCCTTGATATTCTTCAGATCTTTCACTCCTCTGTCAAATTCTCTTCTCAACCTCACTCTCGTCTTTCAATATACTGTCTTTCAGCGGTTTCGGTCCATATATTCAATCTATTGCTTCCATACATTCCCAATGCCTTCTCCCTCTATCAGTATATTTCAATTCAGATCCCTATTGTTGTTGAATTTGGTTTTTCTTTCTCCGAAGTGCCTTTTCGCTAGATTGCATACTGTTCCGGCATTTCCATTCTAATTTTTTTCGTTTATTTCCTTGCAGCAGCTTTCTATCAAATCCTCGTTTAAGTTCTTTCATTCCCTTATGGCGTGGTTCAAAAATTTCTTCAAGATAATTACCGACCCTTCGTTTCTGAAATTCTGCTATTTTCTTCTTTCTTCTTTACTTTTTCTAATATTTTTTAAATATCTTTTGTTGTGGATTTTATTTATATCTGCACCGGAATAGCTCTTGCACTGCTTCACTTGGTACTTGTATCTATCTCTGACAAGTGCCTATGTAATCGATTTGGTTCCTACCTCTTTCCCCTGGCATTTTCCATGTGTCCCTTCTACTCCAATGCTGCTTGTAGAAAGTTTTTGCTGCTACCATATTTTTCTCACTGCAGAACTCCACTAGTTTTTCTCCTTTGGCGCTTCGTTCTCCCAGCCCGATCCGGCCGATTCCGTTAACTTCACCCTCTTTCCCCGTCTCATATTCCGTTTATAACTCCTTCAAATATTTACTTTGCAAAATTTTACAGTGCTAATTTTAATTTCGTGTTCAATTATTTGATCAATTTAACATCTGTCCAGTCTACCTTTCTCAACCTTACCAATTGTACTCGGTCACAAACTTATCCCGTTTGTTACGGAACAAACTTATTCATTATATAGTTATCTTTATTGCACGGTGGAGTTTTTATTCTTCTTATAAAGCCATACTACTATTCTTTTGCAATTTTTTCATAAGAATGCTGTTTTTGATTCAATTTGTTTAGAAAAATATGCGAAACTCGTTCTATCAAACTTATTTTTCCGTGTTCCTCTTGCATTTTGGTTCCTTCACATTTGTGGGATTGATAAAATAACTTTCTTAAAAAGTTCTGCGGGCATAAGTCAGTGTCGTGTATTTGAAAATCCCTGCTGTTTCCTCTATGCCTTCATCTTTTTGGAGTTTAAGTAATGATGAGTGAGAGGCAAAGTGCATGGCTGCTTATGTCGATGAGTTATTCATTATATAGATACGTAGACATTTGAGCCTATCTAGATGCTGTAAATTCGGAAATACTGGTCATTTTTCATGCCCTATAAATGGAGTCATTGTATTCTAATGATTCTGATGACAACCGTCTGATCAACCACAAATAATTTCTTCAAACGTATTTGCACATTTATTTTTTATTTGTATTGATCACAATTGATTTTATAATCATTTACGGGGTTGCTCAATGAATATTTGTACCCGGGAAAAGTCCCTTTTCAGCACCCTTCAATCGTCTTCCTTGCCAAAAGCCCTGTAAGGCTTTATTACAAAATTGTATGAATGTTAGCCCTTAAAAATTCATATTTCTGTTGTCTTTATATCTTGGATATTCGGGTTTTCCCCCGCATTGTGGTGTGTCTGATCGACCAATGCAAGCAATGTTGGGATGAGTCGATCAGACACACCCCAATTCAGAGGGAGTCCAACATGTAAATACACCGAAGCCTCGCGGAAACATAAAAAAGTATAAAACTATTTTATGTATTATTCATTTCCTGTAAATAAATTTAAAAAAGTTTTCTTATACCTTAGTGAAGATTAAACGTTAATTTGGCACCCCACTCCCAACAAAGTGATGCATCAGGCGGTCTACAATGCCTTTAGCCACCCTTGACCAGTTTATCACACATACGTGTATGTGTGATAAACTTATTTTATGCTTATGTATTATTTATATTTTCCATTGTGTCCAATATTGATTGGTTTTTTGGTAAATTAATTTGTTTTAATTAATGATTTATGAGGTTGTTTAGTTTATACCGACCTTTCCGCTTAATTTGGAGGCTGCTTAGTATTCTCTTTGAAGTATTGTCGCGTCCACCAATTATTTGTGTTTTTACTGTATTCCTGGTGATGCAATGAAGCCTATTGTCTAGACCCAGCGCTAGATATGGAATAAGAAACTTATCATGCGACCATTATTTAGATGAGACCTTTAAAATCACAGCGATCTCTTGAAATAGTCTTCGATCAATAAATTAGTGAAAAAAACATTTTTTTAAATTCCTATTTGTGATAAAATTAGAAGAATTCAATTATGATAAGGATTTCAAATCTTTTTGGTCCAGCGATAGCTATGGTGCTTGTTCACAGCATGCTTATTTTGTTCGTGGTCCTTCTTTCCCTGAATGTAACTAAATTTACTTTTATTTAACATTCATCCTCATAATTCATGACGGTCTTATTCTTGGATATTTCGATGTAGTTACGTGGAATAAGAAAGGTTCTGCAATAATCATAAGCTATTTGAAGTAGCGAAAACTAGTGATCAATGGTTGAAATACTTAGTTGTAATTTAAGGTTTGAATCGGGGTCTTTCACGCTGTTTTCGGAAATATCATGTACGAATCTCACATTGAAATTTTAGGTAGGGAGCGTTTCCATATTTATTATGACCTTCTTGTTTGAAATCATAACATATTATGGATTGAGGAACAACTGGCAATTTATAACTATCTAATGAAGATGTGTATCGTCTCATCTCTCCTTCCATTGGTCGGCTACCAAAAATTCACTGCATCCAGCTGACCTAGCGTAATTATTTAAATGATATATGCACAATGATTATTAAAAGTTCATGCAACCTTCTGCAGCAGGGTTCCACCAATCGAATTTATTTGCTTATACGTACTTTTTAATTCACTTAATCATCATCAATATCTTTACTACATACTACTCTGGTTTTTTGAAACTCTGAATTAGAATTCTTTGTTCATATAGACCCCCTTGTTACGTACTATTCGTTCCTACTATCCGTTTCAAAATTCTGTCACCCGAGTTTGAAGATAAATGCTTAAAAAACGGGTGGAGCTATTTCAGTCACTTGCATATAAAAATAATGCCTATTGATTTTTTTAATGATTGAAAGAACTTTTGTTGAATAATGCTTTTGTTTATCAAGAACTTATGAAATTACACCCCAGTAACTTTATGCGTTTAGTTATTATTTAACTATTTATGGAAATGTAATATCTCCTGAAGCAAGCACACGTGACAATCGCCGATTGAGCCAATTTCTTCTTTACATAGACATTGTGAATCAGCTATACCCATAAGGCTGGGATCACCAGGACGTATTATAATGCTTAATAATTATTTCGGGAAAAACGCGCTCCGAGGAGGCAAAATTATTCCAGAAATAGAAAGGGAAGGAGTCGTAGTAATCGCTCCTCCTTGATTCATGAAGTATCTTGTTTACCTTCCTTTAAAGTCATCGTTGGCTGTTTTTTACAAAAAATTAACGTAACGAAAACTCAAGCACGAAACGTGACGGATTGAGATCTTTCTCAAAAAAAATTGCGGATTGGGCGTCATGAGTTCAAATTGCTAATACTTTGCGTGCGTCTTCTGTCTTTTTCCGAAAGTTGTAGAGTGTTTTGGTGATCGGCTAAAAACTAATTTGATAGCTAGAAAACAAAAATTCGCTCATGAGTATCATGCTTACTCAAATTCGATCAAATTCAACCCTAACATTTTCCTCGACTAGAGTTTCCCGTGACGTTTTCTATAATGGCTCTTATTGTCGGAATGGTACCTGGCACAAAAATTCTACACTAAAGTTAATTTTTTAGCTATTTTTCTTTCTATGAACCTTAATATTTTATTTGCTTCTCAGGAACCGTATACCTCAGTGCTTGGCCAATATTTTAGCTTTCCCTGGCTCTCCTTATTGCTTACTATGCTATTATCGATTAACATGAGGAAAAATGTAGTGTTGCACATTGAAGTTTTCACCTTCATTGTCTAATATTCATTTTTAGATATGTTCTATTAAAAACCTTAAGACCTTTATTTCAGTATTTATCCAAGGAAAGTAGCATTGTCGACTCTCTCAGTAATTTCATCCGTTACCATAGTTATGTTAAGATTAGGTTGTGATGCAGAGTTTGTTGTTAATAAAAACACAATTCATGACAATAGTTGATACCGGAAGCACAAGATTTTAATTATAATCATCATTATTTGTTTCTGGACAAAAGACATGGATCACAAGTACCTACTGAAGAAGACGGTGCGGGATTACTTTAAATTAAAACTTCAACAAGTTATGCTATCATCCTTTCTCCCTTTCTTTTCGATCATAGCTATGTATTTGTGTTTTGAACGCAATTAACAACAGACTCATTCTATACATGACCTCGTAGGCTATATTCAGCAGCTACTGTAAATCTTGAACTCTAAGGTAGCTATTTCCATTCGTTATTTCGTCAGTAGTCATAAATCCGAATATTGGTACGCTGCAGCACTCCAGTCTACTCTTCTCTCTGCCAACCGCTTCATTCCTACAGAATTATTCACTTTCACTCCATAATTTTCCTGATGTACTCCATTTTTGGTCTTCCCCTGTAATTCTTTCCATTCGTTTCTTCTTCCAAAATTGTTTTCAATAGGCTGATGAGTCGCCAAATGTGTCGAATAAGTTTGTCTCTTTTTCTTTGCAAAGATTTCATCATACTTCTATCCTCTCCTGCTCTTTGCACGACATATTCGTTATTGATTCTCTCCACCCATTTGATCTTCATAATTCTTCGGTAACGCAACATTTACATTCATCCCATTCTTTTCTATTCTACAGCTGTTATTGAAAGAACTTCGTTACTTCCACGCTTGTGTTGCTAGCTGTCAGCAGACTCCTCTTCTAGAATGCCTTCTTTACTTGGGCTGTTCTTCTTACAATAATGTCTCTCTTCCTTTTTCTATCGTTGGTGATCCTGCTTCCTAAATAAAATAATTCTTCCTCTTGCGCAAGTGTTTGTTGTCAAAGTGTGACAATGATTCTCTCTTCTTCGTTTCTTCCACAAACCTTAACATAATTTTTCTTAATATTTATCTTCAAGTCGTTAATTTATTCCAATCGTTTCGATTGCACAAACGATGTGGTATGCAAGTCGTGGTCACAGGTGCCAAGATACACAGCAGAGAGGGTGAAGTTTGCGCAGAAAAATCATTTCTCTTCACCAGGATTCCAAAAGAATCTCCTAATTGCCGGTCTGATGTGCCAGTCAGTTATACCACTAAACCTGTTGGGATAACTGGCTATCACACCAGATTGGCAATTGGAAGATCCGAGCTCAAATCCCGGTGAAGTTAAATTATTTTTCTGGGCGAATTTCACCCTCTTTGGTGTGATTCAAGCTATATTTTTTCATAGTTTTGTTCATACAGTTCAGGGGATTGGAAGCATACTCCACCCGTAATGAGTGAAAGCCCTTGGGTTTAAAATAAGGTGGCCTATGTACTTGCCTATCAAACGTCTCTTGAGATGGATCACTTTGTGAAGTCTTACTAATCTTACTAAGACCTTTTCACTTAACTTCTCCTCCTATCATCATTCTCACACTGTAATTCATATGACCCATTCTCAAGATCTTCATCGCACATATTTTCGACGTGCTTCCTCCGGGTATCACTGATTTTGTACCCATCCCAGAAAGCCTCAACAGTTATTACACCACTCCCTTTGGTATCTTACTGCTATGCCCTTTTTTCTCATTTCTAAATTATTCTCCTAATTTTCTAAGCACTTTTTTTCTGCATTCTCTTCCGTGGCATTGTGACTTTGTTTTTCTTTAATTTCTTACAAGCCCTTCACTATTTTTTTAGTATTCACTACATTGAGTGGGGGCTATCCTCCAATACGGTTTTCTCTTTTCGCTTCTTAAACATCATGTCATTCCACCAAGAATAGTATTTTATTCTCCTTGGCATCCAACACTCACTCGTACTTTAAGAGCCTTCGATAATCCTTGAATCAGTTTTTCCAAAATATTTCTTTAGCACTTTCTCTCTCGATGTTACCATTCTATTCTCCTGCTTCGAGAATAGTTCATCCTCATCCATGCATACATAGTTACATATACGTACATGCTTCACTACAGTTTCTCTTTTATGTATACGCTTTATTCTTCCTCGATCACTTCTAACTTGCATTCACGATAGAGATAAACGAATATATGTTCTTGTCTTTTCCACATTAAGCACTTTTTATGCATGCTAAAATTGCCTTTAAATACTTTTTATGTGCTTTAATGATTAAATAAAAATTTTAAGCAATACAATAGGAATAAATTCGATGGTGAGTAGATAAATTTTCTATACTTTAAGGCATGATTCATCCTAAAATTACGTTCCTAGGCGTATGTTCAAGTTTTAATAAAACGTTCGCGTACATGCAATGAAATATGCGTACAATAATATGAAAAACTATTTATTTGTCGAAAATATTCCCAGTGTATTGTGTCATGGTGGTGAAACACGAAATTTGTAGGATGCAAGTGTTGGGATTTATTTCATTCATTCATTACAGTAATCTACCGGTTAGAGGTAGGTTGTGATGAAAGTCAGAGAATATCCAACGAACTCTTACACGTGCTGTGCCCTTTCTACCTCTTGTATTTCTTTCTTCATCTCAGCATAAGTCCTACCTTTCTTCATCCCGTCCATAAAACCGATTCTCTTCCTTCCCCTTCCCCGCTTACCCAACATCCTTCCCTCTATCACGATCTTCAGCAAACCATCGTCCCTCATTACCCCTTCCAGCCACCTACCCTGCCTTCCCCTAATCTCATCTATAAGTTTCCTCTCCTCGCCCACCATGTCAAGCACTTCCTCATTTGTATTCCTTTCCGTCCAACGCACCTTCTCCATCCTCCTCCACACCCACATCTCAAAAGCCTTCAGCCTATTTTCGTCTTCCTTTCTCAAGGTCCACGTTTCCGCCCCATACAACGCCACACTCCATATCAAGCTCTTTACTAGCCTCTTTTTTACATCCTTACTTAAGGTCCCCGTCATCAGCTCCCTTCTATTATTGAACGCTTCCTTCGCTAGCGCTATTCTCCTCCTAATGTCTTTGCTACTATGTCCTCTTTCTTCTAGCGTACTACCCAAGTAATTAAATTGTTCTACTTGCTCCAGTTTGTGACTTCCTACTCTTATCACCAGCTTCGCTTTCTTTGTCCTACCAAATCTCATTACTTTTGTTTTCCTATTATTTATCTTCATTCCGTATTTCTCACACTGCTTTTCCAGTGCATCTACTAAAGTTTGCAGTCATTTCGATGACCGACTCACCAACGCCTGGTCGTCTACGAATCTAACCGACTTTATCCACTGGCCTCCTACTTTCATTCCCACGTCTAGCTCATCCCATGCCTCTCTTACCATTTCCTCAGCATATATGTTAAAAAGTAAAGGCGACAACGGGCACCCTTGCCGCACCCCGCGACCTATAACTGCCCACCCTGATTCACCGTCCGCTACCCTTACCTGAGCCCTCTGCCCAATATATAAGTTTCGGATGAGTCTCCTATCACGCCAATCTATTCCTATTTTCCCCAGTATCTGCATTAGTTTCTCCCAGTTTACTCTGTCAAACGCCTTTTCGAAATCTACAAAGCAAGCGAAAACATCCTGATTATGCTCTATGTTTCTATCTATAAGTGTCCTCATTACCGCAATCGCATCTCTGGTTCCCCTCCCCTTCCTAAACCCAAATTGGTCATCGCCTAAATAGCACTTTGCTCTGCTCTCCAACCTTCTATTTAGTATTCTAAGCAACACTTTTGCTGCGTGCGAAATTAAACTGATTGTTCTATACTCCTCGCATTCTGACGCTTTATTCTTCTTCGGGATAGGTATTAATACTGTTTTCACGAAATCCTCTGGCCATACTCCTTCCTCGTAGATCCTGCGAATAAGTTCGAAAAACGATTTTCTCCCCCTACTACCTAGATTCTTCAGTAGCTCCGAAGGTAGGTTATCGGTTCCCACGGCTTTTCTACCCTTCATCTCTCTTAGTGCCCTCTCTATTTCACTCTCAAGTAACTCTGGTCCGAGGTTATCTTTATCTATTGTTCCTTCGTCCTCTAGATCTAGGCTAAGGGGTCTATTCTCGCTGTCATATAGCTCCTCTACGTATTCTCTCCACCTTTCTTGGATATCTTCCTGTTCGATTAATATCTTTCCTGTTTTGTCCTTAACCTTTGGTATCGCTTGACCTCTCTTAACAGTTTTTATTCTTTAATAAACTTTCCTTGACAATGCGCTTGAAAGTTTAAATTTAAGCCGTTTATACTAAGCGGCATGACTAACAACATGGTATTTAGAAATTTTACTTAGAGATATCCAATCGATATTGTGAATCAGTCACGGGTGTTTCACTGAGTATACTAAACAGTGAAAGTAACTTCTCTTGAATTAATATTTAGGTACTCAGGTGTAAGGTATGACATCAACACGGGGATATTAGCCTCAGAAATACTGTCCTAAAACGCCGTCTGCCCCTAGATTGAAACCAATTGCCTTTTTCATGTGTGTTCATTAAACTAGCCGGCGGCTAGGAGACTCAATTTCCAGTCTGCCAAATCTGATGATTTTGTAGCTAATTACCTCATCCCACATCCATATTTGTTGAAGTCAATATTTAAAAGCAAAACAAACAACTTTTTACATTGAACCATTCTAGAAGTATAGGTACACAATTATTTTTCATTTGAGGGTCAATAATTGACCTTAGAAGCATCACATCTCACACTAATCGAGGTTATCATGTAATTTCCTGGGTACTCTTAAGTATTCAACCTTTGTGACGGTCTCTCAAATTTTATTCCGGATTTTCACAGCCAGCATTTCGTATTTTCAGCCTCTCAATCCAGTGTCCCTTAGAATGCTAGAATCGCAATTCCACTCCTTTTTATGCTTCTATGTAACTTTTATGTGCATTAAAAGCAATCTTGAGGATATATACTCGATCTTCAGCGTCAAATCTACACCCCGAGTGCCCTGACAACCTTCACCTTCTATCCATATCACCAAATCATCAACATAGAACTGCCTTACGCCATTTTCAAAGCATGAGAGCCCATCCATGAAGTGATTTTATTCGTCGTCTATCCCACTTGTCTTTTTAGTCTGCCAATCTCAAAATTTTCTGACTCAGACTATGAACTCTTCATAATTTTGCAGAAATGATTGGTTTCAGTCAATTCTCCTTAGCTTTTGTCAATATATCATGTAAATATCAGTCCTCAGTCACTTGCATGAACACATACCATAAGACAATGTTAAAAACTTTCACTGATCAACAATGTGTTGCCCTAGACCGATCGCAACGCATAAGAATTGATCCATGGCGTGATATTCTTCGGTGAATGTTCCATTCATTGTCTTTTTAATCTGTCAGTCTCAAAATATTTTTTTTTACTTTTTAAAAATGTTCATCATCATCAGTAGTCATCCATTCGAAGGATGGTTTGCTCCCCTCCAGTCTCCTTGCAGTTAAATAGTTTTTTTACTCATTAGTCTTCATACTCAAGTCCCCATGATTTGTTTAATTTATTCCATCCATAGTCGTCCACGAACACACTTCGCATTAGTTTCTCCTTAAATTACTGATTAGTTACTCTTTCAATGATAATTTTATATCCTGGATGTGCCCTATAAGCTCATCTCTTCTATTGTACATAATTTTCATTAAACATACATTCTCTCTCCTCTTCTTAAGACTTATGTTTGGTGATTATGTCTAACCATACGATCATTCAGTAATTCGATAACGCCTCATTCCCATTGCTTTCAATCTTCTATGTTCTGCTGCCGTGATCATTCCAACTCCAAACTCTAGGCTGTTTGTTGGAGCCACTCTTACCGTATCGAACTTCAGTCTTAAGATCCATATTCTCAGGTCACTTTCTGCTGCTTGATCTCCCAGTTAGTTCTTTTCACTACTTTTTACCTTTTTCTGTATGCGTTTAGGTGATAAGCCAAGGTTTTTTTTACTCTTTTAGTGTCCTAGACGTACAATTTACATTCTATAATTTCCCCTTTTGGCACCAGTTTCATTCTATTTATTTAGGGACACTACAACTATTTTTTAATTGTCTAACCTGATACTGTTTATAGCACTATGCAGATTGAAGGAATTGATCTACTTCCAAATTGTCTTGATTTCAGAGGAGGAATAGTCCTTACTTGAAGCCGCTCCCAGGATGAAGGAATTACTCGTCTTGTTTGTGAGAGATTCCTCGCTGTTACACCAACGCGCAGTGATGCAGTGGCAGGGATCGAGAACCCCGACCAGAAGCAAAATTGTGGATCATCCGGAATGGCTCTGCTGACATCTTCTAATCTTTGACGCATATCATCGTCAGCACTCCTTCACATACGGCGACTCTTGGGACTCTGGTGTATCATGGAGTAAAAGTCCTGATTCTCAGCTGTTGGGAGTCGGGAAATGAACTCGGAGAGGCAGTCTCCCATTAGTCGTCGAATGTGAATGAGAGCAAGCCCTTGTATTTTTTTGATAAAAATAAAATTTTTAAATTGACCCTACCAAAATTTTATTTACCAAAGTCTCGACGCCGGACAGAAGACCCTAAATATCACGTTGGACTTATGTCCAAAATGTAAACATTAGCTCGAAAGTTGAACGGGGCAGTTCAAATAGAGAGAAACAGTTGAGGGTCAAAATATTCGATTGAAAAAGCTGTTCAAGGTTAACAAGTTTTATTAGCGTCACTTTAAATACAAGTGCATAAATGGTGAGATTTTTATCAAGTAAAAAACAATTCTTGCTTAACTAAAGAAATTGTGGCAATCAGCAGAATGTTACAAATGTTGCCATTGATAAATGCATGCAGCCACGCTTAATTGTATTTTATTGACGTGACTGCATGCCGTACAGAAAATAGAAGAAAAAATGAATCTTTTTAAAGAGTTGGCAGTAGAATCTTCTGAGCTATTCCGCCAAGCAGCATGAAGCATTAATCCGAACACCAACTGTCGTCTCGGTGACTCTTGCTTTCCAGTTGGAGATCAACTCGAGCTCTTAGTGCAGTGATCATCAGCCGATTCACGCATCGAAGTAGAAGTTGCAGGACGTGGTGCGTTAGTCAAGTATCTAAAGCAAGAGAAGACAAAAAAGTGTTACAATTGTGTCAACAAATTTTCTTATGTTCATTTTCTAATTATAGTTTTATTTATTTCGTTAAACTAGAAACAATGTATTTTTAACAGAATATAAAGGTTTAAAAAACAGTTTCAACAAGCAGTAATTTGATTTTAATATCGAGATTTACTTGATGGTATACTGAAGACAGCATAAAAGAAAAACTTTGTAACTCCATAAGAACCAGAATGGAATGGACGAATAGCTTGAACTACTTCGCTTAAGGACTAGTGCTTAATAGTCTTGGCTTTAACCCTCGTAATAAACGAAATGGCAAGTGGAAAAATTGGCCAGAAATTTGATATTCATGTGTGATATTGAAAAGGAATTCTATTTTAATACACAAAGTGCTAAACCTGAAGAGATTTTCAAATGTGATAATTAATTACTGATTACTTAAGTATCCGTCCATTACAAATACTACCATAGCAAGGAAAACATGCTCTTAGTTGTACGGGAGGTATAAAAGGTATTAGAGACCGAACAATGATTTTCCTAATATTCAAGACGAAGGATAAAAGCGCTAAAAGATCAACCGGAGAAAGCTGGCAAGGAATGGATATTTGAAGCATTAGAAATAAAATCAGGAGCTACAAGCAACGGTAAATTCATAAAATATTATTCATAAGACAAGATACTCCAGGAAAGATTACCTTAGAGGTGCCATAAACTCTAATATTCACGAAATTAGGCTATTCATTTGTAAGGTTCATGTTCACGCTCAACTTATTGCAGTTCTGAGTATAGAGGAAGGAGTCCTCACGGAAAATCAAACGAGATGAAAAGAATATGACGATCATTCCGAAACTATTTGCAAGTTATGATTTACCTTTAGCAATGTTAACATAAAAGGTGAAAATACTATAAAAATAAGTTAGAAGGACTAAAATGATTCCTGTAGAGATCAATAATGTCTCAAAGAGACGAAAAAACTACTGGTCCTAGTCGAAGAATTTGAATTTTTGGGATGCAGGATCACTGGCGATGAAAGGAACAAGAACTATGAACAGAGCAGAAGCTCGAGAAAAGTAATTCTTAGAAGTGCAAAAGAACTTTAAAAATGTATAAACTGAAAAGATGAATTGCATTGATCCTTTGACGATAACGGCAGCCGAAGAGATGAGAATGGGGAAATTTGGAGTTTTAGAAGAATGAATAACTGTCAGATGGACGGAGATCGGACACAAAGTCCTACGAAGAGCAGGGGACAAAAATTTTGACGAAATCTAGAGGAAATAATTTCATATTTAGAGGCATAGGCACTGCCTCATAGCAATGGACGAAAGGATGAACGGGGAAAATTACTGAAACTTAAGTATGTCAGCCATGCAAGCAGTCATTTCAAGCAAATAATGAACGGTGGTCAAATAATTAATTGTGAAATAAATGAAAACATTATTCAAAGGGAGATCTGCAGCAAACCAATAATGGGTTTGACGACAGCTTAGTATTTACATTCGTAAGTTCAACGATTTTTACGAAGTATTAATAGTAGTACCATGAACAATACACTATTGGTTGACAATTAATATTCTATTCTTCACTGCACATTATTTTACCTAAGGAAAATAGTCAAGGTTGACAAGCTTTTCTTAAATATTTAGAAAGGTGCTTCACCGAAATTTCGTCTTTTGCCTCGAATTGAACAATCCAAAGAAGCGTTCCCAGAGTAACACCCTGTTAGGAGCTATTGATACCACTAATAAAAGAATCGGGACATTGAGACAAATTCCTGGCATGAGTCGTTTTACAAAATGCAATCAGAACAAGAAGCATTTTCATCTCTGGAACGAAGCGTAGTACTGACTGTACAATGACGAAGAACTTCTCCCCAGAAGAATGCCGAGGGTAAAGTTTCACTACGCAAAAAGAAAGTGTCGGGCAAAACTTAGGATTAATGTTACTGCTATTCACTACTTGATTCACATTTCTGGAGAAGAATTAAAGATATGAAATATTTGAGGATACTTGTGGATAGGCCAAAACCAACAAAGCACGCTCAGGCACCAAGAAGAGAGAATGGTTTGAGAAATTGAAGCCCCCTAGGATACATCGATTAAGTTTCATCAGAAGTGCTTAACTATGCCTAATGGTGACGGCATTGAATAACTTAGTATGAGAGATTTCTGCCATTATCCGTATGAAAAAGAAGAGCTAAATGACGCAAACATTTTAGAAGTATTTTTTGTGTATCTACATGAAATATTTCAAGAATTATCGACAGAAGAATGGAACAAAATGTTGCCTAAGATAAGGACATAGTATTCCAGAAAAGTTGGGAAACGAGAATTCTCTTTACGTCTCTTGAATTGAACACGTCTAAACCAAGGAAATGAGCATCATTTAATGTATAGAATAAGAAGTAAATGAATGAAGAAGATTTGGATGCGATTAAATAAGGTTGCAATGCGCAGGAAGGTGAAGTAAAAGATTGCTTTAATATTTATAGTGGAATTAGGTGAACCACGCTCATCCTTATTAACCGTCTATAAAGTGTTCTCTTCGAGTCTCGTAGTTGCTTCATATTTAACAACCAAAAGAAGCATCCCCTCCAAGCAATTCAATTTTGGATTAACTTTAAAATAAAAGCTGGAAATATTTACACAACGAGTAAATCAACTGCTGTACAAGCTTAAATAATAATATTAATTTTAAGACCTATAATAGGCACTAACTTTTAAGGATGTATGATGGATCAAGCTGACCGATCGCCTTCTGTTCGTATTAAATCGAACCAAGCCAACGCTAACGTCCTTTGTCAACGTTCAGAAAATGAGGACAATTAATATAAGGTGCTTATTCTCCCAATAGGCATTTTAAGCATTGGGCCCTGATTTTAAAAACATTAACATATCTCAGAGAGTTACTTGGGTAAAAGACAGAAAATATGAAACCCATTAGGAGGTATTGCAGACACCTATATGCAGAACAAAATAAAAGCATTCGAGCATAAGCGAAGCAAGTGTACAAATTAAGATATTATAATTGCAACGCAAGTGACATTCAGGAAAGCATGGATAAAATCTTCAAGTCCCTGAGTATGGCCTTCACAATTACAGCAGGGAAATTCCTGGAGCTACCTACAGAACAGTCTCGCTAATAGCTATATCATTATGAGGTTGGGATGTTTAAAAAATTAAAATAAAAGTCATACAATAAATGAAAATAGTACCAATTAACAGTTTTAATGCCGATTCGTTTAACACCGGGGTATTGGATAATGACTGGTAGTGTGCCCACAGTGAATTTAACCTCATTCTGCGTCTTGAAATTCAATTCCCAAGGGTCGTAGCGAAAAAGATAACATCCGGGTAGTGCCGGCTTGACTCCGAGAATTGAACCTCAGGCGCATTCTGAGATTCACACGTACAGGACATGCGCGTCCCAATGATCATCATGATCGGAGTGATGTTCACTCGAGTGAACATCACTCCGATGATAACACTGCATGAAGATTAATGCGCCGCGGGCATTTGTGACCCATGACCAAATATCAAATTCGCGAAATTCAAAATAAGGAAAACCAGCGTTTCTTAAATATAACTGCTCCGATCGAAAGGAGTAAACGCAGAGAATGGAGGAACTAGATAGAATCGCTGGAGACTGAGGCTGTACGCCAGGCTGAGATTACTTAAATTCAGTTCATGCGAGTTTCAGGATGACAGCATATTTTTACCTCAAGCAATCAGTGGACTATGATGGAGAAATTAATTTTCAGGAAAAATTGGACGAACTATGTCATTTTACAACGTATGACGAATTGAAGTAGACTAGCCGACTACATGAAAGGAGTGTCTTTCAATGAATTGAATAAAAAGGCAGTTTTAATAAGACCAGTTTGATGTAAGTAAATGAAAAGGAATATAATGAAAGGAGAGCTTCAATGTTTACATTGAAAGTGAGGAGTGAAATCCAAAAACATTTGGCATTCCGCGCTGTGCTGAAATAATGATAATTTTGGCAGTGAAGAACGATTGATGAGATTGAGAAGCGCTATAAAAACTACGAAGAAATAGAACATAAGGTCAACGTAAAAAATAGTTTTGTTCTGTGGAATAAAGATTAATTCACCGTTAGACTTAAGCAATATTCTTAAGACGTGCGGAGGAGGAGCAATGTTGGAAGAAAGATTGATTTAGTAAGTGAGAAGCAGAAAGCATCCCCCACCCAAGTCGAAACCGAAGCGAAAGCATTCATCCGAAGAAGTCTAAAAAGAGCCAACAGCGTAAGCTACGATGCACGAAAGCACTCTTCTGATATAAGTTCATCGTCATATGGAAGCAGACGATGATAGCGGCAGATCATAACTGGGCGTGAATGAATGATTCCATTTGAGAATGAATTGAGATTAAATCGTTCTCAATCTGCAGATTAACAGGGAGGCTAGTATTCACCGGGTAACATTTGAAAGAAAAAATACCATTAATTTTTGTCTTATCTACCATTTAGAAATTTCTTGATCGGGATCGTTTACTTAGCAGCCTTAAACTGCAGAGCAAAGATTAATCTCCAAATAAGTCAGTTTTCCAAAATCACCTCTGTACAAGGTAGTACCCCGACCCAAGGTGATAAACACCTTGACCCCTACCAACCTCAATGAGCAGTGGTAGCGAGAACTTTGATTCAGAGTGACTGGATAAAGATCTGGTTTTCCATTAACAAATTGCTGAACTAACTAGTTTTAAGGACAGCAGACCACCGAATAAGAGTGCCGAGTAGATGTTCAAAAATTAATAATCAGTGTGATGATATAAGTAGAAACTAAAGTTCCAAGATTATCCACGAGAAGTGAGGGAGAAATATTTTTGTCTGCAGAGAATTTTGAGGAAGTAACGGAAAAGAAACGCGGCATATATTATGACCCCTACAGCATCAAGAAAACGAGCGATTGCCATTAAATACTACGATGCTGGTGCAAATCGAAGAAAGAGTGAAGGCATATCTAAGACGACCTGCCGTTTTACTACAGCTTTGATTAGACTAATCACTAGTAGATGTGTGTTAATAATATTCCAATCAAATTCAAATTGGTTCACAGAAATATCCCCAGGACCAAGCTCAACGAGATACTGAAAACTAATACAATCTACCAGATGACTACACTAGTGACTAATATTTAAAGGAATGAAAATGAAATACCTTACGCGATACAAATTGAGTTTGATTAGAAATCAAAAAGTTACTAAAATATGTTAAACATTTTTATCAAAGTCGCTGAATTACTGTTAAACAACTTATGCCACAATAACTGAGCAAGCCTAAAGAAACCATCACCGCAGCATATAAATGTCTCACCAAAGTTTTTCATTATGCAAATCAGCATCAAATATTATGAAACATGTGAATGAATGTAAGTATTTTCATACAAATTATTGAAAAGTAAAAGATTAACAAGTACAGCAATAATTCAATTCATCATGTAAAGTGGCGCGATAATTATATAAGGGTCAAAATCCTAGCAAACAGTTATGAAAAAAAATTGGAATCACTATCACACCATTGGTATAAAATAAATACAAATTTATAAAGTAACTTCAAAGTTGTTTTAATTTATTATGTTAAAAACATTAGCCTAAACCTGAGACTAGCAATGGGAGTACCCAATACCTGGGTATATAATTTTAAATAAAGTTGGCTGGCAGCCAGTCCGTGGATAATTTACGAATCGCGACAATTCTGGGGTTACATACCCAATAGCTTAAACATAAAACACTAAGTTTAATTGCTTTGCTGCAATTGTAAAATTTAGAATTCCGTTTTGCGTTCCTATGAACATGGAATCCCAAGACTAAAGGAGTGATAGGTTCTAGATTTTTTTTAGGCTTAGACTTTTTCATTTTAAGTTTTGCTTGAATTCACAACAAAATATTTTTTAATTGTACCTTCAAGATTCTTTTACACAATGAATGATTATTCATATTCAAAATCACTGGTACCTCAAACTCATCTGGATAGCACTTCCATTATAAACAGAAGAGTGGCGGAGCCAGAGTGGACGCCAGAAACTGAGATGGTAGGACAAAGGCCCTTGACGCTACTCGCTCTGTGACGTCCATCCGCCATCAGTTTATGATAAGGTTATAATGCAAATAACCCTCGAAAATATAGCTCGATTTCCACGCTGCCAATTGCTATTACGATGATAATCAGGCGAATATTTGTGATTTTTTGTTTTGAAGAGGTGCACTAACGTTAGTCTATGTAATATATAAGGATAGTTTTAACTTTTCATCTGAGTCCCGAAGAATTTTTATAGTAATAATTCCCTTTAAAAATCTTTCCTTCCCTTCATCACGAAAAATAAAATGTAAACACTAAGATTGAGAGGTGTTAACATTTACGGAAAACAGACGCGGTGGGCTGAATTATAAAAGGGTTTCTTTATCACACTCCGCACGCAAGGTTCACTTGCAGCGTCCAAGTATGTACGACTATCTTACCGAGAATCACTTTCATTCCATATGAGAGCCGGATTATTACAATATTAGAATTAGCCGGAATTTAAGAATAGTTGGAATAAAGGTATTCGCTGCGCCAGATAATGAATGTCAGCTTCTGTTTCTAAAATAATATAAAACAGTTTTAACGCATTAAAAATGTCGAACAAACAGGTGAAAAATATTTACCACTCGAGTAAGTCAAGTAACAAAATAGTGAATGAAAAAAAACTGATTTTCATTCCAGGAACTTGAGCCTAGAACCATAACACAGACACCACTAAAATGCTTGTTCATGTAAGCGATGATGGAAATCTATTGATTTCATCACATAAAAAAATTGTAAACCCCTGTCGTGGGACTAACTACCAGTCTAACCACCATAATATATTTTTTTTGTATCAGGCTTGGCTTAGTGGAAGTGATAGATATCTATTTTTCATAAAAAATAACTTCTTACTTTTCCACACAATATTTAAAAAACTGCGACCGGTTTCACCTTAAGGCATCTTCTGGCAGAAGATGCCGTATTAAGGTGAAGACTGTCGCAGTTTTTAAATTAAGTTTGGAAAAGAACTAGGTTTTATATTCAAAATTGACGCCATAATAAAGTTCATAACATTCGCATAGCATGAGATTGCCTTTCTATGGTTTAAAAAAAATCACTGCGCCAAACACCTTAGTAGGTAGTAGGAATTGAAGTATGTAGATGTTTTCAGGTTCAACTGAGTGTCAGCGTTATGATAAATGTTTTCTCCTCCGTTACAGGAGGCGTCTACAGGTCGAACTGATACTTCCCAATAATAAGATGATTTGAGATTGATGGCGAGGCCATTGGAATTATGAAGAATCCAGAAAATTCTACTGCGAGGATTTGTATTCATGGGCAACAACGTGGAAAAGGCTATTCAACCCCTTAACCAATGGAAACACAGAACCGAATGAGCAGGTATTTTGACGCCACTAACTCAATTCAAATCCGGCTACGATCCAACAAACAACCCCTACAGTTCGGCATGTAGACGCCTCCTGTAACAGAAAATTATTGTAATCATAACGTTGACACATGCAATTCAACGTTGAAAAATGGAATCCGGTTCTACAACCCATTGCAGAAGCCTACGTTCCAACTAAAGTGAGAAAATATGAGCAAGATTTAGTACCGCAGAAATCCGTGACACGATTTGATTCTATTACGTGACGTTTCAGAAGCGTGACGTTATTCCATAACACTGAAAAAACTACTGATAATCATTCATGCAATTTGAAATTTAACCAGCTACTTACCCAATCAGTCTGCTGGAAAATTTGTGCCGTCTCTTGGTTTTGTTAACTTGACGGGATCAACGCTGTAACAGCGGATCATCTTTCTGCTTAACAGGTGGCAGATGTTTCACCGCCGCACTGGTCGTCTTGAAAAACTGACCAACTTCATGAATCCTCATGCAATCCATGGGAACTGCAATCTCCGGCCAACACTTTCTGGTCCTCAATTCCGCTTGCGGCGACTGTGGTTATTTCCATTCACTTGCCGTGACTGCGAAAGAGAGATTAAAAGAGGTGAACAATATTTACGAATTCCAGTATGGAAGACAAATTTTTCACCTTTAAAAGGGAAACCTTTATTAATATTACTCCTGAGTTGAATACTCTGAGCTAACCCCGTAAAGGATATAAGTAGAGCTAGAAACTTAAATCAATCAGAATAAGACCTTTCAAAATGTGATGAATTTCAAAATATCAGGAAAATTGGTTGAAAGCATGGCAGAAAAAAATTAAATACTAACCACAATATAAGACAAGTGAAGATAAGTAATTTTAGTCATGACACTAACTTCAAACCATCAGATACCGTTACTAAAACAATAGTCTAACATACGCTGCAAACATACGGACAAATGAATTGCAAAATTATTAAATTCCCGAAAATGCATCCTGGCTTCAGCAAAATTACTTGCGATCTATGCTTCCCACAGGTTTGGTGGACAGGTTGTGATAGGGGACAGAATATTTCGGATTTATAGGATGAGATAAACCTGGCGTCGGAATTAGCCTGCTATTAATTATTAGCCTGCTAGACTAGTGCCAAGGGTTGCACAGATTGAAGTCCCATCCAACGGTCTGAGTACTTCACTTTAAGTGTTCATATTCCTAAGCACCCAGCCAAGGATCAGGATGGTACTAAAATATCTTTGCTGCTTAATATATTCGACCCCGGGCCATCGAAATGGAAGCCTGTGCTATAGCCACCACTATATCCCGATCCCCACTTTACGAGAGAGCATTGCGAGTAAATACCCTCAAAACAGCCAATGCTGGCAATATTAAGACGACGATAGGACGCGATAAGAATAAAATTTCCCGGAATACAATACCGGGGCAGAACAGGACTCGCGTACTTAAATGTCATAATAATATAGGGAATCGAACACTATTACCTCGGGGTCCTAAATCATTCGAGTTACTCCACTTTGGCAAGATATTAGTAAGCAATTAAGTTTAAAAAACATTTATGCTAAATATAAACATCAGGATGGGTTAAACTTCAATATGCTCATACGTACGTAGGTTTTAAACAGGTGGCCCCCAATGAATGACACGCCACGCCGTCTCCAAGTTCTTCGCGAAGTGAAGCGATAGTTGGGTCCGTACCAACGTTGTCCGTCCCAACTCATCGATGTCTGAAGCTGAAATGACCGAGAGCATAGAGGGGAGTTGGGGGAGTGGAGAAACTATTCAAACGGATAGCATCCATTGGTTGGATACTTTCTGTAACGGAAGGTATGATTGGTCGCGCGTATGACGTCGTCGGTGATACGTTCGTCATGTCATGATGTTGGTGCAATGGGTGGATATCGGGATCTGCTGAATTGGAATCGGCTGTGTTGTTGAGGGAGGGAGATAGTATTTTCTGGTGTCGGTTAGAGCGAACTCTCTTGAAAATGGCCGCGATCAAATTGGTATTGCCGGTTGAAAAAGATTCCAATTCGACCTAAACACTCCTCACGGATCATCGCTCTCCACTCCCAAATTCTTTTTCTTCTACACTTCCGTCCTTCACTTCTGGTGTCATAACAACCGGGGGGTTGTTATGACACCAGAACCCTCCAACATATGAGCAATCGCGACGGCTCATTCAGCCGTGGTTGACTTGAGTATTTCAATGCTCCAGCAACCTAGCCAAAGGGGTTCATGAGATCCGAAACCCTCCACCCCCCTCTCGAAATTTTTAATTTGTTTTTTTGACAAAGGGCACTACAGGGGGGAAACAAGCATATATACTAGACCACATAAAAGTCTGCTGTCGCGGCCGATATACCCACTGGTACAACATACCGGCACCGCGTAGAGGTTTAATACAACCCTTTGAAGCGTATCGCCTGATATATCGGTTGTCAGACCGATACATCGGGTGATGTCCATATTCACGCATCAATATTTTTAACTTTTATTTAAGAGTTTTCTTCACTCAATAATATTTTCAAAATATTTGATATGATATTACTATGTCGTTAAAAGATTATCATGTGTCAAATCGACAAAACCACCACGCCACGTACACGATAGAGTTAAAGCTAATCAGTTTAAGGACAATTAAAACAGGAATTATTTTTGAATCGTAATCATAGTGGCGAAATACCTTGGAAGGAAACTAGGCGTAAAATGTTATAAATTTGCATTTCAACCAGCATAGGAGTGCAAGAAGGCATGAAAGAAGTCGTGTGCAATAATATCATTATCGTGGGCATCCACATAAAATATTCCATAACTTGGAGACAATGTGTGACTTTTTCCTATGAAATATATGAAATAAAAAATTGCTCTTCTTAGAATTATACATAAATTGTATATTTGATGCGAGGTACATAATACCAATACGTTAAGGTGGCGGGAGTGGTAATCGTGAGTCATTGAGCGCACATATTAATAGCTTTTCAAGGCGAAAAAAGTTCTTGAAATGCATTTCATTTAAGCAAATCTGTTTATGCAGTGGAAATGGAAATTATACAAGAATTATAATTTAAAGTATTCGCCTTAATTAAAACATTGTTATGACTTGGGTTTTCGGCTCGGCATTCGAAATTCCAGCAAAAATTAGATGTTATAATATGTTTTTTCACTCGTCATGATATTTGATATTTTGCGAACAACTATTATAATGATATGAAACGAATTATTTCGCGTTTGAGACAAAATCTGCACATATGTAATCGAAATATTTCGATGTACATGTCATGCACCCTAAGGCTACGTGTTAAAATAGCATTGAATTGTCAAGAAACCAAATCGGTAAAATGCTAATTTTTTCACTTTAATCTATAGATGTAACATACAAAGGAGATGTTACCTACAAAGGATACGTACATGAAAAGTTTCGCGCAAGCCCGTACATGAATAAAAATAGCTCCAACCACCATAAATGTGCTCTCATTGACACGCGATTACCACTCCAGCCACTGTGTTCATTCGTCGATGCCAGTTTGAAGCAATGAAGCATCGACTTCTCGAAAAACGTCCACTGTTAGCCATTAAAATTGAATCCACCCAATGTGCTAGGGTAAGAATAGAGGAGCAAACCACCCGTCATATTTTATGTCCTTTGGCCTAAGCGACACCATGACGACCCCATATGAGTCGTAGTTACACTACCTTTAGGGTATAGTGCTATCTTCTAAGTTCATGGGTATAGTGTAGTGCATGTTGGTGACTATTCACCCCCTGCCACACACCCTTGAGATGGCTTGCAGGGTATTTTGTAGTTGTCGATGACAGAAAATCAGCCGCTGTATTTTAAATTGATCCCACGTTGTTTCGGTCTTCTTATATTCAAAGCGCACAAAATAACCACATTTTTTTTCTTTTATTGTGTCTATATAGTATATGCACACTAAAAATCAATTTTATTTAAATATCGGGATTTTAAATGGTCGCTGAATGCCAAATGTAATTCCGAAATTTTCTTCTTGCCTGAAAAACAATAAGACATTCTCAAAGTGATCCAGATACCTTAGTCCACTAAGGCCCAGTTTCACCAACACGGATAATATAATTAACTCGGATAATTTTCCGAAAAACCGAGATAATACAATGTTCCTGTTTCACCAGTAGCATTATCTCGGTTTTGGAGAATTATCTCGGTTAAAAATTTTACTGGCGATATTCCTCGGTTAAAAGCTTATTATCCGAGATAACCCGTACACCCGAGCACATCGTAAGTTATGATATTATTTAATAAATATATAATTGTTTATTGTTGAAATTTAACCTCTCAGGATATTAGTACCATTTTGCTTTGTATTGAGAAATACGTTTGTAGGCTGTACGAGGGATATTATGGTCGAAATTAACTATAAAATATTTCTAGCGACGAAAGGTAAACAAGGGAAATCCCTCACTTCGTACTTTATGAATAACTTTCAATTGTGTATTTTAGCGTACATTGATAATAAAAGCATTCTATTAAATCATTGATACCATGCTTGATATTAATCTAACGTCATTTATTCGCGTAGTAAGAACTTAATTTACAAATTTCCCTCACAAACGTCACAGGCGAAGAGGACACTGAATCACTTTACAAATATGTATCATAATTTACGATTTTTGTGCCAGTTTCCCCCAAAATTATCAAGTGCGACTTGATATATGTAAACAGTGATAGTGTTTGTGTATAAATAAGACCGTTGGGAACATTATGAAGAACCATATGCGCCTAAAATAACTCAAATCGGAGGCAAACATGTAATGCCATGCCGTGATGACGCATTCTTGAGGATATAAAATGACGTATTTCTTATATACTTATATGTGGCGTCGTGGGCTAGTGGTTAGCGTTCTCGATTCCGTGTACAAAGTATACCAGTTTGCGCCCCACAGGAGTATTACTTTTTTCTTTTTTTTTTCAAGACTTTTTTTACGCTCTGGGCTTTCAGTTGGAATACATTCATCTGGGATTTCTGAATTTTCAAAAACAGTGTCGGAGAGTAGGGCCAAAACATTATTATATCTGTTGCTTAAAATGTTTTTAAGGTGAAAATTGTCTCGGCGATTCTAAGCGGATGATACGGGATCCCTCGCCTCCAGTTCGAGAAATGAAATTTATGTTCCTGATGCACGCCTTCGTCATTGCCATTTCCCGTTTCAAATCCTGATAAGATTTCTTTGGAAGCTTTTGAATGCAATTCCACCGCTTCAGTTACAATGAAAATGCAACTATAGCAATGTGCGCTTCATCAATACCTTTTTTATTCAAAACAAGAATGTCAAGGGCAAGTCTTCGCTTTCTTATTTACCTCTTTCACTTTAGTGAATGTACATACTCTATTCCCACGTCTCAAATTGTCATTAAACGCAGCTACTTCACAATAAATTCAAAGGCAGCGAGGGAATCATCACTGACCACGGTCCCGTCAAAGTTCAACTATCTGAAGATGACCCACAATCCTCGGGAAAAAATCAAGTGATCAACAAATGACAGGCGGCACGTTCTCATCGAACGTAACTTGGAATTTTACTGTTCACTCACAAGGGGTGTAATACTATTTAAACTGATGGTGACAGCACAGTGGTTAAGGCGCTCGGCTGGAACATGCAAGTCTTCGAGATCGATTCCCACCGTCTTCAGCATTTTTACTCTCTTTTTCATTGCTTTAATTTTTATGTATTGTGTTATTATCATCGTTACTTCAATAAAAAATATTTGTAGGCAATTTTTTAAAATTATTGAGTCGTTAACAGGGTAGGGATTGGAGCCAGGGCTGAAGAAGCCTTTTCAAAGGCGGTTCCATATTTATTTTTATATTAAAATATATATTAGGATATTGCAATGGTAATTTATCATTTATAGGGGGACAGAATAATGTCATTTTAATACGTAATTGGGGGTGAAATCCACCCTAAAGACTGCTTAGCTTTCATTGGGAATTGAGAATGGATCAGCTAGGGATTGGGGACAGAAGATAAACTGTGGATAGCGACTCGGCGTCGGCATTAGCCTACGCTTAACGAATGGCGCCAAGAGGACCACAGTTTTCCATCACATGGATGGAAAACTGTGCGGTCTGGTCTGCACCATTGGTGTAATCCACATTACACCCAAGGATCAGATTGAATTTTGGAATGCTCTGAAATTCGTACCCGAGAATAGGATGTGGAAGAACAGTACACTACCTAATCACTCCGAACGCGTTCTCCATTATTTCGTGAAGCCGGCAATCATCCTGCTTTGCCTACTTCTACGATTTTTTATTCATGCTTTTTACGATTTTTAAATGCTTTTTTCTAAAAAAAGATTACAGGAGGTTCGTCGTCTCGCTTCAGCATATTGAATTATTAATCATGAACTACCGAATCATAAAATTATAGCTCGATTGGCCACCCGACGGTCGTGTACCCCCCCTTGTCAGACAGGTAAGGCATGCTCATGTTATCTTCAGTGCATTTCGTGTTATTTGCAAAATGTTACATTGATGGTAAAGCATTATAATAATCATATTATTTTGGCCATTTACAAGTGTAGGCTCTGAAATAATATACTGTTTATATTGGTTTCTATGAAGCTCAAGTAGAAGAAAGATTGGTTTTTTCCCCGGAAAAAGCTTAGTGCAGGTCTGGTGTGTTTTTATTTCAAACATCAGAGTATGATCCGAGCATTTGTTGGACTTGTTGTGCCATCATTTGTGATTTAAGCTCCATCATAGAACAGAAACGTAATCCAGGGTCGCTCCATTGAGTATAGGTAAATCTGTAATATTGCCAGAGATATGGAAAGAATTATCATCTGCCTGTTTCAAAACGATAATAATGAAATATTTGATAAGAATTTCCTGGGGATATTACAGTAAGGTGCAATTGGGTAAATGCAAGCTAGACTGTAGCTTATACACCATATATTCCTCACCTCATTAATATCAATTGATTTCCCATGAAATTGCAAAAACTATCGTTGTGATTAAAGCAACCACACGCGATGAATGCCGGAAATTATACAAAACTTACACAATCTAACGTTTAATTGTAAAGTAATCTACAGATGAGAGAATACCCTTCCCTTTAAACCACGCTCTTGTCAGTAACAATGCGGATGGATACCGTCTTTTCTTTTCCTGACGTAGAAGTATGAAAAATTTACAATCCAAAGGGTTTCTTTCAATAATCTCGGTTTTAGAAAACTCGGATAGTAATGACGTTGGTGAAACACGTGCAACAGATTACTGGGATAACTATTTTATCCAAGTTTTCGTAAACTCCAGTAACAGGGAGTATTATCTTTTTTGGTGAAACTGGGCCTAAATCACACTAAAATTTCATATACTACAGAAAATAAAACTTAAAAGCCTTGTTTAATGCGGTCTAATCTGGCCTTATACTAAATGGAATACTTTGCCATCGATCACTACATCTACATCTACGAAGTACCGTGCAAACCACCTCTAGGGTGTGTGGCACGGGGTGATTCCACACCAGGCTTACAGCACTCGTCCCTGTACAAATCGGGACTTCGCACGTTCCCCCGGCCGCTGGGCACAGACCAAAAAGCAGCCAGGAGAAGTGTGCGCAATCAAATTAGAATTTGGGAGAGTGCTACATGTGAACCTGCAGTACTCTGCTAAAGAGACATCAGCTTCTTTATGTGAAAGTAAAATGGGGCGGGTTTCTCAAGCGCTTCGCAGTAAGGAACCGAAAATAATCATCGAGTCTGTATGCTCGAGTCATGCCTCCTTACCATGATGTCATGTGTTGTGTACACGAGCGAGCTCCCTGTTTAAAGTATTTCTGGAGGAAGCAAAATAGCCTGACAACTCTGATGCCTTGACCTCCAATGAATTCGTTCGAATGCCAAGTAGGTGTTTCTCGGCCTCAGCTCTTTGCCCCTTCAAAACACAGTGCTATATAGTGGTATTTTTCTCCCGTGAATGGCTGATTATTTCCAATAACTAATAATTATTTCAAAAAATGGAATAAAACGAATACAATTTTCAATTCTTGATTTAATTTACACTATCATTGATAAATATAAAAAGGCCTGGTGATTATAAACTATAGCAGCGCCGCTATTGAAGTTCAACAAATATACCAAACCAAGCGTAGTTGATCGCGGCAGGGACTCGTATTACCTGCGACGCTTGATCATTGCAGCTTGACGCAGTATACACATCAGTCGACATGGAACGCCCTCCGTTCATGGAAACCTCTCCCGCAGTAAGGGGGGAAATGGTTGGAATGGTTTTTGCTGGCCGATCAGTGGCAGAAGTGGCAAGACATTTTGGTGTCCACCGAAATTGTGTATATAGGAGGCTGAAGATAAGTAGAGAAGGGGACACGGAGCTAAAGAGTGTAGCTCGTCCCGGAAGACCGCGGTGTACGACCGAGGAACAAAATCGCTCCATTATAGAGTATGTCCAGCAGCACCCCGTTTCAAGGGGAGGATTAGCGTCCTTCGTGAAAAGTGGAAAATTGCGCAATTTAAGTGGTTTAGAAATATATTTTGCCAATTTAAAAGAGTAAGTTTTAACTGAATGCATACATATTTCTTCCTTTTTACAATACTACCACTTTTGGTCTATTTCCAAAATTATTTTTATTTCGAGCGTTTTTCATTAGCATACTAACGGCAGCAGTGTAAAACCTATTAGTATGCTTATACTGTTGCCTTTTTTCATTAAGTATTAACTTGCTGCTTCACTGCCACTCGTATGAAATAGAGGCTCGTAATTAGCTTCCCTTCCATCGTACTTCTCCGCATAAAAAAGTAATAGAGGCTCTAAATTTTAGCCTATGAAAAAAATACGCCGGGTTTTGGTTCCCGGGATTCTAGAAGTAAATCTTTAATAGCTTCCAAAACACCTCCACCGGCATTCCGGTTGTGATACATCACATATTTCGTATCGTACATACACTCATTCTGTATCATTTGCTCGATGAGCGTATAACAGCTGCCTCAGGCGCCCAACCTTGGCTCATTTTGATTTTTTGTCTTAAAATAATTACAAAACACAAACCTGACCACGCTATCCACCGTAATTGTAAAACAAGAAGTATTCCCTGCAAGAAGTGAACACCTAGGTTACAACGCATAACGATGCTTCTTATTCTTCAGCCTTCTGATTGGCTGGTTTCGCCCCTGCTCTAATTCCGCGCCCGCATTCTCACGATTTCTGTACATCAAATTTATCAATTAAGTGCCTCGTGTAAAACTGTCTTATTTATCTGCTCTTTTCCTCCTCTTTTCGCTACTATTCCTTGACAATCGGCTTGGACGCTGCTGGTGATTTCAACGCGCGAGGAATTTTTCAGTCAGAAATAATTTAAAGAGATAGCCATTTCGACTTGTGGCCGTCATTATCTTGTAGTGCTCTAACCACACTCGGATGAGCTAAGCCTCAACCCAGTGGTCCATGATTACGAAGTTGCTGGATGAAAAGTTGATTACATGCGTTCTTAGTCTCCTCCGCGAAAGTTTCCTGTTGCCCCATTTGACAGCTATCCGCATCCTTACCCCTGCTCCAAATGGCATGTAGTGACCCATCAGTGGACGAAGTTCCTAAGATTTGACCTTTCATGTTCTATTCCTTCATCTTTCGTGAGGCGTGGAATGCGACTTTTATCAAGGGTAAAATGTATCCTTAAAAACATGGGTGTATATGGCTGGTAAATGCTTCAAACACATAACACTTGAAATGAGCGCCCGCTTTGAAATGGAAACGTTCCATCCGTGGTATCCGCTGACTGACGGATACTCGCCGTCTTGTCTTGACTGAGGTGTCACACATTCATTAGGAGGATATGCATACATTTAATGCTGAGGAATAATAAATTACATTCAGGCAAAGTAAAAAAATAACTGCGAAAATTCCCAGAGGAAACATCATTCGCTGTGACCGCGAATTGATCGCCGTGTGCTTTAGCCAGTTAAATTATTGAGGTGAATTTATTCCTTGAATATTTTCTGTGGTTTTTTTTATAGAAAAAAGCTGTTCAAGACTGCCGGACATACAATGATACAGAATCAGTCAAAGCGTGCACTTGGCGCCACCGTCCACGAGGATTAAGCCAAACTTCGAACTCAATGACCTGTTCGCTCTTTTTGAAGATTTTGAGGATACCGAGACTAGCCACGGAATTGCCTTCATGAAGTTCTGATAAGGTTTAATAACTTTGCATATGCCGTTTGAGTAACATCATAGAGTAAGTACTTATATGCTTACTCCATGCTAACATATATTATTTTTATAATTATATGCTCCCTTATCTCCATCATTTTGACCCACATTCTTCAAAGTAGATTGCACTTTATTAACTTTATAAAAGTAGCCCACATTGCTCTGCATGGCCATTCTAATTTCTCATTGGAATCTTTAATCGATAGTGATGTACAAAAATGATGGTTAGAGTAAGAGCCATGCAGTAATAGAGAGAGATGTAAAGTAAATTTCTCCCTGGTTAACATTGGATGCTTTCGATTGGTGGCTCGGGTTTCATCTTGTGTTAACCAGCGTCAAACTCAGTCAACTCGTGTCTACTGCGAATGGAACGCATCGTACAGTTGTACAAGCGGAGTGGTTGATGGCGTCGATGCGCATAAGATTCAAGCAGATATGAGCACGGTAGGGATCTGGTAATTGCAAGATTCAATTTTTGCATTGGGAAATTACAGAATACCTATTATACATTATTAAGCTTTTGTTGGTTAAATTATTCCATTTATATGAAATACAAACAAGGAATAAAGATGGGTAAAGCAGAATTATATGTTTTGAAATTGTATACATTAAATACTTTGAATCTTGTGGAGCCATGTAATTCATAGTACCTAATTTATTTATAAATAATTTTTGTTCCTGGAAAATTCTCCCTGACCTTTTACCAAGAGTAATTGAATTTACTGTGTCAATGGAATTTCTCGTAGACGAAATAAAGAACAAACAATAGCGTTTTACAGAAAATAAATGCCCTCAGCAAAGCATCAGCAAAGGCGATGCTGAAACCGTCGTCGATATAATTATAAATAAAGCAGAACAGTGGACAAAAATGAAGATATAAATAGGGGTTTTCTCATCATGGATATCCATAATTTCCACGAGGTCAGGCCTGAGATCATCAGTTTTATTAGGGATTTTTCTATTACCTCAAAATGCATAGCGATTATTATTTGGGATAACTTGGAAAAATAGTGACTCAGTGATGAGTCATGTAACATTAATGGTAAATGATTTCTGCAATCAGGAGTTCTGATTAATTTACACTGCGATAATTGATAATGAATTGGTGTACGGGATGCACTCTGTAACAACGGGGAACAAAATGACAAAAAAGTAGTTAAAACTTTAGTATATAAATTAGAGAATGCATAATATTTAAGTGGAAAAACAAAATAATTTCATATCCAAAAGCTAGTTTTAAAAGCCTTATTTGAGCAAAGTTATAAGATTTAGAGAAGGAGACTTTTTTTATTGTTTCATACGTAAAAAAGTAATTGAGGTTTGATGGTAAAATGAGAAGGGAAAGATTACATGAAAGAAATTTGGACTCCAACATTAGAAATAATTGAATCTTGCGACAATACAAAATAAAAACCTTAAATAGGTAATATTAAATAAAAAATGTGGTTGAAATATATAATGAACTTTGTTAAATTCGGACCATTTGGATCATGCAAGAAATCAATCGATTTGACGGTTAAATATGAACAAAAGTTTCACCTGAACTACGACATATCTTTTCCTGCCAGTTGAATTACCCATCACAATATCAGAAATAGAAGAGGCACACTTGTAAATTCTCAACACGGGCGCAAAAAAGAGCTATTGCTTGTACAATATATGGTTAGCCACTGTCTCCAACTCACCTTTCTTTGAGAGGCTTGTGAGTCTTCGCGAGCAAACTCGAGTCTGCCACACTCAATGAATGGCAGGCACCAAACGTGACCTCTGTCGACTTGAATTACTTAATTTAATTTCTGAACTTAATTTTACACTAAGGAAATTATTAGTTCAGCACATGGATAGCAAGATGTAAGATTGAAAGTAGGTGAGCAACTGATTCAATTAGACTAGTGGATGAGCATTGCGGGTGAACTTTGCATTGTTACTCGGCATAAGGAACGTACTGTAATCTGGCCTGAAATTTGGAATGAGTTAGGCGCTTTGGCTTATTCACCATCTCTTGAGATTTACCTTGGGTACATGATGAATGCACCTCTTCCAGTCATTAGAGCTTCAAATTTGAATAATATTAAAAGTAATAGCCAAGTGCAATCATTATTGAAAAATGAGCCAATTCAAATTAAAACAATCCTATTGGCTTGAACCAACCCTGGCGATTTTACCTACATACCTTACATTTCCGGTTGATTGGTTGATCACGAAGGTCTTCAATATATATGTAATATTTTTCTATTTAATATGACATCATCATCCTTGACTTAGATGTCATGAAATAGGGCTGGTGAAATCCACAGTGCTTAAATTTCCCTTCGAAAGAAAATATTATGCTCCTAGACACTAACTAGGTATTATAGCTTAAAATAGGGTTTTCTTCAAAATATCACGAGTAAAACATAAAATGGGAGAGTGAATCATGTAAGTAACTACATGCCATTGTATTAGTTCTAACCTATAAATTTGGTAAAACTACCTTTTAATGCAGATCCTCCCATATTTGTATGCAAACTTAGGTTGACTCTTTAGGTCAACCTGAAAATGCCATCCTGATTTGCCACTGATGAGGTTGGTTCTATTTTTTTACATAAGAGGTCTTGCTACTGCAAATATATGCCAGTCCTTTTAAGACACTGGGACTTTTGCATTCTCGAAATAATTAGGAGTTCATCGGATGGATAGATAATGTTCTGGGTTCAATAATTTGGGCTGAAATTATAAATTCATAGATAAAACATATTTTGCACGTGCAATTTCAAGTACCTACCGTAAAAAGGAGTGACTTCGGCCACGCGCGCACGAATTCACAAATTGAAACTTTGTAGCACATTGCATTAAAACGTACGAACCAGCATTTCATCATCGACCTTCCTAGCATTGTTTGCGGATATCACAAGCAGTCCACCCTTGCTTTTCGCAGTTGTTGCGATACCATCGTACTAGGAAGGTCAGAGAGAATTCGTGTGTTCTACTGAAAAGCCTTAAAAAACCTCTGCCTAGGATCATCTCTGTAAACATCAGGCGAATGAAAACTTCCTTATTACTTCATTATTTTGTTGACAAACATAATGTAAAGATAATTACTATGTCCAGATTTAACTCGGAATAATATGGCTTTCTAGGGTAATAACAACAATACTGTGGGGTGACTTCGGCCGTGCCCAAGAACTACCAGAAATCCTGCGGTTGGTGTCCATACCTGACATATGATGAAAATCGTCTTCAGAACGCATTGGATGCAATCAAGAGAGGTTAAATGTCAATCCGAAGGGCAGCGGAACATTACCAAGTCCCGAGGAGCACTCTCCAAGATAAACTCTCTGGAATACACATCAAAGAAGTGAGTGGCCAAACAGTGCTGAATCATGAAGAGGAGTCTAAACATGTCGAAGGACTCTTTTAAATGTGCCGAGTGGGCGTTCCCAATTAAGGTCAGAGATATACAAGTTTTAGTTCAAACTTATTTAAATAATGAAAATATAACTGTCAAATGTTTTCCTAATAATTGTTCTGGATTGGATTGGGTTCGGGGATTCATAGGTAGAAACAAAATACTAACACTGAGGTTCGATATAAATACAAAAAAGGTTCGAGCTGCAGTGAATAGAAGCCTTATGAAGAAGTACATTAATCATTTAGAGAAGTCCCTTAAAGTCCCCCCCCCTGATAATATATTCAATTATGACGAAACCAATTTTATCGATTATCCTAGAAAAACCAAAGTCATTGTTAATAGAGGGATACAGCACCCAGAGGTCGTAAAAGACTCGTCCAAAACAAGTTATGATGGCTACTTCTGTAAGAGGAGTATTGTTGCTCCCATACACCGTGTATGATTGTTGTATGCTCCCATACACCGGTATCTGTATCCTACTTGAATTGAAGGAGGATTTTCCGGGGCTCGCTATATCAGAAACCTATCAGGATGTTTTGATAAGACAATATTTGAGGATTGGTTTGTCAATACATGCTTACCTACGACGAAATACCTTCCAGACATAAAAGTGTTGCTTGGAGACAATTTGTCGAGCCATTTATCTATGGAAGTTTAAAAACTGTGCGGTGAGTTCAACATTCGGTTTGTACTTCTCCCTCCAAACTGAACTCATTTGTGCCAGCCATTGGATTCGGCATTTTGCAGACCCCTTAAGGCAGCCTGGAGGAAATGTTTTGACAGCTGGAAAAAACGCAATGTTGGTGTTTTACCAAAAGGTGACTTTCCACGAATGCTCAAATCAACACTGGATTCAATTGGACCTTCTCTAGAGGACAACATTCGCGCAGGGTTTATAGCTGCAGGAATTGCACCTTTTAATCCGAGGAAGGTGCTTGACAAAATCCCGCATTTTGAGAGTTGTAAAGAGGACCAGGAATCAGAGTAATCATGGACGAATACATTTGTGCACATTCTGCAAGATGATCGGCTTCTCAAAGCTCCCGAATGAAAGAGTCGGGGAAAGCGAATACTAGTGGCCGCAGGAAAAAGTGTCAGTGTGCTGGACGTTGGAGGTGCCTCTGCTGAGGGTACGGGGAGTGTGGAATTAAACATTACAGATGCTGTTGTGGGTCCAAATTCCCCATTGCCTTCTACATCCAAGGAGAGCTGTAGTTATAGCAGTGATGATAGACGTTTTAGTGTTGGTAACTTTGTTTTAGCACGTTTTGAGTCAAACAAAAGAGACAGAATGTTTGTGGGCAAAATTGTAGCAGTAGTAATAGTATTTATTCCACCATTTATACGTACAAAAACACAAGATTACAATTGCTTTGTGGAACAACAGACACCCCTGAGGTTGGTGTTGTCATCATTTAAATTTACCAAATATAACTGGCTGGTGCGAGGCCACAACATAAACATATTACAAATATTGTTTCCATTAAAAAAATATTTGATTGAAGTATCTATATTATTTAAGAAAACAAAAAAAGTAAATAACACTTCTTCTGTTTTTCCTGAAATTGAATACACTGCAGTTATTTAATTAAATCAAATAGTGCATAAAGTTAAACGCACCTAGAGATATCCTACGTGGACAATTTGTTTTTCTTATGTACAGCCAGAGTTTGTGGAGTGAAATTTTTTTTAGCAAATAATATTTTAATGTGTACAAAAATAGTTATTGCGCGTAGTACTTATTGTTTTCGAAAGAATAAAGTAAAAAACGGCTTTCCAAAGCAGAAAAGATATGCATTTTTATAATTATTCCTCATAAAACCTCAAGAATTAGGGATGAAAGCGAGATACGCATGATTCATAAACCGTACTAAGTTCCAAAGAGAAGCTGTATTCGTGAGACACTGCATTGACTTTTTGAATCCAAGGTATACAAAACTAATATGCGCGAGAGGTAAATTAAGAAACTAAACATGCATTTAAGAAAAATATGATTCATTGAACTTTCATATGGAAAATATGTCATGGCCAAAGTCACTCCATCTAAAAGGGTGATTTCGGCAGCGGTAAATTAATTTTTTTTTAAGTTGTGTTGCTTTATTGAAAATTTTTAAACCTAATTTGAAAAACTAAGTTTTCCCTCTAGCCAATTTAATTTTTATCAGAAGAAGGACCTGTAAAGTCGAAGAAACAACAAAAAACTGTCAAAAATGGCCGAAGTCACCCAATTTTACGGTATGTATTTGTTTGCACATACTCCATCACTGCTGATGGAAAGAAGTTATCATTAACAAACTTGGAGTGCATGTAACTTATTTCATAGTCAAATGCTCATACACAGTAGCATATGAATACTTTGCATGTTAATCTTTAAATCCAGTAACTTCACAGCCATTGAGAATTTTCTAATCACAGGATGTTGTTTTCCTCTCGAGGTAACTCATTCATCTATTTTTTTTAAATCAAAGATAGGACTTTGCTCAAAATGTGTTTATACTTTTTGCTCGAAAATTTTCAGAAGCTATTAGAAGAGTATTTGTCCCTAAATGTGCCATGCTGGACTGAGACATAATGTTTCAAGGCGGGTTAACAACCCAGGTTCTCATTAGCATACTAAGTGAAATAAAAATGTTATCAGTCGCCACTTTATTCATGGCTTAAAGGATACAAAGAAAGGCTTGGCTCATTCATACGTAAAAAGCGAGCTTCACCATATTTAATGGAAGGATTTTGTGGTAAAGATTATAAGTAGAGAGAGGTATTTTTCCAACAAATGAAATTCCAAATAAATGTCATATGCATGGCCATATTTCTATAATATGGTAGGCAAACTTTAAAATCAAAGCTCTTATGCTCTCTCTCCTGTCTTGTCTTAATTTGATTTGCCTAAGGGGAAAATTAACTGAGTTTGTGTAATTGCATTGTATTTCATTAGTAAAAAGATATTTCTTATTTAACCATAAGAGCTTCTCAAGTCTGACCAGAATGTGGAGCCAGACACTGAGCAAATCTTCAATGATAAACACTGAACAAATCTTCAATGATAATTTTTCAGAATCATTTTCGCTAACACAGTCAAAGCACTCCAAATATGATATGTAAGCAAGAACTGAAATTTTCTTTGTTTTAGCATTAATTATGTAAGCTAAAAACATTATACAATACTATCATTTAAGCTTAGTCCAACTCTACTCCCATTGTCTGATTTCAGACAAACTTTTCATCCTTCGGCAGTCAAAATAGATGAACATTTCACACTTCACTATCATTTTTAATAGGTACAAAACTAAGCAGATTTTATTGGAAAGAAAATTAATATGATTTGCTTTTAATGAAAGATGACTCCCGCTTTTCGGACAGTTCACACTACGACGGATTCCCTTTATGAACGGCCGAGTGACTGAGATTAATCATTGCGATCGGAAATTCGCGATGCGATTGCGCGATTTTTTAAATTCTCCAATGAATTTGAATTATGAATTAGGCATGTATTTCTGTGAGTACAAAAAACATGGAAATAGATCTTTCCTTGATTAATTCGGCGTTTTAACGCCCACGTTGGTCGGCACGGTGTCCCGAAAAGCTCTTGTTGGATTTCCACTGGGAATCTATGATGCTTCCTTGTGTGTGTTGTTCCATTAATTCAGAGCATTACATAAAAGTTATGACCTTTATTCCCATGAATCATTTAAGAAGTTTACTAGAGATGAAATTGGTAGACGGCAGTGGTTCGGCTAAGCTTATAAATGCCAACTTTGTACTCTGCATTCAATAATTTTTATCAACTGTCTTTTTCTCTGAAATTTTTGTCCTTCACTTTTCCTTACATTAACTGGTTCACTACGGAATATTTCAAAACTAAGCATTTCTCTCATAATTTACTATGACTACAAGCATAATAATATAATTCTATGTTCTTGTTTTTGTATTTCATCTGTGATGGTCGAGTCGGTGACCCCAAAACGGAGATACTGTCCAATGGGGCACCTATATTTCAGACAAATCATTGTAAGAATAATAATTGTATATATCTAATCTGGAATAAAAATCATTATATTATATTATTAAATATGAAAAATACTTATATAAGTTTTTATTTATGCATATGATAAAAGATTCACATCATCCCATACAGAAAAAATAAACGCTATGGTTTAAAAAGTTCAACAATAAAGTTATAAAGTAAAAACATGCCAACAGTCATAAAAGATTTAAGAAGGATATTGTTTTTGTTTCACACAAGAAAATTTCGCAGGGCACTTACTCTTTCATATTTTAATATTCTTTATAACTACATTATAATGGTCCCAGAATAACTTGGCGTGTTCTTATCATATTTTACTCATTATTTTCCACTGAGTTCAAAAGTCAATTAAAAAGATAACGGGTCATCAGCACAACTTTTAAGAGTCATTGCTCTCCGGCACCAGGTGCACCACACACCAATCCATTGAAGCAACTCCAGCAAGACATATCCCTGCAGATGAGTCATACTGAGAGTGGTCAACGATGGACTTGGTGAAATACCAACCTTTTCATTCGGAACTGTCAGTAGTAACTGAGGTTCACTCACTATTACACCATTAAATGGCCACAAAAAACACATTCACTAGTCCAAGTCTTTTAAGACTTTTGAATGCGAGTGATTTCAACATTCAGAGAAAACGTCCATCCCACTTCAAGTAAAGCCTCAGTTTCAGTTCACTTACTATGTGTTCATTTTGTAATCAAGCACTAGACTGATTCTCAGCAGATTTCATTGTCATTAGTCACTGATGTCGTCTGGTTCCCACAACAGTCTGATCGCACACAGGGGGCATACACTTTCTTCCCATTGTCTACGGTACAGCTCACACAACCATTAGCAATTACTTTCCTCCTTTTAAGGGGTGATTCATAGTCCTCCATCACGCAGAACAAGACCTAGAGAAATGAAAAATATCATAAAAATATCACAATGTATGACTTTATCTAGTGCCTAATATTACCCTTTGAATTATATTCAATCAAAAAAAATACTCATCACATCCAAAAGGACAACACTTTGCTCATGGCAACTATGTGCAGTTTTCAAACCCTGTTAAGTGTTACCACAAGGAGAAATTCGTGAATGTATCCTCGTTACACCGTAAACCACAATGTACACTTCTCCAAATTATCTCCTCGATATTCCAAAGGGGCTTTCATTTCGTTGCTCATTAGTTTTACCAAACGTTTTCCACCAATTTTATAATCAGTTAGTCTTGTAGTAGCTACTTGGATAGTTGGAGATCATTGAAACCCTTTTGAGCGTGCAGTTTTGTTCAAAATTAATGCCAAACCTGGCGGCCAAACCCATGGCAAGGTAGCCTTAGCAAGAACCTTTATTATGCAACCAGGAAGCTAGAGAATTTTCTCTGAATGAATGTTATGAGTGATTGAAGACTTCTCAATTCCTCTTTTTTCTTCCCAGCTCTGGTTCAGGATTACCAGTCCTTCAAAATGGAAGCTCGATAAAATTTATTGAAATATGAATTTATAGATAATTCTACAATCGGCTCCTCTTTTTTTCTGCAGGTACAGGAAAAATGCCTTCTTTTCCCTCGCCAGAGATCACTACTGGCAAACTACTAAAATGAAATACTGAACCTACCACCTACTCAAAACCACGTGCTCAGGTCAGAGTGCCTAATTGATTTCGGGTATCAAAATGAAAGAGTATCCCAGGTTTTCAAGGAGGAATATCATATTTTTCAAGGAGGTAGTACATAATGTATTGTGAGGTTAGTGGTATTCTATCATTTAAATTTCTCCCTAAATAATCCTTGGCAAGATGCTTTATGCCAATTCCACAAAATAAAGCTCGGCGAAAAATAAAAAAAGGGAAGAGCTAACTTAGTAAATCTCTATCTAATTCAAGAAATAAAAAGCAGCTTTCATCATACCGTTTATCATAATAATAAATAAATAGTTCCGAAGCAGAAATAAAGAAATATCGGGCAAATAATGGATTTTTGTCAATAAACTTAACACAAAATAATGTCCTTAAATTAAACCTTTGGGAACAAGTTTGTGATTCTATAAAATTACTTCTCAATAATCCGTGCAATAATCGATAAAACCGGGAAAATCAAGGAGACATCCCTAAATTATGACAAAATTAACTAGGAACTCCCGGAATTTCCTCGGAGGTTGCTATTTCATGGGATTTTTTCCTGGTTTTAAAGGATTCCAGAGAAGGGGTAGCAACTCTACAAGTTTACCGACATTAATAAACGCGCTGAGGAGCAGTCAAAATTGCCCAAGCATCTTTCTGGTTTCAGCGGGGCGCTTAGGCGTCCATAGGGGTATTTATAATCAGCTTCAAAGCTGACAAGTGACCACGCTCCGCCATTGGCGCATGCCTTTTTATTAGTTGGTGCCTGGAATTGTTTTGATTATCAAAACTAGCGGTTAAAAATTGTATCAAAGCAATGTGGAACATGTTTGCAAATATTAATAATAAAAGTTGAACAAACAAAATTAGGGCAATGAAAAATATAAATTTGGTTCTGCACGTATGTTTCACAAAGAAATTTATTGTCTTGAATTTTTTGTAAATATGAAATAAAACACAATACCAGTCTTGGCCTAATTACTATAAGTTAAACATAATACACTTAAGTTATCATAACTTGCTTTAGAGCAACATTCTTCTCTCATCAGGTACAAGAACTTTAAACTTTTCAATCACATCCATATAGGTTCTTGCTCTATGAATGGTAAAATTAGGCACTCCAGGCGATCTTGAGACATTGTGGTTCTTAGTTTACTCTTGAAAACTGATAGTTTGGAAAAACACCTTTCACAACTGGCACTGGTTACAGATATTATTGACAACATTTTAAAAGCACGTTGGAACTCACTGAACAATTGTGATCTGTTGTTAAGGAGTAAGAACTCCAATTACTTATTTCATGCGGTTCTAGTAGCGCCTAAAAATAAAAGCGAGGAATAAACTCATTCTGCTTCGTTATTGTATAGACTTTATTAAACTTTAAATAATAAACTCTTTACACGCTACCGCAAACGCACTCCTCAGTTGTGGACTTCAGTGCACGCTTGGTACAATGTACGAAATGTAAAATTTTATTTTCACTGCAAGTTGGCCAAGTACAGTGAATTTTAAACAATTTTTTTGTAAACGGTTGTCAATAAGACAGAAGGAAAAAGTCCTTAAGAATTTGATTTATTTACTTGTTTATGGTTCATCTAATTATTTTGAAAAATTATAAACATTCATACTATCATTTTCACGAATTTCTAGGTTATTTAATTATTTCTCGCTATTAGGTGGTGCCGGTACACCACCGGAAAAAAACCCGTGCGCACACCTGTGCGCTCCGCCAATTGTCTCCATTAAAACCGTGGTAATAATTGGGTAATTACGAAGACAATTTTATTTTAACTGTTTTCATGTTTATGGTACATAATGTTTTCTAGTTTTAAAACCAACATTCGGGGAATATATGGCTATCTGATAACTTCCAATCCTTCTTTTTTACATGCCCGCGGTTAATATACTCACAAAGATAAGGCACCAAAGAAATCCCGCGGCGCTCCCGAAGGCTGCGTCGCTCCAGTGATGCATGTTGTCGGACACCCGAGAGATGGCGGTAAGTGCCGCAGCCAGAAAGAAGAAGGCCTGAAGTCCAGCGCGCGGGAACAGCCACAAACGTGGGACCCTGCATTGCAAGTAGTACTGCACCGCGGGACATGGAAATGGGTAGACAGGCAGCAAATCAACGAATTGACGTATGTGAAAAAAGGCGGAGCAAGTTCCCACCCACATAATTTCTATTTAAAGAGAACTTCACCTTAACTTCGAATGACTTGGGTGCATTAGACAGGAGGTGGTAGGGGAGCCACAAGAAAATCCTTATACCCGGGCGAGGTCGCTTATCGACTTATTGTATGGCTCCTCCCCCATTACAGATCCCTCCCGTTTTACAGCGTCTCCCTTCCAAACCAAAACTCTTCTTGGGGCTTCCTTATAAAAGAATTAATTTCTTTATAAATTGTATGACTATCTAGATTTGGATTTGCCCTTAAGGAGGCCCTATGATCGTACGGGACAGTATCTGCCCCTGGGTGATGGGTAAGAGTAACGGGAAAGACAGTGAAGGATGTCATAATATATTAATAAGGTCGCACTTACGTTAGAATATGCAGAATAGAATATGCATTGAAATATATTTTAAGGAGTGTATGGGCGTGAGAAATAAAAGAAAGAGAGAGTTGATTAAAAACATTGGATTAAGTATACATACAAGATCCGTCATATTTGTAAAACATACTTCTCTTAGCCAAAGGAAAACGTGACAGTTATTGAATTAAAACATGTTTGGAGTCTCTCCAAAGTACCACGATCATTATTCTACGTCAATTTTAATCAAATTCAATGGAAAATTAAATCCTTCTCTCCTTACCAATGAAATTATAGAGGTCCCCGCTTTATATAATATACATCTCTCTTAAAGAAAATCTATCCTTTCTTTTTTACACCGATATGGTGCTTTGTCATTTCTCTGAATTCGGCCATATTTCTCAAATTGGCCTGAATAACAAGTTCCTGATCTCACAGCTTCTATTCTCAACTGCGTCTTCTTTTCCATCACAGGTAGTGTAAGGATTTTGTGAGATACCCTCTCCACTTCCGAAATCTGTCTGAGAGGGCATTGTTCCATCGCTGACAGAACATTACATCGTCAATATTTGCATCATTGATCAGATCTGAGCTGGAAGCTATTATATGCTGGCAATCATTCCCACTTTCAACATCGAAGAGTATTCCAAGTTTTCCAGGATGAAAATCATGTTTTGGAAATCATGAGATTGGAATGCATTGCGAGGTCGGTTGTTGGTATGTCTAAGTCATTTTCTCATATAACTACCTTCCTGAACTATCCTAGCAATGATGATCTATTCAAAAATAAATTCAAAATCCAAGCACCTAAGATTTTTATGCAAGCATTAGCAAAAATAATGAAAATCAGAAATTAATAAGAAATAAATACTGTAGAGTAGGGTGGATCGAAAAACCGTTTTTTTTTCGATATCGGTCTGCGGCTAAGGCTTAAAATTTGTGGTTGGTGGTCCTTATAACCCATTAAAAATTCCACCTTGATCGGATCATATCTTCAGGCTGCGCTTTTTAGTCAAAATTTTAAATTTTATGAAAAAATATCAAAAATTCGCAAATTTTCCTGATAGTTTCTAGATGTTCCCGGAGTGATTAATGGCAAATAATTACATATATTGCTTGTTTGTTGCAAAATATTAGCGATTGAGCGTGTTTGAATCAGGTAAAATGGTTTCTTAATTCAAAGAACTGCTCCGAGTGCTCTACCAGTTAAGCTACCCAGGCGTCATCTCTAACTGTGAATTTTATGGAGGCTCAAAGGAGCGAGATGTCTTCACAGGTACACACACAATGGAAACAACACAATTGAATTTCACACAATTGTGTGACCACTAGCGGGTGACTCCGTTAAAGTTACTGCGCGGCTAGTTCCGCAGTTCTTTGAATTTGTCAAAGTAAACACCTTTGTGTTTAAAGTTTGGCTTTACCTCGTGGACAGTAGCGCTTAGCGTTCGCACACGGGTACTTTGGCATTGCATGCACGGTACCTGTGAAGACATCTCGCTCCTTTAAGGCTCCATAAAATTCACAGTGAGAGATGACTCCTGGGTAGCTTAACTCGGCGCTAAATCGGGGGGTCTGGGTTCGAATCCCAGTCCAGGCGAATGATTTTTTCACAATTGTTTCTTAATTCGTCAAAAACGCCCAATATACAGAAATATTACGAGAATCCAGCTATGAGAAGAGGTTCGGATGTTCAGCTGAATGAATACTTAAAACGAAAACTATTCACAACCTAGACCTAAACTTAACCTCGCTACGCCAATCACAAAGATATTTCCAATTAATGCTACGTTCTCAATAAGCGACAGAGGGAACAACTAGTTATTTTTACAGTCGAATCCAACTCATAGGTAGGGCCAAATTTTACTCGAGAATTTGTCTCCGTTTCTCTCCATAAAATGTTCAGCAGCTTTCTCTAAAACCAATATCTGGAAGGCTATCTATCTATCTCTATCCAATTCTCATGGGCAATGGCCTGCCTCGATGGAAACAGCGATTCCAATGCCAAAATTAGTATAGTTGGGCTCGACTCGAATTCGGAGCTGGCGATCAAACTATTCGCTTCAAGTACTGTTCTCCCTGTCTGCAAGTAGGAGAAAGAACGGGGAAAATGACTTGAACTATCGAAGCACATTAAACTGTAGTACAACTGCTATTTCTATTTTCTTTGCCCAAAATCCATACCACGGAACTAGACCTTCCGGACGTAATAGGCCCGGAAGGCCTAGTTCCTATTACGATCGTAATACAATAGGCACAGGCCTATTAGAATCTTCATCTGTCTATCCTTAACGTCTTAGATAAGATCATGGTAATCTGCTCTCCGATGAACGTGTCTAGTTGCGACAGAAATCCAACGACCGACAAACGCTGGATTATCGGCAAATCATACGAAACTAATGTGAGGAAATACTCGACCGGGATTCGAACCTAGATCGTCTTGTTTCCGGGAATAAGTTGCCCAGTTAAACCACCAATCCGTCCGTGTATTTCCGTAAGCGAATTAGTCGAAGGTGAAGAAAATGCAAATGGCTTGGTATTGTAGCTGGCTAACACAATTGATCGGCAATTGAATATCCGGGTTTGAATTCCAGGCAAGTCCAATGAGTTTTCTCGCGGTGATTTTACAAAACATTGGTATAATATCTTGAACTAAAGCGTGTGACTGGATACAAATAAACACTAGTTTTAACGTATTTGATAAAAACGTTCATTAGAGTCATTTTTGCTAAACATTATTGTTCAACCAGTCAGCCCGGGGAAAATTACTCCAGTCACACCAGAAAAAGAACATTAACGAGCACGTATTATCTACAGAGTGCGCGCGACACTAATGCGATGAATTGGTTGTTGGTCCAGAGCACGTCCAGAGTAAGTCGATTATTAAGACGTCAGATACGGTCAGTTAACATCGTGGAGCCCGGTTACAGCGGGGGATATCCTAAAAAAATCCGCTCATGGTTTAGCAACGGTGTTGGTGAAGCTATTTAAACTACCTTTGACGGTCACTCCATTTTGATGATATCTGTAGTGTAATGGTGCATGCTTGTAAGGCTTCGCCTCGTGACAAGCATTAGCGATTTATGCTAATGCATAATTAGTCGTAGTTACACTAACTCTAGGGTATAGTGTAATGCATGTTGGTGATTACTCACCCCCTGCCACACACCCCTGAGGTGGCTTGCAGGGTATTTTGTAGATGTAGATGTACATAAGTCTTTAAGTCTCTGTCCATTTGTGTAGTTGCAAAATTCATACATACTAACGGTCCCTCTCCATTGTTAGCATATCTGTAGTGTAGTAGTGCATGCTTGTGAGGCTTCGCCTCGTGACAGGCATTAGCGATTTATGCTTATGCATAATTAGTCGTCGTTACACTAACTTTAGGGTATAGTGTAATGCATGTTGGTGAATACTCACCCCCTGTCACACACCCCTGAGGTGGCTTGCAGGGTATTTTGTAGATCTAGATCTAGATCTACCTTTTTATACTGTGCAGCGTTTAATTTCTTACGGCAAAGAAAGAACGGCCATTTGTCGTTTCACTGGTGGTTCTATCGTAAAATGACTTAAGTAGCTATTATTTGATTAATATTCTGGCTACTTTTTTAAAATACCTGGTTTAATACGAACGACAAAATCCTACCTTTTCACGTTATTTATCTCGTAAATTAAATTTGAAAGTACATGCCTGATACTGATAAGTGCGAGAATGAGTGAAACACAGGGAAAATAGTATTTTTCTATATAATTTGCCAAACTTGTGACAAACTGTTCGTTAAACGCAAATTCTCCCAGGAAATATAATGCTGATAGAATTAAGGCACCAATTCATCTCAATTTTTGAGTTAGTGGCAAATAAGTACAGGAACTGAAGTGAAAATGCGTCAGTCCAATAGAAATGTGCTGCAGTCCACTTTCACGGCCTTAACGAGAGTTTTATTTAAAATATATTCGTTGAATTATCTGTATATTTTGTACCTTAATTTTTTTAAACACACATCAGGTAAATCAAAACTTTTCAAATGATAATAACAGAATGATGCAATTCAGTATTTGCTTGGACTCATACAGTCGCAGAAGCGCCTTGGTAATTTGTGCACAAGAATATTGAGCAATTCATTCTTCTTTCGGTCACCCATGCTCGGTTGGATAATAAAACCCGGGAATGAAAACATTTTCATCGAGATGAAAGGGATCTTAAGTAAATCGTGTATGATAGATCGATAGATTACAACAAGAAAGATGAAACGTCAAAACATAGGCTTTCCTGGATATATTAAATGCCGTCCCGTGTTTGACGTCACGTTCCTAGGAGATGCTGAGGAGACAAACTTCCTGAGCGTCTGCGGGTTTTTCTAGCCTTAAATGTTTGAAGACCGATTCTTAAATTATGTAAATAATAAAGCAATTAAAACAAGGCTATATTTCACGTGGCACTCGAGTTTTCAGCTCTATCCTCACAAACACTTCCCAAAACCACAACGAAGGTTGGCATGCATACACACGGCTTTTATTTCCCCGGCTTCCTCTTTTCCCTGCCCACCCAACCGCCCCTCGGCACCCGAGAGAGCAAGGCAAATAGAGGAAGCGAGCGAAAGCATTTAGGACTGACCGAGAGATGTGCGTGGTGCTGGAGGGGAGGAAGTAAAGGAGCCAGTCATACATACATACATGCATGCATACGTATCCCCATTCAGGGGAGGAGTTGGAACTTACCGAGAGGTATGCCATTGAGTAGAACGCCAACGCGCTGTGGGCAGACGGGAACGAGAGTCTGGAAAGCAAAACAAAAGGGTTGAGTCTCCGAAAGGAAATGCGAAAGAAAGATCTTTCACGCGCCTGGGAGGATTCTCGGAGGGAGGATGCTGAGCACCGGGTTTAAAAAACAGCGCACATGCTAATTGCAATGACTTGACGACGACGCAGACATTCACGTGTTTTCAGCAGAGTGGAAACGAAAAAGAAAATAGATCCCCAAAGAATCCTCTCTCTTAGTTTAAAATGCGATGAAATTGTGAGCAGGTCTAATCTGAGCACATTTATGTGGGCGTATATTCCCTTGTGCATTCTTGTACTACTCTGTGAGTATCTATTCGATATAGTACAGTTTACTGCTTAGTTGAGATTTTATACTGTACTATTGTTTTCTGGCCAATATTTTCCGCCCATTTATGAACCTACATGATACATCTATCCCTATGCATGATATATGTAAACTGACGAGCCGATTACTATGTATTTTTTCAAACCATGGTCCTTGGGCAATAAAATAAAAATTCCTCATGCAATATACGCGCACCAGGAAATAATATTTTAAAGCTATATTTTCTGAGCAAATTTGTTATCGGCAAATTATTTTTGAAAATTCCATTAATTAGCACTAAGTTTTACAAATAATACTATACAATACATGCATGAAAGATCAAAAGAAAAGAATGAATTCCTTAGCAACGATCATTTATATCCCGTAATAATTCGAACTTTAGAGCAGAGAAGGAGAGTCAGTCCGAGGCAACGGTGGCGATGTGACCAGTTTATTTTCAAAACATTTTCAATCGAGTCCACGCAATTACAAAATGGGGCAAATATGAATGTATGCGCAGGTTCCAAGCGGTAGTACTAATAGTGTAACGTCACAACCAAAACAGTACATCTGTGATCCGTGATTACCTCTTAATTTCATAATGTTTTCAGGGTCACAATCTAAGCCACCATCATCATTGCCTCAGGATGTGTTCACGGTGCTATATCACAGCTATACTTTTCTGTCAATACGGGTAGGATAACCATTTATGACCATCAAGATCAGCGTTTGCTAGACTTATTTTTACTTTCATGCTCGTAGCAGCTAATTCCTCTAGACCAGCGTGTCCCAACTTGGGCCACGCGTAACCAAAGAGGTATGCGCTTCTTGTTCAAAGGGTATGCGAAAAAGAATGAATAATGACGGCATAATTTTAAAAGAATGGGAATTTTATATATTCTAAAAGCATTTATTCTCTATGATAGAAATACAATCATGGGAAAATGGCCGAAATGGGGTACTAATCGAAAGAACGTTGAGCACTGCTAGACTGTGCCCCAGGCAGACCCAGCGCAGCAGCGAAATATGCTTCCGCCTCATTAGAATTTCGTTTCGTAGCCCTAAACAACTGAGCCAGTAGAGTAGGTACCCTAGGCTGGGAACCGCTGGTATAGTTCACCCAATATCTATAGTAGTTGGTTGATTATTTGGGAAGGTGACCCACAACTCAGATCATTTTCGCCATGAAGAACAGATGAGTGGGCTGGTAAAGGAAGGATTAGATGGGAAATAGAGGAAGGGTGCAGATACCCCCTTGTCGGAGTTAGCCTATCTTAATGAAAGGCGCCAAGGGAACCACGGTTTAACGTCCCATCCGACGGACGGAGCACTGTATTTGAAGTGCCCTCCATATGACACTCAAGTAGGTATCGAGATTCCACCGATCTCTGAAGTCGATTTTTAAAAAATCTCCGCCAACTAGGGGATTCAAACTGCAGCCCTCGGGATAAAAAGCTAGTATTATTCCCAATACACACATCCAGCAGCAAATGGTGGAATTTCCAGCTGCTAGATAAGGACCAAGAGCCGGATGCTGGTACGTACTGCCGCAAACGTTACTTGCATTCGTAAAGCGAAGCCGGTACACACCTTGATCACTGCACCAGATGTTTTTCTAATGCTCAAGTGAACAAGCCTTCGCGACACGTGGAGCTAAGCGATGGCCTTTAAAAAAAAAAAACATTTCATAGGAAAACAATGAATCGTATTCCAACAAATCCGACCAGTTTGGAGCTAATTGCTACGATCTCTGGCCAGCTATAATGTCATCGTTAGAATTACACTGTCGTGTTATGATGTAGAATTGCACCTCTATAAACTTCAAATGACTTCTGGAAATGGAATTATGGTTCTATCACATTATTTTACATTTTATTCTTAGTCTTACCGAGTTATTTAAGCATTCATACAGCTGAAACTGAATCTGAAAATATGAATAAACAACTAACGAATTATAAAAGACAAATCGGCAATTTAGTTCCGGCCGATTTGAGCTAATTTGAAATTTTATAATAAAAAATACAAAACCTGAGCGGGAACTGGTGAGATAGTAGTATCTTTACTCCGATACATTTAAAATGTGAACTAGGTTACTTCTAAAAGTTTTTGAAGGATTGGGATGCAAAATCATGATATTTATGCAAAACTCCGTACTTAAAAAAAGGTTTCCGTAACGCAACGGTTTAAAGTCTATCAAACTATTATAAAAACATCATATTACCTCACGAGAACAACAAAAACACAAGCAAAAATACGAATGACATATCAATAAACCTATATCATCAATTGATAATGAAGGCACTGACATAAATGAATCGACTTAGGAGCCTCTTTGCATTTTATTTAGGTTTAAGTTGTGAAATAGTTGTCCCTACACCATTTTAATCCCTGAAACGAAAAAAAATAGCCTTCGTACTCGAATATTTTTCGTGTTTTCTATTCGCGGCAATGGTATATGTAAATGATTCGCGTACTGTAACGTAAAATTTTTGTTAAACACTACTGAACCCGTAAACAATGCAAACTAAAAATTATCATTTTCGGAACTCAATGCTTGAATTAATTACCACAGGAATAATTTTTTAAAGAGTAGTGATTGATATCATTATTTCTTATATCCTACTGTTACTCAACCTAAGTTCGATTACACACACACTTAATGCGGCTTCATTTCCTATTTAGGAAAGGAATTATTTTCTAACTGTGTGAAACATTAGGCATTCTCCGATATGACGAACAGAGATACACGCAATTATGCATTGGATAGCTTAATGCGTGGTTGAATGAAATAACTTCCGCTTTTATGCCTTGCGAAAACAGAGTAAGCAAGATATCTTGCTTGGCAAGAACGAAAATGGTATTCTGCGAACAGATTTCAAGCCACTTCATGATTCTCGAGGTTGCGTAACACCCAAGATTTGTTCCTCCCCGATCATTCATTCGCCATGGATCTCGAAAAACAAGTAGTTTCCATGAGAACGACGCCCTCACAGACATCCGCCGTCCTCTTCTGAGGCACTCCGACGGCCATCGTTTACATACGGACCCACTTGACCTTCCACTTTCCTTCCGAGAGTTAACTAGCGATGGGAGTGCAACGAAGTAGGAGTTAATTCACTCGCACTGATATCTTCGATGTATTCCAAACAAAGTTACACACCCACGGTTTAGTAATCGCATCCTAACTACTTGGAAAATCCAGTAGTAAAATTTGATTGGAGGCAAAAAATTGAGTACGGAATACACTAATGATGAAAATGAGTAATTTTTGTATGGTTACCAAAAATACCGACCAACAGGCACACTGTCGATTCGAGTCTCACAGATAAAACTTAAATTCTCAATTTAAGAGGGGACTGGTATCAGGTACTGATCATTCATCGCATGCTCTTAGAAGTTAAAAACCATTATTTATGTGACGAAACAGAACTATCAGCTATATCGTACATCACTTAATTTTTTTCTAGTCTTCAGAGCAGAGAATCGATGCTATTACGCGAGCAGCGGTAATGTTCAGTGGGTAAAGAGAATTCAATCACTGATTTTCTCTCCTAAGCCTGAAACTCGGCAAAACGAACCCCATTTCACTGCAGGTGCCTAAGGTGGTCTGCAGGAAATTGTAAGTATATCGCTAAGGGAGTAGTACCTACCACCAGCAACGGATGGGAAGGTTTAAGAGGAACGCAATAATTAGAGCTGAATTTCCAGCTGAGACGTGGTTGTATCAACACGGAGAAGAAAACTATAAGCGATGGTATACAGCTGTATCACATATAAATATGACAAAATGATAAACCTAGTTAATAATAAAAGGGCCCTTAGAGGAGAGAGAAAACGGTGAGGACTAAGGAAGGTACACGACGGAGAGGGAATCTGATTGGACAATTTTTTAAGTTCAGCATTAAATCGTGTTGGCAAGAAACAATTTGACAAAGAATAATAAACAAAAATATTGGCAAAAAATAAAAACAAACATATTGGCAAAATATATATAATTTAGAGGAGAATTGCGCAGTGTCTGGTGGGTGAATGCACGCATTAAAATAGATACCAAAGAAACGTATTATAGAAGACTACTAACATAAGAGATCAGTTACTAGAAAAATATTAATATAAGAAGATGAAAATGTATACTGTGATTCCCTCTTAGGAATGACCTACCTGCCATGATTATCGCATTTTTCATATGATATGCGAAATGACAAATGCCTATAACGGCAAAAAATGAATTATCACATTCATCGGACAACGATAAGAAAGGCATCGGAGGAAACAAAACATCTTAGGTCCATTTAAAATTGAAGTTAAATTTTTAATTTACATGATCAAATTAGGAATAATTTCAGAAGAAGACGATTCGATGACATGAAGTGGTTTTTAAAATGATGCAATAAAAAAATGCCTGCCTATTTTCTGAACAAATTTAAAAATATCAGGGGACTAACAAGAAAACTGAGGAGGGGACAGCATATTTTCTCTTCCGCAACTCCGAAGGTTTCGAGGACTTCCAGGAAGAGTGCGCTCCCTCGGTAATGATTTCATTTTTATTTTTTTAAGGCCGAAACAAAGTGGAATGCTCAAGGAGTGTAATATTCTCCAGTCGGTTGCACTGTGCCCGAGGGTATGATAATACTCAAGTTTGCTCAGAGACTTGAACTCCTTGATGATTTAAACATTTCTCAGAATCACACAGTGAGGCAGAGAGACGTAATTGCAAAATTATGCCCAATCGACGGAGAGGAAAGCTCACAGCTCAGGAGGGGGCTGATGGTTACTCGATAATGGACGGTGATCAAATTGCTACAAAAATGTTTACCTATGCAAATGAAAACTCATCCTACGGACACGCGCTCCTACTTATTAAGTCACATTCTTTTACTTTTTTCTCATTTGCGCCCGAAGGAATGTGAATGATGGAAAAATTCAGCGAAAAAAATAGACAACAAACAAGCGATAACGCATTTCCAGTGTTGCTGAATAGTCGTCCTTCCACACGTTTTCCTCCCATAAAGCTCTCCGTGAGCTAATGGTGAAGAAATGTTTTGTTTGCCCATCGATATCGCAAACACCACGAGCGTTTGCGAAACTAGCCATGCTTTTATGGACCTCAACATTTTTGTCACCTGAAAGCCTGAGTGCAAATAAAACGGGCGTTAATGTGAAGCTTGCTGGGCGTAAAGTAATTTTTCTTTGATCCGATGAGTATTTTTTTTTAAGTCGAAAACAAATAAGCAGCCCTACATCTGCCTGGATACCAGGCATACCAAATTTTCAATGTGCTAAATTGTTAGTGCATATATATCCTCGTAAACGTTCATTCCACATTCGTAGAGTATTGAGTCAACGGTGGGCACAATTGCACATTCGAAATGTAGGATTTACACGAGAAGAAAAATCCACTCAAAGAGGACATGGCCATCTAATTGTAGGTAAGAAATAATTCATAAGGGCACACTTTCGACGTACGAGACATGGATGGTAGAGCGGAAGGAGAAAACCAGAAACGGACGAGAGAAAAATAGAAAAAATGAAAATTGATCTCTAAGCACAACAAATAAACGGGTGCAGTCCCTAATGAATAAGTAACGTAGCCCTGCAAAGGCAGATCTAAAATATTCCCCGAGGAAAAGCACGCGCGCTACCACATCGCAGTCGCGAGATGTAACGCGCGGAATTTTTCGGGCACGCCCAAAATGGATGTGTCCCCGAGAGCCCTGCTCCGCGCGTGCGCGCGCGGTGCTAACAAGGCCATTTTCACATCGAAATTTTGGACCCAATCGTACGAGACCACAATTATTTAAATTGAGTGATTATTCATTAAGTTATAGAGTAGGTATGATCACCCTCCCAACGTTACACCGCCGTCCTATTAATCCATTGTAAAACTGATTTTAAAGACACATCCACGTAACAAAACAGAAAAAATATGCAATTGAATTATGTACATTTCAGAGCAAAAGCACGATGCAGCTGGTGTATCTAACAGCTAAGTAACTCCAATACTCCAGTATAAAATGCCAAACAAAATGTGTATGGATATATTTACTCCTGCGGTATCGCCGATTGCCCTAAGACTTATTGTTAGATAACGCCTCTCAAATTAGACGGTCCCTCTCGTCATCAAAAATCAATGCTTGATGGCAGATTCTAATTGACGGAGTTGGGTATGATACTACAAAATGAAAGGTAACGAGAGAAGGGAATACCGACCTCGACGGTTTCAAAAATGTCCGACTGATACAAAACGCTGCGAGTGAATGATACAATTCAATGAATTATTGATTCATTGACTGAATGGAAAGATTCCTTTTTCTTTCTAAGCTATTTCCGGGCGACCCTGGAGCTCTGCAAGTAGACCACATTTTGCGAGTTTAAGGAGCTATTACTCTGGCATGAGCGTTTTGTAACCGTAAGTTAAAGCAGCTAGGCTCTCTCTTAATGAAGGCAGCCAAAGTACATAGCTTAAACTTATCAGTATAGAACCTTAAGTCATCCAATAGTATCAATAAGCTTCGAAATTAAATATTACTGCGTAGATAACATTGTACAAAAATGCAGAAAAAAAGCCAACGATTTGCAGAGGAGACTGAAATAGATGTCTTTCGCACTATACCCATCACAAGCGAAATTCACCCCTCCAAAAATAGGTAAATGGGAAATTGCTTACCAATAAAAAGATGCCATTGGACCTAATATAAATACATCGTATCCAAAAAATCAAATAATCTGGCTGCAGCTAGGAGTGCTCATAGGCATAACTCAGGTTTGTACCCAGGGCATGTTGGTTAGTTGTCGGATGCGACATTAATTGAGCGACATAAATTCGCTTCAAATCGAACAATCGCTTTATATTTCAACATCCCCCGACGCAGCTCGGTCTTTTAATCAGGAATATAGCTTAGAGCAACAGGGTTGTGTATTGCATAAAATAGTGTTTGGGTTTTTCTGTGATTGTTTAGCATTGAATAATGTAGAATTTGATATTATAAAGAAGCTATGGAAGCCTCCATTTTAATGAAACTTGTTTTTTTTTAACAATCGTGTCACTGGAAATATTTTCCAGTACTTGTTTTTCCGGTTTTTTCCCTTTCATCGTGTTTTTGCGTAGAAAACTCAAGAGCCTGGAGAGAAGAAGCGGAAGTACGTTTTAAAAAAAATCTAACATTGTTCAGAGCAGGTTATCTTCTATGATACGGAATTTTCTCACCAGTCCTGTCATTACGGAACCGATGTCCTCAAGGGATAGGAATAGAGCACTGGATTAAGTACCTGCTGGCTTCCAATTTTGAGGGTCAAATCTCGGCAGGTGCGGAGATTTTAAGTGGGATACCGATCCGTAATTGGGTGCTGTGTCAAGGACACCTAGAGGGTAGAACTCCGTCAGCTGAATGGCAGGTTAAGCCGTGGACCCCTTAACCCCTTTCACTAATAGAGGCTAATGCCTTAACCCCTTTCACTAATAGAGGCTAATGCCGACGCCTGAAAGTACCACCCTTCCTCCATTCCCTCAGACATAATCCATAACTTACCAACGTATCCTCAACGACGCAAATGACCTCAGCTGTTGGTCATCTCCCCAAATAATCCAGCAACGAATATCCTCTCGTACTCACATGTATCGAGTCAATATAACCCATACGATATGACCGTCCATCGATGACTAATTTAACGCTACGTGGAAATGAACGTACGATCACGTATCGAGGAAGAATGAAGGGATTGATGATTCAATCAGGGAAAATATATAAACGTTTTCGAGAATTTTTCTAGCTTCAAGGCCGAGTTGGCCGGAGCTGAAGAGTATCCGGACCACTCTTCGTCTGGGAACGCAATTGGAGACCTCGACTCGCTCGCAGCGTCGCACGGAGGAGGAATGAGACGAGGAGCGCTTGGCATTCACGATGGAGCACCATGATCACCATGATTCATTCACGTCACTCATTAACGACGACGTGTCTCACCACTTCCGACGAATGGACTGGGATCCCGGACGACAAGACGAGGAGTGTGGGGGGTAGGGGAGGAATAATTCCTGCGGGAAACATCAGCTCACTCCTCACACACCCCTTCGCCTCTCCCTCCTTCCTCGCGCATCGAACATGAGCAACCATTAAATCAAGGTAGATGAGCTCTACGGCCTCTATAGATTAAACAGATAAAATATTTCTCCAATGGCCGTAAAATATATGCACCACTCGTCAAAAAATTAAATACTTACTGTGTTGGTTTGCGGGAATGAGGTTCCACAACAGGGACCAACCACAGCCTCTCCACCAGAATACCCTCCTGTGGTAGTTTACGGGAAAATAATTTCCTCGCCAGGGACTACCACAGACACACACACACAACCCAATTGGAATCCTTTGTAGGCTAATGAGACCTAGCTCAGGATTCCTGGGTTATAATCTGGGATCCTTCGGAGAGCTGTAGTGACTCTACTAAGGCTGCCAAGTTATTTACACAACCACACACGCAATCACACAAAACACTCACTCACACACACAGCAGGGCCCCAGATTTCTGGGAGAACAGCTCAAAAAGAGCGTTGTCAAATAGAAAAACAACAAACAGGGAACGAGGGTGAAATTCGTATACGCGTATTTCGACCACAAAGTGGTCCACTTCAGCGACCTGAAGGGAAAAACACTAGCAACACGAGGTTGAAAGTGAATGAAGAGGAGGACAAACCTAGAATAAATAGGGAAGGGACAAAAGGGTTAGGAAGCGGGGGGGGGGGGTAAATTGGTAACGGCTAAAAGGTCATTGGTGAGCAGTGGGAATGTGGGTGAAGTGGAGAGTGGGGGAGGCGAGGAGGGGTGGGAGAAAGGGAGCCAATGGCCAATAGATGTGGTAGTGAAGGAACGTAACCGTTGAAGTAAGGAAGGGGGGTGGGAGTCATGGTGACCGTTGGCGGGAAGGGGGGGTGGAAGCTAATGACCGTTGTAGTGAGTCAAGAGGGGGGGGAAGGGGAAACAAAACAAACTGACCGTTGAAGTGAAGCGTGGGGATTTTTAATTTAATGAGCAACCATATTGCTGTTCGATTTTGAAGAATGATTTGCACTGAAGCTAGTGAGACTTGAACCCTATTTTTCCTGACATTTGTTCCAGCACATTCACCGGCCGCGGTATGTTCGATCAGGTTCGATTTCGGTCATGGATTGACTTTGCCTTTCAATTCGGATCTGAGATTAGACGGTACGATTTAGCCATTACAGTTGGAGCAACTAAATACCCAAGTTTACAGCAACACAAACGGTTAGTTAATCATTTGAGAAACTGCCTAATAAGGATCTCTGACTTAAACAATATGAATAAACTAAACAGATTAATATTGCTACTTTTACCACGTTGACAAATAAAAAGCACTTTGTGCCAGGTACAACGTTTTTTGTTTTTTTTTCCCAACCAATTTCGACGGCTTACAACGCCATTTTCAAGGCAATTACACAGAACACTTCAAGACCCTTATAAACTATGGTATGTATAAGGGGTCGTGCATAAATTACGTTAACAATTCAGGGGGGGAATGGGGTCGCCTTAAAACCTACGGCGGGTAACGAGGGGGAGGGTTCGCTCAAAGTAACGTAGCTGTTACCATGCGCCTATTTACGACTCTTACTCGTCAAAATCGCGTCGACAACACTACAGAGTTTAACATGAGGAAGGGCGCGCGGGGTGTTTCTTACACCCTAAGCTTCTACTTTAACTCAATATAACTGAACCATTGCCTCTAGAATGTTACAAGTCTTCATTCCATTAAATTGCTTGTATTTTAACCTTCTCGTGGGTTGAATAGGGACTTCGTGACAACACTTTTCAAGGCAGCAGTCAGAAATGTGGGGAGGAGAGAGAACAAAGTAGATGAGCACAGTACATTGCACCGTGATTCATGGTTAATTTTTAGAATTTAAAAATTAATATTACTTGTTCCAACTGAGATTAGATAGTTCTATATTATATAGTTTGGCTACTTTGTCTTATTTCAACCTATTCCTAAAAATAAACTCACTCAATAATTTAGAAAACATTTTTGAATTGCAAATTTCATTTGTAGAGACAACGTTACATGTCGAGTGGGGGGGGGGAAATACTACGGATGTCATCGAGAGGGAGGGTGTAAAAAAATCACCGAAAACGGTAACGTAGTTTATGCACGCCCCTTAAGGGCTTGTAAAATTTTCTGTATAAGTGCCATGAAAATGAACTGCACGCTGTCAAAAGTGATTTGTAAACAAAATATAAATGTGCAAAAACCCAAACTCAATTGAATGATTCAAGCAAAAAAAGGATGAAGTGCGATTGTAGACCCCGCAAACGTGGAGGGATTACAGGTTTATTATTATTTACACCGAGTAACCTTCATTATCGTCGGAGCAACACGAAATCCTTCAAGTTGCTATCCTTAGCGCGGAGCCGGGGACCACCTGCGTGCGGGAGCCAGCCTCATCTGCATTCTGCAAGCCCTCAGAGAGAACGGCTTCCCGTTTAAACATGCCAAACACCTTCCCGTCCAACATGGGAAGCTCTTGTTTAGCGTGAGGAAAATGCCTCGGCGCCACTTACTCGAGAAGATTATCGAGTTCCCTCCGATGCAAAGTCTTTCCAGAAAGCTAAAACCAACGGACAGACACGACAAACTCCACAGGTAGCAATACCAAACCACACACATTGGTATAACAAACTCCGAAGGCGTACTTCAATTAATGATTATTTGGAGCTATTTATGACAGATGAGATTCATAAGCGTTTTACGGCTGGTATAACCGGCCGCTGTGTTTTCCCGGTTCTTTACTCATTTGTGTGACTGACACGGCAATAAAAGTAGATGCTCTGACAAGAATAAAAAAAAGTGTCACGATTTGGAAGGCATAAAACACAGTGGCCATATATATGGATTTTTCTTTCAAGCCAGTTTGGCAACTTTCTTACCCTGGTTGTGAGAAACATACTTGACCCGTAAAAAACGGACTCTTAATAAAAGAATCAGACAATATAGCGTGCCAACTGCGACAGCTAGGCAGGTAACGCGCCGGCCTGTCAAACTATGGAATCCCGTCGAGGAAATGGATGATAAATAAAAACGTTTATTGTCGTAGACCCTTATCGGTCTTATGATGTCTTCGATCAATTTAATATCAGTTCTGAGTTAAATCGATTACCGTTATCAAATTATCGCTAACGTCAGAGTGAAGTTTTACACAGTTATAAACTGACAAAGAAACTATCAGAATTGTCCACCATATCCATTGAAATGAAGAAGCATTCGTCCACCGCATGTTTCTCTAAAAGGTTCCTCCTATGAGTCCAGTCCTTTCAACGATGGCAAATCACGTAAGGTACTCCATAATTTCCACGCAGAAATTTCAAGAGACAATGGATACTGGAGTTTTCTTGAGGATCCATTTCCTCTTCAACGAAGATGTACTTTTCTTTCATACACTTGATTTAATTAATCAGCCTTTTCCAACGCTAAATATGAAGAGCCGCATGCATCAGTTTCGTTGACAATATTCCTGATAAGATGTGATGAATGTTCGGCTACTCACTCGGATTCTTCGATACGCTCTCTACAACATTGACATTGACAACATTGACATCTCAATTGAGTTTATTGCAATGCGATACCGACGTTCCAAATGAAATCGAAACAAGAAGGAGATAAACCTCTTGTCCCTTCAACAATTCTTTTCCCCTCATGCCATAAACTTCTATGACTGAAATTTACCTCTTTCGCGAAAGCATTTCCATAGTGGAGGACAAATAGGACGGATTTGCAGGTCTTTTACCATAAAAATTCAAACTGATTAAGACACTTCGACTCAAATATAATACTTCAGGAGTAGAGTAACCACTTGGCTAGGATTAATAAGCACTAAAAATCACAAATGTGATGCCTTGATTATTTTAATACGCATGTAACTTCATTACAAAGTCCAATAAATTAAAAAGTAGCGTCAGAGCACAAAGCTGTGCTCTGAATAGCAGAAAACTGGATAAAAACATCGGGTCACCTCACTGGCATGGTTAAGCATTGGATTGATACGTGCGGATAAATTTTTTTTAGCCCCGAATTTTCTAGCCTTTCTCAAAACAAGGCCTAATTAGACTAGCATCTATTAGAGAAGAGGCAAAAGTAAAGCTAAATAACCAATCAATCAATCAATAATCAAAATACACCCTATGGATCCAGACTTTACTTTATGGAAGTATATAGTATCCATACCAAATAAAATACTTTGAACTTTTCCACAGAATTTATTCACGGTGCAACGCGTTTCACCGAAATACAAAAATCTTCGTACAAATACCTGATGATGCCTTAGATCGGCGAAACGCGTTGTACCGTTAATAAATTCTGTGTAAAAGTATAAAGTATATTTTTTTAATGTGGATAAATAATCGAAACTGCCGATGTGCATCGTGTAACCTAAAAATCTTGCAATTCAATTGAAATTCTTTCAATATTTATTAGCTATCAATTCACAAACATTTAATGGGGGATTGACAATTTTCACGGAATTTGAAATGAAGCTATCTCTGCGGCGGAGCTTGACTCTTCAACCGTGAGCACAATAGCATTCCACTTTTAGAGGGAGAGCCTAAAAGGATGCTGGCCTACAACGACACTGGAAGATTCTCGGAAAAGCCCTTCGAGCGTATCACAATAATCCCTCGGCATAAATGCTTGTGTCAATAGTCCAATTCACAGATAAATGAGGCTACATTGAAATTTTCATCACCGAGTTTCACAACGCGATAGCCCTGGCAGGTTTGAATTGAGTCATTCTGCAACGATGGCGGAACTTCATATGACTTCGGTGATGTCCACCTGCTGTAAGTCTTACACAGTCTATCATTGTCCCTTCACATTGGTATTCCCTACCGTCAGGGTAGTAGCAGCAACGTCTGTTAAAGGTAAACCAGATTCCAAGGCGCACACAGGGGTTGGGCGTGCATTATAAAGAGGCACGAGAGAGAGAGAGCCGATTCAACGTTGGAACAACGAGAAACGAAATCGTAGATTGAAGAAATTTTCAAAATAGGTACATATTTATAAAATTATTTCATCTACGTGAGTTTCTCATTATCAAAATTCTGTCAATTAATAAGGGCTACATGCAACTAATGTCATTTGAACGACGAGGGATTTCGAATCAAGGACTGAGTAAATTAGTGATCGCTAGACATGCTAATAAGTATTTACACGCAACTAGCCAAGGTCGGTGATCACGATAGAAATAAGGCATTTGTTTCTCCCCGAATAAGCCAAGGAATTTAGTCGTATGCAAGGGAGTCACAAGAAAGAATAACGGTTTTTTTCATATTTCAAACCAAATAATGGACACCTTGAAAGACAAAGGGCATGATTAGCTCTAATTTGGAAGAGTTATCACTGAAAGTAGAATAATTTATGTGGCACATAAAACTTTGTTCACAAAGTGTCTTTATTTTCTGTGCCACTAAAATTAAAGGTTAACTGAATAAGTTTTCCCCTTAAAAAGGCCACACAATTCATACTTCCAATGCCAAAACATAAGCTTTAATATTACCTTCATCTTCATCTAAACCCGATAAACATTTTAAATCATATTTTCGACACTTTTATCAACTAACAAAATATATTATGGCAGAGTTTGAGCAGGTTAAGCATGAAATTAACCAGCGCTCAGTCAAATATCATTGGCAAGTATACAGGTTTGACCTTAATATGAAAGATTTCCTCACTTTTCACAGAAAGTTTGAGATGGGCTGAACTTAAGACGAGTGAATATGAGTTCCGTTGCGATTATGCCAAAGCTGAGTTTTCCCATTCATAGCAGTAACATATTATACTCGCGAAAAATTTCCCAGCTGTAATAAATACTCGGGACGGCAGCATTTCAATGATCTCCGAGAGAAATAATTCAGTTTTACTAACCACGTTACGTGATTTTTATGATGGCAATTGCACAAATTCAAGAGCCGCGGGGAATTTAATATGATACACCGTATAAATATGTCGCAGGCGTTTATAATACATGCAAATCTGCTACCGATTATAACCTCTTTAGTAAACAAAGAACTAACTCACGTTAGCATATTTTTGAGGGTCACTTTCGTTTGGGTGGATCAACTATTGATGTTTTTTTTTAAATCACCGGCAAAAGGCCTTTTCACTAACGGTAGTTCTTTACGCGGGCCGTAACGAAGAGGGGACGTTGAGACGTCTTGGGGACGTCAAGAGCACGACGGAGAAAATATTCCGAATGCCTTCGAGAGAGAAGAGACAGCACGAGCGTGAAATTCAAGATGAGATGAGATAAAGTATGTAGAGTGCGTGTGAGTGAGAGGGAGAGACGCTGCGCTCACCGAGGGTAAAGATTTTGGAGAGATTACGTGAAGCTGGGAAAAAGAGAGAAAAAAGAACGAGTGTGAGGATGTTCAAGCATTCACGCGAGCACTAAAGTCTCTCCCGCTCGGGGCTGTTTGTTTACCCGCGTCTCCAACCGTGAGGCGGTGGCACCACCTCAATCATACAACTCGCCTAGCTCCTTCCCTCCCCCTTACATCTTTCATCTTCCCCTCCCCACGAAAAACCTTCCTCTCGGTTCCGGAAAACCTTCATTGTTTCCACCTCGCTCCGGTGCACGCCTATTCTCGCTGGCGACATCCTAGTTCGTGTTTGTCTTTATAACAGAGTATCTCTTCTTCACCAAATCTGTGGGGTATTCATTCATCCCGCCCCTTCGCCAAGCTAGAGGCGGCAATGGTAGGTAGAAGAGGGTGAGAGATAAGACAACGCCGAGGAAGACAGAGAAAAGTAAGCCTCTCTCTCTCTCTATCCTTCGCATGCAAGCGCTTCGTTCCGTTCGCTTTGCGTCTTAGGGGATATATAATAACCCTTTCCCCTTCTTCGACGAGACCAACTTTTCAAAAAGCGACCCTACCGCCCGTGCTTGCTTTCAGCGGAGGCGGCCAAGCATGACCGACCGCATTGCTTTTATGAGTTATCATTGGCACCGCGTGCGGGAGAGAGAAAGAGGGCATTCGAATTTCTCCGTTTATTCTTCGCTTCGTTACGAGTCGGGCCACCAAGGAAGCAGTCGAAGAACGAAAAATATGGTAATGTCGAGAACCAAGAGTTGCCTATAACGTTACCAGAGATTTGTTTCTCAAAACTGTAATTTGCTATATAACTTCGGTTAACATGGTCTTAGTGATCCTTCAGTTGATGATAAAACTGTCACAACACTTTTTACGTCTGCAATTCACACGTGGTATATCATAAAAATATCAAGACGGATTTTAGCTGCCTGTTAGATTCGTTGGTAACTTTGAGAAACCAACAACTGAAATCATACCATATCCCGTCAAACTGAAGCCCTTATGTAATCATTGTCAGTCCTATTCCACAATTCCAACTACTGCGTAATAGAGACTAAATTCAGATGTAGTAATTTTCATAACTCATCACATGTAATTATTATTTTAATGTAATTTTTTTGCTCCTTTCATAATCCCTCCTAGTTTTTTGTGCAATGAAGGTCTTGAAAGTGAATGGAAAAAATGTGTTCCTGTATCCTAGGTAATTTTCCTTGAAATTATCCTTCACTATAATTCATTAATTAATCGATACAATTCGTCCACCACCACATTTGACCACCATCTTAAATAAGAAAAAAGAGTGGTGCCAAATTTTTTTTTAGGAAGGGGGGATGAAAACGTAGTTCTGAATTAATAAATACGCACTGCTCTGGGCATTTCCTTGATGAAAATTCTTACTTTCAGCAAAAATAAGAATCAGATTTTTAGAAACAACCAACCAATCCTGTTTCATTCTTTATGATGAACATATCTCTTAATTACCACTTATGATTAATGATATTGCTTAGTACTTTTCTGCGAAATTGTTATTGTATGACCAAGAGCCTAAAAATGGACGCACTTGAGCAAATATAAATTATCAGCCAATCCAATAACCTTTGTAATGAATTATTATTTCCGTATCCCTCCCCACTCCTTTCCGATAAGTTTAACCTTTCCCGCCTCAACAGCCCTTAATCAACAAGTTTTTTTCTTCCTCAACCCTTCCCGAATATTTGTTTTTTCCCCTCCTCCCCCGTAACTACAACAACAATTAACACAAATAACAAACTTCTGTACCTGACGATGCCGTAAATCGGTGAAACGCTAACTGTAGTACTAAGTGTTATCATTAATCATGACTACTAATATAATAAACTTCTACGAAGTGAAGCCTGCCACTGTCAAATTGACTTCTTAGTTGTTCTAGCAGAAAGGCGATGCAACTCATTATGGAAACATAGAATCATTCTTATAGGCAGGGCCCGCTTGAGACAAAATTTTCACCCGGGCGAGAGAGTATTCCGGCGCCCCCACCCCCCTACCGTCTATCAAACCTATTCACCAGTTAAACGTTGTAGTAAAAAAATATTTTATCACAATCACGGCGCCCCTTCGTTTGCGGCGCCCCGGGCAGTCGCCTGTGTCGCCCGGGCCTGCTTATAGGACCATTAAACTAGCCTTAATGCCGGGCATTGTTTCATTCGTGATAGGATACCAGCTCCCCCTTCCTGAAGAAAAATATTGGGAGAGAAATATGTAAGAATTCAACTGGGCAAAACCGTTAATTACGGGTACACACCAGAATATTTTTACTTTTCAGTCAGTCAAAAGAATTTATGATTCTGTAACTCCAACTGTTAGCCACTATCACAGCAGGCATATGCCTAAAAAATGAACGCTCAATCCCATTGAATATGTAGTGAGATGCGGAGGTTCAAGGTGCCGTAATGAAAGTTACTAAATACATTACATGGACCAATTGGATCGAGTTAGAGAAATTAATATAACATATACAGGCGTCAACATTTTCCAGCATTGCATTTGCTCAAGCTTATAGTATAAACTCGCCGTTAAGCTTTTGTAGACATCATGCTTGAAGACAAGATATAGAAATGTTTCTACCTACATAAATAAAATTCTCTGGATGAGCTCACGGAGAAGAAGTACACACCGCTGTCTTTATAGTTAACTATAGGCGATATACTATCACATAGAATGAATATTTTGATACAGCTGCCAATGCCCTTAGGATAGGAATATTATACAGTAATCTACCCACGCAAGGGATATAATCTCACGCTGCTCGCACATGAAAATTCTCTAGACATGAAAGAAGAGTTATAAACATGATTAGGTAGCGCATAGGGCAGCTGTATTTGGAAATGAAAAAAGTAAATGGTCACCTTATGCCCGCCTCGAAGGTTGAAAGAATCGTTAGAGCAGTTATAGATAATGCTTTCCGCATCCTTTCCCCCTAGAAATTTCCATGAAAAACACTGGTTTCAAAGGAAAATGATAAATGGTTTTAAGGTATGGAAATGGGGACTGAGAACAAGTAGAGAACTTGAGTATAGGCTGGGGAAAAGAATAATGAAACTAGGAGATGCATGCGCCCGTGGAGCCAATTTTGGTAATATGACGACCCTTTTGAATCACTGGTTGGTCTCAGAGTACTATTTTTTTACGACTGCGCGTGCAATTTTAAATTGAGCAATACGACACAGTGTCGAGTAAACCCACCAGCACAGGTCAGCCCAGCATTATTGGTTATCGCGTCATTCTATGGCTTTGGCTTCTTGTTAAGGAACAGTAAGTGGGCGTGGAAGCCTCATCTCAATGGTGCCTGGTGAATTTTCCAGACCCGTAATTCATTCAAAGCCCACGCATAATTTATGCAACATCCGATGGCATGCGGAGGAATGAAAATTGAAGTGAACGCGACCGCCGGGTTTGAAGTCTTAAGGAGTGAGTTGAACCATCCGCGACTGGGATTTTCGGTATGGTGGGAAAGAAGGGAAATATATAGACGCATCGCTTACAATTTCCCCGTCTACAAACAATAGTTAAGAACATGTTTAAATACGACCCATAGTTAACAGTGAGAGCTTTCCATTCGAGGTGTTGGTGTTTGCCCAGATCGGAACGAATTTGCGAAGGTTTTCATATAGATTTACGGAATTGATTCGATACATTAAGGCCCAACAACCAAATAACTAATCGTACGAATTTGCATATTTTCTTTTTCCGCGAAACGACCTCTGACGTCATTACATTCATCGATCAAAGGCCCGTGGTTCGATTACGGTGAAGACGGATATTTCTTCAAAGGATGTTTTAAATCTTTATACTGTTGTATTTCCGGCAGAAGTGAATATCTTCACAAAAGGATGCCTTTTTAAGGCATCTTTTAGAATGTATAGTGAAGAAGAGTGAAGAAGCGATGGATGAAATGACGTCACGGCCGTCATGGTAAGGTTGCCCGTCCATTCAACTTTAGACTTCTATATCTCTGGCAATTTTCGGAATCTTTGAGATGATTTGCAAATGATCATTTGTCATGGTCCCCTGCACAATAAAGTACGAGGTGCATTCAAGTTATAACACCTCCAATTTTTTTTCTCAAAAACTAATCACACGTAAACTGTGAAAATTATGTCTCTTCTTGTCGTAATCTTCCTGCAGCTGTACACATTTTTCAAAACGACGACACCATGCTTCCATGGCCGCTACGAACGCTTCTTTAGGAGTCTGCTTTGACCATTGGAAAATTGCTATTGCAATAGCGGTGCGGCTAGTGAATTTCATTTCCGCAATCGCGTCTCTGGTGGCCCTTCCCTTCCTGAACCCAAATTGGTCATCGCCTGAATAGTAGTTTGCTCTGCTCTCAAACCTTCTATTTATTATTCTGAGTAAAACTTTTACCGCGTGCGAAATTCAACTGATTGTTCTATACTCCTCGCATTCGGATGCATTCTTCTTCTTCTTCGGGATAGGTATGAATACTGTTTTCACTAAATCCTCTGGCCATACTCCTTCCTCGTCGATCCTGTGAATAAGTTCGAAAAAAGGATTCTCTCCCCTTACTACCTAGATTCTTCAGTAGTTCCGAAGGTAGGATATCGGTTCCCACGGCTTTTCTACCCTTCATCTCTCTTAATGCCCTCGCTATTTCGCTGTCAAGTAACTCTGCTCCGAGGTTATCCTTATCTATTGATCCTTAATCCTCTAGATCTAGGCTCAAGGGTCTATTCTCGCTGTCATATAGCTCCTCTACGTATTCTCTCCTGGATATCTTCCTGTTCGATTAATATCTTCCCTGTTTTGTCCTTAACTTTTGATATCGTTTGTCCTCTCTTACCACCCAATAAAATTTTCACTTTGGCGTACAAAGCGCCCACTTCCCCCTCCTCCTGCAGTTTTTCCATTTCCTCGCATTGCCCCTTTCACCAGTTTTCTTTTGCCCAATTAGTCACTCGCCAAAGTTAATTATTCAATTCCTTGTACTTCCTCTTGCCTACATCGGTGTTGACGTTTTTCCATATCCTTCTCTCCTCCATTTTCTTAATCATTTCTTCCGTAACCCACTGCTCCTTAACCCTCATCTTTTCCACGGTTCCTATTGTTTTCTCTGCCACTCCTGCAATGCCCGTTTTTATAATCTCCCATCCTCTCTCTATTGTTCCCATCCGCTTTGCTTCACCTATGTTTTTTTCTACCAGCTCTTGGTATTCACTCCTTTTCAATCCTTTCAATGCTTCAAGTTTCCACCTCTTTATCTTCCTACCTTTATAAAGCCTTTTTAATCTAACTTCACACTTTATTATCACCAAGTTATGATCGGAGTCCGCATCCGCCACTGGATAGCTACGCGAGTTCTTTACACTGTTCCTAAATCTCTGCCTTACCATTATATAATCAATTTGGTATCTCCCAGTAACACCGGGCATTTTCCATGTGTACCTACGCCGGGGGTGATGTTTAAACCAAGTGTTTGTCACTACTAATTTATTCCTTCTATAAAATTCAACTGCCTTTTCACCGCGTTCATTTCTTCTTCCTAGCCCAAACCCCTTCCCCCACCATTGCATTCCAGTCACCCATCACTATCAGGTTTTTCTTTCCCGGCTCTTCTCTAATTATTTCTTCTACTTGCTCGTACACCTCTTCCTCCTTATGGTTGCATGTAGGCATGTATACCTGGACCAGTATGAAATTCGTCGGGCGTGCTTTTATTTCTACCTCTAGTATCCTGTCGCTCACCTGTTCAATGTTTACCACCCTAAACCCCAATTTTGTGTTCAGTACCATACCTACCCCACGTTGACTCTCATCTCCACCACTATAGATTACCCTGTAGCTATCGCTACAATAGTCCCCGCTATCCTTCCATCTCACCTCGCACAATCCCAAAGCATCTATTTTTCCTTTTTCCATTTCCCGTTTAATATTTTCAAGCTTCCCGGCCCTCATCATGCTCCTTACGTTCCAAGTTCCTATTTTTACCGAAATTTTGACCTGATGAAATGAGAGAAAACAATGCTGTTTTTTTTCATTCACTAAGACCGCATGATAATTTTGACGAAGAGAAATCTTTCTTAACCCCGCCACCGAGGATCAACTTCTTTCACCTTCTGTTTAACTCATTGAAGGTTCGCAGCTCTGTGAAAAGCAGTGATTTCGTGAATGATGAATGTGGAGGAAACAAGCGGACGATTTGGCGAACTAACGATCACGATTTCTCTCGAAGAACCTCCGATCACAATTGAGCAGGCTCGCCGTGAATGGGGAAAAAATGAAAAAATACACCATAATTGAAACGTCAAAAGCGAAGGAATAGCAGGGTAGATGTCTTCCTATACACCCAATTTCGTGAAGACCGCGGATTATCGATTGGCCGCAGCCAATAATTTGGAGAACATCGCCCCACGCATAATCGCCTAATCTGAATGGATCACGATAAAAAAACAACCTTGAAGCTGGCGAAATGAATAGACTTTTCGAGGGCCCGCGACAAAATTATGCAATTAATACCGCGGGTAATTTTCTTAGCACTGTAAGGTATCGGGTGGGCCACTATTTACCCAACCCTTTCATTCCAAGAGAGGGTAAATTAAATATGTTATTTGAGGAGGCAACCGACAAATGAGACTATTTCCTCCATTAAGGATAGTTGGGTTGGCTGGTTAGAAAAGGATTATTCGGGGAATGGAGGAAGTGCGGAGAGAAACCCGGCTTCGACATTCGGATGGGTGCTCGGGGCCGACTGTTCAAGGTCGGTCTCATCCTGCGGACGGAGCACAACACTTGATGCATTCCTCACAGAGCACTTAAGTAGGGGTCAGGATTGCACCAATAATATCCAATTCACCACTCAAACCTGGTCCCCCTCTCACAAAAAATATATGTAATTAATACCGCGAGTAATTGCTGGTTGGTTGAAACTAGGGATAGCGATCGACAGCTGAGGTCATTTGGGCAATCAAGGTTACCTGTCGCTGGGTTTCATTCAGGCTTGCTACAGGCCTGGAATACCTGGAAAAATCATGGAAATTGAAAACGGACTGGGAAAACCTGGAAAAGTCATGAAAAATGATAAATTAGTCCGAAAATTTGATTTTCAAAGCCAAAACATGATTGTTTTTATTAAGTGAGGAGCACAATTTTAGGCACTGTCTGTTAGTGTGTGGACCTAGGGTTTTTAGAACCTTTCCTGGATGAGGAAGTTAGCTCTTATTTGTTCTTTATCAAGTAATTATGCCCCTAAAATAAACTTTCTGGTCCTATTATTTGAACTCATGCTAAGGGAGATGGAATTTTTGCCTATTCTCTGATTGTGTGCAGGTAATCCGTGGCCCAAGTCGTGGCCGAGACTTAAAAATGATATACCATCAGAAAGGAAGCCAGCAATAGTGCCCCTCAGAGCAATAGTCACCACAGAGCAATAGTGGCGGTGATCTGTTTGTTGGAGAAATTTATTCTCTCACAGTATATACGTTAACGTGTTGTGCTCCTATTCTTGCGCCTTCTTTAGAAAATACTTGAAAGAGTGGAATTTCAACCGGAAAAATAAAAAAATTGGCCTGGAAAGCCTGGAAAAGTCCTGAAAATTCATGATCTCTGGTCTGCAGTAAATCTGATATTGGTAAGGGAAGGTACATTCCGGGAATTGAGGAGTGGTGGATATAAACGCTGCATCAGCTTTAGCCTGCTATAAACGACGGTGTGTCAAGATTTATAGTTAAAGGTACCATCTGAGGGATGGAGGCATTTGAAATATTTGAAACAAGTAGGGATTTGGATTCCCATGTAAACTCCAGCCAGAATTCGTACTCGAGCTCTCGGGATAGAAATATAGTCATCTAGGCACTAAATCAACCCGATCCCCTCTCGCAATAACTTTATGCAATCAATTCCGCAAGTAATTTATACGCTTCAGAGAGGCCTGAGAAAGACCGATATTCACCAGATCCTTATTCGTCCCACGAGAGAGTAAATTACCTGAATACGAAGCACAAATGGGTTCGGCGTTTCCGCTGCGCGCTCATCCCATGGCTCCGGCGGGGAAACCTCATAATTATTCCGACTCTAGGTTGGCCGTAACTTGTGTTTCGCCTCTCCCCACGGGAGGTCGAGAGAGACGGTGGGTGAAACGAATGTAGTCGGGCGTTAATGACCCCGGTCGGTTGACAAGGCGTTAAGAAGATAAACAAGAAAGTCCCACCGTCTTGTTAACTGACGTCATTTTCATTTCTTTTTTTCTCGCCGCGAGTTTCCGCAGACAGTGACATCCAGACGGGGAGGAACCAGTTCAACCCACCCAGACAGCGGTCTTCTTCGATTAAAAAAAAGCAATGGACAAAAAATGTCAGCTAAGCGAGCAACGTAGTATTTTGAGGACGAACGAGAGCAAATCTGCATGGGTATGAGGAAATGTATATGTGTGTATCGTTGGTAAATCGAGCATCTTGTATCTCTATCATACTTCCGCATTCGCCACCGGCTCGTGGTCTAGATATCCTCGTTCTGGCTTGTCTTCGTGCATTAATCAGTGCTACCATATATCACTGGCCTCTGAAAAGCATAAAGGTTAAGTTCTTTAGCTCACGCATGTATCCAATGAGAGAGCATGAAAATATATCGGCGCGTATTTCTTAGAGGGATCAAAATTATATTTACGAATATCAGTATCGTCTTGTATCAGCAAGTTCATAATTCTGTGGCGAGAAGATAACATGTTCGTCCCGATCAATCCAAATTGCAAATGGACCAGGATGGAGTCCATCGAAGGTAGACAGAAGAAGATTCGTCAGCAGTAGTCCTCGAACTTCATGTCAATCCCTGCTAGCTTCTCCTTCCTCTCAATGATCCTTGAGGTCTCTTGTAAAGTTCTCATCAAGTTCTTCCTTTTGTTGAGCTGCAAAGCCAATTTTTGTGCGTGACAAGTGCCGAATCAGTTTTTATTTTCTCTCATTGGTCACTTTATTCATACGCCATCAGACTTCAATCATCACGCACATTTTGAAGGCCTACTTTATCAATTAACATAGTAAAAACGATTGAAATTCACCATTCCTCCAATAGTAGGTACAATAACTGACAATCGATAGTTTGAGGGTCAACTTGTACCCGCGAAAGCGCATAAAATTGCCCGTGGATGTCATCTAAATATGAAAAGAATAGTCGCCGAAGAATAAATTACACACAGGAGAAATAAATATTATTTAAGAATACAACAATACCAATCTCACTCATAAAACACGCTACGGGTATTTTTTTATTTTGCACGGTTTTAATTCAAACAACGAGCATTCGGAAAATCGAGGAAAGCTAAGGAGCCACTAGAAGAAATGCCCACCAATGCTCTAAAACAACTGATAGCAATATTCTCTATCTCTTCTGATATCGTCCACTTCTACAATACTCAGAAAAGTGAACGTAATTTTCTACCGTTACTATTTTCTGTTCATACTTTTAACGTCTGATGAAAATACCTTGCGCTAGGTTAAAATACCTTATTATTTGCGCTCTTGTGATGATAGATTAGCTCTTAAGGCAGGTCCACCCAATGCTCAAGCAAACCGCAAAAACTGGGATCCCTGTCCAGGAGGATGATTCTTTACGGCGCGAATTTCTCGAATTTGCGATCTTCTCGGCGAGAGACTCCAACGAGGTTACTTTGACAAAATATCCGGTAGTGCATTTGATGGGTCCAAAATAATTTTAAGGGACTAGTTACTTTTTCACTAGTCAACCTGTATGAATTAAAAGTGCTGAGACGCTACACTAACGATGTGAGAAATAAAAAACAGCAGCAGACCACCTACGGCGATAAATCATAGGCTCTAAATGCCTTTTCGTACCAAATAACCTCGGAAAAACTCACTAAATTGCTAATGGTCGACTATACATATTTTTTGACGCTAGCATACAGAAATATACTCACATCTCACAAAAGCATACTCAAATATGTGCCAAGTGGAGCATTGCACGATTAGAAATATCTCGCAGTATCTCTTTAAGTCTATAATGAGGGACAGGTTTTGACAAAATATTATTAAAATGTCTGCACAGAGACTTATCTTTATCTTTCTGCGATATATTTATAGTGCCTCTCACTTCTCTCAAAAAATGAGCACATCTCTTATCACTTATCTTATACAAATAATAGTACTCTGATAACAATATCAAAGACTATCAAGAACTTAATAATGAATTAGGAAGAAGATAACATGATTAGCGCAAAACGCGTACGCGGGAAATTAAATAAATGTCTCATGATTGCACTTTTCACTAAGTCGGGTCATCCTTACTATAAAAAAATATGTATTCAATGAAATTCGTCAACTTTCTATTCGTAAGCAGTTCATTGACTAAGTCAAGTGTATCGAAACGATTTGATAAAGAAATACAGCGACTACTAGCAAAATCTGCAAGACTGTCCGACTAACCATCTCCAAATACCACACTGCCCTATGCAGTCGTCGTTTACTCAAATCAATTTAAGGACACATTCAATAAATAATATGTAATTAAAATAATTAATGCCATGCTAACGGCGTTTCATGATTGAATATTGAGTGAAACTGCTAATTTAGAAACGCAATTAAAATAGTCTCAAGGAAAGAAAATTTCATTACAAGGTGTTACATTCCAACGCTAAGGAATTAGGCATTCGATGCTAACATAGGTAATTAGTTTATTAAAAGGTCCAATCAACCTTTATCCAAGGTTTTTTATCCAATTTAAATATTCAACATTAAGAAAGAACTCATAAACCTATAAGCAAAGAAACAGTCAATGCTCGTTTATTTTTATTCGTATTCCGCAGCTTTGTATTAATCTTTTTGTAATCAAACCGCACCATGAAAGGTAAGGAACAAAAATATCACAAGGAGAAAAAATGTACACACCCACCACTTCCGCTCTCGTTTCACTTGCCGTGCGTACTTGTCGCATCAATCAGTCGCCACCAGGAGCCGTCCCTCCCACTTGCATACAGCGAATGGAGCAAAAGGTGTGCGCCCGAAATACACCCCACCTCCTAGACCACACGAAATATTTGGGCGTCGAGCGCATTGAGCCAACACATACTTACAAACATTATAGTAGTTACCGGTTGTTTAGTGTTCAAAATTTCCAGACATTAACTTAACATTTATATTATGTCACTTATGTAAAGGCATCGTCTAGTCTAGATACCTAACTGATCCCAAGGCGAACAACCTGAAGAGGATATCCGAAACCGCAACCACAGTGCACCAAGTCATCGTAAATATGGAATGACGCATTCCTTGCGCGAAAAATATAATGCTAGTCACTTCCTATTTTGATTTACGTTCCAATGATATGAGGATATGTCGAAAGTAATTATAAAAGAACCCTCGTAAAATTTTCAAATACTTTGCGGAAACAAATGACTGCGTTCTCAGGAAGAGTTGTTGCAGTCCGGTATGAGTGCCTAAAAGTTGTACCTTATTCCAGAAGAGTATTCAACTATGATTTAATATTTCCTTAAAACTTATCAACTACACTATCTAGATATTTCTGGGTACCTACGATATTCACGGTGAATGTACAAAACTCTTACACAGCATACAATGTAATCTGCATCCAAACGAGAGATCACAGTATTATTCATCTAGGATTTTAAGGTACTTCAACTTATATCTAAAGGTTATACCGTACTAAGATATGCCAGATCAGAATAATTTGGTCATGTCTGCCATGCTGCCGGCTTAAAATGCCACAACCGGCAAAGCTCAGTTCTCCACTGGTGAGTGTGACACCTCCCGAGAATACCTCCATGTTTGGTGGCGTACGCGGGGCGCACCCGTCTTTTATTTCCCCTCGACAAAAAGTGATACTACCGGGAAAAGTCTGACTGCTCTCAAGGCAATGATCTCCTGAGTGTGGTGCCTTGGTAAGCGCAAAGAGGGCAGGATGCGAGTTCCGGTCCACGGGTCAAGATGTAGGTAGGTACCCACATACGCACCGAATTTCCACGGCGCCATACTAAGTAATGACCCGGGTTGACGGGTTTTGTGTCTTGAACGGGGCGAAGGGGGGGGGGGGGCGTTCACGATTGGAAAAAAGAGTAAAAAAAGAGATGCGTTACACCCCGCGACGCAGCAGCGCATATTAAGTGCTCTTGAAAACCAGTTCGCCCAACTTTTACTCACCCGTTCGCTCACTGTACCACCGAGAGAAAAAATTGGAATGAGCAAAGAGGACTTGACGTGCGCAACGCTCCACCAGACTGCTCTCCTTTATATGTTTCTCGAGGCACATTGCCGTGGAGTTAATTTGCTTGCAAATTGACCCGAGAAATTGATGTGATTGTCTTCCGTTTCTCAGTGCGGTGTATTTTCTTTTTCAAACGACCCATGAAGCGAATGCCGCCCAAACGAGAGACGGGAAAAATTAGCGAGTACAGAGTCGCATAGTGAAAAAATGTTATGCTTACCGATCAACTCCAAAAAAGAAACACTGGCGAGTATTTCAAGACGGAGAGTATAAAATATCCACCAACGCTATCTCTTTCCGAAGTCATAAAACTGCGGGTGGGGGGATTGCTGCGAGTAGTTTAATGGCGATTAAATGGCCTCATTGCCTTGGCGCTTATCTATCAGGTACTTAAGAGATGGGAACTGTCACTGCACTCCGTTCTTTGGAGCAGTAAAAATTGAAATTTTTGCCAGTGATCTGTGAACAATGTCGGAAATATAAGAACTATAATTTAATCGTGGTAACATACATATATCGCCCGATTTGCAACAATTTTCCAAACGGCAGATATATACATGTACACAAAAAATCCTAAAAGGTTTTACAACGCTATTTCCACAACGTTTGAACTTTTTATGAGAGTACCTGGGGATCACTGATGTACCAGACAAGTGTGTTTTGACATAAACCAACGTAAATTCATCAATATTTAAACCCCCTGAAAAACCTGATGACAAGCCAATGGCTTATCGGGATTTCAGGGGCATACGGACTACCAGAATCGTCGGGAAGCAAAAAAAAATTTATCCTAAAAATATGTAATTTATTCAAGTACAAAGTAAGGGAGAACGACGCTGGTACCGTAACGCCCTGGAGGCTCGCAAAACTCCCATAGTCGGTGTGATGACTTGATGAGTACGCTGGCCGCTCTTTCATCAAATAACAGCCTCTTTTTTCCGGCATCAAGCGAGAGATACAATATTACTTCGTGGCTATGTACTTAGATACTTCCAGATCCTGCATTCCTCAAGAGTACACGCGTTCTCCGAAAAAGAATAAGCGATGTTGAGTGCGCCCACGATACCCTGGAACAAAAACCTTCAGCCGAACCACATGAACTGCGATGGGGGGAGGCAAACGGCATCGCCCTACTTCAACCATTTAAACACATCGAAGCGGCCAGAAAAATTATTCCCCGAAAATCAACCCTCAGCTGGTCCACCTCACATCCCGCCACAGTTTTACACCCCCAGTTCATTCACGGGCACCGGCGAGGGAGGGAGGAAGCGAGCGAAGAAGCCGGAGGAAGAGCAATTGGCCGGAGAGAACAATGAATCACCGGGGCCAGACTTGTCATGCCAAGGGTGTGATTTCCTCGGCTTCAATTACCGAAAAAACAAAACAAAGGCGTCACTTTCCGGGCCGTAATCCATCTAAAAGTCGACGCGTGGGTTTTTTTGACGACCCCGGGGGTGGTGTCCTCCTCGGCGACTTAAGCGTCAAAAGAGAAAGGGTCCCTCTGCCGTGGTGGTTGTTTCAGTCGAAATGGTTCCACGGCCGAAAATGGAGCGGAGAAATATTACTCAAATTGCATGAAATACTCTCCGGTTTGATTTAAGTCCCTGCAAGCCCCCGGGGAAGCCGGAAGACCCCTTCTGAGTGGGGTATGTATTTTCTGTACGCCACCCCCACTCCACCTTAAGAAGGACTATAGGCGTGAGGCCTTAACGCCCTCGCACAAAACCAACAAAGCCTAAAAAAACCACGCCCTTCCCCTGGATTTATTTTGCCCTTAAAGATACATCTTGGCTGGCGGTCTCCCGTCGGTCCAAGTGTGATGAAGTGGCTTGACCAAGCGTTCGATATGTGAATTTGAAAATAATAGATCCTTGTTTCGGGAATCTAGCCTGAGCAGTTTGGTAGAGAGTTACCTACCACGCTCCCGGCAAAATCCGGCGTCATTCCTCCTTCAAGAGTTAATGATAGGCCGAATTTCTAGGTGTCCCTCTTGAGACGTTGAACAAATACCACACCTTCTTTCACGGCTCTGAGTTTTAAGATATATCACAGAGATCTCGTACTAAAAATCTTCATTTTCTTTCAAAATCCTTTCTCAAGGTTTAGATGGTGATGGGAATGTTGGGATTTTGTTTACGTTGAATGACACTGCTTGCACACGGTAACTCGATTATAAATATATCACGAAGAAGTGAATTGACATTAATAACTCCATCTAAACTAGCTTCAAAAATTAAGTGATGTAAATAAAGGAGGGTGTGATACAACTTTTAATAGCATCGAGGCGCAATTTATGTAGTTTCCTCTGGAAAATTTTGAAATGTCAATCAATAACGCAGAGAAGTGTCTGTTTATGTTCAATTTAGAGTGTTTTTTATCAGGAAACGACACTGAAGGACTTAAAAATGCTTAAAAATAACTTTTTGCTGACAGCAATAAAGAATTGGTAGTTAGAGCACTATTTAAGCACAAAAGGTGGATTACGATTAAGGAAGTAGTAGACTTGGGGTATAGTAGTCCTAACTGCTAAATTTATATCACCCTATCCTGCCAAAGACCTCAAAAAACAAAAATAATAGCAACGTCTGCCGTAAGATACAATTCCATGACCTTTGGGTTGCCAGCCCGACTAGTTTGCGAAATGATAACAGCGGCTAACACAACGGCTGATTCAATAGTAATAATTCTAAGTTTTATCCCAGATAACCCAGATCCCAGATAACTGATACACAAACAATTTGATTAAGTTTGGAAAATCATTCAAACCTTCATCGAAATAAATTCCTGTCGTTACCTTCGATCTCCCACTCCTAGGTTCCCGTAAAATCACGCTCAGGTTCAACTGGGTACAAGGGTATCATCTGGATTTGAACCGGGGACTCTACGATAAAATAGTTAAGCGTTCTACCCACTGCACTCCCTCACCGACACGCCCGAAACCTTTATTTCCCATTTGTGGAACTGGTTGGGAGAAAACCTCTCATGGGAGACAGAAACTCGACAATCGTTTTTTACTCCTCGAAAGAGAGAGGAGTAGGCCGCGAAGTGAGATGAGACGGGTATAGCAGGAAGAGCGATTGTAATAATGCTGAGTCTTATCCCGACTGATACACAAATGACTTGACAAAGTTAAGAAAATTATTCAATCACTCATTGGGAGAAATTTGTCTTGTTGACTTCGATCAACCACTCCTAGGTTCCCGGAAAATCACGCTCAGGTTCAACTGGGTCCAGAGGTATCATCCGGATTTGAACCGGGGACTCTCTGGTTAAGCAGTTAAGCGTTCTACCCACTGAACTCCCTCACCGACAAGCACGAAACCTTTATTTCCCATTTGTGGAAGTGGGTGGGAGACAAGACGCTTTTTACTCCTCGAAAGAGAGGAGAGTAGGCCGCGGAGTTGAGTAAAGGATGAGTGGGGGAACGGCTGGCTCACCTCGCCTCCCTGATGAGATCCTCGTCCGTCCCGCTGCACACGTAGTGCTCGACGTAGCGGAGGGGCTCGTTCGGCGGGCACTCGACGTCCGGGTTGCAGACGTCGATGAAGTGCGGCCGTAGGCGTCCCGAGGTGAACTTGGCCGCCTCGAGGCCCAGCTGCAGGGACACGCCCCCCAGCCAGAAGGGCGCGAGGACGCAGTACGAGGCGGAGGCGGCCACCGAGCCGCGGGTCGAACCCGAGGGGATGCTCGGAGAGCCCAGGAAGGCCATGGCCGCCTCAGCGAGCACCATCTGCAAAGGAAAGAAAGTGGAATGCATGAGTGAAACAGGTACGATCATCAGTTGACCAGGCAGCATTGAGGACCAAAAGATGTCTGAGGACGATAGAAGAGAAAATCAGAGCTCTATTAAAAACACCAAAAATTTCATGCCTCATGACTTTCTCAGCATCCTTCACTTTTACATCGAATTTGATGGCTAGATTGTCTTCATTACTTGGAGTAGGGTTGATACTCTCGAGTCCCTTATTCCACCTAAGACGCAGTCCCATGGTGGACCAAGATGTATACCATGCATACATTACTGTTGATAAAATGTCAAAGCAAGGAAAATAATGCTTACACATTTCAAGGAATGGAAGTTAAGTTCCTACTTTGACAATGGAAATAAATATTTACACTCAGGAAACTCATAGTTTGCATAACCAATGTCATGGAGTAATGAACGATTAGTTATTAGTATTCTTTCCTCTATGGTTATATTCACGTCGTACAGGAAATGATGATTTAAACAAAGTAGTAAATTCCAGACAAACATATCAATGCTAGCACAAATATAAAAGACATCAACCTTAATGAGAAAAAAATAAGGATTTATATTTAGTCCTTAAATTTAAAAAAACAGAAAATCGGATATAAAAATATTAATTTATTTTCGAATTTGACTCACTGAAAATACTGATTACTCACCCAACAAATAACACTCCTCCTCCTTAATTTTGTAATATTCCACGTAGAACAACTTACTACACGTTTTTGTTTTCTCATTGTGTTTTTTAAAAATGGTGTATACATTATTTTGTTTCCCCGACAAGTACTAAGTCTGAAGTCAAAGCCATAAATGCGACAAATTCTTGATCTTTTCTCGGCCTGATACAGTATAATTCTAATAGAATGAATTTTAATACTGTATCACAAGTAATTGGTGCCACTAGTAGCTGAGTGAACAACAAATAGAAACTTATGATGCCCTGCAATTGGCTATGTCATGCTATGCAATGGGATATAGATCACTACTATGTCAAGACCAAAGCTAGGTGCATTGATGTTTTGGGCAAATGAGTAGATAGAGGCATGGACAGAAAGTAACAATCAACATGAACTCTACACGGTTAGAAAGATTTAGATAGAAAGGAACGGAAACACAATTTAGACTGTCACAATTAGATACTGACATCAAAAGCTTTCGTACGCCCAAATAACCTCAGTAACTTATTTATTATTAAGTACATAGTTTACCTCGTGCTACACATCTCTGTATTAAGATCAACATTTTCCTAATCTCGTTTGCAGTAGTCGTTATAGTATGTTGGCCAGCAGTCATTCTGGCAAAGTCATTTAATGGTGTTTTCAGCAGTTCAGCACCCTGTTTCGCATGGAATTCCAATCTATTTTAGCACATAATTATTGCCAAAAGCCCACGCATGAATTTAAGATAATTGCACATTAAGTCTCATCCATTTAGAAAATCTATTAACTGATCAGAATGCCTTTACGAAAGAGCTACAGATGGGGAATAAATTTAGAGTAATTTATTCAACATTTATACCGAAGGAAACTTCCGCCCATATTTATAAGTCTACCAAGAGTATGAATCTATTACATATACAGTAATTAATATTCTACTCTGAATTCCCGCTCCTACTTTCAATTTGTCGTACCATTTTCATCTTAATCTCAAAAGGTAATATCACCAGTAGCCATGCACGCCTTTCTTATATTAACACGCCCAGGTGTACTGAAGGCGCCGTATGATGCTGGTCTCTCACCGAGATGTGAAAAAATGTTTCTTTCGCGTCCCCTGAATGGATAACCATGCTGTATCTCATTCAGCTGTTCTCAGCGTTCTCAATATTCGATAAAATACTCATGTCGCAAAATGCTACGCTCCTGATCACTCATCGGAAGGTCAAAAATACAGCAAAGTAACTCCCGTAATCTCCACTGAGCAACTTTCTGGACGGCTTCATGCCAAGCGAATGAATGTGATGTCACCACTAACCTATAAATTGGCAACTGCACAGGAGGTAACAACGAGATTTTTAATCGCCTACCGTGCGCATTGAAAAGTGATCGTCTCACCTTTAAACACTTCCTACCTGACTCATCATGTACGCGGATAAATGATGGTTAATAAAAATGTTTTTAGAGAGTAACTACTATGGTTTTTAACCCCTACCGTCCGCATTGAAAAGTGATCGTCTCACCTTTAAATACATCCTACGTGACTCACCATGCACGCGGATAAATGATAGTCTATAAAACTTTTTTTAGAGAATAACAACTCCTCATCTTAATGGGAATCTTTGACTTGAACATGTAAGCATGTCTAACCAGTCAATTTATAGTACCGAGGTCGCGTGAAATTAAAGCACGAGCTTTTAACTTACAATCCACTCTGCCGAACAAAGTCACGGTATTTGTTTTCTACGCGTAATGACTGCATTGGAAAAGGTGAGATTCAAAATAGGCACCGAGGTGAATAACTACTATGGAGAACATGTCTATCGCTTTTAGAACAGGTGCAGCATGCTTTTTACGCCGGGCGTTAGATCTTTTAAAAGCTAATTTTAGGGGGGGAAACGTGCGCGTAGTTCATGCGTGTCTAAGATTCTAATTTCTACTCTAATTCGGACCGCAGTCTTATGCAAATTTCAGCAAAAATTAATGTTTTTGCAGCAGTAAGAAATTGTTTATTTTTCGATACAAATCACTTAAGTAGGACTGCACAAAAAATATTTGAAGCAAATCACTGTAATTATAATTTCCAATGGGTAATTTCGCAACTCCATTTTGAATGCTAATAAGACTCCTAAACTATTCACAATCCATTGAAACCCAATGGTTACACCCGCCAGTTTTCATCTGATCCAAATTTGAATATAAGATACCAGGAAATCGTAGACAAAATGATAACGAAGAAAAGAACCGTAACCGTAGTACTTAAGTCGACGAATGGACTAATCAGGCCACTCTTCGAAATTGCAACTCTGCTTTTCTAAGACCTGGCAAGTCTTTCCTGGATCTCACTAAAAGCGAGAGAGGTCCAACTATGTAAGGAGGATGGCATATAAGGAACTTATGTACGCGAATGAGAGCACACTCTGGGAATAGGTTGTGACTGACACCCTTTTAGCCTCCCGCTTTCAAATCGAGGTGCCAATACAAAGACGGGAAACTACGAAGCCGTGAACCACCTGAGTTTCAATTAGGAAACTGATAAATAAAAACTCATGTAAGGCGTGGAAACTGGAGTAGAATCTTCAATTCTGAACGGTCGCGATAAAATATCTCCGACAAAATTAAGAAAGAGGAATGGTATGAACACCTGAATACTAGCTTATTCCTTTAGTATTGCACAGGAGGAATTTGATAAGCGAAAGCAAAATGAATGCAACTAACATAAGATTAATTTTTTTAAATGTAATTTTCAGGCGGTTGATCGACGAATTGCACAAAATGATGGTTAGATTGCTTATTTTGAGAGGCGACCGACTACTACGGTCATTTGCGCAGTTGAGGAAAGGTGGGTAGTTTAGTGAAGGAAGGATTAGTTGCGATATACAGTAAGGGTGAAGAGAAACTCGGCATCAGCGTAAGCCTGCTCCTAACGAAAGGTGCCAATGGGATATTTTTTTTTTAGTTTTTACAGCACCGTTTAATGCACCATACGACGGGCGGATTATTGCACTGAAGGCTCTCTCCACTTGGCACCCAAGTAAGAATCGAGATTCCAATTAAATACTTTGCTGCTACCGGGATTCGAGCCTAGGCTATCGGGATGGTATGTCAGTTAAACCTCCTCACCAAATCAACCCCATGCAACATTGAGAGAAAAACCTGTGGGAGAGAGAGAGAAACACCTGTTGAATAGCATCCACCAAATAAGTTAGATACGAGGGGAATATAACCCTTGTGTACGTTAGGTGTATTGTAACAAAATATAAGTATATGCATTACGATGCTTCACATATTGACCTTATAGCCAAAAATGAAAACTTAACGCTAAAAATTATAGCCAAAATCACTTTTAAGCACTGCTGATGCAGATGTAAAAGGCCAGAAAGGTGCAATGTCTATCGGCCATTAGAGTGAATTGTAATTTATGCATTTTCAAGGTGAACAAGCGAGTCTAAATTTCACAGTCTGCTATGTTCAATAACTAATTAATATTTCATTTACAGAAGAAATCAGATAGCGATGGCAATTACCTTGAACGACAATGTATCACCGAAAAAATTCCATGGAAAATGATGGGCACATAAAATTATTTTTCAACATGTCAGCATTTATTAAGACAATTTGACTTTGGGAGAAAAATACGTAGGCCACCTACTACGGGATATGAAAAAGAAGAGTTACAAGGGTATTAAGGAGTTATCAGAGGTCAGGGTAGAACTGGTTAGGATGGAGGGCTGCAGAAACCTGTCTCAAATGATTACGATATGTTTGCAATGCACAGATTTTTAAAATAAACTACGTTGTACGCAATGGTGCACATATTTAGTCCCATTCAACACCGAGTATCCAACTCTCCAAACTAGCCTAACCTCACCCTCGGGCAACTTCTTCCAAGAATACCCAGAGCAGAGCCGGAATATTTTAGATGAAAAAATAAACACACTTGAATGAACATAATGCAGCCTTGACGCAACGTATAATTTCGCAAATCACTCTCGGCCTCCATGAACCATGCACGTTCAACAATAAGTATAAACGTGAATGAAATAAATTGGACGTGAAAACATTCCTGTGAATGTATTCATCGTGAACCAGTCCCCCCCTTTCACATTCACCCTCGGAAGTCATGAGCCGTAAATCTGTAAGGAAGGGATAAGATGAGAGAGGAAACAAGGTGGGCCGCACCAGAAAAGATAATGCGAGCCGATGGGGATAATGCGTCAGGAGCCAGCAAGTAGAAGGGGGACACTAGGGGCGGCGAGAGAAATAGGGATGGTCTGTAAAGAGGGAGGAGGAAACGAGAAGGAATTGATGAGAAGCTTGGACGAGAATGAATTCGACAGAGAAGAAAATAAAAAAGCCAGGAGAAAAACAAGAGGTGGAGGGGAGGGGAGAAAGGCTTGTGTGTGAGTTTAGATCCCCGAGTGGAGATAGACTGGGAGGGAGGATGGAGAGTAGGTACTGTAGGGATGGGCCGAGAAGGGGTTGAAGAATGCGGGCGGGTGGGTGGCTGTGGGGGAGGGGCAAGAAGTGGGAGGCATCTCGAAGGTAAGATGGAACGTCTAACGACGGGAGGGACGGAGGCGGCAGGGAAGAGATAAGAGGGGTCGTGAAAAGAGGCAGAGAGATTGAGAGCAACCGAACTGGCTCCCAAAGACGTTACTTCCAGTGCCTCGTATAAACAAGTACAATGTATGAAATATTTCAAAATCCAGCAAAAGGAACCAAACTAAAAATATAGATAAGATGTTAAAGAGACATATGCGAGTGCGGAAAACTAGAGTCCAAGAATTTCCCCTTTATAATTAGTGGGGAGGAGAGATTTAGAGCAACCGAGAGGGCGTTCAAAGACGTGATTCCCACATCCTCCTCGTATAAACAAATATAACACAAATTATTTCAAATTACTACAAAAATAGAAAAACAAAATAAATATGTACATAAAATGAGAAAGAGAAGGATAAGGAGTAAATGAAAGTGAACCCCGCAAATATTCCCACTGATGAATTTATACCAAAATAGAGAGAGATATTGAGAGAAACCGATATGATGTTCGAAAACGTGACTCCCATTGCATCGCATGCATAAATATGACACCAATAAAATAATATACTACACAGCATAGAGAAATAAAAATATAAAAAAACATTGAAAAGATGAATGAGAAGGGGAATTGAAGCCCAGATTCGCCTTGGATAAGAACTGCTTGGTGGCGCAACTGAATAACATACCTGACTGGCAAGTGGGCGATTCACATTAGATTTTTTGTCAAGTAAAATGATTTTGTACTCAGAGTTTCCATACTTTAGTTCAATAGAAGGACGCTCCCTAACGATTGGACGGGTATATTAACACTTTCACCGGCCATTGCATTACAAGCTGGAAACATAAATAGGCTTCTAGTTAACAGGGAAAAAATCTCCGAAATCGAAATTATGATTCTATAATACAAATTCACCATTAGACTTAGACAACACAAACAGGAGCAAGTTGAGGAATCTAGCTATAAGTTGTCCTCAGAGAATTAAAGTCTTCCAATAGCTTGAAGTACAAGTTCGGAAGTAAGGAAGCACTTTAAAAAAACATATGAATGGGGAATGTCCTTTCATAGTAATGACATTTGGAAGACAGGCTGGACAAGGAATTTAGGATATGGAAATGAGGTGTTATCGAAGAAAGATGAAGATCAAATGGACGAAGTAATCCAATTAAGAAGTCCTGCGGAGTGCTGTGGAGGACAGATGTAAACTCTACGAAGTAGAAGGGACAAACTTATAGGACACCTTCTGAGACATTAAACAGATTCCTGAAAACAATAATAGAAGGAGAAACGAATGGGAAGTATTGCCGAGAAAACCAAAAGTAGAATGCAAGACGTGAATCATGAGGACATAAAAAAAAGAATTACGAAGTAAATATTACGCCGGATGTTTCATTCCGCAAATTTCCTTTGAGCAATATGCTACCCATGACTGTCGCGACGGTGAGAAGTTGGCGGAGGGATAAGCCAAAGAGATTAAAGAATGTGGGTGGGTGCGTGGTGGTGGAGGTTGAGAGGGAGAGGTTCTAGAGGTGTGATAGGGCGCTATTCAACGGGAGGGGCGGCGAGTGAAGGAGTAGTGACATGAGGGATAAGAGGTTGAGAGAAGCCGAGAGGTCATTCGTAGACGCGACTCTCAGTGCCTCGTCGCAGAATCGACCACGAAAGTATAACATGTAGGAGAGAAGAACGGCTAAACTACCAATAGATGAATATTTTCCTGGGAGTCACAACGATACCACCCAAGTGTTCGAAATTCCTCTCATTGTCAGCATTAGGCACCTACTAACCGACTGCGAAAAATATTGAGCGGCTCGCGATAGATTTTAAATCGCCGTAGATTGAGCCATTTCAGCCAAATTATGAATAATGCCTTTCACCATCCATATGATAACATGTTCATTTATTCTATTTGCCCAGGATAGGGAAAAATTTATTTTTATTGCAATGTAGTAAATTTGAGTCAATATATTTACAGGGGTGTCAAATGACCTACGCTGTCCAAGCAGCCAAAATAAATCGATTACCTCAGCGAATGGTCACAATGAGATTGGGCTCAAGTGATATCCAAGATTAATTTTTAGCTGTAGGGTGAAGTATACCTCACCCTACAGCTAAAATTAATCTTAGCGTACCTAATTTGTAATAAATGGCGCTCACGGTATAAAAATCGAGAAAAATATCTCCAAAAACGGTTGGAAAATATACATCTAACTTTATAAAATTGAGCTTTATTTCGACTAAATTTTAACGCAAAACCTGGTTTCATAAAACGTCAATAGAATTGAGATGTTCTATTTTCATAAAATCGTTTTAAAATTTAAAAAAAAAGCAACAAAAGTTTAATTGTTTCTCGTTATAACACTTAGGTTCTGAGAGAAAATGCGAGTCTCATGAATTTTATCAACAGAGGTAAACTGGAAAATTAAAAAAATAAAAACGAACAAAAACTCAAACGTTAAAAGGTGTAACTGGACCCATACATAAATTCCTTGATATGAATGGAAACATTGCAACGTAGTCAACTTTAAAATAACAAAAAATATGAATGGCAGTATTTCTAGAGAGGATTACCTCTAGACGGGCAGAACACAAACGTCACTGGCGACCTCATCGCAATCATTGGTATTCTATAAGTCTCTTGATAGGTTTTTACGGATAGCCTCTACTATATCTACCCTATTTTGGGCTTTGTTTAACTTCATCTACTCATAGCTAACTGAATTGAATCCTCTCCCATTATAATATTTACTCCATATCTCCTCCATGGAATTTCTACTAAAATCGCCCCACTGTCTGCCTTCCCTAATGCCTTCCAAAAGTCATGCAACGTGCAAGAAATGCACTAGAAGCTATTAATATTTTCTATCATTTACAAAGTAAGATTCATTTAAATTTTGTCGACATAAAATGACGCTCGGTTCACCCTAAATTTGACAAAAATAATTCTTTCTCAAACAGCAGAGACAAAAATATCGCCGAGTTAACTGTTTTATAGATTTTTAGTATTGCACTTTGAAAATTAACATATTGTGTCAAAATTCACCACATCACAGTTAAATATGTGTATACGACCCAGATTTCAACGGGTATTCATCACCACTAGAGTTGTGTGTGTGTTTTACACTGTGGTGTGTACAAGTTTATCAAAGCAAATTCATCGAAAGGTTTAAAATAGTATCTCAAAGACAGCTACCATTAAAATTACAAGGCAATTTCTAATTAAATCTTACGTCATTCGCATTTTCGTCAATTTAAGATTCTCATGCATGACGCGGATCGCCATCACAATGTATGGAGACTCGCATCTACCTTGTAATTGAGATGCCTGATCCCTATCTCTTGATTAGAAAAAGCGTCCCTAGAACCTGGGACGAGAAAAAAAACTGGAAAGGAGATATCGGTCAACTTTTTGGGCGTTAGACGCAGGATCTTTCCGGAGACGGAAGGAGGAAGGTTTCAGAGGAGAGAAATAAAAGAATGACGGCCGACCGGAAAGAGGGGCCCCTTAAACAGAGATTTCCTCAGGGATGAGAAAACGGGGTGCATCCTAGGGCGGGGAGGAACGAGAAAACCCCATTCAAAAAGGGCCGATAAACGTCTTCATTATGCAAATGGGGGACGCCGTTTCGAGGGAGAAAAAACACTCCGACCAGATTCCGTTCGCTCCTCGACCATCGTGTAAAGGCTTTTATCAACAACAACATCCCAGACTTATCGCCCCTGAGGATTCTAGAGATCTAAAATATACAACCTCTATGCTCTGAACCAAGCATCCTGATATCCTTAACCAAAATGTAATCGTGGTCTCAACGTACCGATGTTCATTCGTTCTTAAATAATTCTTTCACACTGGAATACTGTCTATTTTTCATAAAACGCTTCATTTACTGAAACTTATCAAGTGCTTGTGAAAGCTCTACGATATATATTCCCTACTAGTAGTAGGCCTGGGTTATAGAGGCATTAACTGCTAAGATAATACCGTACCGTCTAACCAAAGACGCTTCGTAAACGTTAGCAATGGACTCTTAAACCATCTTTTGATGATGCAGGCGCTAATATGGCCACGGCCACTGTTTGCCGCGGCTTCACATGCTATTATTAAATTATTCAAAGATGTTAATATATTATATTGGCCAAGAGAATAATATAACTCTCAGGTGAATGTTTTTTATGTCGTTGCAGGAAGAATTTATTTTGATGCATAACCTTAGAGCAACTCATTTTGCAGTTTTTATAACCAGATTATAAAACGGAAATACGAGGTCTGATACAAAAATAACGAGACTGTTCACATTACAAAGGAACTGCTTTTCGTGTTGCATTGCTCGTGCTCTATATTTGACCTTGAACTCTATTATTACGTGGTGACACGTTACAACTCACTCGGTCGACTTTAGCCGCAGCGGGATAACAGTTGAATACAGTCGTATTTCTACACTTCGCCGTAAAATTTCGGATACGAAAAGTGATCATCGCGTTAACATCAGGTTTCTCGTCTAACTTAAAAATTCGGCAACAGAGACTTACCAAATGCTGTTAGAAGCATATGGCGATAGATGTTTGCCGCGGGCACGTGACTTTGAATAGCAAAAAAAAAATTAGAAGGCAGGGAGTCTGTGAAAAATAACAACCGTCCAGGCCGACCACACCCATCAAGAATCGACGAAAATGGGTACCTATTGGTCAAATGGGTACCTGTTAGAACCCATGTTTACTCAATGGGTTTAGAATGAGTTCCCAGAGATCAAAATTTTAACTAGCAATATTATAAACAAGTTTTGGAAAGGTTACGTGAACGTGTTCGAAATAAGGACTCTGAATTGTGGAAGAATGGGTGGAATATGCATTAGGACAATGCGGGATTTAATTTATTGGGTGCGTCGACAGCTACGGTCATGTCGCATAGGACAATGCGTCTGCCCACAATGTGTTATCAGTGAAGCATTTTTTTGGCCAGTAAAAATATCACAGTTCTTGAACACCCTCTATTTTCCCCTGATTTAACACCGTGTGATTTTTTCCTCTTTCCCAGAATCAAGTCAGTGCTAAAACCCATTTTTCAACGGTGGAAGAGGTACGGGCTTAAACGGGGGAGCTCCTACGCAGCCTGACGGAAAGCGATGAGCAAAAATGTTTTGAGCAGTGAAAGGAATGTTTCCAGAAGTGTGTGGACTTGATGGGGTCCTAATTTGAAGGCGATCACCAGTAATTGCACATATCTGGAAAATAAAAGTTACAGCACGTCTCGTTATTTTTGTGTCAGGCCTCGTAGGATTATAAATAAAATAAAAGTGAGAAGGAATGGGAACTAAAAACGTTAACCGTCAATTCTTAAACAAGAACACGATCAATTAGCCCGGCCGGCGCTTTACCAACCTGGATGCAGTGTCCGGCTGCTCTCACCTCAAAGCATAAACTTACTACTCTTCCATTGCAAAACACCGAATATTCATTGCCCAAGAGGAAATATTTGCGTGATCTAATCTAGATGTTAGAAACTTAGACGATATGATTCGTAGAGTCAATGAGACCTAAAAACTCGATGACCGAAAAACTAATAATCTTATCACTTGCTTTCAGAAATGGCGAGAAATATATCAGGGAAGACGATTATTTATCATATTTTTATCAAGCTTGATGATTCCAAGTTCAATGAGTAACTATTAGAGTAAACTAGTTACTCACAGATTCTACGAAAGTGATAATCTAGATTAACATTTAGACATGAAATACAACATCTTATCTCCAGTGAACTAGAAGAAGAGTACCTCTGTAAGATGAATAAGCCTTGAAAAATGAGAAATTTTCCATTAGATGTGCACTGGTATAAAATGCGATGATAGTACTGAATCTACCTCAATGTAACTACACGGCCTATATTCAATTATTTATGACTCAAACCCTTACATTTGATTCAAAGTCTGATTGACAAACTCTGGCTAAGGTACCTTATCACTTCTGCCTATGAAAAGGCTAAGCTAAAATTAAATGGAGCATGTAGTAATTTTTCCATTGAAATATTTTAATAAACCAATAAAATGATTGCATTGGAAAATAACAACAGACTACTGTTTACTATTACTTTAGTAAGGATAATTTACACTACGTGTTGCCTGAAATAATTTAAAAAGCTAATTTAAGAGCATAATTACAACAGAATATTTCATTTTCCGCATAATATGTATTTCACTTTCAATATTCTCCAGCGTTAAACTCTCTACTAGTGTTTTGTTACCTAAGGAAAATATTTTCTAACAGATAAACGCCACGAGATATCAACTGGGAATTATACAATTGCTTAAATGAACTATCGGTATGTAACACTTGAAATAAATTTTCATTCTTCAAAGCCTAAAATTCAGGCTGCCTAAGATTTAAAAACGAGCATAATAAAAATCGAAAGACTTTTAGAATATAGGCAATCACTGCCTGATTCGAGTGCCGATCCATCGTGTAGGGTCACTGCAGTAGCAAACATTCATGCATAGACGTTTCTAAAGTGGATTGAGATTTGAAGAAGAGAAAAGTAAGTTTGTTAAAGAGCCTGATAGCGATTAATTTGAAATTGGAACCTTAGAGGAAATGAACCTCTCCTAATAATATGCCAACATTTACAGTTTTTTGCAGCGGTGTAGCGAATAAGTGTGTTTTTTCCAGCCATGCCACGACAATCGGGTAAATAAATGATTCATGATACGCGAATACTCTCAAAAATGCTATCAATGAGTACTATCAAGAACATTTCTTCATTAATGATAGCCCAGCGCGTTTAAGTATTATTTGAACTGGTTTATACACTCGCTTTGTCTTGTGGGTGGCAGATGACATTTATTTTACGCTTTTTCCGCCCCTGGTGACGCAATGCTCTATTTATTTACACTCTTACCTTTACTCTGCGCATAATTAAAATCAATAGAGCTAATTAGGTGCTTAAATGTGTGCCTTTTATGTGAATTCTAGCGCCAAAAAATGCATGATTTTATGACTTTTAATGCGTCATTATCAACCTATAAGAAAGGATTACAGCGCAGGCGCCACCTCAAGATTGTATCCTGGGTTGAAAGCTCACTTTATTACAAGAGCTAGCGGTCGATAGATGCACTCTAATACTATCGGCCCACTTCCACCCACCATTTCTAGGATAAGATCACTGGTCTAAAATAACTTATACACAATAAATGGGAATAATATTAAATTATGGCCATTTTTTCTGAGTATCAAGCATAACCCACTCATTTCTGTCTCAACCCTAATTGTTAAAAAGGGAACGAAACCGGTAAAATATATTTATTCAATAAGGATAATGACTCGTAATGTCTCTAAGTGGACTGCTGGCCCACGCACGCCCCTATAGTTCCACCCCACCCCCAGGGCAACCAGGTCTCCTTATCGATTCATCTCTCCTTTGCTCTTTCGCCAACACCCACCTCATGTTACTTCCACCTCCCCTCTACAAGGCCTCCAGATTTCACCCTGTTCAAGTACTCCGGTTCCATCCAACTTCTTCACCTTTGTGCTTCGATGTAGTCATTTTGACCTTTCGTAGTCCCGTCTAGATGATCAAGAACAATAAACCAAATACGATATCTGATGGAACTAATATTTGACAAACATTTAGACCAAACCAGTTTGAATATCATGTGACAGGTAGAATTCCAATTTACAAGTTAATCCAAGTCAATCAAATTCTTGGAACACAATTACAATTCCTCCAAATTCTGGAGTTAACACCTATACTCCAAACCATTCAGTCAATTTATTGTGAAAATTTTTACCGAGGGACGCTTGCATAAGTTCAACAGTTTAAATGTTTTCTGATTTCGAAGTGTTCAGTACCGTGCTGTAGCGTAAGATTCTTCTCAAGACCTTGTTCAAAGATATCAAGCATAATATTCATTCATCTATAATTTTTATTTGCCTATGACGTAATATCTAATTAAATTTTCATGTGAATTCAAGAGATTTTTCCAATTGGAGAACATATTCAAATAAAGGTAACAAGCGGCAATCACGACGAAAAAAATTATTTTCTTGGACAGGAGTTCGCAGACGCCGAATTCAGGACGATTAATTAGACACGCTGGCGTTCACTTCCACGGTGAGTTATGTATACAAAATATACGTGAAAAATAATACGGTGGAAATTATACTGTTGTACATCTTACAACATGATTATTAAGTATTTCCACACTTACGTTAGAAACTCTCACCAACTAGAAATATCACAACGTTGCCAGTCTAACCACTCACCATGTGCCACTTGATATGACCCATATTTGATACCTACGAAAGTGAACTCCGAAGCCAATAAATATATAATTTTCTCAAGGATTGCATTCTATATTCAAACTGTAATAATTCACATAGTGAAATATATAATTACCACCGATATATCATCGCCCTACTAGAAATTAAGACAAAATATATTGGTATGCCCAGCTGATTTTGCATCAAGGTTCCTAAAAACACTACCCCAACGTAAATCTGAAGAGAAGCAGGCGCGAGAAGCTGAAACTTGATCAACAACTCGGCCTCCTTAACGATGGCCGAGATTTATGCGACATTCAACTTTTGAATCCCCCGTAGTGAAATATATAATATTAAAATCCTCAATAATATAAAAACCCGCATTTAATATGTGATGGCGCATGCGTGATAATTATTCATGGAATGCTATCATCAATGAATAATCATTTTTTTCGCCAGCTTTACTTGAGGCTACTCGGGGATCGGGTTGAGGCGGTGGGTAGAGTCAGGGCTGAGGTATTTTCAGTAGAATTATTATCCCCAATTAGTTACCATGCGGAGAGCACTTCAAGTATAGTACTTCGTCTTTAGACGAAACACTAAAACTTCAAACCCCTTGGTGACTAACGGAAAGAGCACGCAAAAGCCGACACCGGGTTTCTCTCCACCCCCCCTCAATTTCCAAATATTTCTATCCTCACCAACCTACCGGCCTATGGCGCAAAGAACCTCAGCTGTCCGTTACACCCCAAAACATCAACCAACCAATCGACGCTTATCGTATTTACTAACCAAACTACCCCCTCACTCGCCACATGCCACTTCTCTCTTTTCTTTCGTCTTCCTAAGTTCCGAGATACCGTGTCGCTCTTCGGGAGTATTTAAATACTCGTGTTAAGTGGTTAAGCGTGTTTAACTAAATAGAACGACTGCTGAAGGTAGTAGGCGCCTTCGTCATGCGTAATGAATACACGTATTCATGAATTTCAATCGCTCCGTTGGGGTGGGTTCACTTTACGAAGGGGTGAAAGAATTTACGCGGACTTATAAACGCCAGACGGTTTCAAACATCTCCAGATGAAGAAACATAAATGAATCCGGGGGAAAGATATGGTAAAAACTTTATATGTGTCAGACATCCTGGAATCTTCAGTGCCCGATACAAGCTTTGATTGTTAAGATTCGATGCCATCAATGGAGTGGACATTGAGATGTTTATAGTTTTCCAGAGAATTTAATCTCCAACTTTTTACGAGGCGACCATAACAGTTACAGAAATCACATAGGAAACCTCTGATCAAAAGGGTATCAGAAATGAATTAATCCGAATGATTGATTTTTTTATATCGAAACAACTAAGTAATTCTCAAAGGTATCAAACACTGATTCATAACTTTTAGTTGCTACTTCCAAGCTGAAATGCAACAATAAAGAGGCTACCGTGTAAATAATAAAAAATCACTCTGAAAGTCACATAATAAGGTCTTCGGGGCCTATATACCAAATAGAGGAATGAGACTGCTTTCACACTGCGTTAAACACTACTGAGCCCTATAATGTTCTAGATAAAATGGAGGGGCATAACGGAGGCACCTGTCGGTTCAAAACGTTCCAAAGTAATTAAATTAGTAATTTTGCGATAAACTTCGGAATTTGAGAAATGCGGGAACTTCCGGGAGACCCTTCATTCCGGAATCGGCGAGACTTCACCCACTTTGATTCCAGAGGCGAGGTTAGGCAAACCATCATAAATAAAAAATTTTTACTGCAATATTACACTTCTTGGCACGGAAATTTTGAAGTTATAAATCTCAGGAAACTGATAGCAAAGTAAATTTGATAGTCTCTCCAGATACGTTACATGAACTGTTCTCACAGATTCCTCAGATTATAAGGGTTGAGGTATCAGATAAAGGTTCAACGATGTTAAATATTTAAATTAATCCAGGTTGAGAATGAAAATTAACAGATTTAGTGCTATCCACTTTATTTCACAATTACAAGTATTACGGCATATTAAATCGCCATCATCAGGCATAATGTAGTCACTGATTTGATTGCACCTGATCATGGCGATGTAATACGCCGAAACACGGTTTGTAGTTTTAAAATAAAGTGGGCAGTTCTACATTTGTTGATTTCCATTCACGAAAATGCTCTACCCCATCTCGCCGGATACGGTTGCCGTAATCCAGATTGACTTATTTGTCCTTTACCCTATGTATTACTTTTTATGGTTAGTGCCCTAACAACCCCTGCAACTTTCCCTTAGAGCGGATCTCACCGTAGCGAAAATTACGCAAGAAAACTGCATTGTGACATCAATGGATAACTTTATGGACCACTAGGGCACGAAGAGATAGTTAAATATGAAAAAAAATTACAATACTTCCATCGCAGGCCTTTCTAGCCTAGCATTGGTCTAATGACTTTCATCTTACCTTGTTTTCTATATTTATACCCTTACATTTACCACTCACAATAAGCTGTTCCAATGTCGACCCCCGGGGAGTAAACCTTTTTCGGATGTGATAAACTGCAGTAAGATGGCAGTTAATTTATGATTTAAGAGCGTGTTAAACCGCTCCGCTGTTTCACTGGCCGACCAAATTTAGCGGTAGACTCGTATCCAAGGATGAAGACCCGCCCAGGAGTTCTACAGGCTAGGTAGATTTACTAACTTTTTCAGGGTAAGGTTCTAACGCCCTGTTTCGGTTCGCCAATCAGGGTACGGGCATTCCTTTCAAAGATATACCTTGTTAACTGCCTGATTTAAGGTCGTGCACATTAATACCACCCTTGGCATAGACATCTTGGAACTTTTAAAATGGCCAAAACACATATGATGATATATGAGACACATATATAGGTACTTCAACCGCCAATTAAACTTAAAAATAAATCCAAAATTTGCGGCTCAGATTGATAAAATCGTAAAATACTTCCTGCCTTTTCATAGTTATTGCTTTTCGCGGCCGATGAAATACGAGTGATGGTTCGGTTAACGAAAAAGCAGCATATTCTTCCCACGGTTGATGTCTAGCCAAAGAGTCTTACGCTCCAAACGAAGCATTTTACTGTAAAGGCAAAGCAAAATACACGCCGGCGACCTACGTTTCATTGAAAAATGTGGATATTTTGATGGTATTTCAATGCGAGTCCTGTCTTTTAACCAGCTGCAAAATGCCCTCAAACTATAGAAATAATCAGTCTCCATGCAGTAAATACAAATAACTAGTTTAGTTCTTATTCAAAAGTATGAGTTTTCAGAGATTAAGAAGAGTAAGTGGTCTGAAGAATATCTACTTCTCCAAAGGGTAATTCGAATAGTTTCTTTATGCACTAATTAACTCTGTTTTGCTCTTTTGGAACAAAAAACGCAGGATTAGGCAGTCCATTGGCAAGCAGGCAACTGCAGTCCCCTGCAATATTGTGCCTCCAAATAGATGGTATCTTATGTCCTCTTTTTATCTCTCGAACGAAAAATTTTATGTTTTTCTTCAGAGGGAAAAAGGAATTAGCAATGATTATTTCTGCCTTCAGCTTCCTCCAAAGGGAAATCAAAAATTGAAACAGGGTTCATGAAAATTGATAATAAATGGATCATTATTAATAAATTATCAATAGAAATGACTTTCCTTTATTTATTTGAAGAATGAAAAAAACGAAAGAATATAGATGAAAGACCGAAACGTTACCGTAGAGGGGGGGGAGAGAATATGGGTACAGGGCTGATTGAATGACGGCATGAAATATTATTAATTATAAGGCATTTAGTGAAGATACAAACGTTCTGCAGTGGACTTTTTTCCTCGGAATTCCTAGTATAATAGTATTTGCTAGTCAGAGCAGTCTAAAGTTAAAGCCTCATTCCCACGTAGGATAACCCACTGCTTATTGATTCGGCTGCCGCCTCAAGTGCATCAGGTACGGCGTCAGGTAGACTGGGAATTCAAAGATTGGCGTATCGACCGGCACACAATAAATAGGGTTGTTAATGCAATTAGTATTATTCATTTATTCCATGTGCATCGATGAAATTAGTAGGGTCATTAACGTTTGTAATTACTTAATGTAATCTCACTTCGTAAAAAATGCTTTCATTAAAGGCCGTTCTACCGAAAATAGACTTTGATAAGGCACGGTTCACCAAATATCAGTTGTACATATTGCGCGGCGAGGTAAAGTCACAAAGTCATGTCGGGTGATGGCCGGTGCTTTGATTGAATGAACACCTTATGAGTTCAAATGAAGTTACATGAATAAATACAGTAATAAGAATCAAGAACAATACGTTCTGGTGGTTCGGCCCCAAAGAAACCTGAAGACAAGCCAATGGCTTATCGGGATCACGGGGGCATACGGACCACCAGAATCGTTCGATAGCAAAAAAAAATCACAATGGTTAAGCAGGGCTGTCCTGGAGTATCAAATATGAATTTATGGCGATATAAAATATTTTTTAAAAACACACCTGAGACTCTCGACTAGATGAGTTAACTGCACCAACGTCCTAAATAAACATCTCAAGCAAAATAATAAAGGGCTCAGTCTGCCCATTTTTCGCTTCATAGTCACCGCTGCATCCATGGCAAGGAGTGGAAAAACAAGTTAAACGGAAACTGCAGCAGATCGACTCTTAACACAAGGCACGCTAGAGATGACTAAGCTGGCGCCCACGCCCGACACACTTCCGGCGATGGCAGCGTTAATGACAACCCCCTTCCTCGAACGAAACTGCACCTTGCACTTACCTTGGCTTCTTAAAGGCGGAGGTCGCAATGGGGTGATCGTCGAGGTAAGGGAAATCCTCACTAAAGCAGAAATCTTTCGCTCGGCCGAGGCGAGGAGAATTCGCCCACGCGCGCGGGGGACGCTGTCTCTTTTTTTCCCGCGCGCGCGCATCGCGGCCGCCGTCGCTGTGCATAAACAGCTCTCTCGTTTCACGCCGCGCGTGGGCTGGAGACAGGGGACAGACATAAACAAAGCGTGGAGAAGCACTCCGGGACGATCTCACGAGCTTTGAGCCATTTTCCGATATGGCCATTCCGGAGAACCCAAGGTCGTGATGCGCGAAAGAGCGCGAGGGAGTATGGAGCGTGTATCAAAAAATCCTGAGTACCACCCTGAGAGACTCCGTGAGGACGTGCAGCACGGTACAGTCTATATAAAGATATACGATATACATACCACCCTGGGTATGCATAAAGGCGGATGAAAGGAGGTGTTAGGGCACCAGCCATTAAAAAGGATGAACACAGGAAAGAGGGATGAGGAAAAGGACGATGTATTTCTTGGATTAGTGTCCCGCTCTATAGTTCTAGAATAATCTGTCCATTGTAATAGCGCAGTTGAGTATTCAAACCTACGACCAATAGGGCACCAGCTAAGGTCCTTCGATGAGGCAGGTATGACATAGGGTGAAAGGTTCAACAAGTTACCACAAAGGAGAACGAGCTAATGAAAACGTATACGTAAAGTAGCAGCATTAAGATCCCAGTTAAAATAGTTAAAATCCCAGTTCCACCATTATGTAGGTACTGTACGACATCAAAACATTAAAGTAGCGTCATCATGAAGGCAAAAATACGCCCAATGACTTACGACAACACTAAAAAATATTTTAAATACCATAATTCGATTAAATCTACTGATTTGGAAAAGAAAGTAATGAAAAGTAAGCAATGTGTTCACGATCATATGATGTAAAAAAAAAGGCCACCATCTTGGATCCTTCGGTCATGTGATTTTCTCCCCCAGCCGGCATTGAATGTGTTTACCGATTGGCTGCATTGATAACTGTCAATTGCTCTAATATAATCGACGGGTTACAGTTGTAAATAGTACGCGGGGAATAAGGAAATATTTAAAAAATCAGTTCGAAAGTGTAGGTACCTCTAGTACTGATTCGCCTTTGTCTGTTCTAGAGGGTGTGAGGTCAAAGTGTCACTCGTGTCATCTGAATTTTTTTTAAATACAAACAGCTTTGCGAGTACCCTTGAAGCACAGAGTAAGGATATCCTTACTTTGTGCTCGAGGTCTCCAGCGACTCTTCAACCCCTCCCTGACTCCAGTTCCTCACTTCTTGTTCTCTAGAAGCAAATTAAACTATGCGTGTGGCTTTTTCTAAACTCAGTGAACTTTGACATCTTCCATGAGTTGTCGTATTTACATCTACATCTATATCTACATCTACAAAATACCGTGCAAGCCACCTCAGGGGTGTGTGGCAGGGGGTGAGTAGTCACCAAATATGCATTACACTATACCCTAAAGTTAGTGTAACTACGACTAATTATGCATTAGCATAAATCGCTAATGCTTGTAGATTTAGATTAGCCTCAAATGTTTAATTAATGATTTTGGCATAAAAATAAATAAAATTAGCGATGGATATTTAAAGATATATACATTTTTTAATCGGCCACGACAATCAGCACGGTCTGTATTTTACTACCAAGGGTAGACAGGAGAAATTTGAGAGCCCTTATCTCTTATTGTTTTAGGGGGAAGAACATTCTATTAAGAACACAAAAATTCGCTTATAATAATAAATTTTCCACAAAATTGCAATTCTCCATTTAACCATGATGTTGAAATTCCACACTTTATCGCCGGAATCTTCTGAATATTCGCTTTGTATACAACTGGTAGATTCCCATGACCTCTCTGGCTGACGCGCGACTTTCACGTCAAAGTTGCTGTGGTTAGGCAGCTTCTAGTGCACAATTTTATAACCTAGACGCATTTTTCATTCGAGTCGATTCCAAAGTAAGCGCTGCTCCTCGGGTGGAAAAAGAATTCCCGGCCTCGACGGCATGGAAATCGCTATCTGTGCGCGTGACTTCACTCATTCAGCTCGCGATGACGCCAATGCCGTGATTTGGCGCGGCAGTATACTTCGTGTGACACCCCACAAGGTTTTAACCATTGGATTTAACGATCTATCTTTGGTGGAAACACACTTAAAGGATTTTTTTAACAACAATAAGGAGAATATCAGGCTTTATCAAGCAAATAATGAGGACGCACACTTGGACGAAAAACTTCAAGAGAAATGTTACTTCCCTCGAGTTACGCCTTTCCTCGATTGAGTCGCACACATTTTGATCCGAGGGTGGAAAGTTTTAACACTCGAATGAAACAAAAAATGTTTTCTTAGTCAATTAAGTTAATATATCCGGCATATTTAGGTACAAACTTGCGATATTTTGTATATTTTATGTGATTGGAGCGATTTTTGTGTATGTACAGATTTGCGTGAAACTTTGCATACGCGTTCTTATCAGTGATATCTGTAGATGAAAGTGAAAAAAATAAAGCATTTTACCGATTTGGGTATTTGGCAATTCAACGCTTTTTCTTCCACGTGGCACTGTGGTACATGAGATATATCTCGTAATAATTCGATTACATATGCACAGATTTTCTTATAAACGCGAAATGATTCATTTCCTATTATTGTAGTGGTTGCTGACAAATACCAAGGTATCACGCCAAGTACAAGACATATTTTACATAAAAAAACTTTTTAAAATGTGATTTTCACCTAAATTTCAAATAAACAGCCGAAAGCTATCAATAGCTCAAGTCATAACATGCTTTAATTGAGGGAAATTTGAAAAACATATTTCTTGTAATATTTCCCTTACTGCAGGTATGGTGAGTTCCATCGCATGAAGAGGTGTGCTTAAATGAAATCGAGTCCTAGTATTTTTTCGACTTAGTTGAAAAATTATCAAAATGTGCACATGCAAAAAGCAAATGACCCATGGCTATCACTCCAGCCACTATAAGCTGTAAATGGAAGCCATTTCAGTAAGCTTGATTGTTTCACCGCCGATTTCGCCTCAAGAACCATATGAGATGTTGCATCTATCTCCTTGCAACCCTTTTGCAGCAGTCTGATTTCAAATTGCAACCCGATACCGTGATGTGCGATGGTGAGTGAAGGGGGATGGGAAGGGTAGCTATGTCACTCGAAGCAAACTGACGCGCGTCGGAACACGGCGCGGCGGCGGAACCCTAGCGAGCTGAATCACGCGCACACTAAGCCATTCCACGCCGTCGACGCTAGGAGGTTTCCATTCCCCATCTGAGGTGCTGAGCAGCGAAAGCTCCAAAGTCGCATGAAAAATGCAAAACTGTCTCTCTATCTCTCTCGATCCCTCCACTTTCTCGGTCAACCACCCGTCTACTCTTTATCGCGAAATTCTCGCGACCTCAAGTTCGTGCGTCCACTCATCGGGATGGAAGAGTATGAATCATTTGCATGAACATGAGAGTACATATTCATAATCGGCGTATATCTCCTGGCAAAGTGTCTTATAAATTTTGAATTGCCCGTGGGATACTGAACATACAGGGAGACCTAGGACAAGAAATCCTTGATGACCCTGAGCAGCAGTTTAAATTCAAACAGCCGTACTTAAAACTTTTTAAATAAAAATTATCTTTTAAAAACATCATAGTTAAAAAAAATATCTTTTGACCATATTCTTAGTATTTTAAAACCATTGAACTTGTAAAAAAGTGATTCAAAGGGACACTAAATATATCCGTTCAAAGGTCTGAGCCAGGAGCTTAACAACTTAGGGGCAGGTATGTACTTACATTGCCCACCCTTAAAATGTTGCGGAGGGCGCCGAAGGAGTATACTTCAAACTTATGTGTGTATTTCTCAAATTACAAACTGAAACGTTTATAGTGAAAGCTGAAAACGGAAAACCTCAATTTCGAGTTTGAAAATAATTTTTTTTAATAAATTGAGAAGGATTGTATTAAGGCTTTAAAGAATTTGTTTGTAGGGGGGAGGCCAAAACACTTAACCTCACGTAAATCCGCTACGTTATTACGCCACCGGTCTGCACACTTACATGGCAGATTTTTTCTTCTTGTTAGTTTCTGTAACTATCACACGGTATGCGGTTAATGAAAAGCAATTATTTCTTATCGCACGGTTACATTTCCATTATCTTTCGAGGAATCAAGTAGCCACTTCTGTACCTATCTTTCAAATAGAAAAAACCTCAATTCCATACGGTTTCTCAACCTGTAATCATTTGAGCAATAAAGAAGATATATAGCTACAACCTATCGGATAGTCTGAACCATTATAATAAAAAAATATTTCCCTTATTAGGAGCTTTTAAAAAACACGAACAGTTTAGGCTTCACGGAGATAGTTAGTGGATATCTCTCGAGATAATAATTGAATAGGTATTACCTAATCCGCTCAATTTTCAGGGGAAAATTCGATTCTGATTTTCCTGGGAAGCTATAAGAGAGGACCGCTTGTCACAGTGCAGTCTTAGCCACCCTTCAGGTAGCATTCCCAGGGGGGTTGTGGCGGAGGTAGGATTCCTCCAACCCATTACGGCACGTCTTTCACGCTTTTTAGTCACGTCAAACTGCTCCGCCGTCAACCCAAGTCTAACGGCTGTCACATGATAATGGATAAGCTCACGACGAGTAGTATTCGTTTTCAGATACGAAGAAAAGATTACGGAAAAGTGACAACCCGACGTGCACAGGAAGACGGACGAGAAGGGCTTAGTGACGGATGGACCTCGTTAGAAGTGATCTCAGCACGGCGATAGAAAAATGTGAGGGATGGTTTCAAATTTAACTTCTCAGCACTGTAAGAGATCTCCGTAGAGTGCAAGCCAGAAGAGAATGCATTGTTTCTCAATACGTATTACAAATGTACCTGGAAATCACGAGTCTAGTAAAAGATTTAGTGGCCCCGAGGAATAGGAAATAAATTTTCTCTATTCCACAAGTCCTCCGTCTATTGGAAAGGACACATGTGCTATTAATAATACCCGTCACTCATTTAAAAGAAGTGATTTTCAATAAAAAATTTTAAGGATTTAGTGCGAAAAGAAACTACTGAGCGAGTAATTTAATCTAGCTACATAAGACGAGATTGGAAACAAGTGAAGATTCATTAATTATTATAATTGCATTATTGAGTATGCATTATATACTGAAAAAATAGCCATTTGAAAAAGTACATTTTAAATAAATAAGGGGGCATTACCCAACGCCTCAAGTAGAAATATCTGTCACTGCTTGTCCTTGAATGTTTCGTCTCAACCCTTCTAAATATAAACGTATAAATACGTCAGATATTACGAGTCAGCACAGGTCTAGTAAACACACTTCTAATGAATGCAGTGGACCAGTCTAAAACATGAGCGTAGTTATTTAAGTATTTTTACTTGATCAATTGATCGAAAACAAAAAAGAGGGGCAAAAAAGTTGAGTTTTTATAATTGGAATGCAACAAATACTCTTTGAGATATAAAATGGTATATTTCCATCAGATGACTCGAATTGATGCGGTCACTTTCGTGAGCTATGAAGATGTAGTGAATCGTGAGTGTTGTGAGGAGGTTCATGATTCTCAGGTGACTAAGAGTTTGTGACACTTTACTTTGAAATCCAATCACAATACGGCATTAAAATTAACACGAAAGAACGAGCAGCAATGATAGACATAGTCCAATTTCGTAAAATTGACAATTGTAATATTTATACAAAGTAAAATTCCACAAAGTACCTGCAGTGCGGTTATATTTACTTACATGTGAACCGATTGAAATTACTCCTCGATTGCTCAAATTAGCAAACGTAGTTTATAGTTTATGACAGTTAACGAAAACATCTATCCACCAAAAAGTTGTCTGAAAATATTAACGTCAATTTGGCATAAGCTGCAAACATCTCGCTTGTTTGCATGCCTATTTTAGTGAAATTATGAGCTCTTTTTCAGCGAAAGCCAATTTCAAAAAATATTGCTATGCTTAGCAAAATTTTCATCCTTATTTCATTTACCACTAAGCTTAAACTGTAAAATAGTACCTATTAATTCCAACATCACGGATGAAACATGAAATTGAAATCCCATTCTTAGTTTGCCAAAAGATGTTGGAAAATCCATTAATTTAGTGCGTTTTTTTTTAATCTGAGGACTGCTTGGTTGTCAATGAGCACCTACTTGTTTGGATATCGTGGAAAATCCAATCACTAAATAAATTTCTTCATCCGACTGAGACCACTATTACATTTAATAATACCTCCCAGTATTTTGGTACTACTCAGTTGTTACGCAGTTACTACTCAGTTATATATTCAAATTTGACGGCAGCGAAAGTTAATAAATCTGTAAATCCAACAGCAAAAAAATCCATGTGCTTGCTGATGTTTGCAATGGCTGCGACAGCTCTGATGCACCACCGTCCGAGAGTGACCGAAGTTGGAGCAGTATTTTTACCTCAATACCAGTGATTTTAAAGATATTCTCGTCACTGAACGTATTCTGCTCCCATTAACCACAGCGACCCCGTAATTCCCAACGCACCATTTTTACGACCTGAACACCCCCGTCAGACATCAAGGTCTAGCAGACATGAATGCATATCGAAACTCCTTAGGTACTATTCCTCACAATAGCCTCCGGAGCGTATCAAATGGCTTCATTATTGCGGCCTGTTCCGAAGAAAAATATCTCGTCACTCAAATTACACACCTACCTCTTCACTCCGCTTTCAAAAGGGCTATGCAAAACGCTGAACCGCGTTTCAAACTCGTCCCGAGTATCGGAAACTACGAAATAAGGTCCATTCCGTAGCCTTTAAATGGTCTTAAATCATCCTCGACCACCCCTTTCCCTCCCCTATCGAGGAAGAATTCCCCACCGCAAGGGTCCACTTTCAGTCGGTGTAAAGCCTTCGGTAACGCGCCGTAAAATGGCAGAAGGTGAGGGGTTATTTATCGTGTCATGTGGAGGGAATAAAATATGATGGAGGCATCTCACGGGCCGAGGCTGTTACCAGGTAATTCATACGCAGCGTGTCGGATTTTGGACCACCCGGATCCGAGAGAAAAAGAATAACGCACATACCGCGGCGCCCCGACTTCCCTCCATTCCATCGTGACCTTTCGAGAAGAAAGGGTTGGTCCTTCCGTGGAGGAACGGTGAAAAAATCCAAGGCCTGTTGGGGGGAAAAATTTAAGCGTCTCTTATGAATAGACAAGTAGGAGGTAAACTTAAAGGTTTTCTATCTCTCGTGACCGGAAGAGGCCGGTTTTTGTGCTAATGCTTCACCCTCGTTCCCTCTCCCGATCGGAAATGAAGGAAAGAAATTGGCATCAATCTATCAAAGTACAGTTTTCTGGCTGCTTAAGAACTGCATTATATGTAGACTTATAACGGATGCGATGAGCAACGTTCATACGATATGAACCGCCAAGTGAGTTGATATCTTGAAGAATGATCGCAGGCTTTCCCGGCGTATAGAATTGTGGAAGGTTACTCGGGATTTCCACCGGGTCAGGTTCTCCAACTCCATCTCGGCCGACGTTTCGATGAACGAGTTGTCCATCGTCATGAAACGTCGGCCGAGATGGAGTTGGAGAACCTGACCAGGTGGAAATCCCGAGTAACCTTCCACGAGTTGATATCTTATAGTTATTTGCAGATTTTGCATACTAACCAAACCTCTCTCTTGAATTCTGACTAAGGTTCACAAAAGATAAGTGATTATATTTTGACATTGTGCATCAATAAAGATGAATATCGTTAATATTATCTTATACCGTTTGTATAGCGCAATGATAAAGATCACAATGCGTTGAAGAGAGGGTTGTATAACAGTATACTGCAAGGATACAACTCAAGCGGTGTCCAGTAGGAGGATGAATTTCAATTGAGGACTTTGCGGATCTTCTATTCACACGACTTAGTTAACCCACAGACACTAATATTAATGATTTTGAAGGCTTCAGATCCACCAATATGCGGTCATCTATAAGGTCGGCCTGCGAAGAGAATTTTTCCGGGCAGAGCTACTTGACAAAAGTGTAGTTCGAGGTGACAAAAGATACTTCCTCAAATTAATGGGAAAATACGTATGTGTATCCAATAAAATTGACATCATGCCCCGCGAGCTATTACAAGGACGAGTAGCCAAAGGTGTTAGGACATCCACCATGAAATAGGATGCGATGAAGTCAGCACAAGGGTTAATACGTGCCTACTGTGCCTACCCACTTAACGTCGTGATGGTAAGCATTATCTCCTTTCGCTATTTTCTTACTCGCGGATGAAGTGAGGTGCTTGCTGATTCCCTCGATGTAAATTAGCAATTATGTCATTGGATTGAGTTTCACACGACACAGAAACGAGTATTCGCATCCCAAGAAGCATCCATCTCAGGTTTTGAAACGATTGTGGGGTGTTTTGAGTTAATTCATAGCAGTCTTCCCTTGCCGAAATTTTAGTCAATTTCTTTCGATTTTTTAATCACTGATTCTGAGCCATATTATTCCACAGCTCGTTTGAAAAATGTAAGCATTTTAAATGTTTCTTTACTGTGGCATTTAAATAAAATGGAACAAAAAAACTATCGGATACTTCATCTCGAGGCATCCCAAAGTGATAAAAATGCCCTGCCTAAGCTATTCTAAGCTTTCACAGCTCCGTGCATTCTAAGAAGTCGGAAGAGGTGGACCGTAGAGGTGAAAAGGGCTTTACCTTCCTAGGTGACAAAAAGGTATTCTCTCGAAAGAGAAAATTTAGGATAACGGTTGTTTCTATATTTTAGCCTCTAAAACCCGCCTTCCAACAGCCCCTAAGGTTGCTTATGCCTTAAATAACAACGGAAAACAATGTCACATCTAACTCGTGTCACAATACCGGAATTCAGGTCACGAATTCCGATTCCTATATTTTGTGATTCCGGGGAAATCAACAGTTTCTCTTTAAATTCCTCTTTTCCAAAAGACTTTCCATATACTTTATCGAGCGGGTTTATACTCTATCGTCACTCAAGCGCAATGTTTTGGTGGACCAAAATTAAAAATGACTGCTGACGTTTCAGTCAATATTTAAATTTTCTAAATGACGAAATAATTTTCAAACATTCCAATCAGTTGTATTTCACTGGTATTCATTCAATAAAACTATTACGAATATTAATTTCACCAAGAAAAATTCTGTGTTTATTTCCAAAACTCGTATTATATTCGTATTAAATAAATATACCTCCAAAAGGGACTTAATTCCTCATGCCAAAGTACTAAAATGTGAGCATAATTAGGAATTCATAGCTTAAAGTGAACTAATTTTTCCCTAAACCTTGAATTCCTCATGGATGGTCACAAAAAGTGCATCAATGACATGATCTTAAAGAGAATCACTTAATTGGTAGGTACATGAGAAAAAGATTCGGAAAATAAATAACAGCAATAGAACCACAATACTGTATTAAAGGGGCATTTTTTATCACTCTTCAAGCCTTTCCAGAAGAGAACCCACTGTTTCCAAGGGCCCAGAGATCAGTGCTGTCCCTTAAGGGTTGCAACTCCTACGACGCAAAAAATTGCTTGAAAAGTCAGCTGGGGCAAAAATAAAAAGAGGCCTACAAAAAAGGAAACCTTTTCGCCATTTTTAAAAAGGCGTGAAAGTACAGCCGAAAGATAATGGGATGTTCCGATCCTTCGTTTATAGAGTCGGGACCGCTTAAAAGATGTGGACCCTCGGGGACTCAGCTCATTCTCTCCTCAAGGCCCAACCCGCTTGCCTTAATGCATGCTCGGAGGAGCATATCTCATTCTCCCGTCATAATCCATTAGCTTACGCTCTACAAATAAATATGTACGCTGTCCTGTCTCGCGTCCTTTGAATTTTCGCCGCCAAAGAAAAACCACCTGAGATACCGACGAGATATGGGTACATACATTGACAGCGGGTGCGGCGAAGTCACGGCCAAGAGAATTCCGGGAGAATACCTTACAGGGAATATTTTTAGCTCATTTGAATGAGGGGTACATATAGCCTGCATTCGCCATTTTGGCGTGTCCGTGAGCAAGGAAAGGAGTCAAACGAGCATCACGAGCTAGGAAGCTCCTATTGTGCTCTCAAGAATATTTAGATCGAGGGCCATAAAGGAATTATCAAGCATTCAACATTCCTGGCATTTAGATTGACACCAACACTGAAACTCAATCTTCTCAAGGTTAAAGCGTTTCCGATTACGATCTTATGACGTATGTTTTAGGTTAACATTAAAGTATTATTTCAATTAAATTTTGGATAGACCCTAACACTCAGCCTATACTGAACGTCCTCGAATTTTGCACTTTTATATAAAATGAACATCTTGAAAACATGTACCTTATTTAGACAGGAATAACTCCTACATTGAAGTATATAAAAATTAGGTGTAAAAGGAATGATGAATATGAAATGGATGGAAAGAATGAAGAGACATAAAGAAATATGAAAAAATCCAAAATAAAAAATGCAAGGAAAAATGAATACGATAATTTACCGAGGAACACAGAGGATGAAAAATATCATACAGATTATGAGGGATTAAAAAAAGAAACTATCGAGTAATTAAAAAGGTTTGTCGACAATATTATGAAATGGAAAGATGCAGCAAACCAATCTTCGAATCTATGACCGCTGAGACTGTTAAATATTTTCAAGTTACCAAATATTTGCATCCTTATCACCACCCACACCCTCAAACCTAACATTCTCCATTTAAAACCTTCAGTTGCTCTTTACATCTTGATTATCTATTCTATGTCCTGGAGTACTCTCAAACAACTTCCTATCATCCTCCACAGTTACTTCTCTGCTCGTATTTTCTCCTTACATTTAACGTGTTTTCCGTTTTTTCCTCCATACTCGTTATTCAAATGCCATTAAACTACGATCCTCTAGTTGTTTCTGCAAATGAATGGCGTAATAAAACTGAGTAATGTTTATCAAAACATTTTGTTAGCCAAAAAACTCTAACTCAATGACGATACCAAAATAAATTAAATTCATCCAGTATAATCTTTAGCAACCATGAAGTACGAAAGAAAGGAAAAACAACGGACATCATTTTTTTTAAATCGGAATAAATTATTACATTCAGATCATAAATGTAAAACACATTCATGAATATGCAAAGATGATTTCCAAAAGCCTGTAGCTGAAAAATAATCAAGAACTGTGATTGAAAATTGCGTAATCCAGCATGCTGAACTTTATTCTGATAATTCAACCCACCTTCGAAATGTAATATTCATTAGTTAAAACTTTGACTTCGAAACTTACACTTCAAAAATCATCTGAAAAATAATTAAGAGTCAAAATCAAATATTGCGTAATCTCTTGCGCATGATAAACGGCAGAGGAAGGAAGATGGTACCACGAATAATAATTGAAACACGAGTTTTCAAATCGAATTCTTGGCCAATCCGAAGATTTACGAGCTAGCATTTTTCTCCTCTCGCATGTTCAGCCCGCTCAGATCCACAGGAGGACGCATTTGGTTCACATGATCCTGCACCTCGGTATTTATGAGCGACTCTCACTTCCCAGAACGGCTGGTGGAGAAAGAGAAAATGGAAGATGGACCACAGGTGATATAATTACACGGTGGAGGCTCAAAAGCGAAGAGTCGTCGATTTACGCCGGAGTTAATCGCAAATAACAGATGAACATTTTTTAGTAGCTTACGCATCAGTAAATATTGGCTTAGGTCTGATTTATTATCTCATACAACTACGCTGTAGACACTAGTTGGTAAAAAAAAGACGTCTAAATGTAGGCTTCTTTGAGTTCAACTTGTTCTCAACTATCCAAAAGCAAATTATGAGATCTGGAGTAATATTTCTTCTCCGAATTATCCAATGCAGACCAGAGTCAGGATAAAATCGATGGGTTTTTAGATTCAAGAGGTCATAATGTACGTTTCCAGGGAGAAAAATACAACATAGTGGGGAGATAAATACACCGACAAGTTGAAATCTCATTTCTATAAATGTTACTGAGTCCAATTGAACCGTTGAATAATCGGTACATTCAAGCTGTCTTTTCGTCAACCAAGTGAATCATGGCTTAATTACAAACTCTAAAATATTTTTCCAATCTCTTTCAAAGTTCATCAATATTTTTCTTTATAAATTCGGAAAAAAGACGGCGTATACGGAAAATATTGAGCGCTGCAGTCGAAAACTTTCATCCTCTCGGAAGCATTCTCGGAAGTTCGGAAGCAAGAAGAACACAACTGATCTTCGTCATTTAGCTCTTTCAAGAAAAAAGTAGTACACATTTTTCTTACTAAAATGCTGTATACACTTGAAGGATAAAGAAACACAGCTTGATTTCTATTTGCCTGTCGAAAAAATTCAGAAACCAACGAAAAAATAAAAATGCTAACGGACTCATTCCGATTAAAGAAGGGAAATCGCCTCTTTCTTTTGAATCGCTAAGGAATCGGTAATTTTAAATAACGAATATCGTGGGGGCTGATATTAAGCGATAAAACGTAATTCGTACATACGGATCCAGCATCCTCCATAGATACTCTGCAATCATCTCTCTCTCTCACAGATAAAACAGCCACACAGTCATCTACTTACAACGAAATATTTTGTTAGCTGTCAGATGGGCATGTGAACTCTGGTGTCAGACAATCATTATTTAATTTAAGGAGGCAGGAATTTTTAATTACTACGCACTCCTCAAAAGGAATGGAGATGGATTAAGGTTTCTCTTTTTATAAAGCCTAGAATGTGTCTACATAATGGTCTAGTATTTGTGTATTGTTTGATACCATGAGAGTGAGAGTCCTCCTTGAATAATTTGAATGTATTCACTTCATTCGGTTAGTCGAACCTTTCGAGAACATTGCTCTAACAATGAATTCGGTGTAAGAAATAAATGGTTAAACACCCTATCAACATTTCAAAAAGCCTGCATTGCCTGCCTCACACTGTTTTACAATGAACAAATCGAGAAACTGACGGAATTCTCAGATGTGAGGATGAAGAGACAAAACGTATAGAAAATAGAAATAGGACTTAACTGTCAGGCGTTTCTTACTCCGATTACTTGTAGAAGATAATTACTATCAGTGAAAGAAGATGTGGATTGAAAAAACTCTGACTCCACAATCAAGAATAGGTACAAAAGGTTGAAATGGAAAATAATAAAGACTTTAAACCAAAGCCGTGAAGTACTTAAAACACTCGAGGAAAGAGTGAACTTATGCATCAAAGAGTATTTTAGTAGATAATAATTCAGGATGGTGCACTGAGAAAATTTCCTGTGTCACAAACTTGGACAGTTCCGACTTGGTTTAGCACTCCATACCACCCAGCGTATCCAAAAAATGGACTCCAGGCGACCATATCACTCCATCAACTGCAATGTGAGCTAAATATAAACATTGTAAACATTTGGATCTCTGACTATAAATGCATCAAAAAATAGAGCTCGTAACACTTCATCAACATTTCGAGAAGTTGGGCCAAAATTTTAGAATACTTCCGCCTCGAAGTCAACGCGCTGCGTCGCGACGCGTCGGTTCTGTCACGACCTCTTTCCAAGATTTAAACGAATAAATACGCATTATATCTCGTTTTCCCATCTTAAACCATAAACTTTTGGCTCATCTCCCCTTCTTACTCCATTCTGCAAGAATGCAGTCGGCTACTTTTCTTCCAGGTGGTAGTCGTTTTTTACGTAACCTTACGCAATGGTAGCCGTCCGCCCATCTGAACACAAAGGTACGAATGGACCTCTCGGATGCACACGGTCAAAGGGCCGCTGACAGGATTTGGGCCCAGGCGAGAGGGTTTCTCATAGGAAGGGAACATTAAAAGAGAGGAAAAAGGCGGTGGGAAAAAAAGATACAGGAATGGGGGACAGGTGTGAACCCATTACGAGGGGGAAGTTAGGGACGTCCGCCTCCAACAAAGAGTCTATGGCCTCCTCCTCCCCCCCTACCAAGGTCATGCGGTCCCACCCGCAAGCACTCACAGACTCGCATGTAGTGTCCTCCCGCTCTGGAGAAATGCACCTGCCACATTCGAATCTCCGAGGCAGGTAGTCGAGTTGATGGATGGCGGGACACTTTCTCTCCTCTTAGATTTCCCCCACCTTCACCACCTCCTACCTTTCTACCGTCCCGCCCACCTTTCTCCGGACGCCGCCGACGTCACCACGCCTGCGCACGAATCTTTTTTTTCTCTCGTCTCCATATATCACAGCATTCCTCGTTCTCATCCCTCCCTGAAGCCGCATTACAACTTGCTCAGGGCGATTAAAAAACGAGCGCAAATGACACATCGCCGTGGAAGGGAAGCCTTTAAAAGGGGCGGACAATAATAACAAGACACATGACTGAACGCCTCTCCTCCTATGGTGGAGAGCACTATGGTCCCCCTCCTATGGTCCCCCGTGAGAAGTGTTTGACGGAGCTGCCCATCCGGACCGAGATGAGAATGTTGTGGGATTGCCGGTGTTCGCTGTCGTGGTTGCCCTAGCTAGTGATGGAGCAAGAACAAAAAGAACGAACCTATCAAATGGATTTTTATTTTCAAAGGAATCTAATGCAAGAGGTGCTTCAAAAAATCCAAATAAAAGCATTTTTTTCGAATGCTGAAAAAATCACCGATTAATTCAATTATGATGAGACACAGTAACTGGATGGAGCAGATAATGATGCAAGATGGGATGCTGTAGGCCATGATAAAGGGGAGGATTTTTGGTAAGCGCGAAGGTGGCAAGAGGAGGATAGGATTAATGGATTTGATGAATAAAGGTAGCCGTACTCAAGAAAATAAGGTGTACATGGAGCACTGAAGAAAATAAGGTGCAAAATAGTAAAAACGTGTAAGGAGATGGGCCTGTGACTGGAAAAAGATAGTGGAAGCAATTTCTTCTCCATCTAATTTTACCTCAGGGTAGTATGAGCTACCTCAATATTCCTTAGTCATGTTAGAAAACATTTGAATTTTATTTTAAAATCCAAGCCGTTGTAAGAAGTATGAAGTAAATATATTAACGACGCAAAACTTTGTTTTTATGACTAAAATTCTCAGTAAGTAACTAAATATGTGGATAAACTTGACTTATTTTTGTTCATGCTGCACGCTAAAAACACCTTCAAAACCGTATGGTGAGTAATAATTTTATTTTTCTAATTTTGGAGAAAACATACGGAAATTACACCGTTACATTTCTGTCTCGATCAGTTCGTTAGAACTTCCTCGCTGTTATTTTATGTCTCTTATGAATGCTCAACTGTATCACATACCATGATAAACAGCTTCTGTTTTGTATCACATATCTCGAAAAGTACTGCAACATGTGAAAGATATTTTGGAATAATTATAAAGATGCGATATTTTCCTTTACGACGGGGCCAAACACATTGAATTGTCTATGTGTGTGCGGAAATTCATAGTATAGTGATATCTGTTTATAACTATCTTAACCCGGATATAAAATCAAAAACCACAGTACTGCTTCGTAATCGATAGTTATACCCTCAAAGGGGTAGCAAAATAATTAATAGAAAATTTTCTTTTAGAGCAAATGGTCGAGGTTGTTAAGTTGTTCCGCGAGTTATTCCGGTGAAGAAACAAGGTTTTTTCCGATGGGGAGGATATACAAGGTCTTGACTTGAATCTCATTTAAAACTGCGCAGCTGATGTCTATTGCAAAAACGTAAAAAATAAGTTATTTGGGCTAAAAAAACTCTTCGCTCAAAAGAAATACAAAGTAAAAAAATATATATTTTTTTAACCATCAATAAACAGTAGTTATGGCTCTCTTCCTGACTGGTGATGGCTATCGCATGGGGTTTGGAGGACTGCTTTGGGACAGAATTCGGTCTCGTTCGCAGTAAAAAAATGATGGCATGCGGGCGGTTGGGAGCTGGCATGCTAATGCGATCCGTGGGCGCGTTCGAGTGAGCGAATTTGACTACCAAAATAGTGCGAGCGCCTGCATGAGAAGCTCACATTTATTTAACGTCTTGTCTAGAAACTGGATTCGACTTATCAGTATCAAAGTATTGATTTTTCACGAGTAAAAAGTAACCCTTAATACATGAATCCGTCCACCGGAAAACAGAATCAAAATAATTTTCAAATCAAGTAATATAATGACTTTGTATTATACTGAGAGAAATGTCACGGCAGCATCTATTTTGTTGTGACTCGTAAAAAGCTAGTAACCACACTCGTGCATGGATAACAAGTAGCAATGTCAGCAGGAATGCGGGGTTGTTGAGATGGTTATTACTACTTGGTGTTAAGCCACTCAGGGTAAGCTATAATGGACCATTGCTAACCTTTCGGAAGACTATTTCCAGATTATTCTCTCCTCAACTCGACAATACAGCTCGATGGACGCAATCAAAAGGCGTCAACTTTTTTCACAAAAAAATAACTTTATACGGTCGGATCTTGAACATTCGATCTGGAAATCGGCGATCGGGAACTGTAATGAGCTGCAACAACAAAGCATCTGCTTTCTCTAAAAGTAGTTTTGTCATGATTCTGTTTAGAAAAAATTCAATAACACCCAGAGCAGTACTTTCAAAATAACAACTTTCTCCAAAATAATACTAAAACATCAGTAAATGATAATTTATTATTTATGTTACGCCAATAGTTTATAAGCTATACTTAACATAAAATTGTATAAATTTATTTAGTACATATTGTCTTCAGCACAAGCCACGGTGGATCGTGTTTAAATAAAGCCATATATATAAATATATATACACCCAACGAAAGGTTCACCAAGAGGCCACAACAATAAAAAATACACTTGACAGGGGGTGGGGAAAGAAAAGTAAAAAGAGAGAAGACTTACAGGGAACGTTTCGGGCATGTAAGCCCTTCCTCAGCTAGAGAAAAAGTGCCAATATATATATGTATGTATACCCATTCATTCATTCACTCAAACCACTCACAGGGGTAAATAATAATATTTCGTTCAAACAGATGGTAAAAGACAGAGGATAGGAAACATAAAATGTGACAACACAATGGTGATGTGAAGATGGAATTATGGCCGATTCCAAGTGAAAAAAATTCGACTAGGCAGGGAATCGAGCCACGGACCTTTCGATGTCGCGCCGAATGCTCAGACTACCGAGCTACCTAGTCTTATAATAAATACTGGAATCGGCGGGGGTTTATATGAACCAAATACCCCAGAAATAGCCCATAAATGTCGCCGAGAGATGGCGCAGGGCAGTTTCACTCACCGGAAAAGAAGAAATTAAGTACACAGAAGAGGAAAGGAAAGTTAACTCAGGCACACAGACAGTGGTGAAGATACAGAATAGGCGTTTCGGGGCACGTAGAGCCCAAGAAGTAGAAATGAGCCATTCGGCGCGACATCGAAAGGCCCGTGGTTCGATCGATATATATATACACACACAGAATATTTTACTAATTGTAAAGCATATTATGTAAATCACTAATAAACATTTTAAGAGACATAATTCGCAACGTGGCAACAAAACACTCTGGTATTCTTAGTTTACAAATTTTCTAAAGAGAAGTTCCTAAGATACTCTAATATATAACTTTTGGCACAAGTACTAAATAATATTTCCCTTTTTTCATTCTGAAAAATCTTTGGAAAAATTTAAGTAAGTAGGAGAGGTCATCAGAGCGGAAGAAAAAGGGAGTGAATTAATGTGCGACGTTGAACAACGAGTGTGAGTGGAGTATGGCGCTATTTTAGCAGGTAGACTAAAAATTTGAAAAGTTCTAATTTTGAGAATAATATGTCAGTAAAACCAACTTCGAATAATAAAGTTATATTTGCGTTAATGTCACCAGTAAAGACCAATTATTTTAATACACAGCTTTCCATTAAACCGTGAGGAAGTTTTTCGATTCGAATGAATGATTTTTTACTGCAAAATGAGCATGGACTAGGTTAAAATCTTTGTATTTACGTAAGAATAACGCAAATAGCAGTTGCTGGAAATCCACACTTCATTCATTGCATCAGATAAAATGTACCTATTTAAAAGATAGGTACCAAAATACAACTTTCTAAAATTTCGATGAACTCCAGGGTACACATGTTATTACACAAACTGGTGGCTCAATCGTTCGAACCGTTATCTTTCTCGAGTCAAATTGTATTTTAATGACGAGGAGCAAGCAAATGACGAAATTGATTTGAGGGCTATTCTCCCTCAACTTTTCACTGCGGAAAAAAACTATTCCCGAAGTATAGTTATGATAATAACGATTTAGGCAAACTGCTCTTTTTTAATGTGCAAATTTCTTATCAAGTCGCCCACAAGGAAGACAAGAAAGGAGTTCTTCCGTTAAGAGTGTAAATATTTTCCTTCAGCACCACGATTTAGCTGTTTCACGGATGTGGTATAAGCATGGGGGGAAACGTTTCCTTAGGTGCTCATGTTGCTGAATTTGAAACGTTCGTGTACCAGTATTCCGAAGATTTCTCGGAATTGAAAATTCAAAAGCACAGGCACTATGCATTAAGTTATATTAATATATGCGCAAAATATAAAAACTTAGGTGAAATTACGTTAGGTGAAAATAAGTATGAAGATAGAAAGAAAATTGAGTAGAAATACAAAAGTAAGTGATGATAATTTCCTTTGATAGATTTAGCTTTCATTATTGAATAGCATGGCAGACCGATGCATAAGCAAATCAACATCAAATGCTTAAGCATTCGAGACGCCGAAAGAAAAAATTAAGAGAGAACAGAGAATATGGGTAGAATGAATACCACATTTAAAACCATCGATTAAAGGTAAGGTCTTTAGGCTTCAAGGTATTTTTGTACAGCTAAAAGTTCAACCGCTATTAATGCCGTACTAAGGAGAATCCGCGGTCCCACTCACGAATATTAAATTTTATAAATTGTTGATTCTTCCGATTTCCGGGATTTCCGCCACGTGGATCCATCTTATAGACAATATTCCGCCGGCTATCCTGCAGGCTTCCTCAGTTCCACGTGACTTGGACTCCCCGCAACGGCCTGAGGAAGCCTGCAGGATAGCAGGCGAAATATTGTCCATTAGATCGAAGCACGCGGCAGAAATTCCGGAAATCGGAAGACTCAACGTCCAATCAAGCCCCGCGGAAACCTACGTCAGAACTTTATGATTTGCCTTTAAAATACGAGGATTTTATTTCACAACAGGCAAAGATGTCTAGAATATTTATTTAACGGTTGGCAATGATTTAGTAGTATCATTAATAACAATGGTTAAAATGATTCGTGAATGAATATGAATCATATCATTAATGTTAATGAAAGATGTAAAACTTGATATTTCGCAGGAAAATTTAACTCCCGGTAACCCGGGAGAAATGGAAGCATAGGGATTCCGCTGGTGTAATTCTGATGGGTTACAGAACACAATCTTCCACAAGAACGTGACTTCATAGAATATATAAAAAACGACTTCATCTACATGACACACCTTCCCATTCACGTGGATAATAGCACGTTGCCAATAAACTCTTCCCCGAAATCTAACTTTTATTAAATCGCTTACCACCGAATGAAACCAGATAGGGAAACGCACCAGATAGCGTAATGATATCTACCAAAAAGCATCCATTTCCGAGTGTCAGATCGTCAGCTAATTTGCAAGGTACCGCCATCACGACCGTTTAGGACGGAGATTTGAGATAGCATCAGTCGCGGACATAACACTCGATCATAATACCCAAAGCATTTTTGAGCGTGCGTCTCCTTCTTGCCTCTCGATATGCGCTCTTGCTTTCGCCTCATGGCGAAAGGCTTTAAACGCGACCTGTAAAGTTCTTAAATCAGATTCCAGTCGGCTGACTTGTCGCGTAGCTAGCGGAATTATGCCGACGCCACGCAAGGTTAGACGAATTCATCTCCAGGAGTAGTAGTGCATGGAAATTTCACTCCCCGCAACGGAGGATGATTTATTGCTTTGCATGTCCCGCGAAGGAATTTCGTCTGGAAGCGACCAGAAAGGATATTCTGCACGTTTGTTTTTCTTTCGCCAAAGACCGAACAACACCACCCGGCTGGAGGCGAGGCGACGTCCCGGTTTATTAAAGGTGGTTGGAGCGACTTTTTTCTGTGCAAGATTTGCGTGAAACTTTCGATGCGTGTTCTCATTAGTGATATTTATAGCTGTATGTGAAAAAATACATTTTACCGATTTGATTTTTTTGGCAATTCAATGTTAGCCAAGTGTTTAAGCAAGTAGCCTTTTGGCACATGAGGTAAACGCACGAGGGTACCCTACAAGAATAATACGACTACATATGAACAGATCCTCTTCTAAACACGAAATAGTACATTTTATATTTTTATAAAGTTTGATAAGAAATAAATCGAGCGAAATATCGGAAAAAACTTTTTAATATAATTTTACCTAACGAAAGCTCAAGTCATAATATGCATTAATTAAGGATAAAATGCAAAATTTCTTATATCCTTTACTGCTTGTATAGTGAGTTCCACCACTTAAACAGATGTACTAAAATGGGATGTGGTCCTAGAATTTGTTTCCGACTTACTTGAAAAATTATTAAAATGTGCACTCAATGACTCACGATTACCGCTCCAGCCATCTTAACACGGTAAGAATACGAACACCTCAGGACAGTGGGTCGGCGTTGTGGCTAGAGTACTGGCATCCCATCCCTAAGCTCGAGTCCGAACCCCGGCAGTGGCAAAGACTTAACAGAGGAATCCTGGTTCCAACTTCGGTGCCATGAAGATAGGCCTTCGAGTACAGTCCTTTGTACATCTTATAGAATGTTAAGGACTGAGGACCCATTGACGCCTTTCGTTAAGAGTAGGCAAATGCCGACGCCGGGTGAGATTGAGACTTAAAAGTTCCCTATGCCATCTAACCCCTCGTCAATGAACGTGAAATGTTAACATGAAATTAAAAAGAAATAATAAGTTTTTGGAAGAGAAAAAACATTAAGGCGATATATAGGAATATTTATGCATTCAAAATACATAAGAACAATTTTTAATTCGATCCAGTATCACCAGAAAGTGTGAAAAACAGATTGTCGATAGGTGACACGATGGCAATGAGATTGTTGGCTTCAATCTTGCCTTAAGACTTCAGTGCACTTTTGTCTTTATTGATACTCATAATTTTCAATAAAGAAGTATGATTTTTCGCGACTAAATTTCAACTAAATATATTTAACTGGTTTTACTGCTTAGCCCAATCATGAAAGTTCTGCCCTTACACTTACAGAAACTAAAAATTAAAAACATAAAAATGTTATATATATATATATATTTATTTATTTATTTATATTTTGCTTAAGGAGACATTTTGTAATAAGCCACGAAGGCTTTGCCATTCAGAGTTACAAACCACATTCAATATTAGTCTTCTCCCCTAAAATCAACGACAACAACGAAGAACTCTGATACTTTCCCGTTGTTTCATTAGGAACAGTTGAAGATCAACAAAATAGTACCTACTTAACAAATGAACTATCGAATTAGGTAAAATCACCGAGAGGATGAAAATATCTAAGGGAAACAAAAACGGTTCAACGGAGGGAGTCTTAGGGGAGCTTACTCTGTCCAAGGTCGGCCAACAATTACTAAAAAGTAGTCACATTTAAACGGATACACTATTCTTTAAGCTTAAATTACAGACCAAATCAGGTGTAGAGATAATATATTTGCAACGAATTCAAAATGAGCATTCAACTTTGAACTCCGGAGTTCAACTACGTTCACTGCAAGCAAAAATGAGTGAACATTTGCGAGTAAAAGCATCTAAAAGTGGGTAAAAATTCGTATTGAAAAGCACAGCCGTCAAAACAGGCTATTTTAAGCCGTGGACGTGAGGGAGCGAAAGGTTTCGGAGGAATCACTAAATACGCAATGGGAAACAAATTCCTGCGAGGGAAACATCTTTAAGTGTACCAATATACTGACTTAAAAGCATTCACCCCGAGAGACGAGTTATTTGAAGCAATCGATGCCAAGGCAAGGCAAGGGGGGGGGGAGGTAAACAAGCGGTTATCAAGTATAGGATGAACACTAGCTTCAAGCTTTCGCCTCTCGAGTTCGGTCATCTCTCTCCGCTCCCACTTGAAAATAGTCTCTTGCTGAGCAATAATAATACGATGAGGGGAAACTGTCATTGTCAATGAGTCGAATTCGCGATAGACCAGTACATGGAGCATTCGCCGGCCAAGGTAACTCAAGGGTTGACAGTTCAACTCCCACCTCAGGCAAGGACGTTGTGCTGGTCTTGGGAGTAGGGATTTTGGCTATACGGTGCGATATAACGTAAGACAGAATATGCATCGTAACTCATGTAAAAAAAATTGACTGATAATCATCTCGAATAAAATCACTCAGAAATTTTAAACAAATAAAAGAGAGACAAATATGGATGTTCTTCGAGATGAAGAGGTACGGGAAAAACTAAGTGGTAGGAACATTTAAAAACCATTTCTACAATTAAAATTATACCCGTACCACCCAAGTCTTATGCTAACAAATACTTCGCAAAAAGGCTGAGAAACGATCACAGAGGACGCCAGAAAGGGGCGTGTCATTAATCAGTTCAGTTACCTGGACAATGAGGAAGAAAAGGAGAACAAGTTGAAACGCGCGATAAAACGCTATCTTTTGGAGCACCTAATATACTAGTCCAATAATACCAATGGAGCATTCGACTGTGGAACGAGTTCAAATCCGGGTGAGCCTTTTCTACGCCCCAGTTTAAATTCATTTGGGCATCAGACCTTCGAAGAAAACCACATGTGGCACCCAGAAAAAGGAACTGGCTTCTACCCTGAGAGGCTGAATTTCACCTGCCCATGGGGTTAATCAGAGGTGAGCTCTATCCCAGACTATCAAACCAACCTTTAGGCTGACAAAAAAAATGAATGAGTGGTATATTATACCAGATGTTTCAACTTTCAGGGAGTTTTAATCCCCAAGCGGCGTAATCCGAATAACTTAGCACACGTCGGAACAAGTTTTAGCTCTCAAAACGTTGCGAAACTGTTGACCACCTTAGAATATTTAAAACCCGCTAATGACTTTCTCCAAATATTTTGTCGGAAAGCACTTTCCCGTTTATGTCTCCCCCTTATCGCTCAGGTTACTCCCGTGGTGCTAAATTTAAGAGACTCCTCCTTTAACATCAGCCATAAAGGACTACGTTTTTTTGTGTTATCTGATCAATTCTGTTTTCGTTAAGCCATACGAGGCAATGCAGGCGAAGTGGCGCTTTGAAACAATGCATTAAAAATTATGCCACTACCAATGCAAAAGTTTAACTGGACTAATGCAGTTTTTTTATTTTTCCCATAGAGTAAAACGCAACAGTAGAAGAATACCGAAATTATTCTCAACTGTCTCTTCCCTAAGCTTTAGAGAAACCTCGCATGCATGCATAAACGACTGTTTCTATAAGGAAACCCAAGTAAATTAGAAATTTTCTTCCGAAAACCTTGATGCTGGGTTGGTTTCCTTCAGTGATTTTGACACTGCTTCATTGAACCAGAACACAGATTGATAAGTAATACTCTCTGCAACATAAAAAAACACTTATTGAAATACTGGCTTAAGGACTCGGAGGTCTGCGAACATTGTCAGATTTGTGTTTCCGATGCTTTTTCTAAGCTGGGAGTCTGTTTAGAGTGGACCCCAAGATGCACGGTAGATTCAACCAAAACGTGCTGTCCTCATTTCACAGTAACGAAAAAGCAGCGGGCATGGCAGAGCGAGGGAGACAGAGATAACTGGGAGGAGGGTCTGAACCATTCAGTTTCGGCGCATTGAGATAGCGAAGCTCTAGCAAGCCAACCCGATCTCTCCCCCCTCCACTTCCCACTCCATCCAGCCTTCTTTCGCAAGAGAAAGCCCTGTGATGATATGCTCTAACAACTCCCCTCCCCACGCTTTCAACCCTTGACTCCCACTCCACGACCTCCTCATCAGCTGTAGGTCTACGTCTATCGGCCATTCTAGAATCGGAACGAAAAGGTGGGTTCCTCTATCTTATGCTAACGAAACCACCTGTTTCCACTGGAGTGCACACTTCCCTGACATCAATGGAAACCTGTGAAGAAATTTTGAATGCGCCCAACTTTAAGATATCTTACGGATGACTCAAAGCGACACGGTGTTGACTATACACTCGACGAATGACGATCGTGGATTTAATTTTGTAGTGAAAATATAATCCACGAAAATGAAAAACTGTAATTTTAGTAATTTTTTACTTTTCACTATTCTTTCCTATCAACGCTTCCAGGTGTGACGAAGAGTCTCGAGCGAAAACGCATAATAGGAAAAATTATAATTTGGAAGAGTTCATATTTGATGATATGGAAAAAATCACATGATCTGGCAAGCATTCAAGGAACCACAGTTTAGAGGAAAATATGGAAATTAATTCCAAGCGGCGAGAAAAATTAGCTTTCAATATTTCGAGTATTTGCAGTATTATAACTGCCACATAATTTATCTGCATACGAATTTATTGGAATAATACTTCAGCTACCATAAAGAAAACACTCTACGCCGGAAGCTATGTCGTTTTTTTTGCGCACGCTTATTTTTTCCGGTCATCATTTTTCTTTCTTAGAACACAGGAGATTCAAGGACAAAAACTTTTATCCAGCACCACACGTCCACGCCCATTTAAAATTATAGCTTTAAGCCAAAGTTCTCCCTTCGAGAGGAAATGGAAAAAAATATGCATTTGTAAATTGTAGCAGTAACTTACGTTTGGATCAACCGTTTGCCATTTGCATTGGCTGCGGCACCAATGGCTGGGTGGAAGGGAATTCGGATCTACGCCTATTGTTTCCGGTTTCATTGTTCCCCTTAATAGAACAGCGTTGGTTTCCATTATCTCCTTTATGAATCGGAAAAGTACCGATCACAATCCCTAAACACCCCTTATTTCTCGTTACAAGAGAAAGAAAGGAATGCTTGTGAAAATACAGAACAGAGATGAGAGAGCAAAAGATGAGCGAAATCCAAAGATATAATCTAATAAAAACTAGTATTTGAATGCAAGCGGATTTATGCTAACAATTTTTAAGACACTGACGAAGTTGCATCAAAGGTGCAACCTGATTTGTAATTTAATCTCAAGAGAAATTCCTAGGATTGAGGATAGTCAACTTGTTATTATAATGCTAGTTGGTATCCAACCCAACACTACACCCAGACCCAGACAGGCAGATTTTTCGGTGGAATTTCATTCTCGGCTTGGAGAGTATCTCAAGTACAATCATACATCCATTGACGTTACGCTACAGAGATTATTTTCTTGTCTTACTTAAAAACAAGGCGAATGAAGAAGCCGGGTTTGAATCCACCATACCCATATCTTAAACCTTTAAAAATTCGTCTTTCATTCAGAGTTACGCTAATACACTCCGCTATCGAATTCAGAATTCAAATTCGAACTGACACTAACGACCATTTATAATTAAGAGCAACGGAAAAAAATCGTGTGTAAAATATGTGACAGAAATAACACTTTTCTGAGGCGACAAAAGGAGAATGGGTTAAGAGAGTACTCACCAGGGCGCGGAGGACCGATGACTGGTAATTGAAGCTCATCAACCCAAGATTCTACGGATTTTAATGTGTTATAGAAATCGATGATGGACGCTCATTAATTTCGACATTGTGTGCCATCACTGCTCTTTGGTATAATAATGTATTTGTATGCACATGTTTTCATCGGGTTCTGTTGTTTAAATTAAAAATGCTGTTAATTTTAGTTGATTGAAACCAAGGCCCTTCCAAAATATTTAACGCTTTCTTTCCACATTCGAGCATTTTTTTTACAAATCACACCTTTCGTATGCAAATTTCTCCGGGTCTTCTTTAAAACAATCAGAGAAAATTCGTTCGTTCGTAATTCGCACAGTTCGCAGCTTTGAATACAAATATTTAAATCTTCAAAGGATAATACATTTTTTCATACAAACTTTTGGAGTAATTAAATAGCCTCATCTTGGAAATATAGAGTTTTATCTTCATTGCAGTGAAGGCAACATAGAAATTTAAATTCAGAGACCATAGGTGAAAAAGTAACAAATCATGCACATGTCGCCTGGATATCTATCATTATTAAGGCAGTATGCAGAAGATTGAACAGCAATAAGTACAGTGAACAACTCTTAACTCCCGTTTGGATACAGATATGACGCGTCGTATTAATGATGAAGATCACAGACTAAATATTTATGCAGCCATAATAGGAAAATAAAGAGCCAAAGAAAAGTTCCCTAGTTTAAAACTGCTAGAAATTCGAATCACTTTCTGTGTACACTGTAACCCGATTCGACGGATTTTTTTTCTCCCTCTACGTAGTATTTTACTTTTAATTTCTTCTTTCCGCGATTCCTTCCGCGCTTCTTCTCTCACCAATTCTCACTCTCTCTGTTACTTGTTCATTTATTTCTCTCGTCTCCTAGTTTCCCAATCTAAAACGTTATTTACTTGCGCATGCCCAATTTTGCATTATTACCCCGCAAAAACACTACTTATATCGCTATTAGTTTATTATATCCCCCGAAAACACTACTTTTACCTAATTACGCCATTATTATGGACGTTGGGTTACAACTCACTACATCTACAAAAACCCTGCAAGCCACCTCAAGGGCATGGCCCCCACAAGGGTGGGGCTGGGTGGACCCTTGGGTCCAGGGCCCGGGCCTGAAGGGGGCCCGGGCCCAGCCATACGCAATTTAATTTTTTAATTATTATAATTTAACACAAACTAGAAAATATATTTTGAATATTTTTTATCCCATGAAATTTTAGAAGATTCTACCGCTAATTATAGCCCAAAAGTTAAAATAGCTATTTATGATAAACTGCTTATAATTAACGTTTAATAAAATTGGTGCTGGTAGTTATTGCCATTGTGTCTTTTGTGTGAACTTATGTGTGTATTAGCGCAGTAATACTCACCCCCCCCCCCGCCCACTTGCCCAACGTCCCTTCCTGCATTGGCTATTTTTTGTCTAGCCGTTTCCCTCTTCCTCTTTGCTCTAAAAAAAGACGCATCGCATCGCTCATCTGCCGCAGTCCACCTGTCAACTCCGTGTGACGCGGGTTGAATTCTATTATTTTTATCTCCTGCTACTGAAAGTGATAACATTTATTTGTTCAAGTTCCACATTAAGTTATTTTGTACAAAAGTGCTTCGTCTTGCTACGATTTTGTTTAAACATGTGAAAATATACTTCTTCATTTCAGATTACATAACAAAAAGACAAGTTATGATGTTGAGCAATAAACATAAATCTGGAGCTTTAAAAAGAAAGCTGCAAAAAGAAAAATTAGAAAAAGTAGCTAAAGGTCGACAGACTATTACATAATTTTTGAAGTGTCATGAAAAAGAAGAGTTTCAAGAAGTTCGGCCTTATGATATGCCAGAACCTACAACAGCCCCAGGTAGCCAACCTTCGTTCTCTGTTGTTCAGTCGGTTTCATACCAAAAATATGTAAAATAATTCACACAAGAACAAGATACTTAGGCTTTTGAACAGCTAATTGAAGCAGAGGAAACAAAAAACGACAGAGATTCTCTTACTGCATGTCAAGAAAGTAATGAAAAATGTGCTGATCTATATCTTAGTATGAATACTGATGACAGCAACAGTTGTATTTTTGACGATCCTGGTACTTGGCCTCCAGTGATGAGTGGTAAACTGCGACAGGAAATAGCATCGTCTTACGCTGGTTTCTCAGCTTTTTAGACCAGATCAAATTCTTTTCCAACCGGCCTTTCAGGGAAACGGTTCTGTGAGACATTGCTGTACATGTAAACAGCCAACAGTAGAACAATTAAACAATTTCCACGTGAATGGTTAATGTGGAGTGAGTTGAAAAACAATATTCATTGTTTTCCTTGCAGCATTTTAAATCAAATCAGAGTAAACTTCCAAAAGAAGGGGTTTCTCCACAAAAAGCACCCTAAAATAGATTTTACAGGTTGTTACCGATGCATGAAAAAAGCTCTGAGCATCGAAAACACGAATTAGAATGGAAAACTCTTCAAACATCATAGAAAGGACATGGTCTCGACAGTAACCTTCAACAGATCATTAACGATGAAGCAACAAGATGGAAAGATAAATTACAAAGAATTCTGGGCAAAACTTTATTCTTAAGTAGAAGAGGTTTAGCTTTCCAAGGGGAAAATACTCCGATTGGTGATGTTCACAATGGAAATTTTTTGGGAATATTGGAATTGATTGGGAAATATGACTAAGTAACTCGTGAACATCTAGCCAAAGTAAAATAAAACCAACTAATGAACAAAGGAATGATAGGTCCAGCTCACTATCTATCATGGTACTCGCAGAATGAATTTATTCCTCTATGTGGAAAAAAAACTATTGAAACCCATTTTATATCAAAGGGAGGAGTCTGTCTTCTATGGAATTATTGTTGATGCAACTCCTATCATTTCTTACCAGGAGCAGAATGTACTCATTCTGCGCTACGTATATCAAAATGTGAGAAAAAAGGCATTCGAAGTTTGTGAAAGATTAATTGAATTTATGAATTTTAGCGGGAAAACAGGTTGAGACCATAACTGACGAAATACTTTCCACATTAGAAACTCTTGGAGTACCACTTGCGGATTGTCGTTCTCAGAGCTATGACAATGGCTCCAACATGCGGGGTAACATACTTGAAAAGAATACTTGAAAAAAACAAGTCTGCCTTTTTTTCTCCCTGCGGAGCACACTCTCTGAACAGAGTTGGTGTCAGTGCTGCTAAACTGAATTATGATGTTGTGACATTTTTTGGAAACGTTGAAAGTTTTTTATCTTTGTTCTCTAGCAGCCCTGGTCGTTGGGAATTGTTGAAACAGCATGTCCCATTGTCTGTGCAAAGCATTTCTGAAACTCGTTGGAGTGAAAGACTACAAGCTGTGCGCCCGATTTTGAAGCACTATTCGTCGATCCTCAAAGTTTTAGACCTGCTCCTGGTGGATGATAAGGTACCCACATTAAGGTGGGTGTATACTTCCAAGCTGCCACAATTTAACGGTCGCCGCCTGTGGTCGCCTACTGTGGTGGTAGAAGCCCAACGGGAAACTGTGAAGACGGCGCTGACAAAAATGGAGTGGGGAATGATTATCCTTTGGTGGGGATGGAAAAGGTCTACTCCGTTGTCAATGCAGGCTTGAACGTTTAACATTGCTATAGCCTTATTACGAAAACAGCATCAATGGTTGTTGATTTATTGCGTATATGAAAGACGGTTCTTTGATTAAAGTGGGCTGAAAATCCTCATTTCGGAATCTAGACTGCGCAACGTGCCCTGGAATATTACCAAAATATTTCGTAAAAACCAAAGTTTTGCTATTTTTTATAAAAATACACAACCGCTTCATGATAAAGTTACTCCACTTAAATCAACAAGTGACTTTATATCTACAGAAGGCAAAAATTGCAAGTCTCCAGCTGTAACGGCAAAGCCATTACTGGGTTACAGGGAAACGGCTGAAACGAGCTTCTTATCCATCAGCAAGAAATACTGTTTTGGGACTCGAGAACTACTTTACATCTTTCTAAGGCCTCTTGATGTCATCCTTTTGGCACAAGATCTTGGCCTCTATTGATCACAAAAACGTCATTATGCAGAACAAAGGAATTTCCCTAAACGTAGAGACGCAACTAATTAAAGACGACTTCATGAGATGCAGGTTCTGCGAGATTCATGGGAAACCATTTTGAATGAAGCAAAAGTAGTTGCCGAGGCATTTGGCATTTTGCCAGAGTTTGTTATCAAAAGGAAACCCAATGCAGATGAAAAGACGCCTGAACAACTTCAGCTGGAAGCATCAAATGAATTCAGATCTTCTGTTGTCCTTCCTGTTTTGGAATTTGTCATGGCAGATTTGAAAACAAGATTTACCAGCTGTGAACAAATTTGAGATATGTTTTCACCAGTTTTGGCTTTCATGTACCTAGAAAATGATTAACTGAAATTTGAAACCACCAATCTTGTCTCAAAGTATCCTTCAGACACTGCAGATTCAAACACCTTGGTTGAAGAAATTCTACACATGAAGATCATCTATAATACAGTCTTCCGATCAGAAAAGGACCAGATGAAGCTTCTCAACTCCATATATGAGGAAAACCTTCAAGAAATATTTTTGCAAGCAATACAATTGATCATTTTAGTCAGAAGAAGGCTCGGAAGACTATTATTTAGTAGTATTACTTTGTAGTCAGGGTCTATGACTGACATAGATCCTAATTCCAGTTTTTTGTAACTATTTTTATTATAATCTTAGTGTGTTAAATAAACATACTTGCTGTGGCCATTTTTAAGAAAAATAATTTAATAAATAAGGTTTAGTTTAGACTTATGAAATAGTTACCGTAATTATACCTTATATTTTCAGGTTAAATTACATTCTAAAAAGAGTATGGGTATGAAATAACCATGCAATAATAATGTAGCACGCGACTGTAAAATAGGGGGGCCCGTCTCTGATCGTGGGTCCAGGGCCCGTAATCGAATGTGGGGGCCCTGCTCAAGGATGTGTGGCAGTGGGTGACTACCTTCAAAGAACTCCATTAAAATGAATTTCAAATGTATCTGTCAGATAGAGGGAGATATTGCGTGGAGAAAAGGGGAAAATGGGCGAGTAGGTATTCTCACGTTCGTACGTACAGCATTAATTGTACGTGGCATTCTCGTCTCGATCACCGTCGTATAAATAGCTCCACGAGCTCATCTCTTGGCCCCATATCGGTAACCACACGATCTCGCGTCTCTTCATTTTTCAAGGACGCATGTACAATTTTGTCCTTTTTCAAGGAAGCCTCCCTCAGTGCGGAGGTCGCGACCCCACTGGAAAAATATTCTCTTGAGCATTCTACCCCAACTAAATTTTCATTTTTCTTTTGGCACAAGGCATAATGCATGTCCTCAACCAAGAACATATGTTATTGCAGACTACCGCGTATAGGCAAGTTACTTGTAGACCCTATATATAAAGTTCCAAGTTCGTGGAATTCTAAACCATTTATGGAAGACAAATACTTCTCTACAATTATTCCTTTAGAATTCACATCAATTATTGATTAAATTTATAAACTTAATACCCCATTAATGCTGTTTAAAATTCTTTCTCCCTTTCCCTTCGTATTCTTCACATCTTTGGTATTCTACTGCTATTACATCAAGAATATAAAGAATCCTTCACATATATATTTCACCCATGTTCCGTTTTTCCCATGTGCCTCTTTCAAACTAGCCCAATACTTTGTTCTCCCTCAACCAAAGAACGGTTTCCTCAACCCTTTCTGCCCTTTTAATAACTCTTTCATTATCCAATTCCAGCTCCTAAAAACCTCCAACAATCGTAGACATAGTAAGCGGGTATTTAAGTTCTCCAACTTTTACGGTTTTATCACACCTCCATCGTCTATACGTAAAAAAAACTAGCAAGCAGAAGTTCAAGTATCTTAAAATGATGCATATGCGTTTATAATAACTAATTTCCAAATAAATCAATCGATGGATATTTAGTGTTGATATAATTTCTGAGCATGGATTTCCACAGTCTGAACTGGCTGAAACTATAGGATTCTTCAATTTCGCCTTAGCCTACAATCCTTTTAACTTTATAACCTTTTATGCCGCCCTTCGACCTTTCTTTTTCTTCTCTTTTTATACGTTTCCAATCCAACGGTTAGCATCCAGCGTCTCAACACGCCGACCGCCACTCTGGCTATCGCATCTCGAGACTGTCACGCGTCAGGCCGCCGACATGGAGGAAGCCAGTTCCCCAACACTCACGGGAGAGAAATACGGCGAGGACTTTTTTTATATATAATTACCTCTCCCACTCTCTCGGGAAATTCCTCTTCTAAAACGCTTTAACGACTCAACGAGGGATCGACTCTTAATGCGATGGAGCATCAGAGACGAGATTTTAGAGGACTTGGCTTCGAAGAGATGAGGGGCGGTAAGGAGGTCGGGGAAAGAGCCGAGAGTTCAGGTGTCTGCACTCAGGGCCGACATAAGAGAACAACGACGGCGGAAGGGATATCTCAAAAGGCACGGCTAATACCAGCGTCGAGCGAATCGGAGTGAAATAGTAGCGTAAGTAATCAAAACGAACTGCAGAATTATAAGGAAGTTTCAGTGTCAATTAAAGTGATGCCTTCAGGGTTTTTCTTCCGCCTGTAGATATCTATCAGCGACAAGTTTGCCAAGCTATCCTGTTGGCGCCTTCAGTTCGAAAGACTGCTGTCACCAATGTCCACCTCCACGCGGAGGAAAGTCCGAAAGTTACTGTAGAAGTCGTTAATATTTTTTGTTGAGAGGATGACTGAGATGGTAAGTTCCTCTAGTTTTCATCCACCGAGATCCCTGAAAGTCACCTGAAGGCAATGTGGCAGAGGTCAAAAAGGTTACACGAAAGATGTATTATGAGTAAGAGCAGTAATTCCATCATTCCTTTCTCCCTAAATACCTATGCAGTTGAAAGATGAGCTCTCATAACAATCCGTATGATTAAGAACAAATATATAAATCCGTACCCCAGGTGGAGAGCATGCATATGTAAAGATTGCCTCCACAAAACCAATGTCATAATAGCAACAATAATATTTATTCAGTCCCTACCAAATATCCTATCTTCTGCTCAAATTATTCAAATGTCACTTATTCCATGAACAAGAATCGCTTTATCTATAATCTGCACTAAAAAGAAAAATGGGGTGGTTTCTGTGTGCGTGTCTGTCACTCAAACACTCAAGAGCGGCTGAACCGATTACTTTGAAACTTTGTACCTGGGTATTTGAGTGCATTGGGACGAATATATGCTAAATATCTTCTGAGCCCCAAGGGTCGCTAAACGGACTCCTAGAAGTTATTCCCATAAAAAAAACATTGGAATCAGTGAATAGGTTTTTTTTTGCTTTTTAAATTATTTACACTCATGATATAGGATTGACATTTTCACTATCGAATAGCTGAAAGAGCGAAGTCTTTAAATCTTGCATTCAATTATGTTTTTTGTTTCGGTTCTGCTAAAAAATTTTTTTGATTAAAAAATTATCAATTTTTCTCTAATTTCAAAAATAGCACATTTAATTGGCAACCTGATAAGTGACTATGTACGGGAAATTTCGCCCAATGGCTTACATCATATTGAATTAGTAATGAAATCAAATTTCGGTGAGAATTATCGTTGCATTCATTACCCGTTGGTGTATTTATTACCGATGTAATCTCTCTATGTGCGTTTAACGGCTTTTACAGAGTATCTGCATTTAGCATGCTCTATTAATTCTTATAATCACATACAACGGCTTTCATGTTTTCTTTCTGCCGCTGAATGTTAACGGACACTCTCATCTTGCCCTTATAGATAGTAACTGCATTTAGGACGTCACATTGATTCTTATAGTCCTATAGGTAAATGACTTCTCCCGCTGAAATTCAACGGGCACCATAATCTTGCCCTTATAAATATTATTAAGCATTATTTTTGGAACCATATTGCAATAATCTTACGAAATAGGTGGTTTTTTGTACCATTTGTTATTCCTCTTCTTCTGAAATATCTATAGAATATGTCATTAAAAATATTATCGAAATTAAACCTCAAATTTTATGTCACGAATAAACATTTTTTGCCGAGAAAATGTAAAATTCTTAACATTAGCCCGGTTCCTTTATGGATAATCGGTGCAATGAAGTTGCAACTTCCCGTGTGAAGCCGGGTCCCTCTTCTATTGTCTAATAATTTTATTAATATAATCGCACATTATTCATAATGTCACCCACCAAAATCAATTTTAAACAACCACAAGAGAAAGATGTATAACCGTCGGCCTTAACTCATAAGGATACTAAACGAATCCTTAAATCTGCATCATTTAAGGAGGTTTACTCAACATCTCCAGCCACAACACCGCGCGGTGAATGGCAAGTTATAAGGCAACCGAGTCGATGTCCCCTTCTAAGAAATTAGTTATTGCATAATAGCTGGTATCAATTCCGAGCTTCAAAAATTGTTCAATTAACCACTGCAGGAACTTTAAGTGTACACATTCTTACGTGAATACCGGGTAATTCAACCTCTAAGCAAGAAAGACGGCGAGCCAAACATTATTCAAAATCAGTGCCTACAACAATTGTTGATCCATAAGAAAATAAGAGTCCTTCAGAAAACTATATAAGTAATCACGCGTAGGTTTTATCGGGAAGACCGTGAAAAAATATCGCTACTGGATATTACTTTATAGTAACCGAGATTTCAAGGAACATTAATATCCTACGAATCAATCTCTGCATAAACAAATCTCCATCATTCATCAAACTACTTCATATTTCCTTGAACCTTAAAATGTAAGTGTAGTTTATAACGAATTTGAGACGGAAAAGCACTTATTCAAGTAAAGTTGACCAAATGGCCAGCGGTGGAGGAAAATACATGGCTCTATGTTTTCCAGATGATCGGAAGGGGAAAGTGGAATAAAAAATGCACACACATTTCCTTTGCCTACCGTCCGAGGCGTGGCCTCCATCATGAGAAAATCATTTCCTTCCCTCCTTAAAAAATAACAATGGAGAAAATGGGGGTCCGGGCGCATCGTGGTGGGCGACCGCTCGAGTCGGCCCAAGAGCACATTATCACAGGTCACATCGTCATGCATATTAACGTGATAGCACGGTGCTCGGTTTACCAGAATCGGTCTTTTTATTCTCTTCACATTAAACCTCGCTTCTCCTTCAACCTCCGGTCACGGACGGACACGTCAAACGATGGATCGAGTATATGATAACAGGGTGTAGTTCACAGCTCCGCTCCTCCCAATAAGGGTACTCTAATCCCTCCTCACTCGACTCATCCGAGCGAGGGAGAAGAAGATGGGAGGAGGAAAGAGAATGAGGAGCGAAATAGGCTCAAGATACTTAAAAAAAAGAAAAATCAAAAACAAAAGACGAGCCGCCTCTTCCTAGAAACACCAGATCCGTGGACGGAGGCGCATCTTTCGAAATAGGAAACCCGGAGTGTATTCGAGGAAGAAAAAAGTGCTTTGTTTTTTCAACCGCGTAATTATCAAAGCGTTCACCCCGATGCTGCCTAATCGAAATCCCAAACCCTCCATTAACTCCTCTACTTCGTTTTTTATCCCTCATTTTTCTTTTAAGACCCCGCCGGCCAATGAGCAGTAGTATAGGAACGCCCGTGTGCAAGAAAATCGTAGCAAGTGGAGACTGCCTAGTGTGTCTCCTCCCTACGATCACGAGAAGAACATTCTCCACGGAGAGAGGAGATCGGTGTCACTAATTGATCGCAAGTTCGATTCTCGGATCCAGACGCACCTCGTCGAGGCGAAAACGCTTTTAAACAGCTGTACCATGGAGATGAAAACACACCCATTAAATTTTCATGCGCAGCCTTCGATTACGGAGTTTACTCCCATGCGGATCAATCTGAGAAAAGCGAAGCTGGGAAATAACTACGAGGGGTGATGAAATCTCAGGAGAGTGTTAACGCGTAAGCTAAATTAAAGCCTTTCGTTATGACTTAAATGAAATTTTCCGATTTCTACGATTATAAAAGCTCAACCCTATAAAATGAATTCAGCGATAGACCCAGGTACTCAGGATTTGAAATAATATACGGAGTGAGGACAGTTTTACGAAATTTTCTTTCACTCAAATGCTAATGTCAAGCGCTCGATTAAATATTCGAGCAATTGAATGGTATATTTCATTTGTTATTTCTTTTTGCCTGCATTCTTTACAAAAACTGGTTTGAATTTTTACCTTAAATCGCAAACAATTGATTAGGTAACACCGGCTACCGATCTCTTGTTGAGTATCACTACATATATAGCCTATAATCTTTATTGTAGCTTTGGAATAGGTATCAGCCCAAGAGTTTTGTTCTCAATCCTTCAGATTCAAAATGGACGCGAAACATACATCAGGTCTGGAAATTTCCAATAGCACTAGCTAAGGCGTGTTCAAAAGTTCTCCTCGAGGACATTGGCGTAGTTCCTTGAAATTATATTACTCATCATTTCTATCCGTTGACGTTATTACCTACATTTTCTAAAAACATAGAACACTCATATCGTATAACATGCAGAAATCAAATAGTTCCACAACAGCACTTAAACGAGCACAAACATCTAAATCTGAATTCAAGTAACAGAAGCTGTGCCATTGATATTTCCACTAGAAAAGGATTATTGCCGACTGAAATTAGATCCAACGTGAATCATCAATTTACACTGGTCCTGAATCTATGATTGCAGCAGGTCAAACTCTTTAAACTCCAGCTTAGCCACTAAGTAAAATATTTGTAAAACACCGGGCAAAAGATGCACCTTGGCCACGAAACCAAATGGTTTGTATAACAAACTGCCAATTCAAAACACCAGGCCCGATTTTCTCGCCGCGATATTTAGAAGCAGCCAGTGGCTCCACCATTTATCTCCATGGATAGATGTCATGGGAAGAGCAGTTTACTTACGATGAATGAGGGGACGAGGACAGCGGTGATGAGGAGCGTTCCTTCGCTGATGGTGGCCGCCCTGTAAGGCAGTCTTATGGACGCATCCCCGCAGAAGAAGCCACGATGGAACGGATTGGCGAAGAGGTTGAGGCTAAGCGCCACCATGCCCACTGCAAAGATGAGAAGCATTTTTTTCATAAGAAAACACCGTAAAGAAAGAAGTATATGATTCAAAGACGAAAAACCACTCTCCCACTGAAGTCAATCAACAAATTAAATATTGATAGGTATCAAAATCATGTGCCCGTATGTTAATATTTCTTTCAAGAGACAAAATTATTTTTTAGTCCAGCATATGACGATTTCAAAGGTTCAAAGAGTGAGTAATAATAAAGGTCGATGAACAAGGGTGGAAAGGAGTAGAAAATAGTATGCATCCTAATAAGGGACGAAAAAATAAGAGTCACTCAAAAGTGTGGTACAACGAGAAAATAATCTCTCCGAAAAGTGTACGTTTTGCTGATGAAGAATGTGGTGATGTCTCAAACGGGTGCATTGGAATTAGTATATCACGACGTGACGATAGCCTAACGTGATATCTAATGTGCGATATTCCACAGGAGAAAAATCATTCGCCTTGACCGGGATTCGAACCCGGATCCCTCGATTTCGCCCTCGAACCGGGATCCGGGTTCGAATCCCGGTCAAGGCGAATGATTTTTCCTCTGTGGAATATCGCACTTATGTGCACTTGCGGGTGACTCCGTAAAGATTACTACCGTGGCAAGTCCCGGTTTCCTCAAAATTGGTGATATCTAATGGCTAATAAGGACTTAGATGCATGTTGCTTTTATGGTGTGGTTTCGGTGTTTATGGTAGTGATCAACGTTAACGATTTAGAACTCACTGCCATAAGCCTAAGGTATTTCACTCATATTGAAATAATCCTGGGTCTCAGGCGATTATTTCATTGCGTTTTCAATAAAAATACAAAAAATATTACCATGGCATTTTTCTTTAGCGCTATAAACAAGTTGATCACAATACATGGGGTCCAAAACTGAGACGGCCCTGGATTCTATCAATCAAACCATGATTGACATTCCTAAGCTAAATTCTTTTCATTCCGGATATTCGATTATCTCCCTTGTAGTCACAGGCATAGAATTGTGACGATGAATAGTTTAGGCGCACGCTAAACTTCATTATCTCAGGGCTAATCCTAAGGATTACTCTGCACACACCATCAATTCGTAGAGTCATTCATTCAAGAAGTAGTGATCCTCCATCTTCTAGACCACCTCTTGGCCCTTGGGGAACTGGAAATTAACAGGGAGTGTTTGGCCCGAGAGAAGACACTAATGAAGGGAAACAATTCAAGAGGTATGCTCTGGATAGACACGCATACTGAAAGACACGCAAACTTTAAGATTTCCGCCAGCAGGGAGCAAAAAAAGCTTACTAGTCCGTCCCAAATAAAGGAGCACGCCCTTCCTTCGTGGAAGATTAGCACATATTTTGGCTAACACTCTGTGATTTCCCCACAATTGAGAAGAATTACTGGAAATAATGAGAAGTCATCCTTTTCTTTGATTATACAAAATGCACTTCAAAGATTGGTCAGTATAGAGGGCCATCTTTCATTCTCCCCTACACTCCGTCAGTCTCTCCATTTCGCAGCAAGAAGAAGACACTCCTCGAGGCTAGTAATCGTTTGCACGCATTCCTTGGTCTTCCTCCCACAGTTACCTCCTTCAACATTTTTTTATTATAGAGTTATAGTCAGGATTGCATTAATCGCCAAATAAAGAGAGAGAGAGAAGCGACAGAGAGATTATCTGAAGAAGAGAACCGACAGAGGGATTACCTGAAAATCCCAGGGTTGCACGAGACTATTAGACGCGGCGGTACAGATGCCACTAGCAAACGCAATTCAGAGATTCACGCTTTCCGCTCAGGAATTGACTTATGTATGTTAGTCCTCAGTGAATAGCAAGTGATTTTATTCAGTTTATCGTCCGCCATCATTTTGTCAAACTAATAACAGCTTTTAGCAACATTTGATGTCACGACATGCCCCTAACACGCTCATCTGCTTTCCTTTCCAATAACTTCTCCTGAATAGAATTCTCATGAATCCTTCCTAATACATACTCATTAATTTTCTATCCTGCCCAGAGAATTGTAATAGCCCTCCTCAAGCGCAATGGATGGAATCCTCTGAGATATTAGAATACACTTCGAATGTCCAAGATTCAAATCATCGTAATAAGACGTCCGACATAAATGTCTTAATCAATTTTTCTTATTTTTTAACCCATGCAGCTCGAGGATAAGACCAGATGATTTTTATTAAAAGAAATTTATTCTGAAAGATTTATTCTGATAACCAATTTTTAGCTCTCCCACGTTCTGGCCAAATATTTGAGCGACCGAGAGAAAAATGAGGAGGTTGGAACGTCCGTTGGGGATTAAATCAAGACTTTACTCACTGAGATTTTGCCACCGGTTTTTATTTCTCTCGCTTAGGAATGCCAAATGAATCTTGCCTCGAAGTATAAGGCAAGCTACATTAGAACGACGAGCGCCTTAAATCCTAGGGCATTTCGGCAACCATTGCGTTTGAACGCTCCTAAATTGAAAAAACGCTAATAACTCTGAGATAATTGCAAAAACGTTTGGGAAAAAAGAGACCAAATAAATCAGCCGTAAAAGCTCAAAGTGGTATTTTATGGGACGATCCACCCATGAATATGTTATCAGGAGCCATTAAAAACGAGAAGAACTTTCAGTTTCCTCGCCTATCACCTCCGGGGACGTTTTTCGGTCGCCCGAGACAACAGACCTCAGCGGGCAGGGAGGAGGACTTGGGAGAACTAGTTTGGTTCGTGTACGACGCCTCTTCGTCCAGCCCGAGGAGGTGGACAGGAGATATCTGCGAAAATAAATCTTAAAGAGGATTGAAACACTTCACGCAATCCCAGATTGGGTTGAGGAGATTAGGTTAAAGGGTGAGGCTTAATGTTTTCACGGCTTAGGGACAAATGGTGCTGGGTCATCGGGCGTAGTCAGGATATTAGTCCTCGACAAGATATGCACGAAGGTAACATCCGTCACACTTCCAAAAGTAGAACAATACGCCTCGTCGCCTGTCTTTTGTCTCGGGGAGAGAGAGAAAAAAAAGTACGAGAGGAAGAAGAAGAGGGTTCAAAATCGTCGGGTGGGGCGAAGGAGAGGTCGAACATGAACGCCATTGATGGAACTACGGATCACCCTCGTGTTCGACGATTTTGACTATTTTTCAAATGGGCATGGTGACTTTGGATTTCTGCACATGCTCTCTTGTAGTTTGTTCCATGGAAAACTTGGCCGTTTTGCGATTTGGGCCACCCGTTTCAGTAGGATCCTCTTAGCATTTAAATTACGGAAGACACAAAGAATAATCTTAAGGAGTAAGCGTACCTGGGTACCTCAGAATTAATGTGCGTCGTGTAGTTACATCGAAGGAATGAAAACAAGTGAGTGATGAGAAAATAGCAAGATTCGAAGAGAAGTCTTGGGAGACCCAGAAGGCATGTTACCTTGTAAATTACTCGTGCAACTTTTGATAATTGTTAAACATTCGCCTTCTGATACGGATTTTAATAGCGTCAAGAAGATTTCTTCAGGAATGGTTTTTCGCAAGGAGTCAATTGAGGTATTTTTTCGCAATCGTATCTTGATAAATACTGTAAAAACAGTGTTTAGGAATCACAATCTCATATTCTAATGTTAAATAGTCTTCAAAGATGGATTTTAGTCCATGACAAGGGAGCAGCACAAAGAAAGTTAGCGAACGAATGTGGCCACGGTAAATGCCTCAATCACACGCGTCATACAAGAAAAAAAATTAATAAAAAATTCATGCATTCACTTCAGAAAAATCGGTTAATTGTGGAATTTGGAAAACAAAGCTGAAAGGTAGAGTTGAGAATATATATTTTTCATCCAAGTTGTAAGCGTAAAAGTAATGATGGGTGTCAAACACCACCATCATGCCTGAATGCAGCCGAATGACGCTAAAATGAAACATAAGTCAATCCTGACGATGAATCTGAGTTTGTGCATCCATCCCCAATCAACCGTTTTCCCATTCCCCCTCTCTTCCTGCTTAAACTGGGGATTATTCAGACTTTTTTTCATGGAAAGAGTTCTCTTGGCTTCTGGCACGACCTCATAAGCCTGCCAGCCCAGTTTAAGGTCGAGTTTCTTCATCCCTAGATTCATGCATGCATTGCATCCTTGGCATTAGATCCAAGCATATGGATGAAAAACCAGAGAACGTGGTTGAGTGAGATAATTTCTGGCAATTTATTTTTTACAGGAATTATCCTACTGACAAGATGAATGACATTTGTATCTCAGAAGTCATTGTACGTTCATCCGCCTCATTTTTTTATATCAATTCAACGTAGAGGGTAACGTATTTTTTTCAGACCTGCCTAATGCGAATCACAACCATCTATAAAATAGACACGTGCGTGCTAGATGGTGCGAAGATTTGTTCACAGAATTTTTTTATAAAAAAATGTTCACCACGCATAAATACTGAAAAAATATGCACGCCTCGGCGAAAGGTATGAAACAGACCCTTGAGATGCAACTTTAACAGTAATCATTTCCCCCCTCATTACTTTGACATTGATTCAGCGTTCTAAGTTAACGGGGTAAGCGTAGAAAACTAATACAGGGAATTATCTGAAACATCTCAAAACGAATCAAATTAATCGATTGTGGCGATACTTTGTGGAAATTGAAGATAGAAATCATTGTCACAAAAACACGGTACAAAATTCCACTAATTATTTTTATTGCTGTAGACCGGTTTCGACGACTAAAGCGTCATTTACAAGATAAAACAGACTGAGTCTGAGACTGAGAAGACGTCTTGTAAATGACGCTTTAGTCGTCGAAACCGGTCGACAGCAATAAAAATAATTAGTGAAATTTTGCACCGTGTTTTTGTGACAATGATTTCTATCCCAAAACGAGTTCCTTGTTTTATCATCACGAAATACAGTTATGATGAAGCTCGTAAGGGTTGTCTTGACGTGAAGTTTCACTTTGTTCTACGGTCACGAGCATGGTTACTGCTATTACGCGGCAGGCGTTAAGTAACAACACTGCCCGTGAAGGCCATGCAGCAAAAAATTATGACTGCTGAACACTATTGCACTGCTTCGCTTTTTTTATTCACTGAACACTGCACGAGGAAGCTCAGTACTTAAGCAGGACGTATGCAAGCATATGAGAGAAAACAGTTTGTCCTGTCCATGGATTGAGGAATTGGTGATCAAGGTATCTACTTATCTTGCCGAAGATTCAAGGTAAGTTTGGAAATGATCTATGGATCACCACCAAAAGTTTATTTCTCGTAAGTCCTATCTGTATGCTGATTACACTTGGCAAGCTTGGCCACCCAACCACTTGGCAAGGATCCGGAAGAAGCTTACGAAATGTGACGAGTGAGAAAAAATAGAAAAACAAGTTATGAGTAATGATTATTGTCGGTCTTCTGAAGGAAATGGGTTTCGTAACTTAGTGTGACGTACGTCTAACGTAACACAGGAAAGGTGGACACTTCAACGGCGGTGGGACGCTATTGTGATCTCACCGTGTGAGAATACTCTAAAATTTAATTGAAGATAACCCCTCCTCGTAAAGATGAAAAGATTTTTCAATCAGAAACAATTGCGGTGATTTTCCGCAAAGGTAAAAAGTTTGCAATGAGCGTTTCCTCACTTTTGCCTCGAATCTTCTCCAAGATAAGTAGCCACCTCGATCACCAAATCCTGAATCGAAGGACAGGGGGAAAAAAGTAGTCGATTTCCGAAAGGACTTGCTGGACTTGTTTTTTATTTAACCTCCTGAGGCACCAAATAAGAGAAAATGTTTGATCACAAAAGATTGCAGAAGCAACGATACCCCGAGGCTGACAAAGCCTTGTAACTTTTAATGCCCTTTCAAGTACTAAGCATGCCTATCGAGCTAAGAGACCAGTTATCTCCATTGCCAGGAATGGAGAAATTCCCGAGATGATTGCTCAAATGATCTTTATGTACTTACGAGAAACACGGCAAGGTATTCTTTTCCAAAGCAGGATGAAAAGGGAAGGTACAGATGAAAGGGAAAATATTCTGTTATCGGGCTGGGTAATCGACTAAGAGCCGTAATTGCCGTTCGATGGACGACCTCACAATTCTTCTCAAAAAGGTACGTCAAGTTTTCATTTATGCCCTTTTTTCCTCACACATCCCATAGTATCGGTTATCGATGCAAACAATCCGGTTATTATGTTGACCGATCAATTCAATAATGTGCCACGTCCGAGATAACTACTATTTTCACGGCCGTAGCAGACGAATCGTGTATTTCAATCAGCCATTGGGAACACGTATCAGCCAATCTGCTTAAATTGCACGGGCAATAAAAAGCAATCATTCCAAACGGTAACCACTCAGAAACGAGCCAGCAAATAGTCTTCAAAGTAGGAATATGCAATCATAGTCTCCGTTAGGCCATAAAATGCTAGGTATGTCTCAGGCCCTAAGCTGAAAATTATTTTACCACTAGCCACAGGACGTGAACTGTAGTAACAAAAACCGACGTACCTTATTTCCCCATTTACGATAGGTTGGCTAGCCACTGTGCGATTGGCTCATAGTGCGATTAAATCCACCGAGATAAAATTAAATCATGCGAATATTAATTGATGAAAATAACATACCTGTGACCTATACACAGAATTTCGATTACTAATCTTTCGTGGCTATTATTTTAATAACGGGACATGATTTTTTTATTTCACCGAAGAAGCAGACCAATATAAATTAAAGTTCAGAAGGTATTCATCGATTAAATAACGTAAGGCCATAGTTATAATAAAGTAATTCTAGACCCAAAGGAATTTCAATGGTAGTAACTGTGGTAGCCGCCTCAATTTCGTACGTAATTGATACTTGTAAATTAAACTAGCGGCGATCCACACATTAACTTCCGTGTTCCTCCAAAAAATTAGTGTTCCAATTTTGCACTTTTTTCGCAGCTCCACTGTACCTTATATCTGCAGTTAAAATCGATCACAGCTCAAGAGCATTTATAGACAAGAAATTAAAATAAATTAGGTGAATCATAATTTTCACGTGTATTTAATGAAAAAGCTTTTTTATCCACTTTCTCTCCACTCTCCGAGACCGGATGTATGTTTATGTATGATGTATGTTTATCGAGATAGTTGAAATACCATAAAATGGCCCCAAGGAGTAAAATATTTTTTAAAGCTTTTTCCAACTAATCTGCGGTAATTTAGGCCATCACGTATGATATGAACCATTATTTCAATGCTGTTGCCCTCTAATGCAGAGGCACGCAAGACCTTCGATCGATGTACGATCAAAGGTAGTAAAGTGGTAAGAAAAATTCTTTAATCTAGCCATTGATATTCAGGAACCTTTGGTAACATTTTTGTATATGATAGTTTGATAATGAAGTTCTGCAGGATCTAAATAAATGCGTTTCACAAGTACTTTATTGATTAAGGGTGTATGTATGTCCTGGAAAAATTGCTGCTTTGCTCCTCTGGAGGTCATCGATCAATTACTAATCCGAAAAAAAAACTTCAACGAGGCTCATGGAAAGGAAATAAAATGGAGAACACCCAGGGTAAGGAAAATTGAGCGTCGAATTAAAATTCCTGAATACCGAATAACATTTTATGAAAATCGTCACCGGTTCATTATCGTTATAAATTCATCAGCATGACTCGGGTCATAACGAGCTTTATAGACTCCAAACATAGAATAACCATATTCGAGCGATGAGAATGATTATTTGATTAGCATAATGAGCTCACACACGATCATCCCATCAACGCTAAGCTATCAATCAAGTTTCCATCAGAGGACCGTGACATTGGAGGCCCAAACCACTTCACTTTGTCAGATCAACCCCCATCCCTGATGGAAACGCTCAAGACACCCCTGCGATGTAAGCGGAGAGAGAGAGTGGAAAGTCCTTCACTGTCCATAAATGGCAATAACAATGGAGAACATCCAGAAAGAATGATGCTGAGTTCTCAGGCAACTTTGCGGATTACTCCTACCCAAAGCACAGGATGTCAAACCAGTAAGGCCGTACCAAAAACGCATGGAAAAATGCGGTCGTGGTTCAATTGCATTTCCCCATGATTCTCCTTTCCGTTTTTTTTTTCACACATCAACTCACGTATCAGTTTTCAAGAATAGAAGACGTAACGTAACACAGGAAATACCATTTATGTCGTATTATTGGATGTCGCATTCCGATTTCGGTTGAAATTCAACAACAATATGGCGGTTAAACTGCCAAATATTCAACACTTTGACGCAAGGCACTAATAGAGTATTTGCACACTTTTGGGAAGTGACATCTAAAAAATCTATCGATACTTCAGACACTAAATTTTCATTCTGACGCTCGAGAGGCTTTTCGTTAATTTTTTATTAGCTAATAAAATCTAATAAATTATTATTGCGCCGAAACACTGGTCCGCCATGTTTTGTAGGCTCTGACGTCATCTCCGATAGTCGACCATTTGTTGATTTGGAGATTGTGTGACTGTGTAGTCTTAGCATGCGGACGAAACTTTAGCTATTAATTAGCAAATATCGAAATAACTTCGAAAAGGCAAATACTATTTCACTCTCAACGCACAGCTAGGCTATTTCGCTTCTGCTAATATGGGAGATGACGTCACACTACGAAGAACCAACGGTTGGGCGTTTAGACCTAGGCAATTTCGATTCTAAAACAATGCATATTAAAAGCTATTTATTAAATTAATTAGTTGGAATTATACCTTGGTATTTCGTACGTGGCATTTCGAAATCAAACACTACTCGCTATAATAAATTTCAACAAAATACCTCACTCACGCTAATACTCTGTTAGGATTTTGTAAGAGGGAAGAGAACTATTTTTTATATCACAAAAAAGATATTCGATACTAAAAAAATTAATATATGCAATCCGATTAAATAAATGCTCGTAAATTAATACGAAATTTCACAGATCCAACTTTCGGTACCGATAAATAATGAATTTTTGAAATTATTCTTCGCACAAAGAATGATTCAAAAGCCTGCCTTTTGAAGTTTTTTGCCACACTCTAGGTAGGCGCGCAGAAATATTCCTCTACCTGTATTCTGTTTTATGCATGAGTAATGTTAGCCTACCTTAAGTGCTTATCCACAAGACAGTAGCAATTACGGTTTGCTTTTTTGTTTATTCCACTTTGGACCCCATTCTCCAAAAAGTGAACATTTTGACTGACACCATTCTTGCTCCCAGCGGCTAATTTGGTCTTTTGCTCGAATAAAATGCTCAGAAAACTCGAGAAACTCATTTCAAACGGCAGAAGTCTTGCTAGCAACAATGCGAGAGTGAGTAGCCCGACTCCTTCTTAGTCGACCGACCAGTCTCAGAAATAGATATTCATCGTCCCGTACAAGGTTTCTCTCCAGCTCAATGGGATTCATTTGCGAAATAGTGTTTTAAAAGTGCAAGATTCAACGTCCATAGATCAACAAAATGTTCATACGGGAATGGAGGCGAAAATATTACGTGCCGTGAAAGCGAAACACGTTTCCCACGATCATGGTGTGCAACTCATCGAATCCCCTGATTCCCAGGGGACAATTACCCAGTTTAATTTCAACGTGTCATTCAGCGAGGCCTGTCATGTTCATTCTCATGTGCGTGAGCATGTAATCAGGTCGTGCTCTAATCGGCCATGTAAGCAACATCAAATATCCCGCTTGCACACGTAGACCTGTCATCCAAGGATACCGATGGAATGGCATCATTTTCGACTAAGGAACGCCCGGAATAAGCATTTGATACACACTGTACGTATAGGCTTTCTCCGTCCAAATTGGAAAATACTAATCTCAAACGCGATATTTAGAGAAGTTGAGACATTTTGAGGACGAGACCCACCGTTTCAGGTTCCATCCGACGGACGGAATACTGCATTTGAAGTTCTCTTTAAATGACGTTCTAGTACGGTATGGGATTAAGCAGAAAGTTCTGTCACTGCTGGGAATCGAACACGTACAAACAGAATGGAAAGTCAGCACTCTAACCACCACAACGATCCGACTGAAAAATGTCAGACTCTAGAATGGATATACGTAGGAAATGATCTTAAAATAATTTCAAGAGGAAGAGTAATAGACGCCAAGACAGCACTCATGTATGGGGCAGATTAGAAATAACTAAGCAAGGAAGCGTAGCATCACTCCGTACAACGGAGTCAGTTTTTTTTTAAATGTTGTGGTCAATAGCTGAAGCATGTCAGCCCAAATAGTAGGGCGTGGGGTGACTGATCACAGGTTCACGGTTCAAATGCGCGTAAGGCCTCTGGTCACGTCCAGCCAAACCAAGGCTGAGTTATTAGTAGGCATGTAAATCTTTTTTGGGAAACTACAGGCGGCCCAGGGAAATAAACTACCTCCCAGACTCCGGTTTGCGAATATCCTTTTGGCTTAGTACTTGGCAAGCTTGGCATCATCGATATAACAGCAATTTGGGCTCAACACTGTGATAATGAAATGATACAAACAGTGCAAATTTCTACCAACTGATTTATTACGATAAAAGCTAGTTTTCCACGCATTGGCGTTATCTTCACGCACAAACCTTTTAAGTATGACAAAATATATGTGCCATTTTCTTTAAAAAATAATTGCATGAAGAAGACTCGAATGCGTTGAAAAAAAGTTAGTGCCGAAATGTATACATTTTAAGGTACTTAAAACGTTTAGCGAAATAAATCAATTGTTGAATTGACAGAGTTTATACCATTCCATTGACATAGATTTCCACTGATTAAAGGGCGAGGCTAGATAACTTATCGAAGACTGTGGCGTTCACTGATAATTAGGTTTTCAACTGCTTCATCTAAATGGGAGCGGAGTTAATGGTACTTTGTTCAAGTAAATAAACGAGATTGTGAATTCCATTCATCCAGGGGGAGCACTCGACACGCAGCCAATTTAGACTAGTCAGATTAGGCACCCAAAGCATCTGATTTTGCAAAGTATTGATACCAAAGATCTGATGGATGGAATGAATTTATAATGACAGCGGTAATAAATGGTATTTTTAGCTTCATAGAAAAAGTAGTAGGAAAGATTATATTTAACAATTAATATGTAAAAAAGTGGTTTCTCAAAGTTATAGAAAAACTTTTGATTTTTCCGGAAAACGTTTCAAACAAAAGTTTTACGTAGGTGTTAAAATACCTTAAAAATGAGCCTAACCACATTAAAATTGGTCCGATTGTTGATGCGGTATTTAAAAAATGAAAAAAGGCATATTTCAATTGTTAATGCACGATGCAAAAACATATTGAATATATATCATACCTATAGCAAAATAAGGATCTATTAGTACAATGTAAGAACCCAAATTTTCTTTCCAAATAATATTTTAGGCATATTTCAGTCCAAGTTTCGCCGTTGTTGGTGTATTATTAGATATGTCTTTTGATGAGTGAACGAAAATTGATCTGCAAAGAAATTTTCCGTTGTTCCCATTCTATCCCATTTCTTGCGTCCAATTTTTACGTAGAGATCTCTAAATTGCGAAATATTAGTTTAAGTGTATAATTTTAGCATTTTTCCCCTCTCTTCCATGAATACAACTATGGTAACGACCACATTTGGCCTCGAATACTCAGATTTGTCAATAAAATAGGATTACGTATGTCTAAATTTAGATTTTTTTTAACTCTATATCGTCTCCTATTGATCGTACAGAATTAGTTCTTTATTAAAATTTGCCAGCTATCAAAGTTATCCAGCTGTATGCCAGTATAAATGCCCGCTATCACATGTATTTATCGGCGTTTCCATAGAAAAATAGTTGAGCCAGTATTTTATTTGTTTATAACGCTAAATAGGACTTTTTAAATCATGCATTTGAACAATTTTATCCTCATTATTTATTCCGTTATTTTTCCAATTACTAGTTCAACCTAGCTCTTCAATGTTCACATGTGTAACTTGATGTAGGACCGCCCAAAGCTTGAGAAATTGATTTGTAAAAAACGTTTTTTTTTGTCAAAACGGAATAAAAAAATTCATTTGTGCAAAAACTATGAAATATTTTGTCTTAAAACATTGGATACTTGGTATTAATAGATCCTTATTTTGCACAGGTATGATGTATTTGCAATATTTTTGCAATGTTCATTAACAATTGAAAAAGCATTTTTCATGTTTTTTCTATGAAGACAAATATACCATTTATTACCGCTATCATTCTGAATTCATTCCATCCATCAGATCTAGTGTATCTATAATTTCATATCAAAATTCTAACTCGACTGGTCTATATTTCCTGGTTCACTGTCGGCAATACTTTCACAGAAACCGATGAGCTCGCGAATGACGTCATCTGTCTCGGCCGATTAGGGACTTTATAGCAAACAAAGCCGTTTTCTAAGCCGCAGCCAAGGGATTCGGGTAGTGCGAGTGGGTCCGTCAAATGCGTAAGAAGACCTTCCACATTCAAACTCACTAACTCACTCTTTCTCGTCCATTTGAATGAATAATGAGCAAAAAACTACGGTTGGCAATGCTCACTCACCACTGCTTTCGGAGCAGACGGAAGTAGGCGGCGCGGAGGACAGTGACACGCGAATGGAATATTCAGAGTCGACGAGGAATAAATTTACGACGAAATCAGGCACATTAGCGTGTGCGAGACAGCATACAGGAATCCCGACGTCGCCTGAGAAGGGAAGAGTTGAGAGTCTTGAAAGGCGAGAGATCTGAATCTCAATCCTACCCACTGAGCATAATTCACCGATCTTTTCAACGCGACGGAAACGCAATGGTCGAGGGCATCGCGCGTGATTGGCAGTCTACCAATCTGTGGTCTCTATCAATCTTTCTGGATTTGGTGGAATAAAAATGACAGTTTCCTAAGATGAACTCGCCAATTTCCTACTTACTAATAGGCACGTTATGAGTGATTATCGATTCATAGAAAAAGTTCCATAGAGTGGCCACTTGATTTCCATATTGAAATTCAAGATTCTTAAGTTTTCCAGAAGGTACGCAAATCACGTTTTTCAATGTGATTAGAATGCACTGCGTTTTCGGTCATTACTTATATTCTTGTATTAACTGTCAACCTGAATCATCCTAGGGATTGTATTTGGTATCCATTACGCTGAAAAGTTACCCGATTTTAAGTTAGTCATTCGCTAATTTTTTTACAACAAACTGATTTTTACAACAAACTGAGTTTTACTTAAGCCCGTTTGACACGACCCAATTTATTGGCCAATAGATTGGCGCAGTTATCCGGCACAATATCTGGTGGAATATTGGGCGATATATTCCGCATGACAAGCATCAATATTGGGATCAATATTGGCCAAAATAATTCTCCAAAATCCCGCATGAGCACGCCACATCACAAGATAGAAATAAATAACATCACGAAGCGCTAGTATTTAATACGGGATAGAAGAGGGAGATGAAAGTATTATTTATTATTATAAGGATTAGAAGTGACTGTTAAAGAAATTTGACGTGTAAATCTGCCATGAAATTAATGCTGAAGAAGGAGCATTGATATATGCTGCTGCCAATATTCTGGCCGTGATAGCTGAGAAAGAAGTTAGACACCCGCGTAATCGGCGCCGTAGAACCTGGTTCAGGGAGTTGCTTCGAAGGCCAAAATACTAACATCATCCACCCCAGCTCCACTGTTCATAGATCTTTTACGTTTTCCGTGTTCGGATAAAAATACTGTCATTAATTTCGCCAATTTCGTCTTCACTGCTTCCTCCGTCACAGCAACAAACTGTTTCAAACATTCAATAATTTCCTTTGTTGCTTCAGCAAGTACGCAATTTTATTTTTGTACCGAGGCAATCTTATATTTATTTACTTTAACGGGTAAACCCTTTCACAAAAGTGTAATAAAATAAAAAAACAGTTACAAATTGGTCACTTAACGATTTGATTCAATATATATAGCTACATAGCATTTGTAAGTTAGGTGAATATACATTTTGTAAACGCTTAAATAAAATATAATTAACATATTTGAAGAAAATTTGCAGTTTCAGGGTGTATTACGTGAGATTTTTCCATGAAGATGACATCATCTGTTGAAATCCGGGTCGTGAATAAACTATCTTTTGTGAAATTCGCATAATTTTTATCATTCCTAACACATTTGGTAAAACAATAAGGTTGTTTACAAAGAGAAAATCACTATTTCCGCATGGACAATTATATATAAACAACTTACAGACAAAAGTATTGTACTAGTATTCATGGGATTTGTACGCGTCGATTAATAACGAAACTCTTCTTTCGTCCACATTTCTTAAATTTCGCCCTTCTTTATGTTAAATTTATATTATGTAGTAATATTAAATATATACAAATATAGATTTACTAATGTTATATAACATTTAAAAATCTTTAAAACCACTTTATTTCGGTACAAAACTACTTGATTCCGAACTACCCGGGTATTTTGTAAAGAGCATCTGGTTTTAGTCACAAGGACACGACAAAGCTAACTTCTGATTTGAGATTGGCCGGCAGAAAATAGAACTTGCTCTATTGCCAATATTGGGTGAGAAATTATCGGGGTGATTGTGGTATTGAAATTGGGCTGGAAATTGGTGCGTGTCAAGCGTGCCACAATCCAATATTCAATGGATTGGCCAATATATTGAGCCGTGTCAAACGGGCTTTACTGTGAGGCGTTCGTTTGGCGTAAACCTGTGAAATTCCTAAGCCGTACCGGCAAGAGCGACGTTTTTGGACTTTCAATGCGTTGAAGTTGAGGTAAACCACGAAAATAAACAACGCAGATTTAGAGTAAATTTGAACGGGCATGAAATGAACAGATTGATTCGCAGCCTTGTGTTGCAGCGCTTTCCCAGGGTTTGTTGATGAACGCTCGAGTCTTCTGTCATGAAGTATATTCTGAGAAGAAAAATCAACGGATGAAAGATGAAGATGTACTTTCCTCAAAGGATATGCGTTCTTGGTTTCATTAACCCGAGGAACTTCAAAGGAATCCCTCAAAATGTTAACCTATCAGAAACAGAATACCGTTATCACTCGCCGAAGGTACAGTTCTCGCGACAGCTTACGGCCTTTAGATGCGCAGAACAGAGGGGGTGCAATGTGTGGGAGGGGTAAGAGAAAGGAACGGAGGGGAAAGTGAACGTGTGGCAGGCAGAATGGCCAACGTAGTATCTCAGCGTAGATGTGTAATTCCGAGCCGTATTGGACAATTCGACTCGTCGTGAAGCGTTGAGCATTCCCCGCCTTACCTCCGTTCCGCGGCCGGGGCTGTGGAATGGAGGGTCTTACGCGATGGCTCACAGCTGGGTATTTCAATTACTTTAAATGAATTAACATTTATTCAACATTAATAAAAAAATAACAAATATAGTCGTGATTCCGCTGAAAAACTGAATAAGTAGACACCAAACTTCGCGCAATTCCGTTGATTTTCAGGAACGTTGCTAAAATTTTCAGCCGCGTGAAATTCTGTAATCCAGATTTGAGACATACACCATAAAATTACAAAATAACAGTGCATTCTGTATTCTTCTTTTACTTAGCTAATGCAATGAATGGAATCGGACTTTGAATGCCACTAGACTATAATTTCAGTCAATGAAATAAGAAAATAAAAAGTACTTGAAGAAATAATTTAATACATTGTTACTATGCACATGTATATTCGATGAATAAATGGGACATTGAGAACACAAAAGAGTGGAAATATAAGAATACATATTCTAGAGAGACAGAGGGAACATATACCTTTTATGAAATAATAAATTGGATAATTTCCGTAATTTAAAAAAAAATGAAAATCACAAGTGATACGAATGTGATATTTGTTTTTGTATAATATTTTAGAAAAAGGTTAGCACTTCTTGCAACTATAAGTCCACTTCCGAGTCATCGTCCTGAGATCCCCAGGCCGTGACCCCCTGGCGCGTGCTCAGGTACAAAGGGACGACGCCCACTCCATAACCCACTGCGGCGAATAGCTGGGAGCATTCAAATTCATTGAAGGCAATTGACAAATTTCAATGTTGGCAACGAAAATCGTAAACATTAGCCCGCCGGTGCTACCCTCCCACCCGCGGCAACCGGTTTTTAGATCAAAGACCCTTCCAGTCCCAAAATCGTCTACTGCGCAACGCCATAAGCTTTCGCGAGGACTGTATGTCAGAAATTCAACAGAGTCAGAGTCAAGCCAACTGTTTATCATAAGGGCACGTACTACGTTAAATTCGACCCTATCTGGCGTTACGTGGAGGAACAGAATTTCAGAAATTAAATTAAACTGCAGGAGTTGTACCGCCCACTTATGTTTAATGTACAATAATAAACTACACGTGTTTCAACGCTAAGGTATGATGTATTTCCGGCACTTACGTTGTTATGTCAATTGGAGCTGTGTACTTAGTTAATGTCCCACTCAGTTTTGCAACAGACCGGTCTTAACCTAAGGTCCGCACAATACACAAGTTGAATCAGTACATTTAAACAATCCATCAATCCATTTTTCTGATCTTCACCTCTGAATTTTATTGGTTCGCTTATCGCGCGACGATTAATGGAGTCTACTTCTCTACAGATCTTGAGTTCATTCTATTGATGTGTATAACGTAAACTAATCTTTTTAATTTTATCGGTTGACAGTAGTAAGACAATTTTCATTACCACTCCGTTTACATTCACACCCTTGAGTATTGGCACTGACTTAATGAAAACATAATACATCCATCTCGAAGAAAGATAAAAATGGTTAAAATTTCAACAATTACCACCGACAGGGTACAACCAGTGTTTCCCTTTCTTCAAGATTGATCCGTTTACGTTCGCAAATGCAAAATTAGACCACGAAAGGTGGCCACCGTGACCACCATGAGCCGCCACACCATCAACACTAAACGAGGATTCTTCCGAAAGAACATTTGCGAACGGAAGGAGAGGGGAACGAAAACAATCAAAGAAAAATAAAGAGAAACGGAAGAGAGGGATGAGGCTAACAAGACGTGAAAAAGGGTTCCAACCGGAGGCCACAGTGGCAGCGACGGCCCCTTGCCCGGGAAAAGGGAGTCGCGTGCAATGGCTGCTGTAAGGACCGGAAGAAAAACAAAAGACGGCGCGGGGATGAGTGAGAGAGGAGGGGGAGAGGTGGCGTAAAACAAACAAACGTCCTCCTTCTTCACTCGTTTCATTCATTCCAGACGAACTCTCCGAGAGAGTCGTAAAGATAAACCGACGAAGAAAGGAAGTAGCTTGGGGCTTGAAAGTAGCAGGGGGATTGGGGGAGGGACCAAATCTCGGGGAGAGGGGAGAATCATTCGCTTTTTCAATGCAATCGCTACCGTTCTGGTGATTACTGAACTGGGGGCATCAGCAATCGGGCGCTCGCACAGCCATAAACAAAACACACTCCCAATCGGATACTCAAAAAGCGAAAGGATCACGCAAATTGTAAACTTTCGAGAGATCCGAAGACACTGAAAGGCTATGCGCAAGAAACTGCAAATGCTCTCATGTAGAGACTGCAAATTGAATCAACGCGCATCCGCCACTATGATGGCTAAGCAATCAGTTGATCGTGGTATAATGAGCTAATTTTAACTTGGATTCTAGATTTTTCGTTGAAGAATTAATTAAAAAGGGTTCTCGGAATGTGAGGGTGGTAAGAAAAGTGCAGGAATAAAGCGTTTCACAGTTGCATTGGTGATTTATGCTAATGCATTATTAGTCGTAGATACACTAACTTTAGGGTATAGTGTAATACATTTTGGTGACTACTCACCCCCTGCCACACACCCTTGAGGTGGATTGCAGGGTATTCTGTAGATGTAGGTGTAGATAACTGAACTAATTAAGTTCACAACTGTAATATTCACTTCGTTACCGGTATAGAAACCTAAACTTACTAATAAATTCACATATCCTGAGAAATATATCCATACATTAGTAAGGAAATACTAATTAGAATTATTTGGGCACAACCGCAGCGCTCTTTGACCAAACGCAAATACTTCATCCACATGAAGTGTACAAGGAAACAATGCTATTAGTAATAATGGTAAATTCTTGCTTCTTACGGTCGGCTGGCAGCAATTATATTCAGTTTAACTGGACACGCTAAGATTCCCCACGGTCTTGTACCATTATTGGCATTTGCGAAGGACCTTGTTCTACAGCATCTTTAGACTTGGAGAAAGAGATTGGAAGAATGAAAATGAAATTTGAACAAGTTTTTTTTCTTTAATTTCTGCTAAAGAAAAATGGCTTAATCATGGGGACAAAATTATGATAGAAGGGAAGTATTTCTTCCAACGCAAGGCCATTCGATGATTTACGCCAGACACACCAATAGGAGGTTTCTCATGAAAATTCGGCGGCTTTTAACTCGTTGTGACCGCGGCTGCTGGTTTGATATCGGTATGAGGGGACTGAAGAAAACGTGGAGGATTTATTTTTTTTATATCTACTCCTCCTTCCCTCTGTCTAGTGATCGTTTCTCACGCTGGGCCGTGGACCACTTTCGCCACCCCCTCTCCTTAATGCGACTTCTGTCCACTCTCACGGCAGCGACAATGTTTTGCGCCGCCATAAAGGGACGCCACTGTCCTCTTACGAAGACCGCCCGCTCCAACCGCTAAATGGCCATCCACTTCTTGAATACATACCCAAAAAAAATCCTTTTATACATATAGCACGGCCCTTTTTTTTCTCACTGTCACAAACACTACAAGCGTACACGCCTGCTTGTGTTGCTTGTTATACGAGTCTCTCCTCATACGAATCTGATTTCCATCCATCGTCGAAGGGATGGTGGGGGAGTATGTTGAGAGGATGCCGGACAGGGAAGAGAGAGAGAGGAAATAAAGAAAGGGGGACCTTTATGTGCGTATACGTGCCACCGCAGTCTCTTTTTTTACGCACGGACGTCTTCACTCGCAGCTCAGTCCCCAACTCCTCAACTCTTCCCCTCTCTCCGCTGGCGACGGCTCCCACACGACGCCCAAGGAGAGCGGGCGCCTGCGAGTGGACGACGAAGGCAAGAGACGAGGAGAAGTGAGGATATAAAAAAGAAGGAATCCCTGCTGGGCAGTTGATTTACCCGGCATCTGGTACGAGAGAGGGAGAGAGACGTGGGGAGAGGGGAGTGCGAGGAAGAAGGGTTGAGAGCGACAGAGAAAGAACAGAGGAGGTGACCCAGCGTCGCAACGGTCAAGACGAAACAGAATAACATACCCTTGTGACAGTGGTGAACAATTGAACAATTCATGGGCTCATTCGGGATTTTCTACTAAATAGTTGACTATTGTCCGAAATGTAACACAATAATCTGAAAACTCGATGCTAACAAAACAAGAACATTATAAATTCAGACCAGTTGAGTTTTAAGATACCTAATTAGAAAATGGATTCGCGCCATCAGCGGCGAATCCCTTATGCGGCAGTCTAGCTAAACATGCCTATTGATGGCTAGTTTATTGAAGACTAGTTTTAAAAGGTTCAACCGATTCACTGGTTCCGAATAAAAAGGTAGTATTTTCTTATATATATATCATTCCTGAAATATAAGTTGTACAGCCTCCTCCACTACAGATAGCTTACTACAGAGCTACCGCATAATTGATTCTTGCTATTACCAGATAGCTTTTTTATTACATAAACTGAAGTCGCTGACTTTCATAGCTGTGCACTATGTTGTCCTTTATGTGGCCGAGGCCTCCGCACAATAAGTGTCGGTCACCCCTGACATGCAGGAAAATAATGCAAAAGCCAAAAGGCAATGGAATCCCCCCGCACCTACGCCCTTGCCTTGCGGGCAAGGAAAAGTAAGGGGAGCTGGAAAGATGCGGGAAAAGAAACATGAGAGGGAGACATTTAAGAGAATGCATTGGGAGAGCAGGTCCTGTCATATCCTCGTCCTTTCCACTCCTTTTGGTGGGCGAACCACTGACGAGGGTGAGGGAGGGGAGGGATGAAAAGAGGCAAGGTCAAATGTGCGTCAGCTCTCCATGCGTCAAATGTGGAGGAGACGGGGTTGGAGATGAGGGAGGGAGAATGAGTGAAGGGGGAATGGAAGGGGAGGAAAGGGGATTAATCGGAAATGGAGAAAATTGAATGAAAGAAAAACGTTTTGAGGGTCCGAGCAGTCTTTTTTTAGGAGTGCCTCCCCATTGGCCAAACGGGAAGACAGCGCTGCGAAGTGGCTTGGGCATGAATGTAGTAGAGCTTGGGTTTTTGCGGTCTCGACTGCCACTTGTTCAAATTCGACGCGATGCCCTCTGGCAACGGAAACAGATATGCTTTATTCGAGTTTGCGGGTTTATTATCCCAGGGAGGTTAGAGTTCGATGGAGGCAACATTACACCAGATTCTTGAACCTTATTCCGCCAATGGAGTCGCCACGGTGTAGGGCTTACTCTGGCTTACGTGGAGAGGGTGAAAGAGTAACCTCTCCCTTCCCCCTCCACTTTCTGAATACTATATTGGGGAATCGTAATATGTACATTTTAAAACGCCTGCTCATGATCGACGCTAAAGTAATGAAACCCGGGTCGTGAAGTTTTTAACTTCTGTGGCCTGTAGAAGTTTCCATACGCAAATAAATTTACATTCGTGCGATATTACACAGAGGAAAAATCATTCGCCTAGACCGGGACTCGAACCCAGATCCCTCGATTTCGCGCCAAGTGTTTTACATTTACATTAGACTACCAGCAGGATGTACTAGATTATAATTTTGGCAATGCCTCTGTACTCGCCAGTTAAACAAATCCACTAATAACAGCATGTTCCACGTGCCGCATGTAATAATTTAAAGTAATATATCGCTAAGCATGAATAACTGAGGTTAACCTGTACTCTGAGGTTCCAAATCCTTGTCACCCACCCCGAAAATGGATTGCAGCGTGTTTTATGGCTGTATATGAAGTTGCAAAATTTTATCGAGTGCAACTTATGACCCATTGAAAAGAATACGATGGATAATTTTTCAGAAATTTTAGAGGCTGTCACGACAGAGACCAATCGATAATGCATAGGACATATAAGGCATCATTTTTTCACACAACGTAAGCATTTCTTCCGCCCTACTTACAGAATCCAGTGATGTTTCACTCTTTCCCATCAATCCCCCGACCCCTGGGTTGGTGATTGAGGCATTTGGTATAAATATTACATTCTCAATGAAAGGTAGGGGAGTAATTTTTTGAGTCCCCGCAAATTCAAGAAGTCGAAAGTAATTAAAGCCACTACCCTCAGCGATCCCATCCAAGCAATTCTCACATATCTAGGCATGAATTCTTGCGTTCAAATAAAAATTGGAACACTACGGTCATCCGATCACTTCACTTTAAACCACTAAGGCGTCACCAAAGAGTCCGAATGATGAGCATCATTTTGACACGTCTCTTGAAGACCATACTTTCTACATTGCACCTGTCAAGCCTGTTGAGACACGGATGTATGAACACATACACGGCCGTCGTGCGAGGAAGTTTCCCCGTACCTGCCTTAGTCATAACACTAGCTAAGACCTTCAAGCAATACTTACAGAATTCTAGTCGTTTGTAAGCCAAAATGTACAAATATGTCTTCCTTATACGATAGTTAAAGTATAAGACGACAATTAACAACACCATCGAAGATAAGGACGTCATAACAGCAATCAGTTGAAATCATCTGAGGAAAGCAATTCGGAAACGGGCAACGTCTGAAGGCCGAAAGTTTGGCAGTGGATTAATGATTGTTCTTCTCGGAATCAATTCCATCTCACATTACAGGAAATAGAATAGTAGCCTTGAAAAGATTATTAAAATTACGCAGGTACCTACGAACGAATTAGTAGGTAACTACATTTAGCTGTTTAATGCCCATGCTACAGCTGTTTTCATGCCCTCTACTTTTCCAAGACAGCGATTATTTTTCTCGCTGAAACAACGGTGTACAGAAATATTGTAAGATTCTCAAACACTATTGATATTATCTATTACCGAGTGGGAGCTTAAAACTTTCGTAAATAAATGCACCTTTTGCGAATTAAAACTGGGATTCATGATCAATTCAACTAATTGGCGGAAAAGACAGTCACTAACTATAAAATTAAAACGGAAAATAAGTTGGTCCGAACAAAATAAATGGGAATTCAAGAGGACGTTTCCAAGCTGGCGAGGCATCTGTTTGTAGGAGTGCAACGCAAAGGTCATATCATTATTTATACGTTCCTTAAATTTGCATATGACAGCGTGATCTGGAGTGATAATGGAAAAATGTCAATCAGCTGACTCGCAAATGGACGACATCGCCTCTTACAAAAAAAATTGCATTCGTATGGGGTAGCTTATTACATAAGGGCAAAGAGATCAGAAGACAGTTCATTACTGTCGATTCGCTAATTACTCTCATTAAATAATGAATTATAATGAGCCTATTAGTATTGTATGGCAGCTTTCCACTCAAAACAGTTCAATGCATACGGAATGCCAACTTTAAAATCGCAACATTGAAATTATAAATGGCGTGGAGTGATGCTTGGCGATCGCATGTGATATGTTATGAGCCTCGCGAAATGTTTTATCGATGCCACACAGGATCTCAAAGGGAAAGGCTTTAAGGGAGTGGATAAGGGTCTTGCAAGGGCAAGGTAATCTATGCATCTTGAAAACCACGTGGGAGAACTGATAGCGTGGGAAGAGTGAATGTGATTTTGCACAACGAAAGTGACTGTCATGCTCCGCACAGCGAAAAATGGAGTTACCCCCCTGGAACGCGCGGGTAGCCAATACCGAAGTAAACAAGGGCCAGGATCAATGGTAGAAAAAAGGAAGCGGGAAACTCACATCGAGGTGGTTAATGAGCTTGGAAGAAAAACAGGATTCTATTTATAGTATTCAGCCGCACTGAAAAAAGGGAGTGTACACCTCATAAATAGGAACTATAGGGATTATTCTGTGCCAAAGAACCGCAAAGTACATAAAAGAAAATAACGAACAGTTTTGAAAATAACACTTTTAATAAGCTTCATCTTGAAAGGAGAAATTTAATCATGAGAGTCATAAAAACCTCGTACATAAAATCGATAAGTTAAGAATCTGCGCGCATATTGGATAGTTATGAGGTTATTATTTATATTAGCAATGAATTTTCTTAAAATAAATAAATAAATCTGAATGAAAATAAATCTGAATGAAACTGACAAAACGAAGTAAACTTAGGAAATGTACATTAAACAATGCAATGCAAAGTAACATCTCACTTTGGAGAACAATGATTAATCATCAAACTCACTCCCATTCCTTAAAATAAATCAGTCGACTCGATTGAGTATAATAAGCGTTTCACGGATAATAAGTCCCTATTAACGAGAGGGCAAGAAAAATAAGCTGTAATGTCATTTTCGGCAACCGAGTTGCATGCAAATAAACCTCAAATTTTGTAAACCAAACCAGTATCTCAATTCCTCCACAGGAGAACGATCAGCACCGGTGCCATCCTCCACTATTTATCACTGAAAAAGCACATCCCTCTGTCAATATTTTCTGAACACGAAACCAATACCGCGTTTAACGACCGATTGAAGTTTTACTAAGGATGAGCGCAGAAATAGAATGGTATAATGAAAATTCATAGCGCAGACATAGAATGGTAGAATGGAAATTCAATAAATAATTATAGAGCAAACTTAATTGAGTGTCATATCTTGACACAGCAGCCATTCAGCATCTCTTTTCGAATCCATTTGCGCTGACTCAGGAGTGATGTAATGGAAGTGTCATTCAATAAAATAAATAGATGCACATTTTCAGCCGTTTAAAAAATATATGTATATTAAAAAACCTAGGTTCCGATTAAGAGATGAAATGAGCAGTGTCAGGCGAGATGTGGTGGAGCTGCATTATCAATAATGAAAAGTAATCGATATCGTAATGTCCAATTTATTTAAATATGCCACAAGTGATTCGGCTTTTTAAAATCATTAATCCATCTTCAGGTAGAATTTTATTGCACCTGTAAGCCATCTTCAGGTACAATAAAATTGTACCTGAAGATGGCTTAGTAAAAATGCCGAAACACGTGTAGTAAATGTAAAATAAAACGGACAGTACGATATCGATTACTTTTCATTATTTCCGATTAACAGCAACACCTCCAAGTGAGGCGTATCTGAAAATGGTGTAATCCAGAAAAATATGCACCCTCATATACTTCACATACACATTTAAAACGGTTGAAAAGTGCGACTTTATTGATCTACTATAGATTTTTTCAAATCATTGATGGTCCTTGCCCTTGGTGTCGAGGAACGAATAATTACAGAGAGATTTTAAGAGAAGCATGTGAGATTTTATTGAATTGACTTATTAAAAGAATGAAAATGTGCGTCTAGAAGAGCCAAATAAGAACATTACCACGACTCGGGAAGGAGAGAAGCTCGGGATATGACACGGATGGATGGCGCTGTGGCTGCAAGTGCACGGGCCGCATGGCCCGCGCATCGACTCCCGTTTCGGCTACATGACTGGGCGTCTGTCATTGTCTGTATGTCCCGTCAATGAATGACCAAGGAATGACCAATGACTGCCCATTTGCGTATGACGGGACAGACATACACGTATCCGCGCGTCGCTGCCTTATACGCGTCGTTCGCGGTGCGCTCAACATAACCATTCGGGGAAATAAAAATATGATTAATATTATTATTAAAGGCATACGAGAGGGTAGGGTTCTGTTTGAACGATTATAACCTTATTCGGTTTGCCAAAAGAACGGTGCGCAGACAATGACACTGATAAAGAAAAAATAGCCTCAACAAAATCACAGTGTCTACGACTGGCTGTAAAAAATGATAACCAGGTGGGGAAAACTGAAAGAGGGATGTTAAAAAAGGAAGTATAAAAATATAAAGGGTTTCTGATCACCTCTTCCCAAAAGAGTATAACGATTTGGAGTTCTATCATGCTACAAAATTAAAAAAAAATTATTTTACAAACAACAAAATTATTTCATACAATGATAAAGGTGATGATCATTGGAAGAGGATTAGTTACACTTAAAGGTTTAACTTGAATTATGCGGATTAGATTTAACTGGCTGCGGCTGCTTGACGTTTCCTCAGTATTACAATCATAATTCCAGAGACCGTTACCCAATCCCGTAAGTTCTCAGGAATATCGCTTGGACAGATAAGAAATCCCTGTTCTCCATTCAGCTCTTTAAAAAAACAAGGCAGAGTCATCAATGGAGATCCAGAATGGCGATTGAAGGAGTAAGTGCGCTTCTCTCGTAGGAGATATAAAAAAATTGATGACCACGCCATGAACTTGAATACTAGTAGTAGGTATACACCCGCGCAAAGGCCATCGATCTCGAGAACCGCGAGAGAATTTGTTGGCGCGAACGAAATAAAGGTTCCGAGAGATTGATACACATCCCCGCTGACTCTTTCAGTAGAAATTAAGAGCGGGACATTTCCAGTCGCAGCGAAAGCGATAAATTCCGCCCACCCAACAAAAGGAGGTGCGTGTCACCGCACCGAGTGCAGTCGCCTCGCTTCGCAATTCCCCTTTCGGAGGCCTTGAAGTCAGCAAGCGAACGCAGCAACCTCGAAGGGTTCAAGGAGCTGCTATCGCCCAAGACAGCGCGCTCGAGACACTCCCATTAGATACGCATCCACAGGAAGCAGTGGGAGAGAGAGAGGCTATGAGTAATTATAGGATGCCTGCGGAGAGAGGGCCACAATCAGATGAAAGAAGCTCTGCACCTGCAGACCATCGCCGGTCGAAAAATGAGGCAAAACGAAAACAACCAAGTACATTCTAGTTTGCCTTTCATTAACATAAGCCGAGTTAGAATACGCGACAGCAAACTATTTAACTTTTAAAGTGAACTTTTAAAGTGACCTTTAGGCCATGAGGAAAAGATGGAGATGAACTATCTTCGGAGATGACTGAGGCAATCATTCAGCCCAAGCGTAAAGTTCTACGCCAGCCGATTACTGTCAATCATTATATTTGCAAAACTGCGAATTTTATTGCACCACTCAAAACCATTCTCCAGTCTGCCCATCGAATCCCCTACAAAGCACTATACAATAACCGGAGGAAAATAGCCATACCAACATCTTACAAGCACAAGGGCCCTGTGGCGCAACGGATAACGCGTCTGACTACGGATCAGAAGATTCCAGGTTCGAATCCTGGCAGGGTCGTCTTTTTTCCAGCTGCTAACTTTATTTTCGCTTTTGGGAGCAGAAGAAACAAATTATCTAGGAATTCAAACTACACGGAGTAATTTTTAAAATACATGTACAATTTTTTAACTTGTATGCACACGCTAGTCCGTTTAATTTGACGGCGATTATGTAACACTCCATCCATCCTTCGATTCGACCACATCCAACCTTCGATTCCATCGATTTGACAATTGAGAGAAGTTTAGAAAATCGTAATTATGGAAGAATGATATTTTAACGGCAATTAATCTCTTCTGCATATTTTAGACCCTACCCTCAGCCTTTCCTTATCCCTCCTCATGAGTCCTTAAACGCTTTTTTTTCACATTAAACTACCTGCGCTTTGAAGCTCATTTACCTAATTCCTCGCGAAAGCCTTCATATGCTTGATAGCAATAGCTTATACTTGCTCCAATAAATCAACCACGGTTGTTATAGGTGAAAGTGTAAATACTTTCAATTTGGATTTTCCTCATTAAAATAATCTTTTTAATCAAAGATTCTGCGACAAGAAGTTATTTTTACGTTAGGATTTTTTCCGAAGAGGAAGTAACTCTTAATTTACGAGCCGATGTAGGAAAATGTAAATGTAAGTAAGTCGTCCACAAAAACCAACAGTAAGGTACATACGAGGTCACTCAAAGATTCGGTATGGTTACAGGGACTCTGTGATATTTAATGGCATTATTGACAACTTCATGTTACCTCATTTATTAGAAAGCGTCAATTCTTAAGAACTCGTCACGTTTAGTGCACATTCAGATAGGACGCTAAAGCCCTTATAAAATAGCGGCGTTTGGTTACACAAACCAGGTTAATTCCTACATGACTTTCTTTTCACTTATCCACATCTACTGCAGTCATTTGATTCTAGTTTAATCAACTAATTTTCATCAGAGAAATAAATAGAAATGTTTCCCAATGATCTTCAACTTAATGTGAATTACCGTAACTGAGAGAAACAGGGGACTTTAGTCTCGAAACATACGACATTTTCATATGTTAATATCAGAATCTCATACAAAAACTCTTTCGTGACCTGATTCGTAAACCGTCGTCAAAGAACAGTAATTCATCACCCATGCATACAATAATAAACATGATCAATAGCTTCCATTAGTCGCTGAATTTCCTACTTTTCTACGACCGCCATATGCCGACGGTGGCAGCAACGTAGCCAGTACTATACAAGGGATGAAAAAGAGATGCTACAGATGAATGATGGAAATATAATGGATCGCCGAACGCCTTAAAGTCTTGGAAGGTCGAATAAGGAGCATGTGGAAGAGAGAGGAATGTAGTTGGGCCTGGAGAGACACAGCAGTCAACTGAACACAGTCGGAGGAGAATTAAAATGGAAAAACTATAAATAAAGGATGAATTAGTAAGAGCAAGTAATGGGAGATGTCAACTCAATACATCACAAAGGAATGTAAAGATTAACTGGGAATTAAACAGCTTAGAGCAACAAACCAATACTTCGATTGATAGCCAATGACGATGACGGTGTGGAATTTAGTGGTTCAATTAAATGAGTTGCGCTCAAAAGGCAAGATTGATGCGCAAAATAGAAGAACATTTTCCATTATTCGAGGTGATGTGTACAGACGTCACACCCCGGACGATCGAAATATTTCATTGCAAGGTTGTAGGAGAATCTTATGATACTTATAAATAATAGCTAATAAAATTAATATTTTCCCTCATCACTGAGTAAATGCGTGAGAATCGCTACCTGGGTTACTAAGGAACCAAAATAAACAGAGATCCTGCTTGTAAAAATTTGAATAAATAACGTCAAATTTCACTAAGCATCTTCACAAAGCCATATGTGCACATATCACATTTTCAAGACCCTCCAACACAAGCCGCCTACCACATCACCCTATTACTAAATAATCTATATCACTCTATAATCAAATAATTTCGTAAGAATGGACCACGCGTCTTTAATAATATTTTTTGACACCGAACGATGAACCAATATCTGTCTCGGCCTCCTCCTCGCCAAAAGAAAAAGACTTAACCACATAAGCAGGAGCAGAATACACCATCAGGGTAAAATGGTCCTGGTGGTAACATGACGGGATCACGCGAACGTTAATTCAATTCGGGGTGGCACATTAGAAGTCGTCGCTTGAATCTGGAAACGAGAACATGATAAATTACGAGACGTCTTCGAGTTTCTCCGTCTGCGAGGGTGACAAGACGCGGGGTGGGGTATCCCACGGGATGACGGCCGGAGTGCGGGTGAGTGGCGGCCAAGGGAACAAGACTTGGCGCCTCTCCCACTTACTACTTCACCAACGCGTACTCCAAACTCACCACCAAAAGGCACGAATTGTCCGTCACGCTCTGGCGCCCCCGCGGAGCGAATTAGTCGCCGACCACCCTATCCCCTGTTTTCTCCTATACTCTGCCTCAAGTTGTTGGCCTCCGCTGACCTCTGAGACACCCTTCTTCTCCCCCCCCCCCAAGAGGGAGATTACACTCCCCCTTGGACGAAGACCACCACTGAACCGGAGAGACGTAATATTCCTTGGTCATCCCAGACAAGAGTACGCCGAGAGAACATTCGCAGTCGACTCCACTGAATTTTCGTCATGCTATCATGCCCGCGTGAAATAAGCAACGCTTTCAAAACGAATCGATGAATTCGTGGATTTGCAACCTTTAAGTTGTGCAAAAAGAGGAACCTCGCAGCGATTGGTATTCTCGTCAGAATACCTATACTTCACCTCGCCAGCAAACATAAAAATCAATCCCACGTAGATTTCCGCAGCGTCGAGGGAAATGTTCCTTCATTCTCGGGTTTTTACCGCGTTGGTTGTTTTTCTAGGCAACGTGTAGTCCATATTCCAACGGGAGTGTTCAGTTCGAACTTCAACCTGAAGATACCCGTTGCAACACACGCGTAAGTGATATCTTAAAAACCAACCAACTCGGTGAAAACTCGGGAATAGAGGAACATAAAAATCAATCTGACGCCTTGTGTTCAAGGTACCATTTTCGGTAGAAGAGTTTTACAAAGTATTTTCGAATGTGGATCAAAAATTACATCTTCAAACGAATCGCATTCATGGCTTTGTTTACATTTAACTCATGTGATTTTAAATTCCCTAAAGTAGTGTGAAAAGGAGCAAAATTTAAATCTTTAACTAGGTTTTGGAGCCAGTAGTGAGAGATACCTTATCGCCGAGAAAGGCGGAAACCGTATCATTCTCGCACGAACGCTGGTGAATGTTCCCAGGAAAGAAAAAAATCTTTTTGATAAGAAGAAATTCCGCCATCCCACATCCTTTGCCTACTTTAAACATTTACTACGTCAATGAAACTGAATGTAAACTTGCTTTAAAAGGAAACTGATGATATCCTGAATGACTAACATGCCTGATAAAGGAGACGGTAATTATCGGCAGCAAGCTCATTTCCTAATTCGGTTACTTGTGTAGATTCGTTGCACCACCTCAGAGCTACGTCCGGTAAATGAATATGCGTCACAAAATACTCATTGGAGAGCCATTTATGCTTCAAATAAGCTCTGGTATTACATTTTTGGTGGCGACAACCCTATCTCACGTCTTGTACTCGCGGCCTAACTCCCCGTGAACGGCTGGCTTAAAAAGCCACGTGGACAGGCAATCAATCTTGGAAATATTCAGCCAACGGTACAATGAAGCACCCAACGTGAAATACTTAGTAGTAGGTACCTGTTTTTGATAAATGCGTGCGGTGAGGATAAAACGGAGGGAAGATGTATGGAGACATGGATCCCTCGTTAGTAACAGGTCAAGAATGGAATCCACATGCATATTAAGTGACCGGCACGTTCACGGATTCAACTCTCCTTCTTTCCATCCCTCTCTAATGTATCCACGGATTCCCATTTCTCATGCGCTTACGAGCATCACGAAGTTTTTGAGCTCATCTTCAAAACATCCCCAACTGCGCCCCGACCCCGGTTCATGTCTACAGTCGGCACTCGCGTCCGGGCTCTCGCTGACGCTACGAGGGTTTGGGGATAGAAGGCACCCACCAGAGTCCTCTGGATTGCCGATAATACACTACATAGTAGAGTCGTCGCATTCCGCCATTTTTGTTCTCAGCACATCTTGCTTACGTGTGAAAGTGAAGGCGGTAGGCAGTCGATCTGCAGGATTTTCCTTGTTTTGCAGAAGAAATAAAGTAAAATGGTTGGTTGCTCTGCTCCTAATTGCTCTAATAGCACTGAGAAAGGGTTTTTATCACGAGCGGTTTGTCTTAGGCGGCCATTTTTATAAAGGTGCGCGAGCCCATTTTTGCGTTTGTAAAGGTTTACGCAAATGTCTATAACTATAGAAGTATTTATCCCAGCAGGATGAAACAAAAAGAATTTTGTTTTAAATTTCTCAAGGTAAAAAATAAATCCACTGATTTGTTTACCTATCTCTATACTTTCTAAGGTAAAACTACAATCAAAGTTTTAAAAAGTTACGATTGAAGTTTTAATGTTTGAAATTTTTTTTGGAATAGTAGGAGTGGATTATACAGTTTGAATTATTTTTTATTTGTAGATATATGCTGTTAAATTTATCATTACAAATATTAATAGCGATGTACCTACCCTTGAATTGTTATAAATTTTTAAAAAGTCACTTTTTTCAACTTTTTTTTCAAAGTTTGGCTTCGAATAACTGTGATGGGGTTGGAGATAAAAATCTTAAATTTGCAGAACTTACAGTCTTCGTGTATTTGTACGTGACATATAAAAAGTATGTTGTGTATTTTACTAATAAAAAAGTTACAATCTCTCAAAATGTCACAAACATTGTTAAAGCGAAACTACTTGGCGCACTGAGTAAGGCTTTGTAAGATGTTTCCGATCCTCTTTATGATTGGCAGTTCTATTCTTAGCCTACCCGAAATGCTAGTGAAGTAGATTTTTTTATTTATTCAAAAGTTACGTTTGTATTTTGTTGTTGTTTTTAATATTTCTTTGTTATGGTGTAATAGAAAAATTTTGGCAGGGCTTTGTGGGAGGAGTGCTGGGATGAGGGAGGGATAGTCTCAAGGGTTTCTAAGAATCAAGAATCTAAGAATCAATCAATAATGTTTCAATCATATGAAACTCCCACCTTCAATCGGTAGAGTAGAATTTTCACTTGTGCGTAATAACACCACATCATTACTAATTCTTCACACCGGTCGATTTGTCCGGCATTATTTTATTTTGTTCTTTGCATGAAGTAGCATCTCGTAGCATTCATAAATTAACAGTTCAGTAATATTAACCACTAGATGTGTGTATAGCATTGTTCAGCATGTTTGAATGTTCATTTACGTGTCACTCTCCCAGTTTCCGGTTGGACTGCGCACTGTTCTCCTGACTGCTTTTGGCCTGCGCCTAGCATCAGGAGGAGCGTACGAGGTCCTGATTTGTTCTGGGATGAATGCTGCATGTCCGGTGTGGAATCACCCCGTGCCACACACCCTAGTGGTGGCTTGCATGGTACATCGTAGATGTAGATGTAAGAATCGTGGTTTTCCACTAGACACAAAGAGTTCATTGAAGGGGAGAGTAAAAGAGAGGGGGACGAGAAGGGACACTGAGGGTGGTACAGTCAAGGGGGGGTCGATGCAAGGGGGGATACCGAAGGAATCGGTATTTTCAGCTCTTGCATTTTCGGCGTTAAATATCAAGTGACGCGTATGAAATTGGATGACAAAATAAGACTTGTTAAAAAAAGCCAGATAAAGTGATGTGGATGAATGTTTGTTTTACGTGGTTTGCTCAGAATCGCAGTGAAGGTGTTCCATTATCTGGTCCACTTTTACAAGCACAGGCCATTAAATTAAATAAGCAAATAGGTGCTGATGATTTTATTGCTTTTGCTGGCTGGCTATCGAGGTAGAAAATTTGCCACGGGATAGCACAAGTCAACATGGAAAAAGAATCTCGTTCCAGTGACAGTGAAGTACCTAGAGAGTTCTGTGGGACTTTACGCAAGATGATTGATGAGGGTGAGTACACTTAAGAGCTGTGTATGTGCTTGTATAACTGTGATGAAACTATCCTCTACTAAAGATTGCTTCCAACAAAGTCGCTCGGTATTAAGAAGTCGGCAAAAAAATCTGGTATGAAAATGGTCAAAGAAAGAGTGACTTTGTTATTCTGTGAGAACAAATCATGAAGTCACAAATTAAAACCTTTCAGTATCAGTAAAAAACAAGGTCCTCGGTGTATCAAGCACGTTAATATAACAGCACTACCTTTCAATTAATAAAAACAGTAAGAATACGGATGACTCGCGATGTATTTATATCATAGTTCAATGAAGATTTTGTACCATCGGTAAAGAATCACTTACGATGAAAAAAAATAGAAGAAAAAGCACTACTTCTATTGGGTTGTGTCCTGACCATCCTTCTTCTGGTAAAATTGTGGCAACGTTTTTACCAAAAATACCACTGCCCTTTTTCAGCACTTGGACCAAGGGATTATCAGAGCACTCAAAGCCCACTATCGGGGGAGATTGCTCACTGCTATCAAAAACTCAGAACTGCAAGTACAAGAATTCCTGAAAACAGTTACCCTGAAGAATATGGCGTACAATATTGGATTGGTATGGAAGAAAATAACTTCAGCTACAATTCAAAATTGCTGGTCGAAGTACATCATATATATAGCGGGCGATAGCATGGAAGACGGAGACGAGTTGTTGGGTTTTACAGAAGAAGATGCATGTTATTAAGCTTCAAATATTTTTGCTGATAGACTAAATGCGAAGGATCTCGCGGCCCGGGTGCGTGAAGATGAAGAAATTCCTGTATCTGTCCTTAAGAACGATGAAGAAATTGTGGCTGCAGTCCAGAGCCGCGGAAGAAAAGTTTCACTATCGGAAGATGAGAGCAAGAATGAAGAAGTAGAAGACGTCCATGATGAGAAAACCACCTTTGTTATTTCCACAAAACTTTATTACGCTGGCACGACGCACGTTTCACAAAGTGCACATGAGTATGCCACAGTGTGGTGAAACGCGCGTCGTGCCTGCGTAGTAAAGTTTTGTAGAAATAACAATTGTGGTTTTCTCATCATGGATATCCATAATTTCCACGAGGTCAGGCCTGATATCATCAGTTTTATCAATTAGAAGACGAATGTTAGGTAGAGATGCCAAAAATAGGAAAAGTATGGGATAGCATTAGTGAAGTGATGAATTGGTTAGAGAGAGAGATCGATTGCGATCATCTTCATCTTTTACATTTGCAAAACATTAAGACTTATGTGATAACTATTAGGGCAAAAGAAAATACGGAGTATGTAACTCCCGTTAAAGAAGGGCGTGTATTTAAATCAGAAAACATCAATTGCTACTTTATTACGCAAATAAATTAGTTATATAATTTAGCTTTACGGGTTTTTTTATTGTTTCCCACCCAATTTCCCGTGTTGACGCGGTTTTCCAATAACGCAGGTGTAAACTCCGTCCCCCTAGACCCGCGTTAAAACCGAATTTTACTTAGTGAGTTTTTATGATTTTTGAGAGCTTGTAACTTTTTTATTAGTAAAATACACAACATGCTTTTTTATATGTCATGCACACATACACAATAACTGTAAGTTCTGCTAGTTTGAGATGTTTATCTCCAACCTTATCAGAGTTATTCAAAGCCAAACTTTGAAAATTTTGAAAAAGGTTATCTTTTTAAAATTTATAACAATTCAAGGGTAAGTATACCACTATTAATATTTTAATGATAAAATAAATAACATATATCTACAATTAAAAAAAATAATTCAAACTGTATAATCCAGGAACTACTATTTGAAAAAAATGTTCAAACATTGAAATTTCAATCATCCCTTTTTTAAACTTTTAATGAAGTTTTACCTTAGAAAGGATAGAAATAGGTAAATAAATTACGGAATTTATTTTTACCTTGAGAAATTTCAAACAAAATTCTTTTTGTTTCATTCTTCTAGGATAAATACTCTTATAGTTATAGGCTTTTCCGTAAACCTTTACAAACACAAAAATGGGCTCGCGCAACATTATAAAAATGGCCGCCCAAGGTAAACCGCTTAAGATAAAAATCTGAAAAAATGGTTTTAATATCTTAAGACATGAGGGAAACAACTAGGAAAGTTTCAATTTTTTTACAATTGGTCAAGCAATTAACTTTTTTTTGGGCCAGTTAAAATGGATTGACCCTTTTCTTTTTGGGGGGGGAGGATAATATTTCCAATTTATTAGCACTTAAAGTTGACCAGACTCGTCCTCGAGTATCACGGATTATTTCCATTGCACTGTTTTCATGGAAGTTTACTCGGAAATTATCTGCGAAATATCTTTCGCCCTAGTCATTCAGCAGATATTTAACTCTCCTAAATGCTGTTATTATTCCTTTAAAGAGTAAGCATCGCTATAATAGCCATGAGAGTAGTAATAGTACTTTCGGAAATGACTTAACCTGCTCAACACTAAAATATAGTAAGTTTCATATCCGGAAAAACGTCCAGTGAAAAGAATCAAAAATTGACTGATGCGCGCTTAATTTGTAATTTTTCACGATTTCCAATTCATAAATTGTTGGTAAAATGTTCCTAATAGGTCCAGGATGAATAGTTTTCAATTAATGATCACTCGAAATGCGACGGGAATGGCGTAATTGTGCAAAAACTAAGTTAATCTCACTTTCCCCCATGACACTCTATAGAGACGTAGGAACAAAGATGGCGGAATTCTCAATTCCCATAGTGGAAATGTATGCGACGACTCAACCCTATGAGGGAGTAGTGTTGAGAACGGCCATCCAGAGGACTCTGGCACCCACGAGGTGGGAGAGATGCGTACGATTGTGGAATGGGTGAAGCGGCTCGGAACCTTCTCTTCCCACCACTGGGTGCACACCACTTTAAGAGGGCCAATACGTCGATTATTCAACCTCACAAACCGGCTGCGTTTCGATTTGGACGTCCCGAAGATAGGCCAAAAGACGCCGGGGGAGGAGTGGGTGAAGGCGCATAGGGGGGTGAAGAAGGTCGAAGCATCTCAAAACATAACGCCGAGTGTAAAATGGGGGTCGAGAACTTGAACTTTCTCACCGTCCTCACCTCAGCACAACAACCTTCGAAACACCTCCCACCCGTGGGGTCATCCCAACATGTAGGTATGATCGATGTACTTCGTCCACTGATTTCCTCCGTATAATGCCGTAAAAGTACTATTTTTACTTCAATATGTTATGAAACTCGGCTGTATTACCTTTGTTAACATCTATATCTGCGTACCACCCTGCCGGCCGCCGCAAGGGTGAGTGACAGGGGACACCCGCCATGAAAAGGAAGGGAACAGGAAAAACAAATTGAGAGGGAAAGAGCACGATGAGTGGAGAATGTTTTGGTGGATTTGTCCCTCGCTCCGTTTCTATTGGATTGCGAATGGCGTGTAAAATGAGAACTATTTTAAGTTCGTGCGCTACGCAGTATCTCTTTTAATTTTTCGATTTTTTCTGTCCTAAAGATGTATTGAGGGGCTTAAATAATATCATACGAGTCAACCTGAAACTCTTAAACTAAACACCAAGGGGGTGAAACTCGACATTAAAATATCTTTTGACTTGACCGGGATTCGATCCTGGATTCAAGATTTCCAGTAAGTTGTGTTAGTTGTCTTAAATTTAAGATTAATACTTGAATTAGGTGAACGTCAAATCATGGAGGAACTTATACCTTGGTTCGAACTTTGGTTTCTCGGAATCGTGCCATTCCAGTTATTGGAGGGGGCGGAGGCAAGATTTCCCGGGGGCTCTAATATCCATACGTGTTTCAAATCCCGTCTTTGACTTCGAGCGTAATAATTTGAGAACAATAATCAACAAAATTGCTGTCAAAAGTAGACCTCTTACAATGTTATTTAGAAGCAATAATGACAATTATATGATGCAAGTTATTAACATTTAGGGGAAAAGAGCGAGGGTGATCTCAGTCGATGTAACAGCATTATACGTCTTGCGCACCCTTTGATTCCAGACTCTGGACTGCTTTTTCCATCGCTGACGATAAATCAAACCAAACGATGGGGCCCTGTTTCGTTAAGTAATGCGCGCGCTGGCTCCTGATGCGTGGCTGGCTAATTGCATAGAAGGGCGGCTTTGGTCCCCTCTCAGGCAGGGCAGTGTGGTGCTCCGACGCATCTACGGCGAAATTCGATGTTAAGGTGATGCGATGTCGAGCCGCCAAGCCATGCAATGCACCCTCTCTCTCTCTGGTAAAAAAATCGCCGGAGAAACGTCAATCGTATTGCTAAAAAATTATATTATCTAGTTTTGTGTCGATTTTACCGACAAACAGATATTAAGTTCATGCATGATAAAAATAACTCCAATTAGCCCACACTTCCTGTTTTTCCAATGCGCGATTTTTCGAATGATAGGTGTTAAGAATCATAATGAAGACTCCACGAGCCTATCAAAGCTGATACGAATGTTAAGTTGGACAATTATAACAAAAAAACATTTCTATGCAAATGGCCTTGATTGTTGATGTCCAAAAATACTACCAATGACTGCATTCTTTAAACATCACTCTGTGCAAAGAAATTCAAACTGGTCTTGATATTATCTCCCACTGACGTATGAGAGCAGCGCATCAGCAACAAAAATGATAGTAAAACAATAATGACACCTTTCATAAACAATGAGAAATTTCACTCCCAACGAACCAGTAATATAGGGTATAAGGTTACTGGATAGGGTACAAAATAGGGCGCAGACCGCTCCTTGCGAAACGAAGTAAAACTAAATATTTAAGTACACCGTAATGATATGTTTGGACACTGATTACAATGATACAAGGGCCGCAAGAAATCTTCTCCATTATAAGTCATTCAAAGGTTAGCTCGCTGTTTATATCCATTATACCCATTTCATTACAAATTAAATGCATCAATCCCTGTCTTCATTCCTTTATCGTTCCTACCATTGATGTTTTTAATTTAAAACGTGATAAATAATGGCGTCTAAGAATATTTTTAATTATTTTCTACTTGTCTGCTCAATCTTCTCCTTTCATACTCTCTCCATAAATCTTCTTTAATTTGATAATATATCTTTCCATCAAATTTTCATAACACTTCGGCAGCACAATACTTCCATCGTTACATCTTTCATCGTTTAATGCTTAGTCCATATTTCACACTGATATGAAATAATAACCCAAACAGATATTAACTTAATTTTTTTTTCGTATTCCTAGATGACACTTTTTTCGCAATGAATTCTGAAATATTACAAAGAAGCATCAGTCCGACATTTGAAAACTGTATTTTCTCTTCTTGGCGCGAAAACCTAAAACGAGTGACAGTGCTCACTACGGAAATGAGGGATTCCTATTTTTGTCAACGCAGCAACTTGTTAATTGGTTAAACTTTTCATCATTAATGTGCAATCAAGCATTTCTTTTGTATTATTCGCGGGCAGGCTGATGCAAACTACCGTTTCTTCTCTGCCACTGAATACTTCGTCAGGGTACCACGGCCACTCAATACCACAAGTTTCGTCACTCCTCTATAACGCATATTACAACAGTTTCCTGTTACTCCCTCCCTATTTTTTCCCTCGCTGTGATTTCCACGTTACCATATTTGAACAATTGTCTCAATACGTCCCGCTTCCTGTATTACGTAGGACATTGAAAAGTAAACCGGTAGGTTTTGTCATATCGACGCAGTTATGAACGTATGGTTCGACGTTACCGATCTCACCATTATCGGCTCGATTTTCGTGACGAAGTTTTAGTATTCACTGGAGGCAACGCCTTCGATATGCGAAGCAGTGATGAAGTAATTTAGATGCTAAGCGAGGTCGATGAGAAAAGTTGTCGATATACATGACCACGATGTTGTCAATGCGGGACGTGAGAGGTGGGTGATTCCTTCATCGTATGGTTCTCTTATGCCTGTTGCTCACGGTAAAATTTTCGGTAAAACGTTTTATAAAACCGACTAATTTTATAAAAATGAGCTTGCTAACGATAAAACCGTTTTATAAAACCAAGTTTTATAAAACGTTTTACGGAATAGGACAGGTTCTATTTCCATAAAACCGTTTTATGCAACAACCAATGAGATGTTCCGCTCATCGCGAAGGTGAGCTTTCGTCTCGCACATTTTTTCGCGATTTTCACCCACTTTAAACTGAGATATCGGAACCAAATTCACTTCACTTATTATGCAAACTTTGCAAATTTGTTTAACACTTTCAACACAACAATGCATCAACTACTTTAGAAATGGGAAACTTTCAAACCTGAGAAGTGCGATTTTTCCTCTCCGCCATCTTGTGAAATAATGCCGTTTCCTCTTATCCACTGTACGTGACGCAGCGATCGAGCAGTTGCTTCTCTAGCATATACACACCTCTCCTACACAGTTTCTTCCCTCCTTCCACTGAAACTCGCCACGCAACGAGTGTTAGAGAATGGAGAAAGGTTTAACTGGTTTAACCTCAAGGTATACCCGATGCTAGCGCTATTTACGGCATAGCGGTTCATATTAGTACTGCTTCGATTTTCCTCTTACAAGGTTCTTGAGTTTTACCGTGAGCAAGCTAGTACGTTTTACGTACGATTCATAAAAATTTCAATAAAAATTTTTATAAAACTGTTTTATGGAAAATTTTACCGTGAGCAACAGGCATTAGTGTAGAACCTACAGCTACTGAGGGCGTACAGAAACATTCACTCAACCCTTAAAGGCATGCATCAAAATATCCGTGTTTCACATGGAATTCGAACCCTTGACCTCAGACTTCTTAGATCAAATAGATGAACAGGTGAAAAGTTAACGTACGATTGCATTAAAAGGTGAGGAAAGTTAATAAAAATGTGCAATTGATCATAACTTGATAAGTAAGATCGAATGAACATAAACGTAAGATCAATTCCGTGATCCTACCTCTATATTCATTCGACCCTTACGTAATTCACATAAGACTGGACGCTTGGAATACGATTTTTGGACAATAAATAATAGCCTACCAAACACAGATATCGAAGAAAAAATGAATTGGGAGAATTACACAGGGAGACCGAGAATGGAAAACTTCAAGTAAATTATGACATATGTATTGAGAAATAAGTAATCACGAAGGAACGAAATGGTTAGCTTGGAAGAGAATGGAGTGAAGAGAAGCAGTAAACCAATTCTTGGTTTGATGGCTACTGCTGGAGACGTTGGAAAACTAACGTCCAGTAGCTATATTAGTTTGAACAAAATTTGAAAAGGAAACAAGCTTCGCTATGTTGTTTCAATACGCCATCTACGGGGACGTTATAGCTCTCTATGTGCTGCAGGTGTATAATCATCCTTCGCTGCCATTTGTTTTCCTAGTAAATTGCTCCTTATGACGCAGTCTTTATGTCCTTGACATTAATATTTCTCTTCGATTCTGATAGTACGGTAAATTTCTTCCGATTGACGTAAGAGATGCTCCGCATTGAACCCACAACGCATAGTACGCTCGAATAATATCGCTGTCGGTGTTCATCCTTGAAATTGCCCGGCCACCATCGGTATCCTGATCGTAGGCGCTGGTACATCACTGCTCCACCATTGTGCTTTTATCCACGCACACCCGCTTACGTCTTGCTCCCTCGGTCCACAGACGTTTTCTCTCGAGCCACCACCCCTCCCCCATGAGTACTCCTCCCCGAGCACTCTCATCCCTCGCCGAAGCTTTTCATAACGAATCGATTGTATCTCGTGGTTGGGAGAGGAGGAGTGGTGTTGTGAAGAGGCGATTGGAGGTCCCCGGAGGCAGGCACAAAAGTGTAGCCCGCGCGCAAGGGCAAGTGGACTATGGGAAAGGGTTGGAGGCAGAGATGCGGGACCAGAAACGGGCGAGCGTTCACTGTGCATATGAGATGACGCCTTTTTGAACGGGGCGTTCACAAGCGAACGTTGATGGACTGAGAGACTGGAATATTCTGAGTTCACATATAAAGGTCATGAAGAGGGGTTGATTTTGTTCGTTTGCCATATAGTCTTTAATGGATAATAACACCTTTTATACTTGACCAGAGATGGTAATAAAACAATTCCACGAGACAGACCAATGCATGGATAGTGTACCAAACAGAGCCCCTTCGAGGCCCCTTTGTAATATTATTTTAATTCAAACAATTTTAGTTTTTACAGCCTACATTTTACTCTACTTTCTGATTAAATATTTGCCCACTAGAAATGTAAAAAAATGGTTTCGTAGCCATGTATGTACAATTATCGATTCATCGTATTTCTTAAATTATCGCCTCGATTGGAAAAATTTGTTTTCAGCATTAGTTTTCGAGATCCATCTCATTAAGACCAAAGCTTTGATCGAAAAGCAATGAATGCGCGCTACAACAGAAAGGCTCATCAACAAATACAAAAGTAAGGCTTTTAGTTATTTTCCTTATGAAAATATGAACCGGCGTTGAAAACAGATTAGAGAAACAAAAATTCCATAAAAAATTTCCAACAACCGTTTTATACCCTTAATTAGAATAAAGTTAACGACGATGATTAAACATGTACAACGATCAAATGGTTAAAAAGGCGCTTTATTTGGGATATTAGCCTGAAAAATACGTCCGTCTCCACATCTCAGACTGAGGAGCCCTATGAGCATTCAAAGAGAGGTCAATACGCTGGAGTAGAAGAACTGGAGAGATAACTACGAGTGAGGAAGAGTGTCCAAAAGTAAGAGGGAGATACGGAAATAAATAAATGAGAGGAAGAAGGCGAGAGAAAGTAACAGACCCTCCCCCGTGCCCCACCCTCTCGGGCACTACTACTCCCTTCCCCTTCCCACCCTCACTTCCGCAACGAAATAAAAAATAAAACACATACACGCACGAATCAACTCACACAAAGTTATACGGTCAAGCGTCGTCGCCACGAACCAAATGAGTGGAAGGCTTTATATAAAGTGGGCGCAAGTTTCAGGGATGGAGAAAAGAGTTCGAGGGTTGAGGAAGAAGAAAAGAGGAGGAGGGGAAAGCAGTTATGGGGAACATGATGGAAATTAAAAAAAAATACGTGAAGGGGTTAAGGGAGAGATTTAACCTCGCGCCGACGAAGGGGATTGTGGGTGGGTGCGGACGGGGAGGGGGAGGAGGATGCTTGGGTTTTAGATAGAGAAGGGGAGGGGAGAGAAGGCGACTACACTCTTACGAAGGGAGAGGAGAGATCGGCGGACCTTGGGGGGGAAGTGAAGGAACTTCCTAACGTCCAGTAGGAAATCGGTTGGAGCGAAATTTATGGGTCCACCACCAGCGTTTCCCGCGGCCACTGTTTGTACGTCTGCGGGATCATGCAATACGCTCCTCAACGGCGACGTTACGAGCTCACGGGACGAGGATCGATGGTTATAAGTTTAGAAATGCCAATAGCTTTCATCCAACTGTGGATATTTTTCCATGCATAGTTTATCACCGATGAGTTCATAATGTCGATGCCTTCTTTCCCTATTCCATGTCCAATAATTAATACTTGGTAAACGATCAAAATACACTCACTAGCTATTAGCGAGTGTATTTTTATCTTTATTTTTGCAATACATTTTTATTTGCTGGCCAAGGCTTCGATAGGATGGTGTTCATTTTCTAGTTCTTCAGATTACGTTGAAAGGCCAGTGTAAAATTTATTAAATTAAAATTATAAATTTAAAAATGAAAATGCTACTGGCGAGTTCTATCTTTTGTAATGGATAAGTTCTACGAAGTAACAATTGAATAATTTTTTTTAACAATACTGCATCATTATTGATAGAGATACCTGACAAATTAAGCTAAGTTGCGACTAAGTTCGCAGAAATATGGTCGTATCCAGGTTTGCGGTACGACGTGGCAGTGACTTTTTCGGCGCCGCACAGCAATCTGTCACGAACAGAATGCGTAAAATGACAACACAACTACTATCCCAAAGTAGGCGGTATGCACCGTCCAACAATCTAGTAGTTGGTTTACTACATTTGCCATCATACGCTTCTATATCAGACAGCGTTTCTCCGTCTCTCCGAATTAGTTAATATGTACAGTGACAGAGTACATCTCCGACACAAGAAATATTACGGGTAGACCTGTAAAAGAGAAATTCTGAGAAAAGGAATATTTATAGAGTTTCATGTTTCCCACACTCAGGGAATGGCCATTGTGAGTCATAGCACACTACTGTACAAAAATATAGTTATTTACAGCACTTAATGGTTCCTCAGCCAAGGATGTTTTATCCAAGGACGGCGAAAACTGAAACGATGGTATCGTTTCTTGAATGGTACGACACACACTTTGGAGTTTGATGAATAGTATCAAGCTGGTACATTCCTTTCCGCTATTTACTCCCTATTTGCGTCTCATCTTCTCTTAATCGGAAATGGGAAAACACGATGGTTTGGCAAAAAAGTCGCCTCGCATTTACAATTCTTACACGTTCTTGGATGGAGCTATTTTTTGTGACGTGAATGGAAAGAATATCCTAGAGATATTCGAAGGTAGCGACTCTCTTTCTCCATGGGTCTCGTCCATTACCCGGTGCGTGAGAAGACCGATTCTCCAAATAGAGCTGTAATAACCCAAGGTTGACAATTTCTTATTGATCCTCAAAGGCTGAAGTACAGACTTCCAATAGCCAAACATAAAATCTATTAACATTATTGACTATGTCAAAATCGTAATAAATTAAAAGGAGTATTTTCAACGTAGCATGATTTTCGATAATCACCTAAGGACAATGATAGTTTAAACATAAATAACCAGAAATAATTCAAAATAAACTTTCATGGAAGGCAAGATATTGAATGCAAAAGTAATTTATGCCTAGCATTCAAAATTAAATTTTTTCCACCTCAATTCCGAATTAACGACTATTCAACATAACTTTTCCCGTAAAAAGGAAAAAATCTCACTATAAATGAAAAGGCCAGAGTAATTTCGCCGTCATATACGAACAGGACTGCTAAAGATCCATTGCTTACCTGTTCTGGAAATAGCGCGGAGATTTGGTCACTGATACTTGATGGCAGAGAGCATATCAAAGAGTGCATAAAAGCAATTACTTTTGAACGCGGTCAAATTATCATAAAAGACGACAAAAAAGGTTTCCTTTTTTGTCATGAAAATGGGCGTGAAAAAGATTTTATCATATTTCCTTGAGTCGATATTTAAAAAAAATTACCACTCCCATGTTCTCAACGTCAGATAGTTTCAACACATGAAGTAACTTTCACGGTCAAGCAGAATGCGTCGAAACTACCGTCAGTAACTAATTAATGAAGGGGTAAAATTGAACAACGAGAATTTCTTTGATACGGATATAAGAAACTGTCGCAAATACACTAAGGTTATCCTCTTTCATCTCTTCCGAGAGTTGGATAACAGGAAACTACTTTCCATTAGGATATACGCACAAATGTTTACCTCTTCGGGAAGAAGAGATAGCAGGTTATTTGCGAGAGGCGATCGACACCTGAAGTAATTTGCGAACGAAGAAAATAGCCTGCAAATGAGTTCAAGTATGTTGAGCTAAAGATAGGTATATCTTCCTGACAAAGAAGGATACAACATTTTCGCGCTCATCCAGCAAGAGCTATTTACTTGATTGGGAGGAGACTTAAGATGGACATACGGTCTGCAACCGTTGCGACCGTAGCATGAGGTCACTGTGGACTTTATATGTTTTTCTTTAAAAAGTTATATATTAGTATTTACTAGGCCAAAGTTAAATATTAGAGCACGCACATTCCAACCAGCATGCATTTTGCCATTTTCTAGTTTTGCTCTTTTTTGAACAAGGCATCAAATATCTTCAAAGGCAACCAAACAGCAAGCACCGCTAAGGTAGCGAGCATGACGAAGTTTCGCTGACGCAAATTTCGCTTGCTAAGTTCATTAATAAACAAAGCGGGACGACCAATAACAAAAAGCGGTGCTAGGAGCTTGCATCGCTGAACGCAGTCGCGGAAATGTTGCAAACTCGTATCACTGCGCGAGAGGGAAATTCAAACAGCTATACACCGAGGCCTATGCCGAGTGTCACAATCTGTTACCTCGGCAGCAGTTGGCAGCAAAGAACGACCACTACCGTGAGAGGAAAAAAATGGAAAGGAATGTGGTGAAATTAGTGTTCATACTTCATATAGGAAGCTAATGTAAACAGATTTTCGACGGAAATAAAAAATAATTAAATCCTCTTTAAACCGGCAAAAGTCACATGAGCCATAGTGTCACCACATTCAAGGTTAAGCGGGAAATGTGAATCTATGTAAATTGAATATGTTCTAAACCGACAAATATTCCATTTGAAAAAAAAACACCTATTGACTTATCATAATCCTCCACTTGCTCTCAAACATTTTTATTGGTTTTTTTATACAAAATTATTTCCGCTGAAGCGACGGGATTCATTTTGTATCCATTCAAATGGCATCTTCAAGTGGTAAATGACCAGTGTATGCTTCCAGAATAATTTCGAAAACATTTTATCTTCAAATATAAAGCGATCACTCAAAGTTAAGCGGTTACTGTTGGTAGTACAGCGATGTTATAGTGACTTCTATAGCCGAGGTAGTACCTACTAAGATTCTGGCTCCAGTGCACCGAAAGATTTTAAAAAGGTATTCCTAAGCGGAGCATACCTTTTAAATACAACAAGGCGTCCGTCGAACGTCTTTCATATTGAACAAGGGCGGAAGAGGTGAATTGCCTGTAAAAAAACGTAGGTTATGCATTTTCATAAACCTTCCGGGAGCGAAGAGAACAGAAATAACGGAAGAGAACTTAGGAGCTCCAAAAGGAATGGAAGAGAGAGGGTCTTCGGCCGTCCTCTGTCATCCTTGGGTCCTGCCGCAACCATCCACTCATAATGGAAGCCTTCACGCCTCGTTCTAGATTCCCTCTTAAGGATCACCTACAAAAAATTACACAGGCGTTGGACTTCTAGGAGTTTATTTTTTGTCCTGGTAAGCCGTTTGCCCCAATGGTCTCCATTCAAATGGGTGGGAGGGAATATTTCCCCGAATTTATCGCCCTCCTAGATCAAGAGGGCCGCTAAGGAAAATGGAGAATAAGAAGATTAAAAAGACGAGAGGGAACGGCTCAAGCTCTCGAGGCCCTCGTGTGTGTCTGTGTAGTATGTGTTTTATTTCGGGAGCTTCCGTTTGATACGCACCGACAGAGGATGCTCTTTCCATTTCAAGATTTATCTTTCTCACTTATCGCTCGTAGCACGGCAAATTAATAAGCACGTGAAAAATAATAAGCCTCGAAACGAACTTAAATTCGATTGCGAGAGTCACGCAGAGAAGTCTGCGTGAATCTCGTGCTCTTCTATGGTCTCGCTTGATGGGTCCGCCGTTTTCATAAATCTACTTCTTCAGCAGAATTGAGGTATAGTGAATAATGAAATAGAAAAACTAGCTATTGTAGTTAGCGTGGACATTGACGGTATGCGAGAGGTGCGCGAACTGGCCGACAGATGAGATTCTGCAGTGAATTTTTATTGCAATTAATACGAGTAAGTATAAAGTAGAATTCATAGGGTGGAAAAATTAGGGAAAGGAGAGTGGGAACAAGCTCTTCTTTTGGATCAGGCTGGCGTGGTGGTTTCAGTACCGGCTTCCATACTGAGGACCCAAGTTCGAATCCGCGTAAGGGCTGCGATTTTTCAGTGAAATCCCAATCCTCACTTGAGTGCCTTGTGGAGTGCACGAGATTCGTACTCTGTCAGTCGGAGAAGGAATTAAACGGTGGACCCCTTAGCATCTTCCGTTAAAATTAGGCTTCCTCCTTCCCTCCTTTCTCCAAGCGATCCTTCCCTTGCCAACCTACCCATCTAATCTTAATGGCGCAAATGATCTCAGTTGTCGTTCGCCTCACCAAATAACCGACCGACCAACCAAAAGGGGCGAATGAAGAACATCGGGAGAGTACGGCATTATCCCCTGTAAGTCACCGGAAGCGGACTGTTGAAGAGAGATCAAAATCTCGAGTAATCGTGCCTGCGAGAGCATTCGCGTACGCTGCGCTGCAACACCTCTATGCGATTTCAAAGTAAGGCTTCTCTTTATGGAACCACAGAGTGGAGCATTCGCCGAAAAAAGTGAACGAAGAAAGAAGAACGAACAAAGAGCGATATTCAGGAGCGAATAAAATGGAATTTAGTTAGGAAAATTAGAATAAAAATTGGACGGAGGATATATCGACTGACGGTAAAATGTGTCGGGATGTTTCAGAAGGTAAAAGAAAGCTAAGCCGTAAGACCGCGATAGAGAAGCATGGAGAAAGTAAAAACTAAGGGGTAGGCAATGGTTTCAGAAAAATGCACCATTGCCTACGCATTATTTTATAAAAGTTAATAAGGATAAAATAGTATTAGTAGAAAGAAAATATATTAATAAAGACTTGGTCAAGAAGTAGGTACGCTAAAGAGATAACACCCTTATTATTTCTGACTGTCCGTTTACAAATCGTAGCAGGATAAATTATAATGTTTTTCAAATGAGTTAATGAATATCTAAAAAATATGATGATAGGAAAATAGCGATTACACTTAAATTCATCGGCTAGCGACCACGGATAAAAATTGAAGACAGAGTTCCATAATCGAGAGATGAGTGAGAGGTGAAGTAACGAAGAGTATATCAACGTCCTTGCCTCTGTCATCAGGCACCTAGATTTCAAGTATTTTTTACGTATTATACTTTTGAGAGATTAAAAATATTTAAGAAATATTCAGCTTCTCCGGTCAAATAAAATGGATGTTTTTCAAAAATGCAGTCCTAGACTTGCTGAGAAGGATGTACTTGTCAAATTTCTCATCAGATTCTCAAATTTCTCGCACAAAAATATGTTGCCATTAACCACGTTAAACAAAAAATGTTAAAGTTTCGATAGGTTTTCAAATCCTAGCTAGATAAGTTTTAGCAAATTTCAGCCTCAGAATATGCATTTAAAATATTTATACCTTCAATAAATACACGTTGAATACACAGGCATCGTGGACAATCTTGAAACCGAGCGAAAGCATATCGCAAACTCCCTTCAAGCTACTTCCTCCATCACAACGCATTGAGATAGTTACTGCAATGAAGTACGGCAAGTGACACGTTCAATTCAACCAAACTTCTTCTGACTCACGGCCTTTCATTGGCCACCTCCCTCATATTATTAAGTCTCCAGGCAGAGCTGCCATGACTGTCTACATTACCGTCCTCGCAATACTTTACGAAAAGACACTGAAGATAACAAAGCCCAAAACACAGCTCTAGCTTTATCATACCCTCTATACTCCACTTCTTACAATGATAAAAAGCACTCTTTTAAGCACTATTTTACACTATTTCAAGCCTAAAATCAAATATAAAAATTGTTCTCGCTGTAGAATTGTTTTCGAACCCGAAGTAAGTTCCAGCACATTAAGGCGTCCTTCTATAATGTTCGGTTAACGTCAACCGCAAGTTGACGTAGCATTTACGTAAACTTGATATTAACTAAGAGTTCTGGTTTTTCACAAAACATCAGACTCGGTTAGTTGATGTGAGCCTTATCGATGGGAAAGTGTATTAACTTATTAAACCATATATCATAAAACTGAGCCAAGAGTTTTATGCATAAAACGATATACAAAAATACAACAAAATATTCACGGGTAAATACTCGCAGGTTGTTTAAAGAGCTCTGCAAATCCGAAGATGAATCTATAGTGATATCGGTGCTTTTCTGCGTTCATTTTTTATTAATGACTAGGGTGATCAAAGAAGGAAAGCACCAAAAGCCTTATGGCATCAAGTTAGAAAGCACCGCAGAAGCCTTCGCCAGAATATGCTCATAGAAAAATATACCGACGATTAAAGCACAAATATTAGTTGAAAAATACATTCTCCTGCAAAGCTTTGTTCATCATCTTGTCTCCAGCAGTAAGGAGTGTGAATTAAAAGCGACTGAGCATGATCAAGCATCTGTGAACATTGTCAACAGTTGGTTGCTGTTATCATGAACAAGGAGCAGAACCACTCAACTGCAAAGAAAAGACTTACGTCACAATTTAACAGCAATAATTTCATAACGAGATTCGGTCAAGCGGTCCCGTCTGATTCGCCAATATACATAATAGGTCCACTATACGACGGCAATAACTCTCATAGCTTCATGATTTTTATATGTTTTTAAACACTTCCAAGGCAGGCGGTAAATCTCCTTCCGGCGACCATACCTATACGACGCCTTTTTTTTCTTTGTAAGCATTCTGAATTGCCCATAAGAGATCAAGGTTCCAAGAAACTTTCTCTTGGCTCAAGAGTACCGTTCATTCATCGCGAGCTCGAGATCACTTGTCATTTCCGCCATCTGCACTCCCGCTCCAAGCAGTGCATGTCCCTTCTCAAGGTCATATTGTCTTAAAGCGAGGGTCGCAAGGGGATTTTTTCAAACTGGAGTTGCAAGCTACGCTCGAAGAAACGAAGTACTTCAGTGATTTCATTTCTGCTGTCCTACCCTTCAAGGAATTATGCAGATGTATTTCCCATCTATTGCAGGTACTACCTAAAGCAAGTGAGCCTCTGCGAGACTCTTGAAGGAGAGTAAATAATGAGGGTAGTTCAAAAATGAGTGTACAGAGTACTGGAATTTACCTGTATTAATATCAAAAGGCTACTTAGAGTTTACAATTAATTGAAACCTGGCCGAGACGATGAACGTTTCACGATCCTTAATAATCCCATCATATCTTGGGAGATAGATAGTTAAGATCGTTTCCTGTTGCCATCCCCAGCTGTAATTTAACCTCACACCATCTGATGGGCTCGTATGGCTCCAACCGTTCACCTATTTGGATGGATGGCCCTACAAGGAGCAATTATCATACCTCCTCTCAATGCAATATGGGTCGTGCACAAGCCCTTCCACCACTCTTCAGGTTGTAGTCTATGGAGAAGACATTAATACTACAGCGGCACAAATCATTTAACGTTTTATGTATGCTCTATAAAATTATACCTCCAATTTTCTAATGCTTGCAAAAACTTGTTTCTACTTTAGAAAAAAGAAAAAGATTTCACAAATATAATATTCAGAATTTTTTCATGTAGATGCTCTGCCATACAATAATCCATATCGCGAATACTTATTTACAGTTAAAACCAAAGGTTGAGTAAAAAGTATTTCTCCCCTCAACTGAATCCATCGTCAATATTAAATAATGCCAAGATATCGAGCCCACTTTTTCGGCCTTGTCTCTTCTGAGGTTGGCTGCTTCATATTACCAAGTATGAGTAAAGATATCATAGTGACGAGTGACGCCTGATTCCGAGTTATTTTAGCTCGGATAACTTATGACGGAGGGAATGTATGAAGTGCAGAGGGTTCTGGGCGGAAGGTGTGCCCCCGAGTCGGCACCAGCCACGACGTTGACGGGTGCATGGCAAGGAACGAGTTCTTGAGGAAGGGGAGGAGTTTACAGGAGGACTGATTTACATACGACCGGCTCCGCATGGATATGATAAAGCCGGGATGGAAAAAATAAGAACTGGAAGGAAAGAGGGTGGCGAGCTAGTTTGGAAGGAAGCCGCGGTTTCTGCCGCCCGGAGGAGGAAAGAGAGGAGTGAAGGAGTTGCGATTCATTGGGGGCCCGCTTTCAAATTCGAGAGGTTCCGTGACGAAGGAGTGAGGTCCGTGCCTCCGTTCCCCAGTTGACAAGGCAAGCAGCTAGAGTTTTAATGGCGAACAGATCGGAAGCTGCGGCTAAAGAGTGCAAGCTACGGAGTATCCCATTGAAAACGGTAGGGGCACTCTGCACCCACTCTCCGAGGAGCAAAAGCATCACTCGTCACCCAACAAAGTAGTCCGGCTTGATAAAAAAAATACAACAATAAACGAACTGAAAGCGTCACAAGATTGAAGGAAAATCTATGGGAACTTCACAGGTTGGGAATATCAAAAGCAAGACTCAACCCGCTTGAAAAACACAACGTACAATTTAAATAAACGAAAATCATTCAATAGCCACATTATATTGATAGGAACGACATGAGAAGAAACAAGACACCAAGGGTTACTCAATTCTGCATATTAAGCCCTTTGTTCCAGGGCACGATGCGTGATCACACCTATGATGAAAAATGAACATAAACATTCTAAGAGATGGAAAAAAACATCGCTTTTCATATATCCCTTCTTGGATTTTGTCTCTAAACCCTCTTTCCACAAGTGTTAAGACGGTTGTTTGGGAAATTTCTGAATGTGTAAATGGCTTTTTAATGGAGAGAAGGGTTTATCGAGGGAGGAGGAAGAAGAAAAGGTTAGATCTACCGTAAAGAGATTATGAAAAAGCCTTCAAATGGATTGCAAGGCTTTGGGAACATCTTTTTGATCACTGATAATCCACGCATGTCCTAAAGCAAATGACTATCAAAGTGATTCGGTATCAAAGACGTGTTTTCGTTTTTTTCTGATTGTTTTTATAACTGTATTCGATCATATTTAGTCGTGTTCAACAATTCCAAATTACGTGGGAAAATATACACTAGCATAGGGTATTCTTGAGCTCGAAAGAGCACGTTCATATTAAATTGGTCAACTGTCGGTACCCTAATGTTGCTTCCTTGGTTTGCACCTACTTTTGACGTAGTCGAATTTAAAATTTCTCCCGAAGAAATCAGATAGTGACATATTTAACGGCATGAAAAGGCATGAAGAAGGGCAACCACATCTTTGACGAGCTTGGTCTCGTAGCGGTTTTTCACCACGAGATGGAAAAGGAAGATTTTCGTATCTCAGGTTACAGAGAGTCATTCCTGATTTCGAAAGAAAATCCCACTCTACACAGGCAAGGGAGACTAGCCACCACGAGACTATCAAATGACAATTAGACAACTGTGACAACTGCCTAGCTGCACTCTTTATTGCTAGTTCCAAAAAATAGTCATTCGGTTTTGCCATGATTTGTGAAGCTTACTCAGAAGAGAGTATCATATAACAGCATTCACGAGAAAAGATGATACGGTAGAAAATTAAGGAAATTATACGGTAAGGAGTTGTGACAATCTGGCTAAAAACCTTCAGATAGTTTGAAGACCCTTGAATAAGGCCTTTCCTCGTTGGTATCTCAATTACAAGTACAGAATTAAACTTTATGTTAAAGATTTTAGGCATCCTGAAATTTTGGTATTTAGATGTAGGAACATTGTCGTGTCCCAAATGGCGGAACTCGACGCTGACGAAAAACAATCTGAGCGGCTAGATTGCTATCGTAGGGGGTTTTAGGCTTTGAAGAGTTGAAACTCAAACGCAATGCAGTGGATAAGATATTTTATTTACAGTCGCCGGAAGACGATCAGCGCCTCCGGCTACAGTCTTCAGAATTGTCCGCTTCTTACAAAAAGCTTTGAGCATATATACCCTTTCTGAGGTTCACGGGGAGGTGGGGTGAGGATAAGGATGGAGGAGGGTTTCCTGGTGGGGTGAGAAAGATCCTCCCCTTTCCATTTCACAGATATGACCCTTCAAAACAGTCTAGACACATAGGTTAGGGTCGTCCCACATTTCTCACCAAAAAGGGGCGGTTTTAAGAAACACAGATCAGCCGACTTGCGACATGCGAACCCTCAGACATAAATTTCGTCTTTCACGTGGGTGGCTGGGTGGCGGTTTCACCATGACATACCATACACCAGACATAAATACAATCCATCCCTTAAGGGCAGTCGTGCATGACACCTCCCTCCCTGTAATAAAATAAAGCAATACATACAAAATTGCTTTGTTTTAGTTCACACATAACTAGCGTTTTGGCACGGCAGTAGAACTGCTGGCAGAACAGAGATTACCTTCTAGAGAGGTTAGTCTAATAGCCTCTCCTCCTTGGGTATTAGATAGGCTTTCATTAGAGGTATGAACCTTAGTGACGATTCTAGGTCTAAATACAATAGTAGCACATGATCTTCCATCTGTGCTTGGTTTGAAAGCATCCGGATAACATTTTTTGAAACATTTGCAAAGGTAGCAACACAATATTATTACAATTACAATTAATCCAGCAATAGACATAAAAGAAAAATTATTTACTCTCGCAGACTGTTTCTGCTTCCATTCCTCCTCTGACAACAAATTCTCCACTTCTCGAACCTTATGACTTGCGTATTTCAAGTCCTCGATATTATTCACAATATGCTTCAGGTGAGCATCGATTTTCAAAGAGTTCACATTTTTCACAGCACTCTTATCGAGGCAACAGTCATACGTTAGACTTAAAGGAGGAATCACGTCCTTATTGCTAGAGTTAAAACTAAGTACAATTTGTGATTGTATTAAAACCTTGGGACCATAGCCCTTACATTTCTTTAAAAACTTTAACTTTCCAGTTCCTTCAATAATGACATCAACTGGATCTTGCTTATCACACAAAATTGTGATGGTTTCTGGCTTTGTGGCAGCGTACAACCATTCATTGTTGTCTAATTGCGTCCACAGCGTTTGACTAAGTTCAACTACCCTTACAGAACAATCATTCGGTATCTTCATAACCGATTGAAGCATTTTAGCTTCACATTCTTCACGCAAGTGAGTTGACAAAACCGGGTACACTTGTTTACAGATTCTCCAATACATATTAATTTTTTTTTTACAATGACTTAAATCATTCTCAGTTAGCTTATAATAATACCTTTTACCAATATCCATTAAAATGTACTGTTTCTCAGGTTGAATAAAAAGAAATTTCAACGCATTCGATTCAGATCTAATAGGAAATGGAAATACTCGATATACATTAAATTTGATATGGTCCGTTAAAGGGACCTTAATTACATACGCAATAACACTAGAGTTAATGAACACATCAAATTCAATAATGTTTAATAAGGCACTGCTGTAAGTCACACTCACGGGGAAAGGGAGAGATAAATCGTTTGGGATCTCATCTCGGCTATTCTTCATTATCTCAAGTATTTGCACCGGAGTAATTATATGGGGTTGCAATATGCCCTGCTGCGCATGCACTATAACACTATCATATTGATTCCTGTAAGGAATTCAGAAGAATAGTTTCAACCTATTCGCATGGACTTTCATGAGCTTTCCCCTTCTTTTAATAGTGACATTTACCCCATTCACACCGGTTACTACGTACGGTCCTATCCATTGTGCAGATAGTTTCCTTGACCTACCTCTTCTGACGGATTCATCGAAGAGTAGCACTTCGTCCCCCTCTTGGAATATCTCGAGTTTACTTCCCTTATCATAATATTTCTTTGCCTTAAATTTAGATTCCAAAAGGCCTTCTCTGGCCCTTTTACAACAGGTTTGCATCCTGAGTTTCAAGTCGGCTAGGTAATCATCGTAGCAGTACGACTTGTCTTTGGGCTCCATCTGGAGGCATCCGGGTATATTTGCCTTTCTGCCGAACATCACTTCGTGAGGATTGAGCCCTGTACCCGTATGCGGCGTGGTGTTGAAAACAAACACCGCGAAAGGTATCCATTCGTCCCAATTGGTCTGATCGTCAGCTATGTAGTGACGAAGGTATTCTGTGAGCGTCCGGTGGCTCCTCTCTAGGGCGCCATTGCTCTGTGGATGAAAGGCAGTCGTTTGGAGCTTCCTAATTTTCATAATTTTGCAGGTTTCCTTAAATACACTGCTAAGAAAATTAGCTCCCTGATCGGTCAATACCGATTGTGGCGTACCAAACTTTAGGATAACATTTTCTACGAACGCTCTTGCTATCGATGTGGCGTCCTGCCGTTCCAACGGGATAGCCAACGTAAACTTTGAGAGTTCGTCTTGGAAGGTTAAAAGATATTTTTTCCCTTGCTGTGTTATAGGGAGAGGCCCCATGACATCTAAGCAGCATTTCTCAAAAACATATTCCGGCGTGGACGTTATTTGCATCGGCATTTTAGTCTTCCTTCTCGTGAGCTTATTTTTCTGGCACGTCGTACATTTACGAATGTATTCTTCCACGTCCTCCTTCATTCCTGGCCACGAAAAATATAATTTTATCCTCTCGTACGTTCTTTTCATCCCTTGATGTCCACCTACGGGCGAATCATGGAATTCTTGCAAAACTCGCAATTTTTTCTCCTCTGAAGGTTCGTCGTTTCTCGCACCTTTCATTCGCGCGCTTTCATCGCACTTTTCTTCTTCTCTACCACTTGCCGCGTCTTCTTGGATATCTCCTCCATCTTCCTCTCCTTCTACATCTTCAATCAGCAAGCTTTCATCGCACTTTTTTTCTTCTCTACCACTTGCAGCTTCTTCTTGGATATCTCGTTCTTCTTCCTCTCCTTCTACATCTTCAATCAGCAAGCTTTCATCGCACTTTTCTTCTTCTCTACCACTTGCAGCGTCTTCTTGGATATCTCCTTCATCTTCCTTTCCTTCTGCATCTTCTATCAGCAAGCTTTCATCGTATTTTTCCTTTTCTCTGCCATTTGCAGCGTCTTCTTGGGCGACCCCTCCGTATTCTCTTCCTGCTGTACCTCCCTCCCCGTTCTCCCTTTCCAGGGTGGAAATTCGACTGAGTGCGTCAGCATTGGAATTTAGGGTTCCCTTCTTATAGACGACCGTGTACTCGAATTCCTCAAGTTTGAGTCTCCATCTCATTAATCTGGAATTTGGATCTTTCACATTGAATATCCAGGTGAGAGGTTTGTGGTCGCTTACGACGGTGAATTTCCTCCCGTACAGGTAGGGACGGAAATACTTCGTGGCCCAAACTATTGCGAGAAGCTCCTTCTCCGTTGTCGAATAGTTTTTCTCCGCTTTATTCAGCGTCCGACTCGCGTAGGCGATCGGAAGGTCCTTCCCGACTTTACCTTGGGAAAGAACACCCCCTAATGCCTCATTGCTCGCGTCGGTCGTGAGAATAAATTCTTGATTGAAATCCGGATACTGTAGAATGGGCTCCGTCGTCAGCAACTCTTTCAGTCTTTCGAAAGCTTCTTGTTGAGTTCTCCCCCACACGTACGGCACGTTCTTCTTTAACAGTTCATGCATTGGTTTGGCTATTTTGCTGAACTCGGGAATAAATCTCCTGTAATAGCCTGCCAACCCCAAGAATCCTTTTAATTGTTTGGTAGTTTTCGGCTGAGGGAACTCTCTGACCTTATTCACCTTCTCTGGGTCGGGTCTAACGCCATCTTCCGTGATTATGTGGCCTAGATACACGACTTCTTTCTGTAGGAATTCGCATTTGTCGGGTTGTAACTTCAAGTTGCTCTCTCGCAGTCTCTGAAATACTTCCCTCAGTTTCTCATTATGGGTACTTAGTGAATCGCCATGGACCACAATATCGTCCATATAAACGAAACACTTGATGCCTTGAAGTCCTGATAGCACCGAATTCATCAGTCTCTGGAATGATGCGGGTGCTCCCTTCAAACCAAATGACATGCGTGCGTACTCAAAATGACCATATGGCGTGCTGAAGGCGGTCTTCTCTCGGTCATCCTTCCTAACCGGGATCTGGTGGAAGCCGCTCGCCAAATCTAGGGTCGTAAAGTACTTCGCCTTCCCAAGTTGATCAAGAAGGTCGGAAATATTTGGAAGGGGAAAGGCGTCCCCCACAGTTACATCGTTGAGTCTGCGGAAATCCACAACGATTCTCCATTTTTTCCGACCGGACGAATCCATCTTCTTCGGAACTACCAAAAGTGGCGAATTCCATGCGCTTTTGCTTGGCAAAATGATTCCATCTTCGAGCATTTATTAGTTTGCTCGTTTACAATTTCCTTATGTGCTTCGGGAATTCTATATGGCCTTACGTCGATTCCTGTCATCGGGTCAACTCCAGGAGTTGGAATACTATGCTCAATTATATTAGTGCACGAAAGTGACTCTCCAGGTAAATAGAACAATTCACTGTATTCATCAATTAACTCCATTATTTCCCTCTTTTCTTCCTTATTTAGGCCCTCTAAACGCAGTTGAGAAAGGAGCAATTTCCTCCTACCCAACGCCGATTGCAAGTTTACTTCATTCTCAAGAACGTAATCTTGCTTTTCAACGGGAATCAGTTCTACGACGGGTGCCTCAATTTTCACGTCCTCCTCATTGGAGTTAACGAGACTGGTAATGCACTCATTTCCCACGCTGACGGTCAATGACTCCGCCAGGTACACCCCCGGACAAATCTCCCTTTTTTCCACAATCCCCTCTCCATCCTTTTCGGAAGGGCATCTCACTACTACCTCGCTCCTAGCGGGAAGTATTACGTGGGTAGATTTCCGTGTCCGCGATGATACATCATCTTCTGATCGGGAATCAAATTTAACGACCACATCTTCCATGGTGATCGACTTCTCTTCGTAGCTGATTCTCGCTCTCATCTCACTCAGAAAGTCTTTTCCCAAAATGCCATCGTACTTTAACGAAAGCTTATCGTCTGCAATCTGAAATTTGTGAGAAGTTTTCCTGTCTTCTGTCATTAAAGTAAGCTCCACCGAGCCTAGGGTACTGACTATTTCTCCTGTTACACCCTTTACTTTAATGCGCTCTTTGGGGAAGTAAGCGACGCCATCTCTCAGCAGGGACGCCTTAATCAAGCTTACATCGGCCCCTGTGTCAATTAGAAATGCTAGGCGTTTTTTCTCACACTCGCCTACATCGAAGGAGACAGTGTCGATAGCGACGGAGTCGAGACCAGGAAGGCTCCGAGCGCAAGCGACACGCCTTCTGGGTCCTCCCCCATTTTGGACCCATCTGTTAGCACTCCCGGCCCCTTTTTTCTCTGGGTCAATGCGAGGGGCCTTGCAGTCTCTTGCCATATGACCTTGCTGGTTGCAGTTGAAACATCTCACCCTCGTCAAGGCTTTGACGTTTTTGGCCTCCTCTCGTCCCTTCAAATGAAAACAGCTGGACGTTTTGTGACCTGGTTTGTGGCAATTCTCGCATTTTACTTTTACGTTAGCTAAGGGGGCATTGCTACCCCTTTCCTTTTGGGATAGTATTGCACTTTCTTCATCTAGCGCAATTTCTATTGCAGATGAGAGAAGAATTTTCTCTCCGCGGCTCCTAACTATTGTCTGAATCCTATCATTACACAGACCTTGAACGAAACAGGCTTTAGCAAGGTGATTAACGAGGGCTATCGCACCGTTAATTTCCCCGTCCGTTAAGTCTCTCCTGGCCGCATCTCTCAGTTCTGTCTGCATCGTATCTATTCTGCTCCCCCATGAGGCAATCGACTCTGACTTCTCTTGCTTAGAATTAAACATCCTACAAGCATAGTAGTCTAGCGTTCGCTTGGTCGAATAGTTTTCTTCTAAAACACTTTTGACCCTTTCCCACGTATCAGTCAGATCTCTTACCAACAATTTAGATCTGGCCTCCCCAGTTATTTTAGCTTTTACGAACTTTAAAAGTTTCGCATGACTGGCTGGGTGTACAAGCTCGAACGCTACGTCCACATTATCGATGAACTCTCTCAATTTCCGCTTATCCCCGTCAAATGGCTGGGAAATTAACTTAATTGCCTCCATGATGCCACAATAGTCCTGTTGACTACTCTCACTGACGTTACTTTGCGCCATGTCTAAATCCTCACTAAACGGATCCCAAACTTAATTTAGGAATTAGGGAGAAGGGAATGAGTGTGACTCACCTACGACTTGAAACGGCGATGAGTCTCCGGCAGCTCCTCTCTGGGCTGTACTCCCTCGGCGGCGTCTCTACGCCCGGCTCCCTCTCGGCGACTGCAGCGGCTGCGTCCCAGCTCTGCGTCGAATCTCGGCGGCGCCCACTCGGCGTCCGTCCTCAGGATCTGCGACGGTCTCTCCCGCCGCACCCCTTTCTCTTCGGCGATGTCTCCTGGATCTCCTCCGGATCCCTCGTCTGCTTCTCAGAAGGCTCTTCGGTGGCCTCTATTCTCGCCGATTCTCTTGGAACAATTCCGGTTGCAATTACGCTAAGCCTACCCCACACCTGACACCAATTAATGTCGTGTCCCAAATGGCGGAACTCGACGCTGACGAAAAACAATCTGAGCGGCTAGATTGCTATCGTAGGGGGTTTTAGGCTTTGAAGAGTTGAAACTCAAACGCAATGCAGTGGATAAGATATTTTATTTACAGTCGCCGGAAGACGATCAGCGCCTCCGGCTACAGTCTTCAGAATTGTCCGCTTCTTACAAAAAGCTTTGAGCATATATACCCTTTCTGAGGTTCACGGGGAGGTGGGGTGAGGATAAGGATGGAGGAGGGTTTCCTGGTGGGGTGAGAAAGATCCTCCCCTTTCCATTTCACAGATATGACCCTTCAAAACAGTCTAGACACATAGGTTAGGGTCGTCCCACATTTCTCACCAAAAAGGGGCGGTTTTAAGAAACACAGATCAGCCGACTTGCGACATGCGAACCCTCAGACATAAATTTCGTCTTTCACGTGGGTGGCTGGGTGGCGGTTTCACCATGACATACCATACACCAGACATAAATACAATCCATCCCTTAAGGGCAGTCGTGCATGACAACATTTTGCTGACGCATATTGTCTCAAGAAGAGTAAAACTTAAAAAAATATTTCACTATCAATGTAAGTTAATGTTTTCCATAACGAAAAGTAAGTAATGCGTTTACCACAGCACAGAATAATTGTTTTTTATGATACAATGATGAACGCGAGTTTCGTGGCCTATACCACGACTTCTCTACGACCGTGGCCTAGACCATGTCGTGTTCATATGATCTGTTACAACTTCCATCAGTTCTCACTAATCAGAATTACGTTCCGCATTTAAACTTCAATATGGGGAATTTTCGCTGAGAAGAGAATACATGCAGCCTATTATTATTCCTCAACTTCCTACCGCCGCGCCGTATGATAAAACCATAGCCCACCCTTACAATTGAGGTGAGGTGATTAGGTGAATAGCACCTATAAACATTGTTACCCAGCAGCGAGTAAGCAAAGAAAAATATGACTATTCTGAACGAAAAAAAGTGAAAATTCAATTTTCTGTCTCAGCGTCAGGGTAACACACGATTCGCATCATTGTCATGTGAAGAAACATTAATTGGTTAACAGCAGCCCAGAAGTCTCAAGAAAATCCGGTCACTTTCTGCATTTTTGCCTCAGTCGGAAAGTATAAGCCTAATTCATTATCCCATGCCCAGAAAGGGATAAAAAATATTTCGAGCGGTGAGTGCAATCAAATGCTGCCATAAGCTCGCCCCTCAGCAGACGGGATTAAGGACGAGTTTACACTTAATTCCACGCCCTTCTCTCCTTGATTCACTAACTTCTATCCTTATGCGACATTGCAATAATAGATGAGATAAGATGGGAAAACAAATCTTCCGAATGATAAAACATTCATGTGCTACTGCAATGCTAGGATGGATTACAAGATGGATGATGGTTCATGCTTCTAATAATTTTTGGAAGGGTTTATATTTTATAACTACTGCGTTGAAGCCGTGCCTTAGTTTGCTTTTAACGTAGAACGAGATAACAAACTTATTTTCACCGTGTGAAAGTCTCAAAAGGTGAGGTCCTGTTAAGTGAGTACAATTTAACCCCAGATTGATGTACCTGTAGTAGTATCACACTGATTAAAATTAGAAAAAGCAATAATGATCTAACAGGAACAACTATATCAATCCAAAAATAATATTTACAGTGACTTTTATTCAAAGAATGTGATATTACTCTTTACTATAGACGACCAAGAGGAAATAAATAACGCAAAATAACGTAAATTATGGCAAATTTCTTTCAGTCATGGGGGAGGAGAGCGAAGAGATCGATCGTCCCCCACGTTAGGACGTCTAATATTTTCCGAATATTTCACAACGCCAAGTTTTATCAGTTGAAATAATATAATTCAAGTCAAACTTTGAGGGAATTGCATCCCTCAACAACGGATGCAGGAATCTTAGCAAAACTACCCCACACCCTCGACTTGAACATAGGTTTTCTCTGTTCGTAGCTAGTGGTTATCTTCAAACATTCATAATATCATAAACAAACAGAATCAACAAGCTAATGTAATTCTCATTCCTAACGTCAAATACAGGCATAGGGGATGATCAATCTCAGCCCTGTCTATGGGCAATAATTTCATCACGTGGAGAAGTTCAAGCAACTGAGGTTGGAACTGAAAGGCGTTTTTCCACGGTATCGAGGTGAATAAACGCACTCCTTATAACACTCGATAAAATCACTTAATGTTCTCCGATGGTTGTGTATGCTGTGCCTATTTTCTTAATAACATACTGAGGATAATTGAGGAAGGAACTAAAAGGCGTTTTTCCACCAAATTGAGATGAATAAATGCACTCCTTATAATGTCGATGAAATCACTGTTATATTTGTATAGGGCATTTGAAAAGTATGGAGTGTGTTCATGGAGTAAGTGTCCGTACGTACTCCAGTGATTATCAAACAAATAGCCACAACGGTGATCGCTTCAGCCCATCGTGAATAAATGGAAAGTAACCACTCCTTAACGAGTCTCCTCCACCACTTACTCTCCCCCCCTCCGCCTTCCTTTCCCCTCACTCTACGCACAACACTATAGAAGAGACTTCGCTCCTCTCCGGTCGCCCTGCGCCCTCGACCCCAAAGCAGAAGAAGCAACCCGAGAGGGAAAGTCCTCGTTTTTCTCTGTCACGTGTCAAAGTGCACTCTAATTGAATGGCATTAAATCATATAGGCACACGGCGGCGGACGGTCCCTCCGCTCCAAGCCGAGAGAGCGGGGGCGGCCGGGAGAAGTCCGGGTGGCCGGCGATGACGATAGGGTCGGTTACAAGTACTGTCCGAGCGCTCGTTCCTTCACGCGAGGGACTTGTGAAACTGGAAAACATGCACTACGGATTCAGCGACTAAATTGCCGACGATTCATTCCAGCTCCTGGCGAGAAATCAAAGGTGAAGGGAAACCGCTCACGAAACGAAGACCTTCTGAAAATTATGCATTTTTACAAATTAGTAGTTTTTCCTTACTTAAGTTTACTTTCCCTCGGTTTGCCTAAGCTCATAATTGGTAAACCGAATGAATGATAGGTCTCAGAATAGCCTTGCCAGTGATTCCCACGACCGCGGTTGGTCTAACGTTCCATTCTCGAAACTATCTCTTTTTACAAGATTTAATTCCTCTTAAGATCTTCATACCGCTTATTATTTTGCCCACAGTTGGGATTTCCTTGAACTTTTCCATCAAACAGTCCGATCCCAAGCCCCATTATCCATTAAGACTCACGATGTGGTACGCAGGGTCATCAAACCCGTCGAGAAGAAAGATCGCAATGAGAAACATTGACCTTCACGGGATTTTAGAGAACTCATTCCAAGGAGCACCAAACGAGAAACAAAAGGAGACGCTCACGATACGAAGACCGTAATGAATTAGGGCATATATTAAAAATAGCAGTTTGAATAAAACTTTACTTATCCTCTGCTTGTTCAAGCTAATGGCCTAGTCCAAACTCCATTATCAACAAGGGATACACGAACTTGCAGGCGATGTACTACCATATCAATAAAATAATCAGTTCAATATTTGTTGCCAATAAAAAAAAATCGCAAAGGAAAGGTGACCTATTCGCAAACGTGGTACTATTGAAAACAAAGCCTTATTTATTACCTTAAATCACTATTGGAAGAGATAATACGGCGGATTCACTAACACAAGTTTGAATTATTCCTTGATGTTTTGCCTCTATTGTGTACTATTGAAGTAGCCACGGTCTCCATTGTTGAGCCTCTTTCAACCGTAAACTTTCCTTTCGAAAATAACGTACTAATTGATCGAAAATGAAAAAATAAAATAATGACGGGGCAGAGCGACAATACTAGCCATTATACTGTGCTTACCAGTAAAGCATTTCACAAGCACTTCATTTCCAAACAAGCAGCAACGTGGGGAGGTACTAAGAATACGGAGCATTTTTTAACTATTCGCCCAATATCAATCAGATCCCCGTAACTGTGTCCGGCGAGACGTAGTGGAAGGATATCATAATAAAGCACAAAATTTGATAGCACAATTCCACAGATTTAATAAAAGGTACAACGCGTTTCTGAAACGCGTTGTACCTTTCGTTAAATCTGTGGAATAGTGCTATCAAATTTTATGTTTAATCAATCAGATACCATTCGTGAAAGAAGAATAATACACACATACGCATGATTCATCACGATAAAATTTACTTTGAGGCGTAGAAGCAACCGTCGATCTAAAAAAAAAAAAAGTAAGCACAAAGATGATGAAAAATAACCAATCATCCTGACTTGCCAGAGCAACAAATATCGCATATCTATAATGCTAAAATCCCATTAAGTTCTTCGAATGATTATTATCCGACGAAGCTTTCAGCTACAAGGGCTTCGGGGCGAAGAATGAAAGGCTGTTTCTTCTGGAGACAAAAGACGACGCCGCTTTTAAGGACCACATCTTTCACTGAACTCTTACTTATTTTTTTACGGCCGGGTGCTTCGGGAGCAAGACCTCACACCACCGTGCGTGGACTGCGCAAAAAAATAGTGGCGGCATCTCGCAAGAAGCGTTCTGTCGGACCCTCGACCATTTCTATAAGCTTTCCAGCGACTTCCTCCCTACGCTGCCATCTGCCCCCGGTCGGTTAGGGCGTTTGGAAAAGCACATCTTCAAGAAACTTCTTCAATCAAGTATCCCTATTGGGCACGGTAACCAGGACAAAGCAGTCACACCATGCGCGTTTGGTCTGATAGAAATGTGTACATACACCTACATATAAGGGCGGTTGGCAGGGAGTGCTGCGGAGAGCATAGAAAAAAGGGACAAGTTTAAAGAAGTCAAGAACACTTAATATAGGTTAGTCCATGTGGATTGGTGATTCGCTCTTTTTCGTTTTATTAGTGAATGGAAAGAGAAGTTCTCACATTTATCTACTTGACTGTCTCTGAGCCTCATCGCATCTCTTTGTCTTCACTACAGATCAAGTGTGGAACTAAAATAATATTCTCCTAGTCTAACTGAGTCACCTGATATCTGAATCTTTTTAGTAACTTTAATGTTGCGATTAACTTTCAAAGCTCTGGCGGCTTGAACCCTATTCCCTAATATAACAGCTTTGCACACTTTCTGCTTACTCAAAGCAGTTTGGAGCAAAACGCATAGGCTTCCTTCGATTTTTTTATTTAGTTCCACAACCCCGAAAACAGCTCTATTGACATTTTACATCGGGAATTTCAAAAACTAACAGCGGACTAACACATACACCAATGTCCTGAGTGGTGAAAAATCTACTTGAATCCGAGACTTTCAGATTAGCAGGTGAGGACTTAACACCGTCACCACCTGTTCGCGATTAAAATCATTCTACAAAGGGTCTTCAGTGCTAGCAGCGCAAAATAGATATTCCAGACAGGAAGGATGCAGTATCACTCTTTCATTTACTCGTCCAAGGCCTTCACACGATTCACTCAATAAATTCCAGTCTCTTTTATGAAGAGGTCCAAATATATCGAATGAGTTTTCCCCACGATAGCTTCGGAGTTATGACAACGCCCGGGTTCACTTCATCCGCTCCGCTTACATATACTTCTATCTCTCGCGATAGCGTACTCGAGATCAAATGAAAGAGCCTAGATTCCACTTTTGTGGCTATTTCTCGATGAGTGACCGTAACATCAGCAACAAACCGAATTTTGTCAGTTACTCTCGAGTTTATTTCGTGGTTACAAATAAAAACTAAGAATGTGTTGTTTTACCAAGGGTAAAATATTCAACTTTTCTACAAATTATGGTATTTTCCTACAATTAGGCTGTATTGGTTACTATGTGCGCATCAATTATTATGAATACCAAGAATACAATGAAAGTTATTTTAAGAGAAGGATGCATATAAGAAAGTTTTCTCCAGGGATAGAGATAACAACTAGTTAAAACGTTGGTTCATATATCAGTCACCACTGATTATTACTTTTATAATTTAAATAAGGTTCATATTCCTAGTTTTTCTTCGCAAATGGTATTGCTTAGTGTAATCCACTTTATCCCAAAATGGTATTAGAATGGTGGAAAATAAAGCCTCTTTAGAGTAAATCTTTTTATGCAGTCACCATTAATCGATTTTTGTTCAGATTTCTTCTTCTTATAGATAAAGTTATCGACCCTCGTCCCGTTGCAACAACGCTCCAGTTCATTTGGAAGATGATTATTCACTTTCCGCCTTATTTCTCCTTGTCCATCCCCAGCTACCATCCGTTGGAAGTAAAGATCTTTCTTTACAATTTCTTTAACCTAAATTCTTTAAATTCCATTGGAACCTGATCTACCTCACCCCAGCAGGGGCTAACGTCTACAGAAAATCACATTGATTGGCATCAAGCCAATATATACATTTATATACTCACAAGCAAGCTAAAGCGCTCCTTCTTTCGAATAAAAGTTTCATAAAAGCACATTATTTCAATCCCTTCAATAAATTTCCCAGTTTCCCAGAAAGTTATTCGTGCATTTTGTTCACGCGGATGAGAAAGTAATCGCCAAACGCCAAAGCTAATGCCAAACACAATCAAAGGGGGCACCAACACAGAGGATTTTCTCTGCACAGTAGAAGTAAGAATAAGGATAGCAATGGCTAAAGAAGGATTGCATAGAAAGAGAAGACAACTGAGTGAACCATTACACAAAAACTTGCGATAAATATTAGCAAAGATCTACATACGGAGTGTAGCCCTATACATTGCCAAAACATGGACGCTAAGAAAGGAAGATGACAAGAGATTGAAAGCGTTCGAAAAAGTTGTGAAAGTAACGGAGAATTTTAGGGGTGAAATGGGAAGACAGAGTAAGAAATGAAGAAACTCTGAGAAGGTGGAGCGAGGAAAGGCAACTGCTTGAAACTATAAGAGGAAGATAAATGAATTGATAGGGTCATTTTATGAGAAGAGTCGACTGAATGCCTGCAGAAGGCCTGGCCATTAAAGGAAAGATTATTGGCATAAGAATGACATGAAGTGATACCAGATGATGGATGCAATTAATGCTGGAGGAGAGTACCACATCAGCAAGAGACGACAGCAAAGACCAGGAAGAATGGAGAGCCGCCACGTCTAGACCTTCCCCAAGGCAGAGAATATAGGACTGATTGACTGAAATGATAATCACCTAGTTTTATGTTCTGAAATGATAATCACCTGAAATGATAATCACCTAGTGTTATCACCACCAAATTTTGAAATAAAATTATTATACACTCTGAAGTGCATTCCCAATTATTGGAGCTGGTCAAGAAGTTGTTGACTGCTATGCAATGGGGACACGTCGTTTTCCCCGGAGCAAATTTCGCGATATTACTTCATTTATAGACACAAGTCAATCGCACCCCCATCGTAGAGAGGTCGCGTGTGGCGAAAGCCATGGATGGAAGTGACTTATTGAGACAATCATCTTCACGGCCCATGTCCTCGAATGCAATGGATTGCGCGCGAAAATATGAGGGGAGAAATATGAGAATCTTTGGGTCGATGGTGTCATTTATATTGAATACTGTATTCTCGTTACTTATCTAAACCCAGATAGCCGAGTGACATCTTCAAAGCATTCACATTGGAGTCCTTGGAGAACACAGCTGATGTGAGAACAAACAGAGTAAATGAAAGAAGAGATGAACGAGATGATCCTCAACGTCTCCAAGCATCTAATGGAATCATGTCCTCGTTCGTAAACAGCCCTTTCCTTCGGTGACCTCACCCAATATTTCAATCCGAACGTTATCATCAGCTGCAACTGAGGAGTGTTCTTCTAAAGATTGACGACAATGCATTAACCAATTTAGATTAGGCTTTGAGATCGGAATTTCATTCCCTCGATTAAACTCGTTTCCGCCTTGCATAGTCGCGATGTTTTCCACGTGGTAAAAGAATAAAGGTATTTAAGGACAGGTAACTTACAAACGCATATCCGAGGGTACGATTAAATTCATTACCTCAAGCACACTATCCGGCGATATGAATGTAATTAGAAATACGGGAACATAGAAATAATTCGCTATCAGAGAAGATTAAGAAATCTATCAACATGATCAAGCCATTTTCCTTCTACTATGGAGCAATATTGGAGTGAAAGTATAAAAAAAGTTACAGCATAAAAATACACAACAAATTAACAGACAGAAATCAAACTCTTAAAAAAATATAAAGAATCAAACTATCCGCATCACACTAAAGGAGAAATTAGACCTGAGGTAAGCAAAAAAGCACCAAAGCAATTATGGATATGAGTTTTCAGACACTTGGCAGGAAGCTATTTTTTAGCCCGGAAATTCGGATTATTCCGAACGGTGTTTTATCTTTTTCTGAGTCACACGCTAAATATGTTACGCAGAAAATATTTAAGAGTATAAATGGTCAAATTAGCAATCCAATTATTTCTTTCAATTAGCTAAATTCGAAAAACTGATCTCCAGACGTCATTCCAACTGTTCATTGCCAATACAAGGAGGCGCGAAAAAAAAATAAATTAGATAAATGGGACTTGAAAAAATTTCGGAAGTGAGATGGAAAACAATTCAAATCATCAATTATTTAAGGAAAATTTAATAGAGAGAGTAATCATGATTGAAATTCATGCTAAAAAAAATAATGCCAGTTTTCAGTAAAAATAGACAAAATTTAAATATTTTCTCAATTATTTCAGCTCCTACAGTGCCTGTTCGTCATTATCCCCAGCTTTCTTCAAACTATTTTCATTGCAAGTGTTGACCTCATCAACTTAGTGGAAGATCTAAGCAATTTCTTTTATTACCAAAAGAATATTAGTTAATTCTAGAAAAGACTTCTTGACGAAGTTACAGCAATTGAACGCCCAGATAGACAACGGGAGGACAAAAATTATTATAGCATGCTCAAACGACGTGGGTGGCTATCAAGGGGACGGCCGCAAGATGCTGAGGTTTGTCTCTGACTCACGATATCAACAGAAAAAAAATCCTTTGGAAGGGCAAGAACCAAAGATAATTATCATATAGAATGAAAATGCTTGAGTGAAAAAGTCGATAAAAAAAGTTAAAACTAAATTTTATGCTATTCAACAACTAAGATGACGATGAACAATTTTGACTGCCGCTTTTCGTAATAACCTTTTGACGGGTTATTTAGCACCTACGAAAATAAATGCCATGTTTGTGAAATTTCAAGGGTTATTTATTATAGGTGCTCATAACAAAGAGTCTCGGTATTACTCGGGTCTTATGAACTAGTTTAAACACCAACAGTAATTAGCTCAACCTAACTCAAGCCTAGCTCAACGATACATTTACTGATATGTTTCGAAATATCGGACTTTGTACTTCAACCACTCTTCGTTCCAATCACCACTCATTTGATCCTTCGTGGCCCTCTTGCCATAAAAAAAATTGAAGGGTCATAACTCATAAAACAAAAATTTTCTTTTTCAAACCTGAAATTTTATAAGTTGATCTGCGTGAATAAAGTTTAAACCAACCGTTTAATTCAATGCCGATTAACATCGTAGACGAAATCAGGTGATATTTTTACAATTAATGAAACAATATTTTTTGTCATACGACCAAAATTCATCGTAGTTTAATGTGATTACCACCAGAGCCGGCTTAAGACAAAATTTTCACCCGGGCGAGAGAGTATTCCGGCGCCAACTTCAAAATCAACGTTAAGATAATGGATAAAACTCGAAACGAATGATCAAATAAAACAATTAATTTTTTTAAAGTGACCTGTACACATGGTTTATTTTATTTTGCAATGATCAATATACACATCGAAATTACGCTCGAAACCGTTAATTCTAGAAGGAAAACAACTCCGGGATCTTCTATGCCACTTAGTCGTCCTTCGTCTTCCTTGATCGATTCATTCGCGAATTGAGTTGCCTTTTTTTCGCCTCCGCAACGAGGAAATCCTGTGAAAATGTGGTCGGGACGACTTCCTCGTCACCGGAAACCACGGCGTGTAGAGGGGAGCAATCCCTCCCTCCGAATATTTACGCGCCACTGCTGCATCAAATGGCGAGCGAGCAAGGGCAGCCGAATACTCGGTTGCCTAGGTCGCATATCCGCCGAACATAGCGAGCTGCGTGTGCGCTCAACACATGTTATAAACCGAGGAGAGCTTGGCACGCGTTGCCCGTGTTTCTCTCCTCACCCACTCGCGCGCCCGTTAGCCTCGCGCAAGCCAAAGACGGGGAGGGCGAGGAAATGATATGAAGAGCATCCCGTTGCTCGGGACAATACACTACCCGACCCGAGGGGCATGCAACGTCATTAATTCAAATAAAGGGTGGGGTAAAGTAATGTCTTGATTCCAGTGGCCGGTTCTAACACCGACTTTTCAACTTACAACAATTATTTAGGCAAATAATGCATTGGCACATTTTCCGTTGTCGGTATCTTTTTCGATCGCAAAATCAAAACATACTATACGTTCTGAGCGCTAATTGGCCCTTTAAGAAAACTATGTTTACTTGTTTAGCAAAAAACTTTTTATAAGCCTTCGTCAGACGTGTAACAAAGGAAGAACGTAATAAATAAGCCACTTTGAATTTCATTACAGAACGTATTGAAGTTGCGGAAACAGTATTGATACGATATCAATCAAAATTAACGTTACGTAGCCTTTACCGAATCGTAAATTATGTACATCCAGGGGCCTTAAGCTGGACCTTTTCAAGTCACCACAAATGATGAAATTTCGACATCACAGTCTCGGTAACCCTTATCGGAAAGGCATTCAGGCGCTGGGTTTTATCGAGGTTGTGACGTCACAACTTCAACATTTTCGAGGTTCGGTGAGTCCTTCCCATATGAGACTGCAGGAAAGAAAGAATGCGCTGTAATGTTTTTAAGCGGAATAGAAACATCACGAAAAAGTTTTAGCGATCAAAGCAATCTTCAATTACGAAACTCTCATGGAGAAAACTCTTCCTCGTCGCCGTCACTGAACAGGAGACACTGAACAGCAGATACGGAGTCGAAGGGAAACAAGGTGGATAAATTAGGCAAAAAAATGTTTATGTCATCACTGGGGGTGACGCTTGTTTTGCTATGACTTATTTTCTCCGGAAAGAATTCGATAGGTGCACAAAAAAGTTTGAGGATTGCAAGTCATTATTGATGAAAGAATACACTATTCTATTCGTCTATAGACGAAATAAGGATAGTTATGCAAATTATTTAATATCGGTTTCTTGAGGGATTATATAAACGAGAATAGTTAAAAGCGATTAGTATCGTTTTCACTCCAATCGGCAGGGTATACGGATTTTTGCATACGAACCCAAAGAGTGATTTTCAAATATACCGCGAGAGTTTCAACGGGTTCATCGAAAGATGCAACGCTCTTAGATATAAACAAAATACATATTGACACAGTTTTCGTCAGAGAGACCTTTCCCTTACCAGATCATTTCTCGCTTCTTCAGTAGTCGGCGCAGGAGAAAACCGTGAACCCCGGGACATCTGACTACGGCAAACTAGCATGTTCTTCATATTTCGCGGACGGAGACACAAACCAGTTCCTGAAGCTCTAATTGAAGACTTCCACCGCAACTATGTACCCATCCCACTATTTCCTCTACTCCAAGGCTACCAATCACCTCTATCGCATGACTTACCCTCTCCACTTCAACCTTACCGAAAATTCCCCCTCCGAAAGGTGAATCGCCAAGCCTCGTCCTCCGTTCCGGTCTAGTCGGCGAGGAGTACACATTCAGCATTCAGTCAATTTTGACTTAGAGAGCCTGACAGCTCGCACTTGTGCAAATTTGTGATTGATTTTGGAGTGGAAGTAAGAAAACGGTTGGCTGAACCTTCGATTATTAGTTTGTAACTTGGTTGTTGTTTTGAAATATACCTGCTTTTATTACTTGTTCATCGACATTATTTGTGTTCACGCTGATTTCCTCATTTGCCTCGCCTGAGCTTGGAAAGAGTTTGTTTCTAGACGGGCGTTTTCGGCGAGAAAATCACTTCCCTCTCTCTTTACGCTTCATCCAAATTGGCAAAACAGTCGTGAAACTCGGTGAATGAGGAAAGTCTTAGTGATGTAACGATGGCATTAAATTTAATTTAAAGGCTTACCCATTGAGTCATTTGTGATCAAACAGTCTCATGAATATGATATATTGCAATACAGTTTCTAAAGTCTCTGAGCAATTGCGAAGCTATTCAATTCTTTTAGGTAGGATAACTTCCCTTCTGTGATGTCGTGATGAGATCAATTTTAAGACTATCTGATTGAGTCACTTGCGCAGAGCCTAAGCAACGATGACACCGATAGAATTTGCATTAGCATTGACGTGGAGTTCACGGGATATATGGATGACTTCACGGGGATCATTTGCGTAAACGATGTGGGCAAGCAAGCACGAGCCACATGTTCATCTTGGCTCGCGTTCGCCTTCCGCATCGCCGCCCGGCGAGACAATTTCGCCCACGCGGCCTCGCCAACGGGTTGGGAGGGAGCAAGGGTAATGGGGAGTAGAAAGCTAATCAAGGAGAGCCAACCCGCCCTCCATAGAAGCCCCTTCAACACGTGCGGCTGTAATCAATGGGCCGAGCAATCCCGAGTTTAAATGTCGAGTCGTACCTATGCTTCAATTGACCGCCAGAAAAGACGGGTGGAGTGAGTAAGAGAGAGAGAGAGACCACGTGTTTTCGTGATTGGGAGGTGGGGGGGACTTCCGATACTCCTTAATGATCGGCCCGCGCACCAACAACACCACAACGCTTCGATGAGCGGTGGCGAAGGAAGAGGACAGGCTCAAGGAACACGACAAGAGGGAAACCTCCCGCTTGCTCTTTCTCTCTCTCTTAGGAGTAAATAACGGCTTCCCCTACGAAGTCCGCGGGCACTACCCTCTACACACAATTATTCTCCATAAATCATTGACTCCGCCGCTGCCGCCACCACCACCTGAATTCCGGCTCATTGAGAGAAAAAAATGTGAGCGTGAGTCTATGCGAGCTGGGTGGATCGAAAGAGAGAGCCAGAAGGTCGCCACAAATAACTAAAAAAATATAAAAAAATTAGAAGTCGTGCTCTTCAGGACCCTTTTTAACTTTAGCCTGAAGGTGTGTTAAGTGTGGTGGTGTAAAATTGAATAACACATCAATAAAAAATACACAGTTTAAGGTAGTTTGAGCTAGATTATTCCCTAGTCATATTAGAGACCATATTCAAATTTTATTTTAAATTAAAGCAACTATAATAAACATGAAGTAAATATTATACCATTAATGACTAAAAAACTTTGTTTTAAATTACTTAAATTCTCAGTAATTAACTAAGCATACATATAAAAGGTTTTAACTTTAACAAGAGTATTTTCTACGGTGAAGAATTGGTTTATTGTTTTAAATAGTTGAGATATAATATAAACTAAATACTGTTAAACTTCTGACGAGATCTATGCGTTAGAAATTCCTCATTTTATAAATAAAATCTCTCTGGAGTGAATGCCCATACTAATTCCCATGGAAAATGGCTGGAAATATTTGGCCAATATCTCGAAAAGTATAATGGTTAATGGATAATAGTTTCATCTCATTGGAAATGGTGTGAGATCTTTTTCGTTATATTGAGGCCAAATTCATCGAATTTTATATCAAGTGACATTTCGCAACTTTTACAAATACCACTGAGTATTTATTGAAACTCGACCTGGGTTTCGTCGTGGGTTCACATCATCATCAGGCAAAAATATAAAAGAAGCGCAAGCCTTATATACATGACATAGTCAAGTGAGGGAGGGGGGAGGGGGGGAAGGGCGGGGAGGGGTTTAAGAAACACGGGAGGAGGGTAGGGGTGAATGCTAGAGAAGGACTAAAAGGACAAAGGGGAGGGGGTTAAAGCTTTGAGAATGGGGGAAGAGGCCGGGAACATACATTAATTAACAAGGAATTTATCACAGTCAAATTGTTTTTTAAAATCTCCAGCTGTTCTAAAGCAATAAACTTTCGCTTGTCATCAGTAAAATGGAGAGTTATCATAGTAAAATCACTTTTATGTCCGTGGGTTAAAAGATATTTGGCGAAGTTGCTTCCGTTAAAATTAACATTTTTAAATCCCTTGTATGCTCCGTTTGTCTGATTTTAAAATTTCTCGGGGAATCGTTCCGTAATTAAAATGCAAATTCATGATTCATTATCAAGTGAACCTCAGGAAAAATGAATGCGACTCATCTGATGCTCCGTGCGACTCGACACAAGATTTATGAAACATGAAATAACAGTAAATTATGATACTGACGGCTCGTTTCATTATGCTGCGTATGACGCTATTCAGAAAATTCTCCTAGTTTATTTTTTTAAATTTGGTCGTAAAAGTTTATACCATGACATTATCAAAAATATTACCTATAGATGAATTTATTGTACAGTTTCATTAGCTAATTGTTAATACGCATTGATAATTCCCCATGGGTTTTTCTGGAATTTCTCGAGCATTAGTAAGTTTCACACGCATACGTTTATATGCTCATGGGTTAGTTAATTTACCCACAGACACAAACACAAATATAAAAATAGACGCCACTTAGAGGAGGCTTTCGGAACCCCGCCCTCACCCACCCACATACACTGGGTCTCCTCCCCCACGCAACAACCTCCCTCACCCCCTTCCTCCAGACTCCATAGCTGCTCACTCCACTGGCACAATGACACGGTGCTTGATTAAGGGGTTCGGAGGACGGGTAAGGGGGGAAGGAGGGAAAGAGATGGCGGGGGGGGATCTCCCCCATCCCCGCGCAAAGGAGAGGGTTGAGAGTGGCTTGGAGCGGGCTTTAACTAGCCACGGGCGGGAAAGGGAAGATGAGAGGGGGGGATAAAGGGTGTGGGGGCGGGTATATATATGGGAGAAGGGAGGGAGATGTGGAGTGGGAGGGAGTTTGGCGTGACAGACAACAGAGGGGTGGGGGTTCGAGTTAAGTTTTCAGGGGATCGTGGGGTGGGGTGATTCACGACGGGTGGGAGGGGATTGGCGGAGGAAGGGTTCGGCGGGAAGTGATGCGACCTCTCTTCATTCTTTCACCATTTCTCTCTCTCTAGCTCTCTCTAGCTCTCTCTCACTCACTCCAATGTCCCTTTAATGCTCCGAGAGCGTCGAGGACCGATTCGGCGAAGTTGCGGAATCCCTCGGATTGGACAGATTTTCAGCTAGCTCGCCGACTGCTTCCTCTGTGTGAGCGAGCGCTTCTATCTCTCGATTGATGCGTTATGAGGCTAGAAAGAAGCACGGGTGTATTCGCCGCTGTGCAATAAAACACAGAGCGCATCGATACGAGTAACAAAAAAAAACAAAACGAAGACACTGCGAGTCAATTACGCATCTATTAACTCGGTCAACCAATACAATGAAATACCAATTCATTAAGTTCGCTAAAAAATAGGGAATAATAAAAAAGCCGGGGGTCTGTTCCAATGTCGCATTTGAAATCTATGACATGGACTTACGTCACGTAATCAATGTGTGCGTTCCGATGCATTCAAGTTGTCGTAATTCTTCAGCTGATTTCCTTTCCAAACGTTTTTTCTGTTTATCAGAAAATGTCCACATACAGCACTGTTGCCAATTTACAGTGACCCAAATAACAGAACATCTATCAGAAACGAATGCAATACATAACAAAGAAAATAACAAAAAAAATCGAAAAGAAACTGAATAAACAGGTAGTGCTAATTATGCTCAAGAGAGATGAGAGAGAACCAGGTTTGTAAATGCGTTTGGGGATAGAGAAAACGGATCAACGCTCTCAGGAAGGGAATTAAGAAAAGAGGGGAGGCGGAAAAAAGTAGGCGTTGAGAGAGCGATAATCTGAGAACTGGTAAATGGAATAAAGAGTGGGTGCTTGTAGACCGGGAGGGTACTTGGAAATTTATAAAAGAAAGGAGTTCAGGACAGTCTGTGATGGAATTAAGGATGTCGTAAATAAATGTTAGGACATTTTTATTATTATTTAGTTAGTTAGTTCGTTATTGAATTAGGTATTATTTATTATATCACTTTGTTATTGAATTCACATTGGTGTCCGGTCTTCATGCACGTGATTTACGAAGAATTCACCCATCCACAAAGAAGGAACACAACAAAAATTCAAGAAATTACGTAAGGTACGAAAAATGAGAACGGGAAAATTACACTTGCAATGCATGATACCAACTCGGTGCCAATTCACAAATATTCACCGGTCAGTAGTCAGGTCAGCAACGTACTCAAAAGATCACGGCTTCGGATTCCTCTTGCGGTATGGCGGCTGTTTTAGACCTATCATTGATTACTTAAATTAGGCAGAGTGATGTGTCCTAAGCCGTTGCGTTGGAAGAACTTCAAATTGAAGTCTAACCACACAAAAAATAATGACAATGGCAAATTAGTCCTGTTCAAGGAATATTTGCGATGTGTTGAAAGTGACAAGCGACTTCCGCACTAACTTGAATATATATGCAGAGCGATTATTAATACATAACGTAGGCATAGATGTTGACACTTGTCTCATATTTGCAAATTATGGACACTGTATACCTTGAATTTGACGTTAAATTCTGTAAGTCCATCGGCCCAATATTTCCCGGATGAGTATTGAATAACGTCACTGTTGACACGTAACGTTGTGAAAGAACCTGTTAGGTCCATTCACAACGGTGAGAAATATTACCTGGCGTAATACACTGCTACTAAACAACACGCGTCAAAAATGCAACAGATTGGTTTCGCGCTTGGATTTACCCACCCACTCGGTAATCTGGAGATAACGTTTTAGATTCCGACCGCTAAGTCCAGTTCGTGACTTTTTGTTCTGCAAAAGTTCAGAGGAACCCTCAGCTTAAGGCCGCTCGATGCGTCAGCACGCAAGTATGTTACTTTTTTGCGTGAACAATCGCGTGCAATAATGCCATATATAAGGGCTAGGTAGTTTTATTTCCTGAATATTAACGTTTCGAATAAAAGTTATTTATTCCGGCTGAAATCGCAACCTTTCCTTTCAATTGAAAGAACTGAATGCAACAGATACCCACCCGGAATCTGAAACCTGTTACATAAAGAGCTGGCGGAATTCTTCGTCAGGTGACTCGCATGATTGAATGTAAACACGTGTGCCAATATAAGCAATGCCTGTTTACCCCGTCATTCATCTAATTAAAAAAATACCTGTTTCCTATTGGACTAAAATATGGAAAATAAAGTTAAGTTCCATAATCGAAAATTTTAAATAGGAAAGGAATACATCTTTTCTTTCAACTACGCAGTTCTTGGAGCGCGTCCGCAGTTTTGCCATTGTAACAGATGAATCAAGAAAGGGAGGAGAGTGTCATTAAATTCCAACATTAGTTTTGATTGATGATAGAATAAGGACTTGAAGGGAGAGATACGAGCGGATTCCCCTGGAACCAACTGGAGCCGCGCAATTCAAAGAGCCCGCGTATTTTTTAACAGACATCGTATTTCACAACTATGTACTCAGAATGCATTTCACTAAACCAACTATCATTCAAAATAAAACCGTTTCCTCTCGAACTTAAAAAGTGACTTGGAAGTATACTCTATTAATTAGAATTACGTCTTAGGCGTGATTCTGCTTCTATTTGGGGTAATAATTGACCTACTCACCAACAAGTACATACTTTCTAATTCGACATCATCCATTCGAGGCGTTCCGGGGTTATTATCACAGTATATAATTCTTGCGATAAAATACAATATCTCCTCTTTGAAAAGTGGAGTCAGTGAAGCACTGCCATTAACTTACTCATTATTTCCAGATTTTCAAGTGTCCACTGCTGGCTAGAGGTATTTTTACGGGACAATTTAAAGGACACCGAGAAGTTTGACGAGGTTGGAGTTCATTTCGGAATGTAGGATTTTGAAAGCTATTCCAAAAATATCACAAAAATCATGTCTTTGTCGTAGAGGTAAAAATGAGCCTTGGTTATGCAAACGAAGTTGACGCAATAACGTATCCTACAGGAAAAACAGGTAGATACGCAACGATTATACAGTATTTTTTCTTTGAGCAGTGAAAAAATTACCGTTCCGCACCATGTTTTAAAAAAAAAGTTGCAACTTTTCTTCACCTCACTGAATGAACTTTGAATCATTGAAGACTAGTGCTTTCCTGAAATAACTACAGAGAGCATAGCTATTTCAATGAGCCACGTCTCGTGGTCCATAAGATCATATACCCTCTAGACTTAGTGCGAGAAAGTGAGAGCACAAGCTGTGAACGTGCTGTGAAGAACCTCTGTTTCCATTCAGTAAACGATACAAACGACGAAACAGATACTGAAGAGCTATTGTGGCCGCCAGCTTTTGTTGCGTTGTTTCTGACGAGCGCTTGCCCTTGAGCAATAAATTATCCCCTTTTCCGTCCTTCCACACTCCGCCCCCCCCCCTCACGTTCCACTGCGAAAGGGTACGGGATGAAAAAAGAGACGACAACGACGAATGCGCCCACAAAAAGTTTTTTCAGCCGCACGAATGCCACGACGCGGTGCGAGGGCGCTTGGGTTGACGAGGAGGGGACGGGAGCGACAGAGCGGAATCGCCAGCTTCCAATGCCTCACAAGATACATACAAACAACAGCTGAGTGAAAACACGATGCATAAAACTGCAACGAGCAATGACCATGTCATTGACGCAAGCCTTGCAATGCGGTGGCTCGAATGACATTGCGTGTCATACTGATTCCGGACGAGCGATAATCCAGTTTCAATATCTACCATCTATTTGAAAAAAATACATGAGTATGCAGGGAAAAAATATTACATCGATATACCAACATTGCCATTGTTAAAAATGAACATTTTATCGGCTGATCGTGAGTCCTAAAAGAATGCTGGGAGGAGTTCAGACCAAGAGGTCGTAGTCTTACAATTAGTAATTATGGGGGGCAACCGTCAGGTCATTAGTGCCATGACCGATTAATGGGTAAGTTGGTAAGGGAGGGATAGTCTGGGGAATAGAGAACAAGTGGAGGGAAACGTGACGACGAAATTAGCCATCCCTAAACGAAATATATCGAGTAGCTCACATGCGTACGTCTCATCAGACGGGCGGTATACTAGACTTCATTTGTGTTCTTAGTTCTCCATTCTCAGTTTCTTTTTGAAGTAATGTATCCGCCGCAATGCAACCAAGAATAAACCGAGATTACACGGAAAATAATCATACCTCAACCGGGAATCGAACCCACATCTTCAGAGCGAGAAGCCAATATGTACTCGTCGATATATGTACCTTAAAATGTATTTATATCGCAAAAGCCACATGCGATGATGCCATGTAATATGCGAGGCTTGATGTCCATTACGATGACGGAAAATCAGAACTTAAAATGCAGATCGATCTTCAGATGGGAAACTCAAAGCGATGCCAACTGCCGAGACCAATATGTCAAAGTTCATCCACAAATCACGCTAGAAGAATTCACACTTGTGTGGTGGGGAGACAAATGGCCACCAGCCATTGAGAAAAATTAGGCGGCAAAGCACAAAGGACGGACAGCAGTAGTTGTTGCTGACAACAACTTAACGGCCAACAATATGACCAAGTTTTTGCTGCGGTGATTCTAATTGGTAATGTAAGATGCATGATGTTCGTTCGCAGGTTTCCGCAGCGTTAATCAGATGATATCAACATTTTTCGGGTGACGTCCGTGTATGTTGTTTAGGCTCACAACAGTTCCGCCAGCAGGATAGCTGGCGAAACTGTTGCGGACCGAAACAACATACGCGGACGTCACCCTAAAAATTTTGATATCATAAGATGCATAATTTTAAGCTTTCTGGCGAATATTCTGAATAAAAATCTTTTGCGTTTTCCTCCAGGTCACGTTCTCCATTTCTTCTAATCTTTCGAAGGGCGACTCACTCATCGTCTTCATGAATCCTGAGATCTAATGAAACGTCGGAAGAAATGGAGAACCTGAACTGGACGAAAACCCGAGAGATTTTCAACCAGATAATGCACGAGTGAGATGCTTTTTACAATGTGTTTCTCCACGTGTGGAGGAAAAGCAAAGCACTGGTCATATGGCGGAGCATCGTGGTTAGTAAAAATCCATGTTTGTATATGTCTACATTATAACCCGTATCATCCTATACATATTTACGCTCATAACTGACTGACTCTGTAACGCTTAGTCACGAAAACGCATTTAAGCCCTGTGAACTGCCTATTCCTTCAAAGGAGTGGTAGACTGGTGGTAAGGTGGTGGATTGTGGAGTGGAAGGTATGGAGTTCGGAGAGCAAAGAGAGTTAGATGGCGCCATAATCACTAAAATGTTAAAATGCCGTTATTTTTACCTAAAGGCGTTTTTGCTTGGAAAATTTGCCTACCTCAAATAAGGTGAAATTTAGTGAACACAGCATGAAACTCATCTATGGGCGCCTTAGGTGCCTTACAACTAGTTGTTATTATAGGAGACCTACGTAGAATTTCATCGCCCTAAATTGTATCTAACTTCGACATGAAACAATAAAATCCAAGTAATTACGACAATTTATTTCCATCACAGTGGAGCATTGTCAAGTAAATAATGATTTTAAACGCACGTGAAGTGTACCTGAGTACAAGAAAGCGTCGCTTTATGTGATAAGCCATACATTATTACCCTAGTACTGTAAGCACAGGAAAAAATAGATAAAACTTCCTTTCCCTCTTCAGATTTCTACCCTGTATCATATGAGTTAGGTATTTTAGGATTGAAAGAGATTCTGAAACCATTAGGAAGCGATTCACAAAAAAGATAAACGAAATGAATCATGCATAAAATAAAGTAATCAGATCTTAGGGGGAAAAGCGAAACCTTATTTGTGAGCAGCATGCTCATTTGGTAGCACTTCGTGCTGATGGAATACAATCTCCTGATTATCCGAGTTTTTCACCCTTATCGGAAGGATATGACACAATTATAAACACTAATGTTTGGAATAGAATGGTGGTAGTCTGATGGGTAAAGAACCCGTCTGTTGACCTTGTCTCGGGATTTACTCAGCGTGGGGCTATCTCAGATATCTGATACATGATAAATGGTGGTGACTGATGAATTCCAAAACATACTGATACTCTACCCAGCACCTTTATGGATACACGAATTGTAGTATTCAGACTTGACCTAGTGCACGAAGAGTCATGGCATCACTTAGCAAGTACACATATGGGGTTAACGACTGAGTAAACAAGAATATTCTACCTAATATCATTTATTTCTGTTCCTATTCAGCCACGTAAGGGCACCTTTTCATCCGGATAAAGAAGTATGCCATCCTTCGTATCTTTTGAAAAATACCAAATCACGATCCATAAAATAGCGTAACATTTTCCCAGCTCCTCCCGCGGTTTAACCTGAAGTTACGAACTCATGTGCTCATCATCGATATTCGAAAGAGACGCTGACAATGTCTTTTGATTAGTTAAACAATTTTAAAACTCTCTGTATCGTTTTCTAAGTGTATGCTAATGCGGGTTCCTAGGTTCCTTCAACTGCACTCCGCATGTTAAACGTCTAAATGAAAGGAAAAGTTAAAAGGAATTAGGACAATCTGAATGGGGAAATATGCCTGATTCTATTTTAAGGACGGATTCTATTTACGGATAATGCAACCTTACCCCTTTACAAAATTCATCACAGGCCAAAAATCATTCAATATTTTTGATTGATGTGGAAATTAAGACGAAAAAAAACTTCGTCCTTGTAGAATGCCTTTAATGGGATAGTCATGAAAGAGAAAAATGGGGAAAAAGAACGCTGCGAGGATGCAGATGGAATTTTTCATGTTTGGATAGCGGCAGCTGAGGCGTTGATGGTACTGGATACATATATTTAACAAGACTTGTGGCGCCCGATTTTTCTGCTGCTGTGCGTGATTCATTGGATGAGAGAATCTCTCCAAAATAAGTGGGTGCGGACCAGCTACTCACGGATGAGAAAAGCATGAATTGCGCCGTCCCTCAAAAGAAGACAAGAGAGAAAACCTAACATGCCTTTCAAATATGAAGTGTAGATTCTCTCTGATCTTTATTCCATCCGATATTCGACCCTGGATGAAATAATTCACATATCTTGACAAGAATTTTTCTCGACAATGAAGCAGAGCAAGTTCTTCAGATACTTGTACAACAGGAGTCACATCTCTTGAGGACTGATTTCTTGAATGCCATCTGTTCAATTTTAACACTTTCACAAACAATTTGAATGGCTATTACGACAATAATCACTAGTTTTTTCATCGTCTTACTTATATAAAACTTTTCTGACGATGACTTTAGTAATGACATACACTGAAAAACAAAACGATACTCGAAAATACCTCAATAATTTGCAACATATTGGAATCCCTCCTCCCATCCGTCTCACGTCCCCGAAAACAACATATTTACTGACAGGGTAAACATTTTTTTAGGCACAAACGGCGCAATTTTTTCAAGTGAATGGAGGAATATTTCTAATACATCTGACTGATTTGGATAAAATTACAATGTCGATGAAAGTAATTGAAGTAATTCAGAGTTAATTATTAAACGATTTGAAATGTTTGGCCTAGTGAATGATGGATGCACTCGGAACTGATCGGAAGAAGATTTGATACTTCGCAAGTGATACTTAAAGTTACAAATTTTATAATTTCCGTACGATAAGCGATTACTTAACATGCATTTGGGGGGTTCGTATCGGATGTGGAGAACCATAGAGTAAGTATACTCTATGGTAGAACTAATAATCCAACAACTAAAAGCCCTAAAGAAGGGAATGAGTCGAGAAAGGGCACATGAGAAATTGAACGGATACACAATGACAACTAACAACACCAACTAAAGTAGGTATGCGAAATTAAAAATATATTGTAGAGTATACTAAGTATACTTCTCCTGATGCTGTAGAAAGATAAAACTAGTAAAAATTATAGTTGGAATATGTCAATTATCGGATGGTCAAAATAATGACTCCTTTTAAATGGTCATCAAAGTTTGAAAAAATGGATTAATTTTTATCACAGGTACCTTTAGGAGAAACATTTCAAATTTTATAGGCAAGGAAATGAACAAATGTAATCAACCTCAAGAGGCAATATTGAGCACATTAGTATCGAAATTAAACGTAAATGAGTTGGCCATTTCCACACTTCTCGACTCCAGCGCTTTTGTAAGAGATTAACAGCCATTAAATGCTTTTCAAAAAACCCTTAATCACGCCATGACTGGGAGAGAGCGCATGAGTTTGAGTGCACGCTTACCTTGAGAGAATTTTTAATTCCAACGCGTCTGGGCACGTTTAGAGAAAAATTATCACCGCCCATTCTTCTCCGCTGAGACACTGGCGCCGACCAGTCACCATCACCTCGCAAAGAGAGGAGGAGCTGCCGACGGGGAAAGGGTCAGAGAGGTTGGGACAAAGGAAATGGATGGAGGATACCTACTCATGAAGGGACCGTGACCTTCCATTTCGAATCTATTTTTTTCAACTTTTCTTTTACGGAGTCATAACCCTCCAGCTCGCGTCGACTCCTCTCTCACCTCTTTGAGGCCATTCATTAGGCCACCCGAAGGAGTGTGCACGTTTCCACGCCTCTCACCTCACTTTGGAAAAAACTAGTTGCACACCCTCGCTATCCTTGCGTGTGGCGTGAAGAGGAGTCCGAAAATATATGTACACCATTATCGAATATTACGATGACGGGGTGGAAATTTTTATGTGCTGACGAAAAAGGAGGATATTGGCCATTCTGAAGAGCAAGAGGGATTGGAAACAAAAATAAAGTTAAGGGCCCATGATGTGCGCCTACCTGTAAATTCTCAATCCCACCTGGAGGGAGTAAGGACAATACCAATTAACGGAAAATGAATCTGAAGATGTAACTCAGACACATATTTAAGTTTTCTGTAGCTATGATCGAATGCCGTACATTATATGTATGATGATTCTTGATTAATTCAATCAGTTTGTTCTAAAATACATTTCCGTAACTATTTGACTAAGGCCTTCTCCACAACATTAATGTGAGATTGGACACACTTCTTAGTTGTCAACAGTAAACAGGATATCTTTTTAATTCCCCAATAATTATGACTTAAATCATGCGCGAAATCTACGTGAATCGAAAAGGCATAATCGGTTTTCTAATACATTTTACACGTTTTCAATTTCTCCATCGCCATAGTTAAAAAATCTAACACTTTTCCACTGTATTTTGGTAAACACACGAAGTTTATTCTTCACCATGGGTATTGATAAACTTATGAGTTAATTACAGTCAAACCACTGCAAAACCTCCCCTGGGGTCAATTATACTACTTAACGGTTGTACTTTAATTCTTCAAATTAAACCAATTCCATATGATGCGACTCTCCAGAGATTCAAAGTCCGCTTCCCTCTGGTCAAGTGTGGAGTCTGCGTTACCACCGAGTCCACTTGAGCTAAAAATAGGACCTCGTTTGCTTTTTATATCCTACCCCTAAAATGTATGCACAGGATAGTAGACACCTATCCTAAATAGGGAACACTGAATATTTCCGAGTACAGAAAACCAATACATAAATTTTGAAAACCCCATTTTGCTCGGGGCGGGGTGCTCGAAGTAGCACTTCAAACGCTGGAGACAGTTATCGCGAATCGGTGATTCCATCATGGCGGGCCGTAGCCCGTTTAGCTTAAATGTTTAGGAAAGAACATCACCCGAAGGAAATAATTCATAATTCAACTTCCCCAGATTTTTTTCTGCAGAGCTTTCATTTTGGATGCGATTCTACCAAAACTCGGAGAAATTGAAAAAAATATCTGAATTAACCCAGTGGTCATACTTTTACGGCTCATTTATTTGGAATTCGTGAAATCTCGCGTAGTAATAAAATCCTAATTTTAGCAACCATTCTGGACAAAAATTCTCCCCGAATGCTCATTGCGTGCTTTCTGTCACCAGACACAGTTATCAACTCCTATAATCGCTTCTCTATGGTCTTCCACTGTAATGCCTCGATCATTCGAATCGATGATCCAACTCCTGTTTCGTTTATAACGCCTGAAATTTCCAAAAATCTTGGTCTTCGTTATTACCTAAGAGGAGCCTTACGAGCGAATTATAGAGAACTTTCCTTACTTTAACTAGTAACACTAAAATCGACCATCAATTTTCACAAAGTATATCACAAAAATTAGGCACTGAAGAAAATCCACCCAGAGAAGTTGTAAGTGTAAGTAACATCAAAAAGGCAAATCCTACCGATTCGAGATTTCTTCGTTCAGCTATCTTCAACTGAAGGTGTACTAAATTTTGGATGAGTAAGAAATATCATTCTAACAGCTTCAAATATCAGCCCGCATTCAGGGAATATCATTTCAAACGCTCAAACATTTCAGTTCCACATGCATCAGGGAATGGTATTACTAACACATTAGTAGTACCATGTGTTAGTAGTACCATGCATCAGGGCATGTATTGCGAGCAACTACCCTCTGTCATGTTTTTCTCCCCTCTTATTTTTGTCAGCCCGGTCGAAAGGAGGAAACGTAGAGGAGAAAACCTAAGGACCGTAATAAAAAACATTCACACGACCACACACGCAGACTTAAAGAGTAAACCACCAAGTCAACCCCCAAGCAAGCCTGAAGGAAGTAACACTACAGTGCAAACAACCGATTTGTTCCGCCCATCACATGCTGATCGGAAACGGGAGCCTGACTTGTGAAGTTTGAAATGCTTTGCTTCCCACCCGGCGGGGACGACATCAGCGGTCACTCTCTAGTGAGTCTTGACTGTTGAGAAAGTGGCTCCGGGCCCATTACAGGCGCAAGAAGACCCGTTGTTTCGGTGTTACATCAAAGATGATCTTTCTCGCGTGAGAATGCACCCGAGTGTGGGACAGAGAGGGAAACGGCCTCTCCCCGACTGGAATCCTCATTTTGAGTTTTACTACCCAGCCGGCCGCCACCCTTCAACCCTCCCCCCGAACCTCGGTGTCTTGGGACAAAGTTGGGGAGGCTTGAGAGTGGTGAGTTTTGAGCAGTACGAAACGACATGATATCCTGACGTAAAATATCGGCGATACGGAACGGTTTCCAGTCTACGATAGCCACTTTGACGACGTCACCTTTGTGTTTTGTATTATTTATGAGCTCTTTATGTCCTCAACACTTTTCCTCTTATTTTTATTAGTCAAACCGTGGAAAAATTCAAAAGCGGATATTTTCCTGATAAACCTAGCATAACACAGATACTGCGTTTTGAATCATATAATACATTCCGAAAGCAGTATTTTATCTTTCTAGACCCATGAATGTCACATTATACTACACATATGTTGTCGTTTCCCAGCAGTATTTAAAGGATTGATATGGCAGCAAAGTTTTAGTAAAACATTCCAATATTTGCCTTAATCAGTACACACCACCGAAATGAAAGACACGGGCTGAGCACTTCTGGTGCCGTTAATCGTCCTGAAACCGAAGGCGCGTGTTATCGTTAGCATCGGCTACCGTCGGTAACTCTTGGCGCACCCTTACGAGGGAGACATGTTTTGGGTGCCAAAAGGTCGACCGAAAACTCACATTCGCGGAAGGTGGAGGGATTTCGAAAGCCCTGGGAGAAAGGAAGAAATTCAGACGTGATTCATGGGACTTCCTACCCTTACCCACTTTCGGAAGTGCATGTTTCGCGGTCGTTAGAAAGACACAAAGATTTTTTCCACTTTTTTATTGACCGTTGTGACTCCTAACCTATATTAATCCTGACAAATGGGGTGCGCGAACTCGGAGATGGCCCCCACGATGGCGACAAATGTATTCCGCTTTTTTGGGCGGGCCGGAAATGCTACTGAATCACTCCCGGGCTCTTCCATTTCACAAATACGAGCGCGGGTCCTCCTTTTGCAAGCAGATAGAAGAAAACATGACTTTTCGCGAGACCCACTTATAAAATCCATTTAGGTAATCCTGGCAATTTCAAATAACTGGCTCTACACGGCATATGCTTTCCAATGGAAGAGTACTGCAGCGGATGATTCTGATGGAATATAGTGCAGTCCTTGGGACTACTTACACCTAGTACGTGCTAAAAACACTCAAATAACCAAGTTTTTACAAAGTTTAATTCATATGAGGAACGCCACGATCATTAAACAGTACGAATAACACATCACAACAATATAATGAGAAGTTATGTTCCCACTGATAGCCTCATAAGTACCTTACTTTACGACGCTTGCAGAAACAAATTTTAATTTCTTAAAAGTGAGATTAAAGAAAAATGCATTGCAAACGCATTATCATGATAAATTGATTGCGTAACAACTGATGTTACCCCTCCTTGAAAGATAGCCGTTTATTTACCCTCATGAAAGAGACCCAACTACGAGTAAAGGGTAGGAAAACATTAGCAATACGAGTATCAATAACCTTTATAACTGGTATTCTCTCCTTTAAAATGCCATACAGTTTTACAAGTAAAGTGTAAGTCATACTCATTTCATTGAAAGGAAAAAAATCTCAAACATACACTGATATATACTACTTCCCAGTACTACTCTTTTCATTAATATTACCAAGTTAAAAGTATGGGCTTTTAAAAGATGTAGGTAAAGAAACGGTTCGCTCAAGTGATCCACTATTAAGTATGCGTTGCTAGGATACATGAGTAGGTAGTGACTATTCCATAAACAGAGGGAGGATTTTTTAAAGCTTAACTGACACCTAATGCGTGTAATAAATGCTATTGCGGTGTTCTTAATTTACATTCCATGCTATTCTCTCTACAAATGCCGGAGCATAATATGTAGTTACAAGATAAATTCAAGCAACCACACCCTTCTCGGTAAGGCTAGGCTAAAATATTCAACTTCGGAGGTTACTTGACGGAAAATGTTTCTCCCATTTATGGCAGCAAGTTCTCGACTCATTATCTCCTTCGCGCGACCACCCAAGCAGTCTACCCCACGGGGACCCTTCAGAGAGAGGCAATTGCATCATAATAGCTGAGAAAAGTTTACCATGAAGCAAATTCAATGAAACGATAGGCATAAGACAGTTAAAACGCGCCCATAAAGTTACCAACGTAGCGAATAACCGCAGGCCTGATACGTATCCCTTCGACTATTTCGGGCGCGGATGCATTCTATTTCAATTGGAAAATTTTTGCGGAAGAATGCATTAACGAAAGGGACCGTTCCACGAAAAACTAATGGGGGCCTATTCATGAAGAGTTATGATAAACCCAGGGAAACCTGCATTATATTTCACGGTCTCCGAATTTACACGCTTTGAGATCAGTTCGTGATAACTATTGATGCTGAGACGTCTATTTTCCATACTGTTACACTGAGTACCAAGGTAGAGAACAAATTTTCAATCTTAAAAAGAGTAAAAAATAGCTGAGAAGTAATAAGCGCTCACAATTGGCTACGACAAACACATGCGCACACGTTCACACTGGAACCCAAAGGTATTCAATATTCTGTAAATATTTAAATTCGGAACCAGATTCGGGTATCAGAAGCTAGTTTATTTCGACTAGTTGCAATAATGAAAATTAATCCTAAAAAAGTAAGGCTATTTTACAGTTAATTTATATTAAGATGTTAATGAAATAATATTATTTCGAATTATATGCGGACGCTGCAACGTTTTACGGTGTCCAGTAAAAGTCAAATGGATGATTGCAGTATAATAATTGTAAAACAGCGTTGAAGCATCTGGAGCGCAGGGTTCCAAGACGACCAGCGCCTAATTCATCGATGTGGGAGATTTCTCCTCTATCGTGTGAAGAGCACATAAAGCTCATAGAACTAGCCAGATGGATATGAAGTTGACCTTCGGGAGCAACGCGTTCTGAGGAAACTATATATTTCCGAGGCATGGTTTCTCTCGCCACCAATAACCTTACCCCTCAATTCCAATTATCCACTCATCTTGAATGAACGAAGGGGGTGCTCACCCTCCACTGTAGCTACCAAAGTTACCTAATTCCCCCTGAGTATGGTCTGCCCTATAAAGCACCCTCAACGTTCCATGTGCTTATGAGGTTTGTTTGCTGTTATAAGGGCGTGATTATTGTCCTTTCAAAGATACTTCTTGGGTCGAAGGAGCTTGAGTTTTCAGACATATTGCTTTCTTTATCAGAGAATGCATTTACCCCCTTTCTTACATTGAAACAAGTATCGACCTTAATGTGCTTTAAGGTAGGGCTGGAAGATATCTACCTAGTTCTTCGCAAATCACCTTAAAGTAATGTAGCAGGGGGAATATAAACATGTATCGATAGCGAAATGCGATGTTTATGTAATAATGCAAAGGCAAAGCAATATGCCGCGATGCAAATTATATATGTGCCAGTGGAATAAGCGACAAATTCAAAATGCCCAGATATATAAAATACAATAGGGTGTAATACAGTGCATTTTGCAAGGTAGTTTATCAGTTTATCTGCAGTGACAAATCCGAAACTTCTTCGACAAGGAGAATATAAGACAAAAAGAATATCGCCAACCCTTGAACTGATACTCGCTTAATCGAAGGATGGTACATCCAATAAATCCCACCCCACAACCAAGAATTCTCATACCCATGGAACGGACAGAGGCTTTACAGCTAGTCAAAAAGCCACAGTATCGGTTTTTTCACGTTCATAATGAAATTAAGAAACTTTGTATATTCCACACAAATATTTAATGGTATAAACCCCGACCGGTTTTAATACTTTCATATCATTTTCAAGGGATAATACTAACATAATAGTATTATCCCTTGAAAATGACCTGAAAGTGTTGAAACCGGTCGAGGTTTATACCATTAAATATTTTTGTGGAATGTACATACTAAGTTTATTTATTTCATTATGAACTCGAAGTTCCACAAAGTTCACTCGCGAACCATGGAAGATATAGGCTTTTTCACGGTCACCATTAACCGCTGCTGGCTCAATCAAAAGTACCGGCAATGATAAATACCTAAGGTTAAAAAAACGGCAAAAATTACCTGAAGGCTAATTTCTACGCAAAAAAAATCGCACGTTTCAGTAGCCATCAGCATTCACGATGATTTACCTCTATCTAAAAATGGAAAAACTGAACAGGAATAAAGACGACCAAATCAAATTAAACGCAAGACTGTCATTCTGTCGCCGTTGAGTTTCCTTTCCCCTCCGTGGAAACCTAATCCCCAGGCTAACCGTGAGAAAAAACTACTCTTGAGATACGAATCAAAATTTTGACAAGATAGTACCAAAGCCAACAGCTCTCCAGCCTTTAGGCTAATATCAAGCTTTATTGATGTCTTGGGAAAGGTTGATGGTGATTAGTCATTTTGGAAAGAGAATTATGTCATCGACTCCTGCCTCACAAAACTTGGGATACTGCATAATATAACTAATGGGTCAAATGGACAGGAATACATATTAGCCTGAATCTGAACTAAAATAAGGACATATAGTCTTTTCGGACTTGTTTGACAACACCACGATCAAAAGGTATAAGCCCATAAATTATTACTCCTGATCTGGATGCAGTAATATAGACTAGGAATTTCATTAACCTACATGAATCTAAAAAATATTCTTACGGATCAGCGATACTTACTCAAGCGCGAGCGGTAAATATACGGAGGACAATATTCAATTTCAACTCAAACCCCCGCAGCATAACCTAACGATCATTACTTTTTTATAATTAAAGATCCATTCTTAGATGCTAATCTCTGATGGGGATATCTTGCATCCAATGTTATGAGCTATAAAGCCAAAGCTTTAGTCTTGCTTGACAAACATTGAATGAAGTACAGTTAAAATATTAAGATAGCAATACAATACCCATACCAATAAAAAGTGAGAAAACAGGAGAATGAAGTTTCTTAGATATAACAAGGAAAGATTTATCCCCATATTACCAAAAATACCTACCCAACGCCTCCCACCAAAAGTCAGTGTTTTTAATCTGAGTATAGATTACCTGGTATTTTGTCATTCTGAATGTTAAACATACAGGGTAGGGGAGGGGCCAGTGCTTTTTCTATTCCCAATAACAAGTGTCATAACGGTTAAATTGCAACAATAGGTGTTAAAATGGTTTTTATCATCGATGAATTTATGTCAACAGTTGTCATTGATTTCTCTCATTAACAAACCATCCGATTAATAAAGGCCTCAGGGTATAAGTGTGCCATTAATGCCCTAAAAAATTAGGGATTTCAAACTTAGGAATAACACTTTTAGAGAAGCTCTTATGATCCCTCATTTGCTAAGGTATTTCTCAGTTATAAGGGCAGCAGTTCATCACATATTGAAAGATTTTAAAGGGTTCTTTACAAGACTCTAAAGCTCTCAAGGATTACATCAGCTTCGGCACTTCCTTAGTCACCGATAACATTAAAAAGTGATAGAGAACGCAGCTGCGACGCATCCGAACTGTACTAGGGAGAAAAGAACGAAGATAAAAACCAAATCTTACCATTCGCAATTCCCGTCTTTCAAAATGCCCCGTGCCCAGACCGACATACACTTTTACAACACGATGTATCGCCACAACACCATCGCTTGACTTTACGAGCGCGTGGAAATACTTTTTTAATCTTCAAATAAAAGATTTATGCATGTTTTCCGACATCCATCATGTTCTTTTCACCCTCTCTAACGCACGGAAAGTCATGGAGGCCAGTATATATAGATGGACGATGCGAGAGAAGTCATCTCCGTTAAAAATCTTTCCCTCTAAGCGTGTGAGAAACGAAAAAGAACACCATAAACAGAAGGCGGAAAGAGAGGAAAAAAAGCCATCATCCCGGGACAGCTGGCAAAAAAATCAGCTACGGCTAGTTAAAATAAATCTCGGGGTTTAGAACCCGAAGTAAACGCTGCGAAACGTTTCAGCCTCGGCAAAATTCTCAATTGGGACATATATAGCGGGGGGTTGGGGGGGGGGGGACTTTTCGTCGGTTTACGACCGGCATGGCTTCGGGTGGTTTTTCTCTCGTCGCAAACCTTTCAACTGTTGTGCACTCAAGCGATGTATATCGGTTCCACACCCCTGTGATCACTCCCATACGAATTTCATGGTCGGTCCCCATGCCTCTAGCAATTAGAGAGTCAAGAAGGAGATGAAGCTTCTTTTTCGTAGGCCATTAATGTGAACGCATAAGGATGTTGAGAGCGATAATGTTCCCTTTCGAGTTTTGACAAAACACGAACGTTAAAATTTAGGAAGCTTCGTTGAATGCCCGTGGGTTTGACTTGGAATTCGACATTGACATTAAGGTCCGAAGAAGAGGAGATATTACGAGTTCAAATATCATCATACGATTTTTGCGCAAGCTCAGCACCATATTCTCGAAAAATTCCGCTGTAGCTGTGAAGCCCAAACCAAAATTACCTCCTTGACAGTGGATAACAATTTTTTTAACTTGCAATCAAGGGTACCAAAAATCGATATGACAGACAGGCTTGTTGCGACAATTGAATCGAAGAAGGTCTGCATAAGCGCAAGTGAATAACGAAAATCGTATGGCGGTCTAATTTATAGTCCGTAATTTTTGCCTAAGTTTTAGATGGACCATCGTTTTATTAGTTGCATACTATTCACTTTTGAGTGATTTTTTCATTGTAGAAAGAGCCAGAGGAAAAGCAGTGATAATTTGTTCTAATAGTTTTCCAAGATGGATTCGATCGAAAATACACTCGCCATTTCTCGCAATGGCGGCGACATAAGATGATTTAAGTCGGTAGCTAAAATGATGGCTAATGAATATTCTGGCACTCATTAAGGTGCCTTTTCCTTTGGAAGGGAATATTTAGGAACTTCATGACGAATTCAGACAGGCTTTAAAATTTTCCAAGAAAAATTAATTTTCGTGACGCTGTATTTCAGAGACAGCAGAGAGTAACATTCCCAATCGCTATCGCGATATTTTCTATCCGCCTTCACTAACCCTCCTTTTTATTTCAGTGGCTCCCATGCAATCCCCCTGAATTAGGTCATGTTTAGCTGCGGACATTTCCCCCACCAAATGAAGTGCTACTGAATTTTTTATCTTCTCACAACGGTGAAGGATTCACAAAGCCTTTCGAGGAAAGCAGTTTGGGTGATATGGCAGCCACTCATTTAAATCGCGGGGTAACGTCGTTGAAACATGCAAATTCGTAGAACTGGAGCAACTTTGGAGAACTCGTGAATTTTAGTCAATTTTATCATTTCTGGGAACTTAAACGATCAAGTTACCAAGATAATCAGTCAATCAGGAGAGCCAGGAGAGAATATATCATGCGAGAGTGAGAAATTCCTCGAAAGCGAATATTTGTCTCAGATTAACATGCGGTATATTTTACGTATAACGACATGTAATTTGACCGCAACCGTGCCGGAGGCATACACATTCTATATTAGTCCTCCAAATGCAAAGGCTCCATTTCTCAGAAAATGGTAATTTTCAAGGACTGCTCTAAGGACGATAATTCTGAAAATCCAAGGAACGAATTGGGTACCGCATAAGAAACGAAGCATGGGCATGATACTTGTTAGCATTATTCCAGAATCATAACAAACCTTTGTCAATGCTTTTCGAATTTCAACTGCCAAATTCTTCTAAAGACATGGATAAATCAATTCTGACTCAAATTGAGATACTCTGTAGGTTAATGAGTATTTAAGAAAATTTAACTATTCATTCAAACTATTTTACTAGGGCCGAACAAGAAGTTATTTCTTAACTGTTTTATTTACTTGTATTTACCGCGAAGGGGACGAAGCACATTTTCAAAAGCATAGAACACATGAATAAAAGGTAGTTAGAGTTGGTCTTATTGATTACAAATATTTCGTATCTCCTTGTATTGCTACATTTGGTTAATTACCACGGCTTTCTCCAGATAAATTTCACGTACTCAAGTAGGGTTAAACCCTAATGCATAAGAATCAATAGTAGCTGAACATGAAGCATGGACATATAATCAATGATGGGAAAAGTACTGGAGAGATGTAATTGGGCTCAATTACAAATACACTGGGAAATTTTTAACTAAGTACAATTACAAATTACTCTTTGAAAAAGTAATCGGTAGGATTACAAGAACAATTACTTTTCATTTTGCTCGTGTAAATAACACAATTTCAATATGTAGCACATATTTGGTTTAATATCATCTTTAATGCTAATCAGAGAGCTAATCAGAGCCTTAAATGGTCAAACTTGGAATATACCCAAAAATGTATGAATTATTTACGTACCAATCAAAATTTTCTGAGAGTACCACTAAAATCCTCATGGCACTAATGGGTATCTTAACTGCCAAGAATCCTAGCTCCACAAGAGGGAGTAATAATGTATGTACTTCCATAAATATTAATGCAAATGTTGTCTAATCCAACTGTTGTTCATCTCTTCATAACATAATGATATAAGTGACTAGGCAAGTAGGTGCTGTGCATTCTTAGGGGGAAACTATAGATGGCAAATGCAGAGCTAACACACTCATAAAATGCCTTTTGCTTATTTATGCAGTCAATTTTTGAGCAAATATTTATTAAAAGTGTATTTTTTAATTGAAATATATACTATTTATTCATTTGGTTAACCATTAAGTCATTCTCCAATGCCCATACAAGAGCACATAAAAATCTTGTTATTATTAAGCTTCAATTATTAATCAGTCGTTAAAAATCTTGAAATATACTGTTTCTTTTGCAATCAATTTGGTTGAACTGGTACATACCTGTATGGTCCCTGATTACATAAGAAATATTTCCTTATGAGGAACTGTATAACCTTCCAGACTCCAACTTAATGCATTAATTACATGTAATATAATACCTAGGCCCTGCAAATGAGGTATTACCTTCCAGACCTCAACTTCATACATTAATGACATGTATTAAGCCCTGCAAAGATTGGACATATTCATTTTGGTATGGACATTTGAAATTCATATTATTGTTAGTAAAGTACTAATTATGCAGTTTCATATTTTCTCAAACAGTGAGTGCTAACATTCAATCCAATATTTTTACTATACTTTAATGCAAGTAATTATGTTGCCTAAATACCTACTTTTGTTCTACCAAAATGTCTCTAAATCCCGATGTCTCAATAACTCGAAATAATTCTGCAGGTATGGGAAGGGAAAAGGCCTTTCTTCCACAGTAGTTTCCATAGCTCTCTTGATTAGATTATTTTCTTCATATGGATTACCAGCGAGGCTTCTTCTCTTCACTACGTCCGCCGATGATATAAGAAAAGTTTCACGTAAAAGCCGAAGACGCAGAAACTTATATTGTAAAACCCACGCCTCTTAGCTACAATGTACCATTTACATTTTACCCATTTTCACGTATCGTCTGACCCTTGTCAGGTTCTCGGAAGCAACTCCACTCCTAGAAGGGGAGTCACCCCTCCGTGAAAGAGAGAACCGAGACTCAGCTCAGGATTCACAATGTAGTTAAAACGATCTCTCTATGCGTTCAATATACGAGGTATTAAAATTTTCTCTTACGATTACTCACATGAAACGATTACTCAAACGTGCTTTGAAGTAGATTACCAGTAAAAATTACTTTTTGTAGAATGTATCAATTACAAGCAAAAATCACCAAAAGTGTAGTCGTTACAAGTAATTCGATTACTTTTACTTCGTTACATCACATCACAGCATATAATACTGCTATTCAAGCAAATAATATGGCTACGGCACCTGGCTTAAGCAGATTTTCCACTGGCAGCGTTTGATAAAATAATTGTGTAAATGTGTTTGAGTATCGTGTGACAGGCAGAGTTTGAGGAAAATATATTTTTTTTTCTTTTCGGACGAATGTGGTGGCCCGTATGCCCCTGGGATCCCGATAAGCATAAATATGGCTAGACATCAGGTTGACCATAGTCCTAAGAACTAGACCCATGCCCTGGGAGGAGAAAAACCAACCTAGATGGGACTCGAATCCGCGACTACAGGATTAGCAGGCGAGGACTTAAGCCCGCCGCCACCGGGGCCAGCATTTCAATCGATTTCAATTTTCATTTAATTTCAAGTAATCAATTCAGGGCTCTCATAAATTTAATTCTTGTAATGAAACTTAATTTTCCTCTAAGTCTGCCTGTCATACAGTATTGAAACCCGTTTGATCAAATTGTTTGTCATTTGACCGTGGGACATCGGCTTAACTCAAAATGAACGCATTTAGGTCCTCGTTCTTGGATTAGGCAATCCACTGCACGTAATATTTACATCCACTTCGTCCTAATTGCAGAGTACTGGGACACATGATGCGAGGAAGGCTTGCTTGGCGGAGTATTTTTTTCAGAAGCGCGGTTAATTGCGGAGATACGTAATGGGAGGAGTTTCCGAATTGCTTAGCGAGCTAGCTCAGGTTCGAGTACCGATTAGATAATGACCTTTTTCCGTCCTTTTGATCGTCATTCAGGGCTCTCATCAACTCGCGCTGCATCGGAGTCTTGGAGCGTCGGACGCGGGATTTCGCATAAAAACACCTAATACACGACGAACACAACGCAAGCAGCCGCAACAAAATTCTCATTTTCCACGTGATCATCGCTTAAGTGCTCTTTGCGTGGAGCAAGAAATCGTCGTTCACACATCGTTATGAATTATGCTCGCATGGCGCGCCGTGTGCATTTGCATTCCTCAGAAATTTCCGAGAAAACTGCATCTGGTATACGAGCGAGAAAGTTGTAATCGCGTTCGTAAAAATATAAACCGAGGAAAATCTTCAATGCAATTGGGTGATAACAATTAATCCATCATCTTTTCATTGCGACGATTTTAAGTGCGTTACAGCGAACGCTTGGTTAGTAGCACTGCCATTATTAACCTAGATTATCAATACTCTGCTGCCAATAACTAGATTATCAAAACTCTGCTGTCACTTTATTACGGCCATTGGAGATTTTTATAACTTGTCAATACTCTGCTCTCTATGTACGTACATAAATCATATTACGTCGGTGTACCAATATAGACATACGCCTGCTACGTTGCATTAGACCTGCTGAAAACGACGAATGCGTAAAAAAGAAAAGCCGGAGGTAAATGGTGGAGCGATACAAAGGTTTGTTAATTCTTTGAGTTTTTGTTACATATTGTTACTACAAATGCTAACCATCCTGGAATAAACCTCTTACTCTTTTTCTAATTTCACCTGAAGGTATGTACATACTGTGTAGTTATTGACTATTTATGTGTACATACATGTATGAATTTGTATACCCGATGTATGACTTACATGTTGAATTTTGGACCTGATGAAGCTATATTAAAAAAACGAAACGTTGGTGGTTTCCATTTGAATTGTAGACCAAAGCTCCAGAGAAGAAAACATTCAACTATTATTAATTTGTAGAGCATGGAATACATTGGATTTTATTTTCACGCAAGCGAGTACACAAATAGAAATTTTCCTCATAATAAGTACCTCTAAATTGTTATCTGCACATTGCAGATGATAACAAAATCAAAAGCCACTAAATCAGTGCAATTTCAAACCCACGATTATTGTCTTACGAGGAATGCATTCGCAAGACATCTTATGGGACTGAAGACATTAAATATCGATCAAAAAGGAATAATGTTAACCGGCTATTAATAATTCAAACCAACACTATTGGTGTGAAATACCAAAGGCACAGCAAAATAAATCCTATGCGAAGGGTCTTTGCCAAGGTACGAATCACGATCACAAAGACGAAAGAGAATTGATTACTATATTGAATGCGGTAATACAATTAACAAATTCAGTAATGCAAACTCACTGAAAACATTTCATGCTCCGGACTTAGTTTCATAAACAACTAACGTGTCATGAGGTACAAGTTTTTTTATGCTTAACAAATAACAATAATATTATCCAGAGTAGACTTCTAAAATGTCTCATATTCACACATATCGAAAATTATCTACAATTAATTGCCATAATAACAAACTGCAAGTATTGAATGCTCACTCAGCACTATTTTTTTTATATCGAGAGTCTATTTATCTCATCACATTTCGCGAGTAATATGTAGATGTTGGTCAGGGCCCAATGACCACCACACTTAAGCAAACAGGATACATGCAGTATCGTTTACAGGGAAGAGATCTGCTCAGAGGATTACCATAACCTTTTACCATATGATTGGAAATGGTAATTTGAATTACTTCGGGAAAATAGGCAAAAGCAGTGTTTATGTCCCGGAGTCAATTCTACGTAAGCAAAAATATGAAAAAAATCCCAAACACCGAAAAATAAACATAAAATGAGTCTATAAATCCGCCAAGTTATCGGGCAATGAGGTGAACCGAGCTCCTGAAACCAAGACTGGCGACTAAAAGCTATCATCTCGATATGGACCATCTTGCAAAAACAAACGCCAAAGCCACTGGCATAATTCATACGCACCCGCCATGCATTAAACACTTCTGGATCGAGGTAAAAAAAATTAGCCACCAATCATCCAATTTCGTCCAAGAATAACAACGCGTGGATATGAAAAAAATTGGAAATGGCGAACCGGACCTCGCACCCGTGCAAAAAATAAAAACCCCTACCCAATGGCAGATGGTTCTCATCGGCCCAAAAAAAAGAAAGTTTCCGACGAAAAGAGTGAAAAAAGGATGCTAAATGAGATACAAGCTTGAAAAAATTCTCCTTGCCTCCGACCTCACTCCGTTTTCTATCCGTCGGGGGCTTGTTTGCCTCATAAAAGCGGTCCAGGGGTTGATGGGGGGAGAAGAGTGACGGAACCCCCATTACACCACCCCACCGCTAAAAAGACCGGTGCCGCTCAACCCGACGGGCTTCGCGCGGACGGCTGTATAACGACCGGACTATTCGCTTTCCTCCGCCTTGATTACGAAGCATACACGCCTCCTCACTACACGGGGGAGGAACATGGAATGGAGGGGGAATTGAAAGGCGAAGAGCACTGAGGAGGAAGGAAAGATACAGTGTGGAAAAAAGGAATGCATTTTTTTTTGTTTCAAAGTTTCAAATACACCCGAATTTTAAGGGGGAAGCAGGCTATAAATTAACGCGAGAGCGAAATTTTAGCCTATGTAGTACACAGTAGTGATTATCTACATCTGCTTTGAGCGATCCGCCAAAAGGGTGTGAGGCAGGGAGGAAAAGCCACTAACTATTCTGCACATGTTTTTTTTTAATAAATAAGAGTTCTACGTGAATGTAATTACATTACATTCCTGTGTAGGTATGTACTTAGCAGTGATTCTGCCGATATATTGATATGAGCACGAGAATAAAAAATATTCACATAGATCAATTCCAGTATTTCTTTGATAAGAGTGGAAGAATTCGCTGATTTAGTGTGTGAGCATTATGATGTTTTTCGATGTTGGAAGTTACCTCGCGTCCTCTGTACCTTTCTAAAAGTCTAAATCACGTAAGCTTTCTTTATGATTGATAAATATCCCGTCGCAATTTCTCCAGTATGTTTCTTGATTCTGGAGTAGTTCCTCGCCTATCTTCCTTTCCACGTACGTCTCAATTACCACTACTACCTGTAACCCAGGGGTCTCCTCGGCATGTCCAGCAAGAAAGCTCAAAAACTAAAAAAGAATCTGTGGTTCACGGATTTAGATGAAAATAAAAATTAAAGTATGCAAAAGGAATCTCGTTCGTTTACTTTCCATCCTCTTTACTAACCCATATTCCCATCGTTTGTAGATCAATAAATTCGCGACACCAAGCACGCTCTATCGCTGCAATGAGGACAGGGATGGCGAAATTTTTGCTATAAATCTCACTGTTTCAAACACCTCTTAAATGTTTGCGGGAAACGGAGAGTGAATAGAGTAATTTCATATAAAACGTGCACCATCACCCGTTCGCGGAAGAGATTTCTTTCAAACTAAAATCTGTTGAAACTCTTCATTTCCCACGTTTGGGACAGTTGGTAATTGCATCTGAGATCATGCACTGCAATTTGGTTCATAATCCCAACTGTGGATTTTTGTTAATTACATAACAATATATAATTATTATAACTATATATAAATTAAACTTAAACGATATATTTTAATCTAGGGGTGTAAAAATACATCAAACAAATTAAGAGACATACTTGAGCATCATTCAGCGAGTTTCCAAGACGCGAAATCTGTAGCCAACTGAAAGTGAATGGCGCGTGATCCAAGTACGTGATCCAAGCTTCGCGCCCACAAATGACGGGAAAACAATTTTTTTACTAGAATTAAATCGCGCGGGCGGAATACGATATTAATTTTTGTCCTAACTTTGTACAAAATTAAGACTACAATTTCACCAAAGAAATTCAGAAAAATTTTCATAACAGTTTTTAAAGCGTAGAACTTTCAGTTACCCCCTTGATGTAGATCTCCACTTGGATCATTTCCCTCCACCCTTGGATCTCCACACTCTCCCCTCATTCCTTCCTTCCTCTTTTTATCTCTCCTCCCTGACGTATAATTTTCTCTAAAGCATAATCCAGTCGACACGTTTTCGCCGAAACGCCTCGGAGGCAAGATGGGGGGAGGGTAGGGGAGGGGGAGAGTAGGAGTGCAAGTTTCTTCTCTTTCCATTCCTTTTTTGATCCCTTCCACTATTCTCTCTTCTTATTTCTTTCCGTCTTTCTGGCGTTACAAACTTTCCTTTTTTCCGTTCCTTTATCGGGTTGTGCGACCGTTCCCATTGCGCCGCAACAGGTGGCAGTTATGCCCGGCGCCGCCCACAAAATTTGTTTCCTCCGAGCGATATAATGAAAGGCACTGGAGTTTGACCTTTGGATATCCCCGCGACCAATAGGTGTTTGCTTGCTAGGAGTCTCCGGTGGTAAGGAAGTTATCGAGTGAGGTTGATGAAGAAGAGGAACAATCAATTCCGACGATTAGGAAATGGGTGGTTTAAGTCGGGTGTGTCAAGATCAAAAGATAACGTATTTTACTTTGGACTACTTATTGGTTAAGATAAATGAGAATCACCCATATTTCGTCAGGCAGATGCGATGTAACAAACTATCGCCGGTGAAAGTAGTAGCGAGAAGAAATGGTTAATGTGCTTCACAGCGGCACTTGCGCTAGTACCCTTAACTTTCAGTGTAATAATGACCCAATGAAATTCAGGAAGTTTGATATATTAAACTATTACCTGTCAACGCCGTAACTCAATATTTTTAAACGAAATTCTTCACAAAATTGATTATTTCACTTATCCATCCAAAAAGTACACAAAAAGTATTTTATGCGATTGGCAGAAGAACTTAGATCATAACTTGACATTAGACAATTGAGTATCTAGGTTAATCCAGCAAAGCAATATTTTAGGTATTCAAAGGTCTATTATGACAATACGGAGCGTAAATACCAGGAATCTGTAACTTTGTGCCAGATAATCCTAGGCCGTAATAAGTCAAGGGGAATGGTTCAAGTCTGGTAATAAATTATACAAATAAAGAGACTGCAATGCATAGTAAAACTACGTGAAAGCATGCGAGCCTTAAATTAGCTCCAATACTCTCAACGACTTCAACTTCAGAATGAGTCAAAATTCCTTAACAATGAAATAACCGATAAGCCAACAGTGCCTGATAATAATTTACCTCTGGTGATATAAAATTTTCTAATTATGATTGCTCAAAAATAATTTTACAACATCGCAGCTCCAGGGGATAAAATGTAAGACTAAAAATTAATGAAACTAGTTCATGATAGTCCACTGGGCAAAATGTATTCGTGAAAGGATCGAATAACTGAATATGCTCGGAGAAAAATTTCTCCATAAATACGCTTTGAAGCCAATGTTCTGAATTGAAGGCCTCCTCAATCATTTGAAAAAAATTATCCCATCTATAATTGTAATCTCGCATGATGAGCATAATTATGCTACTAGATGAAATATAATCATTACATTGTATGTACTTAGAGCATGTAGCACTCCCGAAATCGAAGTACCTATATCACGTACAGAGAATCCGATCAAATAGTTTGATGTGGATAACTTCGAAATAGAAAAGTTAAATATAGATCTGAATAACGATAATTAATACGGAAAATGTATCAGCATGACATTGGACGCTGGTGAACAGTGGTACAAACCTAAGGTAAGGAAATCGAGATACTGTTGATATTGCTTTGATGATGAGTTGCCCAAATGCCAATCAAGTAATCTTCGGATGGTGATAAGTTTACTCCAATGATAGGAGGCTACTTCTTACTATCGTATTTCATTGTGAAGAATTCGTGACTTCTGATCTTTCACTTAGGCTATCAATTTACCTCCAAATTGGGTATCTTTCAAGGAAATCCGTTTTTAAAAATCCGATTACTTTTGGAAAACATTAGCGATGAATTCATTTTCATTATCTAAATGAAAGCAAACAAGCATAGGAACGAGGGCTGTGAAAGAATATCTTTCAAGGAAAAAAGATATGGAAAATTCTCTATACATAGAATAACATCCGCGGTGTATTTATTTTTTTAATCTTAAAAAAATATTTTAAAAATAAAATACATCAAGCATCGGCCGGGGGACTGTGGATAAGCATTTTACAGAAGATAAATGAAATACACCAGCGTCCATTAAATTTTTAGCCCTCATCTTCCAGTAGATCACCCGCTTAACGAATGTATCAACCTTGCAGAAACCTGGCTCCAGAGGGTGGAAACCAAATGAAATGAAAGTGTCTCAGAGAGTCGCTACTTTATCTACGGCGAACTACAACTAGAATACACGGAAAGTATCTATAAGTTTTAAGAGAAAGCGCTTATAGAACGTGCAAAAAGTATTGCACTTTTTGAAATAATTCAAACCATATTTTGAGCACGGAGCAAGTATATGAAACCATGTAGTATTTCAGTTTAACGTGTTTCGACGGCTAAGATTATTCCACGCTTATTGTCTGCCACTTTAAGATAGGGCCAACAGCACTCAGGATGAATCAGAGGATAACCCCTCCGAACTCGAGCCGAGCCCACAGATGATTATGGTGGCTGGAGCAGTAATCGTGAGTGATTGATTGCATGTTTTAATAAATTCTCAAGTGAATTTTTAAAAATCTAGAACCGTATTTCATTTAAGTACTTATATTTTTTCTGTGGAATCCTCTAGGCATGCAGTAATGGAAATGATACAAGAATTATATTTAACATTTTTTGCCATAAGTAAAGCCTTAAGTATATTGCGACTTCAGTTTTCAGGGCGGTATTCGAAATTTAGGCAAAAATTATATTTAAATGTTTTTTTAGAATCTTTGACTCGGCGAGACACCATGATATTTGTTACCAACCGTCATAATCATTTGAAATGTATGATTTCGCGTTTCGAATAAAATCTGTACATATACAATTGAGTTACTACGAAATGCATTTCAAGTGCCTTAAGGTTACGTTTAAAAATAGCATTGAATTTACAAAAAACCAAAGCGCTAAAATACAATATTTTCATTTTTCTCTATAAGTAAAGCGCTATAACCACCTTAATTCCGGTGATCGAGCGAGAAGATTCAAAATTATCTCAGCTGTCGAAGAACGGTTAACTGAGTGTACACGCTTCTTGCATTCCTCAACCTCTACACTACACGTCCTTGTGTAGTAGCATACAAAAAAGGTAATTGAGGAGGGCCACCAAGTAAGCTACCATTGTATTTCATGTTCCATTTCTTTCACTGTATTTCGCGCCTCCGGACGCTTCTTGTAGCCCGTATAACTTATGACTTTGTAAATAGTAACCGGTAGATCAAATTCATTTATTTAAAATCCTCATTTTCATGACAACGTGCAAATAAAACAAAGATCTTCCGTAAACTTTTCTTTTGACGAGAAACGAACTCTGGGTGACGACCGAATGAGAGGGTGACTAGACGGGTAATGGGGAGTGATTCAGATGGCGAGGCGAGGAATATTGACAAACTGACAGACTGACTCACACGAACTAATCTGCCAATTTGAAAAATGAAAAGCGCTTACTAGTGAGTAACTGCCACGGGAAGATAGGCCCCCAGCCCTATATGGTTTTGCAACAAGCTCAGCAAGGAGAGGAATACCACGTCTACATATGTACTACCCGGCGAGCCGCCAAAAAGGCGTGTGGCAAGGGGTGTTGGGACATCAGCCAAGAAGGGAGTGAATGGGGAAATGGAATTGGTAGAGAACGACGAAAAGTGAATTGCATGTTGTCGGAGTGTCTTGTCGTTCTGTTTTCGTTGCAGTCATTGATGGTTCTCGAGATATAAGGGAATTTTGCTCCAATCTTTTCGACAGGGTATTGCTTCTATTTTTCCGCCTCTATCAACCCTAAAAGTGCATTACTTTCCGTGCCACCCTGAAACTCACGTGATCTGAATTTTCCAAATAATCTTAGCCTATCGTGTAGCCTCAGATTGTCTGGCGGCTCCCAACCTAGTTAAGTCCTTTCATCAACTGCCTTACAATTTGTAAACTAATAAATAAACTAACGGAAATAATAACGAAAATAAAATAATGCCCCTGAGAATGGGATGACCAAAATTATGTCCTACCTAAATGGTATGGTACACTCGTAAAGTATCCCACATCAAATCCCTTCTATCAGCTACTGCATAGCTACGGATTTAATATAACGTTTAGATGTTGACTCGTGTTTTGCCTCTGATCGTGACTTCTTTAAAACCGAATTATTCACGAGTAAATACGAGTTATTTGTGCAACTGTTGAAGCCAAGGATCATTCACACACTCGATTTAAGTATTGGAGCATAATGTATCTTCTCATCGTGTACTTATGCCATGCTGAACGAGACAATTAAAACGGATGCCGTGATCTTATGACCGCTGCTTATGGGCCACCACCCATCCACACGCACCGTATCAAAGCAGCCGAAGTTCAAGGTCGCCGCTGACACGGCCAAGAATGTAGCTCAAGGCGGAAAAAAGAATGTAAAAGGAAAAGCCCCAGCGATTGAGAGCAAGCTAATTGGCAACATGCAAATCGGACTCTCTCCGCTGAGGCTATGCGGAGATAATAAAATAAGCTTTTTCAGTCCGAAGTCAATGCCTTTAAGATATGTATCGCCAGAGCTCAAATTTGAAGTTGTTCGTGCAGTGAAGATGTTATTATCCCATACATGCCCCTGCCATGGCCAAAATAAACCATTTAATCCATTTCTTAAGGCTAGGAAGCGGTAGCCTCAATTCCCAAGAAATCTCTTTTCTATCAGAAATAAAAACTACTAATCACTTGTAATTACGATTTATAGTTGAAGTAATAATAAAAACACTAAAAATTAGATATAGTAGCACTCGTGGCATCCACTTGTGATGAATTCTTTATACACCATCTTTTTATGGCAATTTTTCCCTGCGTGACACTCGAGGAAGCTCCTATCACTGTCTTCAACTAATTTCAAAAGTAAACAAAAAAAATCAGAGGTATATGAGTTGTAAAATACAAATAACACATCAGCAAATCATTTGTCAAAATCATATTACATATTACCTTCAAACGCAAAAGTAATTAATCAAAAATGTAGTTAATATATTTTCGAAAATATATTTTGGACACAGACAATACTATCGCATGATCCACTTCCTCCGAAGTTACTTCAACAATGCTTAACCTCTTTCACAATGACGTCCGGAAAAATAAGGGGTTTCCTTGTTTTCTTAACACCTTTTACTTCCTCAGGTATTTCCTAATAGTTCCACTCTAACATGCGTATTTTCTCTACAAATGCCTTAGCCGATAACCTACAGCTTTCTTTACAAATTGCAATGAACATTTTGCCAACGGATTTATTGCCTCCGTGGCGATCATCATTAGCCTATTCCCCTACAACCAGATACATAGTCATAGACAATTACCTTCGCTGGAATCGCAACATTTTTATTCGAAGATCTCTCATTCGTAGACGAGTATTTAATTTAGTCGAACAAAATTCTTTGGATACATATCGATTTCTGTAGTTTAAGTTACTAATTATGTGGTGTGCGTTTAAACCACGAATGGCAATGAATGATAAATGCTTGTTAAACGCGGTTTTTATTTAAATCTGAACAAGATTTAATTTCCTTTTGGGACGAATTTCTTTTCTAAAATAAAAAGAGCCAAGAATTTAACTTTATCAACACTATAATTACAAAAAAATATAACTTAATTTTATGCTTGTGCTATTATGAAGCATTAGTTACTAAAATTTACAGATGGAAAAGAAGATTTGGGGGGGGGGAAATAATACATATGAATAAGTACAGTATCCACTAATGGGAGAGCTAATTCTGAGATACATTTCGTAGGTTAACAGAGAAAATTGGTAAAATACTACAACTGTTCCAAGTTATTTGTCACGTCTCGTGATTTCTTCCTTCGAAAATTTATTGATATTTCCACGTAAATATAACCATAGAGTAAGCACATACTTAACTATAATATAACCTAATAAATCTAATCAATAGTTTTTAAGTTATCATAACCGAAAAATAAAAACCATATTCCTTAAGTACACGTAAGAGAAAATGAAAGACTTAAGAGTACAAAAAAGGGAAAGAAAACCACAGCAAATTTACTGTGCAGATGCTCCTGAAGACGCTTGCTGCAACGCAGGATGAAACGTTGAGCCACGCAATAGTCACCATGAAGCTAAACTCGGAAGCCTGAAGCCCTAAGGTAGAAGGTTCGATTCTTGCCTCTAGTGCTGTGATAGTCTTCTACATCATCTACATCTACATATTACCCCGCAAGCCGCCTCAATAGGCGTGTGGCGGGGGGTGTTAGGACACCAGCCGCTTAAAGATAAAAAGGAAACGCTCTAATGAAATTACGCCTAGCATTTATTGAAGTCCCTTATTGTTCGGGGGAAAAACGAATTCCCATACCTATCCGTTCGGCAAAATATCTCTCTTAATTTATCGTTTTTGTCGGACCTGGAAATATAGTGGGGTTCTAATATGATGTTCTCCGTGTCGCTCTGAAAGATATCTATTCTCAATTGTTCAAGCAATCTAAGCCTAGCGCGCAGCCTCCGAGTCTCTAGCGGTTCCCAGCCTAATTCGTTTAACATCTGTGTAACGCTGTCAGTACGCCCGTAGCTGTTTTTGACGAATCGCGCAGCTTTCCTTTGTATTTTATTAAGTTCCCGGACTAAGTCTTTCTGCACCGGATCCCATATGCTCGCTGCATATTCAAGGTGTGGCCGGACGAGTGCGAAATAGCACCTCTCTTTTACTTTTTCATCCGAAAATCTTCCCACAATACGCTTGACGAATCCTAGCTTCTTCAGAGCTCTGCCACAAATATTTCTTATATGTGCTCCCCACGATAGGTCCGAAGTTATCGTAACTCCTAGATACTTCACTTCATCTGTCGCCTTTATGTTAACACCATCCACAGCATATACATGGGAATAGTTGGACGACTTCCGCAAGAAATGTACCGCCGTGCATTTGCTCAGATTAAGTTCGAGTCCCCACTCTTGGCTCCACACATGAACGTTGTTTAAATCCGATGATAGAGTTTCAAAGTCAGAGTGATCACTAATTTCACGATAGATGACAGCGTCGTCAGCGAATAGACGTATTTTACTGCTAATTCGAGAGCATAGATCATTTATGTATATAATGAACAAAAGGGGGCCGATCACGCTTCCTTGCGGGACACCTGATGTCACTTTAACGACATCAGAGCTAATTCCGTCAAGAACTACCTTTTGCTTACGATCACTCAGAAAGTCGCGTATCCAGTTTACTACTGTTTCGTTTAGGCCGCATGACTGTAATTTGTATAAAAGTTTGTTATGAGGTACCGTGTCGAAAGCTTTCTTAAAATCTAGAAATAATGCGTCAACTTGTCTTTTCGATTCGCCAGATTTGAGAACGTCATGAAGAAAGAGCGCGAGTTGTGTTTCACATGATCTACCTTTCCGGAAGCCGTCCTGACAGCCATGGAGGACGTTACGACTGTCCAGGAACGTCATGATATTGCTAACGACGATATGTTCGAGTATCTTGCCTATAATCGACGTTAATGAAATTGGTCGATAGTTCCCTGGGTCGTGTCTGTTTCCCTTTTTGAATATCGGTGTAACGTTTGCAATTTTCCAGTCTAATGGTATCTTTCCTTCAGACAATGACTTCTTGAATATTATGTCTAAGAACGGTGCGATCTGTGGCGCTAACTCCTTGAGGACACGCGCAGGTATTCCCTCCGGACCCGGAGATTTACTATTTTTTATCGACTGTAGCTGTTTAGTTATCCCATCACGTTGAATAGTGATTTCTTTCATCGGTTCCTCAGTGAATTGTATTTCAAAATTACATGCAGTATCGTCTGTGGTGAATACACTTTTGAAGTGGGAATTTAACGTGTTAGCTTTGTCAATATTTTCGGTGACAAGTTTGCCATCATTATCAAATAACGAATCTACGGTTGAAGATTTTCCCTGAAGCTCTCTCGCATATGACCAAAAAGATTTCGGATTTTCTTCGAGTAATTCACCAAGTACTTTTTTCTTGAAATTTAGCAATGCAGAACGCATTGATTTCTTAGTTTTTGAGCGTTGCGCAGCGTAACTTTCTTTTGCTTCAAGTTCCTTCGATTTGTCACCTACCGTAGTGAACTTTTTAACCAAGTTGTACAATTTTCTCTGTCTCTTAAGGTCCCTCCTAACATCGTTGTTATACCAGCGAGGTTCTTTACTGTCGCATTTCAATTTTTGCGGAATATATTCGTTGATTCCCTGTCGTAGAATTTTTAAGAAATATTTCCATGATTGTGATTAAGGACTCAGGTTAGACGGTGAGTCAAAACCGTAGTGGTTGAAGTAGCTAAAAAACCAATATAAATACGACAATCTGAGGTGATGGTTAGCCGAATTGACTCTGACTTATCAAAATCACGTAACTCGATAGTAGTTTCCATCGAAAAATAGTAAGAACTGCTAAGACTTCTTCTCTATAACTATCTTATCGTGATATTCCCTTAAAAAATCGTTAAACGTTTCCCAACATTTGCTTTCAGTGGAGCGCATTCATTCGCTGAAATAAGTAAGGATTATCTGAGGGCCGATTGCCCTTCGCCTCTTCTGGACAGCATGATGATACCACACAGCAAAACTTAACTTCGAGCTATTCTGACGTCTGAAAATTAAAACCACACACATTGAGCAGCTAATCCCTCTCCGACTGGGCAACTCGAAAGAGGAATAATTATAATTTCTTGGATGCCATTGCCAATTTGATCTGATCAGATTCCAGTTGCTACCGCACGTTAGAGCTTATGACGAAATTCATTTTTTTTTAAACTTGGTCACTTGCAAAAAAAAGTTCAGGTCAGAAGGAGAAGGGGTTAAAGTCAAATTTCAGGCGAATTCGCGGGGAAAAAACACGGCTTTCCGAGTAGGGATGAAGAGTCCGCTTAACGAAGAGGATGCACCAACGAGGCGGAAACGTAGGTTCAGACTGCAGGGGGGGTGGGACGCAGAGGAGTAAAAGGAAGCGGATCATTTGCACAGCGGCGGGGTCGAAGGGGGGTCGCCGCATACGTGGGCACCCGGACCACGGGGGTGGTAAAGTACGTTGAGGGAGGGCGTGAGAACACATTCATAATCGTGCCAGCGATGGCCACCTCACTCTACCGTGTCGCCCCATTGACCGCGCTCTCACAACAGCTGTGAGGAAGGCGTGGTCAAGTTTACACAACAGGACGCGTGCCGCAAAGTCGACGGAATGATAAGATGTCAAGAGGAGGCGGGTGTCGCCGAGTACACACAACATTACGTATCTCTCAGGCGTCAGTCTTTTCCACGTCAGTTTGTTTACTTACTTGACTCGGCGAACTCGAACACTTCCCTACTCCTCCTCCTCCGAAGACGGTTATCTCAAAGAAAAACGGTCCAGGACGGCGAAAATATTGCGAGGATTGACCCAATAGCGGAGTGCCATTAAAAGAAGGCGCAGTGGGGAAAAAAGGAGATGGAATCCAGCGCACATACAGATATGCTTCATGTTGCGTAACAACTGGCTCTTCGAGAGCTAACGATATATGGATACCTATATATTTTATCGCCACAGACGGGGTACGGGTTGGGCCGCGCAGACTGCCCCCCACTCGGGTATTATAGAGTCTTGATTTTCTTAATTCTGAAAAAAACCTTCAGGTAGAAAATTTTTTGGGGACGATCAGGTTGAATCGACAGTGGGAATCCTTCCACAGGAATAGTTAGCCTTCATCTACTGCGATTATGATTCCTGATTGAGGTTCAATTGGCTTCAATCAATTTTTGTGAAATGCAAATATAAAATCCATTGCTATCCTCCTCCTGAGGGACCTGCTGCATATTTAACCTAGGGCCCTGCGCTACCCTGACTAGAATATTATTAGAAAAGGAAATCACAAATCGGATCCCTCCTCATAGTCTCTGGTAATTTCCGATATTCAGAAAACCTCAAAAACCATGCAAGTGGACGAGCCAGAATTTGGTAAGGCCTGACGGAGGATTAACACACGATAAGCACTAATGTTTTGTGACTTCTTAAAAACGCTCAAATACTCAACAAGCTGCCAGTTAGGGGGTGAGGAAGTGAGATTATAGACATGGGAAGCCACACAACATAGAATCTTGAGCAGGGGATCCAGATGAAAAGTGAGACATTTTTCTTGCATTATTTTGAGTTAGGTTAAGAAACGTATCCGGAGAGCTAAGAGCAAAACTAAAATTAATTCAAGTACATACATGCATAACTCGGAGATAGACTGCACTATTCACGGTTTATTTTCATAATAATCTATGCATCTTTACCGTCATCGTATTATCTACGCACCAAAATTTTGTGCATAGGGTTAGATATCTATGATTTCGGGGATAAAAACTAAAGCATAAGCGGCGAGACTTCTTGCTGATACCATACGCCATTTTCGGGATATAATTAAACTATAGTATACGTTTTTCCTATTTTATACAATTGTCTTGTCCTTGAATGGACGATGCAATCAATTTATCGAACCCATAATCCCATTAAATATAAGAGTATTAAAATAAAAGTTTGCATAGATTACATTACCTAAGGCTCTTTTCTAGATATACATAGATAAAAGGAAATGAAACCGGGCTCTTGACTCTGCTCTATTTCCTTTCGATATATCTAACTTCACCGCCACTTTGTTAAAAATGCAATAAACTCAGCGAATACAATAACTGAGAGGTGGTTAAGAGAGAAATGGAAGCCATAGTTTGACAACCAAGTTTGAACTCGCCCCTTTACCTTACCTAACATTCCATCGTAATATCTCCTCTAAAGTTCACTCTCATGGACGAAGATCCCCCAACCCTGGACACTTGGGTCGGGCCCATCTGTTTCGTATTCAGGCGGCGTCCACACAGTGCACCCCTTTCTTCTCCTCAGACACTTAACTCCTCCTTGCCCTCCCATTGCTTCACTTTCCCCTCATCACCCTTTCCGCCTCCATTCAGCCACGTCTCTTACTACAGCGCACCAAAGATCCTCGATATTCTTCCGGCCACTTTTAAAAACGCCCTCTTCTTCTGACTCAGGTTTCACACTGTGCCTCATACACGTGGGAATGCACCAATTTATGACCGGTTTGATTCCCATGCTGATGCTACCACTACTATACCAATGCCATGTACGAAACCTCTGAGGGTGGTGGGATGGCAGACGAGAAGAAAGGAAATCGGGAGGGGTTGAACCAGATATCAACAAACGTCATTTGGTTGGTTACTTAGTAGATGCGACCGACGAACTGTGGTAATTAGCGCCAGGTCATTAGAATCGGAGGGTAGGTTGGTAAAGAAAAGGTAACTTCGGGGAGTGAGGAAAGTTGGAGAGAAGCCAAGCGTCGGCATTAGTCCACTTTTAACGAAAAAATGTCTAAGGGTTCCCATTTTTACGTCCCATCCGACGGAAGGAGTATTACTCTTGAAGTACTCACCACATAGCATCCAAATAAGGAGCGAGATTACATTGAAATTATCAAAGGTGCTCCAAAGAATACGCGCGGGGAGAATTATCGCGTGAAGAAAATGGCACATGGCTGAGGATTTAGGATCAATAAAAAACTCTAATCCACCCTGCGTTCCGTGTATTAGTATTATTTGGTTTTGCATCTATTCACTCTTCCGACGCTTATGTGGTCCGAAATGGTCTTAAGATTTCATCACTCTATCTTTCCCATGAATGTCTTATATACTAGAACTTCTAGAGAACATTTATGTTACCTTTTCAAGAAAACATCTGATAGGAGGCGTAGTTGAACCTTTAACACCATTCAAATAAAAAACAAATATCTTCCTTACAAATTTTGCGTAAACTTATAAACTTCGATACAAAAATGAGTTATGAGTGTAAAATTCAGTTAAAATATTCTGTAATACACTATTAAAAAGCAATTAATTCTCTTTAAACACCCAAGTAAACGAAATACGCATCATGTTTAGAATTTTCACAACCATTTCTCTATCCTAATCAAGACAAAAGGTTAACCTGTTTAAATCTACGACGGATTAGAAAATCGAGGCCAATGGTAATATGGACAATCGATTTTGCGGTCTTTCACGATTTTCTGCAATCGTAAAAGCCGTTAATCGCCTAGACGTAGATACATGTATATTAGCTAAATATTTATTACTGTATTGGAAAATTGTGCCCTCAACCCAATTTTTACAAGTATTAACATTTCCTCGAAAATCTAATAATGCGCGCTCGCGAATGAAATTTTCAAAAATCATTTACATATTATATTGATTCAGTATAAACGTTCAGACATATCCACTTGCAAATACCAATCACATTTCATTTCGCATTGACTTGATCGATCAGAAGATATCATAATGTCAAATATGAAATCATATAATAATAAAATTAACTCGAAAATAATATTCCTTGTACAATCTAAATGAAGGTGAAAAATATTTAAAGACCTTGGCCCGTGAAAGTATCATCAAAACAACAGAAATCAGTCACACGTTTCGAATGGGTTCTACCATAGGGTTTTATCGTTATGGAAGAATTAAAAATAAAATTGGTGGACGCAGCGTGATAAATTTAACGTATAAGGTTTAGTTCCTAGCGGCTATAATGGTTCAAAACAAAGCAAAAACACAGGATACATGATAAAATGAGCTGATATCAACATTTAAATAAATCTACGCCAATTATTGTATTCGACTGTCTTAAATTTCTAATACTTATATTATGTCACTATAAAAGTAGTGATGAAACATAACATCTGAAAGTACAAACGCCATTAGGACTAATATTTCATTTGGTGACGGAAAATATGAAATCTTGGAGATGGAGTAGTTAGCCGAGGAACATTTATCCAGCGTAAATGCGTCCCTCGGCTTCGTACAGCGTAAACACGTTACATATATTTTTATATTATAAACCGCCAACTTGAAGATGATTTGAAATTCAACCATTCTGCAACGAGATTCGTAAAAATAGACAATTTTTGGACAGAGCTACTTAACCTCCTCGCCCTCATTAAACAGCATGAATGAAAATGGTTTCACGGACTCCACTCCACTGCGATAAGCTCCACAAGAGAATCAAAAATAAAACTGCATAATACTCGAAAGGATGTTTTAATATTTACGAAACCATAATCTCCGGAAATATCATTCAAATCGACAATCGAGCGCTTAAATGTGGTTGTTTGCACTACATCTTGTCCGCATGGAAAACAAATGATAGCTGATTAAACCCAAGGAAAATAGCTGATATGCGTGTTTACTCCCAGCACTGAGGGAATAGCCTGGAATCCTCACTTGACCGCATCGCCATAATACGAGAAATTCACGGGTAAAATCGATCCATACAGGGAGTACCTTCTGTCTCGCCAAAATTATCGACTATGGCAAGAACAGCCCACGATAATTCAGTACTACAGTAGAGTATGTATACCATCTAAACAGGGTAGTTACATTATTTAAAAACTCGATAAAAAATTTTAAAATCTTGTCCTAATCCCAAATTTTTCACTAAAATGTATTTTACCTGATTTGACATTTTATTAGGAAAGGAATTAAACTTATTGTTTGTAGTAATGACATAATTTCTGCTCTTAAATATAGGTACCACATAATTTTGATTGTAAATATAAAACTTGATGATACCTTCCCTCATTCACACTAACCTAACATTGACCACAGAAAGTAGTATTAACGAATACATTCCGTTTTCTTAAGACTGGAGAACTCCATTACTCCCGGCTTGGTGGTTTATTTCCTTTTCTCCGATGACTTGTCTACCATCGTTTGGTTTGCCTTATTCAATTGCTGCACTTCTCCAATATACATAAGCTCATACATCTATCTTCGGTAGCAATAAGGAGACTTTCTCTTACCTAAACCGTGCTTTCTTCAAGCGCTTTGCTGCAAGAAAAAATTATGACACCTTTGTTTTCACTAACCTATGATTGATGACCATCATGCATTAGATAAAAAACTCAATGGTAACAATGTAGAGGGATTAAACCCCTTATCGCGAAAGCAAATCATAGGTGATCTCGGATATGCTGTTTTTCGTTCTCTTGCCGTCAATTTTAAAATTTGAGGTTAAGGCTTCCTTTAGCTTTCTATTACCTATCCGAAGCTTAGCATGCTCATATTTTACTTCTTCACTGCCCCTTTGAACCACATACTGATGAGTACTCATGAGGAATGGAACGCTGGTTGGGTTTCGTTAATTTAATTTTTATTGTTCTACCGTATTGTTTTCAAGTCATAAATCGCATAATTACTACTAGCTTATCCTGGAGTAGAGAGTTTACTATATAATTGGATTTCACAAGAATATTATCAAGATAGTTTCCAATCTCGGAGTCAGACAAACTTTTATTGCTCAACCCATACGACAATTCCCTCACTTTTCTCGGCTGGAATCCTCACACCTCCTGACATACTCTCCTGCTGAAGCTTGGCGGGCAATAAATATAGTCTGCGCATATATACGAACGACCTCGTGATAGGTTCAAATTAAAGTTCGCGAGGACGTTCTTACGCGGAGAGGGGCGGGACCGCGAAAGAGAAATGAAGACGTCGACCAGTCGTCGTGGGACATGGGGATGACGAACGGGGTCTGTCACGTAATAAAGCACAACAGCGTCAATTCGGCGGTCACAAAAGTGACCCCGCCGAGTTCGACCTAGTTCTCGTCCCCCGGCTAGAGGCCACAGATGGTCATCGCGGGGACGGACGAGTGTATGTGTCCGTGGTACACCACGGCCCGACTCCCGCGATGAAACACCAAACCACCGTCAAAGCGTCATCATTGGGCCGCAATCTCGGACCGAGGATTCTAAAGTGATTTATTCGACCTCATTGCGATGCGCTGCCCTCCCATGACAGATCCGCGCCAACCAAAGACTGATCGGGGTGCGCGATGGACATGTGACAATAAGTGAGCCATCGAAAAGCAATACACAGCGGAAAGAATAAAGGATTTCGTGGGAATCGTCACTCATGACGGACAGAGGAAAATATATTCCCTCCCGCAACGGGAGTTCTAGTCTTAGTTCGGAATTGAGCTTCGAAGTGTGATCCAAGTTGAAAATCGCAAGTGTCGATGAGTTGACATCTTGGAACAATTGAATGTCCTCGGCGCCGCGTTCCGTATTCATCCTCGCATTCACCTTCCGGATGTAACAATTTTTAGCGGCATCTAGTGCTGCACCTTCTTCCACTTGTGTATATAACAACTCTTCTATATAATGTAACTTTTCAACAAGGACGAACAAAAAAAAATGGGACGTGTAATGGCCAAAATTAAAAACATAAGAGATACACATCCTCAGCGCAGTTCCCTATCGGGTCACGCAACTCCCTATATTTCTTACCTGGAGTCTCTTCAACGACACTCAATCATGAGTTTATTCCTTCTTGTTTCAAAAGTTACTCAACTATCCTTTATATATTTGACTATTAGACAGTTTAGTCCATTCTCCTGACGCGATAATTGAAAATTAATGTCACCTAACTGCATTTACATTACACATCGCAGTAGATAAACCGAAATATTTGCAAATACCCTCACACCCTATCTATCCCACTGTTCATCCAAACCGCTAGACGCTGGACTTGTCCGTTTCTGTTACAGATAATGAACGAACGTGCTGGCGAATTGCCTATTTTATGTGGTGGCGCGGAAGGTTATCGTTTGCGCCAGCCGCGGCGGATCCCGGTAGTCGTTTTGGTTGTTCTAGCCATGACGAAGTTTTTTTATATTTTTTTAACTTTCTGGGTCATCCCACGTCCGATCAGGCAGAATGGAAGCTAGTGTCCGTTATCTAGGACTGCGCGATATTAAGAGGTGTCGACTGCTTTGTGCGAAAGCCATGCTATATTATGCATACATTTTGAATCGATAAGGAATGATATGACTGCATAGATGAGGAAAATTTGGGACAGTCGCAGAAGGAAACAAAAACTCCTCTATAAATACCTCTACATCTATTACCGTCTTTTGATATCGTCAATATTTCTTGCTGATATCGATAGCTATTACATGGTTGAGAACGAAGATTGCATGCCACTCCTATTTCTTTGGAAATTCTTGAATTCTCCCCCGATATGCCATCATTACCTCTTAAAAACAAGCAATCCACATTAAATACTGAGTGCTGGATTGAGCAATTTTCAGTTTTTATATTTCTCGTTACTTCGACCAGCTTTACAAGAATTAGACGATTCATGATACTGAAAATAAAAGGAATTCTCAGATTGGGGTGACGAATAACTGGGAACTCATTTCTTCAATTCGGTTAACTTGCGAATTTTTAAAAATCTGTTTTAAGGATGACGTCACATTTTTCCATCAAGGAACAACATTGAGTCATCATTCACTGCCTAAAAACGTTATCTTACGTCCAATTGCACTCATAAAGAGCACCGGAAATCAATTTTCGCCGTTTGCTAGCGATACTTAAGGGGGAAAACGCAATGGCGTTGTTCAATGGGAGGAAAGCTATCAGTTTCATCAGCGAATACAGCCGGTGGAACGATACAGAGATAATATTTGGCAAAGATATTTCTCTACCACAACCAGGAGTTCTCTCAGAAAGCAAAGATGAAAATACCGAATAGTTAAGTCCACTCGGCACACCTCTGATGTCATCAGGGAGGCTCGACGTTCCGCATCGATGAGCTGTCAGTGTGAAATAGGTATGCAGCGCAGTAGATGATTCGAGTCTTCAGTCGGCAAAACGATGCCGATCAATGGTCACGCGAAAGATCTACACAGGTTGCTCCAACTTAAAATTGAAAACTAAGCGGTAGCTCGATGAAATAAAAAATACGACACGTCTTATAATTTCTATATCCTCTAAGAAGCTGCAATGAATACATTTGCTATTTTAAAGTTTTCTAAGGAAACGGAGGCCTTGAAATAATAATCATTAAATTGCATGGACCCAAAAAAAATTAAATTGTCTACATCCCTGACTACAGAAAACAAATCTACTTGCACAATTCTTTGACGGTTCGAAAACGAGTTTTAAGACACCGAAAGGCTTGAATGTCTTGGTCAACTTTCAATAAGTTACAAAAAAGTCTCGTTGACTCGTGTTTTTAAGTGCAAAACGAGTCAATTGGGAAGTTTTTGGCCCGTATAATCCGAAGAGAAAACAATGCTCATTTAAAAAAACGCAAAACAAAGGAAAACGCTCCATGCTAACCCGTAAAATTAGGAAAACTTGTAGTGACACGACTGTTAAGAAATCCTTTAGCAACTCCGATCTTGATGATACCAGAAAATATTCGAAAAAAAGAGAATGGTCTGGTCTCGAAATACAATCTAAATATTGAAGCAATTTGAGTTACCAAAGCAATTACCACTTCATACTCAGGCGAAAGATAGGAAGTACCAATACATGATATCAGTCGCTCAACCCAATTTCAAGCACCCAATCAAAGATAGAGTCCTTGCGAAATATTCCCATTTTAGTATCTCCATCTGCAATTATTTCTTTATTGAAACGCGACATTGAAAATTCAAGTCTCAAATCAAAGGCTGAGTCGAGGGTTGAGCCTCCAACGGAGATTTCATGAAGATCTAGTTGAACGAGGAGCATAAAGAAATTTAAATTTTAAACTTTTAAATCTTTAATCTAGTAGCCAAAGAGCTTGCAGTTAAAGGATCACTTAAGCTCCATGCCGGCTTCCATCAGAGATGCAGCAGATTTTCAATAATCATTTAAATATGTCATAAGTTCCTGTTTGCTTTTTCCCTCTCTGGTCAGCACTGTTCTAGCCTCCAAGCGGAAGTTGGAGATTCCGTGGCATCACATAGGAACATGTTTGTGCTTCCGAAGTCAACGACGGAAACAAAAACACCCAAGGCTCATCGCAAAGCAGAGATGATGTGATACAACCAGTCGGGACAATGAAATTCCATCCGGTAAAGCACGCCGGAGCGATTCTTGTACATATCTGAATATAATGGACCTTGTCGCTCAAGGCATGGTTCCATTATTTCGTAATATCCTTGTCACTATGCATAGAACTACGTTAACGGCATAGTCTCATATGTAGTAGAGTAACGAGCGCCGAGTTTATACCCTCTCTTTCGATCACTTGCCCTGATAACTACTCTTCCACAATGGGTCAACCCTCCTTAATAGCTCAAGTGGCAGTCTCTCCTCTTCCATAGTTAATACCAACTACCGCCCCAAAAAACAGCAAAACACTATAGCAAACGCTGATCAGCAGTCAACTGCTAAGAGAGATTGATTGATAAAGATTGGCCTTTATGGCGTAGCTTGGGCCTAGGTTGTCACACCTCGACTGGAGACACAAGGACACAACGCAATGGGCGGTTACGTGGTCTCGCCCATCAAATTCAACCTCATCACTGCACTGTCATCCCAGCCGCATTGCCCCCGCGGAAATTGTATCCACGTGATTCACAGGATGAAGTTTACTTTAAAGAGAGGTTTCTCTTTGTAGCAAATCCGGCGGGGCAAAGATCCGGTCGCGTAGCGACGTTGTTTTGAAAATCGTAGCCGCCTTTATTTAGTCGGCACAGTTTTTTTTATTCCTTTGCAACTGAATGCCATGAACTGGCGAAGATACGATAAAAAATGGCAAATCAGCGCGATGATGTCAACTCTTGAGTTTTCGGTCTGCCCTCCCGAAACTCTTTTCATCACACAAGAGAGCGCGGAGTGGCGAGATGGAGGCGAAGAAATGAGTGAGGAAGTGAGACAAACGAGTCGAAAAATACGAGTTCAAGTCTGCTCAACCAGATTAGGACTCCAGTTTCTAGACCCAAAAGGACGAAGGAAAAACTTTCCAGAGCCCATAAAGTTTGCGGTTAAAGACGCGAATGACATGGTAAGCAGTCACGCACACGGGTGCGAAATATAACACCGAAGTGACGAAATTTACTACGAAAAATCATTTTGACTTGACAGAAATTCGAACTTGGATTTTAAAAATGCTAACTTTAAACGGGGACATACAAGTATAGGGAAAAAGACTAGGATAATCCCGGGGAGGTGCCCTAGATCAAGTTAGTCTCATTATCGAGTTAGTATCTCACTCAGTAGTTGCTCAAGTTAGCATCAGCACTCGCTCTTTCTTTCTTAGCTACCGATTACTACTAACTTTCTTTTAAAAATTTTATAACATCACTTCATCAGCATTTGAAATAGTATACAATCCTAGTATTCATAGTTGCACCAACAATTAAAGTTTATTGTACCATGGAACACAAATATTAAATTAGATGTTTTCGAATATCATTTTCCTGCATTAAAAAAGAATATTTCTGAACTCTCATGAAATCCCACCACGTAGCGATGGGCGTAATAGCGAAAAAAAAACAATATGCAAAAATTTCACCCTATATTTGGAAATTATTGGTCATGGTTTTGAAAACTTAGATTCCCAAGTATAGTGTGATAGTACTACATACCGAATTTTAATTCGTCATTATGCTGATTTAAAAAAACTTTCACTAAGTTATCCAGAGGTCGATTAAATAGTCTTTTAAATAGTGCTTGTGCATAACAATGAAAATTACAATGAGAATCGGATTCCATTCACACACTGCAATCACAACATGCATCGAAATTTGAAACCAAGGGCATTTTTATAGTCCAATGTATCCTAATCCTAATTTTATGTGTCCTGTCGACGTTGAAAGGCTGTTCGTGTACCTCATAAAAACCAAAGTAATTTGATCGGTCACATGAGCACTGATCGCCCGAGGCGCGTTGAGGGCACCAAGCGAAGAAGCTGGGTGACCGCTACTGGGAGGAGGGGCAGTGTGTCCAGACCAGCTTCCTCCCAATATTCAATAAAACACCCGATGGTGTCATCCTCCCTCGCACGAAAGATTCGAACTTTTTTTGCGCCTTATCTCCTTCAGGAGGACCGCCTTTATCGTGTCAACTGCCGGCCATCCCAATGACAGGCATCTGTATTTCACGGAGGGCTCGTATCGCAGGCCGGCCCCGCAAAGCCCTCAGCCGAAAAGGGCGGTGAAACCGATGAGGTAAGTAACGCCGAGCGGAGAGAGATGAGGACGCAATACCCTTAAGAGATGATGACCGCATCACATCCCTGATCGTACAAGCGCGGGACTACGATTCGATCAGTAGAGATATAATGGTGAGCTGAGTTCGGGCCGATGTGCAGATCAATACGCCACGCAGAACTACTTCGACAGCGAGGTAGCCTACGCATTGTCCCGAAAATTCGAAGGTCCATGGTTCCATTCCCAGTATAGGTCGTCAATTATGGTTCTCCGTTGATAGGAGATAGCGTACGATATCAGTAGAGCTATTACGTTTCTATCAACTAAGCGTACGATATCAGTAGTCATAAATAGATATAGTCACAACAGGGTAAGCATGCATCTCGGTATAAAAAGGCTACCGATTTAATCAAATAAAAAAGGCACCGAATTATTACTATCATCGATTGGCCAGGAATAATGCTTAACGTCCTAGTCTAGCGGTTTCCAACCTGTGGTAGGCGTACCCTGAAAGGTGCGTGAATGGCGGTTTGGCGGTACGCGAAAATAGTTGAATACTTTAGAAGCAGTAAAAGCTTGGGAACACGATATGTGACCCTCGCGGAATGGGTGAATGACCGGAATTAGAACAGGGGATATTCCCTGGAAACGCTTTCACTCAAGTTCCTGTGGTAACTCGACGAATTTTTTTATGGGACATGCATTCATGCATGAATTCGTACGGGGTCGTGTAACGCGTACATTTAGGCTATGGATAATATTTTTTAGAATTAGGGGTACAATATTTGGAAGTGGGTGCCTGAGGGGCAAGGGAGCTAAATGTAGTTGGGCATCGCTGATATAGAGTAATATCCAGCAAAGCATTATAATACTGGAGATTCATTATTGATGGATTTTTCAGCCCTAACGTAAACCTATCAACTAAGCGTACGATATCAAATACCACGATAGTGCGCAGGGCACCGTAAGCTACCATAGGATTTAGCTATAGCAATTTCGGTCCATCGTATCAGACGATATCTACGGAGCCTAAGTCCGTTGTCCTACCGACGTCTTCAGTTTCGCTGCATCGCCGTATCGCGGGTATTAAAATATGGTATAGTTCTCCGTTTTCGTATCATTCCTACCGGATAATTGAAGATATGTATGTTAATGATTTGATTCAATTAAAACTGTAAAATCTTTTATTATACCTATAAGCTGTTGTTTTGAATAAAAAGGTAAACCTTTGTTATTTCCACATAAATTTAATACAGTACAACCATGGTTTCGACTTCACGTCATCTTCAGGTACTGTATTAAATTTATGTGGAAATAACAAAGTTTTACCTTTTTATTCCGAATGTATAGCAAATTCCACAAACTTTATAAGCTGTTGTTCATTTTTTTGTACCAGTCAAACTTTTAGTGTGAAGTAACACGTTGAAGCTCTTGGTTTATATGGGTTCGAGAAGCTTTTCCCGCGTTCGGGAATATACATATATATTGAGCTTTTCAGGGGAAATATCATGCCTGTATATGTTTCAAAAATTAATTGGAACCATTCTGATCATTGCTCTCGCTTATTGTATGCAGTTATTCCCAACGTGAAAAAAGTTTTAGACGACGTGTAATGTCAATATACGATCGACGGTCGGCAAGAGTTTTTTTTTGTTTTAGAAGCCTGTTATTGTGAATTAATAAAGGAGACCCTTTTAGCAAAGGCAAATTTCAACGCCTGCTTTGCCACTCATCGCGGCAGTTGAGAAAATCTTGAATTGATTCCTATAAGATCCGATATCGCAACACCGCTTTGATTTATACAACTACCAATTACCCCGGAGCAGTCCTAAGAATGAGAGAAGCAACGTTCAACTGAAAAAATTACTACCATAAAAGCGTAAAACTAGTTTACTCACTAATCCGATGATATACTCACGGTTTTAATTCGCTAAGTCACGCGCAATTGGCCGTTTCATCTTCGCATAGGTGAAAATCAACCGCAAATCAAAAACAAAGCAAAGTAGTCCGCTTCATTTCATTGTCATTCATGATTGTACGTAATTAAATGGAAGGAAAATTAATTCCATCGGGCCAAACTCTTCAAGTCAATACAAATGCCTATAATTGAGCACTACCTCCTTTTTGTTACTCCTCAAGTTACTCCCTTCGAACAATTATCAAATTCTTGTCCCTTCAGCCTTCACATAATATTCTGACGTCATCACATGGTACAACTGCTCAAAGTCATTCTGCCCTCCTCAGTCCAACTCTGAAATACTCAATACAGTCAACTCACTTTCTCTGAAACAAGCCCAATGTATTTCTTCTGTTACAACGCCACCTACTGTCGTATTTCAAGAGTTTTCCATTATGTCTTCCGTTAAATAGTCAATAGAATGGACTGGAAAATTAAATCCAACACATATCCGCAAATTTCGATAGCTGAGCCGCCATTAAAACTGTGTACAATCACGCACTCACGCAAAATATTAATAATAGAGCAATTTACTATAACAAATACACTCATCTTACACAATAAAAAACGTAGAAAAATATCAATTGCTCAACAAAAAACACCCACTACGTAATGAAAACTAGGCAATGGTGGATTAATCTTCTTAAGCGCTAATATATTTTAATGCTCAAACAAAGTGCTACGTCGCTTACCTGACAAAAAATTGGTTGCCGTTGAAGTGATAGTAATTGAATTTATGAATACAGTGAGTAGTAAGTATTTTGAAAGGGATAATTGGGTCAACAAGAAAATTTTATCGAGAGGAAAACATCTCAAAGGTACTCCTGTAATAACCTAATTAGCTGATAAAAAAGCGGCAATATTTACTCTCCGTGGCTGTTGGCTCTGTAACGGCGCGCCGCAGCGGTACGATCGCATTCACTTCAATTGCAGCAATCGCCTTCCAGTTATTTCTCAGTGCAGTGTAAACAAAAATAAAAGCTGCGCATTGTTTACAAATTTATGCTCACATATTTCAAATCCTCCAGATAATTATCCTGCTCTTTAGCGCGCGTTGCTTCCCAAGGGTATCTTTTCTTCTGCTTTCGGTAAATAAATAGTATATGTATGAACACTAGCCCATTACGTAAAAAGCACGGATAACATGCTTCTGCATTAAACCCTAAGAGTTGTGACCTATCAAGAGATAGAAAAGGGCAATTAAAATTCCCGAAAGTTCCACTCTCATTAGTCTCCCTTCCAAACTCAGAAATACATCTCAGAATTTTTCTGGTCTAACGAACTGTTAAATCTCAAAAGAAAAAAGAACCGATAAGTTCTCCGTGCCTCAAAATGCATATTAAAATTTTCTAAATCCTTTTATATGCGTCACTTACAGAGCAGAACTCACGACAAATTGAAGACCAACAAAGAAATTGAAGGATAGTATGGAAACCAAAGGGCATGGAACATTTTTTTAACTTAGTGAATACCTGTGCAGCTTATTCTGATGAGTCTTGAGAAATAATTGACAAAAATTACTTCAACCAGCTGATGCACCGTTCCTGCGTTCATACTGCAACTGAGAAAGCTCTGTACGTATCGTTTACTTAAAGGTATCCCTCGTAAGACACAATCATCACCATCCATCATCGATTTCTCAATCTTATATACGTGGGCGTGCTAAAAATCAGTAGGTAGGTACATTTTGTTAATCATGCATATCTTCTACTCTCTACTAAATACATTTTGTAAAAAATACGTGAATGCTACATGTATAATTCATGTCCATGTAGTATTCATTTTCTTTCTCTCTTACTCTCTTTCTCATACTAATGTACTGTATAAACATGTACTATTCATGTACTTTTAACAAAATGTATTTAGTAGAGAGAAGATATGCCAATGAAGCTGTAGTAAAAAAAAATTCCAAGCCCTGAAGATGAAATTTATTAAATTCGGAAACGTCGGCAAGGAATATCCATTTTTATTTCTTTACCTACCCTCAATAATTTATCATCATAAAATTAAAACCACAGAATTTTAGATCCCTAAGCGCGTCCCTCTTCGCAGAGTAGCCTATCTAGAATCCGAGTTCCACTTCACTGTTTCTCTACTCTTAATTCGACCTAATTAAAGTTGCCATCGATTATTAACTTGGGAAAAAACTTCAGAGGAAGGCCTAATCGCATAATAAAACTATTCTAGTAATATGCATCCCAGAGTCTGAAAGTAGGAAGAGAATAAGTACTTGATGCGAAGAAGTGAAGTGATGTAATTACCCGATTTGAGGACTGAAAAACACTGCATTAATACCTTAAATTACTCTTTCTGGTGAAACTCTTCTCGAATATTGTGCGGTATGCCAACCATGATGAACAACAAACGAATTGGAACCTTAAAGGAATACTTAATAATATTAAGATTGATACATAAAAATCGCTGTGTAACCTTTTTACCAATGGGCGAAGAAAAAGCAGAAACGAAAATACCAGGCACCTCCTTCTGAGCAGTCAAAATCGACAACAATCCACCTGGATGAATCTCGCCATATGATTATTTTCCTTAGTGCTACGCGTGAAGAGACAGCTCAGCGGGGCCCAAGGATTTCATCAAACCCTCCGCGCTGAACTCCAAGGTGGCTGGGGGATTACATTGAAAAGCTGACCACGTTGCACGCAAGAATGCAGCCAACCCCATCTGTTGTGAATAATGCCGTGATGGCATTTATTATTTCTAAGTAAGAGACCCCAGATGAGCAAGTGGAGTCCAGAGTTATAAGCTGATTTTCTAATCCAACGACACAACTAATTAAATAAAACTCCATATTTTATTAGTGTTATATTATATTATACATAGGATGATCGTTCCAAAGTTCGTATAAAAACAGGAAATCGCAACCGAAATCATAAGTTGCCGATATTTATTCATATTGATAAAGGTGAGTACACTAATACCGTGAATCTCGTTACAGGCTACATTCCATCCACCCAAAATTAATACAGTTTCAATCACACTTTAGACGAATCTGAATGACAGCAAGTCATGTTTTTTCCCCCAGTTTTCAAAAAATAAGAGTCTCCTACCAAATCCTAAGAAGAAACTTCGGAGCTCTTTCCTCACAACAGCCATCGTCCAGCGAGATAGGTTACGCGCGCGAAAAGCGAATATCATATCCCAACTTAACCGGAAAATTTACCACCTTTTCCTTAACCACCGTCATTACTATTGGAACAAATGTTATACATCATGCAGTCGGATTTCATATCTCGTATATTCTCCTCCTCTGAGGCCACTTCTTCAGCATTGTCTTCGTCTCTAGATATTTTGGTTCCATATCCGAAACTGCTTTAATTCCCATTATTCTCATCATCACTTTCTCCCAGTGCATCTGTATGTCCTCAATGAATAAACATTATTTTGACATTTTTGACATTCCAAGAGGTAACCGAAGATTTCATGAACTGCTGGCACAGTAAAATTATTAAATCCGCGTCAATGAGTAGTATACTAAACAGTAACCTTTTGTTGCATTAGTTACCGAAGTAGAGAAATTTATGCCCATTAGTTTTTTTCGCGATAAAGCTAAGGTGACCGTACGTGCCAGTAGGGCCGGGACAGTACCAGTTTTGAGGTGCTTGTCCGAGTGTCCCGAAAGACTCAACAAAAATGCCATTTCGTACTGTGCTTTAGAGTTCTGTGTCCGAAGTGTCGATAACACGATCCGTAGACACCAGTTAACAAAGGGACTTTATCAAAGCGCGGAAAGACGGAAGAAAATAAAGGAAAACAAGAAAAATACGATGTAGTGGGTAAAAAAGTAAAAAGTGTTGTGGAGAAGAGAAAATCCGGCGCATCGGGTTACAGTACATATTACTTCCAATATTTAGAATAGCTCTTACGGAAGTTGCGCCAACTTAGGTAAAGGAAATGTAAGCCGTGCAGGACTCAAGATTGACAAGCTTTACCACGCTTCACTTAATCAGTAAAACATGTATGCCTATCTTCAGGAGGACAATTTGTACCAGTTTAGCGAATTAGAAATCTAGTCACCTTAGATTAAGGTGACAAGAATTCGGATCCGTAAGAGAGATCTTAAGTTTCCATCGGACAATTTTAAAGATAAATTCAACCAGCGCAAAGAAGAAAGAGGCATCAGTCAATTCAGGAGCTCAGGATACTGCAAAGAGCATAATGCAACAATGAAAAAAGGATGAATATATGGTTTCACCCATGTAACTTCTGAAATTCTCACCGTCACGCTTTGATAATTGACAAATGGCGAAGATTCATTTTATACATAATCTCAATGACTGCCTCCAAAGTCAGGCATTTCATGACTTTAAAGATCGAAGATAAGTAAGGGTCAGGAGGTTTTTATTAAAAAGTTAAAGGTAGTCTTTGAAGTAGACAACATCAAGCAATAGAGAAACTGCATGAATAAATCCGTAATCACAACTAGGTCGGTAGTTTTCGACGGAATTTTAAATTTTTGTGGTACGTACAGATATAACAGAAAGTAAAAAACATTATGAACATCTATGCACAGCAAGAAATCGGAGAATACTTAAAATTTCATACATAAAAATTAGGGTTTGAGGTCAATCATTTCACACTATTTCAAAATAGACACCCAAAAATAACCGGTTGAGAGCATATTTTTAAATAGTGGTGAGCAAAGTAAGACTGCAATAGAAATGAAATATGAGTCAATGTGTAAATATTTAGAACCATCAGGTATTCAAATTCCATTCCAGAATTGGTACGATAATGGGACGCTTCTTAAAGTTAACCACTCGAATTTCAATTCACAGATTTATTTGCATGCCTACATCATTCCATGGTCAACGGAAATAGTATAACCTGCTTCAGGTTTCCGCAGAAACCTCAAAAACTACGAAATAGGTCAATAACAACGCCAAGGGTTTCGTGGTTTAACGGAGGATTTCCTTCCTGACGTCAATGGGGAAGGGTGAGGAAATGTAGGTATTCAAACCGATGCTAACTTGAGACTAAACAATATACTAAACATGAGACTACATTTTATTCATTAAAATTACAAGGTGATGATAAACTTTTAGAAACAGCAGTCCGAAAACACGAAGTTAACATTTCCAACGACCATTACGAACAGTGAGATTACTTATTTCCTCATGTCAATTCGACGTTTCAAAACAATCTGCCAAATTCAGGGATCTCATTTATATGCACCTGCTGGGGAAGGTATGACCTCGATAAAACACGGCCAAAATGAATGGATGATAAATGGGAAAAAAAAGAATTTATTATATACATTTCCATTACCCTCGAATTACTCAATAAGTAAAGCGGTAAACACATAAGAGTTTCCTTCATTACAACACTAAAACATGATTTTTTGTTCCAATTCGACAATGACTGTATTTTTTTCGGGAAATTTTCGTAAAAATTATACCGTTACACAAATTTGGGAATGCGACCTTAGCAAAATAGGGAAATATATAGGAGTATTTACCAAAAAAATCAAGTATAAGAGCATTAACTGAGCTAACTCTCCAGAAAATGGACTCAACATCAAATTAAAAAAGTTGTAATCCTCACATTAAAATACATTTCAAAGTGTGATATCCATATAAATGTGTTTTATGGCAAAGCGATTAGCAACTCCGACGTAATCAACACATAAACACGGATACATCCTTCTCTAAACATGATAAAACAGTACATTCCACCGTTGCAAGAAAATGTATTATCGAAAAAAAACAAATAATCATAGGTACTACCATACACCAAGCATATAGGTAGTACGTGCTCACTTAATGATTCTACCCACTTCCATGACAAACAATCCCCCGTCTAATATCTTTCTATAACAGCAAGCTCCGAACATCTGTCATTTGGACAAAATAACACAAAGTTGCCGGGATGCACCATTTAGAAGAAAACCTATCCCCCGATGTCTTCCCGCCTTCCTGCTAGGATAGTGTTTGGGTACAGAGGCAAACGGCGCTTTCGCGAACAGCTGACCGGAGAGGCGAAGCTCTTAGTTTGTCTCTCGTCTGGGCGCCAAGGGAAGCCGCCGACGGAGAAAAAAGGCACCCGGGCATGAAGGCCGGAGCTCCTCCGGGATGGTGTCGGGAGCCGCTGGGTCCGACACGAGACACTCATGCGCTCACGATTAGAGGGAAGACAGCCCGAAGGTCTCAGGGAATATTCCGAAAACACTAACGTTTAAGCACTATCCTCCGCAATGGAGTGTGGCAGGTGGTACCGGGGCACCAGCAATGAAGAAAAGATGGAAAAAAATGGAAAGATCGAAAGTGAAATACTTGATAACTCAAAGCTTCGCTCTGTTTTTGTTATAGCCATTAATGTTGCGTGGGAAGAGGGAATTGTACCGACCAGTTCAAATGTCTATCTTTCTTATTTTGCCAGTTTTATAAGTTCTAGAGATTTAGTGCCGGGTTAAAATAATATCCTCCGTGTCATCCAGAAACTCGCGCGATATTATTCAAGCTAAATAGTAGCCTCGCTTGTAACCCCCAAGTTTCTCATGGCGCCAAATTTGGTAGATTAGTGTCTTACTCTATTGTTGTCGCCGTTGTAATTAAACGCCCTGAGTTTTCACTGTGGATGTTGCATGAGAAGAGGCAATTCCTATGCCTATCTGTTAAACATCATATCCATTATTGTGTCCTCTTTGTCTACCTTAGGTACATACGCAATGTAGGGGATAAAATGTCAACCTGAAACTAATGCGATCCGAATTTGCGTGTTATCTCTGAGACTTCCGAAGGCATACAACCTAGTCCCAACCAAAAGCTGTGTCACACTTTCTGTTCCCTCGTAGCCGTGTTTAACAAAACGCGCTGTTTTCTTGCGTATCTGGTTCTGGGAAATGAGCGAGGTGATTAAGACGGCAATCCCACCTGTGAACAATCTTGGACACTCCCGTAACACGACATCAAAACAAAAAACTCCTCCCACACCACGAGGGGCGATAACGAACTCGCCGGAATCTTAGCGCAGATCAACACGTTGGATGGAGACTCGGGCCGCCGGCACAGAAGACGCCGGTGTCCGACGGCCTCGTCACGGCGAGAGAAGATGGGACTGTTTCGGCGTGGGTCACATCACGCAGGCACTGAGGAGGTCGATGGAGAAGGACCGCACGGTCTACTCACCGACGGCGATGGTGGCCACTTCCACCGCGACGCGGCGCCGGGATCGCATCCTCACCGCGGGAGAAGAACGGGACGACTGCCCGGCACAAGGCACGCCGCCGTCGCGCACGCCACGGAGGCCGGTGCTCCTCCCCTCCCTCTCTCTCCGTTCCCCCTCTACCCAATCCCCCCAACATCACCACCGCCTTCCCACTCCACTCACGTAATGTCTCCTCACACAAACTGCCTCCTCCGACTCCCATAACTCCATCCTCCCCTCCACGCGAGAAGACTAATCTGCCGCCCCTACGTCCACGGGACAGGCCTGCATGGCCGGAGGAAACGGCAGCGAGCGGCACTTACATGCACTACACACTAGCGGGGTCCTTCCGAAAAAAAATCTCCAAGTTGGAGGAGGAGAATAAGGATAGGGAGTGGGAGGGAGGCATGGAGGAATGCCTTTTCGGTCGACAACAAAAGAGATAGAGGGTGAATAGGCTGGATGGTGTGGGAGAGCGGGAGGTGGTAAGGGTACTCCCCTCCAGCCCCTAGGGTTCGGGCTCCCAAGGCCCAAGGAGGACACAGGAGCGATAGGGGTCCTGTGGTGACAACCAAAACCAACTTTTTATGGCTAAAGAATAGCTCACCAGGAGATACCGCTCAAGGAAGCATTCTCACGGGTCCTTAGGGAAGAGAGAAGGCGGTTGGGAAGAGGAAACGCCTTCTAGGAGGTGACTCCTGGTTTGGAGACATCGAACCCATAGCTCCTGGGAAAGCTGTTGAAGATGCACCAGTCTGCTGACTAAAGCTGAATGGTAATTTCCACGGACTGCACCGCCACTTCAGTCCTGAAAATCACAACAGGGTAAGCGTGCACCTCGGTATAAAAAGGCTACCGATTTAATCAAATAAAAAAGGCACCGAATTATTACTATCATCGATTGGCCAGGAATAATGCTTAACGTCGTAGTCTAGCGGTTTCCAACCTGTGGTAGGTGTACCCTGAAAGGTGCGTGAATGGCGGTTTGGTGGTACGCGAAAATAGTTGAATACTTTAGAAGCAGTAAAAGCTTGGTTACACCATATGTGACCCTCGCGGAATGGGTGAATGACCGGAATTAGAACAGGGGATATTTCCTGGAAACGCATTCGCTCAAGTTCCTGTGGTAACACTACGAATTTTTTTATGGGACATGCATTCATGCATGAATTCGTACGGGGTCGTGTAACGTGTAGATTTAGGCTATGGATAATATTTTTTAGTATTAGGGGTACAATATTTGGAAGTGGGTGCCTGAGGGGCAAGGGAGCTAAATATGGTTGGGCATCGCTGATCTAGAGTAATATCCAGCAAAGCATTATAATACTGGAGATTCATTATTGATGGATTTTTCAGCTCTAACGTAAACCTAAATGCAAAATTATATACAATTATTATTGAAACTGTGTCTTCAAAGTAATATTTAAAAGTTTTTCATAACAAATACTCATAAAGGCATTTAATACTCATGTCAGTGTAACAAATATCGAATTCCATTGTAAGAAGCGAATCGGTTTTAATTTAAAAAATCCACATTTTGACCAGATTATTAACCGAATACGTGCTCCAAAAAGGCTAGAGGAAAGACAGCTTTATGAACCTCAAAATCTTTGTTATTGATTTTACATTCGAAGTCGATTAATTGAAACGAAGACACCTTTACATTTCAGGGAAACATCGTGATGGTAATATCTTAATAGCTTGTACGTCCCTATTTCAAACATCAGACCATGATCTGGAAATATGCTATAACTAACCAAAAGAAAATTACAAACGAGCCTCAGAAAGTGACCCGTCAAACTTATTCATTAATTTTGTCACTGGATAGGAAGACTCCGCAATCATTATATAATCTAAGCTTACAAAGAAGCCGGGATGGTCGTATATCGGAAAGGGAATGAACATTCATCAAAAGGGAAGAAAAGAGAAGAAATTAATAATAAGAGAGGTAATTAAAATGAAGGTAAATACACCCACGAAAGCCTTTTTTTAAGTGGAAATTGTATGATTTCTTCCACTACTTCCATCACCGTGTGAAGTTTTAACGCAAACATTTGCAATATGACCATTGCTCTTCTGTATAAGCTTTATTTTGAAGGCCAAACCGCTAAGTCCATGATTTCCACCGCCAATGCCCTCAATAGCCGATTACTATGGACAACGTTTCTATTTATGTATATGCAACTTCTCTAAACTAAACTAAGGGCAGCCTGCCGTGACGCTGAACACAGTTGGCTCAGAGACGAGAGAGACTAATGATTCTAACTAAGAAAGGACAAACGAAACCAACTCAGGTAACGACTTATTACCATCTTTTCTTTGCTTTCATCTGTTCTTGTAGTGGGAGAAACAATGTACTTTGTAATATTCCACTTAGATTTATTTACCCGACCGGTTTCAACGCTTGTGCGTCATTATCAAGGGTACAGTCTCCAAATTTGATATCCTTGATACCAAATTTGAAGCATTTTAAATCCTTTATAATGACGCACAAGCGTTGAAACCGGTCGGGTAAATAAATCTAAGTGGAATATTACAAAGTACGTTATTTCTCCCATTATGTCGTTCTTCCACAAAGTAGAGCCTTCAACAGTTGAAGTAATTCATCTTTTCTTGTCTCCATCACTTGAATCATCAATTTCACCCCTGCGTAATATGGTATATATTGCCATGTAAGATTTTTCAACGGTAGCCAACAGCTCATGCAGGGAGAGAAAATTTTTGTCTCTAACGACGCATTGGACAGGAAGGTAGGGGGCCTGCAGGGAACCAATCTTTGGGTTTGACAACTAATAGAACGAGAATTAGGAAGACCGAAATATTTCTACGCATTCGTGATTACCTATAACAAACATTTTTAAGCAATACATTTATTTCGAGTTCACTGTTGAAGTGGTAACACGAAGGGGTGGGAGTCGAGAAGCACATCATTATTCAAATATGTGCCCTATGAAAAAATCATGAATCCGTAGAAGATCAACCCATCCCGTATCTTTTAAGTCTATTAAATTGCTTAAGGCTACTGATTAAGAATGAGGTTTGTCGCTATCGTTTCACATGTAAGATTGCCTTCTTCCGACAGAGTATTGCTTCTGTGTGTGATCGGATGATTTCTCGTCTCCTCGCATTTCTTTGCTAGAGGCATCTACACATATATTTAATCGGTAGGCAGTTAGGGAAGGTGACCGAAAAAGTAGGTCATTAGCGCCAGTAGGAATAGAAGGCATGTACCTAAGTTCGAACAGGAAGAAACACATTGGCATGGAAGTTGGAGAGAAACTCGGCGACGATATCAGTTCACTCTTCACGTAGGGTGCCAATCGTGCCAATGGATGCGCAGTCCCTTCAACGACTGACACCACACCGCATATGAAGTGCTCTCCATTTTGTACCCAATGAGGGAGCGGGGTTCCACTGAAAAATATCTGCGTGCATGAACCATCGAGATGGGAAGCCCAGTACTTAAGGTGGTTGGAACGATTTTTGTTTATGCACATATATGCGTGAAACTTTGCGTATGTGTTCTCATTAGTGATATCATAGTTAAAGTGAAAAAAATACATTTTACCGTTTGATTGTTTTTATTATAGCACGTGGTCTTATGAGACGTGAGATATATTCCGTAATAGTTCGATTACATGCGTACAGATTTTCAACTGGACGCAAAGCATTTCATATTATTATAATGGTTGCTTACAAATATTAAGGTGCCACGCCGAGTCAAATATTCGAAAAAACTTACATTAACATAATTTTCGTCTATATTTTTAATACCGTGCCGAAAACCCAAGCCATAACATGCTTTGATTGCGGCAAAAAATGTAATAATAATTCTTGAATCATTTCCATCACTGTCTGGACGGTGAGTTCCAACGCATAAACAGATTGTCTTACATGAAATGTGGTCCTAGAATTTGTTTTTTTTTTACTTGAAAATTTATTAAAATGGGCACTCAATGACCTACGATTACCACTCCAGCTACGTAAGCCACCACATCAACTTAGACAACGATTCATATATATATATTTTTTTACCAAGGAGTCTATTTAGTATTCATAATTCGGGAAGATAGGGGCCTGCACCTGTAAGAATCCACTGTCTGTACTAAAGTCTAGTCCAACTACTTTAAATAGTTTTATCTTTAAGTTGAGTCCACCGATTTTAATAAAAACAAAATGCACCTGATAGAACGTCCAGTTCTACGTTCATTCATATGCGTCAAGATTTTTTCCCGTCGTATTAGCACTTTTACGATATTTTGTTTGTAAAAAAATCACCGTTTTCGGCGCTTACGAATTGGAGGCCCAGCTCAAATTGATAATCACACATTTAATTTTTATTACATTAATTTGAGTTACATATATGAAAGAAACTGTTTCGGGCGTAAGCTTGTGGAAGTATTTCATAATAGGAAAGTTAGATGAATTTTCAGCACAGCTTATTCCACGTGTTGTTTTTCAGATCACGACCATGCATGGTCTCGTTAATGAGTTCATAATCATAATTTATTAACGGGATTTCCCATTTTTAAATACATACATACAACATAAACAATACAAGAAACAATAAAATGCATAGAAACAATACAACTTATACTTCCATTATACAACAATAGGGCAATACATTATAAATTTTTAGTCTGGTCTGCTCTACGTGTAACAGTACATATCGGCATTTTTCACTTTATCGTGATGAATAAATTTTCATTATATCAATGTCATAAAATGAAGCATAATACAACACATGAAGAGTTACAGGACCTGAAGATGTTACTCTGTAAGGAAACTATGGTCGTGATAACTAAAACAACATGCGGAAAAATCTGTTCTCCAAATTCATCCAACTTTCCCAAGATTGATATATATGTTAGTCAAGAATTCTTCTAACATTTTACAGGAAAAAAAATTATTTAAATCCGGGGATTCTTATAAGCTATGGACAAAGTTTTAAACCTCTGTATCTTCGACACAAACAACTCGATTGAGCGTTGAGTAGAACCCTAGTCACCATAAGAATGGGAGAAATACGAATTTGCCCACGAAAATTACAAAAACATAGTGCACGATTTTTATTCTCTTCCATACAGATCTATCGTAACCTGCAGATTTCCCTGATAATAGGCATCATTTGGAAAAGTATTGTTTGAATGCCATCATTTGAATTCGAGATTCAAACAGAAGCACACGTTTTGAATCCTAGAACACGCTTCCATCAGTTTTAGAAAGATGTTCGTTCGCCTGCGTGCCTGGATCTTTTTAACGCAAGGGTAAAATATACCATAGGAATAAAAGAAGTATTTGCAGAGAGATGAGAGTTGATGCCAAGTACTACATTGACATCTGAAGAAAAGATAAGCTGACACTGAATATGGAGTGTGGTATTGTGTGATTATGAAACTTGGTTCTCGTGTAGATGCAATAATATATCGGAACCTTTTGAGATGTGGTTTTGAAAAAGTATGAAGAAGGTGAGAATGGCAGACAGAAAGACGAACGACGAAGAGTAAATATGGTGTGAAATAAAAAAATTGACGAGGGAGAAAAAAATTGACGAGGGGCAGAAAAAGTGTGATTTTTATTGAGAAGTAAGGTATTTTAGAAGGATTTATTGGGGGAGAGTAATGGTGGGCCAGATGATGTGAACGGGGACGAGAGTAGGTAGTAATTTTTGATGGCATTAGGCAAGGTAACATATAACTAAGACGTAAAAGATATACCATCATAGGAATGTTCAACAACTTACCGTTATAGGTAGATCACATGTGATACTGAAAAAAAAACAAATTACATTGAGGAAACAATGGATAAAGTTGAAGTGACCCCTGACGAAGGGAACATTTTAAAACCCATCCGTTTTCTCATTTAGCTCTTCGAACTTTCAGTTCACAATAATTTTGCAAATTGTTGATAAATATTTTCATATAGGTTTTGCACTGGAAGATTTTGCACGGTTTCTGTCATTCACGGTTATTTCAATTATTTTAAGCTCTGCGACAGCGGCACACTCTTTGCGACCGCGAAACTTTTGTCTTTGGCTGATTTCTCGGTCATAGAATGTAAAAGGCTTATAACGTGATGTGACTTCATTTCATACGCTGACTTCAATTTGAAATACGAATGCTGTGGACTAGTAATCGTTAAAACTATCAGCTCTAAAAATCGTTTTTGTTCTGAATATTATGCATCGATATAAAGATATGTGAAATTTTAAATTACATAGATTATAATTACCTTCAATTGAAATAATTAATTGATACTCGAGCAGAGAGGTCAGTGGCAGCTTCTATCCTTCATCACGAGATTACAAAACTCAAATAAAATATACACATGGACGGAGAAATTAAGAGCTGACCACATCAGATTTTTACACCTCGTAGCCATCAGCGTTTATGAAATTGCTAAAGTCGGCACTATATAAATTCTGCAACTCTAATTAAGCACTAACGGTCTTAATACCTTCGGGAAAATATGACCCTTCCTCTCTTGAACACGTAATGGAAAAGTGAGCAATTAAGAGGGAAGGAGCAGAGCAAGCAGTCAAAGAAATGCATGAGAAGTCATCAACTGGTGAACGCATATGAGGAGGGGGAGCCCAAGAGGGTCAATTAACGCTGGGACTTCCTACGCAGAGGACTCAGGTGCAATACCCTACAGATTTTTTATGTGCTAACAGATCCCTACTTGAGTGATCTTCCCTACTCGATAGGAGAGCACATCAAAGACAGGGGCGTAAAACCGTGGTCCCATTTGCGTTTTCCTCAGCAGAGTGGTGACGTCTCTGGTCTTCTTTCTCTCCTTGAATCCTCTTATTACCCCTTTGAAAACCTTGCTACTTCACGAGCCGATCTATCGACTTTCAGCTCTTCTTTTGACGAAAAACGCGTAGAATTAACAATTACTCAAATATGAGACAGTACACGTAGGTACCTAAGCTGTAGAAATATTGATATTACCTATAATATACAACTACCTAATGTTGCAATTGCCAGAAGGCTAACATTTCATTAGAGTAACCCCCAGCATTTCCCAATTGTTTCAACGAAAATGAGTGGCACTAAGAGGGTTGATTCCTTTCCTCCAGGTCTTAAAAACCGATTAGTACAGAGACTTGAAATGCACTAAAGATGAATCTCATTCGCGGACAGGTGCTACGGAAAGTCAGTTCTCCTGATAATATATTCGCCCGCAGTAGGGAACATAATAGCGAATCGACGAATTAACCACATAAGTTCATAATACTTTCACTGTCACGGCAGAGAGGTTAAGCACAGAAACCTCTGGCTCTTCACATCAAAAGAGATACTAATACTTTTAAAATGATAACTGGTTCGGGAGACGAGAGAAGCATTCTTAACTCTGGTCCAGAACTATTCGGCCAGTTGTTCACCAATTCGGAGGTGTAATCTATTTTTAATTATGGCCTAACGGCAAAATATGACAAGCATTAATGTCCGCGTGGATCTACTTAAATTAATTAAACTCCAGTTAGCTGGGAGTGCAACGCACAATGGAAGGCTACTAGCTGGAGGCTACTTAAAACGTTGGAGACAACCAGAGGGAGCCGGTATACATCGTGTAACACGATATTAGTGAGTGAAGTAAGAGAAGAATTTATTTGGTTAAAATTAGAAATGTATTAAGTGTTACTATGAAATCTTTCATGCTTGGGAGGTTAGAGTGGTGATTAATGGTGCAGCCCATTTCAAATTTATTTTTCACGACCATGTCTTGGGCAATTTCCCAAGGACGATGATGTTGTTTTGCAACAAAACCATGATCTTGAAAATGAATCCAACATCGGATGCTATATTGGTACTCTTCCCTCAAACTTCCTAATTATAAAAAAAAAAGTTTTTTGGGAGCTCATAATTCCATTCCATACTATACCAATGCCATATCACCATCATTTAAAGAGAGCACCAATGTTCTCATACGCACTACGAGAAAACCATTGACGAACTAACTGAAGTAATCTCTATTCTGTGCAGTAGAGCATTACACTACCGTATAGTAGAGTAATTTTAGCAGAGATTATTTGACCTGAAGAAGCCCGTTGGTGCAAGAGCGAAACTGTCGTTTACAAAAAACAACGAACGCGGCGCGGCGGGAATCCGACAATGCAGACATCACCGAAAACTATTTTATAGAAAATTTCGCGATCGTAGTTCAAACTAAAAGATGGCAGCGTCTGACAGCGACCTCCAGTTTCCTGGTTCAAATCTAGCTCCGTTCAATAAAGGACAATAGCCAGGGTTGGTGGCTCGGCTCAAGAGATATTCGATGACAGCCCACGCCTTATCGGGTTCCCATCTACCAGGTGAGCCACCAAGGGTATTCAGCAGGTAAAAAATTACGTAAACTGCTCGTATGGGGGTGGCTGAGGGCACTTTGGCGGCATAGGATTGAGTTTCCGGGAAGAGTGAATGCATCATTGTGATTGTCACTGTAGCGATTGTTACGGATATTTTATAACGCGCATGACGATCGTCAGCGCACGAGGGCGCTCGAAATGGATCTAGGTTCATCACTTCTCTCGCGATTTATAAAATAAAAAAGTCACTCTTTCCATGAAAAAATTCGGCTAGTACTTAAGGTGGTATTTCACCTTGAAATATTTCTTCGCGCTTCTTGAATATTCACAGACTTTTTAGATTCGAATTCTAGCGGCATCTCTCATGGCGCAATCGGATATCCTCAAATGTTTTGTAACATCCAGCAACGTTCCAAGCCATTAAAGTTAAACCTTGGATGAAAATTATTATCAAAATGCACACGTTTCACGACCCATCCACAATGCTATCTGATATTTTATCCTTGTTTTTCCTTTACGAATAGGAAGAAGAGTGTCCTTGCACTTCAGGTTCTATGAATTTTCTGTGTTTCCAAATTTTGGCATGAGGACACAGCGAATGTAGACAAAAATGAGCGGCGGCACAGCTAATTTTGAATAAAGTTGAAAAAATACATAACACTTTAAATACAGACGCAATAAAGAACTATCGACTCAAAGAATTTTGTCTGGCTCCATAGCTCCTACGGCGGAACGTAGGGTTATGGGCGCTTGATAGAGGAGATGAAGCTGGGGGCGATTGAAGGAGAGGACAAAGCTTTAGCGGTGACGGCAGGGGTTTAATGGCAACTATGTTGCACCACGCTCCTATTTCGGCGATGATTAAACCAAGTAACGAGAAGTCTAGCCCTTAGACGCTCAAGGTGCCGGTATGTTTGCTTCCTCGGATCGCCTTAAAACAGTCAAGGGGCCGATACATAGGCTCATACAACAAGTTCTTGTTTCATCCTGCTTAAACTTCGTTTTATGGAAAAAAATAATACTGCTTTATCTACATACCCATCACGCCATTCCCTTTCGGATTAGGCAAAGTCAAAGAACTTATTTATTGCGTTTAGACCTAGATAACTGGCTTTCTTCCAATAATTTCCTTCAGTACGTCTTATTCTTGCATATCTCTTCCGCTTCTCTTACACTCATGAATTGCTTCACACACGCTCTACTATTCTTTAAGGCTCCTGATTTCCTTATTAGTATTCCCAACCATATTCACCCAAGACTTTCGCGGTCTACCCCTTCCCCTCAAACCATTCACTCTATAGATTAGCGAAACGTGATGGTACTTTTCAGCGGAGAATTAGAAGCAACCGAGGGTGAATCAAGCGCTGATGAGCGGACAAAGGTACCTATAAACTCCCGGAGCCAGGGCCGTCCCTGGGGATTGAGGGGCCCTGTACAATCGAAAGTCGGGGGGCCCCATAACTTTGCATTCCCTAATTGATATAGTATCATCTTTTAAGCATATTTCATGGAAAGAAGGAAATTAACCGACAAACTAGCAAACAGCTTCAAGAAATTTACATGTGGTCCAGTGTAGCGGCATCTGTCGCACTACACTGCCCCGAGCAACCACTGGAGGAAGACGCAGCCGCTTCATGTCACATCTCTTGTATGCTTTCGTCTCTTTTGCGTCCAAATCTTCACAAGCGAGTGTCGCCAAGTTTCTCTGCGCCTTTAAGTATATCATTCATTCATTGGTCTATCAATCCTAAGATTGGTTGACTACAGTCCTCCATCATTCCCTTAATAATTCTTGTTCCCTTACTCCATGGCAGCTCTTCTTATGTACTTTCCTCTTTATTTAGTCTATGCCTTTAAGTTATAGTACTATCATATATGTATGTTTCTTTATTCCATTAGAATCCTTTCTCTCAAACATAGCCAAACCAACGAAGCCCATTCCTTTCATATATGTCCATTACTGGAGCATTCAAACTACTCATAGAAGCATTCAACCTGCTGTATCTAGTGTTACTTTTTTTATTTAAGCAGCATTTTATTGAGCATCTAAAATCGTTCCACATAGGTATTTTGAAAAACATAGCAGCATTTCTTCATTGGCAACATTTTACAAAAGGAAGAATTAGGTTTCAAAAAAACCTCTCACAATGACTAGCCTCTAGAACTAGACTTCGTACATAAATCGAACGCGGAAGCGCTGAAAACTCGCTCGCTCGGACCGCGAAGAGACTGAGCGATTGCAACAAAGATTACACGTATATTATATTACAAGATTACACGGTAATAATAACGAGAACTCACCATAATGCACCTTTGTCATTTGCACGACTAACTGCCCCCTGCAGGCTAATCAAGTAGAGATCTTTTTTAGGACAAAATGTTGCTATACTCTTCAATGTCTCCCAATTCTGTGACCTTTAATACGCCGCTGGCCGTAGCCGAAAAGACGCGAGAGTAAGGGGAGGGGGGGGGGGGGGGAAAAGAGATTCTTGCTGGTAGAGGCAAACCCAACAAAAAAGCGGCGCACAACTGCACCTAGAAAATACAAATTTGTCGAAGAACGGTGACAAAAGGGCTACTATAACTACTTCATCTTCACTTAGAAGAGCCACCAGGGTATTTCCATTGATAGGGTAGAGATTGAAGGCACATTTATAAAAGAATGTTAAGTTCATGAGGGAGTCAAGGAAGAGGAAGATAGGACAACAAACGTGTACTTAGAAATACATAACAAATTTCTTCCCTAAATATGTAATTTTTGTTTCCTCATTATTTTTATCATCCATTGTATTTGCTGCCATTAGATATTTATACTAGTCAGGGAAAATGTTTCTTTTGGTAAAGTTATCCAGTTCAAAAATTTAAATTTGAAAAATGACAAAAATAATCAGGGCTTAGGATAGTTCAACATAATTCAACTGTGAACTCAGCTTATCTTTCTTTAAAAAATTACATTCCATACCAAATTATAAACCATGAATGGAATTCACTATAACGACTCATGTTTTTTGACGTCATCCATCAACTACACTGCGTTGTTTTTGACAGTTTTTATTCTACTATGATGCTGGGATTCTCTCAACCATTCCTTTCCTAACCAACCTACCTACCTTTCCTCTATGACATGATTAGTTGGTTACCTCCCAAATAACCAGTCAAAAGCTTTTAAAAAATTGCCCCTTGATCTGCTCAAGGTATCAATTCTTCATAAATTGTTTAAAAAAATGACATTTTAAGTACCTACATATTAAAATGTTTATATTGAAAAAATTGACATATTTCATCGAGACATTTTTAAGTCTGACCATTTATAGAAACTGACAATATTGTCACACTGCTATGACTAGATAACATAAATGAGCCTTAATAAGGCTTTTATTTTCATTATACTTAATTCACAACCTAAATTGGGATTGAAGTCACCAAGATGAGGTAGGCAGGTAATACTGAGTAAATTCAATTAAATTTTTTGCAATTGTTGATGTTCATGTATCTGACATTTGATTGGCTCAAATAATAAAATCATTATGAAATAGTGCAACAGGTGGCATTTGCCTAAATCATATATGTATATGCCAAAATAAAAACAAGATATTCATGGTTAATATGACTCAACATGTCGATGCCTACCACTGTCATTAAAATTCCTTATATTGCCTAGATTTAAAATGTTAAATTTCCAGTAGAATAAATACTCAAACTCATATTCATTCAACCATCCTTTCATTCTGGAGGGTTGAGGGCCCACATCATTATATCATAAAATTACATCAAATTGATAATCTTTCAAAGCCAGATACAAACTTTCTTTTATACCCCCAATTTAACTATTCAGGTAGCAGATGAGAATATGTATGGGGAAACAAATCAGGTTAAGACTCTGAAACAAAATAAGTTGTTACAAAATCAAGACTTGCCGGAATCATCCATGACAGATCCAGACAGACTCTTCACAGTTGCACCATTAAGCTATCTTTTCCATTCATAAACCCTTGATGGGATCTATTATTTACACTCCAAATATAGGTAATTAGAAAGCACTCTTCTTTAATACATAGCTGGCTTCCTTTCATTTGGCAAAGACTTCTTCTTATAAATAGATTATTTCTCCAGAGCCCTAAGAAATGTAAAAAGTAAATAGAACTGTCAAAGGTATAGCCAAATGCAAAATTGTAGTAATCAGAATTTTCTTAAGGCCATTCACACGATCAACCCAGAAAAATCCACAGGGCTTACAGATTTGGAAGGTTGAAATACCACAGAATTTTACCCCAAATGTACTCAGCAATGCCTCCTGGTAGACATGTAATTTTACAATGCAAGGAGTGCAAATGGCAATTGACCAGTCTTAAATGAATGCAAAGGCTAGGATATATAATGGGAACCATGTAATGCCATATTAGAAGAAAACCAATTTTAAAAACTACATGAAACTAAAATTTAATTTATCAATTAGAGGAAACAGGAAAATGCATGGTGTCAAGGTGGGCATAGGGTAGGTACTAAATTTTTGGGTAGTTCACATAAATATCACCCCATAATATTTTCTTGAAGCCACTCCATGACTTTCATGGGGGTTTTGGGGAAATGTTTTCAGACCTGTTCTTCATTACTTTTACTTAAAAAGGATTCCCCAATGTCACTTCTCTGTTTCACTAATGGTTAATCCAAGTAGAATCAACTGTGTAGGACAGGCATCAATGATTTCTGACACTGATATAATTTCTGCAACTTGAAAGACTAGGACAATGAAATGATCTCCAGGTTTTGACTCATGAGAGTGTTTTAGGTTAATACTCTCCAACAGTATATGTCTTAGAGGCATAACCCACCTTTCTTAAGCTCTACCATTTCAAACATTTTTTTCTGCTATAGGCTGTGTTTTCAAGCAACATTTACTATATCCATATTATGTATTTTTTTTCAAAAAAGTAACCAAATAACAATGTAAGAAACATTGATTAAAAAGCTTTGAACCAAATGAAATTGCAATACCCTCCTTAGCAAGAATATGGTAATTCCAATTATAGATATTTCTATTGTAAAAGATGGAGGTTAAATAATTATTTAAGGTTTTTCTGGCAAAACTTCTGAGATACTTGCAATGTGTCTTCACGAGACTCAAACCTCTGGAAAAAGTAACCAACCTAGAGTGATATTCTCAATTGAGGGCTTTCAGTGCCCCATTACACAAATAAATTCAAAATCCGAGTAAAATGAAAACAAAAAAATTCCTGTATAAATACAAAAGAAATTGGATAACTAACATGGATACATGCTCATATTTTACATGACATCTTCAAGTTTTTAAATGAAGATAGCAGCACATATGCATTGACAGGATTTAATAACACAGTTCATTCAACCAAACAACACATAAACAATAACAAAAAGGCATTAATTTTATAAATGAATATCATTTGGTACACAAATGCTTAATATGAATGCTCTTACTGTCCAGAATTTGATACAACAAAAAACAATATTAATTTACAGAGAGTGTTCACCAATTAAATAGAAGAGCCAAAAATAAAAAAAGAGCCTTGGATGACAATTATGAAACAAAAAAGAAACCAAGTACAAATCAATATGAGCACTGGTATATTCTAAAGCCCTTGATTAAAATCCCAATAGAAAGTGTCTTCCAAAGGGTGCCTGTAGGCTTGACAGACTGGCCACTGATTCAACTTGATAACTGATAGCAATTGAAATCCCAAAGTTAACTAGGCAGTTGTGTGCATGCTCCTTGAAGCAAACTCAAGATCATGGCAGTTCCACCACTTATGGTGCAACTACACTGCAATAAAACAATGCTGAATATGTGTGAATAAATGCAAATATAACTTTTTACAATCCTCATTTAGCAACCATCATACAACATGCCAATGCGCAGGTGCAAAATGAAACTTATAGCATTCTACAAAGGACCACATGTTGCTATCTATGAAAATATGCAATTATGAAAATTTGAAATACACGATACATCAGATGAGATTCTTATACAAGAATGAACAGAGGGGCAGTCTATAGACTTACAAGTTTTTCACGCATATTCCAGAAAGGTCACCGAAAATATATTTTTAAAGGTCTAGTAGCCTCAGTCATTGAGCCATTCATAAAAAAAATAGTTATAACTAAAAAATAGGTATACCGGGGCACAAAATAACTTAAGGGGAAATATTTCATTACATCATGTTCTACCACACTGGTGTATGGCCTAATGAGTCAAAACACGGGGATAAATGGATATACATGGAGACTGATGAATTTAGTAAATATGTATCATGATAAGTACAGGTACCTACATGATAATTCATAAAACTTCAATTAAAAAGATTAGAACAACCAGATTATAAAGATATATCATAAATAGATAAAATTAAGTTCCCAATATACAGTCAGTCTTGGAACTAGTACATAGCTTATACAGATTCTGTGTTGCCTAAGTCTTTGAATACCTTTAAACTACTCATATACCACCACATTCCACCAAAATTAGAGCAATAAGAAACCAGATCTTTCAAAACAAGGAGTGAACATAGTATATGACTTGCTCTCATTAATATTTTTGATAAGATAGAACATTAACTTCCATCCCCTGTACACAAGTTTAAAAGATAGCAGGGCCTCACCAGATAATTTCACCGCTATGGCCTATGGAAGTAGTAGCCATATGGACAAAAAAAATATATGTACCTATATTATCACAACTTTGCAAACTATTCAGTGTATACATTTGAATGTTTAGGCATACGTTTCAAGAGTATTATTCATAATAGCAAATTAGTCAATTTCCATTCCCGTTCATATAATCTGGAGTACAATAAAATGATTTCATATATGCATCACAATTTACACTCGAAGCAAAACCTTACTTCCTGTAATAAAAACCAAAATGATATATGAATTTCTAATTGAGACTCTACATACAAATAGAAGAAATTGTAGTGATCCGGAAATGGAAGAATTCCATTTCCCAAAATATGCATAAATGTGTTGTTGTGTGACGTCTCAGAATAGCCAGCTATGTCAAACTATACCTCGGGAACTGTACCTTTTACTTTCGAGAACGGATAACCTTCCTTCTCTTATTCCCCTCCCTCCCTTGCCATTTTGTCGAAAACATCCTAGTTTCACCTTTCCTATATAATGGCACGGTGGAGACGCTATGGGAGAGTACACCCGACACTCGTCAGGCAGTCAGTCAGACAGTGATTCACTAGTCTCTCATTGGACAGTGATCGGCTATTGGTTACTCTGCAACCATTCACTGACGGTACAGTCACAATGTAGCCGTCAGTGGGAGTCGAAGCGCGGGCCATGGGGCCCGTGTTACCGAAGCGCCTCGCTATCCACCCGTGCCATCACCAGCAGCTCCTCTCCTTCCCGAGACATTGGTAATGTTTTCACGTTCTGCTATTCTAGACGCACATATTCATTATTTGCTATTTGTTCATTGAATTGATTCTTTTGGGATTTTTAATGGAAATAAACTTTCAGTAAAAGACTTTAAATATTTGTGTGTGATTATTCGTCTCCCGACACCAAGGGCAAGAACCCACGTAAAATCTTATGCTCTCGGGTTCCCAAATATGTGGGGACCCGGGTCATATCAAAATTATGCATTAAGTATTCAGTTTACAAGATAATATTCATAAAGGAAAATAAAAATTACATTCTCATGCACATGAAAATTAATACTATAGAATAGACATATGTACCCCACTTCTCATCATTTACTATGAAGTCCTTGACAGCTATAAAAACTACTGAAGCAATATTTATATTTTTATCTTAACGGTGAACACTACCCTATTCTTAGTGATTACTGCATACACTTGACAGTCATTGAGTTAGATAAAAAAAATGATGTGTGAATCATGCCAGGATGCACAATTTATGAAAATCAGCAGCGCGCTACAAAATATGGATCCATTTCAAGGAAATGGATTTGTCAATATTCTAAAAATTACAATAAATATTTCCAATAATTACTGAGCTGCACAGAGCGTAATGAAGCTACGCTGATTAATTAGCTCAATACGATATATAAAATGTTAGGTCAACAGGACAAAATTTAGTCATCATTCTCCACTAAAAAACTACCAATCATTCATAATAGCAAATACCATGTTGATCATTAAATACATTTGGCACATATTAAAACTATATTACAACCTCATCCTTTGTCACATAATATTTAAAATTTGTAAAGTTAATTCACTTCTTACATACACTATTATTAGAATTTAATATATATTATATTGGATCATCCCTTCTGGTGTTACCAATCTCATATTATGAAAATATTTACATTGAAAGGTACAGGTAGGCACAAATGCATATTATAAATTCCTTACAAAATATTCAGGATTCACATTAAAGCCCTTAAATTTTAAAATACCATACAAAGCTGCAGCAAATTCCTTTAAAGAAGCACTGATTGCAACCTAAAAGAACATTTATCTATTACCTACAACACGAACATTTCCCAGAAGTACTTGGCACATATAAGTTGCATTTGCTTTTCCTCGCATTGATTTAACTGGTCTCAAGATCATACTATACACTACACATAAGAACATAATTGATTCATAATTCTTTATGCATTTTCTCAATTTTTGTTACTCTTCAACTTCTTTATTTGATTTTGCTAAATTTAAATACGTAGAACATTACAAGTTTTGAAAAACTTACTGCCCTCACATTTAAACAGGAAAGGAGATGTGGTCTTTGCTTAAGTGATTAAAGACGTTGTGCATTATTACAGACTGGGAAACTAAACACGAGTTTGAGAGGTGTTAGCCTTGGCAAGTGTGAAAGCTAATGTAAATACTATTAATGACTGGATCTGTGATGAATTACAGACTTCACTTACCGAGATTATCCACTATAGAGGACGAGTCAACGAGTAAGATGAAAATGATATCACAGGGTGGAATCAAGATGATAAAAGGCAGCCCTAAAAAGGCCAATGCTATAATGCTTAATAATAGACTAAATTAACTGAGTAATGATAAGTGCATCTTAAGACATAGATTGAGAAGTAATTATCCTAAAGTATATGGAGATGTATTTCTGATGAATGGACAAAGCACGATTGACCATATTGATGAAATTAGGTTGTTTATAGTGGAAAATTCACCATTATAGAGTTATGTCAGACAGAAACTCACCAAACTAATGATATTTAAGACCTTTCACCATTAATCAAGGCCTGGGGGGTTGTGTTACAACTGCTCAAGATAATTCCGATCGCGTATTTAAGGAGTCAAATGGTACAATAACAAATAGTTCGAGATTTTGGAGTGTTTGAACCACTCGCATGAATATCTTAAGCATCTTATATGATGTTTGTTGTGTCTCTAATCAGGATATTCAACTGCATCAACAATATTCCAGCGAAAAAAACCTGATCGGGAGGGCTGTGTGAGATTTTTACGAGTGGTTCAAATACCCCAAAATCTTGAAACCTTCGTGATTGTACTATGGACTTCTTACAAAAAACTACTTCGGGACTAGCATCAAAGAAGCATTCCTGAAAAACATTTCAGGAATATAACTTAAACATGAAACATGCGCAAAAAAGAAAAACAAATTGTATTGAATGAAATAAAAGTACAGCAAATTTGGCACTGGATTTTTTAGGCACAGTCATTCCCTAATTTCTGTTCACAACCAATCTTGATTGAGTGACAATCTCATCAGTTGTCAGCTTATATGTATGTGAAAAATAAAAAGAAGAAAAGCAGCATCTCAAACAATCAATTTCGATATGTACTCTCCATTATGAGTGATAAAAACTAATTAAACAAGCTGTGAAACAAATACATTATATAGCTACCTAATGTTGGTAGAGCAGTTCATAACAACATCTGTTGTTTGATATTCACATTGAGGCCCAACTTTTCTTTGGCCTGCTGATTGCACTGTGATTTACCTTTGCTTATCTTGAAACCACTTTATTAACGAAGGATCAATTAACTAAATTTTGGCACATAAAATGTATATATGTATGTACAAAGATCCTCAATTTATTTATTCTAAGGATTACCAGCATAGTACATATGTATAATTTATGAGATAATTAGCCAGCACAATTTCAGGTGACAGAATACATGTATGTGTCGTTATGCAGCAGGTACAAAAACTTCTAAATGAGGAACTGAATGCTAAAAAAAAAAATTAAGACCTCATCAAATAGAATGAGCCAGTTCTACATGACTTTTCCTAGAAAATTTTAAAAAGTACATCAAGTCAAACCTTTCCTAATGAGTTGAAAATTTGTAAAAGAAATTGTGAACATCACGTGAATACAGGGTATTTCAGGAAGACAGGTCAGTTATGGCTATGAAAATGGGTGTTGGAAATGGTGTCAGTAAAAATGTTCCTCAGAATATTTATATGATATTGATAATATACTTTCACAGTAATACATCTCCACTCTTCACAAGCAGAAATCATAAGGAGGTAGAATGTAACATAAAAAAACTAGCAATAAGTTCAATAAATGGTGTACATATTTGCTTTTACATAATCATGTGAAAAAATAATGCATGGACTATAATAGAAATTCCATTACTTCCTTGTTTGGAGTGTTAAACATATCTGATTATTAGCATAAGAAAACCATAGTTCCTGAGCAATTTGAAATTTGAAAAATTTCAAAAAATACTCTTCCCATGATTACCAGCAATCAATGCACATATAATGACCTTTCTTTCTGAAGCACACTGTTTATTTAGACACAGCATAGGGATAAAATAAATAAAGTCTACATTTAATTGGAACAATTTTAAATTGTCAGGCTTAAAAATTATTGTGCATGGCATCCCTAAGTGAACCTACATGGAAAAATCCTACATACATGTAATCCTACATGGAAAAATAAATTAAAAGGATGAAGATGCCAGCAAATACATTCATACACACAGACACTCACTTCAACCATAAAAAATCAATCCTGCACAAGTTCTTTACATATAAGAAAATACCACTTTCTGGCAGCTTTGACATAAGGATAAATACACTAAAAAAGTTATTGCCATCAGATTATTCGCAAAACACCTAGTTATAGTGAAACACCTTGTAGCAATATTTTTCCAGTCAAAATCCACAGTTCTGAAATGCACTCAGTGGATCCAGAAAAATATGACACAAGCCAGATCAAGAAATCAAATCATCACTATTAAACTATAGCACATTCACATATGAACCACAGAAGTTCAAAATGGATATAAAAATCTAGCAGCAAAATTGCATTTCAATATGTAATATAAAATGTTAAAATAATTCGTGTCTAAATTATTAATCTCACAAAAAATTGTCATCAGCTGAAATAAATCCATTAGGACTAAAGAGCAAATGAAGTATGTAATATGTATTTACCGATAAATTAAACAAATTGATGATTGGGTTCCCACTAAAATGAGGTCCACTGAGTCAGCAGGAGTTAAACAGAAAGTTTTCTGCTTTCACATGTGGGACTAACCTCACATAAACTCACTTGCACACTAACATCACTAAGCAGTCTGAATAGTGTTCCTGTTGGAGGTATTTTCCTGTAGATCCATATCCACTCCATTTCCAACTAATGGAGATGATGTCAATAGTGATTTAGATGATCGTAGTGGTCTTTCAAACAAGTCAGAAACACAGAAAGCCTGGAAAAGATTGAAAGTGTGGTGCCATCAAAGCAGCAAGCAATACAAATATGAGTATTCTGAACAAAATCCTTTTTAATGGTCCCATTCTATTCATGTCAGAAACTGATCTCCTAGAATCTATATTTCTTAAACTAAATGTATTTCCATTAAATAGTATTGCACAGATTGGTAATTGGTTAACAAGAAAAAGTAAGAATAATGCAAACTCAGCCAGGAAAAAACTTAATATCGATTTGGACTGGTGGACAAGGACTCCTGTATTCTGGTTCCTCAGAGCAAGCAAAGTACCAAGCAAATGATGATCCACTTCACAGTAGCAAATTTTATGATATAAAATCCTCCAGTAAAACTACATTGCACGCTAAAAAAATTAATTTAGACCTTATTTCTTTAGCATGAATAATACAAATTTGACATGAAAACAGACTACCAAAAAGTAAAAACTAAATTCCCTCTCTAGCCTTTGAAGACTAGAGCTTTATGTAAATGGGTATTGTTCGTATATTATTCTTCAAAATAAAATTCTGAGCCACTCTTGAGAGCAAAATTCATTGTAAACAAGGAGCTGAAGAGGTTCCCAGAGAGCTCTTCTAAAACTTAACTGCCAGTTGCACAATGAGGCATTACGTATCTACAGCTAGAGTCATGATTACACAGAAGAGTATTTCACCTGATTGTAACTATAGCCATAACTATGCACTGTGCAAACAGCCTGAGAATTACGAAACTCACCAGAGGACAAATAACAGAACTTCTGTCAAAGAATGGCTCTTTCCAACTCAGTCTAAGCTGCTAGGAAAGGTTGCAAAGGAAAAAAAAAGAAATTCCATGGATTCTCTACTATTTTTCCTCCATCGTCTCCTCTAAATTTGGCACTTTGGTTGGAATCCTTCACCAAAAATGATTATTTTCCAAATGAGCTGGCTCTTACCCATTTTCATTTACACCTTATTTGTTGGAAATTGGGAACTAGGCTAACATTCAGGTCTTTCCTCCAATGTGTATAATAACCATTGCTCCTCAATTCTTGAGTTCAGATTTTGAGGGAAAAGAATTCATACATGAATTCTTATATGCATAGAATTCGTATACGAAATAAATTGATCCCCTAGTGTCAGAGACAGGAACACAACCACAATATTTTGAAATATTCTTTCTCGAATGACTATCTTTTCCATAACTGCATTCACAGATCTAATATTCCAGCATCACTGGTGATAGAAATAAAATAGTCATGTGAGTCCTATGATTCAGTACTCACATTCAATAGCGCAACTGTGATTCCAAGAAAAGCGCCAGCTAATACATCACTCCAATGGTGCTTGTAGTCAGAGATACGGCTCATTGCACAGGAAAATGCCATTGCAAGACAGCCATATTGCAATATGTGGCGAAACAGCTTTGAATTTCTAGTGGTCATTCGAGCTTGCAAGTATATCTAGGTAAAAAATGAAACACAAACAATATCAATTTTGACTTCATACACTGGTCTTGAACACAATAAATGAAATGAAAATTATATGGATATGATTATTTATGGGAACAGTAAAAAATATTTTAATTCTAACAATTGGTTTAGGATGTGCATCCCAAAATTGAAAGGATATCACCATTACAGATTAATCAGTTTTGTTTTTTGATAGCTATATCTATGAAGGACAGTAGCAGCTCTTTTATTTTCACATTTAGAGTAAATCAAACTGATATTTGCTCTTTTATTTTACCATTAATGAATTTCATTATTTTTTTTAAATGGCTTTATTTAAACACAAAACCATATGGAAAGCTCCAAACAAGTTAGCTGTTATCAGTAAATTCAGTAGGCAAATTTTAAAATACGAGAAGTGGCTTCCAAAAGATGTAACTTTGAATGAAGAAAGGGCCATCAGGACATTTTAACCAACCTTAAATATTTGTACAGAAAATTTTCCTATGAACCATGGTTGGAGATAATCATTTATCCAAATACTAGGATTGATATGCACATCTCTTTCATACTCCAAAGTGAACAATTACCACAACTGAGGTCCTCAATCTTGCAAGGAACATTAATTATAAGTAAACACACCTCACTGACCATCTATTTTCTCCCACAATTCCTTTTTCCAAAATATTCCCTAGTTATGGCTATGGTTATGGTCTCCTAACATCCCCTGCCACAAGTTCTGACAGCAGCTCAAAGGATAGTACGTAGAAGCAGATATAGAGTGCTTAGCAGTTAACTGTGTACCATGCTATACATATGTACAGTAATTGTTTTACTATTTATAATTACAGTGTAATATTTGCAAACCCTAAATTAAGTTGTACCAATGAATCATATCATCTCAATCAGTCTTCAATCCAGAGACAGGTTTTAGATTTGAGCCAATAAGAATAATCAGGTAAAGAGAACTATGAAAGGTAAAAAATAACTCATCAAAGGAAAAAAAGGCTAGCTCGTTATCAACAGAACCACTTGCAGTGTAATTACTTGAAAAGATCTGACTCCCACAATATCACACAACTTGGGCCTTACGAAAGGTGCCCAGAGGCATCACATACATTAGATGATGCTACATATACAGACCGTAGCCAGGCACTTAGCCAATAGAATCAATAAGCCCCTGCCCTAAAGCAAAACATCAAGCAATGGCGCGACATTGTCGCAGAACAAATATGAGGGCTGCAGCAAGATATCGTATCCACTGAAAAAAATATTGTAACGCAGCGTTCATTAGTTCATAGAAACAAGAATTGATGTGTGAATTGCTTACTTATTCACCATAAACCTCTATGATTAACTTATTACTACGTCCACAATCGCAAAAAAGTTTTTCGTCTAAGCATCAACTGTTGCAGAAAGATAAAAGACATTCCACTTTGGGAAGCCCCTGCATAAAGGACTCAAGAAAATAAGTAAAAGGACATTAACATGCCAATAGAAGAGAAGATACTTCAACTTTTGAAGTTACAGTCTGGGCAGAATACCCTCAGAATCACCAGAATGGAATAGTCAGAGAACATATTTGCCATTGAAATGCAACTCAAACACTTGAAAAACCGAGGGTGGGATCACGGTTCCTTCTTTTGCATTGTTGTCACCGTTATGCAAAACACGAACCACTCTAGAAGGACAATGCTCACAGTTACTGTCCTAAAAAAGCTTTATCATCCATCCTCCTCCTCCAACTCCATCAATTAAAATGATTAAATTTGAAGAACGACGATCATGTTTTCGCTCCCATACGCGTAAATGAAAAAATGATGATGCAGGGTCACATGCAATGGAGAAATATGAATGGCGCTCCAGGAAATGCTCATGTGGAATGGGAATGATGACAAGCCATTTTTAAGGGTGATCAAGGAAAGAGCTCAAACAGGCTTTCATACAAAGTCATTCTTTTTGCACACTGAAATTGGATGCTAAAATACCTTCATCAAGAGTGACGTAAAATTAAAAAAACTTGATTTCTGATTTAAATATCATAAATTCCACAGCAAAACTATCTTAACTAACATTAAAACTTTTCCAGTAGGGAAAAAAACTATCATTGAAAAATATTGAGAAAGCTAACCTTAGCCATAGCCTAAAGCCAGTACACAACAAATGTATTTTTCTTTATTATGCATCACATTTCACTGTGTATGTAGTTGAGCCCAATTTAATTTGTATTTGCCTATGTTTTATGCATGGGAGATACCCAAAGCAGAATAAATAAATATTCTATTGCATTCTTATCAATCCTCCAGCTTAATTCACCAAACCCAACACACACTCCCAGAGCTTCAATTAGTATTTCTGTGCACTCACCCACCCTTAGCAGCCAAATCAAACTGCTGCCTAACTCCCACTTTCCAATGAACCAAATTTAAAATATAAGGACTAGGTTCTCATTTAGAACACACTTCATGATGTGTCATTTCAACACTGAAATGTGAGCAGCTCAAAAATATAAATAATCTAAGGGTCACATTTTTTATCAAGATATTTGATTGATAAGCTTTGAATGTTCAAGAAAGTAGTGTGACTGAAAGACAAAAAAATAGAAATATTTAACCCTTAAAAATACATGCATCTTCCTTACAGTATCTACAAGGATAAAATAAATTTAGAGCTGGTACTTACAGCAAGGTAGACCATTGTATAGGCTGAAAACGACGAATGACCAGAAGGAAATGATAGCCTAGAATTTGAAGTTAGAAGGTATGATAAGTAATTACAAGGCCTGAAATAATGCCTGAGCATTACTCATGAGCTTTATACCCAGTCTCATTGAAAATATAATCTTTAAGTAAAAAAACGAATGCACAATTTAAACCAAATTATGGAAAATGTGATCAATTCCTCACTTTGCTAACCAGGACCATTCATTTGGGAATACAAGCATCCTTTACCTTTTTCCTTTATGCACCATTATAGTTAACTTAACAAAATTTATGAGTTAAGCGGGATTAAAAAAATATTTTGCAATTCATAGCTTACTAAATGACGATACATATAAATAATTCATTATTTATAATTAATTTTTTTCACTTGGAATCGGCCATCATTCCATCTTCACATCACCATTGTGTCATCACATTTTATGTGTTTCCTATCCTCTTTCTTTCACCACCTGTTTGAAAGATTATATATATACATATATATATATATATATAATCTTTGGAAGTTTTCGCCAATTGGCCACAAATATATAAATTCAATCTTACAGGAGGTAGGAGAAATAGGAAAAGATAAAGAATTCGTTCTTACGGAACGTTTCGAACCAGTTGGTCCTTCGTCAGCTCTAGAATCTATATATATATATATATATATATATATATATATATATATATATATATATATATATATATATATATATATATATATATATATAGATTAATTAAAAAAGAGGTCATGAAGAAGAATCATATAGATATTTAAACGTTTTAATGCTGATGGAATGACTTTTCTGAAAGGAAAAACGTGAAGAGATGGAGGAAGAAAATTATCATATTTATATCAGAAGTGGAATGATTCTCAGTGAAATGCCATTCCACAATGGCAAATAAATATATGTATCTCCTGACATAACATTAGTTTGATAACTTTCACTGCTAGTTCCCCCAGCACAGTGATAGTCAGTAATGTATGGTAGCAGCAACCTAAAGGTTATGGCAGAAATATTAAAATAGGTACCTTATTTAATTCCACTTTTAAGATTTATTATCATGACCCAGGTTTCGACACTTTTTGTCATCTTCAGGTGAAAATACATTTTAGGTTACAGTATATGTATATACAAAATCATGGTAGGAGAGGGGAAACAATCGAACAAGGAAGGGTGGGGTGAGAGTTTGTCAAGGGTTGGGGGGGACAGAGGGGGGAGCTGGGGGGTGAGAAGCGTTGGGAGTGCGTAGGGGAAGGGGTGGTAGTCATAGTCCATGTTTATGGGAAATTTGCTTGCTGCTGCCTTCACCGTGGGAGGTTGGGCTTAGGTCAGGGGAATTTTGGGTGAGGAGGGGTGGAAGGAGTACTACACTTGCACAATATATGAATGATGTTTGTCAGTTCACATGTCCTTGAGTCTTTCCACTACACTAAGGCTTTCAGAGGGATAGAGAATATGGGGGAGTGGGAGGGGAGCACTAGTTTGTTAGCTAGAGGGGTTGTTTAGGGAGTGTCGCACGATTTCAAGTGACTCTAGGGCATCTTATCTTCTCCAATCTTTTTCGAAATGGAGGACTTTTGGCACAAAGCTGCTTAGGTAGCTGCTGTCTCTGAGGTAGTTGGCAAACATTGAGTCATGTTTAATTATTTCGTGGCATTTTTTGTGTTCATTCACTCTGGTTTCTACACTTCTCCCTGTCTTGCCGACATACTTAATCGGGCAATCCTCACACTGTAAATGAGTACACTCCACTTCTTCTCATTCTGGAAATTTTGTCTTTGGTGCTACATAATAGTTTTTTAATTGTTGAAGGGGTATATGTTGTAGGGGTATACAGGAGTATAATTCTTGGGAAACATGAAACTACTGAATAGATGTTCCCTACATAGGCAATTTTGCATCATTTCCTTGTGGACTCTTCTCGTCATAGGGATGACACCATTAAAATGGCTAGTTTATGCTGGGAGTTTTTTAGTAGTCTGTCAATTAACTGTGTTTGGTAGCCATTCTTCACTTTAATGTATTTGATGATGTCTAATTCTCTCTCAAAGTCCGTTTTTTGCAGGGAAATTTGGATCATTCTGTTGATCAAGGTATGCAAGTGTTTTCTGCAGGAAAGGATGACAGGAATCCACTGGGATGGCTTTGTCAGTTGTGGTGGGTTTTTGGTAAATTGAGAAACAGTGCTTGCCATTCAATAAATGAAGGGATAAATCAATGTAGTTGATATATTGATCGCTGAAGATTTGCATTGCTAACTTTATAATGTTGTGAATTGAATTAATAGGTATGTACATGTTAGGAAGGATTCCATTTGTCGGAATGTTCCTGTCCAGCAGCATAAAACATAGTCTACATATCTGTACCAATAGCGTACATATTTGGCCAATTTGTTCCCCGTATCAAATATTTTATCCTCGAAGTGGCTCATGAAAATCTTAGCCATCCTCAGCCTGAAGATGACAATAAGTGTCAAGACTCAGGTTGTGACAATAAATCGTACAAGTGTAAAGTATTTTATTTCTTTCGCAATGGATAACTTCTGTAAAGTTAAGCCTACAACAATTTCCTTTGAGTAAAGGTTATGGGTTCAAATCTTAATTCAGTCATGGAAAAATGTAAGGCATCAGGCTGGACCTGGTGGAAGTTATCAGTATTCATGATGAATAAAAAACTTAGTATTCTTCCACAAATTAAAATTTTTTCCAAGAAAATCTTAAGTTTTTCATTTATCATGAATATCAGACCTAGATGTTGTGTTTGTCCCAGGAGCATATATAAGGTTAGAAATTTTGATAATTTGATTAAATTGATGCATTTTAATTTCATTAATTTATGCCTGGTGATCTGGCTCATGCTACTTGCATTTATTTCTTTGCAAAGAGCATTTATGCTTGTTGAAGTATTAATAAATTAATAAAACAATTTAGTAGTTAAGAGCATTTAAAAAGTAGGTGAAATGCCTAAAGTCTACAAAGTCTACAATGCTACTTCCTCCACATCACAATAAGTGGCGGATACAGAAAAAACTCAAGGGGGGGGGGGCGCAAGTTATCGCGACGGTTGTAGCTTTCAAACTGACTGCCTGGCAGCGACTCTACTTCCCTTATATATGTAGCTCAGTTGTTTCGAGAACATTTGGTGCCAGAATGTTCGCTTCCAGACTTTTAAGGAGTGTGAATAAATACAAAAAGTAGAATATTCGCGACTTTTCTCGAACAAATGCCAAACAGAATAACGTATCGAGATCACTAGAATGGCCGTGACTTTTCTCGTAGGTTAGATATCTATGTGCCAGACAGAAACGTATAAAATACGATGACGCGGACGCGCGTGCGTGCTACATAAGAAAGTACAACTACTCGATAACTCGACTCAGAGTCGACTGACGAAAGACACGAACGAATAGCGTGCGGGCTGAATGGCAGGGGCAGCAATGCGGACGGCAATGCGGGCGGCAATGCGGGCGGCCCCGCAAGGGGGGGGCACGCACCCCCGTTGCCCCCCATATGTATCCACCACTGATCACAATAATATACAGTATGACAAAGCAGATGCTAGCTCAGTCCCCATCCAGCTCCCATATGGAAACACAATTATTTTTTCAATTTTAGTCAAATCAGAAATAATCTGTAGAGAGGACCTAAGAAATTTACATTGGAAAAGTAGTTGGTAAAAAACTGAAATCAAAGATACACATAGTTGTGGAAAACAGGATGCAGATGTGGAGTGACTGAAAATTGACTGAAAATATCTGGAGTACCATGATGTAAGAGTAGCAAGAATTAATGATAACAGTTTTTTTAGGCACCATTGCATGTAATTCAATTACCTGAAAAATAAGTTTTTTCAAAAAAGATATTTATCTTCAATATTAATTTCACCCTAAGCACGTTCAACACGGGTGCCATACTGGAATGGCGGTGGTGGGGGTTTTTGCCACGCCATTTAAATCCATTCAATTAACCATTTAAGATTTATATCAATTTAAATAGTTCCTGAATGGCGTCTGGTTATTTATATGGATAATTTTAAACTGGTTCTGATTGGAATAAATTCTTTCCATATCACACATGCGTTGACACTGCAAGTAACTTGTAATACAAAGATTAAAGTAACAGTTAATCTTACCTTCACAGAGATTAGATATCTACCAATAAAATACATGCAGAATAACATTTTCCCATTCATGCACATCATAAAGGTAAGCTGATTCTTTTAATGATGACGATTTTGAGATAACCTTTATAAAATATAATAGTGTTGTGAACTAGAGCCTAATTAATTTGTTGGAAAATTAACCTGAAAATTGAAATTCAGCATCTAATTACTCAGTATATCATATTTTAAATGGGTGAAATATTTCGTTCACCAAGAAAAAAATCGACAACTTCAAAATTTCCACGTTTAAAAAGACAGATGGCCATATTTGATGACATCACTAGGCAGTAATGAATCAGTTTGTTTACATTAACTACTGAGCTGCCAGAATGTGCACATTCCAGCAGCAGGCAAATAATGTCACAATACTTTTAAGTAACGCTATAAGCAAAAAAATAAATAAGTAAAAAAAAATGTGGCTGGGAGAAGACCACTTTTAATTACATACATAAATGTATTCCCAAATTAGATACATATGGCAATAGAGTTCCTAAAACAAGGCAAAAGGTTGAATGTTGCCGAGATTAGAAGAGTGAAATTATAGTTACTATAGTCCAAGTGCATATGCAACATGTAAAAGTTTAATATTTAATGTGATACAATACAGTGTTCACTGCCTGGCAATGCCAAAACCAAAGCCAACATGGAAATGTGCCTTTTTTAGTACAGCATAAAATGTCCTTCTAAAGCTATCTAATTATAAGTATTATATCTGATATGTCATTTTAGACATTACCACAGATCAGCATCAGTATTTATTTGTCAACATTAATTCTAAACTCAAGAGTAAGATTACACGAGATTATCAATTCTTTCATGCCATTAGGTAGCAAAAAAGCAGAGATAAAAGGACAGAGGGTTGAAGTATGAATGCTAAAGATGGTATGTATTTATATGACACAATGTGGATGCTTCCGTTTTACCAAAAAAACCTGCAAACTGTAAGAGTATCACATACCGAAGTTGTTTTAGTTGCTTAGGGGTTCCTCCTAGGCAAGTGAAATCCTCAATATATGCATGAGGATTTGCCAAGCTTGAGCAGTTGACATCTGGCTGACAAACTGCGAAGAAATGGGGTCGCAGACGGCCAACTGAATATTTTCCTATATCAGTTGTTAGTTGCGAACAAGCTGCTCCAAATCCAAAAACACCAATAGCTTTGTAGGCTTCCCAGATCCAAGGTTGAATTTTATAGCCACACACATGGTAAGGCCGAGAAATCAATTCTCCATCAACAAGAAAACGCTGTTTTTTGAAATGATGTCTACAACCTTCAACAGCAGTCATCTGAAATACAAACCAAAAAGGATTAATACCCAAGTCATTTTTTTCAATACAGATTAAGATTTATATTTCAATAGTATCACATTGAATTTCCAGCTTAACCAAAGCAAATTCAGTGATATGCACACCAAATAGGATGAAACTCGCCATGAAAATATAATTTGACTCCAATGAATAAAATTGAGATTAAAAATAAAATTAACGAGTCCCATTGAGAGATAAGAACACAATACATATTGAGAAGAAGTTATTTGGTCTATAAATTAAGTGGTAAAATATCCATTAAAGCAGATCATTAGGTCGATAGATTATTGATGTGCAATGTCCTTAGATACTTTTTATAAGAGGAGAATTCATGATGAGTCAAAATTGATGCTGTAATTTTTGAAGGGCTGGAGGAAAATTACAAACCAAATTCATTCACCACTCACAATAGTCTTGAGCGTGACGGAGATAATAGTCACATTTCCTAATCTTCACACTAGACTGAAATTGCTGATTTTTCATCAGTTCTCCAAATAAAATTAATTATTCCCTGAAATTTCAGTGAAATAACTATGTACTTTATTAGTGATAGGCTTTCATCTTGATTCAGAAGAAAAATTTCACTCAAGACACTAGGTTAATTGTTACATGTGGGTTAAAGCCAGGCAATGCTTATATGATTCACTTGACTGTTCCTTGATACAGATTGATTTATGACTGTTCCTTCCTACTAGATTCATTCAAACACTTATGCAAGTTGTTTTAGATAATTCTGACCTGGTACTTCTATCTAATACAAACATATCAGTAGGGAGGGGTTGTTACGTTGGGGTGTCACAGTCTTTATGTGAGCAAGTTTTGATTCACAGAGAAGTGTTGGATTTATCAGCATTCAGGATGAAATGGCATCAATGACACATTATAGCTTTGAGGAGTATAATTTTAAAAAAGTAATAAATAGAGTCTAGCTCGATTACATATTTTTTAATTTTTATGTTATTCATTAATTTATTCTCTTAACTATGTATAATAATTAATTATCTTAGTTTATAGGTCATATAGAGGACTTAAGGTTACTGAGTAGAGCTGATAACCTTCCTCTAGAATTAGCAGAGACTTATGGATAACACAACCTTCGACCATGAAAATGCATTTCATACTTTAGAGACTTATTTCAGGTAAAAAATTGCATCCTTGACTCTGGCAAATATGGAAATTCCACCCGAGGTGGTAAGTTAATGAGGCATTACTCTAACCCTTTCAGTGCAGAACACTCACATGCGTTATCAGGGGTGGATGGCTTGCAGTGTAGTCAAGCTCATAACACTAAACGATGCCCCTTGATAGGCTCCCACCATCCCCTGGAGCTAGAGCTCATCTTTTGACCTCTTTGCCATCATGATGAACTGAGCTATCTGAGAGTGGACGTGCTTTGCTGGTGGTTACATTCTAATTTTTTTTGGTTGCATTAGTCAGTGTTTAATTTTGTTGTTCTATCCACCCCTGAAGAAAATAATTCTGCTATGAAAGGGATAAAACTTATAATTAGTCTTAGCCAAAGGAGTGCCAGGTTACATCATATAAAATTTCTTTAAATATCGAAGACTTGGCGAAGACTGTACTAATTCCTATACCAAAGAAGAGTAAGGCAAAAACGTGCAAAGACTATAGGACAATAAGCTTAATATCCCACGCGGCCAAAGTAGTTCTGAGAATTATAAACAGAAGGCTAGAGAAGAAGGCAAATGAATACCTGGGTGACGACCAGTTCGGGTTTAGGAGAGGGACAGGAACACGAGACGCTATAGCGGTGATGAGGATGCTAGTAGAAAGAAACCTTGAGTATGGGCAGGATGTTTTTGCATGCTTCGTAGATTTCGAGAAGGCGTTTGATCGTGTGGAATGGAAGAAATTAATTGGAGTGTTGAAGAAATTAGGGGTCGATTGGAAGGATAGGTGTCTGATTCGAAATTTGTATATGAATCAGACTGCGCAGGTTAGGGTAGCCAATGGAGAATTGGGATGGGCCACGATAGGACGGGGAGAGCGGCAAGCGTGCCCACTATCGCCGTTGCTTTTTAACGTGTATTTAGAAGAAATGGTAAGGGAGGCATGGGGGGAGGAGGAGGTAGAAATAAAGGTAGGAGGGGAGCTGATAAAATCAGTGAGATTTGCAGATGATCAAGCATTGGTTAGTCAGTCGGCCAAGGGGTTACAGTCAATGGTGAGTGTATTAGAGGTGCAGTGCAAAAAGTATGGAATGAAGATCAATCACAAGAAAACGAAAGTAATGAGATTTTATAGAAGTAAGAAGGCGGGGCTGAATATAAGAGTGCGAGGGCAGAAGATAGAGCAGGTCGAGCAGTTTACGTATCTGGGTAGTATTTTGGAGGTGAATGGGTTTAGTGGTAAGGACATCAGATGCAGAATTGCGCTTGCTAAAGAAGCATTTTTGAAGAGAAGGGAATTGATGAGGGGGGGTCTGAGAAGAGACGTAAAGAAGAGGCTGGTGAAAACTTTAATATGGAGCGTGGCGCTTTATGGGTCATTGCAAAGGGAGGATGTGCGTAGACTTGAGGCGTTTGAGATGTGGGTTTGGAGAAGGATGGAGAAGGTTAGCTGGATGGCGAGAAAGACGAACGAGGAGGTATTGGATATGGTCGGAGAGGAGAGGAAGCTTGTGGCAGAGGTTCGGAGAAGGCAGAAGAGATGGATGGAGGAGGTTTTGAGAGGAGAGGGCATGTTGAAAAGAGTGATAGAGGGGAGAACACTGGGGAAGCGTGGAAGAGGAAGGAGGAGGATAGGAATTCTGGACGAAGTAAGAGGAGGTAAAAGATACGAAGAATTGAAGAGGGATCTAATAACGGGCCATCCTTAGGAGGGAAAGTGAGACAATTTCTATTAGGTTGGGATACAGAATGGGGACTGTCCAAGAACCTACCAATCAGCTGGTAGAATACTTGAATGAATGAATCATCATTCCCTCTTAAGTTGGACAGGGGGTGTGGAGTCAGAAACTGAGCAGAGCTATCATAAAAATGTTGTGAAATCGCTATGTGATACTATGTGACGGGTTTACATGGCATGAACTGTAACAACTTCACAACATTTTTATGACATTACATTGTATGCTACTTGATACTATGCAACGGGTTTACGTGGCTTGAACTGTAATGATTTCACAACATTTTTATGACAGCTCTGCTCAGAGTCCAACTCCACACCCCCTGTCCGACTTAAGACGGAATGACGACCGTCATTCCGTCGTAAGTCTTAAGTAAATGAAATTTATACCAAAGATAGAATGCATTTAACTGTTTAACATATCTTTTTTCCAATAAAATTCAAGATATATTTTTTTAGATAATCCAGGTCAAAGGTCACATCTTGTGACCTCGGAATAAAAATAACAGTATTTTAAAATCTAACTATTTTTAATGGAAACTATGTTCCTTTAGCTTTAAAATAAGACCAACATAAAGGTTCTATCACAATTAGAAGCTAAGTAATGATTTATTTTTGTAGAGCATGCGAGGGAATATTTTGCATTTTTTGTCATGTTTGCAACCCTGCTGTATGAATATTGTGAATAGCTGAGGGCTAAAATTTTGTGTATGAGTACTACTTCACATACTTTTACTTCCTACCAAATTTCAAGTAAATCTGAGATGGTTGGGTTGGGAGCTGTGATGATTTGACATGGAATGACCCTGGTATCTTATTGGTAGAACAAATTTTTACTAGCTTTAAAGTTATTTCTTTAACCTGAATCCCCCTACTGTTCCACATATGGGATCTTATACATTTTATCACTCTCTGAATGATTTCGGTAAAATTATCGGTTGCTGTATGTTCAAAGCTATTTCAATTTGAAGGGGGAGAATGTTGTTACTATGTTGCTTCGGGATCGGGCCGTCAACAAAACCTTATTCTCAATCCTGATCTATTGAAGAAGGGACATATTTTGATGTGTGTAAAAGTGTTGGGCCATGGCTACATGACTAGAGTAAGTATTTATTTTCACTTTTATTTGAAGCCATACTTTGACTATTGTGTTAATTTATCATTGCAATTGAATCAAAAATTCCAGTAATAAAAAGTTAATTCAGTCACTGAATACAGTATTGTAGTATTTGTAGCATATTTATTGTCGTACCACATATGGTACGCTATGTGTTAATGACTTAACAATTAGTTTTAGGTCCACCATTGTATTTGATTTATTTTGCATGCATAAGATGCGTACTACTTGGTGTAACATTTACATTAGTTTTTTATTTATAAAGAAACACTGAATGAATTATGATTATATATCTTTTCAGGAAAATGTTCACGTTAAATGTTTATACATTGCGGCTTCAGAGCCCAACATCCTGTTTGATGAAGACTCAGCGAATGAGGGCACCAGACCTGTGTAACGTGCTCCTAGGGCCTTAGCATTCGCTCTCAAAAACCGGGTGGATGAGGAGCTGGATAGCTTGGTCAACTTGGGTATTTTGTATCCAGTCGAGTTCAGTGCATGGGCAACCCCTATTGCCCCAGTAGCAAAGAGCGATGGAAGAGTAAAAATTTGTAGGGATTTTAAGATTACGCTTGATCCAAACCTAGAAATTGAGAGATATTCATTACCACGTGTGGAGGAATTTTTCTGAAAATTGGAGGGTGGAGAGAAATTCTCCATGATGGTCTCAGGCCTTTCAGCAGTTAGTGTTAGATGACAAATCCCAGGATCCTTGTACCATTAACACTCATAGAGGTTTGTTCCGTTATGCTAGATTACCATTTGGAGTGGCGTCAGCCCCAACCATCTTCCAAAGAATCATGGATCAAGCCATGCAGGGGCTGAAAGGAGCTGCTTCCTTTCAGGATGACATTATCATTCTGGGAAAAATGACGAGGAACATTTTATGAACTTAGAAAGGGTGCTGAATAAATTAACTGATTTGGGGTTCAAAGTTAACAAAGAGAAATGCAAGTTTATGCTAGAATCTGTGGAGTTTATGGGTCACTCCATAGATAAAGAGGGACTTCATCCTACTAATTCCAAAATTGAGGCCATCACTAAGTCCCCGATTCCCAAGAATGTGTCTCAGTTGAGAGCCTTCTTGGATTTGGTCGAGTATTATTTTAAGTTTTTACCAAGTTTATCATCTAAATTGGCTCCCTTGCACAGGCTCCTGCGGAAGAAGTCTGATTTTGTTTGGACAAGGGAGTGTGATGAGGCCTTTGAATCAGTGAAAACATCAATTGTTTCAGGCCGAGTTTAGGCACATTACAATCCATCTCTTCCGGTAATCTTAGAGTGCGATGCATCCCCCTTTGGCCTTGGGGCAGTTTTAGTACACCGGTTTGCAAATGGACAGGAAAGGACCATTGCCTTTGCCTCACAGTCCCTTAGTAAAGCTGAGAGAAATTATTCTCCAAATGATCGGGAGGCCCTGGCAATAATGTTTGGGGTTCAAAAGTTCAATCAATATATTTTTGGTAGAAATTTTATTTTAAGAACTGACCACAAGCCGCTACTGCACATCTTTGGGGAAAAGAAGAGAATTCCCCAAATGGCAGCTAATAGGTTGCAGCGTTGGGCCATTATTTTACAGGGGTATGATTTTCAAATCCGGTACATCAGAGCTGCAGACAATAAAGTAGCGGATGGTCTTTCGAGATTACCCTTACAGAGAGAGGAAGTCTATGTGAAAGATTTTTCATATACAGTAGAGTCTTGATTTTACGTAACTCCTTGGGACCCAAAAATGGGGTGTTATGTAAAATCAAATTATGTAAAATCAAGATATTAGCGGATTTTGAAAAATATACTAAGATTTCACAATGTATGAGAAGACAATGATGTTTAAACTATTTTCACAAAGAGATCATTATTACATACATATTACACTGTAGAAAATAAAACTATTTTAATTGTGGTGGAGAGATAATTACATTTTATATTATAATTATTTTGAAAGGGAAATCACCCTTCTCCGTTGTTTTGGTGGTGCTAGATCCATGAACCTTTTTATTTTATACTAATCAGGAGAATTGAATGCGAATATATAATGGAGAAAATTTCTTCTTTTTATGCTCTTCCGCCTCTAAGTAAATGACCCCTAGATGCAGCAGTGGCGGATACAGAAAGAACTCTAGGGAGGGGGGGGGGGCGCAAGTTATCGTGACGATTGCAGCCTTCAAACTGACTGCCTGGCAGCGACTCTGCTTCCCTTATATATGTAGCTCAGTTGTTTCGAGAACATTAGGTGCCAGAATGTTCGCTTCCAGACCAGCTTCCAGACACCCAAGGACGGGATTTCGGAATGCTCTGAAGACCTTTGCTGCCCAAGAAATCCCATCCTTGGGTGTAACGTGGATTACACCAATGGTTCAGTACACCGTCCGTCGGATGGGACGTTAAACCGTGGTCCCCTTGGCGCCATTCGTTAAGAGTAGGCTAATGCCGACGCCGGGTTTCTATCCACCCTCCATCTTCTGGTCCAAATCCCTAACTGATCCATTTACGATTCCCAATGGAAGCATAAGCAGTCTTTGGGGTGGATTTCACCCCTAATTACTCATTACAATGCCATTATTCTGTTTCTCCCCTATATATAACAATTTATAATCGCAATATCCTAAAATAACTTTAAATATAACAAATAAAAATACATATAACCACCCTTGAAAAGGACATTTTAGCCCTTGCTCCATTCCCTAGCCTGTTAATCACTCATAAATATTTAAAATAATTGCCTTAAAAATATTTTTCATTGCAGTAATGACGATAAAAGATCATTATATGAAAATTAAAACAAAAAAACCTTGAAAAATAAAGTAAAAATAGTTTCCATAGGTGGGGATCGAACTTGTGACCTCCGCTCTAGCAGTCGACCGCCATATCCACTAGGCCACCGCCGCCATGTTAGATCGCGTAAATATCAGAGCTTACATACAGTAACATGCTTTTTTACGATTTTTAAGTGCTTTTTTCTCAAACAGTTACGAGAGGTGCGTCGTCTCGCTTCGGCATATTGAATTAATAACCATTAACTACTGAATCAAAAAATTTGAGCTCGATTGGCCACCCGACGGTTGTGTCAGCAACGTGCGCAAGTGTCAAGACACTCGTGCTTACAGACGACCCCAAATCGAGCTTCATCTCGTCACTCGGAACAGCTGACAAGGTTGCTATCTCAAGGTCATAAACCATTTTTGCGTGAGCATTCCGGGATTCTGTCGCTACTATCATATCGTAAACAAGTAAACACCTTGAACCCATAACTTATCGTGCTGAAAGATGGGTAAATAAAATAATAAAAATATATATATACACCATTACAATGCAATGTATTGATTCGTTACAGTTAATTTCACAGTAGTACGGCATTAAATAGAAGATTTCCTTTAAAGATGGGCAAGAATCTGCCGGATTTTGTTGAATTTTCTTTAAGTTCTGTTGTTTCATTACGTAAAATCGAATGGATATCTCCTCTGGGGACCAAAATAGCCTAACGTAAAATCGTTACATCGAATTTACGTAAAATCAAATAATGCTTCCATAAGAATTCTACAGGCGTCGGCCGGGACTGCTCGCTCACTTGCGTAAAATCAAATTTTACGTAAAATCAGGTTATGTAAAATCGAGATTCTACTGTATTGAGTTAGGTGAAAGAGAGTTTCTCCCTGTTAAGGCAAATGATATTCGCAAAGAGACACAAAGGGACCCGTTGCTAAGCGGGGTACTAGATTTTTGTGTTTGGTTGGCCTACTAAACCTGATGTACAGTTCAAACCTTTTATGCACAGGAAGAATGAGTTGACTGTGGAGCAGGGGTGCATACTGTGGGGTAACAGGGTGATTATCCTAGAAAAATTGAGACCCATGATTTTGAGGGAGTTGCATGCAGGTGTGAGTGTGTGGAGGAACAGGACAAACAAAGAGCTTAGGGAACTGTATAAAGACCCAGATATAATAGCTCAAAAAAGAAGTAGGAGGCTGAGATGGGCTGGTTATGTAAAGAGGAGAGAAGGGGACTCAATGCTAAGAATGGTGTCAGAAAGTCTACCTCGAGGAAAGCAACCACTAGGACGACTTCGGCTAAGATGGCAGGACCAAGTGCAGAGGGACACAGAAAAGTTGAGACCAGAGATGGCATGGATGGAAGAAAGAGAAAGATGGCGACATGTTGTTGGTGAGGCCAAAAACCTGCTGAGGTTTGAGTGGCCACATAGGTTAGGTAAGGCATGCAGGCCACCAGGGGATTGTCAGAATGAAATCCTTGGCTAGGTCTTATGTTTGGTGGCCAAAATTAGATGAGGCTCTGTAGTCCTTGGTGGAATCGTGTGAGTCATGTGCTGTGAATAGACCTTTACCTATAAAAGCCCCACTAAAGGGTTGGGAAAGGCCTGAAAGACCATGGGTCCGTTTGCACATAGATTTGGCTGGTCCATTTTTTAATAAAATTTTCTTAGTAGTGGTAGATAGTTCAACCAAATGGCCTGAGGTGATCCAGTTAAGGAATGGGGGAACTGGGGAAATTGTAAATAATTTACGAGGTGAGGATTGTTTTCAACGTTTGGGCTGCCGGAGCAAATTGTTAGTGACAATGGTTCACCATTTACTTCTGCTGAGTTTCAGCAGTTTTGTAAATTAAATGGAATTTTTCATACATTCTCTCCTCTCTACCATCCGGCCACAAATGGGGCGGCGGAAAATCTAGTTAAGTGTTTTAAAAATAAAATAAAGACCCTATTACATTCAGGTGTTCCATTGCACATTGCCTTACCCCAATACCTGTTTAATAGTAGGATAAGCCCTCACAGTGTCACCGGAGAAGCACCCAGCAAACTAATGTTTGGTCGCACACTCAGGTCTTGGCTGACCCTCCTAAAACCTAATCTAAGTCAGGCTGTGGCCCTAAAACAGAGATTTCAGAGGGATAGTGGTTCAAATGGGTTGAGGAGTTTCCAGGTGGGCGACAAAGTGTGGGTCACAGCTTACAACAGAAGTGGCACAAGGGACTGGGTGCAGGCCACAGTGGAGGCTGTACGGGGTTCCCGGAACTACCAGGTCCTCACAGAAAAAGGACAACTGTGGCATCGCCACATCAACCAGCTGAGAGGTGTGGGATCCAAGTGCAGTGAATCAGAAGAGGGGCCTCTCACAGTGTGTGATGGCATTAGCCCAACCCAGGAAATGTCAAATGTGTCAGCCATCCCCATGTCAGTGTTCCCCTCAGTACCTATGTCCACCCCAATGAAGACTGTGAGCCTGTGGGATACTGGGAGTCAAAGAGAGTTTCCTCAAATAAACGTGTGGGGGTTGGGGGAAATGAGGTGGCAAGTGTCCATGCCAGAGAACACGTTGACATTCATGAAAGACGATTGCCTCTGAGGCAGAGGGTGCCAAAAAAGAGTTGGAATTTGTGAATAATGAGTGTATTTTGTTTCTTTTTTTTCTTTTCTCTAATCCCTTTTTGTGTATTTAGTTGAGTTTTTTTTTGTTGCTCCAATTTATCTTTTAACCTTTTTATTCCCTGGGGAGGGATGTAGTATATTGTATGAGTGCATTTCGTATGTCATTTGTTCGACACAATAAAGTGTGGCTCTGCCATTTTGATGGCAGTCTCTCTCCTGCATCCGAACGTATTGGTTGTCATTCAGTATACCACAGTATGCAACACAGCAACATACGTATGCTTTGCCTAGCGTCCCATATATGGAATGGTTTGTATCTCAAAAAGTATAGTAAATTGGATGCTGAAATTATGTATGGAGCGTAAACAACTGAATAGAAGAAAAATACTGAAAAATGAAAAAAATTCAACAACCTCAGAATTCTCGGCGGATTCAGGTTAAGTTATTATATCTGGTTGTGATGCATTTCCTATACATATACCCTCATACACAGAGCTTTCATAAAACATTCAATTTCCTCAGGGGGGGGGGGGGAGCGCTTCACCCCACTTTAATTCTGCCCCTGAGTTTCAGTAAGCATCGTAGCGCTGTCATTAAACATGTAAAAGAACACATACACATGATACAGCCAAGAAAGGTTTTCCTTGGCTGTGAAAGTTTTGGGAAGATCTGCTATTTTTTTCTGGCATTCAAAATGTTCCATACATTTAAAATTATATTTAACTGGGTAGATAATTGCTAAATTTCAATTTACAGCCTTAGTTTTCCAGAAAATTAACGGCTGTTTCACAATACAGCTGTTTCCTATCACATAATTAACACCATTATATTTGGACCAACTTCAAACCAACCATGTATTCAAGCAGTTGCAGGAAAAAAATAAAAATTTATAAATTGACACGCATACATAAATTGCAATTCACAACTTCTCCATTTCACTCATTAGAATTTCAGCTCTTGGGCTCATCTAATTTGCAGCGATTATATAGCCGTACTATCAACGTGTAACTCAAGAGGGTGGAGGATCAACCCTGTAAAGCAGGCCACCGGCGAAAGTTGAATCACGGGCGTCGCGACCAGTACTTCTATACGATTCCAAAAACTTTTCAGACACATAGCAAACTATCCTACAATAATAAGGTAAGTTTAGAGCGCTTCCAATCCAATACTTACGACTAAAAATAACAATTATCGAATGCGAAGACTGAAGGAAAAATGTTTCCTAACCTATTAACGTTGTCCCACTCGTGAGGCAATGTGAATGAACATGCTATGACGTCACCGACCGGCGGGGCAACTCTTACATAACACGAGGACGCTCTGTTTCCCTTTCAACTAGCAAAAGCAAAAACAATGCGAAGATCATTTTTTCTGCCGACAAAGCTTTTTCCACCATATCTCGATATTTACTCACATAACGGTAAATGGATGACGTCATGCCGCTCAAGTGAAAACAGTCAAGTTTAAGCGTTTAGTTTCAGTAAAATGAATGTTTTCACAAGCGATAGTTGATGAAAATCTTTAGTGAATATTTTGGGTTTTAATATGAATACTTCCGAGGCAAATGTATTGCGATCGCTTCAATAGGCTCTGTTTACCGACACGAGGGGTGGGTAAATTGTATCGCAACTTTCTTCAATTAACGGGATTTTATTTTTTATCCCCGCCAGGACTTAGCCATGGAAGACGCAAGGGCATAGACGAGCTGGAAATAAGGTTACACTCAACGTGAGTGTTCACACGATTGCGACATTCAGATCGGACTAGGAGGTGCTGGGGGAAGAAAGAGGACGGTTGGCGACATGCACCCAGTCCCGCGCACCGAACCCCGCACAACCTTCCCAATCAATCTGCCACTACGATCCTCCTGTGTGGCATGATTCCTTTAGCAGTCACGAGGCCTCATTCAGCTCATAAATCAAGTATACTTGCTTTATTTATTAGCGGTGGGTGTGTCAGTAGTCACTGTAGACTCTTCGCCCTGGAGTGTTTTATGGATTACCTTAAGTTGAGCGCTCGGGACTATAGTAGTATGCGTAAACGATGGTGAGTTATCTTTTCCTGGAGGGACTCAATAAAAGGTTACTATTTACAACCGCTGATTTTTCAAAATATATTACATAAGCATAAATGCTAATATGTACGGAATATGATACCCAGCGACATCGCTAGACACAAAAACATCCCTATGTTCTTCAAATCGTCGTCGTAACGGGAGAGCGGCTAATGGAAAGTCGGGGTACATTAGTGAAAGATGTAGTAAAAATCCGAAATACTGCTACGCAAAATACAATGACAAACTTAATATTTTTTACTGCACAGCCATTGGAGACGAGAATGTCGAGACGAATGAGTACACCCGTGATCAATATTTGTCTCAGTTTCCGCAGAAATAAGTATTTACAAAAATGCGACATCGCGATAGGTCTCAATGTACAAGTCACAAAAAAACTACCAGCGAGAGGTATTTTTTTCGCAGCTTTAATGCGGAATTTTTACAGCCCCACAGCCTACCCGCGCTAACTCTTCGCGGAGCAAACATAATGCATATATATGTTTAGCCTGCCATAGCTTGAAAAAAACTTGCGATGTCGATCCAGATAGGACAATATTATATTGCTGAAGAAATGTAGACCACCAAAACATAATTTTTCGAAAATGTTAAAAAGAGGAGCGGCACTAAGTTAAGCTATACTCCATCGCCGTTCCCATGAACATTGGGTTCATATTATTCCTCAAGGTCGGTGAACTTCGGTCTTGACTTTCACTCGACGTTTGCTCAATAGAAGCATGAGTACATCACCCAACCCAGATACTGAGTTTCACTGTAAGGAAATGCCAAACATATATGACCGTAACCAATGCAGTCTACCGTCATAATCATACATGCATTTACTTTATTATGTCTTAGCCGTGTCCCTTTTCATTGGAGCGAAATGTTTTAGCACTGTAGTGGCGTTTCTCACTCTCAACGAGGCATCTCCCGGATTGTCCTCAAATAGGAGAAACATTTCACTTCATAATATTTCATTTCACAACAACTCCTATCAATTCAACGTCATAGTGTTCACAAAATCATTTTCCGACGAGAAAAATGTTAATTTACGAGTAGCCTTACAAGTAGCTGTTAATATAAGAAATCGAGTTGGTTATTGAAGTTACTAATTTGTTGTGTAATATAATAATGTAATGTAATAGTGATTGCTTCTCAATAATTACTCTAATGTAATGTAATATTGATTGCTTCCTAAACCACTCCCATCAATGTCACACTCGGTCATCGGGTCCCTTAGAAAGACGTCACATGGTAGCGAGATTAACTTCGCTTGAATCATCTAGTGGACGTTGCTGTCCATTAAAGCATCCTTGTGCGACTCGCACGCACAAAAATTCAAATCAAACAAAAAAATACGAAAAACTAAACTCTGTAACCTCTTGCCGCAAAATTGAACTGATTTTTGTGCCTCTCGTGTGTGAAAAACCTTCAGCGTCAGGATCAAGAAACTAAATGGAATGCGCTGGGGTTTTAAATGGTGCATAAAATGATGTAACATGAGCGACACGGAGGGTCGCGGTCTTGTTAAAACCCTCCCGGAAGTGCAAGTTACGATTTATGGAAAGTACCGTATTTATTGTCCTGATCTGAAAATGAACTTTAATCGTCATATTAGTATAGACTGCCAAAAAAATAAATTTACGACTCTGATTGGAATTATTTACCTTCAAATAGAGAATGCCTAACGTCTCTAAAGTTAAGGAACTGCGACAAAATTACTTTTAGCCACGGTTATTTAAAAACTAACCCCCATATAAATCTTCATGAACGCCTATCAAACCAATTTTCCATTAGATTATATATTATTTATCCACAAAGAACATCCCAAAAATTCTGTAATCGGTAATATCGGAAAAATTAGAAACCAATTCGAAAGATGAAAGCATAGGCTGAGTGGCGGAGGTCGCCGTGACAAGATAATTCTCCTCGCTCCGAGCACGTCAATAATTCGACATAAGCTTTCCGATAAAAAAGCCTTTATCTGGAGTGTACAGACATACCTACCGATCCTTTATCTTTCGAAATCACTATAAAATTACACAACGAGAGACAAAGTTAAGTCCCAATGTCTCTTGGGCACACTGTCTAATTAAAAAAAGCATAAATATATTTAAAGAGGGTCGGCGACGTTTTATCATACGGCGACGTTTCTCTATGATTGGTATAGCACTAATAAAATTTCTTTCGATAATTGGCCTCAATATAAATGTGATGTTATCGGAGAAAGATGAAGAACTAATCGGTGAGGAGAATCAACAATTAAGTTCTAAATAAGAACTGAGGACAAAAGGTGCTTAATGAAAACGCTTCAAAGGAGAGGCAAACTTATTGGACATATTCTGACATCACAGGCCCCTGAAAACAATACATAAAGGAACAAGGCATGGGAATAATATCCGAGGATGACCAAGGACGAAATGCAAAGTAAATTATGAGGAATGTCAAAATAAGAAAAGATGAACGAATAAAGCGGTTATCTGAGAAGAGAATAAGATGGAGTAATATATTAAACCAATCTTCGGACTGATAACTGCTGAGGATGTTGAATGAAACAGCAGCACTCACCAGTCATTTCATAAAGCCTACGAAATCGGGAAAAATGAGATTCCACAGCGTTGGACAAATTTTTCTCGATTGAGCTTATAATACTGTAATAGAAATTGCAACCTGTAACACTAGCTCACATTAAAAACGATAATAACAACTCGTTTTTGTACACAACTCATGGTACTAATACATGTGTTAGTACCATGACACAACTATTGAAGGAGCACGAGAGCTATTTATTGACAAAGACACGAGGCATGGAAGAAGTCATTTACACCTTTAAGGGGAGATAAGGAACCAGAGGGAGGGGCTAAGGAGGGAAGGTAAAGATAAAACGAGACAAGGATATCCTCTTTTTCTATGAAGTCACAAAGGATTCGGTCTAGATTTCCATTTCATGGCTGCCTGACATAACCTCAGTCGTGTTCGCAGTATAGTTGTGAGAGGACGGAAACAGCGCCAAAAGAGCAAGCAGCAATCCTGGTGAACTGAATACAGGCTATCCAGGGAGATCACCGATGCGAATGTTTTTCCTCTTTTAATATGAAATTGAGAGAGCACAAAAGGATAATACGTCCTATGAAATGAATTTCCACAACGGTCTTAGTCAGAGAACATAATTTTCAAAGTAATTGATTCATCAATTAATCAATCCCTCCCAATGCCAAGCTAATTTCCTTTGATGTCAAAAACCTTTTTACGCCGATTCCGGTTAATGACGCACATAATCTTTCAATTGAATGTCTGAAGAAATCGGGTTGTGGGGAACCTATTATTAAGAATTTAGTTTATTACTGCATCTGTGCCTTAAAATTATTTCTGCTTTAATGGCAATTTCTACCATCAAACCCACGGGTTGGCGATGGGATCACCCCTCTCACTAATATTAGCCTAAGTTTTCATGGATTATCTGGAAGAAACATTATTTAATATGAAACATCCACTCCTTAAAAACTTAGTTTATTACTATCGTTACGTTGATGATGTAATCTGTTTGTGGACGGGTAGTACTAGACAATTAAAACTGTCCTTATCCCTCCTTAATTCACTTCACGCGTCAATTACGTTTACTCTGGAAATAGGATTCAGTAAGATTAACTTTTTGGATTTAACAATTTCCGTAATGAATCAAGCCATAATTTTTCCATCTATCGGAAAAATACTTTTACCGATATAGTCATAAGAAACGATTCAAACCATCATCACTCGCATAAAATGGCTGCTTTCCATTCTATGCTTAATCGCCTACTTTCCATACCCCTTTCTTCCGATGATTTTTCAAAGGAGCTCTCTTTCATTAAACTTATCGCCAGGAATAATGCCTTTAATGATTCCTTGATTGATACACTATTAAATCGCTTACGCCGAAAACGGGCCATACTTGATTCTACTGCTCTTTCCACGATCCTTATATCGAAAACCAAATTGGTGAAGCTACCCTTCTTCTCAAAATTGTCGTACAAAATCAATAAATCCATCCCTAATAATAAGTTTAGGGTGATTTTATAACCCCCTCTTCATAAATTGTTGTTCAACTCAAAAGACATATATTCTAACTGTGATCAAAGTGGAGTGTATATGTTAAATTGTGACCCCTGGATGTAATTAAATAAAAACTACAGTAATTGTACTGTCCACTTAAATTTAAGTGGACAGTGTGCTTGCTATATATGCTTGCTACACATTTAATTGAAAATGACCACTCCTCAGATTTTACGTAAATACGTAAATCTGAACATTTCAAATCTTTCTTAAATTGTAATAATAAACCTATGTTTGCTACTCATCTAATTGAAAATGACCACAACTCTGATTTTATCCCTAAACTTTTACATGTATGTGCAAAGGGGAAGAAACTTGATTTTTTAGAGAATTTTGAAATTTTATCGTATTTGAATGTATATGAGAATGATGTTTTAAATGATCTAGTCCCCTCCCTCTTCTACTCAGTACCCGTCCACCCACCACCACCCCCATAGTCAGATATGCTACCATTGATACCCTCGCCACCAGCTGTTTGTCTGCTCACCTTCCTTCCATGACCGTCCCCTCTTCCCCCCCCCGTTTTCATAGCTTTCCAATCACCACCTCACCACAGTCCTTGAAATCCCCCCCCGTTCGACCGTTGTGAGACCCTATACACACATATATATATATATATATATATATATATATATATATATATATATATATATATATATATATATATATATATATATATATATATATACAGCCCTGTCTGTCAATTGATTTGTTAACTCTCGAGAATGACCTGAAAAGGTTGAAACCGGTTGAGTTTTAATAAAACGGTGCGGAACATAACAAAGTTTATTTTTGAAACTAATTGATTCATATTCAAGTATTTTTGACATACAGCTCGGCACCCAGGTTTTCACATAGCTAAGAATGGTTACTTAATATTTTAGCTTGCTTCCCCGGCCAGAACGCCACTAGGGTTCTAGTCTAGCTTTCACGTATAGCTCCATCACTAGGAACTGATGCAATCAGTTTACAGTCCCGATCATAGCCAGCAAGGTACACGAAATCTAGAAAAACAACGCCTCACACGCAGTAGCACGCGAAGGTCTCAATTAGCAAGCAGTAAAAGGGCGAAACATCTCTCTCACAATTTGTCTGTAGAGCACGCTAAAGCTAAAGGGGGTTACGGGTTTGCTTAGTTTTGCTGACAAGTGGGAGGGGGGGTCATAGCATTGCTTACGTAAGACAGGAAGGTCTTACTCTTTAATACTACTAAAGTACTATGTACTAATAAATATTACTAAAGCACTTAAATAGTACGATTTTTTATAGTACTAATGTGACATTGCAGAAGAAACACTTCAAAAATAGTATAAAATATTTGGTTTTCTTTATACAGAGCAAATATAAAAAATAGAAAAATCTTACGTAAGCAAGTGGGGGGAGGGGTTCTGCAAATGCTTATTTTTGCTTACAAGAGGGGGGAAGGGGTCAAAAATTTCCAAAAATGTGATTACGCAATACTTGAACGCTCCCTTAAGCTGAAATCATCTTACTTTCAAATTTCGATCATTTCAAATAATACTTAACATTCCCACTCATATTCAACGAAGAAAAAGCATGGGCAACGGCCTGTCACAATGGAAACACCGGTTCCCGATCAGTCACCGAAGTTAAGCATCGTTAGGCTCGCCTCGAATTTGGAGGGGTGATCCTCCAATTCGTCCGAGTACTGTTGCCCCTGTCTGCACGTGGCAGACAGTATGTGCGAAATGACCTTAGCCGTCGAAGCACGTTAAACAAAAATAATTACTATTAATACTAGAAAAAGCATAACCCGTACCCTTATTCTTAAAATAATAACGTTTACACACAAATCGGTGAGATGAAACGAACATTCATTAATGAATCTTTTAAGGTTGAGATGCAGAAAATAAAAAAGGCATTTTTGCATCCCAGTAGTGCAAGACTTGGGTTTTAGGTGCTCCTAACTGCTAACATTTTAACGCATAATCGAAAATAAAACCTCATCCCTAACCCATCCTCATCCAAACACAACATCAATGCCCGAAGCGAAATTCGAACCCACGACCTCAGGGCGGCCGGCGCGCTACCTCTGGCTAACGTGGTCGGTAAAAAATCCCTTCCTTACAACGTTGGATCACCATTTACTCAGTATTATGGTACGATTTTGAGCTCTAAAAATTCATCCTCGCACAGTAGTAAACGAGAAAAAGTAATACCAAAATATAAGATGAGAATCACTATCTGACAGCAAATTAAAATTTGGACAAAATCATTTATGTAATTTCGAAGCTGATATTTTTCAGACGACGTAAAAAAATGTTACGAACTCCGACATACTAAGGTCAATTAGATCATAAATATAAAATTAGGGCGAGGCCGAACTGTCAGGTTTAAAATGCTACTTTTCCGCGAACAACAAGAGATAGCAATTGCTACCATTAAGACTGGATAAATAAGTTGTTCCGCAGGTACCCTAATAAGTTGAATTGCCGCATGAAACTTTATTGTTATTCAAACCACAATTAGACGTTACCGAGAGGCACGGATGAGTGGAGAACTGCATTCAACCAATCATAGGGTTGGATGACTTCGATAGTGAGCCACTACTGACAGCATGACTCGCATGCTGTCAGTAGTGGCTCGGCGAAACTTAGGAAACTCTAATATCTATATGCACGGAGGTGTAGGCTTGATTCATTACCATTTACCATATGTTAAATACAATAGTTCTAAAAAACGTAATTAATCGAGCTTATTTAGTGAAAATTCACTCACTACCACACGTCCTTGAGGTGGCTTGCAGGATACTATGTAGAAAAAAATAACATTTTTTTCGACTGACAATGAGAGATAACCACGAGCAACCCAACTAAGCGATTTCGCCAACTTTACTCGAGTATTCCATCAGCTCGGCGAATAATTAGTAATCAGAACAATGCGCCTCACACCACCTCACCTCGGGAGATATACGCTCCCGTAAGACGTTGCCGACGTGATAGAATAACGGAGGGGTAGTGACCTCAGCAGTAAGGAATCCCCCATAACCAGAGCGCTCACACGGCAGCCAATGAACATGGGGCGATTGTGTCGAGGCGAATCCCCAAAGTCTCCAGCATATGAGGGGGCGTGCCGCGGAACAAATAAAAATAAGAGAGACCTACAGAAGAAAAAGGGCGGAAAGCGTCGACGCAGCTGGGGGTTGGGGTGGGGGAGGCGCCGGCTTGGCCTTTTATCAAAACCTCTTCCTCTCCGTTTACATCCCTCACGCGCCCTTTCTTGCTCCACGCCATGAACCTACTGACAATGAGAAACAAGTCGGCCTTTTTAGGAGGGAAACCATCGAATATTCCCCCAATAAACGTCAGAAAAGATAACGGTCAACGTTTTTCTGGCGTGGCGATGAAGCACCGATATTTATTCACCTAAATGTTTTTTTTTTGAGAGGCTACGAGTGGATGGATTAAACATGAGAATAGAGGAAGTCGGAACGGGTTGACCAGGTATTAATAAAGGCAGATTTTTTAGTTACTTGGGAAAGAAACCAACAGCTGAGGTAGATAAGGATAGATAGGTAGCAGTGACGTACTCAGTGGGGGTTCATTCCACCATTGGGCCCGGACCCCCTCCGTAAAATTTTGAATTTATTGTTAAAAAGGGGAACTAAACGAGAAATTTATATTTTTTTTAAACTAAATCCTGGCTATGTCACAGGTAAGTAGAAAAGTAAGGAGGCAGGCCTTGAAGACCGGCTGTGGATCTTCTCCTGGTTTGTACGTACATACACCCCCCTTGTCCAGCCTAAAGGACATTTTAAGAGCCCTGGAAATTTCATGGTGGCGGTATCCATTTCGTAGGAAAGTCGTCTTCAGATGATTCAGCTCACCGGGTAGACAGTCTTCGTCTGAAACTGCCTTGACCCAGTGTATTAGCGACGAGAGGACCGCGTTCTTTTGGGAGGGGGATGGCGACGCTTCCTGTTGAGGTAGATGTTGGTGTGTGCTGGCTTTTGGTACACTTTATGACTCAGGCTCCCATACCACAACTGCCGAACTCCAATCGGATGAGATACTACTTCTTTAGGAATTGAGCATAAGCTGTTTCGCTATCGAGGCGGAAGGCAACGAATGTGGGCAAATGGTTTTCTCAACTGAAGAGCAATAGCTGCCCAGGCTCACGACCGCCGCTGTCATGCATATGGAATCTCTGATTGGCCGAGAGACGAGAGGCCGGAGAAAGGAAAGAAGAGTGACGAAGGCGATCAAGTGCCAAAGCGACTCGTCACATGCTCTGAGCCAGCGCAAAGCATACGTGTTCATAATTCACAACGCGAATAAAAGTTAAGGCGGCCAAGCGAGAGATCATGGGTGCATTTGGCAATAACGACATTCCTTCTAAGTTGTGATAAAAATGTAGGAAATACCTCAGAATTCAGTCTTAATGTTTTAAATTCTGGTTTAATACGCTGATGCAATTTCAAGTTCGTAAGACATTATATGGGACCAATTAAAATCTATGTGTGTTTTTATTAATACAAGTGTAAAATATAAATATGTACATATTACAAATCTACACGCATTCACATGCTTCAATAGCTTTGTTTGAAACGGGAAACGTGTAGCATCAACTTTTTCGCTCTTGAATTCTCATGTCGATCGTTTGTAATTCTGGAAGCTCAATACACGACTTTTTTTTGCAAATGCAGAGTGTACTATGGAATTCGAATGATCCCAGGACATGAAAAATTTCGACGAATTCCATGGTGTGAAATATAAATAATAGAGAGCGAAAACCGTGAGTAAAACACATACCATGAAGTGCAAAGTTTACTTCAATCCAATCCGTTTGACTAACATTACTGAGCTTAGTTATGTCAGTTATGCTTAAAGACAACCATTAAGGGTTACTAACATAACCAACATCAACATATTACGATATCGCGCTACATAGTTCTGGTTCTGCTACCTAGTGCTTACAGCACGCCGTGAATGCTTTCAGAGTAATTCTTGCACCTCTGTCCATTTATATCGCTGCAAAACACTAACGGTCCTTCTAACATTGGTAGCATACCTTTAGTGTAGTGCATGCTTGTGAGGCTGAAGAGACTTCGACCCCTGACAAGCATTAGCGATTTATGCTTTAACAATACCTATTAACAAAAAACAATCAATAAACGCCGACACAGATCCAAGAATTCATACCAAATAAAACGGCCTTCTAATACGCCGCTAAATGAAACGGTCAAGGCAAGAGTCAAGGTCAACTTCAGATATCCAAGAAGGAGGAAGTGGAAGAGCCGGATTTCAGAGTTAGCGGAGTGGTCATATCGCCCATACAAGTCTGCCGGGCAGGTACCACCTAATACGTATTTCAACGCATTGCGTCACTCGTCGCGCGTCTCTCAGACCCACGCGCAAGGCATGGCTGTCTTCCCACAAGAGAAGGCAGGTCTGCAGTTTACTTTCAGATGTAACTTTCCGAGACAAGAGAGAAAATTCCTATGCGGAGCCAAAATGAGGCTAAGCGACGGAGAAGAGTGAACGGGAGACGAAATACTTGGGAGGGCGTTGAGGCGAATAGTTACGTCCGTATAGATGAACGAAATTCGTAGTAATTACAGGTTAATGATACTATTCTGCATCTACTCAGCACCCAGAAAGGTGGTGTGCTCGAGTGTGTGGTAGGGGGTGAATTTTCGTCAAGACATGTACTAGACTACGTGCTACGAAATTTTAAGGCACTACGTATATTAATGGATTATACAAATATACGCATGCGTAGAGCTTTAAGAAATTCCAAGGCAAAACATTTAGAATATATCAAGGTAAGCATTAAGGTAAAGCATGCTAGAATAGCTGTTAACACCAGTTTTCACATTATTAATAAGGTATACATTACAGCCTCCACTTACTCGGAAAAAATAAATGGAATTTTAAAACCGTCCGTTGGGCTGTCTAATTCCGTAACATCATGTTCATGTTCTAATGGACGAAATTATGTCGGGGTACGCGAAATGTTCTTGACGTAGTCAGGAAATAATTGGTAGTTTCAGGCGTAACTTGATGGAATCGATTCATGTCAGAATGAAAAACTTAAATCACATCAGTAGCACAATCACAAAATAATCACCAAGTTCAAGTTTTTCATTCTAGTGGTCAGGAAAGTTATTGGCTTTGAACTTACTTAAAGATTCAGTCTATTATTTAACCTATAGTCTGATAGCGATTCTAATCATTGTGGTTGGAGTAGACCAATGGTAATAATGTAATCATCGTAACGACCTTTTCTCATATTCTGTAGATATTCGCTGAACACGCTGTAATTTAGCATAACAAATATTAGCAGCGTATTCCAAAAGAGGCTAACAAATGAGAAGAAGAAAGAGTCCCTTACTTTATCGCCTTACTTTCCAAGTACCCTTCTAATTTCAATTAGCAATTTTTTGACCAATTAAGCATAAACAATTAAAGTTCAACAGACGTAAATGAATTATGCACACATGCTTTCTTCTCCTGCTTCACTTATTGGGTATCCAAGAATAAATTACAGAGATAAAGAACGAGATTTCTTATACTAGGCAAAATCAGACGCGTGCAAGACTCGACAAAAACTAATTTACTTACCTATGTTGTATAATTAGACGATAAAGCGAAGAGTCAATAATTAATTAGTAGCAAGCTGGTACATAGGACTTCAGTATTTTCCACGCGCAGAAGATGTTTTCCTTCGATTGAAATAGTTGCATTTTCTTATAAACAGACTCAAGTTTTTCGCAAGCAAGGTCGTTTTGATCTACTTTTCTTGGATTCTTCAATCGCATGGAGCTCTGAGTTAATGTGAATGCTGTCGTGGATAACAAGAACAATAATATACGTTTATTGTGAAATATTCCGCGTTCCGTAGATATAGATGGGTAAAACAAATACCAAAAGATACTTTTGACACTTGATGCGTAGTGAATAATATTCTGACAAATTCCAACGAATTTCTCACAAAAGTTCTCTAGGCTAGAATTGTTAGAAGATTAGTACAGAAGCTTCCAAAAAATTCTCATCAAAATTGCAAATTAAGAGAACGAAATTTTATGAACGGCCAGCCCTTCCTCGGTAATTTTTCGCGAACTAATACTGATGTTCCGTGGTAAATCCACTACGTTACGTGCACCACGCGAAGCAATCAAAGAGTACAAGAAAACGCGATGCAGAAACAACACTGGACGTTAATTATTCAAAAAGGCTGAGGTCAGAGCGGGACCGACTTCGGATGACACGGCATTCACCAAATTTCCACCAATCCTTTCAAAGCAGCAGTATTGCACGTGAGTGGTCTCATAATCAGTGAAAACCGTGCAGCCGATCTTGTTAGGCTATTGCAACCTGGATCGCTGTTCGGGCGAATTCTAATTTATCAATAATATTTATGCCAGTTTTACAGATACCAATACAGCCTAGGAGAGACTCTAGAGCAGGAAAGTTGTTTAGGATGAAAATGATAAGAACTATCACAGCAGAGATGTTACTCGGAAGTTGTAGACCGAGATTGCCACTTTATTAGATACTATAACATAACAATGACAGAAATTATCATCCGATATCCCCACGCCCATCTCAACGAATCCTTCTCAGGTTACATATATTACATTTACGCGGGGTCTTTTTTATGGATAAATATTTTAACATTGGACTGGTATCCACACACACGAATGTGGAGCGCCAGTTCATCTGATAACTGCCAAAGTAGTCGTCAGCGCTACGCCACCAAGCTGTCTACCGATCACGGAAGTAGTGATGGGCAGTTTCGTTCCTTTCTCGTACTAGTTCATTTCTATGAAAATACAATATCTCTCCACTATTATACTTCTGGACCAGTCTCTATACGTAAAAAACGAACGTCTCAGAAATAGTACTTTCATCATATTCTCGGAGATTGCAGGTCTTCTCAAACACCAAGAACTCAAGCCGCCAAGTGTTCATCGGGATAGAGTTAAGGCCGACTTCGTGGAAATTCTTGACAAAATAAGAGGGACAATAATTTGAATTGAAATGGGAATGTTTCCGGCCGCAGTATTTGGCGTAAGCGACCCAACGGACTTATCTTTGAAGTAATTATGTCCTCATAATTCATCCTCCAATTCCAAGGAGGTAAGGTGATACAATCGATTTACAGCAATGATTCACCGAAAAACACACGCGGTCTGGCAAGATGTACGATAAGGTAGCACAGACCATTATCACGTGTATCGCACACTTCAGAACTGGGTTCATTGAAAAGTATCTCCGTATCTTACAAAATAAGGAATTTCATGGTGGTGTACACATACGGATTTAGATTAAGGGCCACTTCTCTGGCTCAGGCATTAGTAAATTAGATGCGGCCTTGCTATTTCTTCTGGACAAGGAAAAAAATGTTAAAAGGGTAATATTCACGGAGAATTATTTCCATACATACCTTGCAATTGATCATCAAGTCAGGTCAATTTTGGGAGCTCTAAGACCAGTAACTATACATATGGCATACCACTGAGGCGAAAAGCAGGCGCTCTAAACTTTCATATATACGAGCTTTCTATCGATCTCGTACGATCCTAAGTTTGAGTAAAGTGCGAGAAAGAATTGCGAGAGCTACGTTTGAGGTTGCTCTTCGAGCTAAATTGAAGATCATTTTCTGAACATAATTGATTTCACTGTTCATTTCCTAAGCCAATTCCTTTTCCATCATACTTCTGACAGGTAGGTTCACGTAGGTCTATAGCAACCAACAACGGTCGGCGTAAAAACTCATAAGTAAAAGTTCGACACTAAAGCTTTACAATTAGGTACTACCGGCGACGGTCGACTTCATTACAATCAAATAATCCCAAAAACAATTTCTATTAATCGTGGAAGGTTATTCGGGATTTCCACCGGGTCAGGTTCTCCATAACGGCTGACGTTTCGATGAAAGAGTCGTCCATTAATTTCTTTTAACTCTGTCTCTTCTATACGTACAAGTATTTAACGTTGGGATTTCAGAGTGGTTGAGAAAATGCTTTTGTTACAACCAGTGCCATAACAAGGCAAAGTAGGCAGTTGCCTAAGAGCCCCGAGGCTTTGGGGGCCCCGACAATTTATTTCCCCTTTCTTCTCTAGCGGCTTATTCAATAACGTGATCTTCGTTGCTAGTGCTGCCTACAGGCCCGGCACAAGCGTTTTAATCCGGCACTGGTTATAACAAAGGAAGAAATCAACGATGCGCGATTGGAGGCTCGAATTACACGCGCTTTTCTTTCGTTTTAATCAATATATTCTTAATTTGTAATATTGGTATATTGCTTTAATTTTTAATGGACTTATGGAAAATATACTAATGAAGAAGAATACGAGAAACGTTCTGGAATCGAACGTCAATTATTTTCAACATAATCCTTCGAAATCAAGTGCATGTAACGTTATGCGCCAATATTACTGTTTGAACAAAATAATTGAGTGATTTTCTTTACTACAAGCCCCGTCAGAACATCAATATATGCATTTATTCTAATTCCTGGTGCTTCCTTTTCATGCAGAATCTTAATATTTCACACATACCTACCTCATACTATCAAGCGAATCTTAGCATGAAGTTTGCGAGACTTTACTCAAAATTCAGGCTTAATTATTGTTAGGGAAATATTCAGACAAATGGGCCACGAGGATCCTCCAAGTGTAATGTAGGCGATGTGAAGACAAACAATTTAAATAAATTAATACAACAAAACTATTTTTTTCCTGGAGGAACAACTGTCAGACCAGCCAGGGGTAAAGTGCTTCATCAGTCAAACACCTAAGGACAGGTCATAGTTTTCAAACAGCTCTAAATCCACTTCCAGCCTGATCCAAACTCCAGACAAGACTTACAGGAAAACTCTTTACACGTACAGTCCAGCTACCAATTTATATGCAGCCATCTCCTTCATCACGTGATGACTACGTTTTCGTAAAAAGATGGATCTAGATCTAAAATAGTGCCGATGAAATTTAACAATAAAGACCTATACATTTTACTATCACTAGTCCTTGAATGAGACGAGCAATTGTCAGAGGTCCGTTCATCAAGAGTTTGTCCATTTAGAAGTAATTTTAAATAAATAAATTTAACTTTTACTGCTGCAAGATAAGATTCATAAAAAATAAAAAAACATTTTATTTTAAATTATATGACAATGACGAGGAACAATTAAGTAAAGAATCAACTCATTGCAAGTACTTACAGTGGACACATTTAAGTTAATTTTTATACACCTCAACCTCAAAGGAAAGAGTAAAGAACCGCCTCCATCCGAGAGACAACTGAAAAATTAGATATCAAATCAACTTCCTGCTAACACGCAAAACATATATAAATAAATAATAAAAAAGCCCGAGCACATAACCACCATTTCTTAACATTAATAGTTACGGTCGTTAGAATTACTCTTGATTATGAGGAATTATATTCAACTAGCAGAAATCCCCGTTGATTCTCAACAGGAGAGATAAAAGTAAGACACGATATAGTGGTTTTATTCATACAGAAGAGCATCTGACTTATCAATTTTCATCTTAGTTTGTTTTACTAAGTGGAAATTGTCCGTTTTGTCACTTAATGTTGCATAGTATAAAGCTAATTTAATGAAATTATTTATTTTTTAAGCAGTAAAACTAATAAAGAATTACAGTTTCGCGAGGAGGTGGCTGGGAAACCGCCATAAACTTCGAGCATACGCAAACCCTTTAATACCCGTAAGTTAATTTGAGCTAGATTTTTTTCCTGCACCATGATCGAATTTTTATTTGAAATAACTACCATGTACATACCTACGCGCTAAATTTCAAGAGAAACGGCTCATTACTTCATTATTGTGTGGGTAAATAGGAAGCAGTGATTTGGGGACTTAGAACCCCAATCATCCCTCTTGATCTCTAGGATTATATGAAGGATTAACAGGTATAGTAAGTGGGTCCCTAGTAGTGTGCAAAATTCCACGTAGTGAGAAATATACTAGCATACCGATGGGCCTTAATCCTATACCAATGTATAAAAATATAATGGTGGCTGTCTGTATGCCTGTTAATCGATATGTGGCTGTCTGTATGCCTGTTACTCAATCATGCAAATACGGCTGAACCGATTACTTTGAAATTTTGTACGTGGGCAAATAAGTTCACAGGGACGAGCAATCCTCCGAAAGGCTCTCTTGATTAAGTAGTCAGATGTAAAGTATTTTATGCTCAATTCGACAAATTTTCAGGTGATTTCACGAAATTCCCCGACTTTTCTAGGTCTTTTCCATAACTCGATAAAATTCCATGACTTTTCCCTATCAACCAACACCCTGATACACGGATCTGCAAAATGTATTCACGATTGGTAGCAATTGTATAACTGGAGAAATTAACTATTCTAAGAAGGAAATACGTCGACAACGGGGCGAAAAAAGCTATAATTTTCGATGTACAAACTTATTTTAAGCGACCGTCGCACAACGTTCACTATGAAAAACATGGAAAAATATCTCGTCCGCCACCACTTTATGACGCGTCGTCGAGGCAATGAAACTGAAAGTGAGTGAAAGTAGGCAAATATTTTTCCTATATTTTATATAATACCTGCAATAAAAATAAAATCTGTTATCAAAAGCTTGTATTTTAACTTTAATTTTCCCTTCCCAAAAAAAAGATAGATGTTTATCAGGTATAAAAATAATAGGGATTTTCACTTTTCTTCTACAATTGCTGGTCATCAAGCGAGGTGTTATTCATAATAAAAAAAATATTTTGTAAATTGTGGTTTTTCCTTTCTTAAAGTCCATATAACAACTCGAAAACCTGTGAACCCGCATCTCTGGGTTCTTTTTTCCAAATATCAAGTTGAATTTAGCAACTTTCTCGCGAAAATACCTCAGACTTTTGAGAGACTTTTTTCAAAAATATTTGCGACTTTTTAGGCGACTTTTTCTGCAAAATTAAAGACTTTTTTTCCGCGCTCTATCTTTGACTTTCTTACCGCGTGCTGATTGTGTGTGGTGTGTGTGTGTTTTTTCCGTGAGTATTCTGATTTGTATATCCCGTGAATTTTCAGTACGTACGAGATTTGTATAATTTTTATTATATTATGAAATTAAAATTTTGTGTACGCTTTGCGTGCCATATGTTTTAAGCTATTTTTCGTAATAACTGTTTTTGTGTGTGTCTTAAAGTATGTATTGTATGAAGGGAGAATTTAAATATGTATTTACCTGCAACTTATAACATGTGGACTTTCACTTAAAAAGCCGGGATAGCGAGGCTATTGTGTAAACGGGTTAATATAACAACAACTATAATAAAATCAACGTTCACCACGCACGTGTTTTAGTTTATAATTTTCTTACGATTTACGTTCTTTTTACACACTTTTGAACCAAACTTTTGAAAGTTTTGGCATTGACGCACACCGGTGTTTATGCATGGAATTATATACGTTAGTATTTTAAGAATGAAGTGTAGAGCAGATGTGTAGCCTGAAAATCCTCGGCACACACGCAATATTGCATGGGTGGAGGCACTAAATTCAAGAATTAGTAAAAACATATAGTGATGAATAATTTTTAAAAGACTTATTTAATATTTCTTATATTAATACTCTTAATAAACTTCCGAAAAACAAGCACTAATAAATTATTTCTTACTATATACATCAATGTATTACTCCGAGCACAACTCGGTCCCCCAGTTCGTCTACATCTATACATAATACTCCGTTTGCCACCGCAAGGACGTTCGGCAGGGGGCGTCAACAATTCGGAGCAAATGGAAATTTGTGAGATGCCACATATACGTACTTCCGACTGTGATGATAAATTACTAATTTTACTTTTATGTAATTTAAGAAATCTGAAATGATGAATTTTTTACCACACTTGAAAAAAATAAGGTAACTTTAACAGCAATTTCTGAATATCAAGAACTAAAACAATGATAAGGGACATCTCATAATTCAATTCCAAACCACTGCAACAAAAGCGGCGAGTGTGAGTGAAAGGAAACACCACAGAGCATTTCCGATAGCATCGTCCCATCGGCAGAGGGACCTTAGGAAGACAGGAAAAAAGGCTCGAAGGGGGTCGAACTGATGCGGTGATTCATCTTCGATATCTCTGGTCTCTCTTTCCGAGGTAAAAAAAGTTATTTCAGTGGCATGTAAAAAGGTTATTTCAGTTCACCGTGTGAACACCAATTGTACCGGATGACGTCAAATACCTGGGAAAAACTATCATTTTAGACCTTTCGTGGGGAAAACAACTAAATATTTTCGGCGCTGCATTACGGAGCCCAAGATTTATCAAGGGAATGGAAGAAATATCCTTGGATGAAAAATGGAATGAGATGTTACTACCCTCTTTTAGGCTACATATCGAGTGAGTCTCAAGCCCTTGGGAACCAGTACAGAAATATTTATTACCCGAACAAAACCAAAATAAAAAACGAAAGCCGCACGCTCAGTTAAACACTTCTGTGAGCAGACTGAGATAATAACATAGGAGATTTAAAAGACTAGATTAGGATCAAAACAACTCGGAGGTTACACGTTAGTCTAAGATTACTTGGAAAATTCAGATCAGGCGAGTTTCAGAATGACTCGGAGGATATAATTTTCACCCCGCATCACATCTCTGGAACTGACAGAAGCGACAAAATGTGACCGATACACTGTCGAAAAAATGGCATTAGAATTATTTCTTCAAACGTACTATTCATAACTCTATCCAAAACAGAGCGAGACAAAAATCCGTTCACAAACATCAGGACTTTTCGTCCTTCCTATCTTCAAATTCCTTTATCCTCCACTCTTCATGGATGGTGTCCGAACATCCCCCTGCCACACACCTTGCGGAAGCCCTCTGGGTAGTATATACGCGTAAGCTCTGGACAGACACTGCGGCGCAACGGTTCAAGGATTTCCATCCGCACTATATAATTTTCCTCATTTAAGAGAGTACGTGATGTTTTGGATAATGTCATGCATTAACGAGGCGTCCAACGAGGCGTCTGAACGGGTGGCTCGTAGGATTTTTGAGCACTGTAGATATTTTTTAGACTAGAGGGTAGGTCATCTAGTGGGATTTGTAAAGATTTAACCGAACGTAGCCTCCGAGGAAGTCCGCATTGCGAAAATGTTCACATCCAAGTAAACTTAGAAGGACTAAAGCCGGAAAATAGCGACAATATTCCCAAAACGCGTACTCCAGCGAAAGAAATTATATCAAATGTAATAAGCACTTCCAGTGAAATTCGCCCACCTAATACCCATAAGCGTGGAAAAGAACCAACCGACACTCAATCTACAAAATATGACATTAACTTTGTAGTAGTTAATTGCCGTAGCGTTAAAAACAAGCGCGCTGAAATCGAGCATATATTTCAGGACGCAGACGTGGTCATAGGAACGGAGAGCTGGCTTACAGAGGATATAAGTGACAGCGAAGTTTTTCCTCCAGGATATAAAATCTACAGATGCGATCGAAGCGATAGGACAGGAGGCGGAGTTTTTATAGCAGTTAAATCACATTTACACAGCACCGCCCATGAAATAACTGATAATGAAATAGAAAGCGTATGGTGTACAATTAAACAACGAAACAAAAGGAGTATACATGTTTGCTCTTTTTATAGACCTCCAAACTCCGAAGCTGATATTATTTACCAATTAGAAAATCAAATATCCGCATTTACTTTGAGAGACAGTAAAAGTGTAATCATTATTGGGGGAGATTTTAATCTGCCATCTATAAATTGGGATTCTTACACTGTAAAGCCAAATTCAAGGAATAGGGAAATCAGCGAGATCTTACTCAACACACTTACTAAGCACTCACTCGCCCAAGTAGTTGACAAGCCTACGAGAGGAAATAAAATATTAGACCTTTTTGCAGTAAGCCATCCTAGGTTGATAAAACAACTCGATATTATTGATGGCATAAGTGATCACAGAGTAATTTTTGCAGCCTTAAAACTTGAAGTAGAGTCAGCTGTAAAACCGAAACGCAATATTTATTTATTTGATAAATGCAACTTCATCAAATTTGGCGAGATGCTTAATGATTCGTACACTGATTTCGTAGCTAAAACAGAGGACAAAAGCACTGATGCATCATGGAAATATTTCTTAGAAATTCTACGCCAGGGAATCAACGAATATATTCCGCGAAAATTGAAATGTGATAGTAAAGAACCTCGCTGGTATAACAATGATGTTAGGAGGGACCTTAAGAGACAGAGAAAACTGTACAACTTATTCAAAAAGTCCATTACGTTAGGTGACAAATCGAAGGAACTTGAAGCAAAAGAAAGTTACGCTGCACAACGCTCAAAAACCAAGAAATCAATGCGTACTGCATTGCGAAATTTCAAGAAAAAAGTACTTGGTGAATTACTCGAAGAAAATCCGAAATCTTTTTGGTCATATGCGAGAGAGCTTCAGGGAAAATCTTCAACCGTAGATTCGTTATTTGATAAAGATGGCAAACTTGTCACCGATAATATTGACAAAGCTAACACGTTAAATTCCCACTTCGAAAGTGTATACACTACAGACAATACTCCATGTTATTTCGACATTTCATTCACTGAGGAACCGATGAAAGAAATCACTATTCAATGTGATGGGATAACTAAACAGCTACAGTCGATCAAAAATAGTAAATCTCCGGGTCCGGAGGGAATACCCGCGCGTGTCCTCAAGGAATTAGCGCCACAGATCGCACCGTTCTTAGACATAATATTCAAGAAGTCATTGTCTGAAGGAAAGATACCAATAGACTGGAAAATTGCAAACGTTACACCGATATTCAAAAAGGGAAACAGACATGACCCAGGGAACTATCGACCAATTTCATTAACGTCTATTATAGGCAAGATACTCGAACATATCGTCGTTAGCAATATCATGACGTTCCTGGACAGTCGTAACTTCCTTCATGGCTGTCAGCACGGCTTTCGGAAAGGTAGATCATGTGAAACACAGCTCGCGCTCTTTCTTCATGACGTTCTCAAATCTGGTGAATCGAAAACACAAGTGGACGCATTATTCCTAGATTTTAAGAAAGCTTTCGACACGGTACCTCACAACAAACTTTTATACAAATTACAGTCATGCGGCCTTAACGAAACAGTAGTAAACTGGATACGCGACTTTCTGAGTGATCGTAAGCAAAAAGTAGTTCTTGACGGAATTAGCTCTGATGCAGTTAAAGTGACATCAGGTGTCCCACAAGGAAGCGTAATCGGCCCCCTTTTGTTCATTATATACATAAATGATCTATGCTCTCGAATTAGCAGTAAAATACGTTTATTTGCTGACGACGCTGTCATCTATCGCGAAATTAATGATCACTCTGACTCTGAAATTCTATCATCGGATTTAAACAACGTTCATGTGTGGAGCCAAGAGTGGGGACTCGAACTTAATCTGAGCAAATGTGCGGCGGTACATTTCTTGCGGAGGTCGTCCAACTATCCCCGTGTATATGCTGTGGATGGCGTTAAGATAAAGGCGACAGATGAAGTTAAGTATCTGGGAGTTACGATAACCTCAAACCTATCGTGGGGAACACATATAAGAAATATTTGTGGCAGAGCTCTGAAGAAGCTAGGATTCGTCAAGCGTATTGTGGGAAGATTCTCAGATGAAAAAGTAAAAGAGAGGTGCTATTTCGCACTCGTCCGGCCACACCTTGAATATGCAGCAAGCATATGGGATCCGGTGCAGAAAGAATTAATTCGGGAACTTAATAAAATACAAAGGAAAGCTGCGCGATTCGTCAAAAACTGCTACGGGCGTACAGACAGCGTTACGAAGATGTTAAACGAATTAGGCTGGGAGCCGCTAGAGACTCGGAGGCTGCGCGCTAGGCTTAGATTACTTGAGCAATTGAGAATAGATATCTTTCAGAGCGACACGGAGAACATCATATTAGAACCCCACTATATTTCCAGGTCCGACAGAAACGATAAATTAAGAGAGATATTTTGCCGAACGGATAGGTATGGGAATTCGTTTTTCCCCCGAACAATAAGGGACTTTAATAAATGCAAGGCGTAATTTCATAGAGCGTTTCCTTTTTATATGTAAACGGCTGGTGTCCTAACACCCCCCGCCACACGCCTATTGAGGCGGCTTGCGGGGTAGTATGTAGATGTAGATTAACGACCGGGAGACGCTATAAATGTATCAGACTTAAGATATTTTGGCCAAAAGTGAAAAATTCGCCGATTCAGGGCCAAAATGCAGGATATGATGCATTTCAACATCCTACTCTCTTTTCGAGCCCATTAGTAGAATATTCATAGCTGTCTAGTTACAAGACTGTGACAATTCGCGATTATCACCACTTTAGTTTCTTCGTTACAATATCTCTGGATGCATCGCACCAATTAAAATTACAAATCTTCGTGAAAAAAGATGCGCATTGGAGCGGATTAATTTTCCAAAGGATTAAAAATAGTGAAAGTTAGGAATTTGCAACGTATTGTGGACATTTCTACTTCCTTCTGTAGTCCTTGGTCAGATGGATTGAGCAGAAGTGCATTTATTTCTTCTGCATTCCCTCTCGATTAAACCGAAAATTTATTCATTCTTCTTAAACTTAATTGTAAAGGTGGATTCTTAACTTGACAGAGTAATTTCAAATAACTCGATGACCCGTATCCGTCATAATACGTACGGAAGCCACGACTCCTACAGCCGGGACTGAACCGGAAATGTCTCATGGAAAGCAGTTCCTTCAATATGAAAATTATCGTCGGAAAAGTGAAAATTTGGAATAAATCAATAATGCACAAAATGAAATGAATTTTAAGACTAAAATGGAGGGGTGGATATCTGATTAAGTATACAAGAGAAGTAAAAACTCCAATTCAATTCGAAGGTAAAATTTATACATAGGCAATGAAAAATATCAAGAGAAACATTAACCTTTAGAAAAGACCCTCTAGCTAAGATTTGAAGACCTTTACCGGGGAAGTGTGATACAGCTAAGCTCAGCACAGAGTGCAATTCAAAGCAAGTTTCCTGTTAATTCTACGGTTTTTATATGGATATATTAAATATATTCTGAGGACAATTAAAGAGGAAGGAAGTTGATAGTTACGCTTTCAATTACTATTATCTATCATTATATTTTCGTCCCTTTTATAGGTTTTCAATGCGTATTTCAAGCTTGAACATTTCGCACCGAGGTATATGAATTAAAAAAACAGATGTGACAGATTCTAGGGAGTGTACATCCTGTTGGATGTTCACTCCCTAGAATTATGGATGTCGTTGGATACCCAGCTAGGGAGCAACATGCATAAGGCGGATTGCCAAGCAAGACTCACTTGTGAGAAAATTGATGCCATAGAGCAATTCTCCAATTTCTACCATTTCTTCACAGCCTGCGAAAGTATAAAGAGGAGTCTGAACCTCAACGGTTCTCCCTCATTGATGCAAATGAATCCCACCCATGACCAACAACGGAAGAATTAAGTGAGAAATGTCAACGAAAAAAGAATGGCCATGAAAATAACGACAACAAGTAGACACGCTTCAAACAGCAACGCTTAGCAGCGTTCAATCCAAGGTTGATCTTCTTCCGGGAGAGCAATGGGAAGTCACCTCGACATGAAAACAAAAGAAGGTAATTTCGAAAAGTGAGCACTATGGGGACTCATACCACGTACCCAATAATGGGTCAAAATGGAGCCACTTGGAACCTTCAATGCTTGGAACGAAAGCAAAGATAAAGGAAGAAAAAAGGATTTATGCATAAGAAGAACAAAGGATAAACTTGTTTCACATTGCGAAAGAGGGTAAAACTATCCGAAAAACAAACAAGCGAAAAAAAAAATTTTTTAATGTTCAAATTCAAAATTTATAAACAAAGTAAACAGTACGACGTAAAGTTCCATGTACCCACAAGATAACCCGGCAGAAATCACGGAAGAAAGTTCCAAAATGCCAAATTTAGATGGAAGTCAGTTAAAAAAACCCTCCAGATTTTTAGATGTGCAGGGCTCTGTCTACCGATAATATTTCTTTCTTCATCTTAGCATACGTCCTCCCCTTCTTCCTCCAACCCATAAAACCTATTTTCTTTCTTCCACTTCCCCTCGACCGAGTATCCTCCCCTCTGTAATCTCCCTCAAGTAACCCTTCGCCCCTCATTACACCCTCAACTCACCCACCTTACCTCTTCCTAATCACATCCAGGAGTTTCCTTTCCTCACCCACCATACCAAGCACTTAGCACTTAGTTTCTCGAAGAAAAATCCTCATGTCCCCACTTGGATCGTGCACGTTATTTACCTGGCTATTTGGGAAGGTGACCAACAACTGAGTCATTGGCGCCAATTAAGATAGGTGGGTAGGACGGTAAGGGAAGAAATGTTTGGGGAACGGAAGAAGGGTAGAGAGAACAGAATATACACTGTGACCCCGGCGCGGCGTCAGCACTGGCTAACTTTAAACTAAAGGAACCAAGGGGTCAGTTCTACAGTTGTAGATCCCATCCGACGGAGCCTTGAACCAGACGGACTCCACAATGAACCCACGTAGGAATCGGGGTTCGACTAAATAAAATCTTCCCCTCTTCTAAGATTCGCACCAAGGTCCTCGGTATGGGAAGCCAATATTATAGGTACTACACCAATCACATCCCGAGCGTGATCGTCTTCGTTCAAATAGCACGAGGAAAATTATAGCGCGACAAGAAATCACGGCGCTAGAAATCTACATCTACATCTACATCTACATACTACCCCGCAAGCCGCCTCAATAGGCGTGTGGCGGGGGGTGTTAGGACACCAGCCGTTTACATATAAAAAGGAAACGCTCTATGAAATTACGCCTTGCATTTATTAAAGTCCCTTATTGTTCGGGGGAAAAACGAATTCCCATACCTATCCGTTCGGCAAAATATCTCTCTTAATTTATCGTTTCTGTCGGACCTGGAAATATAGTGGGGTTCTAATATGATGTTCTCCGTGTCGCTCTGAAAGATATCTATTCTCAATTGCTCAAGTAATCTAAGCCTAGCGCGCAGCCTCCGAGTCTCTAGCGGCTCCCAGCCTAATTCGTTTAACATCTGCGTAACGCTGTCTGTACGCCCGTAGCAGTTTTTGACGAATCGCGCAGCTTTCCTTTGTATTTTATTAAGTTCCCGAATTAATTCTTTCTGCACCGGATCCCATATGCTTGCTGCATATTCAAGGTGTGGCCGGACGAGTGCGAAATAACACCTCTCTTTTACTTTTTCATCTGAGAATCTTCCCACAATACGCTTGACGAATCCTAGCTTCTTCAGAGCTCTGCCACAATTATTTCTTATATGTGTTTCCCACGATAGGTTTGAGGTTATCGTAACTCCCAGATACTTAACTTCATCTGTCGCCGTTATCTTAACACCATCCACAGCATATACACGGGGATAGTTGGACGACCTCCGCAAGAAATGTACCGCCGCACATTTGCTCAGATTAAGTTCGAGTCCCCACTCTTGGCTCCACACATGAACGTTGTTTAAATCCGATGATAGAATTTCAAAGTCAGAGTGATCATTAATTTCGCGATAGATGACAGCGTCGTCAGCAAATAAACGTATTTTACTGCTAATTCGAGAGCATAGATCATTTATGTATATAATGAACAAAAGGGGGCCGATTACGCTTCCTTGTGGGACACCTGATGTCACTTTAACTGCATCAGAGCTAATTCCGTCAAGAACTACTTTTTGCTTACGATCACTCAGAAAGTCGCGTATCCAGTTTACTACTGTTTCGTTAAGGCCGCATGACTGTAATTTGTATAAAAGTTTGTTGTGAGGTACCGTGTCGAAAGCTTTCTTAAAATCTAGGAATAATGCGTCCACTTGTGTTTTCGATTCACCAGATTTGAGAACGTCATGAAGAAAGAGCGCGAGCTGTGTTTCACATGATCTACCTTTCCGAAAGCCGTGCTGACAGCCATGAAGGAAGTTACGACTGTCCAGGAACGTCATGATATTGCTAACGACGATATGTTCGAGTATCTTGCCTATAATAGACGTTAATGAAATTGGTCGATAGTTCCCTGGGTCATGTCTGTTTCCCTTTTTGAATATCGGTGTAACGTTTGCAATTTTCCAGTCTATTGGTATCTTTCCTTCAGACAATGACTTCTTGAATATTATGTCTAAGAACGGTGCGATCTGTGGCGCTAATTCCTTGAGGACACGCGCGGGTATTCCCTCCGGACCCGGAGATTTACTATTTTTGATCGACTGTAGCTGTTTAGTTATCCCATCAGGAATAGGGAAATCAGCGAGATCTTACTCAACACACTTACTAAGCACTCACTCGCCCAAGTAGTTGACAAGCCTACGAGAGGAAAGCCCCGATTCCTACGTGGGTTCATTGTGGAGTCCGTCTGGTTCAAGGCTCCGTCGGATGGGATCTACAACTGTAGAACTGACCCCTTGTCAGTTTCAACAATAACGTCGTCTTATTACGGCAGCCGTGAAAATTAATAGATGATTGTCATACAAGATAACGCTGTGCAGATGTTAAGCTCGATGAACATAAATAGCGCCACAAAATGTGAACATGGTTCCCGAGAAATCCGCAAGTATAGCAATAACTTTTGCATCGAGAGATCTTAACTCCCAACGATTGCATCGACGTCGACAAGAAACAATATTCCGACGATTTGCTCAATATTAAGCGATAACCACTGAGCAATAGCAACACAAGGTGACAGAAAAAAATACTAAGCAACAAGCCTATCACTTAAAAAAATAATAAAAGAGAAAATATTAGGTCAAAGCTTGCGTACCCATGGCATCTTAATTTTGCTCAGAAACGCTTAAAAATGTATGATCAAACTTCCAAATGCAAAAAAGTTCCATAAAAATTTTAACAGCGCAGTTTTATAGCATTATTATGCATTTTAGTAGCAACAAATAAATAATGTACTCCACGTCTTACCACTCATATAAAAAAACTAACTAGCGTATCAAACTACGACAATTTGGTCATTAACAAATATCGGAGAGAGAAAATGATGAACGCAAATATTTATAACGCCTCATTTCCACGCACAGTATGCGATCGGAAAGCCCTCACCTAGCGTGGGAATATTAGCTGTCAAAGGTGTAGCCACTACCGAAAACACGTCCCACACATGCTTGCTTTTATATATTTTATGTCCGACGAAGAGATAGTGCATCAAATAAATGAAAATAACATTATTTGAATTACCTCAGCCAGGGAATTTCACGAACTTTCCCTCACAAAAATAATATTTTCTCTAAGTATATTATTAAGTATATTTTGTGCGATTAATAATATATCCGAGTCCACTTAACAAGCCGTTCAACCGGGTTCAGACTCCTTTTTGCATTCGCCTCCATGATGAACGTAAGCTGCGGGAAAACTATCTTTCGCACCCTTCGACCTATCTGACATGGGTGGCCCAACAAGGAACAATTATCACTGTTCCTGCGAATACAGCTCAATAGTCAATGGAACGCACAAGCCGAAACACCACGTAAAGGTTGTTCTCTGCCCATGGAGAGGGATAGCGGCTTTACATTTACATTGTCGTATAAAACGCATATCTGTGTTCAATATATTGATACTACAAGTAGCAGTTCATTGCTACACGTTTCCTAAACCTTTCGAAGCATGCAACGTAGAGAATGTTTGGCGACGATTCACTGCCTGGAACCCACTTTTGAGGTGTCACATTGGAATGACGGTATTGGAGAAATTTACGGCACAAAAAATCGAACAGCGAGTCATTGATCACGAAGATCGATAACGTCCCCTTGTTCACGAGAACCAATTCCGTCAACGTCAAACATATATTCATTTCCGCGTCAGTTGAATCTCAATTCCTGGCCAGGCTACCGACATGACGTGACAATGAGTCATGAACAGAACACACCTGCTTACGGGCAACACTAATTGACACTAACAGTGATATTTTTCGTAAAGTCGATACTTAGCGCTGCCGAATCTGTATGTGGACGGTGGACTTTACAAATTAGGACTATCCATTGGGAAATTTAACAACCATTCATGCTAGCTGACCAGTGCCGGAGAGTAAAAAGGAACACGATACGTCAAAATTGAATGCCCATTCTTGAAAGATCAATGAGTGGCGATAAATTAAGGCAAATTCTCACTCCTCGCGTGTCACCAGCCACAAAAGCGGCGTTGCCCGGCCACAACACGGTGGCCTACTCCTCTCTGGTGATGCACGTATATTCAGGTCGTGGGCTCAAGTCTCCGAAGAGAAAGCAGAAATGAAGGAATTTCACGCCCTTGGCCCCGGGCGAAATGAGTGACTAAACGTGAAAAACGGCTTTGCATTACACATTTCATCTGGAAATGGTATAACAACAGACAGGAGCCGGCTGCGGTTGAACCTCTCATCGGGCATCGGATGTTGTTCACCTAAGGACACTAATTACCATTTATATAGCTTTGGTTGCGCACAGTAAAACTCTTCCATAATATCTTGAACTACAAATCGTTTTACGGAATTCATAAAACCTTTTAATTAAAATGTACAAAAATGTTTGAAAACTCTTAGACGGAAAATTGTTACGTTAGGGAGCAGGGGCACGATCACGGTTCTCCATAACGCGTGCGCTCGCGTTATCGTTATTCTTCAATTGCGCTCATAAGAGCGAAAACATGATTGCCATACTTTAAATTTTGTCAGGTGTTCTAATTCTTTAGTTTAAATTTTGGAATGCATTCTTTGGATAGAAACTGTGAGTATAGCCCTTCTAGAGCAGTTTGCGTTTTTGAAAACGACAACGAGGAACAAGGGACCACTCCAGGTACTGCGTTAGACAGTGCGGCGAAATTTTATGCTTGTATTTAGACCGCCCTAAACCCAAGCCTAAATACTAACCATGAGAGGAAAATACATTAAACCTCTCCAGTAACTAGAAAAATTATAACTCTTTATTTATGCGAAAATAACTTTAATAACTTTTTAGAAAACATGTTCATTCACTGCGCGGATATCGGCTGATGCTATCTTGAGTCCAACCCATGGAGAAAGCAAGTTCAGCTGCGATTTATGTCGCCAAAATAGAAGTATCCGACTAAAAACTTGAGTCTCTAGGCAATACGAAAAGGTTAATCTTTTTGGTTCCCACCTTACATGAAGAGAATATACAAGTGACTTGCAGACTAAACTTTGTGGAATTGAGTAATGGAGATGACTGATAGAAGTTTTACGTTCCACATTAATAATTTAATACAGAGCCAGGTTTCAACTGCCCTGCAGTCATTATTATAATATCCTCCACAATGGCTGCAGGGCAGTTGAAACCTAGGTCGGTATTAAATTATTAGTGTGGAATATACAAAATTCTTTTAGTCATGTCTAAGAAAATATACATTGCCACCTTCTTCTACAGAGTTGGAATATTGTTTGTGATAGTGCAACATGGGAAAGATGCCATAGCTTCGACGCATAAGTTGTTTAAACGCGTATGCACCGAAATTTTCATAAAATCTACATCTACGAATCAGATACCTAGAACATTCTTCGAGAAACTCGCTACAGTCGGTTACAAACACTGAGCGGGTTCCTCACACTGTGAATGGAACAATAAGTGAATTTTATTCGTATTAGGTCCGAAATACAACCTCCACGCACTATGAGTCATGAAAAAGACCTCTCTGCCTCACGGGCACTATGCCCTCTATCTCGCACACTTATGGCGAGAAGTTGGTCCGCGAGTGAAATTCTGCCCTGACGCACTCATTCACGAACTGGCTACGAGTATGCCTTCACGTCGAGAGCAATGTAAAAATTCGTACCTATGAGCCCCCTGCCAAGCGTTCTGCTAACAAAACAGAAAATCGACTAATAAAAGAGGTAAGCAACGACAGAGTAGAAGGATGAGTAATTTACGGCGAGTCCACAGTTTTGTACCACGCATGAGGAGGCGAATGCGATATCTTAACTAGTTTCCATGCCGCTAACTTTCTAGAACCAAAAATTAATAGACTGAAAAGTTTCTTACCTGAGAGTGATGCATTCTTTTAGTTCAATCTTTGAAAAAAACGCCATGCATATCACTTTGTCTTAGGCGCAGAACAAAACTCGAGCTAGACGGTTGTGAGGCATTATACTTGTTTAGAACGAGGAATTGCGTCGATAGACCGACACGAATCGTGGAGAACAGCAGCTAGCTAATAATAATTCTGGATGAGATAAGACAGAATGTGCCGAAGATGATTTTTTTCTTTTTTTAATTCCCATTTGTATTTAAAGCCAGCGGTAACAATGACACTTGTCCGATAGTCAGAGGACCCGACAAAAAATAACCAGAGAACAGTACTTTAACAGCAACCAAACTATGATGACACGTCTCAAAATTTCACTCGATATAAAATAAAAAAATATTTCTATATGAAAAATTCATTCACCAGGAAATGTATCGCTGTAATTTATTGATAGTGAACGAGTTTCCGAAATAATTTATCTCTACGGAAGCGTGCCGCCGCAGGTCGTTCAACGGAGATAGTTTCATTTTTTCCAGGAAATTGCTTAAGCAACGAGAGCGAAAAAAGTTAAATTTTATTCGAAGCCAAATTTCCTTACCGAGCTAATATGAATTCGGATAGCAATATAAGCGAACGTTAACCAGAAATTTGCAAACATAGCTGATTTATATCAAATCACCATGTTTAGAATTCAATGAATCGCTAAAATAAAAACATCAGGAGGAACAATCCCAATTTTCCCCTCGGCATACAGAGTAAATTACAAAACCATTGAATCGGTAAACGCAGAAATAGACAAAATCTGTAATTCGCATCCCGAACAGATCAGTTTACCTATAAGATGTGCGACACAGCGCCTATTATAGGCTCCGGCGTTCAATGCTTTTTTCGTACTTCCCACTCATGTCTGCAAGCGGGACATTGATTATTCTCAAAACAATCGCTGCATTTCATGCTAACCTATTTCATTCCCGTCCACCGGTCGAATTTCAAAATGATCTCCAGCGATCACCATGCAATCTAATGAAAAAACAATCAGTACGATATCGCACACAATTGAAGGCCATTTTCACGTGAACATGTCACTAAATGGAAGAAAAAGGCTAATTCATAGCTTTGACAGCGATTCCCACAACTCATGAAACGATGAAGCAGAAGTGGCTCAAGGAAATATTTTCGCCTGAGAATGATCTCTTTTGGGCTTCCCCTCCTCCACTTCGTATTTCTAATATTTCAACTGTTGACGGCTCTACTTGGTTGAATAACATATCCTGGGAGTATTTAAAACACTTAGTAATTTTCAACAACGATTTATTTTCCCAACCGGTTTCAACGCTAAGGCGTCATTTTCAAGGGTACTATAAAAGTAGAAGAGTACCATTGAAAATGACGCGTTAGCGTTGAAACCGGTTGGGAAAATAAATCGTTGTGGAATATTACTAAGTGCTTAAAATTCTTCCTTCGTATTTTTAGCCAATATTCGGATGAGAATTTCTAATTAACAGAATTTGCAACAATAATTCCTCATAAATGGAAGCCTTTAGCCTTAAGGGAAGAAATCAAACATTAATAAACAAAGTTACAGATTCTAGAGTATAGTATACAGTTTCAAGCAAACGAACGGAAAGGGAAAGCGTCGCGCAACTACACATCCTTGTCTCGTGAGAATTCTTAGTGCCACCTTGAGACAGACTCCTACAAGATTCGAGGTCAACAATCCAGCCCGACCGACCCAAATTTGCGTTGAATAGGTCTTCGAGCTCTCAAGACGACAACCGACTAGAAAATAACCTCAAACCAGACATTGACATTGCTCCCTAGTGGGTGTTTGGTGGTATTCCTCGATTATTCCTCGGTTCTGATTCAGGATTGACGATGAATAGTAAATGAGTAAAAAATGACGAATTACAGATGGATGGGTACTAAAGCCATCTCTTCCTTTAATGGAAAGGAACACAAAAGATAACAGGCTCCAAGATTCAGTATCCTAAATTACTCAATGCCAAATTCTAATCAAAGAAACTTGAACGGGAATCACTCGCTGAGGGGTCACACGAATGAGCCAATTTCACAATGACAATATTACTCATCTCGACCCCGTAGTTGCATTTCTCTCACCTATCAATCCTTTCCCTAGCTCACCATTTCACCCCAATTCTCCTTCTCCCTACTCTCACTTGATTATCCCTATTTGCATGTATGTGGAACGGTTTGCGGGGTGACCAAGTAGATGCGCCTAATTGGTAGCCGAAGTTAGACGAAGTACTTCAGTCCCAGACGTCCACATCTCCCTCCTGCTTGCCATAGGAGCCGGCGAATGTCTGAATACGCTCTATATATACGAAGTGAGGGAGACGGGGGTGAAGGCTCTATTTCCCTCCCTCCCAAAGCGAGGCTGGACTTGGAATAATGGGGAGGGGGTGCAAGACAGAATAGCAGCAAACGAGGGAAGCCGTGAAAAAAACGCGTCCCTCCCGTGTCGGAGAGGACTCCCAGTAACGATTTGAAAAATCTAATATGGAAAAAAGCTATTCTGACGAATTAATTTCGGTCTGAGAGCTCCAAAAAATAACATGAGGTCGCGATGTACCGTAGGTTTTCACGAATTGATACGAGACGCAAGCAAACACCAAATCTCATACAAACGTCGATTGTCTGTGGAACGGTTTGCGGGGTGACCAGGTTGATACACCTAACTGGTCGCCTAAGTTAGATGAAGCCTAGTTAGGGTTAGTTGAGAACGTAGGCTTCCGGCTTTCGGAGGTCGACCTTTATTTTCCCTCGGAGTACGTTTAACCCAATCACGCTGATCGGATAGGCGCCTATGGTGCGCTCCGAAATCAGGAAGACGGCTCCCCCAATCCGCATCTTTATTTCATCAACTGATAATATCCCTCCCATTGGAGGCTACGAGAGAGAGAAAATTCCATGGATCAGTCTACTTCCCTTATTTCCCATGCTTTCATGTAGGGGCGAATTACGAAAGGGTGCAAGTTGAGCTGCCGCCTACGGGCAATTGTAATCATAAGGTATTCTGTACCCCTCAGACCTCCGGTAAGTAGCAATCCGCCACCCCAACCAAACAACGTCCTTAATCAGCCCCAGCTTACATGATACATAATATATATTCGAAGATGCAGGAGGATTCATACACGTCCCGTGTCTCAATAAGTCACGAATTTCGTCAGGCCGACAATGAAAATTCCGCGATAAAAACACAAGCAAGAAGCCGTGAATTAGATGTTTCAGTTCCAATCTAGCTCGAAACACAGTGCGAACACTGACAGAATTTGGCGGGTATACGGCCGAGAAAAGATCGAGTACTTCCTCTGCTGTATGCCCTGAAAGCCACTTCAATGGCATGTGGAAAAGGGGTGGGGAGAATTCTATAAACAGAATAGAATGATTTCAACTGATTCTTACCTCTAGAAACCAAAAAGTATCACATCCTCAATAAATCACAATCACTGAGAATTTACAAGGCACATATCGCCTCTTCAGATTCCTACTAGCTTAGTGATACGAAAAAAACACAGGACTCGTCTAGCGAAGAATACGATTATAAACAATACTTACAGCGACCACAGGTAGAAAAAGTCCAACGATGTAGAGTGTGGTTTCGGTGACAGTTGATTCATGAAAGGGGTGTCGCAAAGATTCATCATCACAGAAAAAGCCCCTGTGATAGGGTTTCCCAAACAAGAAGAATAAGAGGATAGGGAAAGCAACTGGAAGAAAAACAATTGCATGCTTTAGGCAAATGAAGCTGATTAGAATGTAGCATAAGTCTAATGCAAGCGTAAGATTCTAATGCGACAGTATTTACAGGCTCCGTTCGCAAATTTGTTCTCCGTGACATTTGAAATCACTGCCATTGAGAATGTCAACATAGAACTTGGTAAACAATAACAGCCACTCACCCAAACAAAGGCATACAAAGTCGAATACAACTTTCTTGATGATAAATTTAGTGTCTTTGTCCATTTTGTCAAGTAATCAACAAATTTATGAATTTGTAATCCCACATACGTGCTCACAGCTCGCTGCCTCAAGAATGACTGACTCTGCTGCGTCGGCTGCAGCCGCTCGCAGCTCTCACCTATCCACAACCAGTATGACCAACAGTTGTGTGTTACAATCGTTACAATTCGCTGGGGTAGGCATGAAGAAGCATGTATGTCAGCAATAGCCGTTTTTTTATTTTGACCTTCCAACATTACTTATCGCAATTTACTCATGATTAACATACTACACAGAAAAGCTCAGGTCTACACTTCGTCTTACACATCCTATGACAAACAACTGTCTCCACGACGAGAGTCTCGGAATTTTCACCAGAATATCGTGATAGGTCTAAAATATTTGAACTAGCATTTTTTAATTATCTTTTGGTTACTGATAAACAAGTATACTCATGCATCGCTTTATAACATACGCTGTGAAAATACAATTTTCGCATTATCCTCATTACAACTTCATCACCCTTTTGTAAAATCCAGCGTTAAACAGATTCACATTTTTTTCTTAAATCGTTATCTAAATTATTTATTTTTATATCTCTCCCTCACACCAGAAGCTTTCTAATTACATTATTTTTATCTCGTTCTCTAGTTGGTTCAAAATACCTACATCACATTCAGCGTAAAGAGATGTAAGGAGGCCAATTTTTAATGCGCTTTCAGTCATGTTTGTTCTATTTACACCAAGCAACGTACGAGGTGTTGAGAATATCCGTGCGCAGCGCTGCACCCCTATACGAGTTAATATGAGAGAATTCCTGTGTCAAGAAATGGACACTGATGCCCGCACGGTCAACGCTACCTAACGTGGAAACGGGGCTTTAGGTAGGGAAAGGTAAAGGCACAGTCTAAACAAAGTAAGTAGTTTAGACTTTGGTAAAGGCACATGGTAAAGATGATTACTTTAGGTGGTGTTGGCCGGTGGTGGTGTTGGCACGGTCTACCGATTCAAATCTCTATTCAAATCGTAATCTCGAGTCAAGAATTTCATTGGCATCCGTTCCCTGAAAATGTTATATTTTTTCCTAAAAATTTCCATAGCTAAATTATTCTATTTTATACTTGGTAGCCCCTAAAATAAAAACAAAATTCGTGTCTACGCATGGTAACACGATTTTATTACTTTTGAAGGCTGCCGTTTATTTCTGGTGTAGTTGAATGAACATTTTAAAATTATTGAAAGAATTTTTTATACTTATATTATCTCTACTTCACGTAAGTCACATTATCAACAAAATCATATGATGGCTAAGAATATTCCTTCCATTCGAGGCTAAAGTAGCTTGCATAGAGGTTGTCTGCTACGGCAACGCTACGCGCGGTCAAACTCTGAAGTTTTTAACTTATGCCTGAAAATTGTGTCATGGCTGAAGCGGAACATTTTCTCTCTGGTATTCAAATGCCACATGCATCAATTTCGATTGTCTTTTTACAAATCCCGCCAGCCGTGTCCGTCTCAACGTTAATTTCGATGTTACAAATTCGGCGACGCCGCGCCCCTTTTCCAGTGACGGCAAAGAGATGAACTAAACTCGCGGCAAATTTAAATAGGTGGCTTATTTTCTCCCGTGGCCTCCTATTGTAACGTCTTGATAATAAGTCAACGTTTACTAATCCTCTCATCGAGAAGAAGGAACATGCAACCTCCTACCTCTTCACCATTGTTCTCCATGCTGGTTCCCCCACCTCTACCCCCGTAACTTCCTTCCCTGACCTGAGAAGGAAAATCGGTCGGAGCTGAAATTGAACATTGTGGAATAGAACGAAGTGTTTTTATTTGATTGCAATGAATAACTTCCACGAAGTAAACTTAACAACCATTGACTTTATTAATATTTCAAGTTAATATCAATAAATTACCATAGTGTAAAGAATAAACAAAAAAACAAATAAAATAATATACAAAACTCAAACAAAGGTTGGGCTAAACATGCTGCAAAATTTTAACCTTCCTAGCCATAGCACTTTTATGACTTGCAGCAGCTGTCGCCCGGTTCCTTTTTCTGCACCACCAGGGTAACATTACTGCACATAAACACTCAGCAATTGACTGCTTTAGCTGCAGAGGGTGGTCACTGCACTTGTTCACTAAACAATTGAAAATTTCATTCCCCAAAATTGTATCTTTCAATAGGGAACATATGTTTTCTGAGCATGCCAAGTGGGGAAGGACATTCTCCACAAGAGTTGCAGCCCTTCCAACAGCACTCATCAACTCCAAAGTAGGGTACGTGAGACACAATTTTTCTGATTTCTCCCTAAAAGAAATACCACTATGGAGGTATTTTTTGGGCGAGGTCGTGAGTAAAGACTCCCTACACTGTAAGCACTTAAGTTTTTCCACACACTTTTTTGCGATATATCCACTCACGTATGCCACAGAGAAACTGTCAGTAAGTATGTCAAAATCTTTGTATCTAATTTCCTTATCAGAAGGGCACTTTGAGGATCTGTCACAAAATTTTTCCTTACCTCCAGAAAGGAACTCCCCAAGATCATTTAGCAAATGACCTGGGTTAGCTTCTGCTTCACAATTTTGCCCCTGCAAATCTTTGAAAGCTAGCCCATTAATGATGCAGCCCTTCAAAGCTGCTACGAACTGGTGAGTCGTCGGGTTGCTATTTGACCCACACTGCTGGCGTACAGAGCCAAACAAATTCTCGAGGGCATCCTGATTAAGAGCCCTCAGCTCGAGGTTCAGGAAGCCCATCTTCTTCAATTCTGCCCAAAGAAGTGGCAATGCCGTCAGGGTAGTGATCCAACCATCTTGACAAGGTGGTCGGAACACTACGAAGTCAGCAGAGGCATCTGCATTGGTAGGAAGGGTGGCAGACATCCTCCTGTCGAACTTCCAGCCATCGATTTCCTTCACAGCCAACCTCCAGAAGTCCAAGTGCAAGTCCTCTCTCTCCACACGCAGCTGGCACTTCAAACCTTTAGCTCCTGAGGGCTCCACCGCACTACCATTGACACTGTCAAATAACTTGTCGGCAAAACCAACAAACTGTGCTGTGTGCAAAGCATCAGAAGTGAGTGCACCTAGAAGGAAATCATGTATTAGTTATGCAGTTAAGTACTTGAACAATGCAAACAGCTTTCAAAGAGACAAGGTAACAGCTTGACAAGAATTACTCACCATTTTGGACAAGACAGCTGATGGTGGCAGCAACAGAATGGCTAAGGGTTTGTGCAGCAATTGACACCCTCATGGTCAGATATCCATTTGGATTTAAATGATCCTTAGTTAGCTTATCTAAATTATTGAAAAGAGGCTGTATCATGTCAATACGATGGGCCTCTTGAATGTAGTGCCATCTTGCACACCCTTTAATTTCTTTTCCTCCAACATTGATACACAACTTCACGTTGTGCTTTAGGAGCATATTCCTTAGGCACTTAAGGAGATGAGGAGGATCAAAGAGGGTGAAAATTTTCTTTGTGCCATGCATGAAGTATGGTGCACTTGGGTATGCACCCATTGATTTAAATGCCCTCACATTGTTTGTGCCCATGTCTGTCACAGTCGCCACTACATTAAGTCCACAATCGGTGCACGCAGCAAGTACTCCTTTTATCACCATTACCATTTTCTCAGCATCCATGCCACCATGTGAGAAGAAAAAGGCTACAGGCTGTTTCCATGGTCTCCTCAAACCCCTTAGCATGAAAACCACTGCATGATTGGCCACTTGCTGTGATCGTCCCAGGCTGCCCAAGTCTTCCAACCCAATAATCCTGTCGGACTTAGCATCATACTGTAGGTGCTCTCTGATTGACATCTCATCAATCATAAGAAGGCATGAGCGATCTAGATCTGTCAATGCACCTACACTCTGTGCAAGAGCACTAAAAACCCTTTGGTCTATGCCAGGTAGAAATGGCACCATATTCACCATCTTGATTAGTGTCTTCTTATTTGGCAAGGCAAAAATCGCTCTTAACAATGCATAGCATTTAGGAGACCTTTTGAATAATGCCAATGCCAGGAGCTTGTTTTCCTTTGTCCAGCGTCTCCCCTTAGGCTTTTGTGATGAGCAACGTATCTGTGAAGCCACAAACTGAGCTGAAGTGTAAGACATTGATTTACTCAACAACTCCACACATTTCAGAGGCTCACTTGTAACTGACGTCAGTTGCTCTAAAGACAATTTGGCATTTTTGTACTTAACTCTAAGTTCCTTTAGGGAGCGCTCCCTTTTCTGGCATATTCCTATCAAAAACTTCTTCCTTGGAGTCATGTGGTTGTAACGAGTACAATTCAATTGTTTCAGAAGCGACTTTTCCTTCTTCTTCTTCAATGAGGAGCCAGCTATTGGCCTGCTGGTAGAAACTGTCTCCCCCTGTGACAGCACTGACTCCACTGCCGGCAGCACTGCTCCCTCCTCACAATGGGGCCCCATGCTAAGACTCCCATCAGTTACCACAGTAGGTGGGTAAGTCAGCTTCACTACACATGATGTCTTAGCAGGTGTAGAAGTTACCATGCCCGACTCATCGAGCTCAGGTGGTACCACAAAAGAATCAGTCAGAGATGATGAATCAGCAAAATCAACAGCATTGGATGCTGCTGCACAATGAGGAGATGCAGGAAGACCATCACTTTCTAGCTGCATTCTTGTTATGCTTGGAGTTGCGCCATGAACAATGGTGGTCCTTGATTCATTTCTGAATTGGTTGCGTTTGAAATGACGCCCACAAAGGTAAAGTCCTTTAACTTTCTCCCCAATCTCAAAGTGGACTCCAGCAATATCAGCCCATTGTTTAAACCTGTAAAACAACAGGAAAAAATTTAATGCTGCTTAAGAGCAATTTATATCACTACACGACTAAACCCTTGCTCAACATAAACACAGCGCACAACATGATAATGACGTTGATAATGATTTATTCACGGGCAATTTGCCCATCACATTAACAGACAAAATTGTAAACATTAGAGTTAAATTTAACTCAAGTCCAGCAGGTAACTACAATGAATCAGGTTTACTAATAATTTAACAAGAAAAATTAGACCAGCTTGATTTTGGCATAACTAATGTGCGGGAATAATGATCAAAGACATTAAATGAGTAGTCAATTCATATGCTTACGTTGGTTTTGTAAGACATTGGCAGAGATCAGGCATAAAAATTTGTGCTTCATTTTTTCTATGGTTTCCCGATTGACTTCATAAAAAGGTAACCACACAACTGAACCATATTCTAAAATACGTTGAAATAAATTTAAGTGCTGATTCACACATCTCATATCTGACTGACGTCAGGATAATGTGACGTCGGGATCCCTCAAAATAATATAAACTTTCTTAAAAAACTCGGGCATTGCCCCTCTTTATTACAAGTCTCTTTCTCTTCAAACTTTTTAACAATCCCCTCCTTGCTCTGAAGACGATGGAGGAGTATTCCATTGAAACGTTAGCAAACCAAAACCTTACTCGGCTGGAAACCCGAGAATTATTTATTAATCCCCTCCTTTATCAAACATACATAGCAACGTTCTTCAAACAAAAACAATAAACAACATAAAACATCAACCCATCGAAACATACGTATTAACATACAAATTAATATTATCAAAAACAAAACAACGAACGAAATTAAATACATAAAGCCAAATAAAACAAATAAAAATGGAGCTTGACAAGGCACGACGTTACATTAAAAACTTCCACAAATAAAATTAGAAAATTACCAACTCTTACCTGATAGCATTACGAGGAAAGCGGAACAATGTATGCTGGCTGGATACTGGACAGCCCGCCTTGCACTTCATGTACTTCATGTAATTCGCCATGTTTACGAACAATGGAGGGAAAACAAGAACGTTGTCCTTGTATTCAAATCCAATCACAGTCCAAAATCAAAGTCAAAACGGTGCAGAGGTCAAAACCAGGAGAGTAGTCCAAATCCAAAAGATGCAGGGGTCGATGTAAATAAAGCAAAAGGCGCAAACTAGTCAAACTCCACACAGCACACAGGCAAACACGTTTGTAGGATCACAAGGTATAATTCTCGAGTCGAAAACTTTCGAGCATCGAAAAATGGCTGCGATGGCTGCTATTCGCGGAAGAGGCGCATGCGCACTACGATTTAATCAGTGGCGCTCCTTTTCCAGCGACGGCAGCCTCGTAAGAAAACCTTACGTCGCCCCCCTATGCCAGTTACAGCCGGCTGAATCCCGCATCCTCGCGTGTTGTTGCCGGGTGTTTACTTTACACACGTTAGGCGTTTTCTTGATCCCGGGGGAAAGTATATTGAAAACAGTGTTGCATCAACAAGGCAAGGAATTTGCAGAAACCCTACTACTGAAAGTGTAAATTAATTATTCCGTGGCTGATACTTCTACCTACTTCCCACTAAATCACCATGAAGGATGTTATCGATGTTATGCAGTTGCAAAGAGAAAAGAGCCGCCTCAGGGTTCCTCCCATTGATTACAGGGAATCACAATCCCAATACGTAGCCTCTAGATATATTTTCGAGTGTGGTGAGTACGAAAATACCTTCCGACTCGACCATTTTAATAATTGATAACGATGGATGTTTACTGACTACTCAGTAGAGTTAAATAATTATTGTTCACTTACATACTGCTAACACTCATTTAAATTTCAATCAGGCATAAAGCTCGACGCACAACCCTTGACGATTGCCACTGCTACCATATTGTTCCATAGATTTTTTAAAGAGACAGACCGGAACAGTTATGATCCATTCGTAAGTACTTATGTTAGTTCACAAAAACGCCGAAAATTCTGTTAGTAGCTGAAATATTTTTTTATTGGTTTTCAGTTTTTGTTGTGGCAAATGTCTGAAAACACTCCTTTACCGTTGATATAATTCAAGAAAGTAACAGTCAAGAACTGTATTCCTGGTTGATGTGTATACATCGTTTCTCTTTTTGGTGCAGCTGATTGCCGCTACTACCCTGTATCTTGCTGGGAAAGTGGAAGATGATCAAATTAAGATTCGGGATGTCATAAATGTGACGCACAATTCTTTGCATAGAGGATCTGCTCCGTTGGAATTGGGAGAGGAGTACTGGAACATGAGAGATGCAATTGTTCAAGCTGAACTACTGCTTATGCGTATGTTAAGATTCGAAGTGACCTGCGTTCATCCCCATAAGGTATCAACATCAATTTGCCTTTAAGGCAGTATGTGTTACTTACATGCATAATATACTTCCATTTTTTCTAATGCATGCTTATTTCAAAATCAATGCCTTTCGTAATCTAATCTATTCTTTTTCAGTATATGTTCCATTACCTTAAGACTTTAGAAGGCTGGTTCGAGCCGGCCGAATGGCGTAAATATCCAATCGTTAGATCGTCTGCATCATTCCTTCAGGTAGGTTAACAATATTTTTCTCTATCTCTCAGTGTAATAGAAGTGAGGGTCGCAGTTAATTTTTAAATTATATTATGCATCAATCTTTGTCATGAAAAAATAAACTTGTTGAAGGTAAGGTAAATGAGGGAGTAATTGACCATGCACCAGTAGTTGACCATTTAGGATATAAACTGTCATAATAAGCCTTAATCTGGTTCACATATTGTAAAAATAGTGGGAAAGTATACTCCAGCCATCTGGCTGTAAAACATCAAAACACGGTGCACATGGGTGGCATGTAGAATTAAAATGGCTGATAATTAGTGTTTATGTGCAGTGCTGCTGCCTTATTTTGAAGTTTTCTTCCGCCATTTGCTAAGGAGTCTTTGTGGATAAGGCTGATTTAAAGTGGTAAGTACCTTCATATTTCAATGTAGTTATTTACCCTTGATATAGGAATGTTTGATATTAATAAAAAGTTTTTTATAATCTGTTTATTATTATCTGGAAGTCAGTTATGAGGGTGGTCAAATTCTGAATCAGAAATCTACAAATTTTCAGTAATTGACCGAGATGGTCAACTACTCACTCTTTCCTTCCTTTCCTTAAACTCATCATAATTGACATATTTGTAATGTTTATAGCATACCAAAACGTTTTATATAATTATTTTTGTAACAGATTAGGTTTTACTAATAGTTGACCAGGGGTCAACTACTAGATTATTGGTGTGTCAACTTCTGAATCTATTTTATTTTAAATATTGCTGCTTAACTATGCCTGCTATTAAAGGCCAGTTTCGTTGTTACACAGAGGAAATGATGAAGGAAGCCATCCATGATGTAAGGACAAACAACACACCAGTCCGTACTGCAGCAAATAAATATGGTGTACCAAGAATCACACTGAAATACAAAGTGGAAGGGAAGTCACCAATTGAAAGAAAAATGGGACCCCATACCATAAGTCCTGAAGAAGAAACTATTCTTGCTAATTGGGTGTTAAAAATGGCAGAAGCAAGGTTTCCAGTGACTGTGAAGCAACTTCAAGACAGTGTGCAGCGCCTGATGACAGACCTTGGTAGAGACAATCCCTTTCATGACAACCGTGCGGGGTGGACATGGATCCAAGGCTTTTTGCAGAGAAATAGCAATATATCTCAACGAATAAGCCAAAACCTAATAGTTTCTTGGGCATCAGTGACACAAGAAAATATTTCTCGTTGGTTTGCAGAAGTAGAAGATTATTTGAAAACAAATGATTGCTTCCAAGTACTGATGGACCACGAATTTTTAATTGTGATGAAACTGCATTCTTCCTTAATCCGAAAGGGAATAAAGTTCTTGCAAGAAAAGGAGATAAGACAATATACCAACAAGTTAATTCAGATGGCAAGGAATGCCTCACAGTGCTTCTTACTGGCAATGCCAATGGTAGTGTTGTAACTCCTTTATTGGTCTACAAATATGAGTGTCTGCCTCCTGAAATAACACTACATTTCCCTCCTAATTGGGCGCTTGGAAAAAGTGATTCAGGGTGGATGAACTCTGAATTATTTTATGAATTCATTGCAAACTTCTTCCACCCTTGGCTAAAAGACAATAATATAAAACTTCCTGTTTTATTATTTGTTGATAGACATGTTTCCCATTTGAGTTTACATACAAGTCAGTTCTGTGAAAAAAATGGTATCATATTGGTAGCTTTACATCCTAATTCTACACACATTCTACAGCCAATGGATGTTGCTGTGTTTCGAACTCTAAAAGAAAATTGGAAGCAACATGTCCATAAGTGGCATATCAACCATTTAGATGATCCCATCTTGAAAAAAAAAGATTTTGCTAAACAGCTGAAAGAGGTAGTGGATGAGCGTGTTACTCACTCTGTGTTAGCTAGTGGTTTCCGTAAATGTGGACTCCATCCCTGGGATCCGATGGTACCTAGGGTTCCAGGACATAATGATTGCAATGTCAGACCAAAGAACACTGTGCAGAATGATGACTTCTGTGCACGCTTGAACTATTTCAAGCAGGGATTACAATTTCTGAATGAGAGCATGGGGAAAGAAAAATTGGACTTATTTGAGAAATCTACAGATAATTGGGAAGGAGAACTTTCTGACCAATCACTCTTTATGCTGTGGAAGAAAACTAAGTTAGAATTAAATAGCCTTATTAACTCATCTGAACCGACTGCTTCAATTGACAACACTACCCCTGAAGAGAATGCAGCTAAAACTATCTCCAGACCAATGGACATATCAATGGGAAGTGATTCAACTGAGCAATCTCCTGCAAGAAGCATGCTCTCAGTTGAAGGCAATGAAAATACCACCATCTCAGGACCATCAAATGTAGTTTCCCACGGTTGAATGTAATGAAGACACTGCCATCACAAGGCCATCAAATACAATTGTCGAAGGCAAAGAAGATACTGCCATCCCAGGATCTTCTAGTGCACAGTCTCCCATGGTTGAAGGCAATGAAAACACTGTCATCCCAGGGCTATCAAATGTACCATCTCCATTTAAAAAATATGTGTTCAGTCCACCTGTAGGCAAGAAAAAGCCACTGAAGAAAATGCCAAAGGAAAGATTACCCGCTATAGTGTCTGGGGAACTTGGCAAGAAGTATTTCGAAAACAAAATAAAGAAAAAGAATGAGATGGAAAGACTTAAAAGAGAAAGAGTGGCTGAAAGGGAAAGAAAAAAAGAAGAGAAAATGAAAGAGAATGAGAGGAAAAAAAAGAAGGAAAGTAATTAGCTGAAGGCTAAGAAACAGAAACGTTATGAAGAGTCTGATTCAGAATCATCTATTTCCATTCCTGATCTGAGTGATGGTAAAGGTTCTGACTGGAACAAAGGATTTTTGGAAGACGATGATATGGATTCTCTGGAAAAGGAAGATTTTGCGATAGTTGAATATGAGGGGAGATATTTTCCAGGAAAAATAGTGGAAGTTGTGAGTGATGGTTATGGGATAGCCACTATGGTTAAGAGTGGCCATTCATCATACCGGTGGCCTGTTAAGGAAGATAAGCTTTACTACACAAGGGACCAGATAAAAAATAAAATCCATCTTCCAAAATTGTGTTCTCGCCGTGGGTCATACCTTATTCCAGAAATGAATTTTTAGTCGTCATTTTGTATGCAAGAAAATGTTGTCACTTATTTGCAGTTACTACAAAATAATTTGTCATTCATAGCTAATTAATACCATAAAACTGGAGAAAAATAACAAATATTGTCTTTGGTAGTTATTTTCCCTCCATGAACATATGGTCAACCACTGAAACAATGCATGGTCAATTACTAGAAAAAAATATTTTTAGACGGTCAATTACTAACACAAAATCTTCCTTTTTTAAAAAAGACGCACACACTAAACCGTGTGGTACTTTTAAAATATTGATTGACAGTGTGATAGTAGAGAGTATGGTAAGTAATTTGAGATGATAAAACTATATAATTGGCAAATAATTATCAAGGTATGGAAGATTTACGATTTAAAAAGCCTTAAGAGGTCAATTACTGGTACCATTACCTTATTGGATATCATCTAATTCATAGTGCTACTTCATTTATATACTTATTGATATAGTGTAGAAGTGAATTGATATTAAGAGAATGTTATTAAGAAATGTTTTAATTAAATTATTCGTGTTTTTAGTCTTAGGTGAACTTAACCAAGCCAAGCCAGCTGGCATTTTGGGCTATTTTATCATTATATTTCATGCTGAGGGAAGTGCATGATATTTCAAGTCAATTCATGGTCCCATCATGGACTGTGACTTTGGTTGGCTTCTCTTCCTCTTGATGTAGTGTCTGTGGGATGGCTTTTAAATATTTAGTGAAGATTCATTTAAATTCTAAATTATGCATAGAAAGTTCAATGAATTCAATGATAAATAGTAGGTACATATCACATTTTATCCTAGGTCATTCCATAAATACGAGCATTAGGCCTTAGAAACCTATGCCTGAGTGTATCTAGGACTGCATGATTAAATCCAACATCTCAAGCGTGAGCCTTTTTCTTCATTTTGTACGTTGAGTAGATAATCATGTGAACTACATATATACCAAATTACAAGGAAAGCAATTAAAATTTTGATGCAATAGGAATGCTCTTTTTCATTTCAATTGGATTGGCATAAAGAAATTTACATAACTATTTTAAGTCACACCATGTGGCCATATTGAGTTTCCTGCAGGCTGTAAGATACGGCGGACTGTTCGGAAATTGCACACCTTTGAAATAATCAAGCAAGCAAGTAGTAGTTAAAAATGGGCCAACAACAATAAATGGAAGGTTTATTGCTAAAGTAGACCAAGCCATTTTTTTCCATTTCTTAACTAACAATTGTATAGGATGGCTAGCGTATTAAAAATCTGTTTTGGTATAAGAGAGAAAAGTTCAAATATTAGACACTTCATGGCAGCAGTTCTCGAGATAACTAGGTATGTACAGATGATTTACAGGAGGAATATATGGAACTTTGGACACATTTTCCTCAAAACTCACTTCAATAAAAAATAAATGGTTTAGGTTCCTTGAATGTAAGGAAATCTAGGGGCATGTTCTAAAATTCATTGCCAGTGCTGATTCAAAACAGTGAGCAAGATACTACTGCCACCACAGCTGTGGTGTGCAATTTCAGAACAGTCTACAGTATCTTACAGCCTGCAGGAAACTCAATATAGCCACTTGATGTGACTTAAAATATGCATGTGAATTTCTTTATGCCAATCCAAATGAAATTAAAAAGAGCATTCCTGTTACATCAAAATTTTAATTGCTTTCCTTGTCACAAATTGCATTCTTTGGCAATTATTATAGACATCGATATGTAACATTACTGAAGTCATAAGCGAATATAAAAAAGTCATATTAATCATGGTACTGTTTTAATATTTAGTAATTCATTCCATTAAAATAATGTTCATTGACAATTCATTCCCCTTAATTTTATGTCGTTATTAAAAAAACTCATATATGTGAGGAATGAAATGCATATCTTGTTACCTAGCTCCCAACTGAGTACATTTTTATTTATTTACCATGTCACCATTACGATCTGCCACAATTTGTATATTACTGATGTAAGGCATGATGGTCCTTCCCGCCAGGATGGCAGAGTTCTGCAATATGGCAGAGTTCTGCAGTTATTATTCCTTCCCCCCCCTCCTCCCCTCTTCCAGAATGACAGAGGACGTTGCCCTTAGGGTTACTCCTTGGCCTCGCCCTCGAATCCTCCCGACTCCGTCCAGAAGCTTCCACCCTTTCCCCATGGTGGGAAGAGGCCTATTGTCATACAAACCCCTCCCCTACGTACTCACTCGGTGCTCTCGTATAAAAGCAGGGCACCGAGGCTGACTCAAGGCGAGTCCCCTTTCTTCCGCCAGTGACCCTAGTCAGACCCCGTTTCGGGGGACCCTCAGCTGGACATAACTGCCACCCTTCCCTCGGAGACCCATGCTCGGACTCCACCATGCCCTTTCCCCGGGAGACCCTCAGTCGGACTACGCCACACCCATTCCCCCGGGAGGCCCTTGTGGACCCCACCATCCTACCTTGGGGACCCATGCTCAGACTCGCCACACCCTTTCCCCTGGGAGACCCTCGTGGACCCCGCCATCCTACCCTGGAGACCCACGCTCGGACTCCACCACCCTCTCGCCGCTCGTGTTCCGGCCCACCCAACCTTGGGGACCCCCGTTTGGACCCCGCTGCCCCCTCCAACCTTATGGACCCGCAGTCTGCCCGTTGTTAATCCGTGCCCAAGGAAGTACCTCTCCAGGCCCCGCTGCAAGGCCTCATTGTGTAAAGCAGTAAATAAAAGTTAGTTAACATATCGACTCCGGATGGTTTCAATTTGACTTACAGTTAGCCCCCCTCCATTGCGTAAGGCCACATGACATTACGATTGGAATGCGGCTTTACTACTGTCCCTGCTTTCGGGCAGCTGTTGCTGCAGTAGAATCCATGCTAGGAAAAATAATCAGATGATGTCATTGATTACTGCATGGTACTGCCAGTTGGTTATGGAATGCTTTGATAGTACTGGCAGTAAATTTTTCAATTCGCCTAGGACAAAAGTATGAAGTGAGCACCCCCTGTAGAGTCAAACCACATCACTCATTGCTTCTCAAATTACTAGCCAGCTGCATGTAAGTAAATCCAGAACATTAGTCATGCCCAGCAAAGATGGGTGGATGGCAAAATTCTTCAGTCCCTAGAAGACCCATTGTAAGGGTGATGGTGGTGGTCAAATAATCCAGCATTTGTGCCATGGCTCCCACGAGAATAAAATATCAACTGGATAACTATGATATCAGAGATTATATTTGTGCTAGTTCGTGTATGAGTATTCATCTACAGTACCTTACATACATATTTCAGTTAAGAGCAAACTTAGATAGTTGTGCCCCTTATTCAATTAGTTCAACTCTGATACGTAATTAATACGAGACTTAGGCCGTGTTCCATTTCACTATTATGCGCCCTTTTTTCACCCTTATCTGCTCTTTGCGATCGTCACTTTTCCGCCGTGACGTTACGTAGTGCAGTTCCATTCCGCAGGGCGAATGTTGAGCCGAGTGCAAGGGCATAGGGCAGGAAAGAGTTCCAACCATGCTCCCTCATGCACCCTAAACCATTGAGCTATGCTAGATCGGGGCTGTAATAGCTATAATTAAGAGTTTTTTCAACTTATACCGTGGAATGGAAGCAGAGGAGTTAACTTCTTATTATGAATGCTAAAAAATACATTTTATGAATATTTGTGCGTCATTTATTCTTCCATGTAAAAATTTTTAAAAAATTTATCTTTATTTATAGCAAGAAAGTATAAGTGCTGGGATATGGTGGGAAGTTGCTATATGGTATTGGAGAATGAAATGTGTTTTTCTTGGTGCAATAGTTTTCTTTGGTGAGGCAGGAATTAATTAATTGGTAAGTTAAGTATTTTTCATTTTAAAAGGTCCTTCCTAGGAAGCTCTCTTGTGTGTTATGAGTTTCCGTTACGTTAGGACCTTATGGCAGCCAATCACATAGGTTTTATGGCTTCATTGGACTTAAGATACATATTTTAACGATTATCCTGTGATATAGTTATCTGGGAATTGCTTGGTTTTCATTAACCTGCGATTTTTATATGCAGATGTGATATGTATGTACATAGTGAGTGTGAATATAGAGAAAATAATGAGAAAAGAATTATTTTGTGAGTGATATTTTGTTATTAGGGGATGATGAATGAAGCTTACGGTGAAATAATGGAAATATTGCTAAACACGTTGAACGCTGACTGACGACAATTGTCGTCCACCGGGTGCTATCCGGTGACTGCAGACAACAATTGTCGTCCAAGCTTCCTTTGCTTTCTCAAGGCCATTTCGGAGCTGTGACGCTCCCTAGCGCTTCCATTTTTCTCGTCAGTCACTCATTAGACATCGGAGCATATACAGTGTCCTTAGCCCGAAATGCCTGTGCCCTGAAGCGATGCTGCAGCTGTTTGATTTTGTCAGGTAAGTTTGTTTTTTTATATGTATTCTCGGTGTAGTTTTTATTTTTATGAGTTTTAGCCAACATTTATGAGCAACTGCATTTGTATGAACATGAAATACTTTGCGTGTCTTTTTGTAGCTCTTATTCAATAATTGGACCACCTCCAACCCCCCCCCCCACCCCACCCCTTTCCCCTGCAGTACAATTGCAAGTACGATTTTCTTATTTTTTTTTACTATTTCTTGCATTTGCCGTAAAAATTATTTTTCTTATTTTTTGATGCTGTAATAGTTTTCTATCATAAATGTAAGCACTGTCTCAGGAGTAACGTTTTATTTTAATAAGTGTGCAATCATAGAAATGTAAGTTTGCGGGTGAAGTAATAATTGTTTTCCTCATTTTCAGTTACTATGCCTGTCATTTTCATTTGCAATTGATGACATTTTATTTTATTATTGGCGATTGTTTTGCTAAATGTGGTATTGGCTAATTCTCTGAATAAGAAACCATTTTAATGAAATATATTTATATTTGCCAATTACAATTAAATCAGTGATAATGTGTTAGTGAATAAATAGTTATATTTTTTATAATTTCTAATTGACTGTAAATCGAATTCGTTCTAGTTATTGCAAATGTTTTTTACTTGTTGTTTATGCAAATAGTTATCTGGAAATTTGTTCAAATCTATTACTTTTTGTAGTGACTTCACAGTTCTCACAGAAATTGGTGAACACTCGCTGAGGAGATGGGAAAAGGGAAGGGGAAGGGATTACCGGGAAAGAGTGTTCCGAGAAAGGGCTGGTGTGGTAAAACACCCTTTATTGCCCCAACACCCCCTGTGGCCCAAGTCTCCTCCCACCCTACCCTCCATGCCTCGGAAGGAAGCAGAACACGGAGTGGCTGCCGCCAGACCCCAGGCCTTTTAGTCAGGGCTCCAAGTTCCCAGCCGTTGCTGTTGACTTCCCAGCAACTCACTCCACCGACACAAAAGAAGAGAAGGGTGGAAGAAAGAAGTTCCTCTACTCAAAGGATTATCCTTAGAGTGGGACTTATTAGTGGAGCTTCAGTTGCTGGAGAATGAGGACAGTGACGGCTCATCGTTCGGCGACACGGAGTGGGGTTCTTCTTCGGAGGATGAGGAGGAAACTCAAGAGGTGGGTGACCTCACCTCAGCTGGGGCAGAAAGTGCTTCTCTTTGCCCTCTAGGCCAAACTAAATCCCCTCCCCTGATGACAAGGACTGCAACCAAAACATACACTTGGACTGACAAAAGACCAGAAAACCCTGCATTCCCCTTCACTGACTCCCCGGGACTAAAAGTACAAGACCCTGGGGATGACGCTAAGAAATATTCGGATCTAATATTGATAAAAGACATTATCAACTTGATTGTGACTAAGACGAATAAACAAGCAGAATTTTTAGCCTCGGCTAATGCATTTCCTAAAGCAAGGATAACTAAATGGAAGCCGCTTTCATCGGTGGAATTTTTGACGTTTTGGGTCATTCTTTATTTTATGGCCTCATGCCCATTGAGCAGGATATCAGAATATAGGACGAAAGACCCTTTATTCAACTTTCCTTGCTTTAGGAAAGGTATTAGTCGGGACAGGTTTGCCGCGATCATGCAAGCTCTGCATTTTGTAAGTACATAATCCTGGTCATAGTGAGCCACAACCATTTGACAGACTATAAAATACGGCCCCTTATTGACTTATTCCACCAGACAGACTGGTGTACGTACTGATGATCAGCTCCAATTTCTGGGGTGACATGGTCGATGTCCGTCGACGGCAAGGTAGTGGTGTCACTTCCAAACCAGAGGCCATTGCTCACTACAATGAGTCATTGAGTGGCATCGATCACTATGATCAAATGATGTCATATTATCCCATGGAGCATAAGTCTCTGAAATGGTACAAGAAACTTGGAATTCACATACAGTCAACTCTCGATTATCCGGCTTCCGATTATCTGGTTTGCGGATTTTCCGTGCTATTTTCTCATCCCTACACTTAAAAGTTTGAAAAATGTTCCAATGGTAAAATTAAGTAAATTCTTTTGAAGTTCAATGTATCTAAAAAGAATTGCAAGTTTGTAAATGTCTCTTTTTAGGTTAACTTTTGAATTTAATCACAATATTATGGAAATTGTTTGCTACATTTAAGAATGATGAAAACTCAGCTGCATCTGCTTCTGATATCATGTTATCCGTTCTTTCCCATTACCCTTTGCCACTGATTATTCTGTATTCCTAAAACGAACAGAATAATAAATATAACATGGAAATAATTTCAAATAAACTACTTGTAAATAAACTAACTTAAATTATACTAAAAAAAACTACTTATTGTTCCGTATGTTCTTACTTTTTGGCCTGAATTAATAAATATGTAACAATATCAGTGCTCCCTGGTCATTATTCGCCATTGAATAGTCATTTGTTTTTACCCAGATACTATTGTGCCGGTTCATTCGTGTGGAAATCTGAATAACTTCAAATTTGCATTTGTTACTGTATTGCTGCGTTCTGACCGTTCTAACAAAGCTGATGCAAATGGCAGAAAAAATGAAGAAAATTTTCCATTCCATCGCTAAAAAACTAGAATTGATTACCAGGAATGAAAAAGGAGAGACTCCGCTTCAACTGACCAAAGAATATGATGTGGAATTACAAACAGTTCAGGATATAATTAAGAATAAAAGTAAGCTGATGAAGTTCGTTGTAACCTCCGACAGTGGTTTGGGACGCTCAAAGCGTGACTATGAAACGATCAACCTTTCAAGATTTAGAATCTGCCATGCTTCTATGGTTCAATCAAAAACGGTCAAGTGGTATACCCGTCTCAGGCCCCATGTGCACACAGCAGGCTAAATTTTTTCATGAGTGTATAGGGATAGAAGGGGATTTTCAAGTTTCTTCTTGGTGGTTGACGAGATTCAAGCAGTGACATGGAATTCGTGAAATTGCTATTCAGGGAGAGCGATCACTCTGAGTGGCAGCGTTTCAGCCACTGATGCTTTTCGCTTGGCGTTCACAAATTACATAAAGGAAGAAGAGTTGGCACCCGCACAGAAGCTCTGGCGAGTGTTAAAACTTGGCTGGGTTACATACGACAAAATGATTTTGATTATTGCAACGTAATCTTAGCCAGAAAAATTAGAACTGCAATAAAAGATAACATGAAGAAATCAAGTAAACAGCAAAAAATAAATTTTTATTTCCGAGATTCACAACAAAAGAATGTGCTCTATTCTGATATTCACTTCGATAATGATTTTTACATTTACTTCAAATACACAAGATATCATATTTTTTAATATATATATGGTCAAGTTAAGTGCCCATTATCTTTTGTTTCAAGCATTAGAAGTAATTTATTAGATTAGAAAATATTTATAGATGAATGTTGAAGATTTCATGATATTCGAAATAAACAAACTGCAAAGTTAGCATTTCGTTTTTCACTTGTTTTCTTAGCGTAACACCTGCAGTCAATTGTAATGTGAAATATTTTTAATCCTACTAATGCCGAATCTATATATTATATCACATATATTTTTCAGAGGCTCACAATATAACAGTATTTTGTATTATATAATCACTTCGATGTCATAGATTTATTGAAAATAAGCAAGAAGTCAGTTTTTTATTATCTACGTGGTCAACTAAGTAAGTACCCATTATATTGTCTCGAGCATTAGAAGCTATAAATTTATAAATGTTTACGATATTATTATATATTTTGAAGTGATAGTAATATTTAGTATTTCATTAGTTGTCTTGCGGTAACTGCTGCAGTCTGTTATGTGAAATAGTTTCCATCATACGAAGTGAAATGTCAATATCACGACATCATTTTCCACGTTTTTCGATTATCCGTGCCTTGTCGTGCATCCATTAGCATGGTTAATCGAGAGTTGACTGTACTTCACCTTGTAAATAGCTAATTCCTCTTCCGTAAAACCCATCGCAAAGTATCCCTTCACGATGTTCGACTGTGCATAATCAGAACCCTCCTCAATCCTTCCCTCTCTGAACCCATCCCTCGTTCCTCACCCGGCCTGCCTTCAAGGACACTTGGATTGTCTAGGCACTTCCCTGAGACAAACGATGTTGACAAACAGAAAACGTCCTCCTACGATGCTGCACGTATTGTACATCTGGAGGGTTTAGAAAGGACACAAACTATTTCTGCCCTGCCTGTGAGGGATGCCCTTATCTCTGCCTGAAGATGTGTTTCGTGGAATTCCACAAAAATATGTACTGCCAATAAAAATGAACTTATTTTGATGCATTTTATAATAAGTTTGTGTATATCCTATTGTATATATGTAGTATATTTTGTATTGTATATTTTATATTTACCTATTTAAATTTCATATTTTGTATTGTGTACCAAAAATATTCCTATTGTGTATCGTGTATTTTGTATTGTGTATATTCTTTGGAAAAATAAATTTTTTGTGTTTTTCCATTATGATTTGGGTTTCTGTTTGTTTGTTTGTGACTCAAGATACGGGTGTAATACTGTTTTTATAATACATAATTTTCATTTCTAGTACAAAATAACCTTCAGTCAACTCATGATGAAAGAAGATAATTTATGTATATTCATTTTCATTGGCAGGTTAGGTGGTGTAAAATTATATTATGTATGAATTTTATCAAACAACTTATCATATTTGAAATGAATAGGTCGTAAAAAGTGAAAGGCATAATTTTGAAAAATTCGCAAATTTGGTTGTGGGTATGCAAACCCGCACGACAAGATCCTCAGCTCTATCCAGTGGTGGACGACGACAATTGTCGTCAATTTTAAAATTTCAAATGAGAAAATTTTTTTTTAAATTTTCATTGCTCAAATAAATATTGCAGAATATTACGAAGACTATGCAAAAGAGCAAAAAAAATCATTCACCGGCAAAACTTGAAAAATGCCGCCACTTTGAAAGTGTTAAAATAGTAATTTCATTCATTTCAATAATAATATCATTTATTTAACTCAAGCTGGTTTTCCCATTGAAGTATATCTAATGGATATAACTGAATCCGTAGATACTATCTTTTTCAGTTTAGGCGTAGTTTTGTTGACTAGAGGTAGAATAAATTGCGGAAGGAAATAGCCATCTGATTTCAGTATGTACGCCATTGACACTCTTGGTTTTAAGTTCTATGAGTTAGCATGTGCTTTAATACAATGAGTTAAATACCTAAATGGACTACAATAGATATTTTTATATAATAATGCGACAACCCATTGTCTCGTTTCCTGAATTAATAACAATAATGCCTCAGAAGTTAGTAAAAGAAGAAGATGACAAAAGTTATATATGGTACCTATTCCCCTACTCAAGTGATCATGGAATGTGTACATCAATCATTCATAGTTGTCATATCTGCCAATGGAAGACTCTGGCACCACCTACCAAAAAGAGCAGATGAGAGCGTAATGGCATTTAAGAGCACAAGGGCGTAGAGCGTAGGATGCACCCTATGTGAAATGGAACACAGCCTTATTCTCATCGAGTCCTATAGTTGGTATTGCATGTTAAAATAATTTTTTTGCAGCTGTAATTTTCCCAGAAAAGTTGCCCAATTGTTGCTAATCATAAATCATTCATAGATTGACCAGTTTGAAGTCAGTTGCTAACCTTTGTTGTAGAAAAATATCTGTATCTGCCAATTTAGTGTAGTGCTGTCTGTTTTAGTTGAGTTTATCTTTCTCAGGGTCCTGGTCCTTATTTTTTCATTGGAACTATGTATCATATTATCATTCAACATGATTACCTGTAAGAAATGAACACATTAATCTATTATATAAAATGCTACAGGTACATATGTGTGATACAGTTGCTAGATGTAGTGATACAGATGTGCTCCAATAGATGGCAAGCTAACTCCCATGTACCCAGACAGCATATATTTGAAAATATTGCTGTATTACAGGCATTTTACAATCGTATGACAAAACAAGGGTATTTGTATTCCAATTGTATTACAATCGTTATACAGTGTCAAATGTCCGCTATTACCATTGTATTATTGTTGTATTACAGAGCCAAATTACAGTTGTTTTACAAATTGTATAATGATGGTATTACAGAGCCAAATTACAATAGTTTTACAAAATGACGAATTTATTTCGTATTACCACCCAGGTAGAAATTTCTTGTTCTGTAACTGGGATAGAACTATGTGACTGGTCTGTATAAAGACTTCTGTAACTGTGAATGCATTGAAAGTAGCTCCACGGCCGAGTTGCACCCCAGCTACTGACCAGCAGGGATATGGAACTGGGGTATCTTGTCCTTGTTAAAATTTGGCCCTACTTAAAAACGTTGACCATCAATCTATAAAATCCTTATATGTATCTTTGGCAATGAAATTTTTATTTATGGAGGTAAAATTGTAGCCATCGAAATATCTTTCTTGGATACCAAAATAAAAACATTATTTAGTTATATTGTATGTTCCGCTAGGTACTACAGAATCTCACTGTCAATATATGATGTGCATTCATTTTACCTACGACCTAGTGCCTACCTAACTGCATATTACGACTTATAGAAGGCCTATCGATGTTTACTCGCAATTGAAAGTATTACTCTGAGAAAGTCTTATATATGTGGCCATTCCTGTGCATAAAAGTGACTGCGAGAATTAATTTTTAAATGTCAATGGATTTATAGTTTGAGGAAATACCATCCAATTATACGATAACAGTTACCAGGCATTACTTGATTGAAACCCATGTTGCCACATAGGATGACTACAAAATCAATATTAATGAGAATAAACAAGATTTTTTCATCAAACATACATTTCATTACATTTCAATGAAGACGTAACTTATCCAATTGTATTACAATCGTAATATAGTGTAAAATTTCCGTTAATAACTTTGTATTACAGAGCCAAATAACAATCGTTTTACAAATTGTAATATGGTGGTAATACAGAGCCAAATTACAATAGTTTTACAAACGGAATCTCTTTCGTATTACCACGCAGGTAATACAAAAGAAATTCAGGTTTGACTTGCGTAAATGTTATGAACATGAATATACATATGTATATTCATAGTTACGAATGTGGAAAGGAGGACAATGATGACTGTAACAATAATATAATGTACAACGGAAATTAATTATGCAAAGCTATCAATGTAGTGTTTACTCGCTCTCCGAATTGTTTGCAAGCTTCCCATTTATGCCAAATTTTCGGTCGAAGGATGAACCACAGGCCAGCATGCAATGAAAGTTTAGCAGTTGAATGGCGATTAATGGCAAAATATCTTCATCATACCATGATGGCATAATTTGGATTTAGTAAGATAGTAGCTCGTGATAAAGCATCCACAGCAAAGATTGTACCTAGTATCCTTAGATTACACATAACAAAGATTATATATAATAAAGGTTATATATAATAAAGGTTATACATACATATCATACGCAATCCGCATAATGCCTGACAAAAGCACGTAAATGCCAAGTGCGCACGAAGCCTTGTATTATTTTTGACCTTACAATTGTAATACAATGGGTTTACAAATTGTATATTCCTGGTATTTTGATGCCGTACTACAATAGTATTACCCCTGCTTTGTATGAAAGATGCTGATATACTATACTATAATTGTATTACTATATTTTTTCAAAAAATTATGCAATTCGTAACTGTACAAGACATTTACAATTTGTATACCAGCGGCTGTGCTGTCTGGTTACCAGGGTCGTTCGATTCGATATTCATGTTGCTCTGTCGAAAATTACTGATATTCATGTTGCTTGATCAATCGAAAGAGGAAGACGATCGAGATATCAAACAACCTTGCCATATATGTATGTTCTCCACTAACAGACACATGGGCATATGCATTTAAAAAAATAAATAGTTTTTAAATAATTCTAGAAAACTGTCAAGAAGGTTTTTAAGTTATTATAATTTCTATTTATTAACAATTAAATCATAAATTTCTATTTACTTGATTCATTTCTTTTTGGCTATTTTTATCAATATTATAGCCTGTTTCGGCAGAATTTGCACCTAGTATGTTATATTGGCATATATTGACCAGAACGTTTTTAAAATTGCATGGCTACATTACTTATCAAGCAAGATACATGGTTACATACACGGTTACATTATGATTTCAAGCCAGGCATACGTGCAAGTTTAGAAAAATCATTATTTTGGATTGGTGTGAGTAAAGTCCTTGGGTATTAGGATTATCCTCAAATAGCATGCTCTATTAACAGTTACTCTTTAATTTTAAATAAAATTTGTCTAATCGTTTGGTGTCATTTTTATATGAAAATTTAAGGTTTTGTTGATCTATCTATCAGGATTTTCATCATGATCCCTCCATTTTGGATTACAAGCCCCAGCATACAGCAATCGCTTGTATCAATATGGCACTTCAAGTTTATGGTGTTAAAGTACCTGTTGTTGATGATATCGAAGACATGGACTGGTTTTCTGTAAGTATCTTTGCTTTCCTCTTTTGGCATTATATACTGCTACATTTATGAAGGGATGCACCGACAATCAGATATTAGATTATTGTGTTTGAATATAAACATTCCCGGCTGACCAAAATGCAAGGGAATAAATTCATTTGCGTATTTCTCTTTGGAATTTTAAAGGTGCTGATGAGCATCAATTATGGTACTTGGGCTAATTGTTGTGATCTACAGCACATTTGGAAGTTCTTTATCTACTGTAACATTTGCCAAATATGTCTTATTCTCATATTGTTTACAAAAAGTGGTAAGAAGCAGTAGTAAGGCCAAAAAAAACATACTTATAATGTTATTAATTTAGCTGTTATTTGCTTCAAAGAAAATGTAAATAAATTATCTGGGTGGTTAGTTAAATTTGCCAGCGTATCTTGCCCTTTTCAAAGGTCTAGGGGCTAACACTGATAATCCTTTCAATTTTGCTCAATTCTGGCTAATGTTACCAGCAATGCATATATTTTTACCTAGATGAGGCAATTTTAGTGTAACTTAAGATTTTGTGTGTATGTATTGTGTTATCCATTCTTAGGCCAGCCAGTGATCGGAAGATTTTCATTGTGCCCAAGTGTGACCTTTATATTGACTCCCATTCTTTAAGTTCATAAAATAAGCTGTGAACAGTGTTGTGATAAAAAGTAAAATTCTTTCAATAAGTTTTACGATTAACCTTGTCATTTATTTATGGTTCATGTAGATGTAGATGGAAGAAGTTATTAAAATTGGTCTAATGCCAAGAATTAAGCCCTTTTGACATTAAAAAGAGTTGTTTCAGGTGTGATCTGTTGGAATATCATGATTAAAGAAAATTGGCAATTTTTTATCGCATAAACTTTGGCATTAAAGATAATACTGTGGAAAATTGCCAGTTTCTTTAATTGAAAAACCTTTTGACAATGCCTACCCCAAAAGGGAATGGCGAGATGGGTATGTATGTAGATTTATGTTTAACAATTTGTGTTAATTTACAGTTCCATAGCCTCAGACCACACACAATTAGACAAGAATTGTAGCAGAACACATGTATGTATGTAGTATGAGGGAGCATTGTGAGATGTGAGAGACTATTTGATTGATAGTTCTACCATTTAATGAAGTAGGTGTATTTAATACCTATTTTTTTATTTTACTGTCCCACTTGTGAAAGATGTGTCCTCTATCTGATAACATCCTCAAAGTTTCATTTTTGATCAGGACATATTTAGTCACAGATTGAACTGTCAGTTTCATAGGCCTAGAAATAGGCATGGTCAAAACAGGTAACACAAAATATTCCGTTTTGTTCAGCTGTTATTATTGCATAAAACTAAAATTAGAAGTTGAATTTTCAAGAAAATTAAATGGTAATAAAATGAAGTCATCAAGATATGGTAGTTATTGAGTTTTTACTTAATTGCTTAAGTTGTGAACTTGTGAGAAATTGTGCTGCAGTATACTTCTTAAGGCCTGGTTACACGATACATTAATGTGTACGAGTTCATGTACATTTGCGTGAATGGTTTCATGTACGTTTGCGTGAACGAATGGATGAATCAGTGGTTACACGGTGCATGAAACCGCTCATGTATTTGCACAATTTTCTCGGTAGGTATTTCCGATTGTTGTTGTTTTACTCTTCACTAAGGGCAACATTCCAACCATTCAAGTGTTCGTATAGTTAATTAAAGACTACTATAACACAGACAATACTTGCTTCCAATTTTCAGTGGTAACTAACTCAAATTCCGCATTTGTTTTCCTGAGTTCCTCAGATGAAAGATACTCGAATGGATTAGCTAAGTCCCTTTTTATATACGTTTATGGCTTATTATTTTATGGGAATTATTGTGGTCATGGTGAGGTATAGTTGTTAACTCGAAGATCACTTAATTGAAGTAGAAGGAATTCATGGGATCAAAATCTTATTTGAATCTTAGCTGTATGATACATGAGGTATTACCTATTGAGAAAAAGTGCGATAAAAACCCTTATTAAGAGAATCGATAAGAATGCCAGTGAATATGTATTCATTACAATTTATGTTAACCTTAACTGTTATGGTTGGTAACATAATGGATCGTAAAAACATCAAGTTATTTTTGGCATGTTTGGGAAAGGAAGTCTGTGGAGTATTGGAAACAAGTGTAACGACTTGCTCTTAAATGGATATCGTTTCCTCATGTACACTGCGGTAATCTTTAATTATGTATATCTCTGGTTCCTACTTAAGTTTTTCATGTAGACTTGCACTAAAAACATGCTGTTCCAGTTTCGAGCATGAAGCTGTTTCTTGACTGCTCTACCAGTGAACTAACTACCTGAGAAAATAGATCAATTTGAGAGTCATATAAGCATAAATTGTTGTTAAAGAAAAAAACTTAGTAATTAACGGCCAATCACAAAGTCGCAGAATGAGCTTCTCAAATATTCACCGCACAAACTAGGTATTTTGTATGAAATTCACTGCTCTGCTGGACTAGCCCTCCTGGCATTCCTGACCTCGATGAGAATGCGTTAAGCTCTGAAAATAAATAGATAGGAACGTGAAATATAAGGAATGCTCTGCTAATTTATGCATTTGAACCTTTATTTTACTAATGCCAACAGAATGTGTAGGAGGGTAGTCCAAGCGAGGGGTAATGGTCTATAATAGGAGAGGTACAACAATAGTGAGAGGTCAATAAATGTTGTGCACAGGTAGTTCAGGAAGTGCCAAGTTCAAATAGTAGAGTGAAATCCTAATGAAGTGTAGATCAAAATAAATACTAATAGCTGAATCAAATGCAAATAAACCAAAATTTAGAAGTTTGCTAACAGTAGAAAAAAACTATGTTTGAATCCATACTGTCAGAAAACATTATTTCTGTTATCTACTACCAGGTGAAACACGAGCGCAACTTGTATGAATGCATGAACCAAATTAGAACAGATTCTATTTTCTGGACATGCATTCATGCATTTGTACAAGTTGGAGTGGTTACATGTTGAATTTTTGCGTTCACTCACGCGTTCATGCATTCACACATTAACCTGTACGGGTTAATGTATCGTGTAATCAGGGCTTTAGGAAAAATATGCATTAAATATAAATTAATCAAGAAAGATGCATTGTAAGTATCTTACTTCTGCTTTTTGGTAAAATACTTCTCAACACTGCAATACAAATTTACAATCGCTATCAATCTCAGTACATGCATGAAAGTTATTTTTGTGGTACATATGTACATTGCAAAAAATCAAGGTAAAAATAGGGATTTCTTTCGCGGTCTTCTCCAGATGTAGTTACTTACAATACTTTTTTTTTTAATTTATGATACCTTCCTATTTCTTGTCATAACAGCCCTTAAAATATTTTATTACTTTGTGACTTGGTCCATCCTATTTAGTAAGTGGGAAATACTTTTCCTTCTATTGTTTGATGAAGTAGCTGATGTATCGTCCTCAGCCTCTTTCTCCCCATAGTGTCTACATTATATATTTCGGGAAGTTTAAAAACTTGCGTGAATACTCTTGAAGATACATACTCATCCCTACCAATAGCGCAGCAATGAAACTCGTAAAAATCACCATGAGAACAAATTTATTACATCTAGTTGCCTTGCCTTGCCAAATTTGTTACGTGTAGCTGCATTTATTACACCTAATTGCATCTAGAACAAATTTACGTCTGATAGCATGAGCGTGTTGGCCTGCGCAATGGCCTGGCTCGATCCAGGGTTCAATTCCCAGTACAGGCTGATTTTTTTTCATGGCAATTTCATTACATACTCATATTCCTCTGTAATTTTCTTTCACAACTATTTCCGCATCTATCAACTTTTTCTGTATCACAACCCTATGGGTTTCCCTGTCTGCACGACCAAAGTGTCACAATGAGATGGGTCTTTTTGTCTAGTTTTGCATTTGCTAGTTCTATTCAGGTGTAATAATTATGAATAACTACATCTATTTGGTAAATTTTCTAACAATTTATTGCGATTTTAGTTAATACAGAAACACTTTCATATTGCTCTCTTCCACTGTATATTTTCATGTTCCATGTGTAGCCTTCATCAGAACACAACTTGATACATAATTTTGTTCCGTATATTTGTGCTTTTTGTAGAATATAATATGTATTCCATTTTAAGATGTACCCTGGAAGGTATCCATGCAAAATGTTTACCCTGGAGAAAAAACTTTTTCCAATTCCTGATAAGGGACTTTATTAAAGGCTTTATTTTCGCACATTGCACTGGTAAGTCACACAACCGACTACAGTCTAACACTGTGCGTAGGGAGACGGTGGTAGTGTGTCCTGAGTATTTGCCTTGGCACTCAAGTGTACAGATAAGAATGAAAAGAAATTGTGCATACAATGTCTTTGTCACTAAACACATCTAAAAATCAGTACATAGTTGAGACAAAGAAAGTGTGTACAAAGTATCTCTGACAAGCACCATTTTGAAGAAGAAGCTGATTGTGTCATGAAAATGTTGCTGCAGATATGTTCCGAAAACCCAACAACTGGTGGCAATGAGAAAATTCAATTTCTCATTTTTTTTATTACTAATTAAGGCTATTATGAGTGCGTGCCACAAGGCAAAGGGAACAAGGTGTCAAGTGGGGGGGGGTAGGGTGATAGGGTAGGGTGTCAGCAATGTGATGTGAATGACACTTGATACATATTTGAATAAATAAAAGGAATTACAGAAAGAAGAAAGTTTCAAATTGTATTTATCCACTCTATTTTATTGATACTACCGACCCAGGTTTCAACGGGCAACCATCATTTTCCATCTATGAAAGAACGGAAGGAAAATGGCGGTTACCCGTTGAAACCTGGGTCAGTAGTATCAATAAAACAGTGGATAAATATGATTTGAAACTTTCTACTTTCTGTAATTATGAAAGAGTTCCACAAAGTCAAGCCTGAAACTATTCGCTTAATAAAAGGAATGTTACAAAGTAGGGAGAATATCAAATAAACTGTAGTAAATGCAGAAGAAATATATACTCTGATATAGACTGCTAACGAGACCACCACGACAACAGAAGACCAAAGGCTACCATGATTGCCACGGCGGTCCCTCAGGAACACTGCTTAAAACTTATGGTTTTTTAGATAAAAATGGATAGTCAAACTTGTATACAGATATGTAATATTTGTAAAGGTTGTACACAGCAATAAAAAATGTTGCCCCCAAGGGCATTTTATAAAAATTCATATGAGCTCTAAATGTGTTAAACAACAGAAAAAAAACTGGCATTGTTTGTTGCTCTCAGTTGCGAGGGAATTTCCTCAAACAGTGAGAAGTTAGCAGAAATTTATTTTTCCTCCCTGAATCCCAGGTTTCACTACAGCTACCAATACTAGATTGTTTATTTCTTCTCTTTTTGTCATCGCTTGTTTTCAGTCAACAGAAAACAGTAAATATCTGTGCCTATTTAACCAAGTATGTAAATGGCTAGCTAAAAGTGGGAGTCAATGTAAACATATAAATTTTTCCCTTCTATCCTGGATAATCGAGTGTACTGTCGATTGATACCAGTATCAACTACTATTAAAAATAAATGGATATTGTAGAAAAATCTTTGCTCAAGCAATTTGGATTGATAAAACCAGGGTAGAACTGGCCATTGGAGTTGCAAGTTGTGGGACTAGCTAAAATAACTCTCTCTCTTGCAGGTATTCAGTGATGATGCTAGTTGTGAAACGATATGGGAAATAATGGAGAAAATCATGGATGCATACAGCAATGAGCCTGAAGAAGAATGAGAGAATGGTGATACATATTTATGTTCATAAAAGTGGTGAAATTTTTCTCACATTTTTCAAGTGTCCATCGTACATGTTAATTCAGTAATATGAATTTACTGATGACATTCATAACTGTATAAGGAATCAGTTTGGTGTATATCTGAGAGCTACTTTGTGGCTTATTTTTTAAATCAGTTCTCTTATTTTTGGGAAACTGTACTGAGTTCATTTCCTGATGAACCCAAACTGTGACCCCAAAGTAGATGCATTGTAATGCAGCATATTGGATTTGGGATTTCGCAATCTTGAGTGAAACCTTTGATTTTTCCTGAAGTTATATATGTCTTTGTTAAGCCTTAGCTTTAACTTTATATTTTGTAATGATCTTTCCATTGCACATAAAAACATTAATATCAGTCAATTGCCTTCTTATTTTAAGCTCAGTCTGATGAGTATACTTAGTGGAAACAAACTTTAAAGTGTTACAGTTCTACTATGCTCATGACTGATAGTGGTGTAAAACATGATGGAAAGTAATTTGTAGTATTTGATGTAAAAGTAGGAAATGAGAGAGAGAGCACATCTGGACACATTGGGCCTGGTGCTCTTAATATGTATGGGCAATGCTGAATGACCTTGCAGCCTACGTCTGTTTAGCATCTGGGCACAAATTTCAGCACTTGCATCTTGTGATCGCAGAGATAAATTGGGTGTTGTTGACTGTAACTGATTAAGAGGTTATTTTAGGTGGTAGAAAAATCTTAAGGCTGAAGCTGTAAGATTTAGAAGTTAACTTAAGGAGTAACTTAATTTTTTTAGGCTGAAGAAGGCTGAAGTTTTAATGTATGCCAATCATTGAATCACTTATTATGGCTATTGTCAAGGTTATGAAAATAGCCAACCCATTGGAATATACATGCTGATATTGGCTCAGGATTCAATAACAACAAACTATAAACCCATAATACTGCTTATTTTGCAAAATTAGGTACACCATGGCATTTCAATTTTAAGGACATGCAGCATTTACTTGAGGTTTTACGCAGGGAAAAATACTCAGCCATGATCTTCATTCATTCCATCCACTAGTCACCTGGATTGTATTCTATGGATTACCATATCTAATCCACTCCTAGGAATGAAGTCAGTTAATTTAGGAGTCTTGGCTTACACAAGATATTCAAGAGTTAACTAATTGAGCAGTGACTGATTGCTACCATCATCACAAATATAATGCGATAAATCTTTGCTAATATGTACATACAAAAAAATACATCCTGATTCACTCATTGTCACCTGGCCTAAGTGATGTGATGATAATAAATGAAAAACTTTTAGGATATTATGTTCCTTTTGAAATGAATCTGCTGATAAAGAAATTATTTTATAAAATTTGCTTTAAATATGTATGAGGTTTTAGGATTAAAATGTCAACTTACAACTTTTTCCATAACTTTAGAACGAATTGAGATATGTATAATTTGAATTTCCTATTGAAACCTCTCGATCAATTATCTATGTACTTGAATATTTTTGCATGAGCACTTACATCATTCAATTCTATGGAGTTGAATGAATAACTTAGAATAAGCAATATAGTTTCCACATTTTGGTTACTTTAACCAATGCTATCTTCCAGCAGAAAGGAGGCTGACAATATCCAAATTTTATACATTGAAACCATTGTCAATCATGCTAAAAATTAACATTTGCTCATAATCTTTCTTCTTATAACAGTTATGAAGTAACTTTTTGGTACCTTGTTTTTTTTTTGTTGAAATATTCAGTACTTATTCATGAAGGCTGTATCACATCGATAAATTGAAATATGTCAATTTACAATCTGAAATTAACACTGGCAAAGCCACGATGGGGTATCAGGCTGTTGATACATTTTTTTAATGTTTTGAAAAAGATTTGAGATTTAACCTTTATCTTACGAGGTTTTTCGCCGGCTGTATATGTAGACTACCGAGGTTTGTTAAACTTTCTGCTACTAAAACGTAGTGTTTTAGAAAAAAAATTATTACGAGAAAAGTATTTGTTGTATCACAATAAAATAAAAAGTGCTTTATAGAGTAATTACAGGGCTTTCATGTGACTTGATTTTAGGGATAGTAAATATAACAATATTTTAAATCAAAGTTTAATTATTGTTTATGTAAAAAAATTTAAATTCTTTTCGAGGGTGAAGGATTTTTTTGTCAAAGAACGAGTGATTCCTCTACAAAAATGGTGTAACACAACGCCATTAGTTCAATTTAAAGTTTTCAAGTAATGGAATGGTAAATAACCATAAAAAATGGAAAATATCCAAAGTATGACAGCTACCTTTTTCCGAGAGTCACCGTTTTTCTCTTCCAAACACTCTGAAAGACAAATTTTTCACCATAATACTTTTATGTTTTTTGCATAATAAGGTACTTTATTTGAATTGATTAATTAATTTCCCGTGTGCTGTTTTTGTTTTATTCCTTCCTTTTAGACAATATTTTACCGGATATTCGATGTAATTACATTCAAACTCATGTTGGGTAGTAATGTTATTTTCGTGTTCCAAAAGTCTAAGAAAATTTCAGCAAAGAAAAAATAATGTTTGTATCCACATAATGGATATAAATCCTACACGCAGTAACCAAGCAATAGGTGCGACGTAAATTGATTGTTTTTAGCCATTGATGGACCACTTCTAGCTCACTTTAGCGGACCGTTCCAATTGCGTCATAAAAAACCACAGTCGGTGTTGTGTGCTGAGCAGTGCTGTAGTAGCTGATGCTGTAGTAACTCACTCTAACCCTTTCTTTTTAGAGACAATGTCTCCAAAAAGAAAGGGTTAGAGTGAGGGAAAATATTCTTGATAAAGAAGGGGGAAGAGATAGGTGGAGGATGGGAGGGGTAATTGAGAGATATGAAGAAGTGAGGCGGAGGGAGAGAGATGGAGGCTCAAGGTACTGCTGAGGGTTGATGATAAAACCTAGTAGGTATGTATGGCAATATTTTTTTATATTTCTGATACGAAAACATGGGTGCACCTTGCATACGGAAATTTACTGTAGTTCAAAAACTTAAATAGCAACTTTGGAAATAAAACCCATATTTATGAGAAGTCATGTAAATTTTGTAAATACCTGCACATTTCATATATTGACAATTGTGTGATAGATCATGAAAAAGAGGTCTACACACAGCCCAAGTTCACATTCCGGGCACCTAAGTCGTGTTAATTAGAAATATACTGATGAAAAATGACTCGTCCTTTGAACGACACAATCACCTCGTTCCAAAATAACTTTGTTTCCAAAAAAATAATTTGACAAAATCGAGGGGACTATTCTCTATCGTGAGTGGTGCTTGATTTTTTTCTAATCTATACGATGGTCCGATGAGCGCATGCACTCTTTGCTTGAAAGTCCGCAACGGTAAACACCAAGAGGGCTCAACATCCGTGTCACTGTCTCCATCACAACTGCTCTCTGTCAGAATTTCTATACCTTCCTCTTCTTCCAGAAGCCGTATTGCTATAACTACGATATTACTAATAATATTGTCTCAAAAATACTCATGCCATAGCACACAACACTCTTGAACAATCAGTTTCAGGAGAGACTGTCTCACCGAGCCAGTCCAAGATGATATGAAAATGTTAGTCACAACAGATTTGCTGTCAGGAAGGACTTCGAAGTGTAGGTATGCAGAAAGGCTCGCATGCGTATGGCAATAAGGAAAAAAACTCATGAAAGTAAGATGCTCCTATCGTTGAGTGCTTTCTGAGATGATAAGGATATAATTGGGCTGTACATCCTTCTCTGTCATGGCAAAAGGATAAGGTTTCCTGGTCTCACACCAAGTAAACAAACCTAGAGTAAGGAGATGCATCATTTAGGCGAAAGATGGTCGAACAAAATCTCATTATCTTGACATAGCCAAGAAAAAATTCTCATGATAGGAGGACATTCTCTATTCTAAATGCTTCTCTTATAGCAATATATATCTTTGTGCGGTCTATAAATTAATTTGTACTGAGGAAAGTATTCGGTTCCCTCCTCATACAAACGGCAAGCAAACCTTGTTGACGAGAGTTGGATTCTTCATGTGATATTACGTCAAACAACATATAATACCGTGAGATATCCACAGAAAAAAAATTCAGATGGAAGAAAGATATATTCTTAGTCGAATGACCCTACAAAAATATGACTATCATTTGACAGTCCCAAGGCCCTTGAGAAAGAAAGGAGGATGCAGTATGCCATATGAACACGCTTGGCAGTCTAGCGATATTTTTTTTGTGCCGGAGAGACACCCTCAGGTGGTAAAGGTTAACGCAGCATTATGGTATATATTAGACAGAAAGTCTTCATTTTTGAGCCAAACATCCCCATTTTCATAGGATGAGTTAGTATGTATCACTAATTATTGGGGTCCAACTGTTGAGTTAATTTCTTTAACTTGTTCAGAAACATAATTGGCCTGTTTATCAAATGAACTATTTTTCCCCTGCACAGAAATATGATGTTAAAAGGTTCATGAGAAACAAGGAATTGTTGGGTACCTTATAAGGAAACATTCCTCACATGAGGTTCAATTGGACCAGTATCAGTTTGATGGGGACTTCATTTTAGACAATAACCAATACTAGTGCTATAACTACATTTCCTATATCCAGCATCTATCTTTGGATTCAAGCTGGAAATATAAAAAGTGTTTTCTTTTCTTATTTACAAAATTTTCCAGTGAGCTGGAAATCCACCATGACAGGAAGTGCTATATATATCACTTCCTGTCATGGTGGATTTCCAGCTCACTGGAAAATTTTGTGTTTTTTTTCATAAGTAGCAGAGGCTAAAGAAATGTTTAAATTTTCCCCTTGACGTACGTTTGACTGAAAACAGAATTACTATCTAAAATTACTCAAATTTGTGGAGTGGTAAAACTGGACAAAGATTGTACATGACCAAATTGGAATTCAATTTCAATATCGCAGTCAAGGATACTTTAAACACGCCATTTAGCAATCTGGAAAGTACAAATTCTTCTACTCAAGAGGTTTATTAACCTCTTACACCATATTAAACACCAAATCCAAGGTGTCGATGGTCTTAATAATGTGTATAAAGATAATTATCCCAAGGACAATGTACGTAAGCAGATTGTTGATGGGACAAATGATAAAACCGATGGTTCAATCATAATTGAGGGTGATATTTAAATAAGCGTTGATGTTAGTTTTGCTTTTTCCATGCTTCAAGCCCACATATTTGACTTAAAAATCCTGCAATCCACACACATGAAAAGAGACCATTATAAATTGCTCCTGATGGGTAGTAAGTTTTACTGGAAAATAAACCACAGAGGTGAGAAGTTATCTCTAATTGCATATTGTTTTCATAAATGCAAGAAAAATACAATGTGACTAATTAATCAAATTGGTACAGCACTCCTAAATAAAAAAACTCATTAACTTAGATTGAAAAAGGAAAAGAATTAGAACATTGATAGGCATATTAATAACAGAAAAATGATTATTAATTGATACCCACCACAGCTCTTGAAGGCCGAGCATCACTTAAGTATTGCTACATACAAGTAATCTTTGTGGGTGAAACATTAGAACGCTGAAGAAAGAAATACTGCTACCTAGTTTACTCCATCTTCAGAGTATTTTGCCATGAACTTTAGAAAACTGTAAAAGGAAATTAACATGGTTTGAAAACTAAAAACATGAAAGTAATAAAACAAAATGTTCAGCATAATCATCAAGCATCATTTTTGTTTGGCACCTCGACTTTTTATATTGAATCATCTCTACAGAGTTCTTCGGTTCGGTGACTTCTTCGGTTTTCTAATTATTTTCAGTTTGTATTCACACCCTCATTTTTTCACAATTTGAAAATTCGATAGAATGAATCGCAGGTGAAAATGACCGATATACGCCGTTTTCGATAGCGATGGAAGTGATCGATATATTATCGTTCAGCAGACTGGTTTACAGGCATGTATCTTGCCCAAGTACACATTAGCATTTGTAATGATCATGCTCTCGTCGCATTGGAGATTCTGTTTTGGAGAGTATAGGTATTCATTTATATTTTTAAATGGAAGTTGGTGTTAGTTATGATAATTTTCCATTTTCGCACCAAATTGTTCTACGTGGGCGATGAATTAAATCATCATCAACTTATAATTGGCGGCGCATTGTTACAGCAGGTGTGATGAGTGAATAATTTGGTTAATATTATTGTTCCTGGAAAATGTATTGGACTGTGCATTTGGAAGGAGGTCCTCGCCGAGTCAATCATGCAGCCGTGGCTGTTGGCGATCATATTTATTCCTTTGGAGGCTACTGCACTGGAGAAAATTATCGACGACAGAGGCCTATGGACGTGCATGTATTAAATACTGGTGTGTAACTTTGCTGTACGATTTTTTATTGTTCAGGTTGAATGTTAGTTATGAACTTCCGCACGTTTTTATGGAGAGTGACATATTGCAGTCCTTGTTAGCGTATGCCTTTGCATTCAAATACAGTGACACTTTTGGGCTAACATTTATTGCAGATTAAATTGAAATTTCTAGTTCTCTTACTCTCTCTTATTCTGCAGTTAATTATCGCTGGACTGCTGTTCCATTAATAAAGGCGGACGATCCCCAGAGTAGTTGTGTTCCCTACCAGAGATATGGACACACAGCTGTTTGCTATGGAGATAAAATATACATTTGGGGTGGGCGCAATGACGAAGCGGCTTGTAATATTCTATTTTGCTTCGATACAAGTAAGTGTTTAAATGTGTTGACATTATTTGTTGTCGTGCCCTAGAGATATACGTATGAGGTATATATGTCTCTGGTTACGTTTATCGTGTTTCCCAAGCTGTTAATGGGATAAAACTCCTCGAAACAGATTAAAATTAGCTCTGTAGTGCCTTGCACTTCCTTATGTTTGTAATGTGAAAGGCTGCTCGGCAGAAACTTAACTGCCGCTATCCCTACTTACTCAATCTTAGCACAACTGCTTGTACCTTGATGCTAGAGTGCTCCGCTGGAACTGAACTGAAACGATGGTGCAGTTCCAGCCCTTTTAGTAACTTCACTATTTATCCTTTGTCAGGCGCTTTTATTACCTTACCGTTAGGTTGCTGGAGCATTTAAGTTGCACCACCCTCTTCATTTAAAACTACTTCTGTATTACTGGGAGAGTTATCCACAAGCTGAACAGAAAGGATGGGCTAGGCCAAGATCTCTTTTATGCTCCACTGCAGGACCGCATTTAGGATTTCTAGACCCCTAGGCTGGATCTACCTGGGTGGTATGGAATACGGGAGGGCCCCAAATCCCAGAGCAAAACGTTCGTGGGTCCTCCTCTATTTTTAAAAATCTACCCTAGATAAATATTTTTACTTATTTTTAATTAAGGATTTAAAAAAAATTAACCTTTGAAAACAGAATTTAGATCCTTTTTTAAACAAAAAACCTATAAAAATAAAGGTTTTAAGTTTGCTATTAAAAACTATTTTACATGATTTATTAAACATGAATATGAACCAGTACATCTAAAAAGAAATACAAAGTTGAGATTCATGCCTATTTTTCCAAGTACACAAAAGTCAGTTTTTAAATACTAATAATATAAAATGTGTAATTTTAAGTAGATATGTTAGGCAAATTAATCTAAAGAAATGAGTAAAACAAGATAGCATACTTTACAGTTTACATATTTATATGTAAGTAAGTTTATTGCTTTCAACAAACAACAAGTTATTACATTAATTTAATTACAAATGAAACAAGAAAGATGGGTTGCCTCAAAGGTACAACCTGTGCTGAGGCAACCTTCATGAATTTATATGCATTGCTAATGCTTCAATGTTGTACATACAAATGTGAAGGAAATTAACAATAACAAGTAGTGCCATTAACATATAAAACAATACTAATATGAATATAAATATAGAATGAGTAAATTTTCTACAAAGAAAAGCTATAATAACATCAAAACAATTTGACAACATTTCCCAAAGCCAGTATCCATGACTTGGCTATATTTAGAAATTTATTACAATTTTTAACATTTTTTATTTTCTCAGGCAACATATTATATACCGTTGGGCCCATTTAAGCAAAGGATCTTTCAAAAATAGTTAACTTTGGATTAATTAATGTGACACTTCTCTTTCTTAAATTAAACTGAAACATGCTGCCAGATATAGTTGGGATATTGCCACTCATTACATAAAATAATTTCATTACCTTGAAAACATAATAATGCTGTAATGGAAGCAATCTCAGACTTAGAACTAGGGGTACGAATGTTCAAACCTTTTTTTAAATGTCATACTTATAATGATTATTTTTTGGAGGACTGCTGCAGGCTTTAATTTGTAATTGTATGCACCTCCCCAAACTCTAATCCATAGTTTAACTTTGATTTAACAAGGGCATGATGAATTACTTTTTTGAAACCTAGTGTCCATTTGTTTTGAATAAAATAAAATTTAGATAGACAATTTCTCAAAGCTGTAGAAACAGTGGTGATTTGATGGTCCCGGTTTCAGCGACTGGTCAAGAATCACACCCAAGTATTTTAAATTACTAACTCTACTAATTTGCATACAGCAACATGATTTATTTTTACAACTTAGGTGATGGTAGACCAGTTTTAACTCACCTGGATCGGGATGATTACTAAGATTGTAATAGATATACTTAGTTTTTTCGCTTTACTCTAGTTCATTGTATGAAAACCATTTACTTAAGAAATCTAGATCTTCTTGTACATTTTCACCAATGGTTGTCCAATTAAGTCCATTGTAACATAATGCAATATCATAAGCAAAAGCTGTTACATGGCCTTTAAATTGGTGGTTGCATAAGTAATTTACATATTTAAGAAATAATATTGTTCCCAGTACAGAGCCCTATGGTACACCAGTTTCAATAAGTTTATATTCACTATGGCAATTTTCAACCTTGACGCACTGAAACCGTGATGATAAATAGCTCTTAAGCCATCTTAATGAAATTCCATGAATCCCTATCCGTTGAATTTTTTCCAAAAGTATGCTATGATCGAGAGTGTCAAACGCTTTTTTTATATCGACATATAAGCCTACATTGCTGGCACTTAAATTGGCAGCTTTATATATATTAGATAAGTGGCTTTCTAAAGCATATTCAGTCCCCATTCCACACGGGAATCCAAACTGGCATTCTGGCATGGATTTTTATCCAAAAATTTCATTAATCTCCTTTTAAATAATTTTTCTAATACTTCGGAAAAAATTGGCAATAAGGAGATAGGCCAATAATTTTGAACTTGGGTTTTATCACCTTTTTTAAATAATGGTATTACCACAGCTTTTTAAGACAATTTGGAAATTCGCCACTAGTGAAGCTTAAATTATTTATGTGAGTAAGCGTGGGTGCTATACTTCCTATAATTTTTTTTAGCATGGTACTATTGATCACATCAATTCCAGGTGCTTTACCAGTAGGTAGTGAATTAACTAAATTAATGATTTCTTTCGGCATAACTGGTTCTAAGTACATAGATTCGAGCATAGATTTTTCTACGCAGGGATTACCTAATGTTTTATTATGTTGGACATGATTTCTTTTAGCCTCTTCGAAGACGCTAATGAAGTACTTGTTGAAGTTATTACCTAGGGAATTAGGGTCTTTAAATACCTGTTAATCAATATTTAACTTAGTGACATGCCTGCCCTTGCCTATGTTTCATTCCCCAGTAAGTTCTGTAAATATAGCCCATTGCATTTTCATGTTTCAATTGAGATTTCAGGCTATTTCTAAATTTTACATATGCATTTTTTAGTCCGTCATTATTTGGGTGCCGACGAACCTTCTTAAAAAATTTATTTTTTCTATCAATTTTACGTATTAATGCGTCAGTTAACCATGGCTTTAACCTGGCTCTCCTATTATTACTTATTTTGCAGTACTTGGAATTCTAAAACGAATTCTCAATGTGTCAACCATTAAGCTTGCAGCCTTTGACACATCTTTATATAAGACAGTAGTCCAATCAATTTTTTCTACCAAATCCTTAAAACAATCTTAATTAATTTTTAAAGTAGCTAAGCACTGTTCACCCTTCGGCTTACGAAGGGTAGATTCACTGTCCGTTATTAGGTACTTATCGAGTCAGTGAATGATCAGTTATATAAGTGTTAGACCGATCAGTTATGTAAGTGTAAGACCGACATTAAATACCAACTTATATTGTCGTGTCCTCGATAGGATCACAAGGGTTTGTAACTCATTTTTAGGATCACATATCAACTGGCAGGAGACGTTGGATCAATGACAACACCCTAATCTTAGATATTGCATTTATTTAGCTGGACTCTGGCTTACATTGAGTAGATACAGCGGAGTCGACGGTCTCGGCTGAGGCTGACGTCCTTCGGGGTTGGATCTCAGGTCGAGGTACAGAGTGCCCGCGGTCGTTCCTTAGGGCGTGGCCATTGTAGAATAGCGTAGAGTCACAGGTCAGATGGTTCACACTAGGTTTTTCTAAGACACTGCGCCCGAAGCCATGCTTCGCGGGGTCTTTTAATGAGTTGGAGGGGTGGGTGTTCCCGCCCCGACTTCCCCTCCATCCGGCCAAATAAGTGGACTCCTTTGAGTCTGCTTATTTGGGTTATCTACCTGTGGCACCTTAAGTTATACCAGGTCGGGATATTTAAAGATTTGGTGGTTGATGTCTACAGGGTGTCAAATATCTCCCAAAAGAAGGGGTGGTTCCTTTTTACTAATTAAAAGATGGATGACTAAAAGATGGGCGGCACTTTCCCCTCACGCCGCCCAGTGGGGCAGGCGGGGGGGAGGGGGGGGGAACGTCCCTTCCTGTTATTACCGCTGTATGTCTTGACGTCAAGATTAAGTGGAAAAACACGGTGTTTGTCCTTTTTAGAGGAAGTGGTAGAGTTATGGAAAATAACTAGGAGTACAGATCATCGAGTTGTATGATAGTTAAAAGGAAGTTTCGCTATTGACGTCAGGCGGGAATGGGAAGACCCCTTGTTTGTCATTTTAAAAGGAAGTGACAAAGCTTTATGGAAAAATCCCAGAAATACTGTTCGTGGAGTTGTTTGTCAGTTAAGAAGGAAATTACGCATTATGGAAAGATCCCAAATGCGCAGTTCGACATGTAGTCATATTGTCGGGGTACGACAATATGAATTACAGAATCTTACAAAAATATGATCTAAACATGATGATGAGTTTTCAGTCACTCTGGTAGGTTGATTTAGTAAACTAAGTAAACCATATGATGAAAAAGTATTAAGATAATGATCCGAGTCGTTGCTAGTAGTCAAGATATTGATATTCATGTGACCAACAATGACAAGGTTACCAGTTACATTTCGAATAATAGGCTCAATTTCATTAAGAAATTTATCCACAAGAATATTTTGGTACCTATAAACACATAAAATGGTGAAGTCAACTGCATTAATTTTTACTCTTAAAATTATACAATCAGCTGGTAGAATATTAATAGGGTTAAAGCTATACTCTAATTTTTCTTTGACGTAAACAATAACACCTTTTGCACGACTAGAGTCATTGCATTTAGCTAAGCATTTATACCCAGGAATACTATAGAATTTTATTTCATTTTCTTTTATCCAAATTTCAGACAAAGTTATAATAGTGGGTTTCGGAATAATGCTACTCAAATGAGGCAGAAAGAATGAAAAATTAGAACGTAAGCTACGAATGTTTTGGTGAAGGATAACAATATTCTCATTTTGATTGAATGTATTATTAGATTGACTCTGCATCACTATTTAGGATTTAAAGCTCAGTTAGTTGTTCCAAAGAAGTTAAGACAATAACCTTTTCTTTCTCTTCCTTTCTCTTGAGTATTTTTCCATCACACACCCACAAAAATTTGTATTTCTTACTCTTCTTCGCCTCCCTCACTGCATTGAACAACTTCCTTCTGCCAGGACAGAGCGCCTCATTTATGTAGACTGGTTCATCTGAAGGCAGAAGGGAGTCCAGGGTCAGATGACGTATCGAAAAGTTACTCTTGACTCTCCTCTTCCTTAAAAATTCTTCCTTCGTGCACTGCCTTAGGAATCTCACCCGTATACACTCTGGAGATCCATTTAACGTGGCCTTTGATCGATGAACATAACCAATACATTCCTCGATAATATTCACTCCAAGTTCACTGCCTATTTTGCTCAATATCAGAGACAATTTCTCATTAACACTGGATGGAGTGCCATGGATTTCTACATTATTTGAGAATAACTTTTGCTCTAAGTTATCACAATGATCACTGAATTCTGAAAGCTTCTTTTTTAGAGTAACATTTTAAAACTTTAACATAGTTATTTGTTCCATGCACTCCTCCAGCCGTTTTCTCTGGTTCTCAATTGTCTTTATGGAGTCATCCAACCTCTCATATAATTTATCTATGGAGACACCTAAATTTTTTTCCGTAGTTTTGAGATTACTTTGAATTTCGTTAACCACAGAATACAGATCACCTAGAGATATAGTTTCACTTCCACTTTTAATACTTTCAACTCTTGTTTGAGCATGAAAGCTCTTACGTCGTGAGCTCTGACAGTGCACACATCTTCACACTTGTTGACTGTCTTCAATTCCTTGGATATCTTCCTTGTTTAACCCTCATATGGATTTACGAATTTAGTTACGTCGTTGGATTTACGGCGCCGCAACGGCGCCGCGTTATATTTTGCCATTATCTTTCAAACTTGGACTTTCTTAGCATTTTTTCTGATTGTTAATGCTAGTGACTTCTATTTTCTTTATTTTTAACCATGTTTTGCTAGATTTATCGCATTATTACAGAAGTTATTGCTAAAAATCTATAATGCTGCTTTATTTACCGTTTGTTGCCGTAATACTCTCTTTTTATTGTCCCTTAGATAGTTATTTTCAATTGAAGGTTTTAATTTAATTTGTAATAATTATTTTAAATCTTTTTTCTGCTATTCAATGCTGGATAAACTCCGCTATATCATGTGCATATTGTTTTATTTTTTATGCATCCAAATACTAAAAATGAGATTCGAATAAAAGTCGAATGGTTCCATGTAAAATAATTTTGCTTCACTACGTCTACCCAAATGTTATATCTTTGTAGTGTTCGCAGAAGCCTAAGTTATTATATGTTAATACTTGAAAAAGGGTAAGTGGAATGAGAAGAGAAGAGTGATACCGTCGTGATTTTTAAGTGCTATATTCTGACGATCAAGGCAAATGTTACGGGAATTCTGGGAGCTTATATCCTGCAATTTCTAAAAAAATAAAGTATTAAAGTCAGATGGGTTGTGAAATATGAGGAATGTGGAACATCAGCTACGCGTCAAAGAGTCCAGCGCCGCATTGGAGGGGGGGGCTAGAAGAGCCGGTATTTTTGGCCTACAGCGGAGCCCATTCCCTCACTGAGGATGTCTCCATAGAGATGGACAGGTAAAAGTCATGCGGAGGAATGCGGCAGATGAGGTTTTGCTTCTGGATTGGTGGAAAAGGCCAAAATAATTATTTCTAAGAAGTTTGGGTTGTAGGTGGTAAGGAAGAAGGAGCAGGAAATGGAAAAAAACATGGAATACGATGGCGTCTATTTTCTTCGGTCCGGCGCTGCGTAAGGGACCGATCGAATAGGAACTTGTGTTCTGGGGTGACCAAAATACCCTCATGCTGGGTGGACCCCCCTCACCTTTTCTTTCCGTAGCATTGCACTGACCCAAACAATGGGACCATCCATACTTTCCCACTAAGCTTCCTCATTCGTCATCCTCCGCCTACTTTCTTCCCCCCACAAAAACTGATTGAACGTCAACCCGCCTCCAACGACCCACCCGAGCTAGACCTTCTCGGAATGAAGGGAGGGCCACTCCGGGGCGCTTTGCGATAAGGCGAGGATTCCCTGTCCCACACGCAGCGCTGTAAGGATGAAGAAAGAGCAGCCTATTGTGTCTAATTGCCTCCTTGCACTCTCAACCATTCTTCAAGATACGGATTTTCTACGCTTGCCTGGCCCAACGATCCCGGTATTCCCTGATCCTTGGCAGTCGACTCACCACCAAGTATCTCCACCCCTTCACCTCAAAAAAACCTCCATGGAATTACCCACCTTTCTCCTCATCACTCACCCCTTCACGTTAGTAAACATTGGACGACTAAAACCTCTGTGCATTTCGAGTACACAAAGAAACGAGAAATATATTAACAAATGTTCACTATGTGGTAATTCGTATATGTATTTGTTCATCATGAAAAGATGTTTACCATGTAAATACTGAGTGAATATCTCCTGCAAAATTAAAATATAAGGGGAAATTATGAAATATATCAGTACCATGTACAAGTATTTGGGAAGATTAAATCATGCAATTTATTTTTAATAAAAAAATTGCATAACGATAACTTTCTATGCATTTATTTACATTCATTACAAAGAAGTTTTGAATGGTCTTTCCATTAATTTTTTTCTCAGGAGCTGAAAATTTGTAAAATCTGTCTTTTCACCACAAATAAGTGACACTGTGAGCGTTTTAGTTTTTTTAGAATTGCTTACAAAATTGAGGTTTTACTGAATCTTCTTGAAAATCTGTCATGCAGTGCTTCAAAATCTTTGTCTTGACATTCTATAACCGTCTCATTGTATGCGGACGAACTAATTCCTCTGCTAGTTGTTCCAAATACATTCTTCTTCTTTCTAGCTTCTTTTTATTCCAGTTCGGGTATAAGGTTGTAAATAAAATTAAGCCAGAAATGCCACTTACATTTAAAATATTCATAATGAAGGCAAATGGCCATCGATTGGTTTTTCCTTGGTATGTATATGAATGCGCCATTTGGTCCACCAAATCTGTACTTCCTTTCGCTCATTATAATGCAACACAATTTCTGGTATGCTGTGGGTTTAATCGCTAATGCTACTATCATGATGCATTGATGACAGCAGTATTACAGATTTTCCTCTTTTGGGGACATACGAAACCAATGTTAGGCTTTTTGTGAACCCAAACCCAAATATGGAAGAAAGTTCCGGTCGAGATCGATTTGGTAAAAATTAGATGGAATGTAGGGCTTCATCTACTTCCACAAAATACCCTGCAAGCCACCTCAGGAGTGTGTGGCTGGGGGTGAGTATTCATCAACATGCATTACAATATAGGTACCCTAAAGTTAGTGTAACTACGACTAATTATGCATTGTCATAAATCGCTAATGCTTGTCACGAGGTGAAGCCTCACAATCATGCACTACACTACAGATATGCTCACAATGGAGAGGGCTTGTTTGTACTAAGTGTCATCACGAGTGTTAAACCACTGTTTTAAAATTCAGTACTAGCTTCAAGGTCGCGAAGACATTATCGCAGGTCACGATCCGATTGGAGGCAAAATATGGGGCTCAGAGCATTACCACTACACGTTCACCTAGGTTAGGCGCTGCTATCACTACGTTCTCCTTTCCTTGGTAAGGTCACATTGGGTAGCCTGTTGCCGAATCGTTAATCCAAAATATCTTCACACCATATTTATCGGGTTTTGATGGAATATATTGTCGGAAAGGACAACGCCCACGAAAGCCAATCAGTTCCTTATCAACAGTGAGTGAGTGTCCGGAAACCAAATAATGTTGAAAATCGCTATCGCAAACTTCTGAATCGTCTCCCAAGCTTCTGCTACTCATTCACCGGGAAATTTCCACACGAAGGTAAACAGGCATTATTGTTTGAATTCTGAGAATAAATTGTGGTTAAATTTTCTTGGGATTGCTGCTTGGTATAATTCTATACATAGTAATCCTGGAATGTCCCCAAAGGTGACCATCACCACAGCAGGTACGCGAAGCGGAGAAGGTACCCAAAAAATGTAATTCCGAAGGCCATGGAAAAAACACCCTTAGGTTAGCCATGAGTTTCTAAGAATTATTCTTGCAAATAGATGATGTTTTGTCAATGAACATTATAAACAGGCAAAAAATATGATTATTATATAAAAGACGAAGAAAAATTGGCATAGTAAAATTTTCCCTTTGTTAAACAATTTATTTTGGTTTATAAACTTTAAACATTTAAATATCATGATTATAAATAGAAGATAACATGTCATATGAAACATAATAACTTTTAAATTAGTATTGAGAGTGCAGTCCCCGACATTGCGACGAGGAAACTCTCGGCGCCGCAGCGGCGCCTTAAATCCAACGACGTAACTTTTTTCATTAGAGGCCAATAAAATGAAAACTATACACACTATACACACAAAAATATATTTGTGGTCTAAGAAACCAGACAAAATAGACTACTGAAAGTTTCAGAAAGATCCATGCGAATGGAAAATTTTAAAATCATTTTTAAAACCGCGGGCGCCGCTAAGGCGCAGTGAATCCATATGAGGGTTAAGGGAGCACTGAGGCAGCTACCATGGAATGATTTTTTACACTCACTGCAACTAATAAAGATAATGTTGTGGGTAGACTCCCAACACATGTGGCACGTACTCATCTTCAAAAATGTGTTGAAATGTAGAAATATTAGAAAAAATGTTGAAAGTAACACAGTTTTTAAACTTTTTTTGGCACAATTTTAGGCAGAACTGTCAGCTTTCACTACAGAACTACACGATCGAAACGATAGCCGTGCATAACCTTGAGCTCCCAGTGAGCGGGTACACATCCACACTCAACGAGAGGTGAACATGAACTGGTGAAGTCAGGAATGATGTAATTCATTATCAGTACTTCACCTAACAATCAAACTTAAATTAATATGTAATAATTTTTTTTTATTTTTAAAAATGGTAATGGAAATGTTAAATAATTAAAAGATTGATGATAGAAATGTATTGATATGAAACATAGTACAGGAGTAGGCCTATATTTTATTTCATTCCTCAATAAAAAAATGTATAGTACATATATGTATATCAATATGTTGGAGTATGATTTTTCAATCCTTCAATATCAATATTTAGGAAAAGAGTAGGCCTAAACATCAGTATGTAGTGTAAAATCAGTTTGGGATGTGTTGTGTTACAGTATTTTATTAGCAGTGTGTTAAAAAAAACACTGTATTTCAGTTGGTTACATTACTACATTAGGAGTAGAGTAATTTTACAGTAGAATTCTATGATTCTATGACACTAATATGTGAAAATACTGTGTTCAAATAACTACTTTGTTGTTATTATTACATATAATTTTATTTGAAATGGTTTTGTAAAACAGTTTAGCACTTAGTGGCTACTTGGTTTGCACCTTGCTTTCATACTAACAAAACTACATATAATATCTTCATAACTTATTTATCTGAAAATATCACTTTCAATGCTGAGCAAAGCCAAAACGTTGAGCCTGTTATTGATCAACTTCAGTTTTGAAGATGAACTTTCTCCACTACTTTTTGTGACCGTAGGTGACAGGTACATTCTTAAAGCAACCTCGATCATTGGAAAACAATCTTTGACGTACATACATCCACCTCTCCTGACTAGTGAATTTCTTATATTCCTCACATTTTTTTAAAAGTCACAGTAAAAGCCCTGAACCAATTCAGTTCTTTTCCCAGTTCAACATCATCAAGTATATAATTTTTATATGTTTCTACTAATTGTAAGTTTTGAGCTGTTGCAATTATCTCTTCATTGGTAAGGGTATCCAGCTTGTTAACACATTCGTGACGTTAGCCTTTTTTGTTGACAATTCCCTGGGATGTAAATTTTCATAAAAAATTAAAATTAATTTTTCAATTTTTTTAATTAATCAGTGTTCCTGAACTAGAGCATTATTAATTTTATGCTTTCGGGGAGCGGAATGCATTTGTAAATGATGGAATGATAGTTTTTTAAACAATACCCCTAGTTTGTATGTAACCACACAGATCGAATTTGAAGATAACTTTTGTGAGAATAATTTTTCTTTTACTTGATTTTCAACACTAATTATGCGTAGATGTGCCAGAAAAATATTTTTGAATGATTTCAAATCATCTTTCTTTAAGTTATTCTAAAGATACAGTAAAATAAACTCTGAACGGATTTATCATTATTTTCTCCTGTTGTATATGCAACCACGCCATCACAACTTCAAATTCCGAACTTTGGAATCTGATTAGAAAAATAAGTCTCTTTCTTGAGCTTCAAACGGAAAATATCCTTCCACTTGATTTATTCCGTGTCTGAAGGCTCTATGGATTATTGACTGTTCTCACCTTCTGCTTTCCCAGCCAAGTGTTTGTTGAGTATACCAGCAATGCATGGTATCCGCGATGCTGTGATAGCAATACCATTGTCTATGTTACTTCACCACCTCGCGTGCCCATTTTATGTTTCTGTAAGTATGTTATTTTTGGGAGTTTGGCATTATGTCGCCAGCAGCTATCATCACGGTTGCCACTCAGTCGGGAAATACCTTGAGTCACCAGGAAAAATTTTAACTCCATTATCTTAAAAGGAATCAAAGCATTCATGCTGACACTTTCTAATTTCTCAGTTCGGAATTATATGCAGAAACCTTTCTTCCGGAACCGGAGACATTTCGGCGAATCCATCAATCCGGACTACATTGCATGAGGACTCTCAATCTGTTGTCTCTGTGAGCTGTAATGTCGAAGAAGGTGTACCAGCTAAAAAATGTGCCATTATGAAAAAGTATTTTATCATGGAGGAATTGACATCGGCTGAGATTGTTTGGGCATTGGAGACTGTTTAAAGTCATACTTCGTACAGATTTTCTTTTATAGACTTTCTTAAACTATGTTCCCAGATAGCAAGATTGCTGCGAAAATGGAAATCAGTTGCACTGAAGTAGGGTATCTCATCATGCAATGCCTAGGTCTTTTTTTATTGAATGGCATTTTTTTTTAATTTGGAGAGCTGATCTGAACTTGTCAGCTTTAATGAAACCTGAAATAAAGTTTCACAGCGACATCAAATGGGCATTAATGTCATATACTGGAATGAAAGTAAACAGGAAGTCCATGCTAAGTACGTGTGGTCAGCTTTTTTGTCGTGTACACGTGCAAAGGATTTATTGGAATGGTGAAAAGTTACCCTCAAGGTAAATCCTATATTGTCGAAGAAAATCACCCAAATTTCAATGGATGGGCCTCATATGAATTGGAAGCTTGCGAAGGAATTATGCCAGGAAATAAGAAATTTAAGGAGCAGTTCGTTTGAGTTTCTCTGCATCGGTAGCTGCAGTCTGCATGCTGTTCATAATACATTTAAAATTGGAATGAAAAGTACTGTATGGCATCTTGAGGAATTCTTACTTGCCCTGTATTATCTTTTGAAAGATGTTCTGTTGTGGCGTGCCAATTACACAGCTGTTACAAGCTCCACGCTTTTCCCTTTTCAATTCTGCGGTGTGCGGTGCGTGAAGAATCAGTGCTTAGCCAAAAGGGCCATAGCAATTATCCCTTACATTGTAACGTACGTTAGTGCAGTAAAAGAGCAAAAGGAAAAAAGTTGAAAGAAAACCATTAGAACTTCATGAGGAACTTTCCTAATGTCTTAAAATCTCAGTCATTTGTTAATGTTGCAGCAACCATTAATGACCTGATGTTAGGAGCTAAACCAAGTTTTTTGCGTCATCCGCTGCAATTGTTGAGCCTTTTCTGAGGGATTTTCAGAGTGAGGCCTCTATGGCTCCATTCGTTTTCGAGGAACTCACAGGCCTTGCCAAGCCTGTGGTTGAGAAGGTGCTGAAATCAGATTATCTGAAGGTGAAATCCAAGTTCGTAGTCGATGTTGAGTTTAACACTCATAATCTGTTACCTGACAGCCAAATAGACATTGGCTTTGCCACAAAATCGGCGATCAAAACTACAATAAATTCTGGGAATATTCCTGAAACAAAGTTTCTTGGTTCTGTACTGCATAGAGGGATTTCTATGTGGGGTTTTAGGAAAAAAAAATTTTGATCGCTCCACTGTGTTATCCTTTAACTAAATCTATTTCATGCAAAGATGCAGAAGTGATTTGTATTTCAACTGAAGTTTCTGTTAATCAACTTGAAGGTGTCTGGAGACTTGTAGAAAAGCAACACTTCTCTGGCACTATTGCTGACAGAGTCAAAGTTGAATTTGTTCAACATTGCTCCATGGCTTTGAGTATGACTCTATTAGCACCCTATCGCAGACGTACAACACGATTAGATCATTTCTGGAGGGACTTAATTGCTAACTCCGGAAAGAACCTGCCCCATCTCTTGCTATTTGTCAAGAAAATAATCATTCTCTCGCATGGGAATGCGATGATGGAACGATGATTTTCGATCAATAAAGAATGCCTAGTGGTTAATCAGAAGTGAGTCTAGTCACCCAGTGCATTGTTTATGATATAGTTTTGAATGCTGGTGGCGCGGCCAATGTTCCAGTGTCTAAGACCTTTATTCATTATGCCAGAAATGCTCATGCTCGATACAAGTAGTGCTTGGAGAGGAAGAGGATTGAGAAATTGGAGAAAGAGAAAAAGTCTCGAAGTAAGAGGGAAGCGGCAAGGGCACTGAAAGAACTGTAGGCGAAGTTGAACGTTATCACTACAGTGCAGAATGAGGTTTCCTAACTCGACGAAAAAATTAAGGATATATTTGACAATCTTATTTAAACCAAAGGTATACTTTTTGCTGATTATTTATCATTATTGTAATTTTAGTTAATGCTATAGTAAGTTTTGGCTTGTTAGTCAATCAGGTTTTCGTTCTGCAGACGTCACTTGTGAAGTTAAATTGTCTTTCTCAACTTGAAATTTTATTAGCAGTTTTAAAATTTAGCATTTTTGCTGATCTGTTTGTTATATTTCCTGCTTATGCTGACGTTTTTCACAGATGATGATTTTGTATCTCCGAGGTGAGATAAAATACAATAGGGGAACATGTTTTTTATTTTGTTTGAGAACAATTATGGTTCTTATTAGGCCCGATCGTGAGGAGGTCCATATCGAAATTCGATGTTCGACATACGGGAAAATGTAGCCCTTCCTACCAGATGAACAACGGAAGAAAACATTTTTTTTTTCGGACAATATCTAGGGGTGCCGCCGGAGCCGTTTATACTGAGAGTAGGCAACCCGCAACACCTGCTCTGATTTGCCCCTTTTAAGTCATTTCAGAGACTCTGGTGCGGTTTCTTCAGGTTGTTATGACTGATATGGCTTGGCTAGATTCTGAGGTAGACCCAACAGGTCAGCGGGTTACGTGGTACGCCATCAGTGCTGTAGAAAAGGTAAGAAATTAGTCAATTTCTTCAAAAATGCGTTGTAAGTGACGTAAAATCGTTATTATTTTGGTATGTGGGACAGTTACTTCGTCCAATTAGTTCCCCCCTCCTCACTCACCTTCCCCTCCCACGCTCGTTGAAGAAAACTTCATTTTCGGTAGCAGCTGGGCTGGATGCTAGAATTGTTTGTTATCTCAAAATGGTTTGCAGAAACACGTTTTTAGTAGCCTGGTGGCGATGTAGTCTCATGGATGTTGACTCGAGGCCTGTCGGCCGGTGACTGAGCGACAGTCTGCCACCCAGCCCGCACAGTCGGCAGGGAGTGGCCAGATGGGGGGAGGAGGTGAGGGTAGGGAAGTGCCGAAGCGACTGAAGAGACCCTTGGTCGCAGCGGTGGGCACAGGTGGAACTAACTAGGAGAGTAGGGGTTTGTTCTCGTTTAGTGATTTGTTTGAGAAATTCATCATTGTGGTTTTTGGACAAGTTCAATGAAGATGAGGAAACAGGTCAAGTGCATCTTTGGAACACCGACAGCTTTGCCTGCAATATACCTGCCAAACTATGAAGATGTGATGAAATGTTTATTCTTTGTGCAGAACCTACAAAGGGAACAGCGTCACGGCTTTGACCCTCCTGCCACAGACGTGGCTCAGCAGGTTGCAAACGAGGTGGAAGATATTTGGTGACTTGCCTCCATGCCCTCAATATCTAATCGTGGTATTCTGAAGGCTGTTATTCGCTACCATGAAAAGCATCACCAACTCATGAATAGCACCAAGAAGAAAAGTGCGGTGGCCCAGGCAAAGATAGAAGATTTCAAGACAAAAGCACGAAAATTGTTCAATGTGGCCCAGTGCAAGTGCCTCCTGCAACTGCCTAAATGTGTGCAAACCACAGGAGACCATCGTGGAACGTGAAATCCCCTTCATTATTGACCAGAGGACGGAGAATGTTCATCGGTGGTGTTGACGTGGCTGCTACAAAGGACCTGCAGAAGGAACACTAGCGCGTGGAGAGGAAGACTGCGGAGAAAGTGCAAGCAGAGGAAAAATCAACTGCAACAAGCTTTGTCAAAATGATAGGGAAAAATCTCCAAGCACTGTGCACCTAGGCGGTTGTGAAGTAGGAGCCAGCGGATGTAGACGCCGACGACGGGTGGACGCTACCGTCTCCTTCAAGACCATCGTCATCGCTGTTGTCGTCTTCACGCAACCTTATGCAGCTGCCGGAGGTGTGCAAAATAGCTGAGCACCTAAATCTCACCAGCGGCAGCGCGGCCACGTTTGCGACCATTGTCCTCGTCGACGCCGGCCTTGTGACTGCCGGCGACCCCTCCTTGGTGGTGGACCGCAACAAGTAGCCTGGCGATGTGTATCTTGGGCACATCACGCCGGCATCATTGGACGCAGAGTGCCTCAGGAATTCCTTCCTCGACTTGCTGGAGAAGAACCTTGAAGTGGACACCGTGACATTGAGGGCATTTGGGTGCGACAGCTGTAAGGTCAACACAGGCTGCAATGGTGGAGCGATCCGCGTGATGGAAAATCGCATAAGACATGCCCTCCAGTGGAACATTTGCCAGCTCCACGGCAATGAGCTGCACCTGTGCCACCTCATAGAGCAGTTCGACGGTGCCACGACCGGCCCCAATGGTTGGAGTGGCCTGATCGGCCGCCAGCTGAGCACCTGTACTGATCTGTCCGTGAAGAAGTTCCAGAAGATCAAGTTGGAGCTTCCGGACCCCAACTTCGACTCCACCATCCTCAGCACGGATCAGCAGTACACCTTGGACATGGCGCCCGACATCAACAGAGGGGGATGCCCGACAGAGCTTGCTGAGCGTGATCCTGGGAGAATGTCGCACAGTAGCATATCTTCGATTTGGTGCAGCATTCCCGGGCGTTCCCCAAGAAGTACCACGACGTTGTTGACGCATATATACTGAACAATGCATTTTATGCCCAACCAGAGAACTTGCTGCTCTCCATGGTGGCCGACGATAGGGTAAAAGTTCGCCGTGTCGCCGTGGACAGGATACTGCAAGCAAGGAAGCAATATGAGAAGAAAGATAAAATTAGAAATTTCAACATTCCCCCTATGAACATCCAGGCAGAGGGCTACACTGAACTGGTGAACTGGAAAAAATTCCAGTCATTCCCCCGCCCATGCTAAAAGATATATCCTCGGAGGAGCTCCAGGCCATGCTAGCGACCAGAGGTGGCCCACCTAAGATGGACGTACCTACCTTTCCCTGCCACACCCAGGCAGTTTAGAGGCATGTCAAAATGGTAACTGAGGCAGCGGTTATGGCTTGCACGCCACATGACAGAGAAGGAAACATCCGGCAGAAAATCGTCTCCATGAAAGATATGCAGGAATTTAAATCTAAAAAGGATTATGCTCCCTCCACATGGTGAGTTCTGCGGATCTCTTTAGGTGCAACAAAAGCTAAAGAGTGAGCTAAGAGCTGTAAACCATTTTGAGATAACAAACAATTCTAGCATCCAGCCCAGCTGCTACTGAAAACAAAGTTTTCTTTAACGAGCATGGGGGGGGAAGGTGAGGGAGGAGGGGGGAAACTAATTGGATGAAGTAACTGTCCCACATACCCAAATAAAAACAATTTTACGTCACTTACAACGCATTTTTGAAGAAATTGACTAATTTCTTACCTTTTCTACAGCACTGATGGCGTACCACGTGACCCGCTGACCTGTTGGGCCTACCTCAGTATCAAGCTGAACCATGTCAGTTATAACCACCCAAAGAAACCGCACCAGAGTCTCTGAAATGGCTTAAAAGGGGCAAATCAGAGCAGGTGTTGCGGGTTGCCTACTCTCAGTATAAACGGCACCGGCGGCACCCCTAGATATTATCCGAAAAAAAATTTTTTCTTCCGTTGTTCATCTGGTAGGAAGGGCTACATTTTCCCGTATGTCGAACATAGAATTTCGATATCGACCTCCTCACGATCAGGCCTAGTTCTCATAGCTTCATTTTTTATCTTAGGTCTAATAATTTTTATTAAAACTGATACTTGAACTCACGTTTAGAGTTCATACCTCCTTGAATTATCATTAGTATTATTTATCACCATCGAAACTTCGGCACCAATGAATTCACTCACCCGGTGGACTGCCCAAATTGAGCTTCTCAACATTTATCGTTTGTTTTCCAGATACCAAAGCTGGGTGTTTCTTTCCATTTCAATTTTAATGTATACTCAAACGCTTTATCTAATTAATAATGTTGTAATAATTCATAGTAACCACCAATATTCCTTAGTTTAAAAGGAGTTTTTGAATCAGTTAACAAAAGACAGCACTTAAAAAACAAAACGCTACACTTTGCTAAGTTTTTAGGGGTCATTTCCTGTATCAGAAAACTAGGAGACCTGTTTGATCTTGATCTTGTTTGAGCTTGCTGATACACTGACAAGAACACAGCATCAGATTGCATTCACCTTAAATACCAATAGTTACCCCTTACTCCTTTTATGGCAATTCTGTAATTTCATTTAGCAATTTCATTATTTAAGTACCTTTTTGTGATTTGAAACCTGCCAAAGTTGACATTTAGTCGAATACAGCTCTCTCTGTTTTGCAAAACACAGCATGTGAGGTTTGACTGTAAAAATGATTTAAATATTGATCCTTATTTCCTTGTGGGAGTATTATTCCTTACCCTCAGTGTCACATTCCCACTTGCGCTCTAATTACAAAGATTTTCTAAGCCTGTCTAAAAGATGGTATCTCTCCCTAATAATGCCAGATACCCTGTTAATATTCATTTAATTATATTTGCTGGATATTGTACTGTAATGCCATGATTGATCACTGTACATTCCTCATTGCATATCCTTTGTCTTGAATTGTGACATTAGTATTATAGTGGTCCCGTCACACACCCCTCCCTTTCGGTTAGAACCTCAGTTTTCCCCACGGGATTTAACCAGGGTGAATGAGTCAGAGTTCCGCCAGACAAACAGATTGCTGTTTGGGTGTCACGGCTTGTGAAGACCGTGCAGTCGAAAAGCGGGTGATGCCCTTCCACTATCAGACTTTTGGTTTGCAAAAATGTAAAAAAGGGCACAGGTAGAGTTCCCTGGGTTCCGTGACCACTGTGTTACAATTCTAAGCAATGCGATCTAGGGAAGGAAGATTGGCGATTTAGGCAACAAAATTATAATTACGAGCGTCTATTCTGTAATAACATTTAATGACTTGAAAGCACTTTTCCCACACGGCGTCACCTTCAACATACAATTCACCTATCTCATACGTCGTCACCTTCAATACGAAAGGAAATACGAAAAAAAATACCCTTTAGTGGCACACAGCGTCACCTTCAATACAAAATACACTTCTTTGACACGGCGTCATGTCTCAAATACACACAAAAATACCCTTTTTCCACACGGCGTCACCTTCAAATATATGAAAAAAATACACTTTTTTCCAATGATTAAACTTTATCTAAAGTCCACGAAGTATGACGCATAGCTGGCGATCTTGAAATACAGGGGCTTGTGATCACGGAGACTAGTCCAGAGATTCCAAATGAATGAAGCCAACCACAAAAGCAGGCTAGCCGTGAGTTGGGGATCGTCGTTGGTCGAGAGGGGGGAGCAATGGGGCAGGGGGAATAGCACATAGCGACAGGAATTCTTACGAATTTAGCCCGGGTGAAGTCTCTTCTTTCGGAGATCCTGGAAGCTGATGCAGGGTGGCGGCGGCGATTACAATGAGCGGCTCGTGATGACCCTCAGCACCTTGTAGCCCTTTGAAGAAACTCCGAACCTCGGAAGACGTTTCCCATGCGCCTTGGCTTTCTCCACCTCTCTCCTCGTTTCTCGACAGTCGGTCCTTGCCTCCGACTCCTTTTTCTGATGATGGCCATCTTACTTGGCTCTGGCACAATGCTCACACTAGCAGCGTTCAACCAGCAATGTCTCTCCAGGCAATCCGTCCAAGAGTGTGTTCGAGAGTGTTTTCTTTTTGGTCCCGGGCGAGCGTTATATGCCCCTTTTCCTCCACCCAGAATGCCCCACTGTGTGTCGTCTGCTTATTCGATGTTCTGTTCGAGTCACTTATTCGATGGTCTTTTCAACCGGGATTTTTGAAACGTAGTTAAAGACACTCACTCAAACTATTACTCGTATTTTTCACTTATATTCACAAATACACTTTTTTACTCACACATTCACACAACCCTAATAATTCATTTACATTTTTTTAAAATATTAATTTGCACAAATAAACCCTTAAAAAAAACATTTACAAATAGTTTTCCCAAATCGCGAACTTCCACGTAGTAAAAAATAGACAGATGGATGGACATCACGGAGCCTTCCGTGGGCCATCACAGTATATATGTCACAATTGCCTTAAATTGAAAATTGAATTGAGCCAAATTTGTGGAGACACTACAGGGTTCTTGCATGAAGCGAAATATGCATTACTTGCATATCTTTCTCCCCATGATACAGCATCTAACATAAGAAATTATACCTCATGGTCAAGAATTTTGGAGGCTCTTTAGTTTACGTGGATGAGTGTAGGGATAGCTTAGTTTTACCATGATGTCTCTTAATCTTATTAATATCATCACTTTCCATCACATAAAATCTCCCTCCAAGCCTATTTTCCATTCCCTAAAAGTTCTTCCACTCCCCTGCATATATTTATTCCAAATTATTTTACCTGTGAAAAAAACTTGACTCAGTTCTCCACTAATTCTGATCTTCATGATCACCATAGTAGAAGAAAAACGACCTTCATTGATTCTCTATTAGAACAGAAAGGCTGAAATGTGGACCACAGGAGATGGGAATTAGAGTTTACAATAAATTGCCTGCAGAATTAAAAAAATTACGAAGTGCTAGTCTCCTCAAGGCAAAGGAGTTTTTATTAAAAAACTGTATTATTGAGTTCATGAGAGATGACTCTCCTGAATCTTAAAGAGTTTATTTTCGTGAATCTTTTATTTCACTTATGTAATTTTTTCTGTGATTCAGTATGGATTATATTATTGATTTATTTTTAAACTGTTAATGCTAATGCTTTATTAATGTCAAAATTTTTGGAAAATAATACTGTTTGTTACTGCATTGACGAATCCTACTATGTAGGTAATTTTTTAAAAACCATATACATAATATGTATCTGTTTATCTTTTATTGGCGTACCATACATAGGTTATAGATATTTTTACTGAATCTGATCTAACATGGCAAATTAACTATTATTAATATTATATTCATTCCTGACCTTCATATTGTTAATTTTTGCCTTATTATTATATCATAACCCTTTTGAGGTAGTTCAATCTGCTGTGAAATCTTACATTAGTGGTTAGGATATGTATGTTTTTGAATTTTCACATTGCCGTTAATGTTTCTATTCATTAATGACTCCATTCTGCTTATGGGAATTTTTTTCTCACTCGTTCCTGTGTTGATAATATGTTCATCCCTTGTCCCAAAGGCATCTTCTGGGCAGGGGATAATGGTGAAATCTCCACAGCAACCAATTCCCAGAAGCAGAATGATTGCAAAATCAACAATAGTCTCTTCTCATTGTTTTACCTTTGCTTTATCTAATTTCATTTTTTAACGAGTACTGACAATTTGTGGGCATTGTCTTTTCAGTGGTAAGTTTCATTAAAAAGTATTGTCTTATTTTTTTCACATAGAAACTTTGAAATGGAGTTGCCCCAAAGTCCATGGAATAATTCCTGGTGCTCGTGATGGCCATTCTGCTTGTGTGATAAGACATTCTATGTATATATTTGGAGGATTTGAAGAGGAAATTGATAGGTTTTCCCAAGATGTACATGCTCTAGATTTGGAGGCAATGGAATGGAAATACATCATCACTAAAGTAAGGAAAACTATTAAACATGATATTATTCTTAGTAAGTTTATATTCAACTTAGTGGGTACTGTAATTAATTTGGTATTTATCCATAGGGTTGCAAGGCTACATCTCTCTCTTGATTTTTTTAGTATCAGCAGAACATTTCACCGTGTCATACAAATTTTTTATATTGGCAAACTGAGTGGCAAATTTTTTAATCTACATATTTAAATTTTTTATGGCTTCATTTTAAGGAAGTGAATCAGTTAAAAAGTTGAATCTTGAGTCACGTCCATTGAACTGGTTTCTGGTATAGATTTCCTCATCTGATTTCTTACTCTCAATGATTATACTCCCACAGTTTATTAGTTAATTTTACCCAGCCTGATGAAGGAGGCCTTTCTTATTCAATTATTTCTCTTTTAGGGAAATCCTCCGTCTTACAGGGATTTTCATTCAGCCTCTACTGTTGGCACGAAAATGTATATTTTTGGAGGTAGAGGTGATGTGCACGGCCCTTATCATTCACAGGAGGAAGTTTACAGTAATGAAATTGTTTACTTAGAAACCCTTACTTCAACCTGGCACTGCCCACCAACTACTGGTGAAATTCCACCAGGCCGGAGGAGTCACTCGGCATGTAAGTTGAGTTTGGTGCTGTGGTCTGCATTTATGTTCTGTCATGTGAACATTTTGTGAGAGATGTCTGTCAGACCATCAGTGGGCAGAATGCAAGATAAGTGTTCTGTAAATGAATTCTCTTTTGAATGCCAAATGGTGATCAGTTTGAATTAAAATACCCTGTCATAAAACAAAGAATTAATATTTAATTTATATTATTTCATTGAATGTAATGAGAACTTTTTTTTATTTTCAGTCGTGTACAAGAATCATTTATATATATTTGGAGGATATAATGGAATTGAAGATAAGCATTTTAATGATCTATACTGCTTTGTGCCAGGTAATTAACATTAACTGTCGAAATGGAAAATGTTTCGTTTATATGGTAATTAAATACCTTTGATACTGGCTTATGATGTTTCTCTGCAGTTAGTAGTGAGTATTATTAATTATAGAAATATGTAGCTATTTATGTATTGTACCCATGGCTCATTTAGTTTACATTATTTCAACTAAATGAAATCAAACAGCGCCCCTTTCTCACTGCTAAAGTAGCCATTGATCATTGCTTGTGTATGAAAATAGTGAATATGCCAGGTATGTTTGTTTTAGAATCTACTAAAAGGAAGCTGAATATATTTATGTGCTAGTTAGGAATTGTAGTCCCCTGTCTTTCATTGATCCCTTTCAGCATTAGTTTTTGAGATGTACCCCAAGACCAAACAGTTTCATTAGAAAGCCATTTAAATTTAATATTTCTTTGTTAAATCTAAATGACTTATTTAAAATTTAATCTGCCATCTATAAATTGGGATTCTCACACTGTAAAACCGAATTCAAGGAATAGGGAAATCAACGAGATCTTACTCAACATACTTGCTAATCACTCACTTGCCCAAGTAGTTGACAAGCCTACGAGAGGAAATAAAAAATTAGACCTTTTTGCAGTAAGCCATCCTAAGTTGATAAAACTATTCAATATTATTGATGGCATAAGTGATCACAGAGTAATTTTTGCAACCTTAAAAATTGAAGTAGAGTCAGCTGTAAAACCGAAACGCAATATTTATTTATTTGATAAATGCAACTTCATAAAATTTGGCGAGATGCTTAATGATTCGTACATGGACTTTGAAGCTAAAACAGAGGATAAAAGCACTGATGCGTCATGGAAATATTTCTGAAAATCCAAAATCTTTTTGGTCATATGCGAGAGAGCTTCAGGAAAAATCTTCAACCGTAGATTCGTTATTTGATAAAGATGGCAAACTTGTCACCGACAATATTGACAAAGCTAACACGTTAAATTCCCACTTCGAAAGTGTATACACTACAGACGATACTGCATGCAATTTTGACATTTCATTCACTGAGGAACTGATGAAAGAAATCACTATTCAACGCGATGGGATAACTAAACAGCTACAGTTGATAAAAAATAGTAAATTTCCGGGTCCGGAGGGAATACCCGTGTGTGTCCTCAAGGAGTTAGTGCCACAGATCGCACCGTTCTTTGACATAATATTCAAGAAGTCATTGTCTGAAGGAAAGATACCAATAGACTGAAAAATTGCAAATGTTACACCGATATTCAAAAAGGGAAACAGACACGACCCAGGGAACTATCGACCAATTTCATTAACGTCGATTATTGGCAAGATACTCGAACATATCGTCATTAGCAATATCATGACGTTCCTGGATAGTTGTAACTTCCTCCATGGCTGTCAGCATGGCTTCCGGAAAGGTAGATCATGTGAAACACAGCTCGCGCTCTTTCTTCATGACGTTCTCAAATCTGGTGAATCGAAAAGGAAAGTGGACGCATTATTTCTAGATTTTAAGAAATCTTTCGACACGGTACCTCACAACAAACGTTTTACAAATTACAATCATGCGGCCTAAACGAAACAGTAATAAACTGGATACGTGACTTTCTGAGTGATCGTAAGTAAAAAGTAGTTCTTGACGGAATGAGCTCTGATGTAGTTAAAGTGACATCAGGTGTCCCACAAGGAAGCCTAATTGCCCCCCTTTTGTTCATTATATACATAAATGACCTATGCTCTCGAATTAGCAGTAAAATATGTTTATTTGCTGACGACACTGTCATCTATCACGAAATTATTGATCACTCTGACTTTGAAATTCTATCATTGGGTTTAAACAACGTTCATGTGTGGAGCCAAGAGTGGGGACTCGAACTTTATCTGAGCAAATGCATGGTGGTACATTTCTTGCGGAGGTCGTCCAACTATCCCCATGTATATGCTGTGGATGGTGTTAACATAAAGGCGACAGATGAAGTGAAATATCTTGGAGTTACGATAACTTCGAACCTATTGTGGGGAACACATATAAAAAATATTTGTGGCAGAGCTCTGAAGAAGCTAGGATTCGTCAAGCGTATTGTGGGAAGATTTTCGGATGAAAAAGTAAAAGAGAGGTGCTATTTTGCACTCGTCCGGTCACACCTTGAATATGCAGCGAGCATATGGGATCCGGTGCAGAAAGACTTAATCCGGGAACTTAATAAAATACAAAGGAAAGCTGCACGATTCATCAAAAACTGCTATGGGCGTACAGATAGTGTTACACAGATGTTAAACGAATTAGGCTGGGAGCCGCTAGAGACTCAGAGGCTGCGCGCTAGGCTTAGATTACTTGAGCAATTGAGAATAGATATATTTAAGAGCGACACGGAGAACATCATATTAGAACCCCACTATATTTCCAGGTCCGACAGAAATGATAAATTAAGAGAGATATTTTGCCGAATGGATAGGTATGGGAATTCGTTTTTCCCACGAACAATAAGGGACTTTAATAAATGCTAGGCGTAATTTCATTAGAGCGTTTCCTTTTTTATATGAAAACGGCTGGTTTCCTAACACATACACATTGACACATACCTATTTATTTTTTCCCTCACACCTATTGAGGCAGCTTGCGGGGTAGTATGTAGATGTAAATTAAGTTTAGCCATGATATATTTTTTTAAATGCAAATTGTCAGGAGACATCACATCTAAATTAAGGTATAATTAATTGTACGATTTGTCTTAGAATGTTGTGATGTATTGTCTATTTACTCTAAATCTTTCAGCTGCCAATCATTGGATGCAAGTGAAAACCCGAGGGAGACGACCCTGTAAAAGGAGAAGGCAGTCATGCTGTGTCGTTGGTGATAGGGTTTTCCTTTTTGGAGGCACTAGGTATGAATGAAATCTTTGATATTTCTCTATTGTTTGATATGAGTGAAGTCATCACTGCTTTCTCACCGGGCCAGTATTCAGTGGCTTCCAATGTTCTCATGGCTAATGCTGCCATTGTTCTCAGGGCAGGGGCAGATTAAGGTGGTTGTTTTGATGGTAGGCAGATTGCAACTTTGCAACAGCTGGGGTCTGGGAGGTATAAAATACCCTATGACCACCATTTTTCTGTTATACCAGGAATTAAGGGGGGGGAGGATGGCCTGAACTCAGTGCCCTGAGGATGATGACGGAGATAGAGGATGAAACATTGACAGCAACTGAATGCCTGACTTATATGAACACAGTTGAAGACTTCACTCCCTAGGCATGATCATCATTTTAAAATAGTAAGTGTGATTACACACCCAAGAGTTGCCATAATAAGTTTAGAAACAGCTTTTGGCGATTAAAAGTTATTTTGTACACACATACATATTATGAATTTCAATGGAGCTTGAATTATGTAGAGTACAAATAATTGCTCTTTCATTAGTCTTAAAAATTCCTCAAATTGTGCATTCTGGATTGCCATAGCATGTTCCATTGTTCATCTCAAAGAAGTTGGCATTGAAGTGCAGTCTATGCTGTCTAATTTAAGCTGTCAGACAGTAATGCTGTAATACTGCACCATGGGAATGCTAAGAGCTGTATAGGGTGGGAATACATAGGTTGATGTCATGGCTTGAATATTGGCTTCCCATCCCTAGAACCTAGGTTCAAATCCCAACACTGGTGGAGATATTTCTTTCGAGTAATCATTCCTACTTAGGTGCTACGTGAAGAGACCTTAAAGTAAAATTCTTTGTCTTTAGACTCCTTGGTGCCATTTGATGAGAGCAGGTGAACACTGAAGATGCTTTCTCTCTGTCCTTCCTCCACTTGAGTGTTAATGCTACTCTTACCTTCATGTCCATCTATCCTTTTTGGTTAAAGTCACCTCAGGTGTTGGTTACATCCTTTAGTAATGGCTGCTACTGGTTATTAGACTTGACGAAATCTTCTGAGGTAGCCACTACAAAAGGCAATATCCTGGCTAACTCACTCACTCATCAATGCGTAGCTCAAAACTGCTGCAGTTGAAAATTAGAAATTTTGAGCATATGTTCCTTTTTTAATGTGGATGGTCACATGTGTGTTTAGTATGTATGCTTAAAAAATTTATTTTTTTATTTGCTTTCAAATTTTGATAAAAGACTAAAGCATGATTTACCACTTACCATTTATTTTGAACAAAATGATATATTGACTTGAGTTTTGTTAACTTGGTGTAGTGACTTGAGTACTGGATTCCCATCTTGGTGGCCTGGTTTCAAATTTCTGTGTTGGTTGAAGTTCTTCAATGAAATTCCTATCCCTTCATGGGTGCTCTTTGTAAAGCACTTCAAGTGTAGTGCTTACATACATACTCTTTCCGTTGGATGGAACATTGAACTGTGAACTCCTTGCTGCCTTTTGTTTTGTTTGCCAGTTGTAGGTTACCTCCCCCCAATAGTCAACTAGCCCATCAACTTGATTTTTTAAGCTACATCCATTAATCGCTGGATACGGACAACATGGCACTGGACATCATTGTCACTGGATACACCAATTTTTATCTGGTGATGTTACCCGTCTACGCAGCGGCCAGTTATCTGGCACTTTTCAGCAATAATTATTATTAGTGTTCAGCCTGGTTTGATAAAAAATGAATCTAATCATTGCTGTGAAAATAGATGCATCTTTGCCAAATATCTGCTTTGTATTGCACATAACAGTGATTTCAGTGTTAATATTTTACATTGTAACAAAAATCGACACGAGCTTAATGCTCGAGATATGTTGGAGATTTAAAAAGACTCTGTAACCCTGACATTGTTGTTGTCAATGAGTGTTTGTTCCCTTCCCCCTCCCCTATCCTCAAGGTGGTTATTCATTAATCCCATTTAAATTTCTCCTTTTGAAAACCCCATTTCCCACCCCTCTCTTCCCTCCCCCCTTTTCCTTTCTTCCTCCCCTCCTTTCTGTTTGGTATATAAGAAAGTTCCTGCAATGACCTTTCACCCGATGATGATGCTTACATATTGAAACCCGGGTCGTGGTTTTTGTAAATTTGTGTGGTTTTTATAAGTTACCATTAAATTCTCTAATAAGGGAATACCACAAAGGTAAAGAAGAACTTGTTTTATTTTAAATTCTGGCTGTCCTCTCCTCTGATTTTAAGCTTTTCAAGCACAATAAGCGTATAACTATGTAATGTCAATGAATATAATGATTTTATGGTAACCTATTTTATTATAAATGTATTGTGTTTTAACCCTTTTACTGCCAGCCCAGATATATCGGCCCACGTTGGATGTGCGAAAACTGCCACAGGCCGATTTATCTGCCCAATTTTAAATACCAGAATTTAATGGCCCAACTTTAAAAACCTGAAAATAGCCTTGGCAGTTTTCGCACATTCAACCCAAAATGGGCTGGCAGTAAAAGGGTTTAACGGATTTGGACATTGATGAGTCAAAACTTGTCAATACACTTATCAAATTTTAGTGTGTGAAGTATTGATGGGGAAAACTATTTATGTATATTCAAAATATTTACATATTGTATGACTGGAAAATATCAAAAGCTTTATCAGCTACATTGCCATCAGATAAAGTGCATTCCCAGAAGTAATTTTAACTTTCTTTAGCCCATACTTAGGTCCGCAGCCTCTGTTTGCTCCTGAGAATGAGGAAATGCTTTTGGATGGATTGGACTCAAAATTAATGGACCATAATGACCTTCATGTATTAGACTTTGGTAAGATATTGTTCTACTATGGCAGCGAACTTCTTTGTTTTGATATGAATAAATTGTTTAAGTGCATGAATGTGCTGTATTATATTATTCCTTGGATATTATTCTTTTCTTTTTATAGTTCCTACATTAAGAACCTTATGCCTGCAAGTTGTGATAGATGAACATTTAGAGGAGAATTGGCTTCCTGGAGATTTAAGGTGAGCATTTATGAACTCATGGATAGATGGAGAAGTGTTTTATAAGATAGGTTAGGTTAGGATCAGTGCCGTCCCTAGGGTAGTGCGACAGGTGCCACTGGACTGGGCCCTGCATGGGCTTGCCTTTTTCAGATGGTGCGGGGAAACCCCCCTATTGCCTACTAATTGGTACATATGTAAATTTCTTGAAATCAATTAGCCATCTTGTAGGTTAATTTCCTTCTTTCTGTGAAATATGTATGCTTAAAAGATACTACGATATCAAAATGGAAATGCAAAGTTAGGGGGGGGCCTTTCGTTTTCACAGGGCCCCTAAATCCCTTGGTATGGCCCTGATTAGAAGAGATTAAGTTAGTAAGTGATACTTCAATTTTTTTCACTTTCAAACCGTAGCATCAAAAATGTAGCATAAAATAATTTATCTGCAAATGAGGGAAAATTACCTGTCAGTGATCTATAGATCACTGCAATATGAATGTTACTTTTACCAATGATTAAGTGTGCTGCACAACACTCAAAGTCCTTGTCACAGCATAATTTAGAGGCCATTTCCACACTGCTGGCCATCAAGCCATTTTTTAAGTATAATAGGACACCACCACATTTCATTGATTTCCTACAGTTGGGGGCAGCAATGAAATACCCATCAATATTGGCACAATTAAGTTCATCTGGATGCAACCAATGTTCAGTTATACACGCTATATCAGCTTCTTTGTCATTCAGGAATACCTCCAAATGTTCACTTTTGCTCCTAATGCATTGGATGTTTAGACATAGTAACACTTTTAAATTACAAACATCGTCATCCAAATAATCTAGTCTAAGATGTCATAAGTTCATTACAATAAAGTTTTGTACTTTTCTACACTTTTTATTTTTTAAACACTACAGGTTTCACCAATTTAATAGCATCGTCAGGTCAAAACGATTAACACCTGACGATGCCATTAAATTGGTGAAACGCGTAGTGTGTTTAAAAAATAAAAAGTGTAGAAAAGTACAAAACTTTATTGTGATGAATATTAAAAGTTTCTACAAAGTAGAGCCTGATGCTGTGGATTTTGTCATAAGTTGTTTTTATTCATGGAGCTAGGTTGTTGCCTTGTGACCATTCGGGTTCGGCTTCCTGAAGTATTAATTAAAGTTTCATCACGATTCACCACAGATTCATTACCCTGCCCAGAGCAGTCAGAACCCTCATTTGCAATGAAAGAAGTGGTATCTCTGGTAATCATGGAGTTGCAGTCGCTTCCATCACCCACGACAGAAGCAACATTGGCTCCCTTACAGGCGTTAAACTTTGGCAGCATGATTGACATACGAACCACCACTAGAACGGATAGGAACTTTGCGAGGAGGAAAAAATTTACCCACCACAACATTTACAGGCCAGGTTGCCTTATTTAATAAGTCTTTGCGTAAGTTTGATGGCGCACTGACCTTAAACGAGCTGAAATGTTTCCCTGATCGGAAACTCTCGCAGATGAACTCTTCTTTGGGGTATTTTTACCCAGATAATTTTCAATATAATTTACGGTTGTTTTTAGTTCAACCCGACGGATATACAAGAGCAACCGTTTTGGGACACCTAGAAATTTGGAATTTTCGTCGGAAGGAGAACTAGTGCCCATGACTAGCTTATGTTTTTTTGACCTGTTGTTCTTCGAAGTCTTCCAACCTCCATTATCGTCTGCATAATGGTCGTCATCGTCAACACTGTGTTCAGGCAGAGGTGGAACTACGACGGGAGATGATATTTGGAACACCAACAGAACAGGAGCCTTGTTCTCTAAGGGGATTTCACTTTTTTCTTGCACTACAGCTGAGAACATATTACCGATCCCGGTTTGAGCGGTTGGTGTAATATCTTGAACTAGGGACTGGTTAAATTTTATAATTTCGCCCAGTTTGGCCTGAATATTAGAAATGGCTTTGGCCATTTTGGCTATCTGCCGGCTGTTATCGAGGTGACACGAGAAACAAAGCCAGATAAATCCTGGAGACTCTCGCACGGCTTTAAAACTTTTTTTGGAGATCAGGGAACATTTAAAATGAAAAATATTGGTACAAAACACGCAGGAGATGACATTCTCCTGCAAATCTAAGCCCTTTTTACAAGAGCAACAGGCAGGTCCAATACCCTGATCCGCCATATTGATGGAGCCAAGTACATTCTCGTAGAGTTCAAATGAGTTGATGCGATGTGAAACTAGGTTGCGTATTCTAGATGAAACTCTAATGCTAGTTCAAATGAGTAGATTCTTGTACATTTCAAACAAGTGAATTTGATATGGAACGATATAGCATGTTCTAGATGAATCCAGACGATATGAGACTAAACAACTTATTCCCCTCTAGGTATAATGAGTTCAAGGAGGATCAAGCTGCCAAGAAACAACAATTATAAGATGAAACAACATTGCTCAAGGTGAAATGAGGTTAATATATGAGTTAAAACAAGTAAAAAGCAGCCATAACTGACTTTAAATGAGTTGAAAAATCAATTTAAATTGAGTTGGAAACTGGTAAAAACATGCTAGTTGAGTCCATCTTGTTTTAACTGGAATTATCCGCTGGGCTGCCATTAGAATCTTAGTCCTTTGGAATTGGCAAAACTGTTTTGTCCTATTCTTTTCCTAAGATTCTGCAGAATAGTGTGGCAGTATGCTAGACTTTTGCATAATGAACATTTACAATCAAAAATCGATTTGATATCTATATTTATTTGCTAGTTATGGTGATCTGGTAAAGTGGTGAAATCCTCTAGACCCACTTTAAAACCAAGTTTCAAAAACTCTTTCCTATGTCCACATTTACACTATAAAAGTAATTTGTTATCAAATTTTCTCTTTGTAATCGGATAGTTTCTGTCTTCATCATTTGGAAATTTATATCTAATGAAATAAGAATGCTGTATGTTTTTCCTCTAAAATTAATTTAGTCACCATGTACTACATAGTTTTGATGCATCATCATCATGGGGTACAAAGTTTGCTTTTTTTTCTAGTGATATAAAGTCATTGTTCATCACTTGAGTATATAGTCCAATAGACTTAACCTTAAACTTTGCACCAGATGATGATAATGCCAACGCATCCAAATAAATTTTGATAGAAATACAAATCGAAGTGAATCATTATTAAATCTTTGAAATCACTTCTGGTCTGTATTTAGACTGAAATAATGTCTTCCAATCATGAGTGAACTCCTCAGGCATTTTCACAAAGAAACAAAATAGCACTTTTCTACAAATTTTAATATTGTACTGTGCATTTCAACCGTTAGGTCATCATCAGGTACAAGACATCAACATAAAGCTCTGTTAGCTCTATATATACCAGAAGGGGATCATGTATGGGGAAGGAAAAATTAGGGTGGGGGAAGGATGACATCGTTATTGCAAAGGATGCTTGGGGAATGGTATGGCGAGGAGTGGGGAGTGACATGGAAACGTTTGCTCATTCATTAGGGCACTTCTTCCCTCCTGCACAATTTCTAACCGTTCTAACACGTCCAGTCTTTGGCCTTTCCTCTCCACGTGGAGTATCTCCGGGTCAAATGCACGAGTGTGGCGCTCTTCAAGGAGATGTTTCGCCTCGAGAGAGGTGGAATCTCCTTTCTCCCAACATTTCTTGTGCTTTTTCTTCGCAACCTGTATGTCAGAGCACAAGAAATGTTGGGAGAAAGGAGATTCCACCTCTCTCGAGGCGAAACATCTCCTTGAAGAGCGCCACACTCGTGCATTTGACCCGGAGATACTCCACGTGGAGAGGAAAGGCCAAAAAGACTGGACGTGTTAGAACTAGGGATGGTCGGATTGGATCTGCGGATCCTAAGATCTGCAGATCTTTACATTGGCTGAGATACTGATATCGGATCCAAATATACTACAGTAAATCAGATCCGCATCGGAGATTTTTAAGCGACTGAAGTGCCAGCTGTCGTCGGCTATCAGTGGCTTTATGCCAATCAAATAAAATGCTATTGATGTACTACGTTTGATAATCGGCATTCTCTGTACGTAAATCAAAATCACCCTTTATTATTCATCTTATTATTCTCAGGAATAAAATCTCAAGATGTGGTTTAACAACAGTCATTGCAGAAACGCTGAGTTAATGCTGACCAACATTGATATATATCGCTTTGTGTATGCTTCTGCGTCAACAATATCGCAGGAGGTTCAAACGAGATATCGAACACTTTTTCTAAACCAAAGATGGTTGACTGGAATACGAAGCTATTATTGTTTCCTATGTTTTAGGGGTTACTTGTTTGTGTGTTGTGTGTTTATTGTTTACAGAAATGTCTTCTGTGGTGTGGTATCACTTTTCGGTGGACTCCAAGAACAATATGTTAGGAATTTGCTTGCACTGTGGCGTAAAAATATCACGTGGAAAAACTAAGTCAACATTGCCACTATTTATGTAAGAAACATGATTCAATTTACATGTATGGAAAAAGTAATTAAAAGTGACGCTAAGTCTTCTTCATATCAGAAAACTTTGCCTTTCGTGCCAGTGCCATGTTCTTCTAAAGATGTAGGCTCAACTATGCCAGTAAAAATTTGTATTGAAGAGTCTAACCGGAGAGATCAGTAAGAACTAGTGGCTAAGGTGTGTGAATCCCATGTCTCCGCCATATCCAGGAAGATCTCCTGAATCCTGAAGAGATATGGCATTAAGATAATTCACATACCGTACACCAAACTAATGAAACCAATTAGTGAAGGTTAAAGTCTCACTGGGTATGAAGACCTCAGGAGTATACGGCATCCCATGAGAGTGCGGAGAGACTTATGTTTATTTATTTATTTATTATCTCACACAACCAAAAACGGCACAATGGCTAATTAAATTGGTCGATGCAACAAAATAAATAAACATAGAACAAAAATAAAGAAAAATATGAAGAATGAAATTAAAAAATTAGCACAAAAACAAAATTAACTCAAATTTTTGGGGTTCCTTACCCAAGTTCCGTTAGATGAATGACTTGAATATGCTGGGCGAGGAGAAAAGGTCAAGGGAAGGATGCGCTGAGGGCAATATATTAAATTTGGAGGGGATTTGGTAAAACAGGGAATGCTGTGATAGGGAAAGCCGGAATTTTGGGAGGTGTAGGAGATTGAAGTTTCGCGTGGGGCGAGGAGGGACACGAATTGGAAAGAGAGAGAAGAGGTCGCAGGAACGAAGCTGTCCATTCATTATACTGTGTGATAATTTCAGGTCAGATAGTGCACGGCGATGGGAGAGCAGGGGAATTCCTAGGAAGGATGAAATGGATTCACAGGTTGAATTCTTGAGGGAGGGAATGCGATGACGGGCAATGGCTAGGAAAAAATTGACGGGACGATTTAGAAGTTTCAGAGTGGATGGGCAAGCAGATTCTAAGATTGGGAGGACACAACCAAAGAATACTGTTCTAAGGGCCTGGGGATCTTGAATGTCTGCGTGACGGTACAGTAGGCCAACCACCGCCATCGCTTTGCCGACAACTCTTATGTGGTCTTGGAAATACAGCCTATCGTCAAATATGACACCTAGGTCGCAATGGGATCTCACTACTGGAATAAGGCCATTTTGGAGTGTGTAAGAATGATCGGCGGTTTGCATCTCAAGGAAAAGGTCATGACAGCTGACTTAGTAGGGTTACTGCGCAACTGCCACTGAGCACACCACGAGTTGAAAAGGTCCAGTGCAGATTGAAGGGCTAGGTGGTCAGAAATATGTTGGGGAAATGGGTAGGACCTTCGAAACCAGAATAAGCGAATATGAATGCTGTATCCAGCTGAAACAACCTGAGAAGTCTGCAGTATCCGAGCACAGCCTTCTTCATGGCCATAAAGTCAATCTTGACAAAACCAGAATACTTTGCCGAACCCCTGGCTAATGGGAGAAAATAGTCAAGGAAGCGATAGAGATTAGGCTGGTGAAGAGGAAAATGAACCATAGCTGTGTTTCACCTCAGAAACTCATGGAATCTTGTCCTCAACAACATGAAGGAAGCATGGGAAAATCAGACTAATCAGATGACATCAACTCCTGACTTAGGATATATAAGTCGGCCAATTTTCTTGAACGACACCCTTCACCCTGAGGATGACAGCGGAGTAAGGTGTCGAAACATTGGACATGGAGTCACTAACCCGGATGGAAACCTGAAAGACCTTCATCCATGAAATACACCGGGAAAGCCTGAAGTCATCAATCTTTCCACAGTCTCCCAACCTCCAGTAAAATTATGCTCAACACTCTTACATCTCACTACTAAGTTTAAAATCAAAACAAGAAATCTCGCGTGCTTACAAGAATACTCCTCTACCAAATCCCTCCCACTATAACTAGCTAGCAACTATATATAACTAGCATGCAATTGTTTACAATTGAACATAAAACCAGCCATCTATGAGAGATGACCATTGGAAGGACAAAGAGGTTAAGACTTCTGGACCGGAACTTAGACACAAGTACCTACTTCATTGTTTCCTGTTTAAAGTAGTTTGGCACCACAGGGACAGCACTACCATAGTGTCAAATGATCCCCCTTTAAACACAGACTCCCCTGATCAGCAGTCATCAATCTAAAGAATGGTTTGCTGCATTTATCCACTCAGTTCTCCTTTTATCTAACTTCTTACTCCTTCAGAATTCTTCATTGATTCATGTCAAATACATATACGCATTGTTTTGATTTGATAAACTTGCTATTACTTGTGCTCTTGGTGTGATTTACAACAAGATGAAAAAAGACAAATACATAATAACAAATGCATTTCACCTTTCTATTTTAGGTGGGAATTGCAAGCGATGACCACGAACAACAGCATTAGTCGTCCTCTCAATAACACTGGTTAGACTATTTGATGCAGAAGATTTTTAAAATAAATAAAGTGAGTGAATGCATTTTCAGTAAAGGAGACTTGATTGGAGTGTTTTCAGATATGTATTATCATTATGTGCTGAGAATGACTTAAAAATTGGGTGGTAAATATTCTAAAACATTTTGAAAAATTTGTAAATAATTTTTACTGTTGTGAGTCCTTAGTGCCCACTGTCAATAATGGAGGCACAATGATAGTAGATTATTTAACTTATTTATTATATACATCCTTGTTTCTTATTTTATCATCAAACTGTGAAATATTTTTCCTATGAATATTCAAAATTTTTCATATTAATTCTTGTTTTTGTAGTGGAATATTATTAGATAATAATTATTTATAACTTACATTGTGCTATTTTTTCTTGGGGTTATCATTTAATATTTATGTGATCACATGAGAAACATAGTTTAGGGATGTGGAATTCTTATGTTAATGTGATAATCAACCTGAGGCATGTTTCAAAATGCCTTCCGTCACAGCAAATTTTATGTTCTGCATTATATTCCCTCGGTTCACTTTTTTGCCTACCTGGTAATAATTACATTGAGCTCTTTTGATCAAGCCTGTTGCAGAAGCATGATGACTATAATTTTAGCATTATTGATTGTTTCGTTACTGCTGTTTCGTAGTTTGCAGCCTCGATCTTTTCCAGTGTGGAAGTTTGCCTTTCTCTGTTAATCCTTAGCACATCACTGTATTAGAGGTTTCTCTCCATTAGAAAAGTTGCATAAAATTTAATATTCAACTTTTGCATAAAATTCCATTTTTATCACTTCATATGAAATCATTTGTTAATTTTTATGTTGCTAATGTTCTCTGGAAGGGGTATAGTTTCCACTTATATGTGCTATAACTGCATGTGTCTGTGATACATGCAGACTCTTCATTGTGTGTTTGTGAGAAATGATCTTTAATGATTTTCGAAAAGAATATTTTTTTGCCTGAGGTTTTTTATTTCAGTTTTTGATCCCAATGTCTTTGAGTTGCCTGTTGTGCGAAATGACCTTAGCCGTCGAAGCACGTTAAACCAAAATACTACCACTAGTTGCCTGTTTGACATTTTGAAGCCCCTATTTTCCTTTTCAATTTTGAAACATGGATGCTTGATAAAGTTGCCTTATTTAGTGAAAAGTTTTAAGTAGGTATATGAGGAGAATGTGTTTCAAAAAGGAAATTTTATTTTCTACACTTATATACCATTTGCTATTTTTCATTTTGTGACCACCAACTAGTTTTTCCTTGGTCCTGTGTTTCTGATATACATATACCTCAAATGTACTGTTACATCTTATGGTATCTACTAGTTGTTTTTCCATTGGATATTCTGCTTTTATTAAAATATTATGCATGTGTAGTAGATTTGAGAATTTTCAGCAACTTACTTCTGGCGAGATTATTTCCGAAAGTTTGCACTCTTTTTTTCATTATTGTAATAAATATGGTGACAACTGTAAGGAACTAATAGCTCTTATTTATCATATTTGTGACTTGAAAAAAAACAAACAAATTATAATGATGTCATGGCCTCTACTCTTATATTATTGCTTTGTTTTGAAATATTTAATAATATTGATACCTAATGTATAATCTTGGTTAATAAGTTATACAATGTATGTTACATATATTCAACCATCAATCATAGTCTACCTTAATCAACCATTTGGAAGCATATGTTTGATTACCAGCTTACAGTTTTGAACATATAGGTTAGCATTTTTATGAATTTTCTTTCTATGGGTTACTAAATTAATACTTATTCCATGTACTATCCTTGGTAAATGCCTTTATATCCACCATGCTGCTTGTCCACTCTTAAGAGTAAACAAGCTCACATTGTCATGAAAGTAACATGTGCCTTTTGCTGTAAAAAGTGTGAAAGGTTTAATGAGAACACCAAACAAATTATTGGTGACTGAAAGTGTAGTGAATGTGTTAAATGAAACACCAACATTTTGAAAACGTTAACTCGTGTATTATGTTTCTAATTGAAATATTATTTTTTTTTAATAATTTTTCTTTTGAAGGAAATTCTATACACCTGCATGTCTAGTCTCCATACCATGTGTTAATTTCACTGCTCTCTAGTATTTGAAATCTGTTGATACAATTGTCAATTTGTTTGAAATGTAAGGTATAATAATGATATCTCAATATTGGTGCAGGTACTGGAAATTCCTTTCCCCTAATTTTCTAATTCCCCTAATTTGAAAAAACATCAATAGAGAGCGTTGTTATGTAATAGATTGGTTTGTTAATCGATAGAAATAACTATTTGGACTCTCAGTTGCTCATATAGTAGATGAACTTCGAGATCTTCAATGATGTAATCTAATTACATTATATCTTTTTCGTATTATGCTATATTACCCTATTTCAAACCCTGAAAGACAAAATTCAAGATTTGCTAATGTGATTGTCTCTGTCTGATGACATTTCTCTTAATTGTATGAAATCTAATCTCTTTCAATTTTAGAGCATAAGTACCCCATTGACATGTGCTCTTTCTCATTTTGCTCCTCCTTTCCCAACTTTATTTCTGGTATATTAAATGAGTACTGTTTTGAGATACTTTAGTTTTCATTTAATATTTTGTTAAGAAAGCTTTAACTTGTTTTTGTCCAATCTTAACTTTGCTTGTCTAGTACATATGTTCCGAAAGCCCTATCCCTAAACCCATGAAAGTGATTACTGATCTGTTTATGGTGCCATTGGCTCCCTTTCATATGTAAAGGATTTACTATGAATGTATACCTACCATGCTTTATTTTTTTGTTTCATGGATATCAGTTTATTGACATTTGGTTTACTCTTTTACTATGTATGTTCTGATGGTCTATTGTTATTGAGTCATATAGATACTTATTTTATTTTTGAATATTTGTAGTTGATCAACTTGTGTACTAAATCCACTGATAATTCAATCAATCCAAATCTTTGTAAAAAATATAAGTGTGATGTATATTTTTTAGTCCAAGGTATGGTGATGCGATTGTTTTCAAAAAATCATTTTGCATTGATAGCTACCTATTGAAACTCATGGATTTAATTGATTGCCATTTCCTATGGTGTACTTAAATCTCATTGTATGAATTAATACAGCAATTGTTTCATATGTGCTTTGTTTTATTAACAATCAAAATTCTGTCTGGGGTTTTCTTATACATAAATAGATGCCTCATATCAAGCTCAAATTTACGGTAATTAGGTGATCTGTAGCCTTGGTGTAAATAAACTGTTGCTTTCATAATTGTTTTGTTACAAATAAAGTTTTATATATATGTCTATCTCTTCTAATTGTGGTACATATTTTTAAAACTTCTCAATTTCCAATCCTCTGGTAGTACATATGTTTATTTCCCAGGAGGAAGTAGCCATGTTTTGAAAATAGAATTACTAGCCATAGCCACTCAAAGTATTAACTATGGCTTTTTGTTACCAAATGCTAGTGGACACAAATGGGTACTTGCAGTAGCGTAGCCAGGGGGGGTGCAGTAGGGGCAAATGCCCCCCTTCACCCCGTGTTCTGGCACCCCTAAGCCTGTGTATTTTTCAACTTAAGTCCCAAATACGTATAAATGAATGTGTATTATATGTTGTCAATTGTCATATTCTGTACAAATCCATCCACCTATTGCATCACCAAAATATGTAAAGTTTAGTAAACTGGTTATTTTATGAGTCAGTGCCCCATAAAAATTTTCTGCCCCCTAAACATTTTCAGTCGGCCAAGGGGTTACAGTCAATGGTGAATGCATTAGAGGTGCAGTGCGAAAAGTATGGGATGAAGATCAATCACAAGAAAACGAAAGTAATGAGATTTTCTAGAAGTAAGAAGGTGGGGCTGAATATAAGGGTGGGAGGGCAGAAGATAGAGCAGGTCGAGCAGTTTACGTATCTGGGTAGTATTTTGGAGGTGAATGGGTTTAGTGGTAAGGACATCAGATGTAGAATTGCGCTTGCTTAAGAAGCATTTTCGAAGAGAAGGGAATTGATGAGGGGGGGTCTGAGAAGAGACGTAAAGAAGAGGCTGGTGAAAACTTTAATATGGAGCGTGGCGCTATATGGGTCGGAAACTTGGTCATTGCAAAGGGAGGATGTGCGTAGACTTGAGGTGTTTGAGATGTGGGTTTGGAGAAGGATGGAGAAGGTTAGCTGGATGGCGAGAAAAACGAACGAGGAGGTATTGGATATGGTCGGAGAGGAGAGGAAGCTTGTGGCAGAGGTTTGGAGAAGGCAGAAGAGATGGATGGAGGAGGTTTTGAGAGGAGAGGGCATGTTGAAAAGAGTGATAGAGGGGAGAACACTGGGGAAGCGTGGAAGAGGAAGGAGGAGGATAGGAATTCTGGACAAAATAAGAGGAGGTAGAAGATATGAAGAATTGAAGAGTGATCTAATAACGGGCCATCCTTAGGAGAGAAAGCGAGACAAGTTCTATGAGGTTGGGATACAGAATGGGGACTGTCCAAGAACCTACCAATCAGCTGGTAGAATACTTGAATGAAATGAAAATCATTTTCTCTCCCCCTAGACCCAAAACCTGGCTATGCCACTGGATAAGAAGGCCATAAGAAATAGCCGTAGCAACTAATGGGTGCTTTCCATTCACTTCAGTGCTCTGCTGACTTTGCATTTGCTTTTGATTCATTTCAAACCTTGAATTCTAGACAGGGCTCATCAAAACAGAGAGGGAGGAGTTATCAAAATGATGATCAATTAACTTATGCACAACTTGCTGAATCATGGCCATGGTCACATTATGTCATATCATTTGGCAATACTGGGTCTTATGATAGGCAACCTTTGATCACATAATTTGTTTGACTTGCATGAGTGGGGAATGAAATTATTGTTACCTGCTGTCCTTGGTTACCTGGCACAAGTTCTTGTCCCTGTTTGTCATTTCTTTCCCAAGGAGGAGGATTTACTCTGAAAACCCAAGTAAATATGTATTATTTTTTTACTTGCATAGATTTTGATTATAGATGGTAATTCTTGCATTCAAAATTGCTTGCTGCAAACTGCAAAACTTGCATTCAAAATACACTTTTCATGAGTTATATTTGGAAACAAGAGTACTTCATTTGTGTCTTCAGGTTGAAAAATATGTAAATTAAAGCCAACCAAAGCAGCCAAGTATATTGCAATTTTTTTGGAAAAGATTAAGTTGACAAGATCAAAGCTACTATTCCCTCAAATGCTCCTCCTAAATCTTCCCAAGGATACACATATTGCTTATAGGTCTGTCACTGAAGCGTAACGGGAGAGGGAAATAATTTTATTGTGGAAAATGTCCACAAGTATTCCAAAAAATTCCATTCTATAAACTAACTTTCAAAACTTGGGTGAGAAAAATGAGGCAATCTGCACAAAACATATACATATTTTTTATGGAAAACTAATTAAACAGGTATGCATCATAAAACCTACCAAAATACATGCAAATAATTCATGTTTCAGTGAATCGTTTTCTAGGGAAATTGAAGAAAAGTTATCTTTCTTGGTGATTGAGGCATCAATGACCTCAGTGGATAAGAAGGTAACTAGAAATATGGGGTTTTGGCATAATAGAGACTATCACTATTTTGCTTTAATACAACAGCTTTTTCTGTGGTATTTCCTTACATAATAGCTTTCCATGCTAGAAAAAAAGAGCACATTACATTTTTGAATGGGCTAAGTATTTATTAATAGTGAATATTTAATCCTTAAGAGTGGCATGATTTAACACATCTCCAAATCTTTTGTTAGCCTATCTACCTATTATTCTTTATTATATCTATCTATTCTTTATTTATATCTATTGTAATTGCTTCTTTTTATTTAATTTTACAATCTATTCTACAATAGTTCTCAGTCAATACAAACTGCTGTCTTCAAATGTCATTAGTTCCCTGTCGGTTAATACCCATTGTCTTTCCTGTTATTTCCGTTGGTACCTATCTTTTCAAATCCACCCTACCAAATATTTTTTCATTATTATCCAAGAGAAAAATGTGTGGATCTCTACGACCTTAGTACTTACAAGTACTAAGGTTATAGGGATCATGCACACATTTTTCACCTACTATACCTATATAATTATACCTATGAAGTGTAAGGACTCAAAATTACTAAATATTTTCGCACTGAACGTGGTGGGTCACATGCACACAAATCCAGTCTCTTTCTCAAGCATCTATAAAAACACAAGCAACCCAAACATTGTTTCATTTACACGGATGTGGTGGCTAAATTCAGGATTATCCATATTTAACATTTTCCAGCCCAAAATGTTTTGTTGAATTAAAATAACTATCATTTGTGTTTTAGTTTAAGAATGCAACGCGCAAATTACCTCACTGTCGGTCTCATCCCCAAATAGCCAACCAACGTTGGTACCATGAATATAGAAACCAAACAAATTTAATGGCTTGATTGAACTTCTTTTCTGAGCCAGGCTGTGACGCGATTTAATTTCTTCATCTAGAAACCCGGGGTAGACAGCCATTATGGCTGGAGCCAGCTGCATTTCTGAAAACCTAGTGACATGATCATATTGTGCCGCTCAGAGTAAATTTAATCTTGAGGTGTGCCGTGCCGGCCGGAACTTCTTTTCAAATATGGCGGGAATGCGCATACTGTAATATGTGCTTCAACTTTTTCCATGGCAGCGGAGTTTGATTGCAATGTTGGGTCAGAATGTTGAAATTACAAAAAGGAGTAAGCGTGATATCTTTTGGTAGTACTTAACGTTATAAATATTCTTGCTTGAAAAAACTTGCATAGTTGCTTAAGTATCCTCATGTCACCGTATTATCATCGTGATTAAGTCGCATCGCCTGAACGTGAGCTGTCTTGGGAAATCGAATCCTTGGTTCTAATTGATGAAGGTTTGTAATTGATGTCATTTACTGCTTATTCTGTGTTGTTAACATATCAGTGCGTAATAATATGTTGTCACCTTTGATGTAAATTATCCATGAGAGAGAAATAAACACATATCCTTCCGGGGCGTGTTGATTTGTAGGTTTTCTAGGATTAACAATTGCATGTCATCCTGTCAGGTTGAGGTGTTTGATTCGGCGGAACAATTTATATTATCTATTTGTATATATCTTTCTTACGATGGTTGCTAGTTACGTTTATGGTAATGTTATGGTAGCTTAAGTTGAATTGAGAGAGATTGTATTGACTAGTAACAATTCCTGATAAAATTCCTGGCGACTTAGACTGGATTGGCAGAATCCAGTTGGATATTCATGTTGAAATCTTACTTATCGTCTCAAAGGAATTTGTCGTGAAAGAAATATTTATTACTTTACACATCAGCATTTATATCTATTCTGCTAATCCAGATAGAATTAGCCGATTTCTAACTAGAATTTTTACCTGAGAAGGAGAGTGATTATATGTTACTACCGTCGGTGTTGCTGTTTTTGTTATTAGTGTCATCACTAAATGGCTGCGCAATGGAAAATTTAATGCAGTTGTGTGTCAACTTCCATTAGTGCTATTGTTTGGGCTATTTTGGGGGCACAAATGAGGACGATTGAAATTGTAATAATACCTATTTCTGGTTCACTTTTATATTTATCTTTTAAAGCAACTTCTCGGAGTCTGCTATCTGACATAAATAAATGCTTTGATCTTTATCTTACAAACCTATTGGAAATTTTGAATTGATGCAGTGTGTATATCATTCTGCAGTGCTGCTGATGCCAAATTCTTTTTGTGGGTGTTTTTGTCATGACAATTGGATAGAGATATTTGAAGTGAAGAGAGAAGGCGAAGTTAAACCTAAATGTATTTAGTATGAGACTTCTGGATTCATATTTGTTTTTGTTTACAATTTAGCTCTATGAAGCATCTTCATGCAAGTAGAGTCAATTGAGGCATTTTTATTACAGTGGTCCTTTTCTCATGTAATACTTATTATTTTAAGAATATTTTATAAATTACTAAGAGTTATATTGAAAGAAATGTACATGTCTATTCTAAATTGGGTATATGCCCGTAATAAACAATTATTATTATTATTACCCCAGGGCTGTATTTCAACTGGTGTCATCTGGAGCATTGCTCCGGTACTTCTTGCAATAGGTAATGGAATGGACTGGCCATATCCCCTAGACCCCCAGTGCGTCGGAGCTCTGGTACCTACTTCCAAACTTAGAAATTCAGACCTCTCATAAACTCCCTTAGTTTATAGTAAGAATTATAATTTAATATTGTGGATGAAGCTTTTGTACTAGGTTATTGTGACTTTTTGAGATTATTTATTTGTATTTTTTAATTGCCTGAATTATAAATGATTAAAACAGCTCTACCCATTTCAGTCCTAATGGAAAACATGAGACTGTCATGAGGTTACCAAAGGAAAATTTTGTGAAATTAACACATTTGAGGAAAAATGTTTGTTTCTTCTCATAAAAATTTGTAGCAGAACTTCTGTAATGTTCTGTGAAGGCATTCTCTCATTCCACAGATATTGCATGAAAAGTTGATGTAGTTTAGATTTTACCAATATTTCTGCTGATCCAATGCAGAAATTATACAAACTATGGAAGCACTCCCTTGCAAAGACATGTGGTATGTTGCATTTATTTTGGAAGAAAATGTTTTTCTGGGAAAGGTTCACTCTCTCACTTAAGTGTCATACTGCTTTTGAAATTTCATAAGAAAAGAGAGGTGTATGAAAATGATGGAAACTATTTACATGTTTTATTTCTGTATAATCTGTATGCCACATGATGAGTCTGGCATATAGACAAACTAATGTGTTGGCGAGGTAGTTTCGTGGGTAGAGTGGTCAGCCTCTGATTAGGAAATCCTTTGATTCTGTTGAAGTCTCCTCAGATTTGTCCCATACAACCTAAGGTGTGTAATTTTCTGGGTATCTCTCTGGGAAGCCATAGGCAACAGAAGAATTGGAATTAGTCCCATATCCTGATATTTGAACTTCAAGTGCTGCTGAGCTTTGTCAGTACTTATTTTGCTCAACCTTCACCATGGTTTGCTAACTCTTTATAGACAAGGTTACCCTTTGGTTTTAACCCTTTTGCGCTGGCATCTAATATTGGAAAAAGGTTCTCCCCTCACGAATGCCACTAAAATTTCTCTGCACTCCCTGTGCAGAGCTTTCAATCAATGAGGAATAGCTCAGTTGTGTTTTCTCAACTTGGGACTACACTTAGCTGGGTGCGGAACCCTTTCCTCGGCCGCTGTGCAGAGATAATCTTTGCCCCTTTCCACATTACGACATGCAGTCATGGTCAACTATTAGTTTATGCTATAGTTTTGCTAAAAAAATAGTGTCTGCACTCTCAAGACTCTCACTCCTTAAGTTTTACAGAGACTTAACAGCTCTTTTAAATGGAATTCTACCATTAATATTAAGTTCTCTAGCATTATGACTCCTAAATTTGTTCGGAGTTTTCTTTTTTACGCACGAACTACGTTATAAATAACGGTAGAGCTCCCTTAAAAAATTTTTTATGTTCACCTAAACATAAGGAATGTACTTTTCGCCTCAATTTCCCAGAGTACATAAAACTTTTACTTTCACTATTCCTCTGCATAAACAAGCAATTGACCGTGGACACATGCTGTGAGTGGTGCTCGCAGTGTGATGAAGAGAGGTTTCCAGTTGCCGAGGAGAGGGCCTAAGCTCTCGCTAAGCTGTGTCTCAGGGGTTAACAGAACCCCTGTGTTTATTGCTTCAGCAGCGGTCACTTCCCTTCCCCCTCGTTGGCTATAGCCGGCATTTGTTCTTTTGCGTAGGAAAATCCATATCAGCTATGGCTATGATTTTTTCTTTTGCGTAGGAAAAAACCTTGGTGCGAAAGGATTAAGAATGATTGAATGCACAGGTGAAACAAAGGAAAACCACATACTAATTATGTTTATACCCACCATAATTTTCGAGTAATTACTTTGTTCCTCACACAATCTGTAGTCATCCTGAAGATTGGTTCTCTGCAGCTCTCCTCACTATTCTTTATTTAGCCAAATAGTTCCTGATTTGGCATTCTTCATAATCTGCTTCATGCTTTCCATCCTTGGTCTTCCTTGGTAATTCCTCCCATTCCTTGGTCTTTCTGTTATTGTTTTCAAGATGCTTTATGGTATTAATGCCTTTTACACATTTTATGGAAAGTATTCAAATGATCTAATGAATATAATAGATTTCAGGAACCATTTCAGCTATATATACCTATATAAAATAGCTTTAAAATAACCCAGAACCCACAGTAATCTTCATAAGTTGGCTTGCTTGCTGAGGGTCGAACCCCAATTTCCAATTTAAATCCACCCCAACGAAATGTGAAATTTGTGTACCTGGGTTGAGGTGCCAGTACCTTTCTCTATGCCACCTGTGGAAATATCAAGTAGCCAAAAAAATCTAGTTTGAGTTCTTATGCGTCAAAAGCCTCACCCAAATATGATTGGGGTGTCACTCCTCAGTAGCACAATGCCTTACTAATTAAGCAATCACTCCATCTTCAATGTTTACATAATCAACAATGACTAATTAATTTCCACACACTAATTTTGTTATTCTCTACAAAGGTTTGGTCAGTAATGCATCTTGGACACTTTTATTGCTGTTTACACTACATTCTTTTGTAGCAAATTTTTTTATCTGTCATGGTTTTGGAGACTTGATAAAATCAGGCATGTAAAGCTGGGAATAGTAGTAGTATTTTGTATCCTTATTATTATAAAAATCATCATTAATATTCATAATCATGTCTTAGGCCAAGTTGAGAGCCTGAAATGTTCAGTAATTATTAGGAGTGGTACATTTTACAAGCATCCACTCGAGTGGATCATAACAAAATCAGTGAACTACTTGATATACATGATACCTGTATATCTGCTTAAAAGACACTGTATTTACAAATGCTCAACATTACATATAGCATGTAGAGCCAACCTTAAAAGCCAAAAGACAAACAAGCATGTAGAGCCAATTTTTTTCTGATTGAATGTTTTGGAAAATTATCATGATTTATTCCTGCTTTATTACTTATTTTAAATTATGCTTGGAAAACTTGACTATCCTTGAATTGGAGAGTATGGAATTGGACATTCCGAGGGAATGGAGTTTAAAAGAGTTTTGACTCTTGGTTCTTCCTTGCCTAAATTTTCATACTATTGAATGATTATATTATGGCTTTTTCAGTTGAACCTGACCTCATTTTGCTCTGGTCCACCAGAAATCATCTGCATCCTGACAGGTCAGTCCAATTTCATTGATACATTAAATACAATAATTCAATTGTGTTTTTTCTCTCTTTGGAATACAATGGGGATATGTTTTCAGGAAGCATTTCATTGCATTCATCATGACTCTGATGAGCAGAGACAGGAAAAAGTCATAAACGTCATAGTCATAGGTTTTTATCATGAAATAGCCAGTTTTTGCCAAAAAGTCATGAAATGCGACTTTGTGGATTAAACGTCATAAAATGGTAGTAATCACTTCAGGCTTAAGTATGTGGAACCTCTCCAGGTGCATGTGTGGAAGGGTCCAGTGAGGAAGAAATTTTTCTGACTGAAACGTAGGGAACTGAGGGAATAGAGAGAAATGGCATAGGATAGTAAAAGGAATGAGCATTTAGGAAATGTGAGAAAGAAAGGCGTGGGATACTTAGTTTTGGAGTAATGAAAGATTGAAAATGGAGATATTTTCGTGACCTTTTGACGCCATATTGCGATTTTTTTAGAAATGCCGGTAGAGGGATACGGACTAATTTCATATCTAAGATATGAGCATACTCCACCAACAAGGTTGCGGGCGTATGGAGTGAAACAGGGGTGCTATGTGCGCGGCCTGGAAATGGCCATTTTCAAATGCAAAAAAGGCATTTCTGGGTGTTGAGGAAAGGCAGAATGTAGTATTGAGAAAACGTGAAGACGGAAATTGACATTTTTCAGTGGTGAAAAATGGGGAAAAGTGAGGATATGGGCATAAGGAGGTTAATGGAAATGGCCATATATTTCAAATATTCCCCGAGTGGTTTGGTGATTGGAGGGTGGTGTAGTTGTTGTGTGATAAATGTAGCATATTTTTTAAAGAAAAAATCCACCGGAGAGGGTTGGAGGGTGGTGTGGTTGTAGTGTGGTCAAAGTTGTGGCTTATTTTTTAAAAGAAAAAAATCCCCCGAGTGGGTTGGTGATTGGAGGGGGGTGTGGTGGTAGTGTTGTAAATGTTGTAGCGCATTATTTTAAAGAAAAAAATCCCCCGAGTAGGTTGGTAATTTGAGGGTGGCGTAGTTGTAGTGTGTTGAAAGCTGTAGTTTATTTTTTAAAGAAAAAAAACCGAGTGGGTTGGTGATTGGAGGAGGGTTTAGTTGTAGTGTGGTGAAAGTTGTAGCGCATTATTTAAAGAAAAAAAATCCCCCGAGTGGGTTGGTGATTGGAGGGGGGTGTGGTGGTAGTGCCGTAAATGTTGTAGCGCATTATTTTAAAGAAAAAAATCCCCCGAGTAGGTTGGTAATTTGAGGGTGGCGTAGTTGTAGTGTGTTGAAAGCTGTAGTTTATTTTTTAAAGAAAAAAAACCGAGTGGGTTGGTGATTGGAGGAGGGTTTAGTTGTAGTGTGGTGAAAGTTGTAGCGCATTATTTAAAGAAAAAAAATCCCCCGAGTGGGTTGGTGATTGGAGGGGGGTGTGCTTGTAGTGTGGTCAAAGTTGTAGCGTATTTTTCAAAAGAAAAAAATCCCACGGGTGGTTTGGTGATTAGAGGGGGTGTAGTTGTAGTGTGGTGAAAGTTGTAGCTTATTTCTTTAAAGAAAAAAATCCCCCGAGTGGGTTGGTGAATCGAGGGAAGTGTGGTTGTAGTATGGTCAAAGTTGTAGCTGAAATTGTTGGGGAAGAGATTGTGTAAAACGCATTGTAAAGCGGGGATAGGTTAAGTTGAAGGCGGGATAAGTCATGGGTGAGGTGTTTAAAGCGAAGAGGAGTAACTGCTCGACTGCTGCGTCATCTCGGGAAAATAGGAGGAAAAGGTTCGAACATGGCATCGAGAAAGAAATATACTTCACAGACAGGGTTAGGTGATTGGTATTGGAAAGGAATAGGGTTAATGAAGAAAATGAAAGGTTAGTATAAATGCGCCTATGTAACATAGCAAAATATGTGAAGTAGATGGTTGAAGGTGAGCGGAAAGCAGGTGAATTGGAGGAATTCGCTGATTGGACGCTTCGATACAAATACCCCTCTCCGTATTGGAAAATAAAAATTACCCTTTGTAATGGTCCACTAAATTGATTTATTTCTAACGACCCGGGTTTCATAACGTAGTAACATTATCAGGTACATTGATCATTTTTACATCCGTATATATTCAGAAATCCTGGTGCTTAGCCGGGGTAAGAGGGGAACCGAGGGAGATACTTTCTTTTGAACCACTTACCCTACAGTAAAAATACGGATCATAATATTAGTTTCAATTTTACAGTAAAATAAATGTCATATTTTCAGCTAAAGCATCACGAAATGACCGAATTTCAAAAAATAGACGTCATGAAACAGGAAATAAAAGCCATGAAAGTCATATAATTAAGGTCATGAAATGAAAAAATAAAAGTCATAAACGTCCCGTCTCTGCTGATGAGTTACAGTCATGGTAAAACTTGGTGGCACTCCCCAGCTGAGAGTTTGAGGCCATTGAGGGCGAAAGCATTGCTTAGCAGGCAGAGGTTATGAAGGGTTCAGGTGGGGTCTTCTAGAGAGAACCTGAGCATCTTTATCCCTCCTCTCTTGTGTGCTTTCATCTCCCTGACCTCATTATTTATACAAGTGAGTGTCACCAAGTTTTACTACTCCTATGTCTTTCCTCCAAATTTCATAATGGCCATAGTTGAAGAATTATTTTTTCACGATAAGTGGTACAGATTAAAGTATACAGCACACTTTGTTTAAGTCCTTACTTTTAATAATCATGATGGCATTAAATTTTTCTTGTCACCAGTCTTGCTAAACTGGTGCATAGATATTCTTTTGATTATTTTCGGTATCCATCGCGTTTGGTTGCTTATTTTTTTGCATAGATAATTTGAATATGTAAAACTATCTCATATGAAATGGAACTTAAGTACTTTAGGACTCAAATAATTGAGATAATTTCAGCATCTTAATGCCATTGCATCTTTTAAGTAGCTATGTACTTAGGTAATAGTGCACCATTCTTTTCACAGTATTCATAGAAAGCTTAAAACTTGGAGTTTGTAAAATTAATCTCCATACATTCTTGAAGGTGAATCAGGCATTATATCTTATATTTCCAGTTTAAAAATATATTGTTTTGCGAATTTTAATGACAATAGAACATAGTTGGTCTATTGCGCTATCACAATAGGATTGTCATTTTTTAAATAGAAATTTATTTTGGGACACCCCCAAATTTTGTTCCATTTGGATAGAAAACTAATTGTGTTGAATATTATTGCAAACGGACAAAGGAAAGATGCCGCATCGGACTCCCAAGTTTTGAAATTTCGGCATTTTTCGCTGTTTTCCGATCATTCCTGGCGATTACGGAGCACTTGGTGCTTTTAACTGCGTTTCTGTTATTACCAGCGACATATTATACATTTGATATGTTTCATCTCGAATATTTTAAATTTCTGCTCCGTAGTTTCCTACATACGACCCCGATAGTGAACGATTGCCTCCTAATGCCACCAACGATTGTCGCGCGGCGCTCCCTCTCGCGCGAACGCTTGAATCGCTTGAATCTACCAAGTCCGCTGCCGCTTCTCACATTTTCTTTTTCGCACTCACAATCAGTGAGTCATCTAAATATTCGGCACATTTAAATATGATCATGGTAACAATCTACTTATAACGATTTTGATCGATTTTTACCATTTAATAGATTTCCTTAAGTCTCCTGAGTAATTCGAACATGGCCTACCTGGAAATTTACGTTGATAGAAACGGTTTAACACCCAAATTTAAAAAAAATAATATTTGTTAATAATTGGTGCCACTCCCCAATTAATTTTACTCTGCATTCTGCAGAATTTATGACAACTTTCTGTTGTTTTGCGATCTTTAGTCCCTGTTTGTACTCGGCCACTTTTCCACTCAACTGCGTCCTTTGAGAGGAAAGTCATTGTAATAATGAATCTTTTGGAAAAAATTCAAGAATACAAATAATGTAGACATTATTTGATTAGTAATGAAACTGTTCGTATCCAGAAGGTTTATTTATATTAATGAGGAATCTTTAGGGTAACTCGTCGGAATTATCGTCTGTTCTTGATTCCAAAACTTATACCACCAATTTTTTGTCTTTATCGGTAGGAATCAAGTAACCCTAGTGGTGCAGCAAGTGGGGCGAGATATCGCAACTCGATTCTAGATTTTGTTCAGTGGTGAACAACGTTTTGTACTATCGGTCTTGCTGTATTGAAAAAGGGTGTTTTTAAAGCAAATTTCGTTAAGGAGCCCAAATGTTACTAGACGCCGGAATCCAAGCTTTCACGTAAGCAAACTACAAACATACACGTCACGAATTACAATTTCTTCTTCTGTAGATGAGGGAATCACCTCAGGGAATAGAAACCTTTTCAGTCAATATTAAGTATACACTTAGCGTTGATTTGTTTACCGGAAACCCGTATGATATATGTGCCTCCAAGATCTACTGGATTTACTGAGGATGATGTTCCTAATTTCCAAGTGCTACAGATCATGAGGTGGAATATCACTGTAGCGTCCAAGAGGTCTTCTCCATTTAGCTAGTGTGGCATAGCTAGGGTTAAAATTTTCTTGTTCACCTGCGGTCGTGCATCCTCAAAACCATTTGAGGAGAGCAACATTCGGTCAGTCTCCGAAGTTAAGCATCGTTGGGCTCGGCTCAAGTTTGGAGGGGTTATCCTCCGATTCGTCCAAGTTCTGTTGCCCCTGTCTGAACGTGGCATTAAGTGCGAAATGACCTTAGCCGTCGAAGCACGTTAAAAAAATATGTACTACTATTACGAGAGCAACATTGCTGATCGATGGCTCTCCAAATTTTTCGTTGCAGACATTACGAAAAAAGGTTTCATGGATGTGGCGCTATAATATACCTTTTCTGCAGCAGTTCTGGTAAAACGGGTGATATTCAAGTTACCCATGTTTGCAACTTTCGCATCGCAGCCGCAAACTTGAGCCATCTCGATGAAGTCCCATTTTTCCAGCACCCGATGCACAGCCAATTCTTCGTATTACTCACTGTAAAAAGATATAATTGAAACCCCAAAAAGATGATGACCTCCCCTACAAGTAGTTATTACAGGCAACCTATGACCAAGTTCTCCGCTAAGCATTTTCCGTTCCTTTAAATACCACATCTTGCCTTTCAGCAAATTATGCATGTTTGTTAGTAACATTTAAAGCAATTAGAAATGCATTAGCCTTAGATTTTAATTATTTGGTCAGTTTGATGATTTTTTACTGAAAACTTTGCTCCTAAACTAATAATACTATTTTTATACCTCTATTTATCCTTTATAGCATAGCAAATTGCGTTTATAATTCAACACATTTAACGTACCTATTTTTATGGAAGTTTTTTATTTCCACTGAGTCGCAAAAATGATCTACAGAGACACTCAAGATTTATATTACTGAATACCAAGGAGTTTTACCGATTGTTTCTTTATCTGCTTTGGAGCGTTTCCGCCATTATTCTTCTTGTTACCTTGAAACTGTTTTTCTTGTCTTAGTGCTGCACAAAATTTCTCCTTTCTACAAGGTATCCCGATATTCCCTTTTCTCTTTAACTGATTAGAAAAAGTGTATCTCCTGAGAGTGAGAATTCGCAAGGAATAGAATGTGCTATTTTGGGCAGGTCATCAAGTGGTGCAACGACTAAAATTCCTTTTCCTATTGAAAGCTGAGTTCTTTTGTCTCCACTCATGGTAATGTCTCAACATGTTAGGAGTTGCACCAAATCGTTCTTCAGAGTTTCACGCTTTATCCCTGAGAATTCCCTATCTTTCGCTGCTAGACTAGCACCAGAGCGTACATTTTAATTTACTTTGAGCATTTTATACAAAAAGTGGCACTGACCATTTGACATGCACTAAGAGCATCACAAAGATCCTCATTATATCAACAGATTCTGTCTGCATTAATCGTTTCAATTGTAAAATTCAACCTCACTTTCAAGGATTTGTTTAATTCTGCAACACGATATGTTAGATGCCGACAGTAAAATGACAGCATATTCTTACTTACGCAAGAGGTGTTTGGAATCAAGGTAGCTCTATATGAGTCAGCGTGGAGCGTACCTTGAGTACCTTTAAGTGTTCTGTTTCTATCGTTGTTAAATGCAAAACTTCTGTATTCTACTATGGATTCTACGCGTAGAAGAAGCTTATGAGTTAATTTATTTCTCAAGCAGGGGTTCCTGCTGTCAGAGTATCATTTCACTTGGCCTTCTTTTTGTATTAAAATAAGTAGATGCCAAAACTCGGTATGATTTCTTCTTCATGATCAAATCTATTGAGGAAGACTGTAGTTATTTTTAGTTGCGCTTTCCTGTTGCAGAGTAATGTAAAATCAAATTTATATTGATGAAATAAGAATTTTATTAATGTAGCTTCAGTACAAACTACCCCGAAAACTTATCAAGTTCAAAAATTTTCACTATCAAGAATATTTAGATGATTCACTGATTGTAAGTGCGAAAAAAGAAAATGTGAGAAGCGGCAGTGGACTTATTTGTTAGTAGATTCGAGCGTTGCCGCGAGAGGGAGCGCCGCGCGACTTTGGTGTTTACTTCAGTGGCTATCGTTCACTCTCGGGACCGTATCTCGGAAATTACGGGGTAGAAGTTGAAAATATTCGAGATGAAACATATCAAATGTATAATATGTCTCTGGTAATAACAGATTGAGAGTTTACCGAAATTTAAAAAATAAGTGCGATGCGTCTTTCCTTCAACCGTTTGCATAATAATGAACACAATTTGTTTTCTATTCGAATGGAAAAAAATTAGGGGGTGTCCCAAAAGAAATTTCAATTCATAAAAAATTAGGACCACCCTACTATCACATACATCAGTAGGATAAATGGTGCACACACCCTCTGGCTCAATGATTCATACCTCTTCCCCTGTACACATTTTTTTATCACCTTTCCCCAACCACCAAATGAATTTTATTACCCTTTGCATTAAGGCCCCCCTTTGTATGCACCACTGATAGGAAAATGCAATGAATAAATAAACGTTTTTTAAGAATTAAAAATTGGAGAAATAATATCGAAATGAAAACCATGCATGTATGTACCGTACGCTAAAAGCACAGCCAACCCCTAAATTATAACGAGTTTACTGAAATTGCATATCAGAATTCTTTGAGGTGGAATTAAATCCTAGAATTTGGGATTCATACACAATACCTACGTAGTTTTTCTCAGTTTCACATGTTTAATGAGCTGTGCGATTTCTCAAGAAACAATGATTTCAAGTTCTGTGCTGGGAGAGTCAACCGTCAATATGACCACAACGCATGCCTTTTGTTAAAGAGTTGTCAGAATTTCCCTCGTGTGCAGAAGAGAGATTCGGCAAGTTCTCATTCAGTAATCAGTCACGCTGGCAATTCTGCATGGCGATTATCGAATATCTTAAATTCACTATTCTATTGGTTGATTCACAATTCTATTAGCTTGAGGTATTGACTCAACGGGCAAAATGCAGAGTATGAAAGGGGACCGTGTTGGGGATGCTCGCTTCAATTCTGGAGGGGTATACTGCTCTTCACCTAGAGTTCTCCTCCCGCACAGACTGTTACAATATAGAGGAGGCTGTTACGTATGGAGGAGGCCCATTTTTGTCACAAGTTTCTTTCATATGCAAGTGAACTGTAATGACGATATGCCACAATTCAAAATTTTTATCAATTCACTTTGGTTCAAATGACAAGGTCGGGGTGCAAAATTAACAAAGTGGAATTTGGGCTCCAGTATACTTTTTTCAGATGTATTTTTGGTATTTTAAAATGCTGAACGTACCTCTAATATGTATTTGAAATACCAAATATTTTAAAGTGTATTTCAAATACAAGTATTTCAAATACATGTATTTGAAATACTGGCCATTCCTGGGCACACACACTTCACACCCAGAAATGCATGCGGCTGTACTTTGTATTTTATTTATTTTGCGTATTAAATCCGTGGACATTCCAAAATGTTCGCGGCGCACTCGAGATGTGGTCTAACTAGATTGATCCAACATCTCTCCCTGTTAATTTTTACATCTGAGGACCTTCCTGCCATTGCTTGATAAACTCTAGTCTCTTCAAAAATGTACCACAAATATTTTGTATGTTTTCCCTTGCTAGATTCCCGCAATGTTTAGGTACCTACTTAGGTCTGACTGGAAGAAGATGTCTTGCCTTTGTATCGAACTCCGATCGGTCAAATATAAATCCTTAATCGTTAACAATATCCAAACGGCGTCTCAAATCCCGATATAAGTAATGTTAAACATGATGAAAAGAAAACACTGTACAATTCCACACTAGGTTTTTCATTGCCCCGATTGATTTCGACGACTATATTGTCATTGACAAGGTGACTATATAGTTTTAGATATCGATTGGGTAAATTAAAAAAAAAACTAGTGTGGAATAGTACATTGTTTCACCATGTTTAACGTTTGAGAATTCCTCTAAGTGTCAATTATCTCCGTCGGTTGACATTTCTCCATCGGTGGACAAGATACTGACGTCGAAGGAACGGATTCAAATCCAGATGATGCTTTTGAACCTGCTCAGATAAACCCTAACTCTGTGATTGAGTTCCTAGTCTAGTATATTCTTGGACAGCCTTATGCAGTCCTTGAAAAGGTATCTCTTGCACCAGATGTGGACTCGCCCGTAAGCTTAGCACTAAGTGAGCTCTACCATACCCAGTGAAAATGAATCACAGAAATGGCAATTTTCCACTAGATAAGATTTAATACGACCATGGTTTCGATGCACTGCATCATCTTCGTCATTAGGGCTTGTTGATGATGCAGTGTATCGAAACCATGGTTGTATTAAATCTTATCTGGTGGAAAATTGCCATTTCTGTGATTCATTATGCTGAACATCCACCATATCACGCCTGATACTTCTCTTTTTATACCCAGTGAAGCTTAGTTGGGCTAAATGTCGTTGTATTTATGGAAGATTAAAAACCTATTGGAGACTTTCCGTGGATGCTCATTTACGGAAAGAACGGCACTGTTAACCAATTCACTGCAGTTTTCTGATTCAGGGGTTTTTCGGTGTCAAATATCCACGAAAAATAAAATGAATATTTTCACTGTCTTGAAAAAAGTTTCTTACAAAAATGACAAGTTTCATTGAAAAACGATACGTTATGGTAAATATTCTATTGTAGGTATACATTTTGAGCTTGAGAGTGAAGTCGAATCCAGAGTCGGTGGTTGGAAGTAATAATTTGGTTGGTTGATTTTTTGGGGAGGTGACCCGAAGCAGAGGTCATTTTCGATATGTGCAACCCATTGATAAGAGAATGATTACTGAGGGATTGGAGGATGGAGGGAGAGAAGCCCGTCGTCGGCGTAACCCCAACTGTTAACGAATAGCGTCAAGGGATGTACATCTACATCTACATATTACCCCGCAAGCCGCCTCAATAGGCGTGTGGCGGGGGGTGTTAGGACACCAGCCGTTTACATATAAAATGGACACGCTCTAATGAAATTACGCCTAGCATTTATTATAGTCCCTTATTGTTCGGGGGAAAAACGAATTCTCATACCTATCCGTTCGGCAAAATATCTCTCTTAATTTATCGTTTCTGTCGGACCTGGAAATATAGTGGGGTTCTAATAGGATGTAGGTGCAGTTTAACGTCTCACCCGAGGACGGAGTACTACTCTTGAGTATATATATCTGCGTAGTACTAGGGAGCAAGTTGGAGTCGAGAATCCTCACTAAAGAATCTGTGACGCTGCAGGGACTCGAACCCAGGCCTATGGGATGGGAAGTCTGTGCCATAGCGACCGCAGTAATCCGATTCATTCGCGAAAATATTCGTTCGGAAGTATATGAAAGCCGTTGTCATAGGCTTGATGGGCTCCTCGGTGGTATTTGTCTTAAATTCTAAACAAGGACAATATGTACTTGTTTTTTATTTACCTATATATGCGGAATATCTTTGTTCATAAATATGAATGAACTGTGCAAATATCCTTGAAAACATCGGTCTTATGGCTGCTTGGTGGGGCTGACGCGTTCCAACTGTGGAGAGGTTGTCTATTTTTAGCTTTATTTTACCGATAATTTTTATGAATTCTTCTGAATTTTCACCGTGGAATGCGCGGTCTTTCCTTTTAAACCTGCCCCCCGTGGCCAAATCGGAATGATTTTTTATGTTGTCAAATTTGGCCTAATTGCAATTCTTGGGAACCATTTGGCAGAGATATCTTTAAACGCTTTCTGAGGATAGATTTAAAGAAGGGCAGCGATAGCTCTCCCTTTTACAGGATATCAATCAATTTTCCCCGCCGCCACTTGATTAGGTAATAAATGACAATTAATTCGGGAAACTTCAAAGCATACCGTGCGTAATCAATTTTCATAATACTTTAAATGCTGTTGTTTGTCATCTCTTTTGTCGAAATAGAGCCATTTCTAATGTTTTAGAATTTAAAAAATCGCCGAAAAGACTCGTTTTAATTTCCCTACCTTCTATATCGTTCCTCGTCATACAGGTTTTTTCCCTCGGTATTTTATGGTCGAAACTTGATGAAACAATCATCCGATCAAGAAACGATTGTTAATCATACATGGAGCTATTTGGTTGGACGCTACTATAAGAAAGCCACTATCGCTGCTCACGTTCTCGTAATAAAACAACCTTCGGGTGAATATTATTTTTCCATGACTTTGAATACTAATTAATTAATATTTGACTGGGGATACGCTTTTTGTCGGAATCATTGATGGTGTTGTGTGCGAGGTTTTTTATAAAGCAAGGTGTGAATGACATGTATTTCGCTGTGGGGCTTTCTGGACAGTGTTGAAGAACTCGATCCGAAGGACTGAATGGAATCTAGATAAGGCATGTTTAATTCAATATTTATTTTTGTATTCAGTAAAATCTGCCCAAAGGCTCTGCGTGTTGTAATTAATAGTGCATCCCACTGTGTATCGTTGCATGGGGCAAACCATCTATGATCCAAAATCTCATTCAGTTTTTCTCCATAATCATTCACTGAAGGGCTGGGTTTGCGGTTCTTAACTTAATGATTGGGCGACTGGGCAAGGTAATCATAAGAGTAATCCTAATCCTCTCTATTATTCATATAAATAGATTTGCATAATCCAAAACCTATTTGTACCTACCTTAAGCCCTCTTTCACCATTCCATTCTAGCTAGGAGGCACTATAACCTGTAGGTCGTCGCAGTGGACGATTTACTTCCAAAATATTTTGAAGCGTATTAAAAAAAAGTCGGCACCGGTGGCGACGGGGTAACGTCCTCGTCTGCCAATCCGAGGGTCGAGGGTTCGAGTCCCGCCTGGGTGGATTTTTCACCACCCAGGACATGGTGGTGGGTCATGGACATCAGAACAGGACATGGGTGGTTGTGTTTGTCAGTTTTTAATGTTACATCACTCGATGTAAGAGGCCATTGCGAGCTTTTTTGGGGTAGTTGTATTAAATAAATAACAATTAAATTCAACTCTTATATTTATCTTTAATCGGATGATTTTCCGATATGAAATACATTTTATAATCATCAATAAGGCATTTATCATGTTCACAAAAATAATATTTGCCAATCGAAGAAATCTTTTCTATCTAATGAAAACCTACAGTTCTGTTCGACCTACTCCGTTGTTGAATAGGGTGTCAGCCTAATAGGTTTTGTCTCCTTCATTCCCCAATAACCCCTTCTAGCATAGCTACCTATCATTAAATGGCACAGCTTTCCTCATTGGATGATTGTTTCCCAAAATATTCAACCAAGGGTGGTGAATGGGTGAATGGTTCAAAGAGGGGTGAATGAATCAGAGACTGGCGAATGTGTGTGTGCGATAAGGGAACTCCTCTATCGATACGTATGAATTGGTGTGGCCTCTAATGTTGTCAAATTTTTACCGTTAAAAATAGCCGGCGCCTCTAATCAAAGTTGGTGATTGGTTCAATGCGGCAACAATCGGCCTCATATCACACACTATACCTAACGGTCGTAATAGGCACCTGAATGGCCTGGGGTGTTACTTTGTACTTAGTCGGTTCCATACCGATCTGTCATGATTCATAACTCATCGACCGACCAGGATTCCGTACCGACTGGGTCTCCGCTACCGACGGAGCCTTCTCAGGCGATTCTGTATACTAGCCGGGCGCCATTCCGATCGACTGAGTAGCTCCTCCCTCTCAAGGTGCCCCCACCTCCAAATTTTCCGAGTGTTTCCGAAGCTGAGGGTCACATGCAGGCCCGGGCGACTGCCCGGGGCGCCGTGATTGTGAAAAAATATTTTTTTACTACGTTTAACTGGTGAATAGGTTTGATAAGTCCCCCGCTTATTGAAGGGCGAGAGAGTATTCCGCCCCCGGGAGGGGGGGGGGGGGGCGGTGGAATACTCTCTCGCCCGGGTGAAAATTTGGTCTTTAGCCGGCCCTGGTCACATGGTATATTCCCATCAATGGGAGACGCGAGAAGAGGATGGTATATTGTTTTACATGTGAACTATGTGCGTTACAATGTGTATTTGTGCGATAAAATAAGTACTTTAGATTTTAAGCTCATATCTAGTAGCTTCCGTGAGAGGATAAGTTTTCAAAAAGAGATGTTTAGTTCTACGAAAATAAATTAGTTTTGATCGCATGAATGCAGAAATAACCTTCAAATTGTCAATTTTACCTGTTTATGGGTTGATTACATGTGCATATGAACTCGTGTGATTGAGATCAGCCATTTCACCGCGTTTTATGTTTTGCATTTCTTAGTTGCAGAAGTGGCACTACGTGTAGAGTATTTAATCTTCAAAAGATGGCTAGAATTATTCGTTGGAATTAATTGAACATAGGTATGATCACGAATATAGTATCCGTAGACATATATGTGTGGGTACGATAGTGTAATATTCGTTTTTTTCTATATTCGTGGGTATGGCAATGAAATCACTGCGCGCTCGTCTCATGAAACATTTATTAAATAATTTCGTGGAGCTAAGTAGAATGCAAAATGAATTAAGGAGTGACATTAATAAATATGGCGAGAGGAATTTAATTGGAGGTGCCGCCAAGTATATCATGAAACAATATTCTTTGCCTAGCTTAGCTGTTGTACAACCTATATCTTAATAAGTACAGATCCATATTAAGGCACAGATACATAGTACATACTTGCAATTAGGAGCTCTAAAGTTTCACTGAACCTTGTTTTACTCCTTAGTAATTCTCAACCTAGTTAGTGGGCATGTTACGCAGGAACGTTACATGTAGCTTAACTGCAACACGTATTTTTTATGCGCGTAAGTTCACATTCTGCAATTGTATGGGAAATACTGAAGGATGAGAAATTTATAAAAAAACTGGCGGTTGTATCAGCTGAAAGTATTTCTATTGCCGAATGTAATTTATGAGGGACACTAGAAAAATTGTCATTTGTGTTCATGATTGACATGCCAACGATCATATACCACATGCCAAGAACGTGTCTAGGTGCACATCATAGGCTTTGCTATTGGCACATATTGGTTATTGTACCTGTACTGGTGTTTTGTAACATCTTGTATCAGCATTATTTACATATTAATCTGGATTTTATTAGCATATGGTGATAATTGACAGTTCAATGCAAAAGATGCTTCCCAATATATTTGCTCATCTACGAAAATAGAGGCCGAAGAGCAGAAATAGTCAAGTCAGTAAAAATACGATGCGGAATGGTGCGGAACCGCCTATTTTCTAAAATCATAAGCTACTTTAGTATGTAAGCTAAATTATTATGTGACTGCATAAACAAAAGTTGATTTTATTTTAAAAATTTCAATGGGAATCGTTTATTTAAGAACTATTATTCCGCATTTGTGGGCATTGACCGCGGATGATTCTTTGGGGATTATTAGGAAATATTCCGGTGATCGAGTATGCTGGATAGGTTATACATGGAACTATTTACGTACTTGGGAGCACCAAATAGTAAAACACTTTGAGAAACCAAGGAAATATAATGTAATACCACGGAATTCTAATTATTTAGAGTTTTTTCTTGTAGATTGCCACTTTTACTAACTTAACTTCGACTTTTGCAATACTTTCAATAGCTTTCTTAAGCCTATGAACAAATTATGTCGCTAATACAAGCATCAAATTAACCTATTTCGGACTAAAAATTCAAATTTTTATCCATTTGCTTCCGTGTTTTTCAAGCAAATCGACTAATTCCCTACGGTACCGACAGCTTCTGCCTGTCGGTAAGATCCACCGACTGGAACTCGCCGGCGCAGCGCACCAATCGGGTGCGTACAGAATCACACTCCGAGTCGGGGTGACGTCCCACCCGTCGGAGAGGCTCCGTACCGATCGGAAGGGAGATACAGAATGAAGCCCCTGAGCACCTTCGTATTCAAAGACTGGAATTTCCCTCGAAGCATACTAAAGGTATGACTAAAGTGGGATTCGTCGCATCGCGCAGTCACCGCACGGTCATCACCAAGGGCTTGCCCTTTAACGTGTACAGCAATAGTCACTTAAAAGACCCGAGAGAGACTCAGCTAATTTTGTTTTGGGTTATTTCGAGACCGGAATTTTGAGTTGTGTTTTCGCTTTCTTATGAATCTAATTGAATACAAGGGTGCAGGTTTGCAATGGACTTTGTGTTACCTTTTATCATAATATAATAGCTTTTACTGGTTTTATAAATACTTTAACTCTGTACGTGTATCGTAAAGGAAACAAACCTTTTCAAAGAAAAATCCATGGAAATAAAATGCTTTTATCGGAAGGAAAACTTATGGGGCAAAACACATTTATTTATGTTTGGTATTTGAGGAAATGGATTTCTCAGGTGAGCGTACACTTACTGCAACGCAGTAGAGTATACTCAAATACATCTGCCGTCTTTATCCTGAGTATAAGGATTGGCTTGTGACGCCAAATTGTCTTTCGCCACTTTAGTTCCTTCAAGGTTGTTCCTTATCTTGAGGCCTTCACTGACGACATGCCACTCGTGACATTTCCCTTTTTGATGTTCTGTATAGGTTTCCCTAAGTCAATGAACTAATTTTTCATGAACGTTTCTGGGTACAAGTGAAAGGAGACTACTCTAGATTAATGAGGACAACCGAGATTCACGTTAAAAAAGTGTTGCTGTTCGACATTAGCTCATTTGGGAACAATGTCAATAAGGAGAATAGATTAAAAATTTATTTTCGAAAAAGATCATTGTCAGAATTGTAGTTAGGCTTTTCATACATGTGGGAATATTCTAGTCAAATAATTTTTCGTTCAAGATAAAATTATTTTCATAAACTAATAATGTGCGCGATTAAGGTGTAAATCATCGCGATAGATTTCGAAAACATTAGTGTGTCATTACGATACCCTTAAGTAACGCAGTACTTACTATATTTCAAGTAGTATGCATATACTCAAGTTCCCTAGATTTCAGTACCTACTAGTAGGTTGAAAGCCGCTTTACTAATTTTTACTTATCTGTTACGTCATATGGTACTAAAAACAGGACGTTTGAAGGAAAATGTTTGATGATTATTTTCCTGCCTTACCTTGTGGAGAAGGATGAAAAGGATTAGGTGGATGATGAGGAATAACACATGTGATATTTGTGTGTGTTAGGTTAGAAGAGGAGGCTTAGGAAAATTAGAATGAGGCTGAAAAGGTGATTGAAGGACTTATTGAGGGGTAACGACTTGTTGAAGATAGTGATTTTGGGAAAGCGCGGGAGAGGAAGGAGAAGAATCTTGGACTGTTAGACGAAGGCATAGATATGATGAGTTTTAATGGAATATCATATTGTATAAGACATAACCCTACGGAGGAAACATTAGTTAAAAACTCCCTCAGGTCGGCGAAATTGTTGGCAGGACTGTCCATGGAGCTACCATTTACTTATTAGATAGAATATCTTCATTAATGGGTAAGATACCTCAAGTCGGCCTTATTAACTAGGTAGGATAAATGTCGTTCAAGAAATCTCAAGTCCCTTGGACGCGAGTTTTTAAAGTTTGTAAATTTTTCAAAACGTTTTTTGTCAATGGCGGATTTATAATGATGGATCCTGGGACCCAGGGGATAGTCTGCCAGAATGGAGAAGATACAATGAACGACGTAATGACCTGGGAATTTCAGTCGGAGCAGTCCGGAGCGCTTTTCCGGTACTTCGTGCGAAGCTATGGACGAAGTGAAGCTATGGACGAAGCGAAGCTATGGACGCTCCCTTTTCTCACCTTATTCATTCAAGCTCGGGGGGTATTCCTTCCTCCCCATTCAGACCCCCTCCTCTCGTGCTTCAGAGCTCCGGTACTCCTGAACTTATAAATTAACCTGTGATAAAGAAGAAGGGAGAGTGTGTTGGGTATAGTAGGGGAAGATGAGCAATAGTGGGTACTTGAAGGAGGCAGAGTAGGTGGGTGAAAGGAATAACTGAAAGACATGGATGTTTAACACTGTAATATGAAAGAGAATTCCTGGCGAGCAAGACTGAGAGGGAAATACGAGAGTCATAGACATAGATTAGATTACTCGTAGAGAGATTGAAACTATGGCTTACTGAATAACCTTTTAGTGTTCAGAAGTTGGTGTCTAGCATTAAAACTTAGTGTTAAGGAATAGGTTTTAAGTCCACTCAGACCCATTTTTAATATATAAAAACTAATAATTAGAGACAGTAACTGCTCCATAGTTTCACGCACATAGCCAAGAGTGAAATAGTTGTCATTTTCCAGAATCGAAGTTTTTGCTCAGTTTTCCCTACATATACTTCCATTTAACGGCAGACACTTGCGATTTAACTTCGTTTATAAGTAGAGCGCGTAAAAATACTCCTCAATTTTACGAAAAAAAAGTCGCCTACAAAGACAATTAATTAGAAAATTGTCTCCAAACAGTCCGAGATATCGTATGTTGGAAAATTTCAGTCATTTTTAGAAATTATACCTATTAAATACGGTTTAATAGACTTGTGAGTTATTATAAAGCCTTTCGGGAAGAAAAATCCCCGTAATGTTTTCAAAATATAACTGATGTATATTGGGCAACGGCCTGCCTCGATGGAAACACTGGTTCTCGATCAGTCACCGAAGTTAAGCATCGTTGGGCTCGGCTCGAGTTTGGAGGGGTGATCCTCCGATTCGTCCGAGTGCTGTTGCCCCTGTCTGCGCGTGGCAGACAGTAAGTGCGAAATGACCTTAGCCCTTGAAGCACGTTAAACAAAAATACTACTGATGTATATTTTGAATAATACTCCGGTGCAGGACTAGCACTTTAGGGAAGGTAACATTTTTTTAATGCAAATCAACTTTATTATCATCGCAAATGACAAATCCTTTCAAATGTTTTAGCTAGGGAAAAGTAAAATAACTATAGCAGCTTTAGATAACAGATTTTATGTTTCAAAATTGAATAACAAGTTTTTGGTATAATGCTCAAAAATTCACATTCATTTTGTTTCATTTCCTCGATAGAACGTGTCATCAAGTAGTGGCAGATAAGATACTTCTCGATGTTTTTCATAATGAAGGGCTTGCGACGGTAGCTCAAAATAAGTTTATATGAAAACTATTTACTTCATTTTGAAAAATGGTACTCGGTACGATGAAGCTTTTACCGTTAAATCGAGTAATTTAGGTGAACACTTGCGGTGCGTGCACCCTTCGCATCCGCAATTTTTCTTCTTCACATCTATAATTGTCGTCAATAAATCATTTAGGCTAAGGGGTGAAGTTTAAAGATACTTGATATGTCGACCGAAAACCCGCTACATGATAAAATGCTTGTCTAGTCCTAAAGGAGCGAGTCATCGCCCAATACCTCGCGCGCATTTTCATCGATCTGGTCTGATCAGGACATGGAACATAGAGAGGATTAAATTGATGGGAAATGGATAGCATTTTTGTGCCTTCTATTAATTGTCTTTCATACAGTCGAAGCACATTTTAATAAACTATTTTTGACACATAAATAAGTATGTAATTAATTATTTTGTTTTAATTTGAATTTTCTTCTGAAATCATATTATACTTTTAATTTTAAAAATTAACCTCTCAATGCAGATAAATGAAAGATTTTTAAAATAGAGAAATATATTGAAAATTTTAATAATCTTTCCTTTTCGGGGAGTTTTGGTAGGTTAGTTTTCCTAAGAGAACTTTCATGTAGTATTGTCGTTCTTACACATTTTTCCACCAATGTTGTTAATAAGGGATGTTTTGATTTTTTTCTTTGGAGTGTTCAGTACCACAAATTACTCGCACAGGTACAAAGCAAACATACCGAATTTGGTTGCAAACGATAGATAGCTTTGTACCAAACTGCGAATTCAAGTCTTCTTTTAATCTGACATGAGATTGAGGCAATGAGCTGTCAATATGCTGCTTCTCGTGCAACTTCACAGGTCTGTTTATTTTTATGAAGAATTACATTTTTAAAATTCACAACCGTATTATCTAATGTATTTACATTATTCGTGTGTACTTAATGATGCGAAACGTACATAAAGACTAAAATTTCATTTTGATAGTCGTCAGTTAACATGTGGGCACTTCAAAATATTTATGGGTTCACAAGGTTTTTTTCACAAGTATTGCAGTGAATGTTGCCTATTAATACATGCAGGTACTTGAAAAGCGAAGCATACGCCGTCAGGTTTGCTCCTGACGGCACCTATCCTTTTATCTTCAACACTTTCTTGTCCGTTTCCCTTGAACAAATGTATTATGACGCTTTGACACATCAGCAAATGGTACGAGGATTTCTTGCGGGGAAAATAAAATAACATGTGCAATTTGAATACGTTGCCGGTTTTTCTTAATTCTTGATCTGTCCGCTTAAATGTCAAGTACCAAGGATATATTGCTTGCCGTGGGCAATGTTAGCCCTGGGATGGAGCATCTGCGCAGTTCGCATGAACCTCGTAGGAAATTATACATTATCAAGGATGTAATTGTAGCAATTTGCTCCTCAATTCCCTCGAGAAGGGCAGTATGTTAGCCAAGAGTATAGAGCGCTAGGTTTTGCAACAGAACGCCTGGGTTCAAATTAGTTGGTGCATTAGACCAGAGGCCTTTGATGTACTATCGTGGAGCACCATTGGGAATATTTCCTTCATCCTTTTGAATTAGTGAATTTTAATTTACTCCAGAGCTGTTATTAATTTTTCCTCAAACAATGTCAGCCACATATGTATATATATTTTTCAGGAGTACCAAACTCTTATTTGTGGATCACTTGGTCTTCGTGAAATACCGGTTGAGAAATACTGAAGTAGACAACACCCAGTTGAACATAAGTGTTTATGACGGTCGTTTTATCATTCTCTAGTTGCAAATACGTAGTCAGAATCAGGTCTGGTGGTGATTAAAGGCTAAAGAATATGATGTGAATGAAAAGTCTTTTTTTCCGAAAAAAATTACCGATACGTCAAAAAAAGTCCGAAAAAGTCTTCAAAAGAAGTAGTTTAAAGTGCTCTATTTAACGAAATTGGTGAAGATTTTATGTGAAAACAGCGAAACTCCCATTTTTAAATAAAGGATAAAGACTTTCCGCGCTCTATTTACAAGATGTCAGCGGCCAAAAGGCAAAAGTTTGTTCGTAAAAACCTAGTTGTGTTGTTGTAATCTATAAAATCATTGAAAAAATGACGTCTTTCTCCATACAAAGACCTGAATTCTCTCATTTATTTTCGTATTTACATCTCCAAGTACCTCTACGGACTAACGCATTCTTCTGCGGTAACCTGGAAACTCGGTAACAGCTAACATGAAATCACTATCGTTTCAAACTTTCTGTGGTACTCCTGTTTTAGAAAAAAATTCCTACTCAAGAAAAATCCTCAATAAAATAAGTTTGATACATTTAGATGAACCTTGAAGTTAACCAGTATATTATTTTTTATTCAGAATAAAATAAAAAGCCTGGGAATAATGGAAGAAGGCCTATTTTAAGTGTTGATGGAAAGTATATTGATAGTTGTAATGGCGTACCCAGGACCCCAACGACTACATTTCCTCCATTGTGGAGATGAAATTTTAATGCATTAGAAAATTTCAACTTGATGTCAATCAGTTGTAAATATAAATTTTTGGAATCTTCACTTTTTTTGAAGAAGTAGGTAAAATGGAGATTTTTGGGAATTTCGCGTCGAAGCCCTTAACTATTAGGTGGGAGTTCTTATTCTTCCTCTTTGTTACTCAAAAACTTTAAAATTGCATTATTGAGTACCGGGGACTTGATGCTTCGGTGATGATGGTGTTCGATAAGTATGTCTTTAAGCGAAATTGGCTGAATAACCTCCTTATGTATCCTCATGTTGAAAGATAATGTAATTACGGCACAGTGAAAAAAGGCATTCCCATGGCCACAGTACTCTCTGAATTATTGGTGCTTGAAATTCAAGAATATATTTCCGGTTTTATGAATTCAGCACCTGTATTACACAAAATGTATTTTTTCAGTCCTCTCCATACTCCGTAGTATCTACGTCGAGGGACCAATAGGCCAGGGGACACACTGGGGGTGAAGAACCGAATGTATTTGGCAATCCTTGTAATACAGTGAATTTGATATGAATCCGTATGTATATCACAATTATCTTTCACGCCGTTCATTTTCGCGTTAGAAGCAGAGGTGGTAGCTCCAGGGATCGCTTTCACCAACTTTTTTCACGCTCACCTTTTCAATTGTCTACTTGGAGATTTGAATTCTTCAACCCATTCCTCCAATGCCCTCAGCAAACACTTCTCAAGTGCCTCATGCGCACTACATTTATGCTGATTCATGCCTATTCCTACTTACCCAATTTTCGCTTCCATATTATTATTTGGAGATGACTATACTCACTACACTGCCATATTCGCCTCCTTGGGCATTGCTTCAGTTATTTCCTCGTTTTAACTGCGTTATTTGCAACCAGCATTTGCAGCCTCGTATTTTCCTCGCCTATCCCGCGTACCTGTATATCTTACATAAAAATTGCTTAAACTTATTTTCTCGGACTTCTTAGTGTTATAATGAGAAACGAAGCTCATTTTATTTTTTTCGCGGAAAAGTAGTTCATGCAAAAGTAAGGTGGGCATTAATATAATTAGATATTGTGAACTGATGGACAGTTTAGTGGAGGCGGGGACCCTTCCATGGGCGCCTATACAATATTCACCGGGGGGGGGAGGGGGGCGGGGGGGCAAGAGAGGTTTAAGAAGGAGGGTCCGAGGAGCTCTCTTCCAGAAAATTTAGTAAATTGAGGTCTCAGGAGTACATTTTTGGAGCACCTTAGATGAATGATAATTTTCTATATTTGTTGCTAAGATATTAATTTAATCCGCAAAAACAATAAATAAATTAAACTTTCCTTTCCCTTTTTTATTTTTTCCGGGAAGCTAGAGGAGGCCGCCCCCCCCCCCCTGCCCCCGTGTAAGGGCGCCCATGGAGTCTAGGGTTCCCACCTTTTGATAAGTGAAATAAGGGACATGCTCTTAAAATTAAGGGACATTTCACAAAAATAAGGGACACTAAAAAATAACTCAAAATTAATAATATAAGAGGATTTTTACATTCCATATGTACCTGTGTATAATTTTAATCCTTTTCTCAATATTTTGTTACAGAACATGGTAAAGTCATTTTTTCCATGTATACTTGGAATTTGATTTTGCTGCCTTCAAAACTTCTGCATCTGACTTGATCATGGAATTAAATTCTTTACAAGACATATTCATGTTTGTTGAAATCAAGAGTTCACTTTTGATCAGGTATACTGAACACCTGTTCCTCGTATCAGTCCATTTATTAGACATTAGTGAGAATATGCGCTCAACGAACGCATTTGAACCAGGAACACTAAGAACAAACGACACAAGTTTTTTTAAATTCCACTAGTTCAGCTTCTTTATGTTCATCAAACACTGCCACCCGCTCGATTCGATTGTATCGATTAGAATATAATGATCGATACATATATCGACTTGGCAATTCGAATTTTGAATATTTTGAAACAAGCAAGATATTAGTGGTATTTTACGGGACACTGAATCATAATACGGGACGCGTAATTTTTACCTGAAATACGGGACATCCCGTATAATACGGGACAGGTGGCAACCCTACCATGGACCCTTCCCTAATTGCCAGTGTTCTTGATGGTGGCCCCCTGCCACACACCTTTTTTGAGGCTTACAGGGTAATATGTCCATGATAGTTAATTACGCCATAGAATGTAATTTATTGTAGTTTCATTATTTTATTGTATTAATCGTTCTATACCCCAGAGGTTAATTTCCACGAGAGCTTGCTGGGAATAATTTACTGATGTCTCACGTAAACGCGTCACTGCGTTGGTAGGCGCGAGCGGTTTTTGGGGTGAGCGTGTTGTTTCTAGTCGCCGACAGAGACCACCACCAATTCGGGACCATAGAGACTCTAGTTAATTGAAGCCTCGCGCACCGGTGAGATGAGTAGAGGGCAGCAGGAATGGGCTGGCTCTCATCAACCAATCACATTAATCCTTTTGAAGATTTTTGCCAGGCCCCGCTCACTCCAGATGCAAGAGTTTGACTGTAGGTGTTACCATGAGTCCAGGGTCGTTCGATGTTGCTCTATCGATGTGCCGATATCGATATCGAAGAGGCAACGAATCAACATATCTATCTACCTTGCCATGAGTCACGCTTACAGCGCTAATTACGGCAGGGAATTAAACGACGACGCGCGCTGTATGAATCTTTTCAGGAAATCCCATTGATGGTCATTGCTTACGGAAATTGAAATCGTTTTGGCACCTTGTTGTCCACAGTTGTGGACAATGGCCTATGCAGGTATTAGTCGTGTTGCAGCTTGGTGCAGTAATATTCAGGGAAGTTGCTGTAGATATATGTAGTTACTAGTTTTCGCTACTTTGATTAAATGAAAAATGTTCATGCAATTTGTCATATTGTAGAATGAACACTGGAGAAGAACATGAAATATATTAATAACGACCTCATGGGTTTCATGTCTCGAGATATTTCTCCGGGATGGTATATGTTATTGACAGACTACCTTAATTTATTGTTACTAATTAAATACGGTTTTTTCTTTAGAAAATCTCGAGGTTTGCTTTTATTGCATACACCTTGAATCTACTGCTCTACTGTAGCCCTTTCGGTATGAACAACCTCTCTTAATAAGTTGAGTAGATAATTACTAAGGTTGACTACTGGAAAGAATACCTCAAGAGGGATCCTCCATGCATAGGCTTCACCTTCAACTTCTGTCAGGCGACAGTTCTCAATGTATTATTTAAGGGCAGATAAATGGGTCAGATTTTATTTTTGGGAGGATTTAATTGGGAAATACACTGGGACTCTTCGTAACAGAAGACAGTGAGAACTGTTTTGAGGAGGACTTAATTAAGAGAAACCTAGGGATCCGTTTTAATGAAACAGGTCATTCTGTGGTGTGTATTAAAAAATGCAATAATTATGAAGTATGCTGAATGTATATAGGTGTTCTCTTTGATTGGTCAGCTGCTGTACTACCCCAAGAAGAATTTGTGAAACCAGGCCTAGTATTGATAAAGGTCCCTGTAGTTCCAGGTTGGGTCATTGGTTGGGTCATAGCTGAATAAGCATACTCTGAGGGGGCAATCGGTCTGTGCCTTTAATCAAAGATTATATTCAATAATAATTATATCAAATTCATTGGCGAACACATTGATCTTATAAAAGAAGGTTCTAACACTTTCCCGACGTCTCGACGATGAGTACAGTATAACTTTGAAATCATACCTGATGACTGGTGATTTTAAAGTCATTCGCCTTTTATTACGTTTATCAAACACTCATTGTCATATAGCTAAAGAGAAATTTAAACGATAAAGTTTCATGCATTACGATACATCATAACCTTCACGCAAATTCCTAATCATTGACACAGCGGATTTCAACCACACATTCAGGAAAACTCACGCACTTTCCAGAGTTATTACCTAATGCGTCGTAATCTTTGCAAATATCTGGATTATTACCAACAAAAACAGCTTAAAAATTTAATAATACATCCACAATCAACCAAAACAACTGCACACGACATGATTGTCCACAATCGACCAGGGAGTCAATGATCGATTATGCCTGGTGAAATCGATTCTCGCTGATACAATAGTTTGTGAATACTTGTAGTTTCAGTCTCATACGTCCTTTCTCATGATGCCGCCATCGTCTTTAGAGAGATAGAGAGACAGGCAAAACCCATACTGTGGGTCCTTATGGGAGTTAAAGAGCCCTGGTTTTTGCAATCCCAGAATTCCTTGATGTTCTGTGTTCGGCTGTATTGAAAAGTGCCAGTTATTTCGGTGTAATAACCCGTTACTTATTGCTACTTGCAGCGTATTGCTCTCGAGCGGTCGCCAATCAGCAAATTTCATTGCTAGGACGAAACTACTATTTGATCGTCTTCACTTATCCATAATGATACTCGCGAGTAAGAAAAAACTGGATATCTTTTCGTTGGCCACCTACGCCATGCTAGCGTAACGGTTCTTCAGCCATTAATTGTGAGTCTTGTTTCCAGCCAAGGTAGGCCTGCATTCTATCTTACTAAAGGAATACATGAAGAAAACATTCTGTTAGCATTTAGTGATAGAGTACAGTTCTATGCCTTTATTTACACTTCGTAATTAACTTCAACTGATTGAACTCGATTGGTGGTAAGTTTCGCACGTTCTCAAGTATCTTGAATTTTTAATGGTTCCTGGCTAACAGCTGTTCATTCAAAAATCAATTGATACCTATCTTGCAGTGCGATAATTATCTTTCTGGCCTTTTTTCAGAGACCATATTTGGAGAGGTGTGAAAGATTTTTCATTCAGAACGACAGATAACTGCAGTAATGTTATGGCTAAAGGTTTCGATATCCATTGACGGGCCTCTTATAAACAGTTGATTCGTCTTCTCTTTTTATCATTAACTGTAATTCAGGGCATCTACGTACTACCCTTCGAGCCGCCGCAGATGCGTGTGGCAGGGGGTGTTAGAATCATGTGTTAGTGTCATATTGTTTTTGTTATTACACATGAGTTCCTTTGGTTTCTGGAATCGTTGATAGTGCGTTATTCCAACTGTGTCATGAATTTTGGGAGAACATGTTGAGAGTGGACATACTTCGAAACAATTTGCCCATTTTCCCCGAGAATACTACGAGCTTGGAATTCTGCTCCATGTTGAGTTCAAACCAGGATGAGGCCATAATTTAGTGACATACTTAAACGTTAATTAAATTAATTAAATGCGTTTCCTTCCCTATTAGCATCTCCCTATTTGTAATTGCATAGAAATAAAGTACGAGGTTGAACGTTGGATATTCATCAAATCAAGGAAGTCATCCAAAAAATAAATTAGTAATCAAGTGCCTAAGTTATCAGTTACTATACCTTCAATTCCCCTGTGGTGCCTTTCTATCTTCGTTTTCATATTATCGATACAGCTCAAGTAAGATTAATTTCTCGGCATAACACTCGGGCTTTATTCCGAAATATCTTTTTCATTTACCATAAATTAGAAATACGTTTACGTATCAAATTTTGAGGGTATTCAGTGGCATCGTTCAATGGTTTGAAAGATTACAATAAGATTGTTATGACGCATTAGTGGGGATAATCACTCATCGAAGTCTTACTAAATTGATTCGATCAAACACTCGAGTTATAAATTTTGTATATTTGGTGAAATTCATTTTAAATTATCAAAAATAAATTTCTGAGAATTAAAATTCAACTCTTGTCGACAAATCATAATTGCGTGAGAATTAATGTGTGGAACATTCAATTTGGTTTTTCACTCGTGTCTCAATTTTACCCTTTGATCTTCTGAAGATATAGGTTGATCACTTCAAGATATGGGGTCCATAGGCCTCTACTTGTAACTGAGTTTAATTTTAAGGAATTAATTAAGGAATTTTCTTAAATTTTCATTTTGCGTTGGGAAATTTGTCGCAAGAGTATGGAATAAATAGCGCCTCATATTTCAGGCTGTGGAATTAATACTAATTGTTGCGCTCTGTAAAAGTATTTTCTGCCTCAATATGTGTCGTGAATTGATATCTTGGTCGTCTTCCGGGAACGACGAGTTATAGCTTCGTGTTGCTCCCTGAAGAGTATGAAAATAAATCTTATGGCCGAGTTAGGTGTTGAAAATTTTGCTTGCCCTCGCTAGAAGTATTCTGATCAGTGTCTTCTCCGGTCTAAAAAAATAAAATAGTGAAATCGTGAGTGCTCACTCCAGACACGCTAGTCCAACTTGTCACAGCCGGTCGGTCGCTCTGACGTCACACTGAACTTAATACTTGTTGTTCATAGTCATTTGAGAGCACTTGTCTTCTCGCCAAGCGTCGACACTTAACGATCAACCATGCGGTATGATGTAGATGCACGGGTAAAAATTTAGGCTGCACTTTGATGTAATACAAGGGCATGGCTGGCGTAGCCTGCATGTTACGCAGCAGAGTGACTTCGTTATCAGAGGTGGAGTCAACGAGAGGAGATGGGAGAGGAAGGGTGGGTTTGGGGTGGCAGCCGTTTGTCATCACTCCTCATCACCCCAACTTCTCCTTGCGATTGCCTTTATGGCGCCATCAAGTGGTCACGGAGCACGGCTAAATAAGGTAATATCTTAAACAGCGCCCTTAAATCCCCTCCTCTGCATCGCCGCTATTGCTTTCATGTCTCCCTCTCAGCCTCCTTCCCAAACCACCCTCCCTATTACTACGGCCTCCCTCGCCTCTTGGCCTCCGTATCCTCTGTCGCCTCGTCCTCCTCCACTCCCCATCCTTAGGGGACCCCGGGATCGCAAGAACGGAATCCTCCCTGTCAGCATCGCCCGGGTCGCGGCCAACTGGGAGGCTATTGGTCCGAGGTCTCCGCTTCTTTGAATTCTGTTCTAGCCGTGTACTCATCATTCACGATACTCTTACTGAGAAGGCTTTGCTGATTTCGTTTGGACATGTGCCATAACAGGTAATTTGCTGTGCGGATAGGCCTTTAAGTTGGTAATTTCTAACAAGTCCGTCTCATTTTATTTGTATTACGGCAAGTATTGTCACTCTGACATCATGTAGGTGGTTGAAGAGGTATGCTTTGTTTTCGAACGCCATTAGATTAAGCTTCTTGTTTTAGAGATTTATTGCTGGATCTCATAATTGCGGGAATGAGGTGAAATTTGAGCTGAACACGATTTGCGCTTAAATCCTTCCCCTTTTGACTGTCAGAAAAATGTTGTTATATTTAATCAAAATATTTCCTGTACTATATTTTTCTGTTAAGGCCTAACGGGTTCCTACTGGTTTATCTTATAGATTCCTTCCTGCTTGAGATTTTTTCCTCAGGTTAACCCTTTTCGCCTACTCATTCGTTGGCTGTTGTTTATTTTAAATTTAATATTATTACTATGTAAAGGACTGATACAAGGTCTATGACATCTACTAATAGTATTGTGTAACTCTTTAAGACGGTAGGTATTTAACACGGAAGAAGAGCTACACCTCAATTACAACGATCATAGGAGTAGTATTGATGTCTCCAGCTCAGTTAGTTTCTACATCAGGTCAAAGACTGCGTATCCTCTCTGCATCTTTTACTGATAATTTAGTCTTCAAGCGCGTCAGAAATCGTTTCATTTCCCTCATTTCCTGCTCCACACTCAGCTTGCTCCTTCCACTTAACATCTTCTCACGTTAAAGACTAACGTAGCTTGACTTGGGGATGTCCTTTTAAATAGCGTTTGCGACTGCCCTAATGTTTTACAATGGGTTTAGTGTATTTAGGAATACATCATAGGAATTGGCATTTCGCAGTGACGTATTTATTGAGAACTTAGGCTAGGTGGGTTTGACTTACCGGGGTGGGTAGCCAGGGTTCATTTTTGGAGGTGAGGTCCACCCTTTAGTAATGGCAAGTGAAGAAATATATCGTCCTCGGACCGCGGTCCCTCCGTATGACTCCATGCTCGAGATTTTCTTGTCATAGAAAATTGGCATAGATCAACTTTCCAATCCTGCTTTTGAAAGGCTTGCCTGGATCATACGTCACCGAATAAATATGATTAATTTTCAGCAGGTTTTATACAGATAGTGGTGGCGGCAATGGAGAGAAAAGCGTATTTCGCTGTCTTGTTGCTCAAACACCTTTAATGCCTTTCCGCACAAGGCAAGACCGAGATCCTAATTTGAATCTAGTAATTATATTTAAAGTTTTAGTTTTCATTTTTTCTAGTTTCAGCATAATACCTTCTGACCAATCAAGAGTTTTTAGGTATCCCTGTCACATTTTTACCATTTACTTGATTTAGGTTGACCCAGCGTGTTTGTTAGTCTAATATTTGCGACTGATATTTTGTGGGCTTTGCAAGAAGATATTTATCCCAATTGGTATTTCTGAAAAAAATATATCTGATTAGATTTTTGCCTAAATCCTCGCATTGAAACTAGAAATCAAGTAAGGGTCAATCACATTCTTATAAATGGTATCAGGTAAAACTTCTGTATTTTGAATTTCCTAAATTTAAAAGATGGTGGATGTGTCTATCCTTAAGTTTTGTTGTGACCCGCTTGTTCAGCTCTAATACGCTTTGAGACCCAGTGTAGAGGTGTCATGAGAAGGATAGTTAGTTATCACTTGGGGTTAGACGCAGGACCTCGGCCAGAATGCTGGTCATGTAACAAACAGTAGTTGTGAGATTTTTATGTATCAAATGAAGTTTTGTTCAAAATGAATTTTTAAATTATTAGGGCATGCATTAGTGCGCTAAGTAGACTATTGGAGGCATTCCTCTATATCCACATGCTGCTTCTGTCAGTTCTAGAGAAGTCGTTTAGGTTTAACATGACGTCCTCCGTGTCATCCTGAAACTCGCGTAGTTAAATTTTTAAAAGTAATATTATCATAGCGCGTAGCCTTTTGAGTATGTAGCGGCTCTCAACCTTTTACTTTGACCAGCTGTGTTACTCTCGATCAGCTCGTGGAAGGCTTAAAAGAAGCATGCACCTTTCCTTTTTATTTAATTTCGCATCTGTCCACCGTATCCAAAATGCTTGCAGAGTTCTCGAAATGTGGCCTAACTAGAGTGAGGGAACATCTCTCTTCCACTTTTTCGTCTGAGGACCTATATATATTATTCGCGCGATAATACCTAGTTTAAAAAAAATATAATGCCGCGTATATTTCGATTATTAATCGCACTAATGAATTAAAATTACTGCTCGGTATGGAACAACCAGAGCGGTTTTAGGCATGAAAAAGACAAAAAAAAGTCAGTGGTTTAGAGGTAAGGGATAAGTGGAGAACTGGTTTATGATGCCGCGTTTGTGTTACTCTCCTAGATCCCAAGCGTTGCCAATGACCGTACTTTCACACTTCCTTCCAAGCTCTCCCCATTGAGTCGACGCTGCCAGTGCTTTTATCCCCGTGTAATCATCCCTTGAAAAGCAAACTGTGCGAATAAATTGGCTGCTCAGTGCCCTATCGCGTTCATTGAGTTCTTTACCGGCCGTTCCCCACTCCTCAGTCGAGTGGTTCCTCCGGGGGGGTGGAGGAGGAAGCAGTGGGGGAAGTTTGCGTATATACCTAACGTGTGTATTCGGGGAGAAGATAGTGGAAGGAGGGGGGTAAAAAATAAACGGGGTTGGGAGTGGGGTGTTCGCGTCATCTCCTCCCAAGTGCATGCGTGAGACGTGGTCGGCTTGGGTCTCTACTGAGTGGAGTGTCGCAAGTGTCTTTTTCCTTACCTCCTCCATCCACCGTCCCCCGGTCCCATCCACGGAACACGTTTAATGAGTGGGCCTCAATCGTCGCGCGCTCGCTATTAATAGCGTCGCAAGGCTTCGTCGTGAATGGGATAAGAGGCCTAGGGACCTTTAGCACTCGTCAAAATGGAGGCTGCAAATCAACGAGCTCTCACGTACGTTGCGTCAGGAATAATAATTATTTGTCTCTCCCTCCGGCTCTGTTTCTCTCTTGTCGGGGATGAGGCTCGAGAGCTGACCTCGCGGTTTTAATTCAGCAGCTTGCAGAATTTATTGCAAAGGTGTCCAGATCGGCCGGTGCCCGTGAACTCAGGCGTGCTCTCTAGCTTTTCTTGGTGGTTAGCGTTCCTCCGCAGGATGTTGCTCATAATTAGTTCATTAGAAATGTGAACGGCCTATCGTAACTTCTCGGAAGGCGGCTTCATTCAATGTGTTGAATAAGCATGCGACGCATCACAATCTAGTTCATTGATAAGTATTTTAGACTCAAGATTGTGGAGAATCCTGTCATTGTCCCCGCTTTCCACACCGTGGGATTGCAGCATTTTGGCCTGCACCATAGCGATTTCTTTGTGTATTTTAACGCCCCTTTCTAACTTCTGCTCTTACTTATCCCTAAGTATTTATCTTTCGGTTTTTATTTCGTAAGCCTCCCGTATGGATGAGGAAACTCGCTATAAAATGAGTTAAACTATTTTTGTACATAAAAACTAGAATGTCCAAAAGTCAAAAGCAAAAAGTTCAAAAGTTCTTAACAAATTCAAATCCGGCGCAGCTTCTAATGAAATTTAATGCCCTCATTGATTCAAAATGTATTGATTAATAATTTAGTGTCATTATTATGTAGCATTTGTGTACCAATACAAAAAAATACATGCTAGATGCCAACTATTCTTTCTTTGAAAATTGCTCACATTTGATACTTTTTTCTCATCGTCATTTGGTAAAATTTGATCTTTTTGGCTTAATTTTCATTTTCTTCATGCACCTTCCCCCTTGACCTGAAACAGCACGAATGAAGCAATACTAACAATAAGTCTTGAGTTCTTACCCAATACTTAACTCATAAAATGCGTAGAATATTGAATTTGAAAAAAAAATATTTTTCGATTAAACAGCAGACAAAAAGAGTGGAAAATAACTGTGCAGTAGTGGCAAAAATAATAAAAAATAATGAAGAAAAGCTGGGGAGATAATTCATCACAGATTGGTGTCACCCTGTAATTAATTGACGTAATAATGTGGAAAATGCTCAATTATGCTCAAACCAGAGAAATTCAGTACCTGCTATTAGTGTTGCCATGAGACGAGACTTAGGGTCAGTCTCGTATCAATCTCGTTTTTCAAACTCCGGTCTCGTCTCGTGAACCTCAGTCTCGTCTCGGTCTCGATTCTCTTGCGAGACTCTCGCCTCGTTTTCAAAACAAAAAAATAACACGATAAAAAGCCTAGTTTTCGGCTTAAGGGTGGGAGGGCAGAAGATACAGCAGGTCGAACAGTTTACATATCTGGGTAGTATTTTGGAAGAGAATGGGTTTAGTTGTAGGGACATCAGATGAAGAATTACCGTGGCTAAAGAAGCATTTTCGAGGAGAAGAGAATTGATGAGGGGAGGTCTGAGAAGGGGCGTAAAGAAAAGACTGGTGAAAACTTTAATATGGAGCGTTGCGCTGTATGGATCGGAAACTTGGTCATTGCGAAGGGAGGATGTACGTAGACTTGAGGCGTTTGATATGTGGGTTTGGAGAAGGATGGAGAGGGTGAGCTGGGTGGAGATGAAGACGAACGAGGTGGTATTGGATATGGTTGGAGAGGAGAGGAAGCTTGTGGCAGAGGTTCGGAGAAGGCAGAAGAGATGGATGAAAGAGGTTTTGAAAGGAGAGGGCGTGTTGAAGAGAGTGATAGAGGGGAGAACACTGGGGAAGCGTGGAAGAGGAAGGAAGAGAATAGGAATTCTGAACGAAATAAGACGAGGTAGAAGATATGAAGAATTTAAGAGGGATCTAATGGCGGAACATCCTTAGGAGGGAAAGTGAGACAATGTCTATGAAATTAGGATGTAGAATGGGGACTGTCCTAGAACCTACCAATCAGCTGGTAGAATACTTGAAAGAAAGTGATGATCGCCAAATCGGTAAACTCGAAATCGTCTCGACATTCATATGAATTCAAACTGTATATAAAGTTGGACATATGTCATATATCCAAATTCATGTACCTTAAGCAGTTCATTGACAATCAATTATTAAGTAAAAAAATAGAGCGCAACACTGGAGGAAACATTTCTCTAAAAGCCTCAAAATTGCAGGGCAGTGCAGGGAAAGGAATAGAAAATCAAATTATTTAACAGAAAATAATTACTGATCCAAACAACGGAACACAATTTATTTCGATTTTTTATACCTTATTTAGGTTTTAAAACCATAAAATTAGGATTTTTTTATTTCTCCAGCCAAATTTCACTTTACTTACCAGTTCACACTGAGTAAACTTGTGGCGGATTCGTGGTTCAAACAATTTGAACTGTTTCCTGATAGTCAATGCTGCTCGTGAAGACAGTCTTTCAGCAGGAATTGATGTAGCTAGGATGCTCAGGAAGTCTCGCGATTTTTGCCAGCACTGGTATTTGCCTTTCACTAGATCAGTACGAGTATATTTAAATCACTCGGGGATCTCGGCTTTTGAAGATAGGTGTCTAGTTCTCTTCTCCATTCTTCACGCTGCGTTGACTGAGTTTATTGTCGTTGATTACTGTAGCAAACCAATTTTAGGGCTTCAAGATAGTCAAAATCTTGCATTTGTTAAAAAAATTGAGTGTATCAAAGAAGCTGATGAGCTAGCAGTAAGTAAATTTATTGAAAATTATGTTAAAGCGTGTCAATTATGTATGAAGTACCAATCAAGAAGCCAAAAGAGCCATTAATTTCACTTAATGTCCCTAATCTTCCATTTAACAAAATAGGAGCTGATATTGCAGAAATATCAAAGTGAAAGAGGTGGTATTACCTGAAATATCATGGTGATATTTCAGGTAATCCTAGTGTAGTGTGTGGTCTCTAGTGGCTCCAAACTTAGCCCTGCCGTAAGCAGTATTGCACTCACTATCTTTCAGGCGAGACTCAGCGAAATGAGCCTAATCAGTGATTGCGTATGTTGAATACTGATTCCGATTTTACTTATTTCTTCCACTATCTCCAATCCTTGAATACTGCTCTCGTATGAGGTATCTGAAATCACCGCAATAATGTCACCTCTTAGCTAAAGGTGTGTACTCAGTTCCACCAATTGTTGCTTGGCCATTGGCTACGAACATATGAGAGCAGAAAGGAAAAACATACAGGGTTGCTGCAAGCCTGGAAAACCTTGAAAAGGCATGGAAATTGAAAACGGGTCTGACATACCTGGGGAAGTCATGGGGAATGAGAAATTATCCTGGAAATTTGCTTTTTCAAGTCAAAATCTGTTTTCAATTAGTGAACAGTACCATGGTAGGCACTGTCGGTTGATTTGTGAACTTATGGTTCTTTGTACCTTACCTGAATGAGGTACTGAAGCTCGTATTTGGTGTTTGCTGGCCTCGGTGGCTGCAGGGTAACGTGACATTACTAACGTCCTCGCCTGCTAACCCGAAGGTCGCGAGTTCGAGTCACGCCTGGGTGGGTTATTCTCCACTGAGGGCATGGGTGCTGTATGTAAGAGTTAAATGTAAGAAAGGACTGTACAGTCCTAATTTCGCTCAAATAAAGTCGTCATTATTATTTATATTATTACTAATCAATTAATTTCGCCCATTAAATAAACTTCCAGAATCTATTCTTTACACTCATGCTTAGGAAGATGAGATATTTGTTTCTCCTCAAGGTGTATACAGGTGTATACTTGCTAGCATTTCCCAAGTCAAAATCCTCTAACATGAGTCAGGACAATGAAAATGGAATAGCATTAGTATCTCTGGGCCGTTCGAGTGCCATTATTTCCCTTTTATTGGTATATTAGGTCTCGAATTTCTGATGAAAAATAATTTTAGGTTGAAAGCCTTATTTCACGTTGTGAAGGGATATTCTCATTGAGAGGTCAAGGTATACAGGAAATGCCTGAATGGTTAGTGATTGAAATGGAAGGTATTCATTACTTCTTGAATAGATTAAAACGAGAAGAGTTAGTAGGACTAAGTAGTTTTTGTACGCTTCTGAGAATATGTTTCATTCTTTGTCAAATGCATTTCAGAATAAGCTATTATACAAAATGACTGCTTCCTTTTTAATCACAACAGTGACTTCGTCTTCATCATCATCGCAGATCATCCGCCATTGGATTGGTTCAACGTAGTTGTCCACTCTGCTTGTATCAGGTAACCTCTTCACCTCTATATTTTCTCATTTTTCATATGATTCACTATTTGCTCTGTGTCTCTCATCCGAGGTCTTACTCTGCAGTTTTTCCCATGTAATCTTCCTTCAAAGACTGTCTCCATTAGGTACTCGTGTCGTAAAATATGTCCAATTAGGTTATCCCTCATTTTCTTCAGAGGTCTCATGAGATTTCTTTCTTGTCCTACTCCGCTCAATACCTCTCTGGTAGTTGCTCGATCCAATTTTGCTTATGGTCCTTCTGTCGCACCGTATTTCAAATTATTCCAATGTTTTCTTATCTGCTGCACATATTGCCAATATCTCACTGCCATAGAGAATGCTACTCCAGATCTTGATGAAGTTCTTCCTTACTTCAAGGATTGTTTTCGTTGCTTTCAAACTTTTCTGTCTTTTTCACCTGTGCTATCCTACTTATTATTTCCTTATTGGTTATTCCTTTGCTGGTGATTCTACCACTCAGATAGCAGAATTTTTTCACTAAATTTCTGCTTCTGATTCCCTCTTTTAACACCTATGTCTCCTTCACGCCCTTATCCTTAGACCATAGCCTTAGTATTGCCTTGTTTATATTTGGGCGCACCTCTTCATTGGCATTTCTAAGATATGTAGTGTCTTCTTAAGATATTCTTCTGTCTCTGTTGCCTCGGGTGTATCATTAGTAAAACGCAGCATGCCGCTTCTTTCTCAGTGTAGACGCATGCGAGAGCCCTTTTCTTTGACTTCACGTGCCACTTTCTTGATAGCATTGTCCTAAATTAGACTTCTAACTGTTGCATCGAATTTTGTTCTAAGATTAGAATCATCTGATGGTGATTCACTTGGAAAAAGAAACTTTGGCCTGTAAAACCTGAATAAGTCCTGTATTTCATAATTTCTGGTCTGTAGCACCCCTATCACGGCAAATTTCATTTTAAGAGAAGAAGGGAAATGTGGAAAAAGGAAACTTCAATTTTATTAAGCTCTCTATGCACGTCACACTTCTCATGGGTTCCATCCGCTCACTGTTCTTATGTTTTCTATCTTCGATATTAACTGTAGGAAGTCGACGCTTTCCGTTTTTCTCTTTACGCAATTTGCACTCAAGTTTTTCTTTGTTGCACATTTATTTACTTTTACTTCTTCCTTCTCCTCTTAATTATTGAGTTGCGTGCCGTTTAATTATTTTCTGGGACTCTTTTCGGCTTTGTTTATTTTGCGAGGTCATCAGTGAAAAGAAGGATTAAAATATCCTCTTTTTTCCGTGATTTATTTGATTTCCTGTGGTTCATGTTTACTTCAATTTCGCGTTGTTTTATTTATCGAATGCTTTAGCATTTTTGGAACCGGTTGATTGTTAAATCTTCTGATGCCATTTGTATTTGCTTCGCATTTGACATTGGTGTAGATGATAGAGATTATGTAATTTATTGCTGGAGATTTTCAATTCAAATGGCATTATTTAATCCAACCAGTTGATATTTGTTCAATTTTCCAAAGCCTAGCTTATCAGGTTGTGGACTTGAGATTAATGTGGATGTATCAATTTGTCGCGTTTTCTAGTTTTTATGCTCTATATGTATATTTTGTATTCCTGCTGATCATTCCCTTTCATCTGTGTTTAGGGTGTGCTGATAATTTCAAGGTCCCGTGATCCATTCTCTTAGCTCGTCAAAATCCGTTTGAAATTAGTGTGTTGTTATTTATTTATTTTTAGTATGCAAGAGCTGTATAACAATTGTATTCGGAGTAAGTCGCCGCCATTATGTAAATAATGCAAGTTGTAGAGTAAGTTGGAAGTTAGATTTATCGCGGTGAATTAAAATGTTTATGCTCTCCTGAATGAATTGGCTTACTGCCGTAGTTTTTTTCAATTGTATATTACGCGGATCGGCTCTTGCTGTGTGTCGCATGTTATTGCTACCTCCGTACATTCTGAAATTACCTTTTTACATCGACGTAACTACGTTACTCAGCATGTACTCTTATTCGCGTTGAACTTGAGTAATTACTCTGAAATCACCTCTTAGAGTGTTGGAAAAATCTATTTGATATAAGGAAAATCACTTGATAGTCGTTTGCACCATTCGTATTAATGATTCTGATCAGCGGACATACGTCTGGATCATCATCTCGGGAAGGTTATTTATTGCTACGGAATAGACTTTGTGAGATTGAACTATTTTAATATCCTGTCAAAGTTTAATATACTGTCAAGCAGGCAAAATACAATCTGTTTTTGGCTTTGTTTGTTTTAACTAAACCACTTACTCCCATGTCCCATGGTCACTTTGAAGTAAGTTCTCCGGTGGTTGTAAATATTGCTAATTTAGGATTTCGCAAATTGTTACGAATACACTCTATATACATTGAACTTTTAAAGCCATGATTAGGTCCAAGAGATTCGAAGTAAGAGTGGGGCCCTGATAGGCATAGGGACCCCAAACCGGTGCTTTTATATTTCCTCGTATCGAATGGTCTGATTAACCGAAATTCTTGAAATTTTACCCCTTCGTCCATGATAGCACGGTGAAGGACTTAAGCTACGCACGAAAGAACCATGGGCCCCAAAGTGAGGCTTGGGTGTTTTTAGAATTTTACTCAATTAGGTTTTAGCACACATTGGGGCTCAAAATGGGTTGCTCCATTCCTAGTTACATTATGATGGACAAACTGATTTACAGATTATCTTGAAATTTTGCACATAGATTGACGAAATACAGCATGTATAAGAACGACCTATTACCTCCAAGAACCACATAGTGCACCCTTTGTAGGTCTATAATATTCTTGAACTAGGACTTCTCACACTATAGATTTCTGCATTTCATCTTTTTCACGGGTAAAAGATCAAAGAGCTCAACAGAAGTAATAATTAGTACGATTAAGGATATGAGATACATATGGGTGGTAATTTGGCTCCTTGGGGCTTAAAATGACTACTGGAGGGGCGGAATTTTGTATAAGATGGATTTAGAATACTTTTGGCGGTTTGTGTAGAAAACGTTTGAAGAGGAAAGGAAATCCAGGAGCTCAGACATTAGGTTTTTGGCCCGATCGACCCCGGGGTCAAAACCTGATGCTCTTTTTAACCTTCGGACCCAATATATATTTTGAGTTGTTACCACTAAATCTGCATTGGAGTAGATGCTGACCACCTATTTTATGCATAAGTATACATACGGCAACTGTTGCAAAGACTGGTGAAACTTGTGTCGGTCTTGAGGCGGTACAGGTGAGATAGGCCCCCGTGCCTAATAGATTTGCATTATTTTCATTGTACCACCAATTCAATATCTAATTAAGATTCATTTTGACATAAGTATAATAATGAATATTTTTTATTAATTTTATTTTTGTTAATTTTAATAATGATTTATTTTAGGTTATCATTGTTGGTAAACAAGAAATATTTATTGTTTTACTGGAGAAGGGTCTATTCTTAACAGTTTTCGTGAATTTCTGGCGACTACTCTCTACAAATAGTTTGTTATTGCCCGTGTAATTCAGCTAGTTACTAAGGAAATATTATTTTTTATTAACTTCATGGGAATGCGTATCGTGATACATTTAAATTCCTAGACAATTGGGTATTTTCCACGTACTTCGAACTACCGATATTCTGATTCTGCTACTTGAACTTATTGCATTGGCTAAAAGTTTTCTAGTAAAATTGTTTGAATTTCGGTTTTAAAAGCTAAAGAAAGTTGAAGGTTACGAATCCTCCCGAGCACACTCCGAAAACAACCGAATGACCTGTGACGTCATTTTCGTTGTTTACATTTAGACCCAGGCGTTTTCTTATGCTTACGGTGGAAACTGGTGCGGCGAAATTAGTTTTGGACGTTTTTCTGTGTGTGATGTGACTTTAAATGGCATATGTAGATGGTGTTTTGTCCAACAATGTTTAAATAGATCGGTGAAAACACCGAACAAGAAATGCATTCACGCAATCACGACATAGAATGTTTGAAATGTCTTCCTTGGATTCCTCAATATCCACCTGCACAATGTATGCTTTACTTCGCGCTTTGTATCCTGGACATATTCTTGCAATGACTGTTCACAGTGGTCTATCCCTCTTCACTTAGACGTATCCTATAGCATTACCACCATAACTCTCAAGAGAATCTTTATAATAAAGCAACACTTAAATTAAACTTTGAATAGACATTTAGGAGATGAGAATCTATTTTTAGACATTTCTATAGCAGAGAAGCCACTTACCTCGACAAAAAATCACAAATTAACGTCTTAAGTGTGTTAAGTATTTGCAGCATAAATATTTTGCAAGTACTGTGTTATGTTGATATGTTACTAAGGTACTGTTTCTTTACTGTTGCATGGACTGGTATGGACTTTGAGAAATAAAGAAGAAGTATTGTAATGATAATGAGTGTATTGGAAAAATAATTAATAAAGCTCATACACCAAATACATAATTATATGCATTAAAATGATAAACAACAGTAATTACGATTTTACAAGCAAACTTAATGCTTACTGTTTTTGGACTTAAGCTCCACGAATTTCGGAAGCAGTAAATCGCTCGTCCTTCTTCATAAAAACGCCTACCATACACATATATACTTTGGGTATACACATATACACTTTGGGTATATATGTGTATGGTATAAACGCTTTTGAGACACGTGTCAATGTATCTGATGTGGTTTTAATAAAACCATAGCACGCCATAGCCTTTGTTTTCAATGAAGACACTTTAAATATACGGTCTCTTCTACAGTCCTTCACTTTCTCCCTCACAGCTGTATATCGCTCAGCGAAAATGACGTCAAGCCAATCAGATTTCGTTTCGCAGCCGCGTAAAAAAATTTGAAATTTCGACTATTTTTATCTTAAATATCTCAATTATTATTGAATCAATTTTAAAACTATTTTCACTCCGCAAACTTGTTTGAGTTTAAGTAACATATAAAGATCCATTTACTTAATTTTAAAATTTTGGAAAATACCCAATTGATACGAAGTTGGAGTATGACCCAAGCCCTTGCCACTTACGAATGCGTGTAGTCTTGAGTCCTGTGGCCGGTGCTACCCAACTCTCAACTTGATGATCTTTAGGTTTGTCATCAGGTTCATTCTATTTCAACTTTTGCATCACCTGCGTCATTAGTTTATTCGTGGTCTTCCTTTCATTATTGTATTTAAACCATGTCGTTTTTCCCTTTCTCCTTATACACACATATATTCCTCTATCTTATCCTGACCTGGGACTGATCCTCGAGTCATCTTATAATCACCGCGGAAGCGTCCCCATCATCAGAACTGTCCCTTAAATCTTCCGTATTTTTTTCGCGAAAATATTTTTGTTGAGTGAACAGGTTTAGTTTCTCAAATTTCTCTCTAACCCAAAGCTATTATAGGTGAGCGTTAAATGCACGATGCTACCTTTGAATATTTACAAGGCGTGGTCCAAAGCCACAGACGGCGTCGTTCGGGCAGTCAGTCTTCGACTTATTAATGAATGTGAAAGGGGACATTAGGGTATGCAAATCGGAAATGATTACCAACTTCTATCATGTGTTTCTATCCAAAATGACCTACCTCAGTGTATCGTAACAGTGACTCTTTCTCATATCTAACATCGAGCTAGAGAGCTATATCACTTATAGACTACTAATTTCCTGAATTGGCATGCTTTTTGCCAATCCATCGAAAGAAACTGTAGTTGAAATTTCACTGTAATTTACGGTTGAAATTTTACCCACCCTAGAGGAATAGGTAGGTAGATACAATGTAAGTAATCCCTATATACACTTTTCCTTGATAAATTCGAAGCTTGGAGACAAGCTGTAAATTAAAAATTGAGTTCATGGCGGGAAAGAAATACTCATTCTAGAAAAAAGGATCGTTATGAAACTTCAGTGTATCCCTGAAATTAACGCGCGGTTTAATAAATCACATTCTGTTATAGTCTTCATTCGGAGCGGCCAAATAAAATGTTACCCACTCTCGTAAAACAGCTTGGGCCAATACCGTTTATGTACCATTCATGTTCGAGATACACTCTGGTGTCTTCTGCTGGGTGAACGTCATACTTCGGGCGCTGTGGCATCATGGGGAAACTGAATACCACTCTAGCGCAGTTTTGCCGTGAATGCGTCGTCCTGTCGGTCCCGCGTCCGTGATTCGGCGTCGCTCCCATCACGAACGGAAGGGGCCTCCGCTCCCAGGGATAACGCCCTATTTGCGAATCCGCCCGTTGCTCAGCAGATTCAATTGGGTCTATGATCGGGACTCGCCGCCTCTGACGAAATTTAACGCTCAACCCGCCGCCTAAATTATTGGTATCCCATCTCTTTTTTATTCGTTCCCACCCCCTCATGCAAGAGAGTGAGCGGTACACACATATTTCGGAGTGACTCATGCGTCGCTTGATTGCCGGCCTTTGGACTCCTCTAAGGCGGGGAGGGCTGTAGGAGAAGGGGAGAGGCCCCTCTCTCGCCGCCTCCCTGCATGAGTTCGGGTTCATTTCCGCGATGCCGCCGCTTTCCTCGCAGTCGCCGCCTCTCTTCGGCGCGACCTTGGGTTCGGCCATAATTCCTGACCACAGTGTGGAGCCCCAAGCGGCGAAGGTCGCCCCTCTCTCGGAGAGCTTCTCTCATGTCTCCACGAAAAGCGGAGCGAACGCGAATCCTGCTGCCCAAGCAAGCCTTCTCCCGCCTTTGTCTCAGTCAGCGAAAAAAAATATGTATAGGTATATATATTTCCCAGATTTTTCCCGATTTTTAAGCCGGGGGGAGCGCCAGATGGAGTCATGTCTTTCTGACCGAGACGAGGGAACAAAAAGAATGGCGACTTTCACGACCGCGCGTTCCTATCTGTCAAAAATTTGGATCACGTTTGTCCCATTCACAAGCAGACGATTCGACGGGTTGAAACTGCTTCTTATTCCCTTTCGACTTAAAGCGTCCACGGTGTGGGCTGGTCCACAGAGTATTGGACAGTTCGTATGTCCTTCCCAGAAATGTTATTTCTCGACATTTACCCGGAATATGCTATCTCAACTAGTAATACGCTGTCACTAAAAAATCAGGGTATAAAACATTTTTTCCGGGCGCCTTATCTATCATATAAGACCATTTAAGATTGAAAAGCGATGAGCAGACAAACTTCCGTTCGGTAGCCACCTTGTTCAAAATAGCATGACAACAGACGACTCTGTTATGAGATTTATAAAATAAAGGTCAGTTGTTGCCGCAATCCATGTATTACGTCATGAGTGCGCAGATTTAATGCTGCTTCGTATGCTTCTAATCAATAAGAATTACTCAGACAAAACATTGAGACACTGAAATTTTATTCAATGTGCAAGTATTCATAATCGAGATATTAAAGGCCCCGGAAAATTACTGAAATATTGCTCTATACTGCTCCAAAATGTTCTTTTTAGCCTTCGACTAGGATTGATGTGTAATTCAAAAGATTATTTCAAACGTGTTTATGTCTATATCGGAATAACAGGTCAATAATTTAAACAGAGATTATCCTTTGTATTGCGTACGAATTCATTTCGTCAGCACAATTTTTTTTCCATTTTTATTTGACTCTAGTTTTGAGAACAGGAAGATAATTGTATGCTACTTAAAGATGTAGGAAGTTATTTTAATGCAGTCTTACGGGGATGTCATAAAGAAAAATATGATATGTACACGAAGCATACCTATTCTTGTTACAAAAAATCGTTCATAGAATTACGTATTGGTAAACCTGTTCCTTGATGTATTTGTTACTCATTTTCTCCGGCTTATATAATCTTTTCTACAGAAGAAACTTGATGCAGTTGTTCAACAAAAAAATTCAAGAATTTCGATAAATTTACATTGGCAACACCAAATCACACTCCGAGCCTATCAGCTGCTTGGCCAGCATCCTTCCACGTTTGAAGGGTTGATTTTAAAATTACTCTTAGCCATACTGCGTTTGATAATATTTTTCTTGCTATTAGCCTGGTGTATCCTCAAAATAGCCCATAGAAAAAGCTAATAAACCATATTTATATAAGCAAGGTACTCAGATAAATAAAAATATTGCGTTTTATAATGCTAATACATGAATAATTTGGAATATTTTGCTTTGGAGAAAAAATTCACCTGGACTGAGAGTCGAACGATGGACCTTGGCTTGTTAGGCTTATGCTCTGACCATCACGTCACTGCTATAAACGCGTGTCACGTCGCTACTACAACGATCTAAAACGATATTATTAGACTAAAAAGCCATAAACCAAAACGAAAACTGAACTTTTGAAGTTTAATATGAGGAGGCAACAAGTCTCAACGACGCAGGGCAAGAAGCAGATCAGGGTTTTCCAACCAGAGTGTATTATTCGCCAAAGGCCCATAGTGTTGGTTATTGTAAATGTCAGGGATGTAAACCGGAGCGAAATTCTGTCGAATTTTATTTTCTCTCCGCGGAATCAATTAATCGCTCCGCGACAGATTTTCGTTACCACTCAGAGCGAAATTCTGTCGCGCAGCCTAGTTTGCTCCGGAGCGAAAATATTTTCTCTCAGTCCGTGTGACACAGCCACCTCCGATGTCCGTATTTTCGGGCACCCACCTTATACGTCTTTAGGATAGTTATTTCTGTTCTCAGATATTGACCTTTCCTAAATGCTCCGCTGTATTGGAATCACTCATTAAAATATTGTATCGGTTGCTATCTAAGTAATTATTGTAACATTCATTGTTTCTAATTATTACGCGTTCCCGTTGCTAACGCTAGTAAGATAGGTATATACTGTTGACGCACGTAAAATTCTCGCTGTTAGAGTCCCATTGTTGCGATGTTTTGACTTCTATTGCGATGCTTCTACAGGTTTACCATTAGGTTTCCTATTGTTAACACCGTTGCTATGATAATAACATTAAGGTTACACGAGTCAGAACCTTCCAGATCTGAATGCAAAATTAATTTTGACGAAGATGGTGACCTAACTATTCTAAAGACGTACAAGGTGGGTAAAGAATGGATATAGGACAGTGGCTGTAGCACACGGCCTAAGGCTATCTGTCCCGGAGCGAAAATAAAATGGGCTGCGCGACAGAATTTCGCACCGAGCTGGAACGAAAATTTAATTGTAGTCAGTAAATTTGCAAACTTAGTTTTTGTTGTAGCCATACTTATTGTGAATCAGTTCCATCAGAATATTTCCTTTTCCTGTGAAAAGGAGTCAAATCGCACGCTAAATTATCTTGATCTCTCCATATCCATTGAGAACGGTCACCACAAATTCTCCATTTTTCGAAAACCAACATACACCGACCATGTCATTCCTGCCGATTCTAGACATTGGTATCCACAAAAGATAGCTGCATTCAATTCCCTAATTCACCGCCTGTTAAACGTACCCCTGTCAAAAGACGACTTCAATAAGGAAGTCAGTATCATTAAACAGATCGCTAGGAATAACGGGTACACGAACAAATTAATAGAGAAATTAATTTATAATAAACAAAAGAAATTGGCACTCGAGTCTATTTATCCCACCAAAAGCTTGCTAAGTAACAAAAAACGGTGGTGCTCGTTAAGATAACTTGGTGACATCACACATAGATTGGCTAAAATATTCCCTACAGAAATGTATAACATCTCCTATAGAACTCCTGTAACGTTAAAAACATTATTTGTTAAGTGCAAAGACCCAGTGGACTCCAAGGAGAGAAGTGGGGTATATGCTCTACAGTGTGGTGAATGCGATGGAGTGTATGTGGGCCAAACTCTCAGAAATTTTAACACTAGAGGTAAAGAACATTTTAGAGCTTTTAAACATAACAATGACGACAAGAGCAACTTCGCTAAGCATCTTTTAGTTTGTGACCATACTAGTGATTTTATTGTTAAAATTTTACATTTGTCTAACAACAGAAGGGAGTTGAACTCACTGGAGCAATTGGAGATTTTAAAAGCGTATAATGACCCGAATGTTTCCGTAATAAACGAATATTTGTACCCTGCCTCCTCCCCTATCCTTGACGCAGTCGCTGCTTCCGCTCCTCCCTCATTCTACTCAAGGTCCGCTACCAGCCCTGCACGTCACCGCTTATCTCCCCATCATCCACCACTACCCACAGTTCAATCCGTGTCCACCCCCTAACTACTACATCCCCCACCCACTCAACCCACCCCCTTCCTCCAGTGTGGTATATATACAGGTTGCTTGTATTGCTTTTCACCTGATGATGGTGCTTAGCGCCGAAACCCGGGTCGTGTTTGTACGAATATTTCTCTGTGGTTTGTAAAAGTTTTTTAATAAATACGTTCCACACAGACTTATTTATACAACGGTTTTCGTAATAGAGTTGCATCTTCAGGGCACCTTAAGATGTAACCGGTTGTTTTTTTTTAATCAACAGAAGATTGTAACTCTGTTGCGAAATCAATAGTTTAAAAAAATAAAGCTGTGTACAATTGCAAAGTGAAATTTTCATTGTTACTTTTATAATTAATTTTACCTTGGTAGTTGACTTTATCAATAGGCGGTTAATTTCCTCCCTCCACGAAGGTTGGTAAAATGAACCTTTAAATATGACTTCATTTGGTGTATTGACCCACTTTGGAATTTGATGGCTGCATTATTTAAATTTCCCATTTAGTCTTATGATCAATTATTTCTCGCGAATAGGAAGGACATTTTTTCATTCAATGGATCAAATCGTTTTAGCCTTTCCTCGAGGTATACCTGTTTCATACCTTTGTTTGGCTTTTGCCGTCATTCATTTCTCTGCCATTGGCTTGAAAATTTGTATTTGTTAGAATAGTTAGGGTTCTATTGAAATTTGAAGTGAATAAGAAGTGAAGTGAATGAAGGAAAGCGCTCTTTGTTAGTGGCTATGTGTTTTGGCACCTCTACATTCCTCGATTTGAGAAGCCCCTTTTCTTATTGCGGACGAAATCCATGAAGAATAGAAATGATAGCATGTGGAGGGTTGCACTTATGTACTAGTTCCATGCCCTGATCACCAAGTAATTTTTTTCGCTCGAGAGTTGATTCTTATCCCAAATTTATTTTGTCTAACCTATCGGAATCACCGTGTGATGTCACATGAGCTATCGCTGTCGATGCATCGCGAAAGTCGATAATCGCTGCATCATTCTAAGTCCGACCTATTTTTTCAAGTTTTCAAACGTTTTCATGGTGGCAGAACTGATGTTTTATGTTCTTCGACTGCCGTTCTTATTTCGCTCCGAAAGACATAAAAATACTGTTACCGAACGGCACAGAGCTCAAGTCCCAGACAGAAATGGAGACTTCGAATCTATTATCTGCCTGCCTACCAGACGAATGTGGGACCAGAAAAGTTCACCCGACTGTTCAGCTTTTCCTCTTTCCAACAGGTTGAAATCAGAAGTGAATCCATGGAGGGGAAATTCGTCCTTGCCCATATTTGGTATTTTAGGAGTTCCGTTTATTTAATTGTGTTATTCTCTTCAGCGGCGTCGGTCATTTCACGCAGTTGGTTATGAACGAGGAAAACCTGTCATGGTCTACGGAAGTTCAGTCGTGGGACCCATCCGAACCCGTGATGTCGAAGATTTCAGGTCTGCAGGCCTTCTTCCACTGAGACAGTTTATAAATTAAGAATAATTATACTCTACGTATTAGCATTGGAACATCATTCTATGTTTAAAGTAAAAACAGATTTCCTTCATTCTCGTCTTTCTCTCTTAAAAGCCTAGAGCTTGTTATTTGCCAAGAGTTATTGGGTATCCATTCATCTTCGCCTCGGTTTTCCAGCTCTTCTCTTCCCTTCTTCTCTTTCGTCTCCTCCTATTCTCACAATTCTCTCTTCCTACGTTCTGTTGATATGGTCATTCTATTCTCTCCTTCATGAAGCTATCCATTCGGTGATTGGCTCTCTACTTCTCTCATTCCTTTATTTATCAATAATGTGAGAGCCGTAATTTTTCGTTAGTTCCTTCATTTCCGCGACCTCCAGCTGTTTGTGGGGTACTTGACCCTATCTTTGTCACTTAAGCAAATAGATGAGCAAGGGAACATCATTCATTACTCGCCATGGTACGTGGTAGTTGTGATGGCCCTCCGATAGTGTGTAAATTTTGAAGCATTTACCGATCGGGTTGGAAGGAGCTGTGAACAATTAATGAGGTACTTAGCTTATGGAATATGTACGTTAGTGTGTTGTGACGAAAGGAATACCTTTTAGAACTTCTCTTAATGGTCTCTGTTTACCATGAAATGGGAAGTTATTTATGGTCCTTCATGTGAGGATTTGAAAACCTATTAGTTATCAAATTAAAAGACTCGTTTAAGTGATGCTAGCATGCCTTTAACAATATCATAATCGGTGTAAATTCAACATTTTCCTGCTATTGGTAAAAATATAGATAAAACAATCAATTGTTTGAGCTCTAGTCTGATGTGTCGTTGCCGGTATGCTATCGTGCCATGACTCTTATTCCTTCCACTACTGGCCTGTTATGGTTTTATCGCTATTTTAATATCTCGTTCAATGTATCTGATTTGTTTATTCTGTTTTACGTATTTACACATTCAGACATAGTAAATAACTCTTTGTATTCATGATTAAGTAAAATACTTAATACTTTTCTACAACATTTTCTTTTTAGGAAAGTACCAAGTATTTTACTTAATCATGAATACAAAGATAAATAACTTCGGCGTAGTGAAGCCTTCCACGGTTAAGTTTAATTAACCCTTTGCCAAATTCAGCGCTCTACCCTTTACAAAATGAAATAAACCAATGTGCATCATGCTTAGGGTTTGGCTAAAGCTGGTCCTCATATTGCTTACTTTAGTAGGTATTCGATAGTTGGTGGCTTATCGATGTGGAAATACATTTTTAGTGTAGTAGAAACACTAGGTATGTATATTTCCGTCAAAATGTATTCAAGGACTACTAGTGTTGACGTGACGCGTCGGTGTCATTCATCATCAGTAGTCATCAATCCGAAGATTTTTTTTGCAGCAGCTCTCCATTCTACTTTCCTCTCTGCCAACCGGTTCATTTCTGGTGGACGCGCTCGATAGCAGTTAGCTAGCCCCCAGCTCTGGCGTCATTATCAGGTACAAAATTCTTAGGGCTTTGGTGTGTATGCTCAGGTGAGAGGGTGTATGGAGAAGGTAGGCTGTTTTTCAGTGAAGGTAAAAAGGGTGGGGGTCTTAGGGTATTGATGGTATTTTTAGATCAGTTATGACCTCAAGGTGACCGCATGCAGAAAAATGATGAGACTTAACCAGTAGCTACTGGTATCGATTCGCGAAAGAAGCCTAGAAAACCACTTCCTCTATGACCGCGGCCTCTACAAGAGAAATACATTGTAACTGGTACTTAAGAAAGTTGAAAAATAAGACACGAAAAAAATCCGCTATACAGGCAACAAATTAAAGCACTCTTGACATTTAATCCTCATGAATACCAGTCTTGGCACATTCTTCCTTGAAAATGATGGCTGTCAGCAATCGAAACTTCAGTGCTGTACTCGGTGTTAAGCCTGGAAGATCTTCATTCAATTGGTGGATATTTTCATGGTAAAATTATGCTAGGTGCAAGCATCCGAGTGTTCTTTCATAGTTTTCTGTTAGAAACAGGTGTTAAGTGTAAACACTCAGGAATTCTCCTCTGACAGCAGGGTTTTTCGGTTGTGTAGCTGGAAGAAACGCCTGACCGGTATCAGTGATATTCGGCTTGGTTTCACTGTCACGGATGATTTTTTCTCATTGAGTATTTCAACCATGGGTTGGAAATCTCTGTCTTCAATAGCTAATGGTATTAAAAAAGTGTGAGGAGAAAATGTTTCTTTTTACTTCCTCCCCGTCGCTTGACCTTGGTTTAAGCGATTTCGACGACTTCGAATGCGTGGCTGTGTGCCATCCCTTTAATATTATACATGAGACGATCGAGTCTGATCATGGCCAGGAATTCGGAAGTATCACTCAGGAAATCTAGGGAAACAGCCTTGCCCATTCTTGGAAGGGGAGAAAATGTTAAACGTACGTCATTATCCCGGATTAAAACTGTTCGAGAGAAGGGCTTGACGGATAAAATCAAAACAGGAAGTATCGATGAAGTGTCGTGTTCGAGGGCCACGTTATTTCAAATAGTCGAGGAGAAGAGTTAGAGACGGTATCGTACGGGTTCTTGTTTTTCTATTGTCTAAGAATTTTCCTGGTTTCTTGGATTCACCTCGTGTTAGTATTTTAGAATGTTACATTTTCCGTTTTTTTTGTATCTTCTTTAAATCAGATGGAAAACGTGACAAGGTTTATGGAAAAAGTGGAAAATAGTTGTCTCCAGAAAATTAAAGAATCTTTTTTGCGACGATAAATGCTACGTAAGCGATATGTAAGTTTTGAGTGCGAATGGGGAGCTGTATGATTGACTCTGTTATTGATATTTCTTCAGTTGTGGCTCACCCTATTTTGATTTGGACGCCTTGAACATATTGTGTAGCTCCTATTTTCATTCTTAGAGTAAATTACTCTAACATTAAACCTGAATGATAATTGCGCTATTGATTCAGCAGCACACCTTTCATCCTCGCTGGTATATCGTTATTGGCGAAATATTGTTGGTAATAGTCTATCGACTAAGGCAGGTTTGGAAGGCATGAAAAAAGTATTTCTATACCAGGTCGTCTACGTCCGCTAGATCCTATTTACGCTATTCCCTGGCTCAAAGTACCCCCTATCTCTCTTCGTCCATCTAAAAAGCTTCCTTTTCCTTATCTGTTAACCCGACAGCCTCCCCTCAACCAAGGCCGTCAACATCTAATCGCCCCTTATTATGTGCTCCGCCCATTTACCAAGCCTCCAGCAACTTCCATTCCTTACAATCATGCGCAGCGCTTCCTGGTTTGTCATCCATTTCGTCCATTTTATTTTCTTCTTCATACTCCACCTACATCCTTAACGACTCGAATCGAATTTCATCTTTTCTACTCGGTATTCATGTGGAAATGAAGGAAAGTTATTGAAAAGGTAAATGAAGGAAAATTATTTGGTGCCCCATTTTCTAGTTCTTAAGAGCAGTTTTTACTTGTTTAACGAAATTGCTATCAAGATGTTGTAAAAGGTGTACTCCTATTTGACGGTGTACGAACCCCGTGTGTATAGTGTGGGGCTACTGACTGGAATTTCTGGGATCAAATCCGGCTGAGGCCTCTCAGCACGTCCATCCAAACCATGAGAGCAAAATTTTGTTAACTCTCCGGCAATATTTCGCATAATAATACTTTTTCGGGTCTTGTATTATTTAAAGTTCTTCTTCTGCCAAATGTAAGCAGCAAACGTTGATGGAATCAACTAACTATGCCCGATTTAATTGCACATTCGGTATCTATTTAGTAGACGGTAAATTTTTAATCAGTGAAGAACGTCAATATAGGGGACGGACGTCCAAAACGGGGACGGCGGCTAAAATGGGGACAGTTGGGTTTTCCCTGACTTGTACTGCTGCTCACGGCAAACCACAGTACTAATGTCCACAGCAAGTATAACGGCAGTTTGAGTCTAGTTGTGCCTGCGGTAGGCTGTTTCTTGCGTCGTCATGAGTCAAGTAAGTCTTTTTGACTTTTTTTACAAGTTTGTCATGTAATAACAACTTATATAAGTCCGTAATTGATCTATAATAGCATTTTATAAGTTTGCAGTTGTATTTACTAGCATTTCGGCAACATTTTAATGTTTTAGTTGTAGAGATATCTAACACACAGTTTAAGAGACGCCTTTTTTATTCGTAAGCTGCACTGGCGGATAAAATGGGGACAATGAAGGTAGTCTAAAACGGGGACATCCCCGTTTTGTACACCGCATAAGGGTTTTAAAGCTAGAATTTTTTTCACTAGTCTCAAGACATTTTGAGCTTATCCAGTGCCGAAATGGCTATGCATACTGCCACTACACGTTACTTGACACTTCTTAAAAAAACTTACTGGATTAAATGAAAGTTCTAAAAATTCTAATGGGAAGAAGATAAGACTTGAAAAGGATGTATTATCATCATCATCAGACGAAGACGCTGATGCAGCCTGCATTTTTTGCAATGAACTCTATGTAAATTCAAAAGGAAAGGAAGGATGGATCCAGTGTTCTGGATGCAGAGGCTGGGCTCATGAAGCTTGTTCCAATGTTGAAGAAGAAGACAACACATTTATTTGTGACTATTGTGGACTTGTAGGCTAAATGTGCTTTATGAAGCAATTTATATTTTTTCGTTCATTCGTGTTTAGTCTCAATTGTTTAACTCAATTTTTTCAAATGTTTGTTCTTTGCTTTGTAATTAAAGAAAAGTTTTGAAAATACGTATGTTTTTCATAGTTTTTATGGGTACCCCATTTTATACGACTAGTTGTATAAAAAGGGACTATGGAGTTTTTTTTTAAATTGCGCAATAGGATTAAAATTAAAACGCAAAATTTTAAAACTAAGCTTGGAACAGTAACTTAAGAAGTGTAAAAACATTGTAAATCCAAAAGATTCTGGATATGTTTATTTTTTAAATTATTTATAGTGAAAAATAATAAGGGTCCCCGTTTTATACAACTCTCCCCTAATAAATAATTACCAGTCTTAAATAATTACATTTGATTTGCAGAAATAATGGTTTGAGGCGTAACTTTATGGAACTCCTTCATGATTGAAAATAAAAAACTTTGTTCGTTCCACATAAATAATTTTAATGCCGACCTAGGTTTCGTCGCTGGGCGACATCATCAGGTGATGATGTGGAAAGTTTTAATGCTTCGTAAATATATTTGATTTTCATTGATATAACTCTTTGGTTCATTTTCGCCTTTTTTAAGATTTGGTACCTAGCAGACACGTAAATAAAAAGTATCGGAAAGCTCACAGTAATGAAATATTTTTTTAAATGCATTGCGGGCCGGATAGAATTTTTTAATGAGCCGGATTGGCCCGCGGGCCGGAGGATTATCCGGACATCCATTACCCAGGGCGTTTGATTTTGCGAGTACAAGATATTTCTGGGGAAACTGCCGGTGGCGCGGAGAAAGGGAAGGCCCCCTACCCTGATGTGTGTACTTGGGGAACTCCTCGTTCATCGGTCCTACTAACCTTATGGTTGAAGACTGGTGTTTACCCTTATCAGCGGTTGCTGGCATTGGGAAAAACTGGGATGCGAATGGAAATTTTCGCGAATAAAAATAGATGAGGGTACTATTTTGCTGATTTCCGCAGAGCTCAGGGCTTGGGACTTGTGGTAACATAGCTAGTTATTGGTTTATTGAAACTATTTTTCGCCTATATATATTATGTAGTGACTTCACGTTTAAGCCTTCTCTCATTTTTGCACCTTAATCAGTTATTGAATCGGCTGTTAGGAGTCGTATTAAAATACACGTAACTACTGAAGCATGATTAATACTTTTATCACTGTCTCTTAGCGCATTCATCCTTTTGAGTAAAACTATGCTGTACGGGGATACACAAAGACCAGAGTTTCAAAAAAGTATTTTTGCAAATTCAAAATTCTAAAATTTTTCGTAACTTTATTTTAATGCCCGAGATGAGGTTAAAAATCTCGTTGCATAAAATTCATGTTGTATCTTTTCGGAACCTTCCTAATTCACCGTATAATTTTATTGTGGATCACAATAAATGCTTGAGTTTGTATTTCCCTGGAACCATATGGTCAATTCATTCATAGCATAAAAATTGAGATCACTGATAACTAACTCATTTGACGTCCGTTGACCACACAGAAGAGTTAATATCGTTCGCAAATTGAGCAGCAATGAGCTCCCGTTTTCCGCATTTCCACTAGACTCTCAAATGGTTGAACTTGTACCATCTTCCTTACCATGAGGTCTCGGAGACATCTCATATTTACGGATAAAAGTCTGTGGAAGAGCAAAGTAATAGATTGAAATTTCGGAATTTTGTCAGCTTGGGTTTCCTTCCTATGCAGTGAAAATATCTGGTATGAATTCTGATTGAAAAATCATTTTTTTCTTTCTAATTAATGATAATATTTACCAATCAAGTCCATGAATAGTAAAGAGTGCAAGGCAATAGAAGAATTAAATGATTAAGTCTTTGAACGCCCAACTACTTATGAATTAAGTAAGTTATGGTATTAGTAGTTTATTTGCTTCTGGAATGAAACGAAAGTACAATGCATTATCTGAATGAAACTGGGTGGACCACGCCTTTTTAAGTGAGTCTGTCGGTTATTTTCTGCATGTGCTTACCTTCAAGTTTAGCCTTACTTTCTCACTGTTACGAACTGAAGTAGTATTTTCCGATGAAGTTACCTACCACATATCCGCACTGCCTTTGTGAAAAAGTTAGTGATTTCAAGTATTTCAGATCTTGCTGTTGAGATATTTCGTCTTTTAGTTTTGTGCATTGAGTTAACATATCATAATCATTGCAATTAGTATCGATGCCTGAATTTTTCCAAACTCCTAATTTTCCAATCAGCGTTTCAAGCAGTAGGTTTTCATTACCAATTTTGGCCAGGTAATGAGAGGAAACTCAATATTATGAGGGCTATCTATTTTTGTTTTGTTCGCAAAACTGATAGGGGTCTGAATTATCTCAATGCACTTGGAATATTCAATTCACCAGAAGCTTTGATGCAAATTTAATACATGAACATTAACCGTTAATGAAGATTAAAAGAATGCTGTATAGATGTTGAATTATGTTTATCATTTTCCAGAATTTAGGAGGAAGTATAATACATGATTCTGCATGCACAGGTGTGTAGTTCTTACTATTCCTTTTTATATGCGGGGCTGCCAAACGAGAACATGACCTGAAGAAAAAGGTGAATTTTGGCTCCGAATCAATCATCTAATTTCTTTGCGCGATCGTATTTTGGTGACGGCCGTCATCAAAAACCAATTTTTACTCATCGTTTGCGCGAAGAGCTCTGGAGAAAAACTCATCTACTTGTGTAAGAGAATAAGTCGGTGAAATACTCAGGAAACTCGTTTCAGACTGGGTCTTCTTTCAACAGACAGCTCTACCTCAATGGTTCAGGTGTAGACGTCCATTAATTCTGTCTCCACATTATAAGTCTCCCTCAGACGCAACTTACAGACGACCGTCTTAATTGGTTGATGCTCGCTGTCAGATCCGTCGTAGGAAAAGGGACGCACGCCTTTCTTCCCCCTTTCCTTATGACCATTCCTCTTCCTCCCCCGTTACTAATTGTAAGTAAGCGATTGGATATTGCAGATGGGCAGATCGAAGAGAGGGGTGGAAATGCGAAGGAAGGAGTTGGAGGAGATAGGAGGGAGTGGGGAAGTGCCCCCACCACAAGGCGACATACCAAAGATCGGCTGGCTCCTTGGTGTCTGGCTTGCCCGACTCTCGAGAAATTCCCCTTCTTACTCTTCACCTCCCGGTTCCCACCCACCTGCCAGCCGTCGCCGCCTCCCCACTACAAACCCACCGGCCGGCCGGTCTCTCTTGCCCGCCCTCTGTGGCTTTATCTGACTCGCCTTCCCAAGTGCTCCTCATTCATTCCGCCGCCCCATCCAACTGCTCTTGTCTCCCTGACTCCTCTCCCCCGCCCGCGCGAGGCGAAATCGCCTTGAAAGCATGACTTCTTCGCCAACTTGCCCCGGAGAGCGTGACGGATAAAAAGCAATATCGCAGCCTTTCTTGTGTCAAAAATAGCGCGTGAATCATCTACCCTGAGGGTCTCAGAGGTGTGGGGAAGGATGTAGAGGAAGGCAGGTGTGCACGAGTGTGTTTCAGACTTCTTGCAAGAGGTCCACACCGCCGTATGCGATTCCTACTCTCTCGTTTTGCGACGAAGCGTCTGTCAGTCATATAACTTTTGTTTGGTCCCGACGACCCAGTTCGCGAGCGCGATGATCGTGTTGAATGAGGAATGCTTTTTCCATGCCGATGAAACTTCTTTCGCGTGAGAGGTTTGGCAACGCTTGGCGTTTGCCGATGATTGAGAGCTTTCAGTGTTTTGGGGGCCTCTTTTAAAGCTGGCTTTAATGTTGTGTAATGGTCCTTCACCTCTCACTCAGCCACGCCACTCGGGGAGCTATTGTGGTAGGGTTTATTTATTTTGCTGACTGCATACTGCTGTTCGGTGGGCTACACCCACGCTAAATGGGGCGTGGGCCTACTTTGCCATTGTCTGCAAACTAGCAATTTCGCTATGTGCTGGTGAAATAGCATCGGACTCTCCTTTGGTAGACGAGCTAAGCGATTCGCGGAGCAAGGTTGTCGAACCTACATGTAAAGAGCGTAATATGTAATCGTGCGCCGAATTTTTTTTACTTTTTTGTAATACTTATCCATTGTAATCACTAGAATATTGAGCAGAATGGTCGAAAGTAGTGATGGGCCATTTCGAAACTATTTGTTCCTTTGGAACGAATCCATTGATGGAGCGAGAAGGAACGAATCCGGCTGTGGAAATATTCTTGTTCCAAAGGACCGAAAGGAACGAATGGACCGAAAGGAATCAAATCAAGGAAAGCATTGATAGGAACGAAGGACCAAAAGGATTCGAAGGACTTAAAGGAATCAAATCAAGGAAAGGATTCATAGGAACGAAGGACCGAAAGGAATCAAATAAAGGAAAGGATTCATAGGGCCGTAGGGAATCAATTGAATGAAGGGAATGCAATGTGAACAAAAATAATCAAAGGAAAGAGAGGACTCACAAATTCGTAGAGATGACAGGCCATGTACTTTGAATACGAGGATGGAATGACGTTTGTTAATATGTTATAGGTACATCGAACGGCAAAATATTATAAAATAAACGTTGGCTTACAGAATAAATATATCGGAGGCCCTCAAACACAACATTTAGTGAAGAATTTCTATTTTTTGCAATTTTTTTACTTTAGCTCCTAAACTAGGATTCTGATCTGAAAACTATTTTTCCCAAGCATTTGGATCTCATCGTTACCTACAACTTGGTGCTTTTTGTTCTCTTATAGTACTCTGGTAGCATGGTGCCAATGTCGAATTTTGGTAAAACTGTCAAATGTTTATTTCCTTCACGCACCTACTGGTGGGAATACGACCTTGAAACATGACAGGCGCATGCGCCTTGACATGCTTTTCACCAATAATAAGTAAAAACCAAGATTATTTATCGTTAAACCGACTATAAAATTAATAATGGCGGCTTTTTTTGGCATTTATAAAACGAGACTTTCTGTTCTTGCTTCATATCTTTTGAACGGTAAGTCGGATCTGGAATCTGACGACATATTATATTGGAAGATTAAAGATTCTACGAGATTTGACCAACCCTGTTATTCTGTCTTGCTTAATTTTCCCACAAGAGGTCCTCAGACACGAAATATAGTAAACCATTTCCAAGTTTTCCACTGTACCTTCCAAACTTGAAGTCGGATCTCAAATTTGTTGACGGTTTTTTAGATGTAATCGAGGTTTACAACTGTATGCCATTACTTTTTCTCTGACACTAATAGTTGGCTGGTAACATGGCGCCAAATTCGGAATTTTGGTGAAACTTGCTGTTTTTCGACTGTAGCTTCTAAACTAGAAGTCGGATCTCGAATCTGTTGTGCGTTTTTTTTATCTCATGCAGGCCTGCAATTCTCTGCTATCCGTTTTTTTCATCCCTCGTATTTCTCTGGGAACATGGTGCCAAAGTGGGCTAATTCATGAAACTCTCTAAAGTTTCTTTCTCTCACGCCCTTACCAGTGTAGGTACGACCTTGAAAGTCGGCAGGGGTATGATCTTTACGGATAATTAGCAAAAATCCGGATTCTCTTGGCAACATGGTGCCAAAGTGATATTTTTGAATGTTTCTTTCCCTCACGTCTCCTAGCTGCTAAACTAAGAGTCTGTTCTCGAATCTGTTGGGCGGCTTTTTTAGATCTCATCAGTCCTAACATTTATGCCAATTTCCACTCTAATATTTATAGTTCGCTGGAAACATGGCGCCAAAGTTGGATTTTTATGTTTTTCCACTGTAGCTTCTAAACTAGAAGTCTTATCTCTAATATGTTGGGTGATTTTACCTAGATCTAATCGAGGCCTACAACCTTATGCCTATTCTTACTCTCTAACACTTATAGTTTGCTGGAAACATGGCGCCAAAGTCGGATTTTCCGGATTTTCGACTGTGGTTTCTAAACTAGAATTTGGATCACGAATCTGTTGGGCGGTTTTTTATAGATCTCATTCAGGCCTACAACTTTCTGCTATTCGTTTTCTTCATTTGTCGTAGTTCTCTGGCAACATGATGCCAAGGTCGGCTTTTCGTGAATCTTTCGAATGTATCTTTCCCTCACGTCTTCACCAGTGTAGATATTACCTTGAAACTCGACAGGGGCATGCGCCATAACATGAATTTAACGGATAAGTAGCAAAAATTCGTACTTCCGCGTAGTTCTTTGGCAACATTGTGCCAAAGTGAAAATCTCGCATTTTTCTTTCTCTCACGTCTCCACTGACTAAGACGGGGGCGCAGCCCCCTAGCGAGCAAAGCAAGTCTGTCTATAACTATCCAACACACGGGTATGTTTCTTACTTTTCTTAAATGCGCATTCTTTGCACTTTCACTGGGTTGCATTGTCATTTTCACGTCTAACGGGAGTGTTTCACAAAAAAGATATTAGCTGGAGTGACGGAAAGCCAGATTTACCATCATTATCCTCGGTAGGTAGCGTGATTCTAGCCCATAATGGGATACATGGATACTACGTACTATATACCGTATATAGACTCCTTGATGGGATACTTTGTAGGGCGTGGTCGCCGTGGTTAAGTAAGTATCACCGTAAAGTATACTTACTCTATGGTATCACCTCTGCATTTCTTTTGAAAGTGTCATTCGTATATTATTTAAATGATTTGAAGCAACGAGTAATTAACGAGAGCAAATAGCACGAATAATATTGAATCATATTATTGACATGTACCCTAATACCCGAATTCCCAGGCGCAACTTGAAAAGGAACGAATCTTTAAACTCGTTCCTTTTAGTGAACGAAAACGAAAGGAACGAGTCCGAGAAAGGAACGAAACTGCTCATCACTAGTCGAAAGATAACCCAAGAGAATGAAGGTATATTTGGTATTCTGTCGCGCCATAATGAAAACACATTTATTTTCTTTCATTTTTTCTTAATTAATATAATTCATAATCGAGGTCGCACATATCTCTTGTACGTTTCTGTAATTATGTCCCGGTTTGAATCTTCGTGTTATTCCACTGTTTTTGTCCCTCTAGCTATAGGTTAGCTTGAGTCTGAGAGTATTTAGTCTTTACTGAGACCTTGATATTATTGTACCCTGCGTTTTTTTAAGTAACCGACGTTTAATGTGGCTAAATCCTTTTTGGCTGGATAATAGACATTTCTACCCGTATTTCGAAGTTTTAATTAGAAATTGTTCAATCCTAGCATTTCTGTTTTAATAATTTTTGGCTTTTGGTGAAAGGGACCCAGCCTCAATATTTTCACTAAATATTTCGTGGTAGTATGTGAGACAAGGGAGTTCTATTTTATATCTTGGGGGGTGGCTGGTCACTTATTAGTTATGTAGTATTAGTCGCAAGTATTTCTTCGAATGACATACTGGTTCTTTCAATCGATTTGCCTTTATTTACTTATATACATTAGGATACTTTTGGGTTAAATCTTCCTAGATGTAGCCTTCTTTAAAAACTATCAGGGAATGTATAAAAGTAAAAGCAAGTTTGGAATTATTTTAGCTCAAAATATTTGAAGCTCAGTCGATGAGAATTACTAATTTAAGTCCAATAACATAAGATAGTGGATTGTCTTATTCATCGTGGAACTTTTTTAGTATTATTGGGTGAATCTAGCGACGCTTAGGGGCGATAGAAGCATGAAGACATGCTAAATGTAGCCGTTGGCAGACGCGATAAGGAGCACCAAATGTGATTTGGAAGTCTTATTTTGGTTCACAAAGCCTTCTAGGAACATTAGGGGGTATTAATTGATCAGTGTTCAGGATGTTTTGTTACATTAATTTGAAGGATAAACGATATTCTGAGTCCAGAAAAGAATATTAGTGTATGTTATGTTTTTAAAATCGTACAAATAATAATGGTGTCTTTATTATAGAGAGAAATTAGGATTATATATTCCCCTCTTATATTCAACTCTTTTACGGACGAACAAACAGCCAATCCCTGTAAGTTGAAAATCCTACCCAAATGGGATACGAACTCTAGATCCTTGGTTTGGCAGGCAAGGACTTAAACCCGCCGCCACCGGGCCCGACAAGCAGATAAAATAGATGATGGGATCAATACAAAATGAAAATTGATGGGTGGACATCTACTTATTATTCCGAGGAAGTGAGTTAATGAGTTCTGATAATGCTTTAAATCTTTTTCAACGATAAATGAATTTATGCTCAAGCGACATTTGTTGCTCGGTTCACGTGGCATATGTAATTTGCGCGTGTACAACTTCAATGATGAAATAATATACATCCATGTTTCTATTTGATTTACCTGAAGAACTATCCAGTGTATGACTCTCTCATATCATTTTTCTTGATCAAACTATAACAGTCTATCGAACTCGGGCGTTAAGCAGCCCAAAGTCGGTGTATGGGGGCTACAGGCTGTCGTGAACTATGTAAGTTAATTTAAGGTTGAAGTGCTAATTTATTCATTCAATGAAAGTTTTACAATTCACTTAAGAGACAATTTTGTGCTTCACAGCGTCGCCAGGAATTTCCAATTTATGAACCGGTCATTTCCAGTAATTTTATGCGTTACAGTTATCTAGGGCGCGATCGTGAATCTTCACATAATGCACGTTCGCGTAATCTTTAGTCGTTGTTAAATACGTCAAGGTCAGTTAAAGCAACGTCACCGTTGTTCAAATTGCCTCTGGCACTGAAAATCGTCATTCTCGCATTGTGGAGGCAATCGCAAGAACTGTGCACGTGGTCAGTGCGCAAAGGGGAAGTCCGCGACATGGTTTGCGATGGCGATAATGAGCGGAATGATTCGTGATCGCGCCCCTAATCCGCCCTAAAGTTTTTCCAAAGTTTGAATTAAGTATTCAAAGTTAAACTTCTTTAGGCCCACCAGCATCTCGACGAAGGGCGTAACGGTTGGACGAAATACAGGAGTATCGGATGGGTGTTGGTGCTATTGTACTGTCTTCTCATCCCAAGGTCCTCAGTTCGAAAACTGTCAGTGGCGAAGATTGTTCAGTGTAATCCCGATCCCTTCTGTGGTGTTATGTGAAGGGCACTTGAAGGGTAGCACTCCGTTCGTCGAATGGGAAGTTTAACCGTTTGCACCTTTCGTTGAGAGTAGGCCATTGCCGAAGTCTAACCTCTCCACCCTTCCTCCATTCTTCAAATATTCCTTCCCTTACTAAGCAACCGACCCATCGCTTAAGAGAACTCAATTGGCTATCGCCTCCCTAAACAGCCAAAGCGCTGCAATATTAAAAATTTTCCACACCCCATATCATTGCTCTATTAACTAAGCTAGTTCCACAGTTGATAGTGCTGTCTTGTGCTATAGTGCCCTAGAATTTTTTCTATCCTATCCTCGTTGCTTATTAATCCATCTTGGAGGGAGGCCCTGCTATTCAACTGACACCTCCATTCAACACCGCCGGCCTATTTTTTTCAAATACCTCCTCTGATTTTTTTCTCGTTGCGCGAGCCCTCCCCACCTTCTCTTCCGTCACAACATTTTCTCCCGATTCCCTATCCCCTCTGATCATTCCCCCTCAAGCCCCTTCCACGTCATACCCTTAAAAACTCCCCACCTCTTCCCCTCTTTCCTCCTCCTACCACATCTCTTGAGCTGAGTGTGGAGTGAGTGGGGGGTTTGGGGGAGTGGGGGGAGCTCAGGCGACGGCTTGACCGAAAATGGTCGGCTCTGGTCAGTGGAGCACATCGGAATGTGGCGTAACTTCTCTTTCTCTTTTGCCTTCTCCCTCTCCCCCATCGCCTTTCCCTCCGTACTCCTCTCTCCACAGTCCCGTCGCGAGCGAATCCACTTCTCCACGGAGCTGCTCCTTTTTTATTTATTTCTTCGGTTCATTCCAATTTCTCCTTTTTTCACCTCCTCCTCTTCTCTTCCTTGGCCATCCTCATCTCAATCTTGCCGGCAATCCCCTCCTTCCCCCACGAGTCCCTCCTCAGGTGTGCTGTGCTCGGCTTAAAAATTATCGGCTCTATCGGGAGTGGCCCGGACATCGAAAAAGCAGCTTTGTGTTTGCGTCGCGTGATAATTATTCAAACATAGTTTCCTCTATTATTCCCCCGGTTCCAATATATATTCCAAAATGTGGTTATCAAACACTTGGCCAAATTCGTCTGCTAGCATTTCGAGCTATTACTGTCTCTGTTTGATCAACGAATATGTTAACTCAGAATGTATGAATATTTTTGACACTCACCTGGAGTATTCATATAATATTTTCTCCGTCATATAGACGGTTTCGCCTCTAAAAATCTACAGCTCGTGCCGTGGAAGAAAGATTATTTTACGCGGAATGGGTTCACATTGCCCAATGGAAAAATAGGCAGTGATCAAGAATCCACTTGAGTACGTTGGCCTACTTAGAGTAGGGAAAAAAGTGTAATGGGTTTATCATAACTACTTATCAGTAAGTAGTGGTAAACTTGATGTAATGGCTACATCATCCGATAACTTATCATTAAACAGACCATTTTTATTTATTTTTCATTTTACATTTCTTCCTTCGACAGTGAAGGATCTAAGCCTTAAATCTTCCTTTGAAATCCCAACTACGAAAGTTTTTTTTTATCGCTTACGAAACGGAGCACTATTGCTCATAACAGAATTGTTTTTTCTCAGAACTTAAACGTTTTACGTACATAAACAGATTCGTGCCGACCCAAGTTTTAGCGGAACTTGATATTTACTTTCGTTTATGGTTCGCTACCGATCCGGAGACTGTAGGTCGGTCGAGTACTTTTCCATGCGAGACATCCAAAGCCTACCAAACGCCGACGGGGATGCATCGAGAGCTTCTGCGCAGACCCGTCTCTAACTACCCCCATTCCCTCTTCCCCCTTTTATTCGCCGGCACTCGCCACCTGTTGCAGCGAAACGAGAGAGGTGGGTTGGCGTGGAGGAGGGTTTGGAAAGACGGGGATGAGGGAAGGTGGGCGGGACTAACTCCGCGGGAAACTCGAAAGAAGTGCGGGGACGTAAGAGGGATTTGCCGGGGGGAAGGGGGTGGGTAAGAAAGGGGTAGGGTAAATGGCAGGGAAAAGGGGTGGATGGCCAGTACCCTTCCGCCTCATATTTTCTTTCCTCCTCGCCAAGCTCTATACCACGCCGCGGCGCAGTTTCCCCGTCGCTTTTCAGTTTTTTTTTCGAACACTTTCTTCGCATCCAATCTTCTTCCCAGCGCCCTCCGCCTCCTCATCTTTCTCTTCCTACTACTCCTCACAAAAAATAAACTCGTAAGATTTCATCCTCTCTCTCTCTCGCTCTCACGCAATATTTTTAAACATGGCCCCTCTCTCTCGTGGGTGCCAAAACATCTGTGTCCGAGTGGCCCCGACGACGAAAGGTGATTTTTATTTGTTTAGGCTGGCGGGAAGATAAAGAGACCCAAGTGGTCGAGGAGAGTTCATTTCCTATCTGTGGCGTGTTTGAATTAAAAAAAATGTTTATTCTGTTATTTTTTCGCGTATTTTTTCTCCCCGCCGTCTGGCCTCTCTCGCCGAATGTACATAAATACGCCGGGAGGCGGGCATCTTGGTCACTGAGCAATTTTCGGAAGAGGAGTCGTTCACGGCTTCTTTCTTCTTTTCCAGCAACCCTTTCGGGTGAACGCGCTCATATGGGTGCTCAAGAGGTCAGGGGCGGTTCGCATTGTGGAATTACAGGGGGGAGGGGGAGCTGCTGCAACACGTATTCGCCAATATCTGTTTTTATAGCCGTTAAGTATCACAATTACGCCATGTTTATGACTCTTCTCAGTCCAAAATCACTCTCTACTCGTCTGGAAACCCTCTTTGAAACAAAATAATCGTGTAAGTTTTCCTGGCGTAACCCAGTGCATACCTGCTAAAGGACTGTGGAGCACACACATTGGGTTCGGCGCTGTAGGGCGCAGGGAAAGTTTTTTTTTCTTCCTAAGTTCTCGGTTGGTTCATTGTAAAGGCATCATTTTACTTTCTGGATGAGCCACGCACGACGTGGTTGCGTATGAAATCAATGCTGTATTCTAAGTATTGCCGACATTTCATCATGCTACGATCCCATTACAATAATACTGAGGGGTGGAATTGATCAGTTGATAGTATTGTGCTTCTTTAATTCTGCATGTAGACTATTCGATTACCTTTGCCGATACCCTATTTAATTTTCACGATTTTAACAGTCTCAGAACCTACCAATCAGCTGGTAGAATACTTGAATGAAATGACACAGGTATGTGCTCACGAACGCTAAGATCGGTGTCGTTACATTATTAGCTGCAGTGGACGTATTCAAATACAGCATCACTGGAAAGATACATAAACGCCTATGCCATTCCATGGGATTTGTCTTTACTTGTGAATCGGGGATAATAAGTACTGTGTGAATGCTCCGAACTTAGTGCAAAATGGTAAGAGAAAAAAAAGTATGCAGTTGGCGTTTTGATATGTGCATTTTCGGTGGCCTTAGACTAAATTGTGTGAAAATTCATGGTAGATAAAGTAATACGCTAATTTATTCTATTGTCTATGCAGACACAATGAACACTCAAGTACTGAACCGAGCTGGAAGTTATGAACTGAAAAAACACGAAGATCTATTTCTAAGTGAAGCCTACCACCTTTAAGTTTACCCATTCTCCCATTCCTCAATACGGCCTTTCTTTAGCTAAGCTTCTATCTGAGTGTTTGCGTGGTTACGAATGTCATAACTGGGGAAGAAATTGAAAAGACGCGAGGAGTGACTCGAGGCATCATGCTTTCCTTTTATTCTTCTTTCGAAATGACGACTTAGTACACTGAAAAAGTTTTTAATGTATATGTTAGAGAACAAAAGGTAAAAGATAATGTGGTTCGTTTTGAAATTCTAGATCGTGATTGTTCTAATTAAAACTTCAAACTCCAATCGACATAATTTCTGCGGCGATAATTTAGTAACATTTTCGCAAATATTCATCGATTTTATATCTGATGATGTGGTGTCAAATAAGGAACCGATAATCAGTTACTAGTTCACTTACCCTTTAACGCTCATTAAAAATAAATGATATTAGCATGAACACTGTATAGTGTTCTTGGATATTACTTGAGTGGTATTTATTTATCAACAAAGGATGAATAAGTCGAAGCTACGGATAAATGTCAGGAAGACCAATGGCTGGATGGAGTTGACGCGTGTGATGGATGCATATTGTTGTTTTTAAGAAATACTGTAGGCTTTCATTTTTTTATCGCCTATTATGCTTTACTTACCGAAATAAAACTTTCAAAATGTCTTGCTCATGGAGTAAAATGCTCGTTTTGCATGCATTGACTTGACCTGATACGAGGTAATTTTTGTCATGTAAAATTTTGAAGTGCTACCATTCATTGCTGAATTGTCTCACTTTAATTTAAATTTTGCTGTTCTGCCTAATTTTGGACAATTCGTTTGTATCATTGGCATTAATATTCCATTATGAGAAATGCCAAGCTATAGGAGTCTTGTTTGCATGTACGTGTTTGGTCACGTCCATCTCCATTGTAGTGTTTCGTAATATGCCCTTTTTATGGCGTGGTTAAACTATTATCATCTGCACTAATACATTTGCATTTATTGCCTGGGAGGCTGCCTTTATCAATGACGATATAGGAAAAAACATCTAGCTAATTTGTGTACTGTGGAGAGCTTGGGATTCTAGAGCATTTATTTCTGTGATAGATAGATCTTGGAAAGTAGAGCAAGGTTGAGCATTCCCCTGGGATTCTATTCTTACCTAATTGCGAAAACAAAGGCATCACTAGCGTGTATTTTTGGCGTTGAAGAATTTTCGATTGTAATTGAACTCTAGAAAGGAGTATGGATCAGGATTCCACTAAATTTTCCCCCGCCACTTCTGAAATACTAACCTCTGAACGGGAATGCAATACTGGAGCCACCACACCACCCCGATACCCCGTAATTTTCTTGTCTTACATAGCCTGGAGAGATTCTTTTCGTGAGTAGGTATCAATACGTCGCTTTTTGATCACTTCGTTCTTTGTATATTGCAACAGAATATCTTCCATCCTAATTATGAGCGATTTAAAATAGCGTGGATTACTCGGGAACTAATTGTATGTACCGTAGTGATTTTTGACCGTTCGCATTCGTGTTCATTTTGTTCAGAATTATACAGAATTTGCATTGGAGAAGTTTTTTCATACTATTGTTATCATTAAAATGTGACAATAATGTAAATATTAAAAATTTTATTTTCCCCTTAAAACTACTATTTTTCTCTCGCTTCGCCACACCGTAATTGGCAGAATACCGAGAGGTGATGACTACTTAAAATCAAATGGACCGCATCACGGAAATATTCAGAAATAGTCATTGTTGGTGCCACTTAGTAGATTCTCTACGGAAAGTTAGATTGGACGTGTTCAACTTGACGTTTTGTAGGTGACTCTTCTCCCAGGTACAAAGTTGTGATAAGGAAAAAAAACTCTCTACAGAGATGATATTTGGGGCAGACATTACCCTCTTGCGGTCATTCAAAGAAATAACATAACTGTAGTGCGGATATCAAAAAAATATCAATTTTTAAGGTGGTTTGAATGAGATAGTTCCCTAATCATAATGGAGACTATATTCAAATTTTAATTTTTGATTTCTGCGTCAGTAAGAAGAATGAAATAAATATTGTAGCATTAGTGGCGCAAAAATATAGTTATATATGGCCAAAATTATCTGTAATTAAATAATTAAAGCTACATAAGTTTCTAACTTGACTCATTTTTTCACGCCGTACGGCTGAAAGCCCTTCAAAACAGCAGGTTTTTAGCGATTCTGTAAAAATTACTTAGGTGAGTGATAGATCAATTGTTATAAATAGTTTAGAAAACATGCAAACTAAACCCTGTCGTTTTTTGACAAATTCTAGGTGCTAGAAGTTCCTATTTTTTTTTTAATATTTTCCCTCTTGAGCGCACAGCCATTCCCTGTCCCATATAAAACAGCTTATATTTGAAGGCAAATTGCTCGAAAATAAGTTTGGCAAGGGGTTGATATTTTTGGAAAGATGAGTGTGTTTTCTTTAAAATGAGGCCAAATTCATCAAATTCTAGGCGAAGTGATTTTTCGCTCAAACTACCTTAAAAAGTTTTTGAGCGTAGATTTTGGCATTACTCTAATATTTGGTAACGGTTAAGTGCGCAAAACAGTAAACGAGTTTAATATAGGAATCGATTTGATGTTGCTTTTGTCTCCTTTCAGTTTGCATGCTTATATTTTAGTATTTATTTCCCATGTGTCTGCGATTGCATGTTCAGGGTTCTCATTCGGATTCTTTCTCAATCGGCCCAACATATTTGCCGTGCCTTTCCTAATTGTCTTCTCGCAGCCATCATGCATCAGTATGTGTGGTGAGTTTACCCAGTCCTATATTTTCTATATGATCCGTGAGTATCTTTCTATATTCACTCTTCTTAGAACTTATTCGTTACTCACTCGATCCGTGCATTTATCCTCATCGTTCAAATGTTGCGCCACATTTCCATTGCTTTCAATCATCGTGTCTCTGCTACCTCGTGTCGCCGCTACGTCGCGTCGCCGCCACTCCAGCAGCGGCTTATGGATGTAAACTCAAAATATTTTAATACATGTTGCGATTGAAATTCCTGGGGCATATATGGTACAGATTTTATTATGAGCTTAATGACCTTAAAAAATGGAACTTAACCCTCATTATACCTCGATTTGGCAAGTTATGTGACGTTTGGCAAGTTACGTTGTACTTGGCAAGTTATGTGGGGTGTGCATAGTGGTGCGTTTTATCTCATTACCGTATCTAGGTTTCACTAATTCATGTCATAACCAAATTTTTTAGTGATATAAAATTTTCCATTTATGTTGCGGAAATGCCTAAGCGCTAAAGGTTTCGACTCAAACAAATGTGAAGTTTTCGCCTTGCCCCTAAGGTGGGGTGGAAATAACCTTAACTTGCCGTGTAGGTTGATTCCCTAGATTCTTTATTTCTTTATATCATTTTAACATATTCTCAAGTCGCTATTACCTTGTGTCCAACGCTTACGATCGAGCAACGCTCAGCAATTTGTCACCGACCATTCGTCATTCTCGAGCATTTCCTGAATGGTTTCTTCTCTGAACCACTCTATGGAATTATTCTCGTTCCCAGTAATACGGAATGGGCTGTTCCTGAACATCTATTCTGCGCTTAATCTCCTGAGATGATTCACGGTCCCTCTTTTTCTTAGCTAAAAGTTTTCATTTTTTTCATTGCGAAAATCTCTCGGGATTTAAACCAAGGTCAGACTTGGTTGAATATAATGATCGCTCCCCTTATGGATATGAAAGGATTTGAGACTTTCGTTTAGAGAGTAATAGAAGTAATGGTGGAAAATCACACTTTTCGTCTTCCGCGGTGCCAATGGAAGTGAAATTAATCGAATTTGAGGAAAAGAAAAGAAAGTTTAGCGTTTGAGTTTTATAAAATGTTTGTGCATTGAATTAGTTTTTCTTGTAACTATTTTGGCCATGTCTAATCAACTTGATTCATTCAGAAATAACTCTAAGGAGAGCCTTCTTTACACTGGTAAATTCTTCTCGGGTTTCCCACCGGGTCAACATTAACCCGTAAACCTGGGAAGAATTTTTCAGAATCATTCGCCGGGAAAGCGTAAAGTAGTTCAGCCTTATTTTGAATTTGAATTATTATTTTTTATTTTCAATTGTGTCGTTTTTTATGACGAAATTATTCGTTTTTATTTTTTCACGTAAATTAGGGTCTTAAGACCTCAGTAGTCCTAATTCCTTGTGAAGTTATCTGTTGGGTTTAGATCAAGGTCCTTTTGCTCTTTTGACGATTTATTATTTCAGTTACAGAACTTCCTATTCCTATTATTTCCAAAAATTATTTTTTTTATGAAGCGAAGGGGATCAAAGGATTTCTATTGCACTTTCTTATCTTTACGTACTATAGTTATGGTTCTTAGTAAAGGTATTTGTTGAGATACTTTGTGTGCGCACAGAATCGGTCGTTATTTGTCTCTGCTTTTAAAGTTCAATATTTCTTTTCGACTTTATCAATGTAAAAACCATACGGCGATAAACAATGACTCATTATTGTTGAGATATATTGCTTCTTTAATCAGAAATATTTTGATTTTTGTGAAACTAATGCCATTTGTAAAAAAATGTCTCATTTTTTTCTGGTTCGTTTAAATGTGAAAACTTGATTAATTTGAAAACTGGGTTGTGTCTCTCCTGGTTATCTGTCTGTGTCTGTTTCTCAAAGGAGAGTATTACGATACAAAAACGTTATAGTAATGAGTATTGGGAAGTGATTCATGTCCTTTATTTTCTGCCCGATTAAGCTAATAAGAGTTCCATATCTGGATATATGTGAGTGACTCAGGAATATGGTGATGACAAATCAGTTTACTGACTCTACAAATACATTTGTTCAGGTATATTATAAAGATTGAGTGTAACAGTGTACGTTTAGAGTATGCAAGAATACTATAGCGATCAACTCAAAACTAAATGCATTTGCAGGCACTGATGGAAGAGAAATCGCTGTTTAAATTTCGAAAGTAGAGTTCTAAAATGGTTAAGAGATTTGATTTTGTACTCCCCCAAGTGTTTCGCTATTCCACACTTTTTTGAATCATGAAACCTGTGACAGTGATAAATCCCACGATGAGATGCATGCCCTGGACTACTTGTTTTCTTTCATCCTGTATGGCAGCTATTTTCAATCCAACGATAATATGATGATTCACTTTTTATAATCATTAACAAAAACTCATTTTATTCGATATTATTTCATTACATATAAAAATGATACTAAACGAGGATAAAAACCATCGTTACGTCTTCACTTATGGTCGCTATATCTACCTTCAATTTTAAGGCCGTTTTACACGAGGCACTTTATTGCACAATTTGAAGTAGCATCTGTTTTCGCAATGCGTGAATGCAGGCTCGGAATTAGAGCAGGGGCTATTTTCCCATCTCCCATTCATGCATTTGTGCATGCATTCTAGCAATTAACCGCTTTACACGACGCGATTTTCAATGCACATCAATACGTACATCAGATTGTGTAATAAAGTGCTTCGTGTAAAACGACATTTAGGCACGCATGTTTACTCACAGCAGCGATTTCAACTTGAAGTATTTGACTAATTATGCATCCCTCAAAGGCCGTGCCTTAACCACGTGCGAACTTGTGATTGGATTCGGAATAAATGTCCTCTTTAAAATTTATAGCAGCGCACAATTATCTTATAGCCCGTTGACCCCAGACCATAGGTAGTGACTTAAGAGTCATTCCGTAGAGGTAGTGACTTAAGAGAATCCCATTCCGGAGACGTTGAGTGGTCCCTCTTTCGGGGGAACACGAGGACAAAGTTCTTGAAACACACTAGAAAGTGATACTATCGTAGTTTTCAAAAAAAATTTCTAATGCTGGGTAGTAAACTGAATTATTTTAAATATTTCCAATTGGATAAATTCTTTGAATCTAGATATAGGATCTTGGATATGGTTATTTATATCCCTAAGTGTAATTACAAAGGAATTAAGAACTTACGTGAATTTACGTGAAAGCAATTTACGTGAATATGAGTTTACACGATCATGGAGCGTTACCCTGGACTGAGGGCTACTCTTTGGTTCATTGTTAGATATTTATATTCTACCCCCTTAGTTGCATGGTGTAAACCCTTATCTTTTTCTATCTTTAATCTCGCCACTGTTTTGTAAACGTAACTCCGCACTCAAAGGGTGTTCTATTCCCTCATCATGGATTCTGTAGTTTCTAAGGAATATCCTATTTAAAATATTATAATCCTCGATTAGGCTTTGTGTTTGCTGGAAGAAGTAGGGATTAAATGTTTTGCGACTATTTCTTGTTTTACAAAGTTATTTGTGCCAATATAGTTGATGCCGAGACAAATTTTAACTCGGGGCATAAAGCCGCTCTCGCTAGCCGCTTTCATGCTTGCGGAAGTGAACATAATCGTTTCTGTTTCTATTGCGCGAAGGTGTGATACAGCAGGATTCACTACCCGATGCGTAACGAGTGTCGGCAGACTTAGACTTAAAAGCAGAGGGTTTAGATATCGAATGCTACAAGCTGAGCGTACCGATTGAGATAGCCTTCTTTCTTTAAACCCTGAGCACACCAGCGAAGCTCGCTAAGCCACATCTCAATAGCAACCCTTGCGCCAACATAACCATGTTGTTCGTTCCTAACAACCGTGCTCAAACCATGTAACCAATTATTATCCATCATTTATATGTACCTACTTTTATAATTTGATACCTACTATATGCATTTAGCATTATCTATGGCGTAATTCATTCGCCTGTGGTGTCTGCTGGATGGACTGACTAGCTCAGCAACTCACTGCCAGTCTTAAGCCTGGAAAAAAGGGGTGGGTTCCTGGGCGAGGTTAGTTTCCTGCCCAGGATAAAAATGATACTAGTTCAAAGTAGCAAGAATTTTTTATCTAAGAAAGAGTTAACAATTCTTTGTTGTAGTCCATGTTAATTCTACCGGATTGGATTAATTAACGCCTTGAATGCCCTCCGAATTCGCAACACATCTGGCTGTCTGCGAATGAAGTATTTTACAATTTTTTATTTTACTATTTTATATGTAGGCATGTACCTCCTTCTGAGTCATTGGCGGCCCTAAGGGGGGGGGGGGGGAGGTGGGGAAATAGCCCCTACTGCTGTGTGACCACACTCAACAATAGGGGCTTTTGCCCCCCCCCCCCAAACCCGCCTTTTTTCTTTGTCAGAAACCTTAAATTAAAAGCCTAAATTATTTTGTTGCTTTTTTGTTATTGAAGTTTTGGTGATTTGGGCCTTTAAAATCCAGTTAAATTTTATACAAACTAGAAACGTTTTTTTTAAACCGCAAGCTAAATGCGAATGTAAATCAAAATAATTTTGGAATTAGTCACAACTTGGTGGTAATCTGAAAGGGAAATATGCATTTAGGAAATGCTTGCTCTTCTTAAAAAGCAAACTTTTGCTTCCAAACCACTTATAACGCGCCATTTTACACATAGTTTGTTCCGAATTTCCGGGAATGGAAATCTCCCCCCTTTTCCTGGGGGATATTCCATACCTCAAGAGCCGCTGGTGCTCCCCCCGAACCTCTGGTCTGGAGCCGCCCGTTTTGAGTAGTGGTTACAATCCGACGTTGCTCTGACTCGTACATCTCGTGCGGAATTTCTCGTGTGGCGTTGACGGCCAGCACGCGCCGCCCTCCCCGGAAGGGATCGCGACGGCTGACTCACTCTTCCGAAGGCGCCTCGTGTTTCCGGAAGTGGTACATTCTCTCTCTCTTTGCGCTCCCCTCCTCATCCCGTCTCGCCTCTTTTTCAAGACCATGAGAGAGTCTCCTGGCGCCCGGCCGGTTATCGTGGTATTCTCGATTATTACCGGCTTCCAAGGATTTCCAAGGGTGAAGTTCCGTCCTCGTAACGGCTCGGGCGGCCTTCGCGCTCCTGCTCCGTTCTCACTCAAGATCGCACCTGTGGCACAGGACCGAGCCCCCCTTGCGCAGCGCCAGCTTTTGACTGGGTGGGGCTTCTTTACAGACAGACTGCCTTCCTCGTCGTAGCATTTATTCCACACCCTTCTTCGCCTCGTCGCACAGTGGGCTGAAATCGAAAAATGCTGGCCGAAAGTCAAAAAGTGATTTTTTCAAGCCAGGGAGCTGAAACTTTGCATAAATATTAAACGACCTGTGCATGCGATGATGCAAAGCATTTTCCTTAGTACTCAACAGTTAACAATTTGCATGAGGTCAAAGTTGCACAAATTTTGCAAAAATGGTATAGGTACACTCAATTTTCTCACGAAATGTTCAAAATCAAGCCCTTGCTAAGCCTTAATGGGTCAAGTATTGGAATAAAAAGTGATGCAGTTAGACGAAACAGTTTTTTATGTTTGTTTTAATGTAATCTGCTTACTTTTTTGTCATTATTTACCAAAGATATTAAACAAACTGGCGGACCCTCAATTTCGGTCATTTTTTAAAATATATGTAGAGAAATAGTTATTTGCATCGTCGAGCATCGTGAAGTAACCTATCTGGGGAAACTCTACAAAGCTTTCACAGAGCGAATCCGATGAGTTATGCTGCGACCGTTTGCGACGCCGAATTTCACATCGGTTTTTCGATCGCGCGGTCGAGTATAGTCCAACCCGCCTGCAACGGGGAGTAAGGTGGCGCGGCAAGTGTGTGGAATGGATTGTAGCCGCATCCACTCAGCTATGGAGATTTAGAGATACAAACATTGAAAAGAGCCTCCATATTTTGGAGAAATCGCGGAAAAAATTACGTATTTTGTCATATGGGGTAAAGGTGTATGAGTTACTGAAAGACTGCTTTCTTCGGGTGCACCGCGGGCGTGTCTCTTTTTAGCAAATTGACATAGCCTACTTTTACTGTCGCAGACTTTTGGCCAGCTTCTTTCGATTTCAGCCCACTGTGCGTCGGTTGCGTATCGCCATAAGCGATGGCGTCTGGAGGCGAAGAAAGTACACAACGGAATACTGCTTGTGATGCTCCATTGACGGTCGACTCAGGAGATCAATAATTCTTCGTCGAGGATCTTATGAAACAGAAAAACTCAGAAATGATAGTTTTACACAGTTCATCTAGTATGTAATATTACTATTTCTGAAGGTTTCCTCCTTATGGGACGGAATGGTCACACAAAATTGAACCGGACTCAATTTCTTTTACTCGATTGGTTGATTTAAATTGCCAATCCACCCATTATTTGCTTCATTGATGAATACATTTGATTTTGGTTGCGCTGCGAAGGTGGCCGGGATGACTCTTGAGTTCTAAGTAATCATCCTTTGATTTTTCGCAAGGCACTGGCCAATTACAATTATTCTGAAGCACTAATATACCTAACTAAAACTATTGTATCCTAAATGCTGATGGAATGAATGTTGTAACGGTTTAAATGTCATCTTGGTGAAACTGGTGGGCAAACTGCTACGGAATTTAAATTGACTTTATGCTTGAAGGAACCAGCTCCTGTTCCCTGAAGACGACCGACCAGTATTCGTACGACACCATTTTCCCAATACGGTAAAAAAACCAGGATATTTGGGGTAACAGACTTGCTCATTACTAACCAGACATACCTACCTTGTATATGCCTGTTTTCGAAATGATCCTTTAACATTTGGTATTAACATTTATTTCCCTGTCATCTATTTTTCTCATTTATTGTTCCCGTAAACAATAAAGTGTTTTAAAAGATAAGCTATATTAAATATAAAAATGGAGAATACGAATAGGAGAATACGAATTAGGATAGTTGTATGGTCCTCTCGAGACGCGCCCTGCGCTAAGTGAGATAATGCAAAAACAAATGTGTTAAAAATATTTGTTTTTGCAGTATTTCCCTTGGTTCGGTAATTATCTTCTCAGCCCCTTCCCGTTCTTGAGGCACCAATTGTTTAGTAAATTGATTTCAGGACAAATATTTTTACCTTACGGGAACTAGCGCATTTTGTCTTTTCCTTTTACTTATATCGTCAGAGTATCTTGTAAGTATACTTTCTTAGCCATTCTCCAACCGATACGTATCCCTTCTTGTTTTGAACTGCTACTTTGGCTATCCAAGTTAAACGGTTTGTTTGTAATGAGAAAATCATGGAAAGTGCTGCTAGTGCAATTTCAGAGTAACCTTCTTAAGCCGCACTCCCACCATTAGTTTTCCTTTTCTACTGCTCGAGCCATATCCTCGGGCCGTTGCCCTTCCGCCTATTTTCACCGTTTCCAGCCTCGTGTGGGAGTGTGATTAATTAAGCTCCTACTTTCGTTCACGCCATTTATCCTGAGTCTCAATGCTTCTCCGGGTTGAGGTCGTAATTTCTATTCTTCCTGGAAGAAGATCTCTTTGTGTAGATACGAGAACTAGTTGTTTTTTACCCTCTCATTGGGCTTAAAAATAGTACTAAGTCATTTGGTGATGTGAAGACGTCATTCACGTTTCCTAATTGCCACAAAATCCGCAGTAACAGTCACTCAGTTTTTCAGTAAGATTTTCCAGCAGGCGGAGTGTAACACTCCCAATGATGAATTTCGCATTTCTTCGCAGCTGCAGGGTCGACGACTTTTCTCTTCCGGCTTGAACGTTTCCTTTGGCAGTATTGGCGAACCTTCTCGTTTTTCTTCGTCAGCCGTGGCAGTTATAGGGCTGAAGATAATCGCTGGGACGCCAAGCGTCGCAAAATATTCTTTGCCAAATGGAGCAGACATGCTGAAATTTCCTTTTCTTTGTCTGGTGATCATTGTATATACCAGACAGTCTTTTAGATTCATATTTTGAGGAAGTTTTTTTTGTATCGTCTAGGCCGTAACCGTGATGATTTGTTCGTATGAATTCTCTTCTCGTTATTGGGAACTGATAGCTGACTCCGAGAGAAAGGTTCGTTGAATAATTTTATATCAGTCAGCGTAACCTGATTCATTGCCTGTCAGTTTGATTCCATGGGGAAACAGCATGAAATTGACCCTCTAATTAACTTTTGTTATCTTCTTACTTATTTACAGTTTTAAAAGCGCCAGTCGTAGAAATGACTCTTTGAATCGGTAGCTTATCATTTTTGCTCATTCTTAACACTTTTTTACATTCGTCATCAAAATTTTCTTCCTCTTATGCAATATTCAGGTGGAAAGTTAGTTTATGAGAACATAAGTGGTATCAGTATGGTTACACAAATGTATTATGCCAAACGTGGTAGCCCACGCATTTCTCCTATTTCACCTCATGGATATTTATTTATTCCCCTGGGAATGAAATCCTAAATCTAATGGCCATGTTGATTAGGATATTTATTTCACTTTGTGATTCATGTTGATTTATCACACTTTTAACTTTAGGATAAATGATTTTCTGATGGAGTAATGTCTTGCAAGTCTGTTTTTGTATTTATTGAATGAGCGTACTTTCAGGTTACGCACACGACATTGGGATGTGAAAATCTGGCCTTCCCGTCATAACGGAACTGTGAAAAATTGGCGATCTTGAACTTCGAAGGCTCTTAGCTCTAGAAGACTTGACTCTCATATGTAAGCCTCGGTGGTAGTAACACCCTCGCATGATGATACGGAGGTCGCGGGTTTAAATCCCACTGCATCGAGTATATCGTCACGTTATGGAAATGCTTTTACAAGAATAAAAATAAGATGACATACATTTTACGAAGGGTGGTTCGATGTGTAATAATGGAATGAGATGGGAAAAATAAATAGTAATTTGGATCGTATAGATACGTATTAAATCATTAATTTAAATAGCTAGGAGTTTGGAATCTTGGGAATTGTTCCAGCATCGGTTGTGCATGATGAATACATTAAGGACACCCCTAAATAATGGTGTGTAGTTACTGTTTTTAAACGTTTTTTTTTTTCGAGGTCTATCGAAAGTTTTGTCGCATTGGTAGTTTAGGGCATGTTGGAATGTGGAAGCGACTAATTCCATGGTGATGTTCACATTAAATTATGCATTTTTAGCTGAGGATTATACTTCCGAAGGTTAGACTTATGACTGTGAAATTTATTTTATGTGTTTCGCTCAGTAAAAGTACTGTGGGCGCTCTACCGTTAAACCGTGAATTTGCCGTGAAGTTTTAAAAACCGTGAAAAAAGTCGTTAATTAGTCATAAATGTAGTGTGCAAAAGTTTGCTATGGGTATTTTAGGGCCCGCAATTGTTCTGTTAGATTTTGAGATGGTGAAAATGTCAAGTATTATTTCGTCCTGGAAGAAGTCTGGGCGGTCTACTGTGAACTCTTATGTGCTGTTCATACCCATTGAAATCAGCTCCTATCGACTTTTCTTTGCATTTCCTTGCCAGGATCTTGGAATGCTTTCCAGCATTAGTATCTATATTGAGAAGGTCGAAAAGAAAAAAGACGCCAATATCCTTAATTTTTCAGCGAGTGTCGGAGGCATTGAAGGACAAGCTGCTGTCGAGTCCAAAGCTAGCTTTTTCAGCGTTTTCTCTGTTTGACCCTATTCGCTGTGAATTTCAATATGATCCACTTGTGGCACCTTTCCTTCTCGGCGAATTACATTCATTAGTACCTTTACTCATGGTGTGATGGTACATTTACTCATGTGTGAATTTTAAAACCAGAGGTTTTAAAGGCTGCTAAGCCTCGTGATTGTATTGATCTATCAGAGGATGGTAACCTTACGGAAGATGAGGATGTAGATAACGAATTAAGAACACGCTTACGGAATTGAAACAAGTGACGGGTCTTAAAATACTTCCTCTCCATCGTGATAACCTCACATTCATCGTCGATTCGTTGGAGATCGTTAGATCGGTCTTAAAACCTTATAAGTTAACCTAGAGGAATTTTCTGTCTTCAGTTGTCCGTTGGAACTTTAATTTCCATTCAAATCAAGAGAGTTCAATTAAAAATCACAAGAGGAGAGACTCGTTATATTGACGCCAAATATGACGAAATTCATGGTGTGTGAGGCGTTGAGGAAGTCAATGTTGTTAAGGATTTGATTCATTATGATTGTAATGCTAGCGCGCGCTATAAAGAACTGTAATATAAAAACAAGCGTACTTATGATGTGGAACTGGAAGCAGAACTGAAAAAGAGCAATCTGGCTATTAATTACCTGGAAATTCTTGCCAAAAGGCGAAGTTACTAGCTTCTGCCCTCCAGAAGGCGTCACTCATCGACAATGATATAGAAAGCTTGCAGAAGTAGACGTAGTAATCTCTTTCTTAAAAATTGCATACTCTCGTTATGAAGTTACATAAAACTAATAAATATTCAGTGATTTTTTAGAATAGCTTTTATTTTAAAATCTCATTTTATGAATAAGTTTCATCTGATCATTATTAAGAATTGCTGTTTTTTTTATTTTAGGGTATGGACTGTATTTTTTAATAAATGTAAGTCAAGTAGTATTGGCGCTATAAGCCATTGATATCCCGCTTTTACAGCTGAAGCCGTTTTCAATTATCGTATATTTTCTGACGGCGCTAATTGTAGTTAGCCGTTAGTAGTAGTAAAAGGTGTTTCACTCAGGTTCTCTCCGGAAAAAGGTTGCTTCTTTAGTTTTGCGTTGTGATTAGGTGTGAAAAAATAATTAATTTTGCTAGTTTCTTAACGCAAATCTTCTTCATCTTCATGTTACAGAAATGGTAATAAGATAGATATTATTTTCTTGTCGGTTAAGTGTTCCACATCCACATTTCACTTTCTTATCCACCCCTATAAACAATTGAAAAATAATGGCATTTGCTTATTTCTATAAATTGAAATAATTCTGCAATATGTAGTTTGAATTTGACTAATGTAATACGTTTATATAGGTACCAGATCCTTGTTATCTCGTTTCTACCTTAGTCACGAACGTTTTTTGTTTTTGCTTATGCTTTAGGATCTATAGAACTGCAACCGTGCTTACCTATCAGAGGATTGCAGAAATATCTATTTGTAAGATGTAAAAATAGCTATAAGATGGTAGGGAATAGATGATGGTTGTGGTTGCTCAAAATTGCATAGTCCAGGTCTCGCCCTTACTGCCTTTAGTTAATTGAAGTTTTGTCTTTTTCTGGCTTTTGTGATGTGTTGCAACGGATAAATCTATTTGGGCGGGTGAAAATTTACAACGGCCAGATATGCGTCCGCGGAACAGTGCGTTCCGTCACGGCGGTAGAGAAACACTGGTTTAGAATAAGACGTGCAAGTGCAGGATGAAGGGAAATTGTAAACGGACACAGGGACAAAGGAAAATTAAAGGTGTCTGGAAAAAGGAAGATACCTGCGTAAAAACAGTATTTTTATATGAATAGGATCAAAATACCGCTGAAATTACCGCCGGTTTTAACGCCTTCGGTACATACTTGGAGCTGGAATATTTTTACGATTTACTGGAGGAATTAACGTGCCAGGAAAGCGATGCACTGGAGACTGGTTAACGTACCTACTTGCAAAAGATTTTAAGGCTTTTAATATTTACTTGTTTTCCACGAAACATGGCTAAGCCTTGTCATCGACATTAGATTAAACAATCCCAATAATATCTACGGGAAATTATATCTTCATTCCCACAGTAAACCCATCAACAGCCACGTGATAGGCGCTGAAATTAAGCTGTTGTAAGGCGTGGTTTGTCTTGAATTGATAGGCTTTCGCGGGGGTAGGTTAATCTCTGCGGAACCGTTCGAGTTTCCCAATGTGCAGAGAATATTTTGACTACGTTTTTTCGGCGTTCAACAGCCGTGTTCGGTAGCAAATGGACGCTCGCTGCAATACGGCCACCCAGTTGAAAGCATCGTCCAATATTCTAACTGGAAGAAATATTTTATTTTTATCTTCCGTTATTGTCCTCCACAGGTGTCCCTCAGGAGTTCCTTTTAATCAGTTGCACTTCAGGGCACCGCGACTATAAGGGTTTATTTTTAGATATGGCCGTTACGCCTGAACAATATTGAATCTTGTGCCTTAAGCATGAATTAGAGTATGACGTGCAGGGGTAAACTTGGCTAAGATTCTGATTTCAAGAACACGGTCATTACTTGAATAAAATATTCCCTCCAGCACTACCTTTTCATCAGATTGATAATGATATCTACTTCAAAAAGTGCAAATGCTGGCCTTTTATTGAAATAACTGCGCCTTATTGGGAAATTATTCATTTACCTACCATATATTTCCATGAAATTATGAGTGATCATACTTGACAAAAATATGGCTTTGAATGACTCCGAAGTTTACTCCAACAAAACCGGGGAAATAGCGTCTTTGACCTTAATAAACACCGTGATTAACTGTGAATTTGACTACATTTTGTGGAGTGGCCACCACACTAGGCTTGCTAGGTTTTTCTAAGTGGTTTTGTATTTCTCCGCTAACCCAGTGGTGACTAACCAAGTAAGCACGTAAGCCGCTGTCAGGTTGGCAAGCAGAAGAGTGCCAACTATCATCTAGCCAGCACTCATCACGTACGGGATCCTAACAAACTTTCGTCGTCCACTTGTGTAGCAAAGTGGGTCAGGAATATTACTGTTGACAAATATGAAGCTCAAACCGAAACTACTTCATTAATTTCTTTTTGTACATCTAATTTATTATGAGTGAGATCAGTCATAGCTTATTGTTTGGTAATTTGTTGCCAGGTACATTTCTTTGTAATTTTTCTGAGAAAGTTCTGGTGGACGAAAATAACTTGGGGTTATCGCCCACGGAATAATATTTGTATCAGCAGAAGAAAAATGTCTATTTAACTGCGAGCGTGTCTATTTACGTGTCATTTGCCCTCGAGATGTTTTGGTGCGAAAGAAAACTTCTGTGTACTTATTTCCAGTGTTGAAAGGAAACTTCTTCGAAACTTCGGGTGGCAGAGGTCGTCACAGGGCAATGACGGGTCTATGGCCTAGGGAAAAGAAGGTAATTTGGTGTTATCAACTGCATCTGAAGACGTCAAAGAGTATTTCCAATTATTGCGATCACACAAATGATGTGGTAGGCAGTCACGCGCACGTGTGTATAGATATGCACCAAATAGGGTGAAATCCTCCTTTAAAAAATAATTTGACTTGACCGGAATTCGAGCCCAGATTTTCCCAATTGCCTTTCAGGTGTGTTGGGCAGTTACACCATCAAGCCATCTTAAATCATGATCGATTTCTGCGGGGGTTTAACGAGATGGCTTGGTGCTGTAACTGGGCAACACACCTGACCGGCGATTGGGAGATCCGGGTTCGAATCTCGGTCAAGTCAAATGAATTTTTCATGGGGAATTTCACCCTCTTGTGTTTATTCGTAAAAGAGTATTTTACGTTTAATCAGCTGATGTTTTATCGGAAAGTATTGGAGAAAAATTATTGTTCGAACAGGTTTATTATAAAGTGTAAAGATGCATTAATTGATAAAAAGTTTCGCAATTTCATCGCGTACTTTCGTAAATTCATTTTCCGTTAGTTCCTTAATCAATATATAGCTATATAAGGGGCGGACAAAGATAGATTTTTTGAACATCAAATCGGTAAAGAGCTTTCAAGACGTTGGTTTGGAGGAGAATGGAGAGGATAGGCTTGAGGGAATAGGAAGACAAACGAGGTGGTGTTGATTATGGTAGAGGAAAGGAGGCCAGTGGGGAAATTCGGAGGACGGAGATGTGGTTGGAGTGTATAATGAAGGGTAATGGGCTAATAAAGAGTGATAGAGGGGAGAATGTTGGGTAAAAGGGGAAGATCTGGAAGAAGAATGTGGATTGACGCCATGAAGGAAGGTTGGATGTATGAAGAGTTTAAGATTCCGATACTAATGGACATCTGCTGTAATTTATGATGCAATTGTATTTGTAAGGACAAAGGAATTCAAAGGTTGGGATTTCGGTAGAAACAGTCCTTGAATTGGTAGAAAGCCATAAATGAAAAATTGAATCGAATAATGATTCAAATATAAAATAAATTGGTATTTTATTGTTTTTGGTTTCTTTTGAGTTTTTTACTGTAAATTTTCGAATCAAGAGAAATAACTCCCATTTTTTTTCGTAAGAATACTCTTTCGTTTATTCGTAGATGTTCTTGTTTAGACGTATCCTTGTGACCGAGGACGTATACCCTAGTTATTGCTGTTATGTGTGAAGTATGGCATCAATTCCTAGGAATACGTCATCTAAGAATGATTGAATACTTGCCTGTCCGAGTTGCTGTAAACGAGCCTTTGGATGACATTATTCAATTAGCGTATATTTTGAATACCTATCTTCAATATCGATAAGAATGAAGGTTCTCTTTCCTGTTGTTAATTTATGCTTTTATAAATTTATAAAGTTAGCTACGTAGCGGTAACATTGAAGCGAAGAGTGTCTATTTTCTCATTACTAATATTATCACGGCAAATATTAATCCTAGTTGACAAAGTGAGTTTCCTAGTAACCTTTCATTATCTCTAGGCCCAACGAAAATTGATCTGCAGCTGGTGGAATGGGCTGGAAACATCCATAAATTGCTTTGTCTTTACAAATTCGTTCTGGGACTTACCAAATGCTGTAGCACCTTTCTTGGAATCTAAGGCTCAAGAGGCTTGCTACACACGCGACCTATGCATAAATATTTCCATGTAATGTGCGGTGCAATGCCGAAGACTGTTTCTCTAATCTAGGCTATAGATCAATAGCAATACGGTTGTGCGTTCAGAGGAAAATAAGGAAGCTGCGACTTGGGTCGTTTGTGAAGAAAAAACTTGGTCCCGATGTGCAATCTTTCTTTCCTTGTGGTCGTGAAGGGTGAGAAAACCCCAATGATTGTCTGGGAAGATCGTCATGAAATTCTTAGTGATGCCCTTACCTATGCTAATTAAAAGTGTCATTTCTGGAGTTTTGATGTGGGGAAAACATTTAAGGGTATTAAGGAGTCAGTTAGAATCTGGGGTTAAAAATCGGGTTGTCCCAAATTATGGAAAAAATATTAGGGATTAAGGTCTGTCATCGTATTCGAAGTCTTTCGATGACTGAACTTTCGATGAATTTTAAGATTATGAACCCCCATTCTCTTCCTTAGCAGAGGAACCTGGCCTGAACTATTTACAAATAAGTTCTTTTACCTTTTACGCCTACCAACTGTTTATTTTTCTGTTCCAATTACAGTTTTATTTATGTAGATGTCTATAATAATATTGTCGTTTTTAGTGTTTTACTTCCATTTATGTGTGTGGGAAATTCTTTCAACCTCTTCTGTTGTGAAGTCGTTAATTTATTTTGTAAGATTTTTTCTATGTCGTTTCATTGCCTATTCCCTTTCACTGTGCTCCAATTCTTTTACTGCCGTTTTTTGTTTCAATTTCATGTAATTCTTCTCTCCAGCTCTGTGATCACGTACTCCGCTCTCTCATTTTATCCTCCAAATATTATTTCACGCGACCAGAGTCTTATTAATTCCTTTTTTTACCTTCTTGCTTGCTCTTCAGCTCTTGTGATCCACCCGAATGTTCTTACCTTTCCTTTATCGTTACAGTGTGCTTTTCCTGTCTCAGAATATTGTCAAGTGAGTCTTGGCAGTTTGGCACTATAATATTTTAATTCCACTTAAAGCTTTGTTCACCATTCCCCTTCCTTATTAAGCTTCAGTTAAACACATTTTTCGACATGGGGATGGGACGTGGGGATGAAGTGGTTTGGTGGTGTGAGGAATAGGAGTAGAGGGCAGTGGGATGAACAAGAGAACATTTTTTTGCGGCCAGGGCGGATGCTGTGTGGGTAGAGGGCGATGGGGAGAGATGTGTAGGTTGTCATGTCAAAGGATTGGTGGATTTGAGGACGCCACTGAATCTTACGGGTTGCTTGTGTCGGATTGTGAGGTCTTTGGGGGTAGAGGTTGAAGGAAGTGATGTCACTTTCCTATTGGCTGCATTTCCTCCAGCTTGGTTAGGAGATTGGGTTTGCATGAATTAGGCGATATCAGCGTTGATGCTTTTGTGTATACGATATTCTACTTGAGGTTTTGAGTGCTGTAGGTGTTAGGAGGGAGAATGTCCTTTTATGGTATCCTTTTGGACGCCTATGTCTTGCGTTATCGTATAAATAAACACCCATATTTTTGGTGGGAGTTATTCGGGTGCCACAGTAGCGGATACAGAAAAAGCTCAAGGGGGGGGGCGCAAGTTATCGCGACGATTGTAGCTTTCAAACTGACTGCCTGGCAGCGACTCTGCTTCCCTTATATATGTAGCTCGGTTGTTTCGAGAACATTCGGTGTCAGAATGTTCGCTTCCAGACTTTTAAGGAGTGTGAACAAATACGAACAGTAGAATATTCACGACTTTTCTCGAACAAATGCTAGACGTAATAACGTATCGAGATCAATAGAATGGCCGCGACTTATCTCGTAGGATAGCTATCTATGTGCCAGACAGAAACGTATAAAATACGATGACGCGCGCGCGTGTTACATAATAAAGTACAACTACTCGATAACTTGACTGAGTTGACTGACGAAAGTTACGAACGAGTAGCGTGCGGGCTGACTGGCGGGGGCGGCGCGGGCGGCAAGGCGATCGGCCCCGCAAGGGGGGGGGCGCGCGCCCCCCGCGCCCCCCATATGTATCCGCCACTGGGGTGCCACAAATTATGATAATGTTTAGTTATCTCAATCGTCTCAGGCTCAACTTTGTGGAAGTTCATTTTGTAAGTGAAAAAGGAAAACTTTGTTTTATTCCACCAATTTATTTTCCGGTACTACTAGTTTCGACGTAGCGGCGTCATCTTCTGGTACCTTTTACCGGAGTTACATTCAGGCACCCGTTAACAAAGTTTTCCTTTTTCATTTATAATGTTTAGTCATTTTACGATTACTAAAAATAGTCTTACGCTTCTTGCATTTATCAAAGCATTCCACAGAATTGCTCGGGGTTATAGATGAACGATTGGAACTTAGTAGAGCTAGTTTCCTGGCGTGTAATATTGGTCAGTGGAACAGTTCGATCACGGCGTATCATAACGCTATAGGGTGTAATAATGAACACGATTAAGCAATTGGTTGGTGCATGGTTTTCCTGTTACTGAGTGATACGGTACATGATACACCATCGTGTCCATTGGATGCGTGTGAAATAAGTTGTTGTTTTTCGTTACCTGCAAGGCGTGGTTTACCTCTGTTTTTCCAGATCTTTCTATCAAAATGACAATTGAAGAAACATCTTATAAGCCATTAGATAGGTATTCATGCGTAAATAAATGAAGTTTTTCTACAGATAAGCCCATAACTTAGCAAATGAGATAAAGTAGAATTACTGCTATTGGCCAACTTTCATTATTTTACCTGGGAAGGTGTAAGGAAATGTGAGAGCATTCAGAATATGATATCAAAGTATTCAATAATGAGGGAGTTTTGGAAGAATTATCTAGAGGGGATGGATTGGATTGTTTAGAGTAATATTTCTCTCCAACGACGATATATTTCACCTACATGGTTAGTGATGGTTTGTGTTGAAATAAAAATGTCTTTTCGATTGGTGGGTATATAGTTAGTATTAATCTCGCGGCCTTTCTCACAAAGTTAGGAAGGAGATGCCGCCAGAAGTCTCAGTTTTTAAGTTCTCAGTATAGTTACGGTATAGTTATATGTATGCCACTGTAACAAGTTTGCCTTTTGGGCTTTGCTGGCGAAATACGTTTTTAAATTAAACATCTTTTCATCATTCAACTCTTGTAGAATGCGTCTCCTGGTTTGGAACGGATTTATTAGCACAAACAAAACACTCAACGGTTGTCTGTTCAATTTCCGCGATGGTGAATGTGAAATAATATTAGTTATAAGTAATTTTGTTATGAATTGAGCATAATGCATTTTAGGCCGTTCTGGTAGATTATCGCCCTTCAGGTCCTTCATCACTCAATTTTTACCATCGCATCTTTCGCTTATTTGAACTCCCTGGTTGCCACGTGGTGAACTGCCTCATTTTTTTCCTCTTTCAATCTTTTCAATTCCATAGGTACAAACCGTCAACACTTCCACGGGCTCCTTAAATGACACCATTTTGCTTCTGTGAGCCCTTATTTTGTGCTTTGCAACGTAAATTAGAGGAAATGTAAAAATATTGGCTGATGCTAAATATCTTGTTATTCGACTAAAAATTTGTTCTGTTTTATATTTGTGGCCCACAGTTACTACCATTTTTAGCAAATGAAAAACACTATTAAGTATGTAATTTAAAACATTTAAAATGTGCTTATTACGTATAATTGTTCATTTCCTCCTTTTATATAGTTAACGTCAAAACGTTTCGATCATTAATTCAAATTCCCCATGACGGGCGATTTTTATGCAACTGTGACTTTGAACTGTAGAACTTGAAAGGACTTGGAATTTACTTTTAGAATTGAACTCTAAGACAAGACATTTCTCTTTGACCTCCTATGGTGAGTAAACACGCGTTCCTCAATTGTATTCCAGCTCCAATGATAATTACTTCTGGTTTTATAATGTATTTATATTTTATTGCTGTTAAAATGCATGCATTAGAACCTAGTCTATCTCTACTGCATTCCTCCATTCCGCCTTCTTGGACAGTTCAGACGTTAGTCCACAATTCCGAATGTAGCCATTTCATAAATATTGTGATTTTTCTCGGTGGGCACTTTTCGTTAAGACCAAGGCATGAGAACCCATCAATTACCCGTCCTGTATTTTAAACTGGTTTTCTGGGACTTTTGACTGACTTGGGTTTTGCTGAACGAGCGGATTGGCATTCAGGCCGCCGTAATAGTTGATCGAGGCGTTGTGTTCCTGGAGTAATGGAATGCGATTGATGATGAAAGTTTGTTTCTTTTGATGGTAAGTTACATTGTTCTCATGGCTAATACCAATTAAGAGTTACCTTTTGGTTTTTGTGGAGGTTAAAGCAGATGTTATTTTCCTAGCTAAAATGTGTATGAATCCCAATTTTTTGTTTAACCGAGAATGCGGAAAACTTATTTAGGCATAGTTATTCGAAAAATGAGGGATCACGGAACATTTTTACGGAAGAATTATCCATGTTTATGACTTGGATTGATAGAAAACTTGTAAAATGCCGTGGAAACTTAAGAGCAGGGATAGGACGTGTTGACTCTCACTAACGATTTTGGGCCAAATAAATGATGGACAAGACATAGGCAATAAAACTCGAAAGGCATATCTGATTCGGATAAACCACTTCCGTTCGTGTCGGCGTGCATATTCCCGCGGTTTCCTTATCCACCCTCGCTTCTGGCCCCTTTCCTCCCTGCGCCATCCCTTTTCCAGCTCTGCCTGCCTCCACTTCCCGCCCCTCCTCCACTCGTTGTTGCCTCATCCCACGCCCCCAGCAGTGATCACAGCGGCTGGCATTGACGCGTCCCGCCCACCTCCCATTTCGCCCACTCCCACCCTATACCACCCCCCCCCCACCAATGCCTTGGTTTTTCTGCAAATCTCGATCGTGGTTATTTTTTTCCCCCGGAACAACAATGCCTCGCACTGTTTTCTTCCGGCGCGCGCAGAAAAGCTGTCCTTCTTAATCTGAATCTCCGCCGCAAGGACCCGTTTATGCTGCGAAAGTGATACTTTAACCGGGGCGGGGAAACGAAGAGGGACAGAGGCAAGGGTTTTATGCGTCTGTTGGGGAAATTTCGAGAACTGCGAGCGCTCTGAGAGCAGCTGGCAATGCGCGACCCTTGCAAATGGGATTGAAGCCTCGCCGACGAGGATTTTGGGAAGTTGGGAGTGCGTGCGTGTTGGGTTTGAAAACAGCCTATTTCTATTCACATCGGAATTAATCTTTCCATAATTTCAGTTGTTCCTCGAATAAGACTCGTGCCTTAATGAAGAAATTTGCTTTGATTTTTTACTGTTATTTTTGCTTTTACATTATTCAACTTATGGCGCTACAGTGCTACGGGGTGCATCCTATGTCCTATGAAATCTTCCCTACCTAGCCGAGTTAAACGGCGTTGCTTTGGTAATATCTCTTGTGTGGTATCGGTCGTGGTTGCAATGCATGCTAACGAAAATTCAATGCGTCTCTTTCCGCGACTATTTGCATTCAATAAATTTAATGCATCGTTAAGTTAACGGCACTTAGTTTTTAATTCTACTAGAGTTCGGATCTTCGTGAGCTGTTCGTGTATTTCCGACGATTTACCTATGTATTTAATGGGTTACTAGAATTGACGGCTATGCTTGCTTTACAAAAATGAACGACTTATTAGGACTATGCAATTGTAGTTTAATGGATTCTATGCTAGGCCTTATGTACATGCGTGGTATGCACAAAAAGTTCGCCTATTGTTAACAAATTAACCGAAAGAATTTATTTCACGGTTTTACACTAGGGATGTGCTGTTTATAAAAATATACCGTTACATCGGGATCCAATATTTTTTAAAGAAACCGGTTTGCCGATATTGGTAAAAAATATACCGGTGTACCGGTATATCGGTACTATTTATATAATATAGAATTATGGTACTATTTTTGCTGGGATTTTCTATCTACTTGAACCTACTTGCCTACAATCTTTCGCTAATCTTGTTTACTTCTCATAATACTAGAAAGCAAAGTAGAATCGTGTAAACTATTAACGATATTGAGGAAACGAGCTATAAATAGGTAATTTACATTTTTTATTAAAAAGTACATTTATTAGAAAATATTTCCATGGAAACATTTTTCAATATTTTTGTTCGATTCATTGTGGTTTCCAGTTCAAGAATATGCGGAAGAACTGCACAACTGGTATATGCTAAACATGCTTTTTTCATATAAGTACAATTTATTAAAAAAAATGTTTTATGCAGAAAGTATATATTCTGATAATTACGAAATGGTATTTTCATCATTCTCAGTTAGGGTACAGTTTTCCATGCGCGATGGCTTCTATAAGAACACAAAAATAGGCTTAGGAGTAACTCTAAAACGACTACATCATCGTATTATAACAGATTATGAATACATTAGATTTTATCAAGGTAAAGACATGCAGTCCACAAGTCTCAACTAAGTGTTCATAATTAAAATATGCCATGCATTGATGCAATATTTACAGGAGTGTGGTTTTGGCTTAGCACATTCCTAGCTTGGATGATGATGTAGTGACAAGGCAAATGCGATTGATCTCAAATGGCAATCATGGAAACCAATACTTTTTCCAATTGATCCCAAAAACACCAGCTGGTTAATATGATCGCCAGTCAATCTGCTCCGATCATCAGATGCAACATTGTTGACCAATGAGACGGTGCGCTCAGATGGTATTGAGGATCCCAGGACAACCATGTATTTAAGGGCCACTCCGACTAAATCAGGGAAAGCCGTTCTACTGTTCTGCCAAAACTTCAGAGGGTTCATTGCTCTGAGTGATAACGCCTGGCTGAGATATAATTGAATCTCATTTGGTATTGAATGTGACGTGCCCTATTCGCTCTCTTGTCCTATTACCCGTGCTATGTCATAATGATTCGCCGAAATGGATGAAGAGGCTTCGTCATCACCTTTAACTGGGTCTTCACGAAGACCCCGAGGAGGGTGATGAGACTTGACCAAGGCGATGGTCATCGTTTACTTCTATCCTCAATGTCAGCTATGGCTTTAGATACAACTGTAGGAATAGAAAAATGATTATAAAATATTATTATCCTGTGAACATATTTGTCTTGAATGAATGTTAAGGAAATATATGATTAATAATCAAGGATAAATCTGAGTGAGATAAAGAGTCGTACACCGCTCGTGAAAGGTTTCAATAAGGCTCCCCCACAAAAGCAAGAATAATAATGTCACGCAGCGTCGCGATACAGAATCGCGATATAAAAGTTTTGATTATGTTCATTGCTTGCGTTTACTCGTGGGCAATTATCACCCCAAGCGTTGTTTTTGCCGCAATTTGTTCGCGGTAAATCAACATTATGAGATTGAAGCGAAAGGCAATCTTTTTTGAGAGAAAATTGATTATTTTAGCTGAGTAAGAGCAAAGATTAGAAAAAACAATGATATGGAATCTCACTACAAAATATATTTACATTGAATGGGAAGAATACTTTATCCTCGCATGTAATCATTTTGCATTTAAAGTTATTGTTGCATTACGACAATACAAAAAAACCGTATCACTTTCGATAAGACAAGTGGTGTTGATGGTGGGAGCTTGAAAGGATAGCCAGCTTACATGGTTGCAGTCTCTTCAAATATTCCGTAGGATAGGCTATGACGTTTCATAAGTGTGCTCTATAAATTCATTTTGAATGAAATCCAAGTTAGGGTAAATATCGGTTTCCATTGCGTGTATTGCGTGCGAAATGCCGCGGATCGTCTTAATGGATGGTATAAAATGGAGTTCATCATCCTAGCTATTATTAGTACACGCAGGGAAAAACAATGCGTAACCTTTTTCCATGACTGTGATAATATTTTTAAAATTATTAGATTTCTCTTACCAACTCTCTTCGTCTACCTTCTCTTACCAACCTTCCCACCCGTCCTCCGTGGTACAAATTACCTCACTTGTCGGTCGCCTCCCTCCAAATAATCAACCAACCATTTCCCGTTATGTAAAAGTGCTCATACCGCTATCATGCGGGGGTTGAGTGTAGGAGGAAGCTCACTGTCGTTGCTATTATCTTCCGCAATTATGTAGACATAATATACTACGAATTATAACCACCACATACCTACTTATCGTTGTTGATAATTGCGCTATTAACTTATGAAATTGCATGGAAGTAAATAGGTGAGATGGGATGTTTTTTGAAAAAAAGTGCATGGAATTTTTCAAACAACAATACGCATTCTGGCTTAGTGAGAACCTGGAGCGCCGAGAAAATGACAAATGCTCGGGGATATCCTATGCTCAAATCTAGTAGATACCTCTAGACTACCTAACTGAAATACTAGTGGTGGTATGATCTACACACTGGAATTAGGCGTGCAATCGCTAGTGGTGATAGATGTGGCCCCTTTTTCTTTAATTTATTACGCTACACGTTTTTGGACTCTATGGAAGATGAACTCGAATACCACCTTGGAAACTGACTATAGTGTTGATCTCCAAACGTTTTTAGTGTGATTCGTGCCTTAAAAAGTGCCTAATTGTCAATAGGAATGAATTTTTTATTGTGGTAATTTTAAATTCTACTGTTTCAGGCTGGATATGGTGGAAGTTCTCGATATTCATAATGAATAAAGACACTTGGTAATCTTCCACAGATTTATTTATTTGACACGACGCGTTTCACCACACTGTGGCATAATCATAATGTGGTAATTTTATTTGAATAGTTTTACTTTTGGAGAAAGTGAACCTTTACAAAGCCTAGGTATTAAGTCAGCATGAATAATGTTGCACGGCAATTTTGAGACGCTATACTTGGTCAAAAAATCGTATACTTTTATTTATGAACCTAGTTGAAACAAGTGTTTACGTAAAAAATCAAGCTTCGTTCCGTGTGTCGGAGTATTGAGGCCATAAACGAACTCCTTATTGCTCAAAAGTTTCGTAAGGACTCCTGCTTGACTTTTGATGATGATAAGTTGAGACTCCGAAAATATTTGCTTTTTTCTTTGGTAATATTTATTTCTTAGTGGACGTGGGTCCATTTTAGAAGGCGCGTGTTTATACGCCGCTCGCTTTTGCTGATTGCAGATCTCGCTTAGCAAAGGAGGATGCGACCGGAGACACAACTCTATGCGCAGGCTATTAAGGCGCAAGGTGTGAGAACGTTTTTTCTTGAGCTATGAGTCATCTTCAGTATTTGGTGGCGCTGTTGAAATGGAAAATACTAGGCTCTTTCCATTCTTGTTTGTGTTTACTCTGTCCTGAGTGTAAATTGTTTATTTTTCAGGGAAAATGTAACCTAAAAGTCATGAAAACAACCCCCCTGCTAATTATTACTTGGATTTTGTAAAAACACATTAACCATTTAGTTGGATGATTAATCGTGCGTGTATTTTACTGAGAAAAAAGGTCACCCCGAAGAAAGATTTCGCGACTTAAGAAAATGTGTGGACATTAATGTGTTTTGTTGCCTCTGGTTTGTGCCGGAGTTAATGCCTGGCTTTCGTCCGCTGTCAGATGACTAATCTGTGCCCTGCTTTCCAACAGTATTAACCACTTAGTGAATGTCACACGTTCCGTTTCAAACATATTATTCATCCCAGACAGGCATAGAGCTCTTCCCGGAGTTTTTCAATCTTAAAGGTATAATCAAATCTTTTACATAATAGTCCTTTTAATTCTTTCCCGGATGCAAGCGTAAGAATAGAGGCATTTCGTCAGGCACTCCTTCCACCGCCGTTTATATATGTAACGTTTTGTGATCCCAATCATTTGTCCCTATTTCAGTTAATTTACCAAATATTGGATCATAATATGAACACTTTGAGAATAGAACACTTCACACCACTGTAAATGTAATAAACTTAACAGGGATATGTTAATATGTATTAGTTTTTGAATACTAAATAGAGCAAAAATATGCCTACAGGCAATTCACGCGAGTTGAGCCAATGTGGTGTGCTCGACCCTGGCGGATTGTTGCCATATTCACACTGTACATAGATAGACGTTAGTATACAATTGTATGAATTTATTCAGAAAATTTCCCCTGTAGTCCGGCAGGTAAAGGAGATATTCACCTCCAATTTTCCACTCAATTTCTCCAAAATTTCAAATTTTAAAACATGGGGGAGTCTCGCGCGATGAATTGCTGCTCGAAGCGTCTCCACTACCTGCAATGGGCAACAGAGCTGTACGTAAAGCGCGTGACATCGTGTTCTAGATTTTCGTATATTTCGTAAACAAATAAAATATCAACATTTAAACTTAGAAAAATGTTTGAAGTTTTACTGATGATAAGTAATCGAAAATACATTTATTTGAACCAGTGAAATATTTAGTACAATACTCTGACTCAACACATAGGCCGCTCACCCACCATCTAATATTGATCTCAATGTGACTGGACTCTCTTTCGTGACATATTCGATTCCTCGTGGGAGTAACGTCGTTAGTTCGGTAGCATCTCCTCATTCCCTCCGGTCGTGCTCTGCCTTCCAAGTTTCGCATAAATACTTCAGACTTTCAGGGATCTGTCTGCAAAAGGAAGTCAATTCGGTTAGCATGATATTGTGTTACTTTTGACGCTCTTTATCGGCGAAAGAAAGTTTATCTAGCCTTATGACGCATTTTTCAGCTTGAGACTTTTTAAGTTCCACTGAGAATTCATGATCTTTTTTAACTCTTTTATGATTTCTTTATTCTACAGTGAAAAAGTTTACATGTTGTCATGCGTGGGTTAGTATCTTCCACAACTCTTCACACTCTGGATTAACAGATTCCTGGATTAGTATAGCCAGTAAATATCACTACTAAATTCATATGCAATCTAGTTAGTATTTGATATGAGAGAGGGATGATTGCTCCACGTTAGGGTTTCATGGAGGAAGACAAATTTTCATGCTGATTATTCTAAAAAAATATAGAATTACTTTAAGTACTGAGTTGTTAAATTTGAAGGGAAAGCATTACCACTATACAAGGATAGGGACTGGCTGGCAAACTGAATCTCTCACTCATCAACTAGTTCAAATTGTTGAAGACAACATTTTTTAATTTTGTGGATATGTTATACAACGTAGGTAAGTGCTCACTGAGATAGGGCTGTTTTCTATATTCGCCTTCTAAACTCGTTGAGCCCGGAAGCCGCCCTGTACATTTGTTCTCATGTGCGGGGTTTTAAAGTTACATTGGTAGATAAGTTATGCTTGACTCACGCTGTAAGCCATGCCACGTTTTTTCAGTTTGAATTTATTTCTCGGAATGTGTTCCATACTGTATGCTATTTTTTAACTTCAAATGTTACTTTAAACTTCGGCGTTTTTAAGCTTTAATTTAATGTTTTGCCTATACCTTCTCATCTAAAAGAGAAGGCCTCGATTAGATTTTTGTTACTAAGGTATTTTAGTATCATCATTAGCCATGCATTTTTTCAGATTTTTCAAAGTGATGGTACAATTCCAAAAACCAGTAACATTATTTTGAGGCCCATTTTTTCTGCGATTTTTTACTCCAATTCTGGCTAACGTATTAATATTTTAAAATTTTGTAAGAATGTATGTACGAAAAATGGTATGGTTGCTACTTCCTGTCTCACTTAAAAGTTCACATCTACAAAAATTGAAATCGGTCTTCTTTTAATATTATATAATCTATATGTTTCATATAAACATCATATAAACTATTTTTGCTACTTTATATTTTTTAAATTATTTATTATTGATAACATGGGAATTGATTGAATTACGATGCAAAAGTTTTCTATGTGATATCAACGCGGTTGCAGCCTAGATAAGGATACTGGTTCCTTATGAAATCATTCCGTATCCCCAGAACAAAAAAATATTTTTTGAAAGCTGTTAGTTATATTTTGCTGATAGATGGATGGAAAATGAATCCAAGTAATTAAGAAATAGAAATCGTGTGGAAAAATAAATGTTGATTCTGCTCGTGTCTTGTGGAAGATTCAAGTTTTAATCGCCCTCAGTAATGATGCAACCGATACCGTATACATTCATGCATGAGCCTGCTTAGGATTCAGGGTTGTATTTTTGTGGTCGCTATAGAGATTACGTTTTTCACCGACTGTTGATATTTGTTTTTTACTCCCTGGGGTGGAAAACATTTCGAATGCCAACAACCTTGAAGCCTTGTATCAGAATCGTAATACCATTGCTCTTGGCTTTCGGATTCGCAAGGTTGATACACTTGTCCTTCGATGGAGATTTAAAATTGTATTGGGAACCACGAAATGATCCAACCAATGTGACGTACGTTTTTGTAAGAGCTTTTCAATAGTTCAATGGAGATTTAAATTACTCCACAGTTTACTCATATTCCTAAACTAAAGGTATTTTGGTTCCAGCATAAGGAATACTGTTATTGCGTCGTATGCAGAATTATTTTTTTCTGCTTATTAAAAAAAAATATTTTCTCTCCCTTGTTTTTTATGTATAATTTGTTTATTCCTCTTACCTCGAAAATATTCAGTCAACATAACCGTAAAAATATATCACCAATTTGGATTTTTTTTTAATTTTTGTTCGCTTGTAGATTGAGGTTAGTTATAAATCAGTTGGTTTTGCCAGGGAAAATTAGTGGAATATTAAATAAGGGCTGTTGGTATTCAGTTTGAAAATTTATCGAATTCTTAATCAGCCACGTGAATGGCGAAAATGAAAAACGAACGCGAGTCGTAATTGAATGCTTGTAATAGTGCCTAACTCACGAATTCCTTTTTATGGGGGTTGAAAATGATAGGTCTCCGTAATTACGAAGTACCTACACAATAATATCAAGACTATAACACGAATATTGTCAGCAATTGTCGGTTAAGTATGGGTTCATGTTGCTGGTCATGTTTTTCTCACTTTTTTCTTCCTCCTCGGAAAAAATGATATGATATTTGTTTCAGTGCTAATGAAGAATGTATTAATTATATTTGTAGTACGACGTAAAATATAGGCAATATTTCTTTTCCAACTGTGCCTCCATTTTTTTCAAGGAATTTCCCCTCTCTCATCTGTGTTTCTTGTTTTACGCGGATGTTTTCAACTCTGCGGCATTTAATGGCATTTATGTAGAATTGAGGTCGCTGCCATATGGCCTTTAAATTACTGCGTAGCTGGCCACGTGATCATCTCTGACACGAGAAGTTTAATGCTTCTCAATAGTCTGAGTCACCGATGAGAGTTCTTGAGAAATTACTGACGATAAGCTATTGAAGTAATGGAAAGTAATTTGTAGCATAAATTAATCTATTTAGTCATTCAGGGTAATACTAGTGTGTATGCATGGTTATTTTATAGTGATATTCGTTGAATGTCTCTGCTAATTGATTGCTGTTTTCTCCCTTCAAATGGAATCACGCAGTTCCGCAATCGATGAATTTTCTCGCCGAAACTTGCCAATTTTGCTAAGGTGGTGTAATACTGGAGGCTAACCTATAAATGAAAGACATTGGCATTTGCCCTTATGTTGGTGTTCGATTGCCTATAGCTTCCCAAATAAAAAATAGATTATTTTATTTTACCCAAAACCAATTCCATAATATCATCATAAATTTAAAATGGCAGCTTATGATCGGCCAGAAAAATTGAGGTATTTAGGGAGTACCACAAATTTTAGCTGGTTATGAGTAATATCGCTTTCTTAAACAAAATTCGGAGAGGAAAGTATTGAAGGAAGTGTAAACTTTACTTTGAGCGATTGTCAAAAGTAAATGCTTACTGTTATCTAGTAATTGCAAATCGTGTCTGCTTCTGAATTAACGACGAACTCATGTGCTGCTTTCATAGCGATATTTTTGCTTTATTTCGTGGAATTTGCAAGTGTCGTTAGCCGTTTGTCAGAAAGATGACCTTTTCATAGGCGAGATGAACAATTATATGAAATCTCTATGACTTAGGTGGGTCTCTTTTGAAGCCACAATCATGTGACGTGAAGGTTGAAGTTTTTGCAATTCTTCGTACATTTGGATACATAATATTATTTTTTTAAGCCATAATATTATTTGTATGATAGAATATTAAATTTAGTTGCTTTCTTAGGTACATACAATCTTTAGGTCGATGCGACGAGGAAGTAAATATTCGGATATATTTTTTATCTTAGAATTTTTTTCAAGGATCTTCAGCATGAGTGTTTGTTTTTTATCGCATAGTGCATACTTAACTATTATCGTGCCTAACTATCATGGCTAAGCTTGCGATTAGATGTTGATATTTTAGTTGGATCCTCTTATTTCTGTGGACAATTTGTTTACCACCAATTGAAGGTTTCATCCACTAAATGATGGAAAGCATACGTTGAAAAGTGACCGAAAAGATCAATAATTTCTTCTTCAAGTATAATTATCGGTGAAATTATTTTAACTCCGCGGAATTTAGATGCTATAGAAAATGTCCGACGTTATATGCAGGATCAGGCAAATTGTGGTGAGCGTCAAAGACTTACTAACGTGGCTGATTGGAGAGTGGAGTGGAGAGCTGGAGCCAACCTGTATTCTGATTGATACCCACTGTTGATGTTATTAGCAGCTCCAATCTGTATTTGATAACATACACACTGAACTAGCAAAAGGTAATTGTAATCTTGTAATATTTATGCTACAGCTGAATGCTACTGCAAGCAAGTGACAGAAATATGCTTTTTACATACAGGTATTTTGGACAGCGTGTTTTCCTCCGGGGTTTTCGGTGTTATACATATAATAACTCTGTCGCTTGGTAAACGGCATTCCCTTGCGATTTCTTGCGTTTGGGGATGATTCTTGCCCGTTCGTAAATAAGAGTGGTATATGTGTATGTTTTATATGGCCCTAATTTTTGTCTAAAGTTTTTAGCTCAATACAATTTTCCATCCCATTAGAAGGTGGTCTACCTTTGTTGATTCTCGGCGTGAGATACTTATCGATGCCCTTGCGTAAATGTTAGAGATATTTCTTTATTTTTTGCTACTCAAAATATACGTTTGATTTTCTCTCTATATTTTAATATATTATATATTTTTATATTTAATATTTTACTCCTTTATAAGATCCTCTAAATTCATTTTCGTGAAGATTGTGCTCGAAATCTCTTAAATATTCATGGATAAGCTTAGAAATAAGGGCTAAATTTCAAATGACACCAGATTGTTAAAATGTAATCACAAGTAGTTAACTTATAACCGGTAAGAATGTGATTTAGACACATTTTGATGCATTATTTATGTATATCATAATTTTGCTGTGAATAATTTTCGTTAATCCGTCGCAAGTATGTTGCGGGTTCCGGTGAAGGAAACATTTAGTCGATGCATGAAAGTATGTTAACAAATGTGCAAATTGCACTTTGATCCCAGCTGATCTCCCGCTGAGAAAGCGAGTTACTCTAGTTACTGTAATCATAATGCACTTGGCCCAGTAAATGTGTGCTCAGTAGCCTCTTTACCACGAAGAGTCATATGCGGAAGGCTGGAATAGGCTTGCGGAATACTATGGATGGCTCAAGGTTACTTAGGAATTTGAAAAATATGTTAGAATCCCTCATTGCAACGGTGCATCAGAACACCAGGGATTTACATACTACCCTGCGAGCCACCGCAAAGGCGTGTGGCAGGCGGTGTTAGGACACCAGCCACGATAGGGAAGGGAGTAGGGAAAAGGTGGGGAAGGGGAAGGCGGTGAACTTTATGTTAGTAGCTGGTCTTATGGTAGTGGCACGGTTTTTTATGATAAGCTTGGCAGTGTATATCTCTCATTTTGTCGCTTCTCTCAATGCCTGAGATATGCATGTGTCCAAATCTCTCATAAATCTCATAAATTTTTCCAAACATAATTGGCGGTTTTACACGGTAAAAACCTGAGAATCATTTAGCAAAATGGAAGCACTGCTGGTGAATCAGCTCTGGTAGTTATACAAAAGATACAGTGGAATCATTTAAGAGCATTACTTGCTGCCTGGTATTTGCTACCCTGCCTCTGCCTAAATTTGTTCCGTTGCGTGTTGGACGGCGGATACCCCTTGATTATTTTTATCTGTTGTTTGCGGTAGCGTCGTTTGAGAATGCAAACATAAGCAACAAGGGATTATAAAGGAGAATATCTGATAATTAGACAGCGTCCTATACAAAGAGGTGTACTTTTTGACATTCTAACACTCGAACCACCGTCGGGTAGGGATTCTATCACTCGAATCAGTCAGGTAGTTTTCCTTATACTACCTGACTGATAGTCCTCACGGCAGGTTGATAAAATCATATTTTTGTCCAATGATACAAGTGGTTGTTAGCGGGTGATTTAACGACATATTAAAGCTAACTATGCGGATTTCATCAGCTCTCAGAAATTTGGACACCAATTAATGACGAGACAAAATCCGCAAAGAATCTTGAGCGATTGGCTATATATGAAACTCCTCGTGGAAATTAATATGCCTCGGATGATGACTCGAATTTGGAATACGTTATGTGATGCGCTAATATTAATAGGGGGAGGCTCAGGCATTTGTGACGCGGTAGTGGAGTGAAATAGACTTCCGCACTCAGAAAATAAATAAATGGTTGTTTTTCCTTTCCTCCAACTCGCTATCTTAATAGAACCAACGTTGAGACCCACAAGTATTGTGATAGAAATATTATTATTATCTTGGAATCCTTTTACAGGTACAAAGTAAGAATTCTATTTTTGTCAAAATTAATTGTAAGGTTGAGCGCCTCCTAACTTCGATTAAAAGCTAATGTGGCACCTTGAAGAAACGGTTCAGGTGTTGATTACCATGTATTCTTCCGGGGATTCTCGAATTTAATCCTAGGCAAAAACAAAATATACCTTGAGTTTTCTGAGCCTAGAAATATATTACTTAAGTTTTAAACCATATCGCCATGTAGTTTAAAGCATTGCTATGTCTATTTTTTGTTTTTTTCTTCCTGGAAAAGAATAATGATTAAGATGGGAATATGATTCGGCATCGATTATTGAAAACTAATTTTTACAGTAGATTTTTAAACAATTTTTGTGGAGTCATGTGGCTTGCAAATGCTCCTTCTAAAGCAGAGTTATTATATTGGGGTTTGCCCTGGCGTTACGTGGCAGCTTGACTATTTCTTTTATCCCTCCCCTGTTCACATTTTGATTTTCAGGTTAGGATTTGAAATGGAAATAGATTCATGCTATTGGTACGCGACTTAAAAATTAAAAATGAGACCTGATCTTTTATTTATCTCTTTATTCTGTCCATTTTAGTGGTAGTTTAATGCTTTTCAAATTGTCAATCTGATTTCTTTTTCCCTTAATAAACAGTACCTTCCGCCACTGTGATGGCTTATGTGGCTAACTTTTTCATGCTGGCCGTAAAATGAAAAGCGTGTAGGCGTTGTGTATAAATGATGTGACACTGTACGTTATGCCCGTTGTCATTGTATATTCCCTTCAATGCCACACCCTTACAGACCCACCTCAAAATGACTCGACGCTACTCCCAATACTCATTGTTACTAATACTTTCCAAAGTCCGTTTTCACGTCACCCAGTCGCATAAGGAAAGCCAAACACTGAATTTTCTTGAGGACAGAAATTTGTGGAATAGGGTGGAGTGGAAATCATTGTTACCTCTCATTGTAATATCGGCATGATTGTTTACTCTTTCACCAAGTGATATCTCCTCTGCCATTACCACCCTGAGTTTAGGCCGAAAACCGGCGATTTTGCTGGTTTAATATTGCGTAGTCTGATATCACGGATCTTCAGACTACTTCCTTCGCTATTGTCAGCGACAGCGAGTTCCTCGATGGGCCATTGATAAATTTACCCTCGAAGTAGGTGTAATAATTGCGGGGCGACGCCTCACTGAAAATATAAAATTACATTGGGCTTTCTCGGAAGCATCAACTGGAAAAAATTAATATTCACAGTGGCGACTTCCAGGAAGTAATTTCATGACTCCGCGTTGCGTGCCTATTTTGTCACAGACTTTTTTTTTGACTTGGCGTGTCTTCCAGTTAACACGCGAGGAAGGAGTCTGGCAATGGCGTAAACACCTGCCGCCGGCGGAAATCGAACCCCGGTCCTGAGCGTGCTGGAACAACGCATTATTAATTCCCCCATCCGGCCCATGTACTGTGATGCACATTGATTAGTGCATCGTTGTGGGTAAACAGGAAAAATTATCTCGCAGAGCACGGGGGAATTTATTTTAGTCTTTTTTGCAGTGCCCGCATAGACTCTTTCGGTGCGTGGCAGCTAACTCAAAACCAATCCCTTGAAGAACTTACTGAGAGAAACCAGTGTGTGAATGTTGGGACTACTTGTAAGGAGGATATTTTATAGGTTTTTATCATTTTGATTTACTTTTTATTCCTAAATTAGCGATTGAAAGTTGAATGTTTGATTATATTGCTTAACGCAATGATTATAGCCGAAGGGAAACGACATACCTTGATGGATATTTTGGTGAAATACAAAATACTGCAAAAGTTTAAAAAAACACCATATTCATCAAGTGTCATCTATTCTTCATTTAATATCACAGGTAATTGTTGCGACCATCCAAGAACTATAAAGTTAACATTAACCGAGAGCAGAGGTACAAAAAGTGGTCGATATAGACCTCTTGGGGATGATATGAATTGAGTGGGGTCGATACGGTCTCGGGGGTTGAATGAAAAAGGTTATAAAAATCACCTAATAATTAGCTATACACATTATTGCATCATGTCTTACATTTCGACGTGACATGTATCAGTCAACGTGACCGTTTGACTAATTGCTATGTTTTCTTCATAATTCGCAACGAAGGTCCGATCGCCAATGTATTACGTATTTATGTTAAATTTTGCAAAATACAGCGTAAAAGATAGTTTTCGATGAATAGTAAACTTTAAAATAGACAAATAAAAATCCCTAGTGTCTTTTTTGCTTGTCCTATTATAATTGAATCACTTAATTACATAGATTGGGAAAGGGGAATGATAGAGGGGACAATCTGGTAGCTTTCTGTGAAGAAAATGACTTATGGACAGCAAATACAAGGTTCAAACTCCACAAAATAGACTATATACCTGGAAAAGTGTGGGAGACCTTAAAAGTGACCAGATTGACTATATCATTACCAATCTAAGATTAAAGAGTAGTAAAAAAATGCGGATGTAAACATTTTGTTAAAAAGTGTGACTTGAATAAATTGAAGGATAAGGAATGTGACTATAATTAGTTATTTGAAATGAATTTACAACAGTGTGAAGGGAAGTAAATGAAGAGTGAAACGAAATAAGGATAATATTTTGAAAACGTTAGAAAAAAGAGTGAGTTTGCGTAATGAAAAAATAAAAAGGAATGGGTAACGAAATAGATTATATACAAGAAATGGAAGGATGATAATACAGAAGATGGAAGAAAGAAATATGTAGAAGAATGAATTATGAATTTAGAAGGATTACAGATAAAGCAAGGGAAGGATTGAATGAATAGTGCATGTGAGGAAATTGAAGTATTAGAAAAGTAGAGATAGTTTGAAGAAATGTACAAAACTGAAAAACTGATAGCAAAAAGACAAACAAGGAAAATCAGCAAAAAAGGACTCCCAGATGAAAATATATAAATGACTGCAGCTATAGATGACTTAACATGAATATGGAAGAGCTGTATAGAAAATTTGATTGACACATAACATGTAAATAGGTTGAAGGAAAATGAATTGGAGAGAGAAAAAGATTGTTTTGAGGACATTAGCGGGCCCAACAAAACGGAGGAAGAAGTAAAAAAGGCCATGAATAATCTTAATGACAAGATAGCAGTAGGGAGTGATGGGATTTCATCAGAGGTATTTAAGGCATTGGATAAAGGTAAAATCCAAAATATAACACTTTTAAGTCAACAAAATATATAAAACTGGGAAATTTCTATATTACTTCCGCAAGATAATTATAATGAATATACTAAAGAAGAATAATGCTATAGAGTGCAAAGATTTCTGGACAGTTAACTTCATTACTCATCTTACGAAGGCTGTGACTAGAATTTTATTAAAAATAATAGAAAATGAAGCAGAAGAGAAACTGAAAGAAAACCGGTTCGGTTTCAGGAAAGCAAATATATATGGGGGTGTGTGTTTTATACACAAGGAAAAGGCTTTCAACAGGGTGAACTGGAGTGTGTTAATGAAGACCATGAAAAGCTTGGGAATTAATTGGAGAAACAGAAGGTTCTTTTAAAAAATGTACGAAGGACAAAGTGTAGTGGTACATACGAGTGGAGAAAGAAGAAACAGAGGTAATTAGCATAAGTAGGGGAATGAGACTAGGTTTCTGCATGTATCCAGCGCTATTCAACATGTTTAGTGAAGAACTAATTGAAGAAGCCGTAGAAAATCTAGGTGTAATCCTGGTTGGAGGAGAATAATTGAGCATTATAAAATATGCAGATGGTCAGGCAGTAATAGCGTAGAGTGAAAAACAAATACAGGAAATGATGGATAAAATTGAGAGAGTAGGAAAACATTTTGGAATGAAAATAAATACTAATAAAACCAAAGAATTGAGGACAGTAAAAGGGGAAGGAGTTCTAAAGGGGTTTATTGACAGAGAGAGGATATAAAAAATATCATCCTTTAGATGCTTAGGAAGTATCATCACATGGAATGGAAGTTGTACGGAGATAATAAGGAATGGAATCACTCAGGGAAATACAGTCTTCAGTAAAGTTAAGAAAAAACTAACAGCCAAATCAATTGACATAGGTTTTAGAAAAAGATTTGCAAAATGTTTTATTTGCAGTGTATTGCTTTATGGAACAGAAACATGGGCTGTAAGGAGGAAACAGGAGAGATATGTCAAGGGATTTGAAATGTGGCTATGGCGAAGAATGGAAAGGATCAAAGCTAGTGATAAAGTGAGAAATGAGGAAGTGCGGGAAAGAATAAATGAGAAAAGAAAAATTAGATCAGTATAGAGGAAAGCGAACTAGATGGGACACATGAGAAAAGACTGCCTCCTATACAGAATATTGGAAGGAAAGATTGAGGTAAAGAGAGGGAGAGGAAGAAGAAGATATAACATGATGACGGACATAATGATGGGCAGAAGTTATGAAGAGCTGAGGTAGGCAGCATAGGACAGAAGCCTAGAGGGAGCAGTTCAGATGAAACTTATTGGAGGACGAATCCACCCAAGAAGAAGATTATAATTATGTAATAGTAAAGATGAGGAGGTCGATAAAATACGGCGAAGCTCTTAAAGGGGTCGACGGTCAAAAAAGTTTTGGGACCTTGGGCATAGAACATAGTAGCATACTAAGTCATTAGTTTTTAATGAATAGACTGTGCAGGCGGGTTCGAGGTAAAGAAACTCATGTAATGACTCGTGAGGCAACATGCCAAATGAACGTAATTAGCGGGTTTTAATCTGCCGTTTCAGTATTAAGCCGTCGTGTAAGCTTTCTCCGCGATCAGTCTGCTGTGTCTCATGAGATAATCCAGCCACATAAATAATTGCACATAAAACAATGGATAAATAATTTTACTAGCTATATTTACGAATAACGAGGGAGTGTTCTAATAAGACTAGACGACATGCATTCGAATTACATTACTGGCCGACCTCTCTCGGGGAAGAGTCGCTAATTGCACTGCATGGACTTCATGTCTTTCACATTATAACTATGCAATTTATTAGTTCAAATAAGTGCTATCACTATGGCTTGTAAAAAATCCCGGAAGAAATTAAATACTTCCTTCAAGTCCAATTATAGGACACGGTTAAATATTTTCATTTGTCATTTATTCTGGCAGTATTTAGAAACTACCAAATTATCTTCTTGTTCATTGTATTTTACTTGTGGCGTGTGATTTTGCCACGCATTTTCGTCTTACTCTCTACCTTTGATATTAGACCGAATTTTGGCCATTATAAATTGGCAACACTGCATATGTGGACGTCTTCAAATAAAAAAAAGTAAAAAATAAAATAAATAAACTTATTTCATGACTGCGTATTTAAATTACCCCAATACCCGTAAATTCTATTTCAAGCTCGCTAATTTGTGTATGTGTGTGTATTTCTTCAATCTACATTTTTATGTTCCCTAGTCAAGTGTATCAATCGTGGAAAGCTGTGTCACTTGCTAGGATAAGGTTGAGCTGAGACAATCACATTATTTTTGTCGTGTACACGTTGTGAATTTAGAACTTTCCTATAACTTTGTGCTTTTTATACTATTTTTGGTTAAACTATGAAGGTAAGGATACTAAAAATTGAATATTTAGCACGTATAATACCCCATGGTGGTTGTGGTGCAGAGTCTTCTCCTATCATTCTAGGGTCGTGGGTTTGAGGCTCGCCTGGGAGGAATTTTCACCACCCTATACATGTTTGTTTGTGTTTGTCCATTGCTTATATGCTTCAAGTGCCCATTCTTACTGCCTAAAAGGTTGTTTAAAAATTAAATAGAGAACCCTGTTTTGAGATTTCGTTTCGTGCAATTTTTATAAGTACTTTAAGCTTGGGGTCTAATGCGTTGAATGTACTCTTTTCGCTTAACTTAACGATAGAATTATCTTTCGTTCGCATTTACGGTAGGCATTGAAATTGGTATTTTAGAGTGAACGGCGCTGTGGTCGCCAATCTTCTTTCATATACCTTGGTTCATGGACACACTAGCATTTAATTTCCCCTGATTAATGTTTACGCCATTTGCCACATTGGATGTTTTTTGAGCTCAATGTGTGCTTCCTCGTTTGGCAACACTTGATACGCAGAGCTTATGGGGAACTCGCGGCGCCTCTTATGTAAATATGAAATAAATTATTCGTTTTTTCGGTTGAAAGATGAAGTTGCCGGTAGTATTCGGGGGTATATGAAAACATGTGGCAAGAAGAAGTGACTTATCTAAACTTTTAAAACGGATGGTCTGTTTAACCAGAATGAGGAGGTTAATTCGCTCGCTGGATTTTGTTGCGCCACTCACAAGACGCTGCAATTTGTTTTCATATAAGCTATAAAAGTGTCTTATGATAGAATAATAACTTATCCATCGACCGTATTTAATTTTGCGTCTAACTCGTTTTTCTTGGGTGGTAAATTGTCATCTTGGCAAATGTTTTTATTTTAATTTCTGTCCCCAAAATATGTCAGCGTCTGAACTTGAAAATATTCGTTTGACTTCATCCTTTTCATGAACTGTTATGACACGCTAGTTTGTTGGGTCAGCTGACTTGCTAACGTTCATTTCATTTCTTATGTACAGACTAGTTCTTTGTCTTCCATATTTATTGGTCGTTCGTCATCGTTCCGGTTGTTTTATTTTCTTGGGATTTGCTTGTTTTTCGGTACCTAGTGAAGTCGATCTCAACTTATTATATCGTGAGGTATGATGTCGATGGTGGGTCAGTTAATTCACCTGAAAAAAATGTGCAGTGTCATTGAAAACTCACATCCCAACCGAAATTTATGTGGAATGATAGGTAGCTACGCGTTTTATACTCGTTTGCCTCATTCCAAATAACAGCCTCACACAGTTCATCTGATTTCACTTCTACTCCTTTAGCGATTGCTCGACGCTTTCCAAATAATTCTGTTTAGTCATTCTACCCAACTTCTAACTAAAATACACTACAGTTTCAGGCTTCACTTATTGTTAGTGGAAGTATTTAGTATCCATACTAAATAATAAACTTTGTTCTTCAGTACTACTACTCCACAGAATTTATTTTTCGGTACAATACGTTTCGCCGACCTACGGCGTAATCCGGTATAAATTCAGAGTAAGTTTTGTTAATTGACTGTTTTTTGTTGCCGTAGTTACGGGGATGGTTTGGATCAGGGAGGAGGCTGTTATACCGTGGCCTATGACGTGGCTTGGAAGTGTGGGCGTGGTCAGGTGGCTTGGATGGTTGTTTTTTCTCATGGTTAGTTTCTCGGAAAGGAGTGGGGAGGGTTGCGGGAGCAATTACTCATTACAAAGGGTCGTGTTAGGGTCTTCCAAGTGACTTCTTATCTCGATTTGCTCGAGAGTGTCCATTTTTAATCCCAAATTACAAAGTTTATTGTTTAGTATGGATCCTAACAAAAAGAAGTAGTCCGCGTGAATGTGGCACAAAGGTTAGTAGCACCTCAGGTAGAACCCGAAAATCTTTCGGAAACATTCTGCTTCTGAGTTAAGCCCCAAGAAAGAACTCGAAATTTGCCCTGAAGGTATTGTTGCTGCCTCCATAACCTTCATTCGCTGGCTAGGACAACCCGTGCTTTTCGCCGCGGCCAGTAACGACCCCGATAGTATCGGATTGTACACCAATGATTTGACGGCATGGGCGTTCCATTCTCTGAGAATGAGCCTTTATCATTGATACTGTCACCAGAATCTCTCAAAACTGCGCGTCTAGCGAATCTGACGTGCAAATCGTATGGATGGTCAGTGTCTTCTTTTGCAGAACGGGGCACGTACCGTTACTGGCCACTCGTATGCGGAGGCCGCTTTCGTGAGGACGGATATATTTCACTCTCACCGTAAAAGTTATATTTATTTAACGCTAATTTCACTAACAGTATACACCACTTTCTTGTCTATCAAAAGACGAAAATTATATTTTCTCTTCTTGGGGACTACCTGAATATGTAATTATACTGTGGTTGGATTACTCAAAGTTGCTATTTGATTTCCCCTGAAGCCACTTGTGAGTTAAAGTTGGACTGTATTTTACTCTTTTCTCTTATACATATAAGCCTAAAAATACAGTGCGGAGATTTCCGATGCGTCATCTGTCGGGATTGCAAGAGGTGTTCACAATCTGTATAACTAATTTATTTTGTCGCTGGCGAAATAATCGCAGCTTCATCACGAATGGCGTATTCATACGACTGCCAACATTTCGTCAGTGGTCATAAGAGTGGGAAACTCACGTGGGAAATGTGAACTTCAACAGCGTACACGGGCCATGATTGATTTAAAATAATCAATGTTTTAGTATTGTGAAATTTTTTGGATCACGGGATATCATCATAATTTTTCCTGATTTATTATAATCATAGGTAAAAATCGACGCTGGTTTAATTTTCAAGAGGTAGTATAAATGTGAGGGAAAACTAATATCATATATTCTTTTGATTGATAAATAACGCAGTTTTAATTTAACTGTACTTATAACTGACCGAATTTTTTAAATTATTTTGAGAATTGTTTGAAGCGTTCATATTTTTCCTGGGAACGACCGATTGTTATGAGACGGAGCGACTTACAATTGGTGCTACCCCACAAATTATACCTTGAGCAGAAAATTTGAAGACACGTATAACATTTGAATGGTATCAATGACAATATAGGGTAAATATTGGTAATTTCGTGAAAATTTCATTTTTTAACGAAATATTGTATTTAAAATTGATTTTTAATGACGAAAAAAACATTATCATAAAGTATACACATTGTTTAACATGTGAATATACAAAGTGAAAGGGAAAATTAAAATAAATATTTTTTAATTTCGTTCAAGAAAGTACTTCCAGCCATTGGTTATTCCGTGATAACCTTAATAATTTCGTGATAATACATTGGTTAGTTCGTGATAATCAATAGAATTACCTATTATTTATGGATATGCCATATGAAATTCACTTATTAATTGTAAAAAAAATTCAAATAAAAAATAAATAAAATAATGCTTAATTTTTGCTCACATGCTTATGCATAGTCAAAGAATTATAAATAATCAGACTTCATCGCTGTCGCTTTGACAGCTGTCACACATAAACACGTCTTTATCTTCTTCATATGTCTTTTGACATCTCGTGTGGTACCATACCAAGCAGAAACTACTCTGCACCCATTGAGCTCTTGTTTTATTTTTGGTATCTTCAAAATAACTATGACCACAAACGTGGCGTGTGGCAGTCATAATAATCTTCCTACTTTGTTTTCCTTCCAAAAGTTCTGGGAAGATACCTTTACGTTTTTTTGTGGGGGCGTCTTCGATGGCTTCGTTTAAGCACCCAGCTCTTGAGTCTTTTTTCTGCCTACGTTTGACAGTACCGCCACTTTGAATCTTTGGAATTGACAAAATATTTCCTAATTCATCAGCCTGGAAACAATTCACTAAAGATGTTTCTGTGAGATTTGATTTTGTTAATGCATCATTTGACAAAGCATTTCTATTAAATTGGGCAAATTTAGAACTTAATTTGCTAGCCAATGGTCAGCTTTGTTACAGTTTTTAATCGCGAGTCATCCAGCGTTAATTTTTCTGCCGCGCTATTTCAGTGAACGATCATGCTAGGCCGTCATAGCTTGATATCAATATTGACATATGTTGACCTCACAATAAGGACCTGGCAAGTTAATGCTGTGATTGTATACATAATTGCAATGTAGTGGACTATTGGAAATAGTACCTTTTCTGAGAATATTTCAATTGTATCAGTGATGTTTGAGCTGTGGCGTATCTAGGATTTACCTTCTTGAAGGGGGGGGGGGGGGTTGCGCGGGGGTCGAACATACCGGGGGGTCTGGGGAAAACTTATGGTTTTTGTACCTTGAAAACTATATTTTAACGCATTTCTACGTTTCTACAGTGACGTTTTTTTACTTACGTTTAAATGACTTTCAGCTTTTAAATGACATGAATAGCAAAATTATTTTGATGTTGCTAAGAGTACACTTAGTACTCATAGATGCATGTGTCCTAACTCCTTACATAGTTTTTCTTAGGCCCGTTCACCCTGTAAAAAAGCAGTGAATATGATAAGGATAAAAGTGTGATTTTTAACTTTTGGCAAGTTAGCCACGTAAACTGACAATTCTGGAATTAAAAATTGAATTAAAAAAATTGTATACATCTCGTGAAAAGATTTTTCTGTAAGATCTCTTATTATTTTGAATTTAACTCATTTATGATGTTTGAATATTTGATTTTGTGAGCTCATTGTAGTATATAAATTATCAAGAATTATATTGGCATAGACCTTTACTATACTCTATAGAAAGCATGAAAAACTGCGACAGTACAGTTATAGCTACAGTACTTACAAAAGTGATACAGGCAGGTAGTACATTTAACATGAAATGAATATCAGTAAGTGAAACTGAAAAATTAGGTTCTTTCAACAAAAAACCCAAACTGATAATGTTTAAAGTAGAATTCGCCTTGATTTTTTTTGCCATTTCATCAAGGATTTCTTCAGGCGAAACTAAAATATCTTTGTGTACCTACAGCAAAGATAACCCATTTAACCTGATTTCACTTGTTGAGTTTCTTAAATAATTCTTTAAATATCTCAGAGTGGTGAAGGATCTTTCAGCGCTGCACGAGGTCACTGGTAGAGTTGCCATTATTTGTAGTAATTTTTGCAAAGAAGGGTACATTATCTTATCACAGTAGCTCAAAGCTTCAATAGCATTAAGTCTTCTTATGGATTTAGTCTGTTTCTTAAACGATTCTTCTCTTTCAAACTCTACTGTCTTCAATCTTTGGTGCCAATTTTTCATCTCCCCATTTAACTGGCAGCTGTTTATGGCATCAATTGCATTTCCATATTGACTGTACAAAGCTTTAACTTGATCATCACAGTTTTCTTTATTTCCATGCAGCAAAATCTCAAATAAAGAGAGTTTTTTTTGTGAGAGAGGAACGGTTCATATAATTGAGTAATAAAATGATCTATGTACGGGATGAATGCAGCTCTTCTAAAATATGTTTCTGGAGTATCGTGAGGGGAATTTTCCCATGCTGTTTGGCGGTTAAACACTCTAGGAACTTTAATCGGGATATCTTCCTTAAGACATATTGTTTGAATAATCTCAAATATTTCTGATAATTCTGCCTCAGCGTTGTCCCTGATTTTTTGGACTCCATTGACAGTATGTTCGGCGTAAGTGACAGCACTGGAAAAATCAATTTTTTCTATGTATTAAGTTAGATGCAAGGTGTATGAAAATACTTTCTTTGCTATAAATAAAGCAATGAGAAAATCACATTTGGAAATGACGGAGTACATCAAATTTGCGTTAGTTGCGGTATCATTATAAGTACAAGAGGTGATTTCCTCAAGAGCTCTTAGTATAGCATTATACAGCTCACAAAACACATTTAGATCATCGTTCCGTTGTATCCAGCGAGTAGGACTCAACTGCTTAAGTTTTTTGGAACATTTTTCAGAGAATTTGGTTAAATCCGCTTGTCAGTTTGGGGTGTTAAAAAAATTGCGAAATTTTCCTATAATGCCCATGTCTATCAACGTTGAAGAACAAGAATCAGAAATGCCTAAGTTGAGAGAGTGGATGCTGAAATAAACATTTTGTGAATTGGTAGCTTCGTTTTTCACAAATTTCTGAACGCCATTATATACGCCGCTCATTGCAGAGGCCCCTTCATAACCTTGCCCATAAATATAGTCTATATTAACACCGATTTCTCTTAGTTTTCCCATAATCGCATCACTTATTCCTTTGCCAGTCAAGTCATTTATAGGCACAAATTGTAGAAAATCTTCCCGTAAAGAAACGCAACATATCTTAACGGATAAGATGCATTACGCTTCCTTTTTTTGGCACTGAAACAAGTTAGCTAGAAACTAAACTCTCACCCCGCCGAACTAAAAGACAGCAGATAGCGCACCGCGCGCGCCCAGCGCATGCGCAGACCGCGGTACCGGGTCAGTCAAATGTATCTACGAAGGTAAGTTTAGGTTACAGATTCATCAGCTCATAGTAATAACCGTCTTAAAATTTAAAACAAATATTATTCGAGACGTGTACTCAGAATGATACGATTGTACCTTCAGTAATCTGTTGGTGTTATGACTTTGAATATTTCTTATTTTCAACGTAACTATAGACTATACAGCCATTCCATTTAAAGTGAGCCCAAATATGGACAAAATAAATAACAACTTAAAATAATACAAATAAGATATTTGAAAGTATGAAACACTAAATTGTCACACCATATAATTTTATTTTAGTTTGTCTTTATTTTCTGCCTTAAAAAGTGAACTTTGTGTCATTGATAAACGTAGGCCATAAATCAGCTGTTGATAGATATTTTGTTTTTGTCAAGTATTTGCATTGTTGATCTCCTGTTTCCCTCCATCAGCTATAGAAGTGGTTATGTTCCCGTTGAAGTATTAATCCTATAGGATTTGATTCATTGGGGTAAGTTTTTATTTAAAATCCAAGAAAATTATTTATTAATGTTAATTGGTCACACCCGGAACCAAAAATATTAAAAAGTTTCTATAAAACATGTAATATATAGAGTACAATTGTAGTTTTTTTTGGAAAATGTCTTTTTTAGGCTATAAAAATATTTGTCTATCTTAAAAAATTAAATAAATGAATACAATATGTGATTTTATGGTTCCGGGCGTGACCTTTGATTGCGTTTCCGGTGTGACCAAAATTCCAAGAGACTTCATTACTTCTGTTTTTAAAGTATTATTTTTTATTGGGTTGCATCACATGTAGGTCTAATCTTACTTTATATCTTCTTAGTAACAGCTCATCACATTTTAAGATTGAGTGAGAAAAAATATACCTACATATATGCATTTATTTATTTCTCTGATTGTACTTCAAAACATATAAAGTTTAGTGTTTCTCTTTAGACCTCTCATTTTATGTGTCAAAACCCCATTATAAAATTTCAGAGTAAAATAAAAACTTCATTAATGAATTCTATAATAATGATAGTATTAGCAGACAAGCTCCAGGTAATTTTTTTCATATATGTTTTTTCTGCTCCAGATGGCAGGTTTCCTCATGGGCTCCTCCTCCACTCCACTCTTCTCTCAGCCAGACGCTTTGTGTCCGCGTACCTTCCGCCTATTTTGATGTTGTCTAGCATTCACTTGCTTTTCCTGCCCCTTCCCCGCTTTCCTTCCACCATTTCTTCTTTACCCGTCGTTAGCTGACAATATCTTCACAGGGAATGTCAAATCCAATTTCTCTTTCTTCTTCTAATCGTTTCCATTAGAGTACTTTCCTCGCCCACTCTCCTCAGTACATCCTTTTTTCTCACTTTATCCTTCCAACTCACTTTTTCCATCTTCCTCCATATGCACATCTCCGGTACTTCCAGTCTTTTTTTCACCTCTGTTCATAACTACCCAAGTTGCCGCCCCGTTTGGTTCGATACTCCATATCCACTTTACTAGTTTATTTCTCAATTCTTTGTTCAAAGGTCCACAGAGTAGATTCCTTTTCCTTTGGAATCCTACTTTTGCTAATGCTATCCGTCTTTTTATCTCAGCTGTACGACACATATCTTCTGTTATAATACTCCCAAGATATTTGAAGCTCTTCACTTGCTCTATGCATTCCCCTTCTAGTTCGATTTTAATTTTCTCCCCTTTTCCTCCAATGACTATACACTTGGTCTTCTTCTTGTTCATCTTCATTCCGTAATGTAGACATTTGGTGTTAAGGTCCTCTAGCATTGCAATTATTTCTTTTTGGTTTCCGCTAATACTGCCATGTCATCTACAAATCTTATACATTCTACTCTTTTACCTCCCAAACACAACCCTTTGCTACCGTCATAACACCCTTGAATTATTTCTTTCAAATATTTGTTGAATAATATTGGGGCATGCATCAACCTTGTCTTACTCGTTTTCCTAGGCCAATTTCCTTAGTCATCTCACCTGCTATCCTCACTCTTGCAGTTTGGTCTAAGTAGAGGTCTTTAATTATTATTCTTTCTTTTCAATCGATCGCTCGTTTTTTCCGTATAGCCATTAATTTGTCCCATCTTAATCGAATGCATTTTCCATATATATGAAAACTACATATATTTTCCTTTTTTTCATATATATCCCTCTAATTACTCTTATAAAGCCTATAGTATCTCTGGTTCCTGCTCCCTTCTAAAACCATACTGTTCCACTTCGATTGCTCTACTCAGCCTCCCATTTAGCCTTCTGTTAATTGTTTCTAGTAGTACTTTTGCTGTGTGAGATATTAAGTTTAACGTCCGATGTTCTTCCCATTTCTTGCTGTTTTTCCTCTTTTCCATGGGCATCATCACAATTTATCCAAACTATTTTGGTCTTTTGCCACCTTCATATATCTCATTGTACAGTTTGAGTATATTTTTTCCTTTCCTTTGCTACAATACAGTGCTTTCATCAATTCAATAGATATTTCATCAATCCTAGTTGTTATAAAAACGAAATGCGTTTAAATTTTTGTTCTACAATTTAAAATTTCAACTTAACCAAATTTAATAGAGCTTAATTAATCAACTATACTGAGCCATTACCCAAGTTTGAAAGTAAAAATTGAATTATACTCGTAATGGAGAGCAGAAAGAGTAATTAGGTCACACCCGGAAATTTACCATGTCACACCAGGAACTTATTAAACATTTTATAACTAGAATACTAATGCGTTTGGGTACTTCTCCATTAGTTAAAATTAAAGAACAATATCTCTAATCTTATTAATATTTATTTCTATATTTAATGTTTAAGCAATTCACAGAGTTTACAGGTTAAATAAATCTATGTTATTAAATGTCATTTGTGTGAGTTACACCCGGAACCACAGTTTTTTCCAATTACAACAATGCGAGTTAATTTTTTAAATTGCAAATTAAGTTGTAAAATTACCTTCTCTTATTGCTAACTAAAGGTGTACTCCAGTATATTTTAGTTGAAGCATTTGATATGAAAATTTAAAATTAAACGCTCTCAAGTCACACCCGGAACCAATGGAATGGCTGTATAAATCTTTGAGTGGTGCTCATACTAGAGCTGCAGTGTCGATCAACTATGTCTCTAATAGAGCTGCAGTGCCGAGTGCAGCTGCATGGGTATCAGTGCCCGAAATTTTATTGCAATTTTGAATATTTCGCCGGCATTCTTATCGATATTTTTATCCGAATAGTGGCTTCGTCATTCCATGAATAATTGTTTAATGACAGCGAATATTTTATGGAAATAATGGTTAATGAGAATTCACTTTATATGCCTTCATTTGACTGTGATTATACACAATACGACCATCGAGCTTAAAGGTGCGCGTATGTTCAGAAATCGTTTAAGTACTGTAAGATCAGTGTTTTTCTCCCTTGTTAAGTTCACATGCTGTTACCTTATTGCTACTAATCTGCGTAAAGTGAAAGCCGATAGAGCTTAAATAGGGCTAAATTTCAATTTATCGTATCGTATACGTAAAGCTTAGGTGCGATTGTTTTCGTAATTGAGTTATCCAAGTCTAAATGTTTCCACTTCTAATGTAAGTTATCCAAGCGATTTATGGTGTTCCCGATCTCCAAGTTTATTCAATGAATTAAGATTCCTCTGATTTTTATCAATCTGAACCAGTTTTCTCGAATGTCTTGAGTATTGCTACCATGCTTTTAACACGCTCACTGTACTTAAGTGCGTTTATTTTCTCCTCCAGCGGCTCTTCCAATAATATCCTCCCGCATTTACGTCAGTGCTGAATTCATTGCTATTTGCTGAGACCTTCGGGCATTATATTTGCTATGTAATGGTGACATATTTATCCGTACGAGAAATATACAAGAAATATTTTAGCTATCCGTCTTAATCACAGCGGGACGTACGCTCAAACTCTTACTCCCATTTGTTCCATGGCTTTGGCAGTTTTCCAGAACAAATAGTTGATCGACACATTACCATGAAACTCAAAGAGTGCTTGTTTAGGTGCGTCATCCGAGCAAAATGTGCCCAAGAATAGAGGAGACGACTGTTTGAGCTCCAATCACTGCGTTAGAACGTTATCCAATCTGACAGAGGAAAGCTTCATTTGGCACCTGGCGACACTGGAGTTTTAATAAGACGCTATCTTCTTGGCTCTTCGCCGCACTTTTTATCCTTTGACTTTAAGCGGCCTAAGTTCATGGTGTGGTTTTTTCCCTTTCCTTTTTCTGGAATCCTGAATGTCATGGTGAGAATTGGAGATCTTTCGGGAATTCGGGATGGGAATAAGGAGCGGTGGCCTTATTTAACCGCTGTCATTATTTTTATGCGTGCCCTATTATGTACTTTTTCAAAATGTGAGGATATATTTTTTATCATCATTGGTGTTCTACGAATATAATGGTAGCAAATTAAGCACTTCATTCATACTGATTAAATAAAGCCTGAAAATTTATTTATGGAGCCTACGTAGCAGTACATTTGTCGTCACAATTCATGCTGTAGCGTTCGGGGTGACGTTCATGTAATTTCGACGGCTCGCGATGTGTCAAACTTCATTTGGCCACCCTAGAAGGGCGGAAAATGTACAACATGCTTTTTATATAAGGTATCTCAATAGTTTCAAACTTCAGTTAACATAAGTAAAATGTATGTATAATATCCCTTATTCTATAAGTTTTACTAAAAATTTATTGGTATTGGCGGAATGATTGAGTCTTGATATCAATAAGTCAAGATATATTTTATCAAATTGACGTTAAATTGTCTCTTTTTGGTCCACGTCAGCTATTGCCTTTGCATCTCATTTAAGTTTTGAGAATAAATGAACATGAAAAATTTATTACACTATTAATTATTAATAGTTTGCTGAATTAAAAATTATTGCTGGTGAAAAAGGACTTGGTAAATCACCATAAATCTTTGGATTTATTTACGCGATCACCTAGATTATGTTCATGATGTAAAGCAAAGAAGGATTAATTTGAACTTAGCTTTCATTTTGTGATAATTCGTGATGACAGAATGACTTGAATAACTTAAGCAATTTTCACAACTGAGTGTATAACCCTGGTTAAGTAGTACCTCCTCCCACACTTCCATCCACTTCACTCTCCCTTAACCCCAACAAATTCCACCCTGCTCTCTATCATATCACCCTACACTCCGCCTTCATACCACTTCTCCCCTATCTCCCACTTATGAATGTGCCTGATGATATCGCCTTTGCGGTGAAACCGGTCGGCAACTAATAAATCAATTGTATACCAAGTTATTATAGTGATTAAGGATTCATTTGTTGAAACACAACTGTGGCCCCGTAGGGTTGTTAAGCAGATTTTGATATCGTAATGATGGATGCCAAATATCGAGTGCCCTGTATTTCGTGGTATCCACGGTGGGGAGGAAGCCTACAGGCTTTCAAGCAGTGACGATGAACACTTTTCTTCCCCTAAGGCGATGCCATTTGTCCTTTCTAGATCGCGAAAGATTGTTGCCATTCGAAGAGTAAATAACGAGTGAGACCCCTCCCAGTAAAACTTACACGTAAGTTCGAAGTAATAACCAACCGATTTGTAAAAAAATAACAAGACCAATAATAACTAGTCTTCTTGGACGTGTCACGAAGCTATTCCGTCCTCTTACTTGCAGCCTGCACGAATCCCAAATGTATGCTATTATAGTCAACCCGACTCCCACATCATGTCTCCGATTCAAGATCCTTTTAAGGTAACGTTGAGGCAGGTGTTTCCCTCATTACTGCCTTATGGGGATTATGTGGCACAAGGGTCTGAGTTCATGAAAGAGGTACTACGGAGTCGTGGAGTAGTGCATGAGAGTAGGAGAAAAAAATGGCGATATTTTTTTATGGAAAGCGAAGGATATTAAATAAAAATGGGTGGTACATTTTCATATGCCCTATGCTGAGCCTTTGGGAATGCTTCCGTCGTATTTTTCTTATTTTGGAAGTAATTTTCATGCTCATTGAACGGTTTGTTTTTCCGCTTTCTTTTTCGCGTCGCACCGTTTATAAATAGAACGGGTTCCGGTTTGGCATTGAGAGAGTGGGAGAGAGAGAGAGAGAATGGGGAGTACAAGGGGACAGGTGGGAGCAGGAATCAGTTTCCTCCGCAGGGAGAAGGAGATTGTATGCTCTCATGGGTATTACGATCCTCCTCGCTTTACCATCGTCACGTTGTCACTGTTGGTTGGGGTGGGGTGCGGATTGTGCTATTAATAAATCCCGCGTGCAACCGCTTAACCAAATCTCCTTTCATTCGAGAACAAAAGCGGTTGACTCTGAATCCTCTAGTGCGAGATCCCATTATTTTCCTCGTATATCTCTGAAGCTTCTTCTATTAGGGTCGAGGTGAAACGTCAGTTGTAAAATTTAAATTAATGAAAACTTAGTTCTCTCCACTGGAGGTCTTGTTGTATAACGCGTTTCAACATCTAAGAATCATTATCAAGCGCACAATCATTGATTTGACATGATTGTACCGGTTTATGGCGCTTAGTCGTTGAAACGCGTAGTAAAATAAAATTCCCAGTTGACAGAACAAAGTTTTCGTCCATGTGAAGTTCATAATGCTGTCCCACCACATCTTTTTAAACATTGCTGAATCCAAAGTCAACCGTAAACCTAAACTGTATTTCAAGTGAAAGAGCACAACATTGGTTTCCTTTGTATAAGTATTTTCAATTGAAGTTTAACTTCAGATTTTTAATTACTACATATTATATTTTGAATAATTTGTAAGCCTTTTGATCACAATATTTTGAAATTATTTTGATTTATTGAGCATTTGTAATTGTAAAACCAATTTTCATTCCACGTGCTGCATACGAATTTCAAATCTTTCTGCTTGAGACCTTGCTGCTTAATATCTTTAATTAAACTGAAACAGGAAAGAACGCAGTTGGTTTGATATTTCCTTGTTACACAATTGTATTTGTTTCCTCTGAAAGTAGCTATTTGAAACTGCTATTACACATGGTGGGACCAGATTTGCAGTAGAAATAAAGTATACAGGTACTATTGAGATTGTAAAATTATTATTTTGTCTTCTTTTCCTTGCATTATCTTGATAAATGCAATTGTGCCCCTAACTCGTGGAAGTTTTTTTTTCAGTCTTTGAAGCAACTTTTGTGTCTAGCAGTTGGTTAAATGTTGGTGTATAGTCTCATCTCGTGTTTCATCTTATTGAGCATTTGGTTGTACAGTGTACATGTGAATATGGACATAAAAACAGTGGTACACGGAAAGTTCACTACTTTACTTATTTACAAGGTTTCCCTCAATTTCTTTTTGGAAAAAGAACATCTATCATATATATGACATCCTTATTCGTATGATGTAGTGGACAATGTAGTTGTGGTGGGACAATGCTCTTTTTGGAAGAGGTATCGGGTCGCTTTGCGTTCATGTGTACCCTTTTTTTTCATAGTGGAGTATATTTGTTATAATGGAATTTTTCGGATCACGGGCACGGCGATAAAAAGTTATTGTTTTTACATACGAATTATTTGCTACTTTGTAGGCATCGGCAGTAAATTTCAAATTGTGAACTCTGTTGTTTGTTTTTTCACCATAATTTCTTTAATGGTTTTCAAGTTAATCATCTGGACAAGATTATTTGCTTCGGTACAAAGTTGGCTATTTTTGAATCTTTTTTCGTCTGTAATATCCTCACGGTCGGAGGCTCGGGTGGCTTTGAAGAATGTGAGACAATTTTATGTTTCATTTGAACGGATATCTATCTTCCATCCTTCGCTGCGGGTGGTCTGCCTTTAAGGCTCTTTCGAACATCAGAGTAAAAAGACTGAAAGGGATAGCGTAGGATGAGTTGTCGGTCTACATCTTGCGCTCTCCTGCTCTAGATGAAACGATCTGCTCTCGATCAGTTGCACGGCATCGTAACCGTGCGCCTGGGGTTATTATTTCGTCTTTTATGGAAGCTCTGCATAAGAGTGAAGTTAATATGATGTTTTTCATTTCCATGTTAACTCATCGAAGAAAGTGTCCTCTGCCTTGTTAAGTCAGCAAAATTCTAACGATCTGCTGTATTTTTTAGTTAATGAAACTTTAAATTAGCTATCTAGCTGAGTGAGAATTGGTGAAACAGGGAAGAATACGAGTTTGTCTACCACACCATTTTTTTCGGAGAACTTAACAAGCAAATTCTTTTAGGAAATACAATGGCAATACAATGAAAGCACCAATCCTTCTAAGATTAGTTACCAACAATTTACCGTATTTATTTAAGGTTATCGAGTTGTTTCAGTAGATATGATGCTGTGGTTGGCTCCTTGGGCTGGAATAACAATTTATGGAAAAATGTATTTTTTCACTAATCTGCATACTTAGCCCCAGTTTTATTATGTCTTGCAAGTAAGATAAGTAGAGTATGGATTATGGAATAAAAGTATGGATTTGGCAAAGTAAATCAGACTGCCGTTTAGTTGCCGTGACAATTACTCATGCAATTGTGTACTGTTAAAACATATCCTCATCGGATAGCATGCAGAGAAAATTTCAACCATCCATTATAAAAAATAGCCTTAGTAGGTATTTTAATTTTGCTTTCATGCATCCAAGAACTATTATTAGTGAAAGGGGTATTTTTGTAAGGACACCAACGAAAAGGTAAGCTTTCTTCTCATATGCTGTTGACTCACGCAGCCGCGAGTGAATCCTATCAATCCTTGGGGGATAAGTGGATTGTAGCCGCACGCGTTCGTTTTCTCCCGATAGCCAATTCAAGAGCCAGCGGGGTGCACGCTGATTCTTTCCAACGGACCATGTCGCTCGCAAACGGCATGCTCGTGATTGTCGCATGACTTCGGCCATCTCGGCCGTGTATCCCGTGCATGACAACGAGGAGCGTCTCCCGCCGAACAGAGATGATACTCCTCCAGCAATTGAGTTCGCCGGTTCTAGCCGCACACCCAATGAATGCCAAGTCCCAAATCATCTTTCTCTCCCCCTCTTCACCAATTTATCCTCTCTCCTCGTCCTCTTCCTCAGCTTCATTCCTTTTCTTATTCTATCCCTTTCCTTCGCCAACGCTCTCCTTCCATTCGTTCACATTCACCCAATCGGTATTTACATTACGGCCTCGGGCAATGTTTGAGTGCAGGCAAACATACGAATGGTTGATTTTTACTTTGTCAGCTATTCGAAAGGGTCACATTTCTTCCTAACTTAATAAATAACGATTTTTACAATCGCCTGTTGTTTTTCTCGTGTGTGCAAGGTGGAATTATCTCGTCGGTATATGGTTAATGTCTCTTATTTTCTATTTCAGTTTCGAGTCTTTCAAACGTGTCTGTTTTTTTCTCGCATATCGATGTATTTATTATGAACGATTAGAGTATTATGTGGAGAGACCAAGTCGAAACCGTAATCGATTAAATTTAATAAATATTTATTTCGGTGGATGGTTATTTCATTCTTATTGCAGTTGGTCCATGTGATGACAAATAGCCTTTCTGTTTTAATAAGTTCTTTTTATGTTCAACATTAAGTTGGCCCGAAGCATAAATTTAACGGTTATCGATATTTATCCAATGTTTGCATTTGAAGCTTTACTGATATATCATCGATGTGCTTTTTTGTTTTTAACGTTTTTTGGTGGTTAGCAATTTTACCCTTGAATTCGGAATTTTCAGATGTTACTGGCCTGTTCCAAGATTATCTGCTACTTTTCAGTTTTTTTCCTCGCGCTTCTTTTCTACATCATTTCCCACATTCAAATAACTGGGTTGAGGCTCGCGGAATGTGTATAATTTCTTTCTAGCAGTGTTGGCTAATCAGATGAATCCTTACGAGATCTACATAAAAGAAGTCAATGTTCGGCATCTGGAATCAAAGTTATGTTGGCTGTGATTGCAGATAACCCTTTTATTTGAAAACTTGACACCGAGAAAAATTAAAATTTTCATATCTTTGTAAATGTTAATTGGTTGATCTGAAGCTAAATATTTACGGTCTTCAATTGGTTATAAAATCTCAACGTCAGTTCTTCATTTTATGATATATTTGAGAGCATTTTACGATCAATCATGTTGATGGAAATGTCTATTCTGCCGAATAGCTATTACAATGGCAGTATAGTTATTTCATGAATGGTCTTTTATCCTTTGTACCTTTCGTTTTTTTTCTTTTCATAAGCACATGGGGCGAAAAGAAAACCATGTGGTCACTTGTCCCATTTCACTTATTACGTTCGTAAGAAACTGCTTATATGACATGTTTAGTTCTTTTTTAATCATAAATATTTATCGAGGGAGTTCGAGGAACGTCAAGACTTAAGAGTGCTCTACTCCCTCGGTCCATTTGGGCCCTGCCTCGGTACTCGCCGTTTCGTGACGTTTTTCCCGCCCAAGTTCCTTCCACTGAGGAGCGCTTTCGATGAATTGAGACTACCCACGTGAAAAAAAAATGAAGTGCAGCGTAACCTTGGCGTCGCCATTTTAGTTCGACCGCAGCCCGCGCCAAGTGATAATTTAGTTAGCGGATCCACCCCTCACTTTCATCTTTACCCCTCTCACATCCCTACTCTACCTCCCCCCCCCGTTCGCTTCTTCACCCACGACCTTTCCCTCATCTCAAGCCCAAACGTTTTCCAGCCTTTCCCGTCTCCCTTCCTTGCACCCCGCATTCGCCCAATACTAACTCGGTCCGATGCTACCCACCCACTTCACCTCCTCCCTCCAGGCCGCCCATATAAACGAGGGCTAATCTGTCGCGGTCGTCCCGACCTCCTCCTCCGTGGCTCGGCCTGCTTGTAGGCGGTTTGGCGAACAGGCAAACGCGGGCACTGTCTCTCTCTCGTTTCCCGTCGTGTGGGGATTAGGGATGGGCGATTATCCAAAAATAATCAATATTTTGTAAATCGATTAATTGCAAGCATCCGATTAGTCGCGCCCGATTAATTGATTTTATCAATCGATACATCGATTAATCGATTCGATTATGACAACATACAAAACATAGCTTGCAAGGTTATAGTCCCTCCATGAACAAAGTAAAATACTTTCTTTTAAATATTATAAGGTTAATTTTATCGTGAGTACAAATAGTTAAATCTAGATAAACTTCCAGGAGGCGTGTCAGGGAACAAAGATGGGAAAAATTTCTTGACTTAATTTAAATTTTGGACAATTGCCAATTTTTTATAGGAACTGAAGCGAAAAATTGCAATTGTTATGAGTGGGTACTGATAAGGCGGCTTCACAGATCAGATTGAATTAGTCTCATCTCGGAAAAGAGTCTCTCTGATGAATTTTCCAAGGATTGCGGTTGCACAAGTGATGTGGTACGCAGTCACGCGCACGGGTGTGAAGTTATACACCAAGACGGTGAAATTCGCCATGAAAAAAATCATTTGACTTGACCGGGATATGAACTCGGATCTCCCAATTCCGGTAAGGTGTGTTAGTCAGTTACCCTGCTGAGAATTCACCTTGAATTAAGATGGCTTGGTTGTGTAACTGGCTAACACACCTGCCCGGCAATTGGGAGATCCGGGTTCAAATCCCAGTAAAGTCAAATGTTTTTTCATGGCGAATTTAACTGTCTTGGTGTATAACTCTCTGATGGAACTGATGTTCCTACTCCTGGCAGGTACTTCCTGGCTACCTGATATAAGTGAGAGAGTTTAGTTTTCATTGACTCCCACGCTGAAAAAGGATTCAAATGGTGGTCAACGACGGGTCGGTTGAGGAATTGCCGTAACTCAAATGGTGTCCCACCAGCGACATCTTCATTATACAGGGTTCTCTGTGATGCTGCTTCAGTGTCATGAAAGCTCCAGAGGCCATCTGATGGTGCTGCATCACGTTCAGCGTGTGAAAACATCTGCAGGACGTTCACCTGATCCTCCTCGTGAATCATCTCAGCCATCACAGCGATGACGGTGCTCATGGCATTGGTCTCTTCAAGTGCAATTTTTTGAACCGTGGGTCCAGCATCGAGGCGATTGCATAGTGCTTTCTGGACTAAATAGAATCGAGCCGACGGTCCAGCTCCGACAGAATGAACTTCCTCACCCGTTCCGTTAGCCTGTCCATTTGCGGAAGCTGAATCAGATTTATGCTCCGAAATTGAAAATCTAAGTAAATGTCAGAGAAATGAAATAACATAGCATATCAAGAGAGGAATCAATGATCGCATTAACTTCACCTGTTTAAGCAATTTTACGAGGGGATTGACTTTGCTGACTGTAGTAACTTTATCCGCGCACATTTCCGTAGTCACTTTAGCAAATGGTTTCAGAACGGATATGAAGACACGGACGGTGCTCAGCTCCGCACCGCTCAGCATCGTCAGGTCCCCATAGCAGAGCTGAACCTTGGCTACTACGGGTGACAGCTCTACGAATCGAGAAAGCATCTCGTAGGTCGAGGACCACAGGGTAGCGTTCGACTGGATGAGGTGTAGGACGGTACCCTCTGTCTTCCCTTGATAGTACTTAATGCGTTTCAAAGCATCATTTGCATTGACACTGTGGTGAAAGAAAGTAACAATATCGTTATTTTTTATATCGTGAAGCCGGAGGGAAAGGTCCTACTGGCTAGCTCAGTGAATTAAGCAACTTGCCTTGTTGAGAGACTATACAAAACTATTGTGAAGAGAGACGTTACTGGCAGTACGCAGGATAACATGGAAAAAGAATAGGGTGAGGTGATACGCTGAATATGGATAGTTGAATCGCGCAGGTTTAGCGAATTTGCTTGAGCTAAGGAAGAAACTACAAAAATAAATACCTTACGCTGTTAATGCATAACGGCGAATGACTTCTTGGTTTTATTTCCTGCTCTGAATTTAAATCAGACTCATTTTTGTTGATGATCAATGTAATGCTTCTTGGTGATGTTTGTTTCTTCAGTGATTTGAAATTTGTGAGGATAAATTAATTTATAGCATGGCTTTTGGTATGCGAAGCTTGTATTGATCACGCAAACTTGAAAAAAATCCTTTCAAGTGCTTGAGTTATTGAATCTTGAATGTTCTGAAGGTTTTTACTCGTCTTGTTAGCCGTGGCTTGTGCAGCGTATACGGTAACTTCTACGTAATCAGTTCATGTTTTTATGTGAAATACGTTTAATATAAAAACTACATTTACTTCTTTGCTTGATGCATTTCAAATTAGTGAGGTACATTGAAGTGGATGACTTCGTAGGGTTTTTGTGATCTGGGTCTTGAAGCTTAGAGAACCTCGTGTGCTCACTCGTTTGCCTCGTAATATTCTCTCACCCACGAAAATGTTCTTTCGTCAAGTGCCGGAAAATTGTGATGTGCCTGGAATAATCCCTGCTGCTCTGCCCTGAACCCTGTTCCTCGTTTAAGTGATGTCTCAAGTGAAATAGTAATAATGGGAGGTGGGCGACTGCCAATGAGTATATCAGGTAGAAAAGGTAGCAATAGACGTGAAACAGGAATTAGCGAATGAATAAGGATTCGAGGCAGAGGGCTATGAGTCTGAACAGTGGAAAGGTTAGAGAGGAAGAGAGAGAGATGCAGAAGTCAAGCCGGCCCGCACCTCATACCTTCACCCCCACCACCTCTCGCGCACACGGTCAATGACACTAGTAGGTATATAGAAAGTTACGATAGGTGTACACTCCGCAGGACCCCAGGTGGTGGCTTGCCTCGTCCCCCGCCCGCCTCCCTCGACTCCGTCTCGCATTGCGATCCACATCTACGTCGGGCCGTCTTCATTCACGGCACCGCGCAGGTGGAAATGCATTATCAGACGTACGACGATTCCCCTCGGCCACTTCCGCCGGCCAGTTGGAAATATCAGAGAGAGGATAGAAGATGGTGTCTATAGATATCTGGGTATCTATTCAAGCGCATCTACCTTGGGGACAAGTTATATTAATATGGTCCTTCATTGTGGGAAAGGTACAAAATCCGTTCATTGATGTATACATAGCCGCACGAAAGTTTACGCTTGAGTGTATAAATATGCTTCGATTCCTTCAGGTGAAATGTAAATCAGCCTTAACGTGGAGATAAGCGTCTCAAGTATGGAAATTTTCTAACTTAAATTTGCTCATTTTGTAATTTGTGACAATAACAATGGAGGAAAATAAGGGATCGGTTGATTGTTCGAAATTAAAAGAGACATATCGTGGAAATTTATCCTTGCACTCCATGACATTGCATTTATGTTCCATGTTCTCTTGTTTTACCCGCTCTCAAGTATGAGGTCAATTTGTTCGGAGAAGTTCTGTGGCATATGTACATACGTATCGTTCGTTGCCGCAAGGGGTGAGTCTTTCCTTTCTTGTCTCTTTGTTGTTGTTTTCAGGAATGTGAGATGAATGTTTTTGTGCCAGATTCATGAACCTGATAAGTCTCTGGAAAAAAAATACTGTTGCTTCATCGGTTAAAATAGCGTTCATAGGTCAATTTTTAATGAAGGGCATTATTATAATGTATTTTGCATGTTTTGCCTTTTTGAAGTGCGAATTCGTGCTGCCTGTACATAATTGGCAGCACATGCATACTGCCGGGATCAGTTTACTCTCAAGCCCACGTGCAGCGTCGATGTCCTATGGACTTAGACGCAGTTGGGTTATTGGCGGGTCCCGAATTTATATCCTAATGGAGTGCCTTTGAAGCCTGGCGACGTGAAGGGTGATCTAGGTGACTAGAAGGATCTTGCATCCATCTGAAACCTTAGTACAACATCCCTCTGGGGAAGCACAAGCGGCAGAGGAAAAGGCAGTGGCTTCGCTATGTACATTTGTGAATATCACACGCCATGAGATTCTGCAATATTAGAGCTATTTTAATTTGCGCGGGTTTTACGCTATCGTCGGTTCAATATTGGTAAACCTAGCCGTCAGTCTCTCTTTGGCCAATTATTTGGAGTAAATGATTTATTTTTATGGTAGGTATATTCATAATAGTTAAGTGTATGTCAGTTAGCAGTGAATATTTTCGTAATCTAAGCTAATGTTCAATGAATGAATGTTATTGCTCATCTTTTCATGCATTTATTTCGTGTTGAACTTGTTTTATTGTGCAATGAGCATCATCCTCGTGATATATGTGAAGAGATTGATCGTTGAATGCCAGTGATTGATTTTGTGAACTCATTTTTCTGTAACCAGCCGTGAAGCATCTCGTCGCATTTGGGTGAATTTCCCAGTAGCCATTTTTTGCTATGCTTTCTTCTTGCTTTGCTTAGTGGATTGAGTTCGCTGCTTATGATACATTTTAGAAATTGATTTTCTTGGCTCTATGCACTGATGAAATCAAGTATGTATCATTTGCATTGAAAACTTGAATAGCTTCCCCCAAGTACTAATTCAAGAAAATCATCTTCCCGGAAATTTGGTTTGATTTGTATGGGAAATAACATTTTTTCTGACTTTTGGTGAAGCAATGCTTAAGCTTTGTGATAGAGATAGATATGTAGCATTCTTACATTATGATTCACTCGGACGAAATATATGGGTGTAGTTGTGCTTATTACTGACTATTTACGAGTCGCCTATTATTTCACCTCTTGCCTCCATAAGACCGGCATAGGTGTAGGTTGCGTATAGTATATAACATGCACGTTGAAGAAACTTAAAAGCGACGAGAGACTAGTGAACGTCTTATGTGTACCCTTAAAGTGCAGATCTCTTCTATGGTTATGTGCTTGAAATTTGAGAGTTGTATTGTTTAAATTGCATGCTTTTTTATTCTTGCTTACCTTGATTTTCTTGGCTTCTTCTGGGTCGAGAGCAGTGTGTTTCCTAATGAGTCAGGTAAGACTAGGAGAATTTATCTTTATCCAAATGTCTGCTGCTGATGGAGATACTAGCAGAAATCTAGAACAAGTCTACCTCTAGTCGATCGATGTTCTTCATTTCTATTGGTTTTAATATTACTCTGATCATAGAAAGGTATTGCTGGAAATTGCTTCTTTTGATTTCTTATAATAGTATCGCTAATGGATTTTCGTGCCCTGGTATTATTTTTATTTTGAAGTTAGGTTACGAGACATCATTTTTGTATTAGTCACTTTTCTTTCACTTATCTCCTAGATTTGAAACCTCCTTACTGCGAGGAGTTGATTGTATTATTGCGGAAGCAACTCCCGCGAGTTTCTTATTAATTGGTAGTTTATTTTTTCCTTTTAGTCATACTTGAAAATAGTTGGATAGCCTCTTTAGGTTCCTTGTACTAATTTAGTTTACAGCTGGTATTGCACCTTCATTCTGAATTGGCCTCAAATATGATACTAGTAAAGCACTTAAAAAAAGTAATGGAGAGTGTGCGTGTCCCAGTAGTGCGATGAATCCCATCAGTTAAAATATTGATATTAAAAGTTAATTTTTCTGGTGTAGGCATAACATTTTTTGCACTTATGGGTGATCAGATCTAAATCGATAGTTAATTGATACTCTAGCTTACGAGGCTTTTTCACTTTACACTTATGTAATATATTTGTGGATTAAAGTATGTTTTTCTCACGCCATAGAGTGATACAATAATATGAAAATATTAAGGAATATATGTAATAGGAAATATATTAAGAAAATCACCATGAAATTAACCGTTGTAGTTCTAATCGTTTTATCTTCAGTCGATTTCCTTCAGTTAAATGTAAGTAACACTTATTTTTATGTCTTTTGTTCATTTAATTTTTGTATGCGTCTCTAAATATATTCCCAAACGGTAATGTATACATGCATTGTGTGAAATAAAGTACTTTATTATGGATAGGTATTTTAACAACTTATCATCGAAGGATTAAAAAGAATATTCTTTTCTAAATAGCCTATGTCAGTTTGATATGAAAAACACGGAACGGGGATTTATGTGCTCTCTTTTATTGTTCCATGCTCTTCGTTTCAGGGCGTCTTTGTTAAAGGGTCAAGCAAATAACAAAACCACCAAATTCCCTTTCAAAATAAAATTTAATTTTTAATATTATTTTAAACAGCTGCCTTACACACTTATACATCGTTCACTTTTCCAACTTTACAAAATATCTTTTCTTGAAAGCAGAACTGCAACTTATGTCCTCTCAAAAACAGCACTTCGTCTCATGAAGTTGAAAAGGTGGATTTGCGAAACAACAGTAACACTGCACTACACACAAATAAATAAGTTTATAAAATAATAATAATAAATTCGGGGAAAATGCAGGATGAATACGTGAAAATGTACAGGGAAGGACGGATTACGCAAAGGAAAAACATTTACAAGCAGATGGTGGTGTGACAGTTCTTCTTATATGCAAACTCGAGAAGGAATGTGGAAATTAGGAGAAATGATCGCGATTTCATCGATGGAAAGGAATGATTTATCATATAAATACAAGTGGCGAAACACAAATGATGTTTTTTTAAATAACCCGTAATAAACTCGCATAAAATAAACAAATAAAACACTCAAACCACAATAAAATTATTAATTACTGTTTAATAAATAATACATTCGTCCTTACTTTTAGTTAAGTAGCACTTTGCGTTTAAAAATGCTTGAGGGGCTTCCCATTAATTTACAAAGTTTTGTATTGTCTTCGCGGACTTAGATAATGCCGAATTAACTCCCATCCGAGTTGACGGATTGGATTTATATTCTGCTAATCGAATGCTGTTTCTTCAATTTTGATGAAAATCATTCGCTCGCCGTACTACACTGAGCTAAATGATACAAAAATACTGAATAATCATTTGGATTACGCTTGTGTTACGTATACTTATTAATATTTAGATACGTCTCACACACGTTTTGGTTCATTACTTTCATCTCCTATCAAATTTTTAACGACGTAGGATTCATTCACTATATTTTACTATTTTCCAGAACATTGCCTAATTAATTACAATATAATTTTGATTAAGGTCAAAATTGGTTAGGTGTATGCCCAATGGAAACACAACTGGCTAATAATCAAGGTGATTTTTTAATAAGTAACAGTTGCCGTTTTGTATGCTGAGATTCAACTCCTCTTCGTGCTACTTTGCTTAAGCATTTAAACACGAATGGATTGGAATGTACACGCTTACTCTCTTGTAATGAGCAGGACGAATCTATTTCCTGTTTGTTGACTGTAAGCGCTCCTGAAGAAAAACAAGCTGAACAAGAATCCATCAAATGGAGTGTCGAAAAAATTGATCGGCATGAAAGCTATTCAAAAAATCAAGTAAAAAACACTTAATACTTCATCAGAGACGTCCACCATCATGCCTATGCCGGCGCGATGGTTTCGTTTCTCAAGACGCCAATCACTGCGCGTTCTGTTGAACAGTTTAAACTCTCTCGATTCTAACATGGAGGTGGAGTATATATTTATAACATACGGTGGGGGGACAAGTTCTTGGGGGCATATATAAGAATACATATCGAAACAATAAAGACTAGAATACTTGTGATATGATCATCAGGCCGGGCTGGGTGTCTCATCGAAAACTTCGTTGACTTTCAAACACAACCTTTCATTCCAAAGGAGATGATGGGTTAGGAGTGTCCCACAAGGAGTCGGGTCACATTTGGAAGAGTCCAAGAAGGAGACAATTGGGAGAACAGGGTTATTTCTCTGTTCCACATTTATATTTCGGATGTTACACACCCACATGGTTTTCATACTCCGCGTGTCTTGAGATTTTATTTTTCTCGACTTCTCAGAAACAAAGTCCATTTAAAAACAATCCAATCCCTCTTCACTCCGCTGTGTCTATCCATGACGGGGCAGGGGACGATGGGGAGGGTGGAGGAGAAACGGCGACCTTGGTAATTTTTGTTTTTCAGGTCGACCGGGAGGTTAACGTCACCGGGCTGTCGATTGGGAAATGGGCTGATTTCCCTGACGTCCGGAGCGATACCCTCTCCAAAGTCTCCTCCACCGTGAGTCCTTTTTCATGTTCCCCCTCGTCCTCCCGCGTGGACATGTGGTGTTTCACCTCATCCTCCTCCGCGCCCGCGGCTTCTCCTCCTACGCCTTGGTCCCTCTGCCTCCTCCTTCTCCGACTCTTCCTCCTCAAATACTTCATCCTCCTCCCAGCCCACCACTCCTTCAAAGTTGCACTCTCACCGCCCTTACTTCCCCAAGAAGTCAACCATCTTGTTATACTGGTCTTCTTCATCGTGGAGATAAAGGGCTTCCAGGCACCCTTTAAAGTACGGACTGCTGAAGCATTGGGACCTGAAATGGCGGAAAGGAGCATGTTAAAGCAGACTTTCAAGAGGCAGGATGGTGATGAGAGGGTCGTAGTTGGGCTAGTGAGCCATTGGCTCGCGGCGGTCCAAAAAACAAACGACTGCTGCGGCGCTGGCGAAAAATGTGCCTCTCCGATAAAAAATCGGGTGCAAAAATTCTTAAAAAATGTTTAAAATAGAAAAAAACAACCACGTCAACCCCAACCCAGCCAGGACGTAAAGTCTAGGCGTCAAAAATTAAAAATGGAGTTGCAAAAAATATAAAAAATATGTTTCAAAAAGTGTATCAAGTCTGAAAAAAGTGAGTTTCAAAAAATTGCAGCAAAATCTGCACAAAAATATTTTTGTTCTAAAAAGGTTGCAGGTTTTTTGCTCACACTGTTATTAATTTAAAAAAGTATCGGCTTGAAATTGTCTACAAGATAAGTGAAACATTGACAGCTTGTTAAAAGTGATTCCAGCCAATTGCCGTATTGTTTTTCTCTGTGATTGTTATTAAAATCATTTCAAGGGTTTCTATTTTGTTAGTAAATCCATGCATGTGCCACATTCAAATTCATGGCGTTATTATAGGATGTGAGAGAGAGAAAAAGGTGACGCTCTCTTAAAGGGAAAAAATTGAAATGTTTATTGTTAGTGCTATCGTAGTTACTTGGCGATAAAAAATATTATATGAAAAATGGAAAATTTATTTGTAGATTGTTAGAACGGGTTCAAATGGTATCAGGTTGGAATAAGAAAATGATGAGTTCATTACTTGGGAAAGATGTTAGGTGATGTTAATGAAAATAATAGTGAAAAGGTTAAAATAAAACAAAAAAAACTAAAAATACCTAAACCCCTGGATCGGCCCCATGTAATTGCTTTATCCAACTTTGAATATTTTCCATTTCGTCGGTAAGCAGCAAGACATCCAGGCAGCCCTTGAAGTATTCCGTTGTGAAACAGTTCTTCCTGTAACATGAGATAAAACGTGAAATCGAATATTTTGAGTACACTCAATGGAAAAATGTTACATAATGTAAATAAAGCCTTGAATTCATGAATTAAAAAGTAAAAAATTGATTTAATCATAATCATAGTTTTTTTTACCAATAATGTTTCTCATCTAAAAGTATTTCCTATCTCGTAACAATCCGTTTTCCCTTAATTTTTTGCTTGTCATCTAATAAAATATTCCCTTCATACTGTTACATTTTACTAATAAAATGAAAGGTAGATGTAGTAAGAGAGTTTTTTCAAGGCCTAAATTGTTTCCGGAGTTTTCCTCCACTCAGGTCAAGATAGCGTTGCTTTTGTTAATTTCCAGGTAACCCAGGAATAAAATACATTCCGAGGATGAGGTGCACAATGCTTACATAAGGTGGTTCCGCGTTACATTTTTGCGCTACCGTTATTCATTTATCCACCCCAGCAGCCTGCCTTTAGATCTAACCGATAAGTTGGTTGTAAGTCGTCTCATGCCGCGTCCCGCCCACGATCTACGCTTTTTTTTCCTCGCCCTGCTAAATAATGCATAAGTTTTCGGACCGAATTATGCCCAGGTATCGGTCGCAAGAGATAAATCGGACGTAACATCGAGATGGTTTGCGGTGAAAGTTGAAGGGGGAAGGCTGTGCGGTTTTTACGGCGCCAGTCGCAGCGGTTTCTAAGTAGCGGAAATGATGCCGCCGATCCAAAAATAGAATTTTTCCCTCCCCACTCCGTCCCATGAATGTCCTTCGTACTCCCATTAGCGTGACTTTCCCCGAACGCCATTCACAACACTCCCTTGCCTGTTCAGTCCCCTCCTCCAGCACTCGTCTCACCTTTCTGTGTAGCAAGCACCTGGGGCCCCTCTCTCTGCTGGGTTTTCAGACGATCGATCAATCTCGATCACTGAAAATCTTTATTTTTATTTTTTTCATCATAGTTTCTGTGGATAGAATACTTTCATATGTAAATTCTTTCTCGGAAGAGTGAAATTCCTTGAATTGAGGCAGACGTTTTTGAGAGGTTTAACACCTATTATTTTATGTCTTGGCTTGATTTCCAGTTTATAGCACCAATGAATAATTATTCTCTTCTTCCCTTTCGGTTTAGGTTTACTGAGGGCTTTGTTTTTTCTTTTTTAGTGCTCTTTTTGACTGACGGTATCAATGTAAGTAGATGGAAATTATTTTCGAATCCTGCCCCATTTCACAATTCATAAAGTTGTCGATGATGATATTCAATTCAATGCCATCGTGAGAGTCGATGCGTTCATGTAGGCATTAGAGTTTGATCTTAATTGATTGTGTATTCCTTAGAGCTAAATGGATATTTGATGAATGAGGAGAATAAGAACTACCCACTTTTGGATCTATGTTGTGTGCGGAATGCCTGTATGAATAATGCCTCTATGGATACGATTTGCGGAATGCTTGAATATGTAGTATGCCTGAAATGAATTAAAGTTTACCCCTAGTTCAATTTTATTATAAAGTCACGCAAGGAATATTTTCTGTTGAAACAATGAGTCGGGTACTGCTTATCATTCACATTAATAGAAATTAAAATGGTTCACTTTGGAATGTTATATTTTGGAATATTTCAAGTTGAATCACTGTGCGCTCTTTAAGTAATCTTTCTTTATTATTCCATAGCTGATTGATTCACATCCCCGACGTATGTTAACTTGAAGCGTAATAATCAAGAGTTTTTCGCTTTTGTTTCACGGCTAGGTTTTAGTTGTTGAATGCAAACTTAAGGTTGCCGTCCCATCCTTTTGGCATCATTTACACTGATTAATTTCTCTGAAGCTAAATATCCTAGCCAATAAGTTGGAATCGGGAAAATGTGTTGACTTTCTAATGGGGAGAGAAATGATTAATGACAGTAACGACTGACTATCAAAGCGTTTCCTTAGTGATCGTTGCTTTCGAAGCTATTGAGAGCTCTAGGCTATCGATAAAATTCTCGGTTTTGCCAACTTGTTTGAATTGGCACGGTGGCAGATATCATTGGCCCTCATCCATTCAAAGCAAGCCTCAAAAACCTCTGCCAAATGAATCATATCCGCCAAAGAGCTTTTTAGAAAGTCGCGCATAATACACTTGGGTTTTCGTGACTTTTGATTTAGCTTTGGTGCAACGCCCTCGAAGTTTGTTTCCCCCTCTTGCGAAGTTTACCCGGGACCTCTTCTCGAGCCCTCGTGGGGAATAGCGTGTGGAAAAAGGCGAACTACAGACTTAGGTGTAAACATCTTTCGTCTCGCAAGGAAATCAGCACTGAATGCTATCGATCAGGATGAACCGTAAGGGGAAAAACCTCATCTGCGAATCATCCACTTCAGACGTGTTGGCACGTGGGCAGTTGATTTCAAGGCGAGTCTTAAAAGTTAGTTTCTAAAAGAGGACTCGCCGAAGATATGTTGTGTGGCAAGAGCCTGGCTAAAAATAACATTCGCATTTACGCATTTCTTTACTTTATGATTATTGTGAGCATTAAAGTTGAATGAATTAATTACCCAATCAAGCACTAACTCCAACGGCCTCAGGTGTCGTAACCAGTTTAATTGCGCGACCCTTGCTATTTTGTCGCTAATGACATTGATTTACTCTCCTTGAGCCTGTTTTGGCTGAACGAAGAAATGAAATGACGCTGAGAATCGAGAGACTCACGAAAGCCAGAAAGAACTGGGTGTTTGGGTCTTATTTTAATATCAATGAGATGTTATTGGTCAAGCGGACTGGAAGGCCGTATGTTTTGGTCTCTCGATACTTGAGTTGGTGGTTACTTTAACTTTAATATTTCTCTATGTGCAACGCTTACGAATACATCATACGTTATATTTATGATTAAAAAATTATTAGACTGTTAGAGCATGTGGAGGACTAGTAGTTGCATTTTTTAAGTAAATCCTCTGCCATTGGTAATGATTCTTCTATCAGCCGCGGCATATGTTGCATGTACAGTTGTTTGACGATTTGCAAGGACCAAGGAGAACTTGAATGTGATAGTGATATCATTCAAGTCTCTCTTCTGAAGAAAAAACTTAAGGCTTGCTCTTTTGCGCTTATGGATGAATTTTCGTGAAATTCGTAATCGCCACTGCAAGACATCTACATTATACAAAGTATAATTTACCGCCCGAAATTTTCCAATTTAAGTGCTAGAGATCTTTTGGATATCTAAATTTTTAGGATAAGTACTACTCATCGATACGAGTTGACTTAGCTGTGAAAAGTATTGAAACTTTCTAAAATATGTCGATACCTTATTGAAAATTTAACTACTTGGCAGAAGATTGGTAAGTTCGCCTGCCATCCAAATTCCAAACTCGACAACTCAGGACGCAACACTAAGGGAAAAATCCAGCGCTTCGGTTCCGTCGACCCTTCACAAAAAAATCCGAATTCCTCAATCGTCAGAAAAAAATCCCTTTCACTCCTGCCCTCTCGCTCACCTGCATAGTGAATGAAGCTGTGGCTCCCGGAATAGGTTGTAGCAGTCCTCGCAGATGCGATCCAAGCGCGCGAAGATGCTCTTGTCGTACACTCCTTTGCACTGGATGTCGAAGAAGGACCGCTTGCTCAAGGTGTGCCCGAGCACGTGCCCGCTGCCGGATCCCGCCCTGATCTCCTCCGAGGAGCCGAGTGGTCCGGCCTCGACGGCGGGTGGCGAGATGACGCCGGAAGCGGCTAGCAGGAGCAGGAGGACAGGCAAGAGGACGGGCAGGCCCGGAAGGGACCCTGCTCCTCCAGCCGCCGCACCTCGGAGCCTCCTGCTGCTGCTGCTGTTAAGCCCGCTGCTCGCAATGGTGGATGGTTGCATCTGCGGAGATGAGGAAGCGGGGTTGCGTTACGAATTGTGGCGAAAAAACCAGATGATCAGGGGATGTCTGGGGAGCTTTACGAACTTCGGGAAAACTCCGGGACACCTCGGAGAGCTTTGTGAAAAACTCATTAACGGTATTTCTTTGGTGTCGACCGTGATAAATAGGAAATAGTCTGTCACCTCAATATTGGTGTGCATGACAATGAAAAACAAAGCAAGGCAGTAATGATACGTTTTAAGGTATTGTGTGAACGTAAGTAACAAAAATAGAATACCCCGCAGTTTTCAAGAAAGGATAAACTATATTGCTCCATGGACAGTTGTACCCTACGATTCATCGCTTGAACTTCATGTGATTTGTGAGTGCACGGTTTTTGGCTATCTGCTTGTCGCGACATACCAATGTTTTGGCGACAGGCGAGTTATTTCCTTTTAATACTTGAAGGACCCAATCTCTCATGCATGGAGGGTTGCGTTCATCACCATCCATTGGCGCCCGTATTCGTTGTTAAAAGTTATGAATCGGGATAAAATTGACATCGACACCGATCGTCAGGAAATAGATGTATTTTTTCATTGAAGATAAGAGCAGTTTGTGAGCAGTGAGAGCGTTCTGACTGTGCTGAGCAAAGATTGTAGGCGTCATTCGTCGTGACTCTATTATGAGAGGAATTGAGACTCCGTAAAAGTTCGTGACAAGGGAATACTCATTCCTCTCAGCATCATAAGAGAGGAAAACAGCTACTGACGTAGAGCCTCCACTATAGAATCGGTGACTCTTCTCTGTAGGAAGTTAAGAAAATCTCCATACACTTATGTAATAATCTACATGGCGAATTTCCAAACTTTTTTTATAGCTTTTACATGCATGGTACAACTTCGGAAACTTGTGCATTAGAAAAGAATTTGTTCTCCAACGCGCCTAATTGTGCGTATAATTTGACATTTTAAGCAGTTCAAGTGTCTCGCAAAGCGATATGAAATTAATTAATTAAAAAATTGTATATTCTATGCAAATTGTATATATTTATATAAACCTAGATATTTCCTCTTGTTATTTTTGGCATAAATTCATTCATTTGCAACAAAAAAGTGTTTCATCATTTCCTCTTGGCCAAAAAATTATCTAAAGACTTTTCGAACATGATCGATAATGATGTCATGGCCGTGGTACGTTCCGGTCCGGCGTGACCTTATCATGGCGCGTTGATTGATTGCGCCCGTCTTGCGACACGTGGTTATTAAGCGCTCCCCTCTCCACCGTGAGAGGAAATGTTAAAAAGCGAAGACGCACGCCTTCTGAATTCGCACGTGTTCGAAGAACTCAACCCGCGGACACATTATAGTAGTCGCATCAATCTACAACTCCGTGAAAGAAGCCGTTAACCTGTTTGAATGCTCGCAATTTTAACTATCGGTATGAAAAAAGGGGTTATCGCATCCGCACAGACCGCTTCTTAAAAGATGCGCTTTCAATTCTCTCCTCAGTGTTTTATTTTTCTGCTCACTCGCTCCTTCAGTGACGTATCTGGAAGAAGGATTACTATTTGAGGAGAGATCTGGTGGATTTCGACGTGATCGATTACTTCGGAACCGCTAGGAGGAATTGGGTGGAAGGGTAGGGGATGGATTTTCCGATGCCACGTGTCCGCCAAAGGAGCCGCTATTTTATTTCCATCCAATGTGCAACGCGACATCTGCAGTTCTCCTCGGATGAACGGGTCTATCTATATATATATATATATATTGCCTCCTTTGCGGAAGCAGCCCCCGCACCACACCCCATCATTCAACCCCTTCCATATTCTTCGAAACACCCCCTGCTCCATCTCCGTCCCCACTCCATTGGCTCCTCCGCTACTCCACCTCCTCCGTCATCCATTATGCATCCTACTCGATTCCTCCCCTTTTCCTGCGGGACAGAGGAGACGGGCAAAAAAGAGCAAAAACTGACCAAATGGTGGGGCAACTGGCGAAACTGACCTAATATGCATCGCTTCAAAAATTCTGAGTCCCGCCGCCCCACGCTTCCTCAAAAGCTTTCTATCTCTCCCTCTCTCCCGTCCCTCTCCAATCCTCCGCCTTCTCCCTCATCTTCTCTGAACCGGCCCCATTGTCCTCTCTCTCTCGTACATGTGGGATTTCATTCCTCGAGGCTGCGGAGATAGGCATGGGGAGACGTTTACTGACCATGAGTGTGCGATATTAGGACGCGTTTATGTGAACGAGAATTTGAAATACAAATTCGTGGCATTTTATTTTAAATATAATTACCTAATTGCCTTAAAAATTTCAAAGATGAAGTGTTGCACGTTGGTTTTGATAACATCTATGGTAATTGTTATGAATCGTTTTCACTGATACGGGATCAATTTTGGTGGTCGATTGGTTCAAGTCGGGAATAACGTCTATTATTGTCTTAAAACTTTTCTATTCAGACAGCTCAAGTGGATTCATGGCAGTCATCAATTTGAAAAGCATTGTCGGTCGTTCGTATCACCATTGGAGCTAAATGAAAATTCTGCCATATAAATCCTATGGAAGATAATATATGGATGAAGCCGTCACCTTAAGAGTTAAATTGAAGAGTGGGTTATAGATAAAGTATATGAAGGACCCTTATTAGGAGAGAGAAATAATCTATATGCATTATGAAATGGAAACTGAAGACTTCCATGACTTTGGAGAAAAGAAGAGGAGCAAGTGTTGTAAAAAGTCATTTCGTGGAATATGGAGGCATTAAATGTTGCAGGGAACTGAAGTACTTCGAGGGCTAATGCGAGCCAAGCCTAGTACATATCTACATCATGTGATGACGACGATGTCTGTTAATAACTCCTTTGCAATGCTTGATTTACGTCGCTGTCCTCCTCCAGCTCCTCAGCTCTGCCACGAATCCTTTCGTTTTCTTATTGGTAGTGACGTCTCCAGTATCTTCACCGCCTTCGAATTCCCTTTTCCGAATCCAGGAAGTTGATGGCGTACTCGATGCTTATCTCAGTGGTTGCGAAATTGTGTCTCTTCTTGGTTGCGAATGCGGTTCGCTCTCAGACGGGGTCCCATGTGGAACCTTAGAGATACTGGCTGATGCGAAGATTTAGCATGTGGCGTCTTCGTGTTCCTTAACTCAGGCAAAGGAAAGACAGTTAAATTGCATCATGTTGAATATTATTCAGTGTACTTTTGATTGTTCTCAATGGTAGTTTATTTTGTTATAAATTACTGGTAATATAATGTTCTATAGATTTCCCTTTGTGTCGATGCTCATCTTCTGTTTTGAAAAATAAGAATCCGCCCTAGTTTCCTGCTAAAACGGAGGTTTCTGAGGGTAATCAGAAATTAAAGATATAAGATTAATGAGCGGACGGTAGGTTTCACCGGGCGTATTAAAATAGTTACTTTATATTTCAAACGTATTGGGTTTTTTGTGAAATGGACCAATGGAGAAAAAGGAGAAGTTTGTTGCTCCCGGAAAAAAATTTCAGCAGTGTTTTTCGACTTACACCTAATCATTATTTTTGAAGATAATATTTATCATTATCCTTCTCCTTAGCCCTGTGAGATCTGATATTCCGGGATTCGGTAGGTGACGATTCAGTGGTTGAGATTCGATTTCGGCAATTATTTATCCTAGCGCAGGAAATAAAAATGGTATTGAAATTATTCTCTCCATAATGACATTATTCCCGATGATCGGAATGCATTGCTTTGAAACATTATTGGATTCGCGATCCTCCATTGAATCGAGTCTTCCACGATCTATAAAATTCATTCAGTTTATGTAGTTTGCTCCCATTAAATTCCGAGTTCAATTACGGTGGTGTCACTATCATTTTATTGTATTCTGTCTGCATTCAGATTCCTTAAGGGCATTAAGTGCCCGTCATCCATTTCAGGTTTCTATCATACCAACTACTTTGTTGTGATTTCTCTATCCGTAACCTTAATATCCAATTTAATGTTGAGTAAATTACCAGAAATAGTAAATTTTTTCTGCTTGTGGTGACAGATTGTTGGCGAAATATTAACATACTAACCCAGGATTGTAATCGAAGTAATGGTAATTGTGAAATAATGTAACTGGTGCAAGGTGAGTTATGGGAAAAAATATCTAGAAAAGGATCGTTATGGTCTACGAGATATCTTCTGCTCCAGTATTGAAGAGATTAATTCACATTGTTTTCAATATTCACACCTTATATTTGCGGAGATTTCAGCGTCATACGTAAATATCGTATTAATGTATGTTTTTAATTCTTTTCAGACCCTTCTTTGAAAGCTGGAGCCGTCCGTCTTCATGAGAATGGAGAAAAATCCTGATTCAAAGCCGCAGATCCGCCCTGCACAGGTAAGGATAATCTCTTCTTTTTCGAGCCTCAGCAACCGCTCGGAAAAAATGAACTATGCCACACGTGCGCTTTTTGTTTCGGGGCTCCGGCGCGTACGGCTTAAAAGGTGTGGAACGAGTTTAGCTCTCGACCCCTCTGGCACATACTTCGATGGCATGCGCGCGTGACATCCTTTAAATACACTTTTTTTTTGGTTCGCCCGCTTGTTCGAGTCGGCCTCGTGTCGTGTCACGGGTAAGTGCATGCTCGCGTGTTGTGGGAAGGATGGAGGGGAGCTTCTCTTCGGAGTCCCCCTGTATTGTGGTGCGAGGGTTGATGTTGGGAGGTGAATGGTCTTTTTTAGCATATCTATAGAGGTGATTCACCGTGCAGGAAGGAAAAAAATAAACCCAGGTGGTCCGGTAGCCCCGTAAGCTTTTCTTCAAGATCTCCCCTTTGTGGTGCTTTGTTTTAGTTCCTCTTTTCCTCCCCCTCCTCGCGCTATTGCGTTGTCTCTTCCCGTGCCTCGGCTGTTGGGCCTCTCCAAGGAATTTGAGGCTTTTCAATCACATTCATGTCATAATGAATATTTTTTTGATAAACTGGAAGGTATATCATTGTGTGGAAAGGTATGTTATCAGCGTATTTTATGCTTCATGTATATTGTGGTAAATGTGCGGTAACTTTGGAACTGTCAAAGTAATTACAGCGGTGGTGTGATCATGTCTTTTATCCCGTGATAACGATATAAATAAGTTTTATCTCATTGCATCATTCTTCTCATCGTAAGTAGCGTTGAAATCGTAAGTTTTTCAATCCTATTGATATAATGATATTTATTATATTAACGTCCGGAACAAGTGCAGTTGACTGTTGAGACAGATAATGTCAGAATTAAACTAAGACACCTGAATTTTTTGGGCGGAGGTGGGAGAACGTGTATTAATGGGATTTGCAATAAAGTTAAAAAAAATAAGTGCCTTCCAAATGTAAATGCGACTTTTTAAAGAGTGTTAATTCTTCTGAAATTACATTTTTCTTTGATGCAAAGAATCCGGTCGACCAAAATTTGTACGTTTTCTTCTCAAATCAATTTCATCTACGCATTTTACTCCCTCTATCATTTCGTTCGCATTTGAAATCTTGCGTAATTTATTGGAAATCATTAAGATCGTTCGTTATTAGTGCCTAATCCATGGGGTGCAGGAAAGAAAGCTCTCGGCTGCCTCCAGTGCGCACCTGGCCAGGCATGAGGTCAAATGCCTTAACTTACTCCGCCCTCCCCCCTTTTTCCTCTTCCAATCTCCCCTTTTGTTGGCCGTTTTATTGAATTGTCCGTCCTGTTTTATGAGCCCACCTGCGCTAAAGGGCATCCAGTGAATATTTTTATTTTCTGTTGGTTTTTCCGTCCCATAAGGTGTTTATCCCCAGGGAGTTTTAAGCCTCATTAATTTCGCAAGTTTCTCAGTTTGTTTCCTTAAAGCATTTCGAAGATATTTTTCCTAGATCTTATCTGACTAGATTTTGATGAATTGTGGACTGATCTTGTGCTTATCACTCTTGTTTAGTGCTTGTTTTCTTTGTCATTTCATCGCAAAGGAGTGTATCACAAGAGGAGAGGATATGTCTATTGATCTAGGTCTGGAGCTATTCCTGGAATGATTTCTGCTGGTTGTGACGTGAAAGTCAATACTGTATGCAATTGCGTTAAATACAACTGGCCCATGTAGAAAAATTTCGTAATGCAAGGCATCTATATGGCGTAGTTAGTGTATGACTATAATTAGATCCTTTCGTCATCATCAGTAGTCATAAATCCGAAGAAAGGTTAGCTGCAGCTCTCCACTGCAGTACCCTTTCAGCTAACCGCTTAGTATCTTTATAAAATCTAATTTTGACATCCTTCATCATATGTTTCATCTATTCCATCCTTGATCTTCCACGGTAATACTTTGCATACATTTTTCCTTTCATTGTCGTTTTCAGGAATCTGTTATGACTTAGAATGTGTCCAATAAGATTATCTTATACGTACTATGTGCATGAACACGGCCAGAGATAGGGCTGCCCACAGAGGAAGAATTAATTCTAGGGGAAATTCCTTTCAAGTGTAAGAATTTCCTGGAGATATCGGGAGATTAAGATAAAAAATGATTATTACTATACCTTGTAATAAGTACTCAGAATACGAGCTCCATAAACTACAATTTTATCGCGATTTAAATAGCTTTTCTTAGAGAAATTTAAATTGTGATAAAATTATACCTTTTTACATAATGCACCAATCACAAAGTGTTAAGAAACATTGACTTGTTACTTGATATTTGTACCTATTGACACTTAAACAAAAATTATGAAATACTACTAAGGATAAAAATGGGAAAGATTTTTTATATATTATACTGGAGAATAACGCCTTTATCTGAGAGGCGGGAGGTTTAAAATATTACAATTGTTAAATATTTTTTAAATATTATTATATTAAATTCTCGGAGAATGTGAAGGGTTGAAACCCTAGCCGGAGACGGTTGTGGTTTCCTAAGACTATCTAGTCGGTTGCATCCGTACCACACTTCTCAGTAATGATGATTTCGTCCGTAGGTATTACCGTGGGTACCCACTCACTCCTCCGATCCCTCGGCACGACTGCGGATGGGCACGTGAGTATGCGTCCCGTCCTCTCTCTCGCGTTCTTCGCTCTCCGTGCCGCCTCTCCCAGCCCTGGGGAAGCCTTGCTTGAGATCGGGGGGAGTGTAGGGTTTTGGCCGTGGAACGGGAAGAGCGGGGAATGGGACGATGAAGACGAGGGAAGGATAGTGAGGAGTGAGATATGAACCGGGAGGAGTGCCTCCACATCTCCAACCGAGTGGAGTCGCTCTTGTTGGCTGCCTGAATAAGACGCGGAGCAGCTCCCGTTCGGTCGGGGAGGGTGGGTGGGGAAGTTAGGGAGGCTGTGAGAGAGGGTACAGGGGAGGTGGAATATGTGGGAAGTGTTCGCGGGAGGAGGGTGGGAGGACGGTGGGGTGACACGCATTGGCGGGAGAACGGCTTGCGTGAGTCACACCCGAGTGTGGTCCATATCTGTGGGTCAGCCGCGTTCGGGGTGTGGGGGTTGCCGGTCTCGCGGCAGTGTGGGGGATGAGTGTCGGGAGAGCGGACTCTGGTAGACCGTATGGCGCGACGCGCTCTCTCTCTCCCTCGCGCGCTCTCTGCTGGCAGCTGGGCAAGGACGAAGGCAGTCCGGGACCGCTAGTGCGTGGAGCTCGAGCTTGTATGTGTGCGCGTGTGTTTGGCTTGTATCTCTATCCCAAGTCATCACGCTCTCTCTCCACGGATGTGTGGGTTTCATCTCCACTTGAGGGACGCCGGCCTCTCTGTACGGCTTGACCGATGCGTTTTCCCTCGCACGTACTCAAGGATGTTGCGTGAGATTAATTGCGTTTCTGGGGTTCGGACGGAATATGAGCGCATGTGTGTGTTTTCCAGTGACAGTATTTTGTACACTTTTCTCTTCGTGTTTTCGGAAATTTCCTTTGATGTTGATCCAAGTTCAAAACGATGAGGTGGAATGACCTGTGTATCGTCTCCGTGAGGCAGGCGTACCAACTTACTATGATTCGAGTAAAAAGGAAATGATTTTTCTATCGTAATACAGCAATGAAATATTTTTTCTTGAGTTTTATTTGTGTTGCCACTGGAAATTTTTCAAGTAGTGTATGGATTTTACTATTTCTTTGGTAATATACCCAGCAGGGGTAATGATTTTTCCGAGAATTCTAGGATTATGCTCGAGTTTCGGATGCTATAAACTCAAGCGATATGAAGAAATACTTGCATAAATTACGGAGTTACTATGAAATGAAAAATTGGAACTAAAATGTGCTAGTTTTTATACTTCTACTTTGTTTACATCGCCTTTGATTTATTCCCAGCTATTCCACGGCACCCTTCTGTGTGCCTTGGGCAGATTAGCAGGAAAAAGATGATCCTATAAATTTTGTTAAATAATGGTACTATGTCTTGATGAATTACGGATATGTGGTTACATCTTCTTCCGTACTACAAAATGTTCAGGCCCTGGATTATTTGATTTTTTTTGAGTTTTCAACCTATTTGACTCTCCTCAGGCAGGAAACAGTCAAAATCCTTACTCGCACGGGGATTTTTTAAAGTTTCCCGTCTTAAAAGTCGGAGACATAAAATGTCCTTGCTGCAATAATGAGAGGAATAAAAAAGAACGTCTGGGTGCCGAACCACTACCCCTCCCTGCCTTCGAGTCCCATATTGATGTGTTTTCGATTCCACTTCTTTCGTCCTCGACGGCGTTCGGCTATTTCGAGTCTTGGAAATGAAAATCTCCTTTCTTTATTTTTCGTATCGAATTCATCCCTTTTGACTAAAACTCGCGTGCGTAAATTGTAACCTCCCCAGAGGACGGGATTTTATAAATTTTGTCCTCTTTGAAAATTGTGTTTTTCCCGTCCCAAACACCTCCCTCGTTCTATCCTTCTGTTTTTCTCCTAATCCGCCTCGCTTCTCATCCGGGCGCCCAAAAAAACGGCAGCAGTGCCCTTCAGAGAGGGCTTCTTTTTTCCTCGATTCTTGTTTGGATAATCCCATGGGTTTGTCAATTCACTCTGGGAGACTTCTAGGCTCCACTCACGTTCTCTCTCTCTCGCGAGTTTTCACTACTCCCCATTTATTTCCACCATATTCATTCCCTCCCCCTCTCCAGCCTCTTGAACTTCTACGCCGTTTAAAGCATCCAAGCCGTGCCGTCACTACCCCATTTACTACCGAGTTCCCACTCCTCTACCCTCACGCCCTCCCGCATGTGACACATCTGGAGCTGGGAAGGAAAACATTAAAGAGTGAGAAAAGAGGGTGGTGTGGGTCGGTCGGACCGCGGAGATATTTGAACTCGTGGAGATGCTCGCGCGCGTGAGAGTGTGTGCTGTGTTTTTAAGTGAAAATATGTGTGGGGAGAGCCCTGGAAACTTATCTCTTCTTCGTCCTCCCTCCTCACTTCGTCCTGTTGCACCTAATCCCTCTCTTCCTCTCTCTCTTTCCGAGAGCTGCGAGCTTGTTTTCCTCCATTTCTGTCGCTCCCCCTCTACTACGTGCCAACGCCGACAAGGTCCTTTCCCAGCGTATAGGGGGGATGCCAGAAAGAGTGGAGCCGATGGGGAGTGTGGGAAAGGAGTAATTAGGCATCCCTGATTTGGAGAACTATAGCATTTTTACCTTCGGTGGGGGAGGGTTGAATGCACTTTTTGTCTCCATCCTTCCCTAAAATGCATTCAAGGTTGGATGTGTTGGAATGGAGAAAGCGTAAGCTGATTTATTACCGAATTACTGCGACTATATCCCGTTTCCCCAAAGTGCTGGCCTGGAAAAGCGTTGCGTGCACGGATGGGAATGAGCAATTTGTCGAGCAAGGGAATGAATATTCAGTTCGATTCAGGGAAATGGTAAATTAATGAAAAAACCGACATCGTGCTTAGAGCGTTAACAAGTCTTTCGAATAAATATTGCCTTTCTAGTCACATCCGTTTTTTACCTCTACATATATCCGTTACCTTTTGGCCTGATCTCTTTCCTCTGAGACATTTACATTAAAAAACGTTCGCCTTGGTGAACCTTTTAAGTAATAGTTGAAATTTAATCCAATTATCTTCTACCAATTTGCCATTAAATGGTTCCAAATACAGATTTGTACTTAGCTACTCAGCTTCCTGCCTTAAGGTCGAGAAAGTAATCGAATCCTGTAAGTCTGCGGCAGATATTATGAAGAGTAATAGTCTTCCTTCTGTCTACTGAATTCTTGTTCTGTCTACTGAATAATAGTTAGGTTTCCGCTTCTTCTGTCGATTTCATTTGCTGCATTGAGGGTAGGTAATGATAAAGGGACCCTAAACATCAACATTTCGTATGATTTTCTGAAAAAGCTTTTTTTAATGAGTTTATTGGTGTTTCTGTTATTAGTACGGCATGGGTTTCCATACTATTTAAACTTTGAGTCACTGTTACTGATCATACACTAATTGTAACTAGGCTGAAGCTTCTGGCCAAAGTTCTCCTTGCGTGCGGGTTTTTTCCTCTTCTTAACGGGGAGCAGACGCAACAGGTGTCCCGGCGGTTCATGATTCGGCGAAGGGAGCTCTTTTTTGTGCCACGTGATATTTCTCTGACTATCCCTCGCTGTTAAAAATCCCTTGGGCCCGCGATGTAATATTTTGTTTTCTATTGCCATCACATTTTATAGATATTTTACTATCTAGTGAGAATTTTAGGTTTTCATTCAATGAAAAGTTGTCAAATTAGGAATGCGCAATATGCGATCCGTCCACGTTTTGGATTATCTAATTCGACTATTATATAATTAAAAAATGACGTGTTATTGATCATATATTACAAGAGAAAAGTATAGCGATTCTGAAGTATTAAGCATTAAGCATATGCTGTTATATTAATCATATTTCTCCACCCGTTGTTGCTGTTTTAAAAGATACAATTACTGGGTCCCTCCCCATACACATTCAAAAATATTCTGTGAGGAAAATATCCACAATGTCACTCTTGAATTCACGTTGTTCGATCTCATTTTTTTACCAATAGTTGGAAAGCTTGACTCGTTTCCTTGACGATGGTAATTCATTACACTATCAGCGCAAACTAAGCACATTATCTCTTATTTTTCCAATCACTACTCACGATCGTTACGTAGTCAGAAGGACGTCGAAGTTGCTTGGAGAAGCAACGTGGAGCTGAGTTAGGAATCCAAAAGGATTTCGCTGTGCCGGTTGGAGTGACCGAATGAGGCTTCTTGGGGCGTGGAAGATTGGAAGGAAAAAGATAAGAACGGCCCTCAGTGACCAAGATTAATGCGAGCCTTCGATGCCCAGCTTGGAGGATGAAGCTATCAATTTTTCAACACAATCGAGATTGAGAATCCATAAAGAAGCTTTCCCTGCTGTGCCTGCTTGAGGATTCTATCGAGATCCACCAGATGTTCTTCCTCCCCACCCTCCTGCCAAGCCTCTTCCTCCTCCACCAACTGCTCAAATCCCTTTCCGGTTTTTGTTTCCTTTGAGATACCCTTTGCGATTCGATTTCTAGTCGCGTTGACAGACACCCGGTGGTGATGGTGGTTTTCGAAGTCGCGCTCTGCAATTTGGGTCTCGTCCAAGTCGTTCGAATTTTTTTAAACGGAGACCATGCGGGATGGCCGGGCACTTTTAAAAATAAACGAAACACCCTATCCGAATTGTTTTGTTTTGGGAACACCTGTCGAAATATTGACTATCTCTATTTTTTATTTTGAAAATTAGTTTTTCTCGATTTTCTTGATTTTTTTCTGGGCATCACAAACCGCGCACAGAGGCTGTGGTGGCTGTAACTCTAAATCTTAATGGGAAAAGTGAAGCAGGAGAAAAATATTTTTGGAGTATCCACTTTCTTTTTCTATTATTTATTCCGGACTCATTCATACATACTTTATTAGGGGAGCTAAGTAATCATAAAACTGCTCACAGGTTAACGTCATAGGTTGTCAGCGCCATTTGCCTGTCTGACGAGGACCCATTATGTACTTTTATAAATATAGTACCTATTAAGAGGGCAAAAAGTGACGAAAACCTACCTGCAGGGAGATGTTAGTTATTCAGTGGCTTTGATCTGTGCATGAGGTTTGTCAGAAGGTAGTCAGTCTCTGTGTTTCGGCAGCGTCCATTCGATAATACTTTCAAAGGAAAGGGAGCGGGGAGACGGTGGATGCTTCATTCTTCCCTTTCATCACACGCGCAATCAGATACATACCACCAGTCAAGGAAAATTTGTCAATTATACGGAAGGGGGAAAATACCGTAACAAAATCCTATAAATTCTCGGGCAAAAGGGATATGGGCCATGAACTTCTCCTTCACAAACGTGACCAACTTATAAATATGGGGCGTTGAGAGTGTAGGGGAGGTGGGTGCCTTATTCTCCTCCGTCCTCCGTTGGACGGAGGGGATGAAAGGGGTGAGAAAATAAAAAAAGGCCCCGGAAGAATATTTATTGCACCGGATATGCGATGCGCGGGAGGAGGGAAGTTCACTCCCCTGTCCCATGGACTGAGGATCGTGTGTGGGTTGGGAGTGTCGAGGGCATTAGAGAGCTCAGGCGAAGGAAAGGGGGTTGAGGGACGGGAAGTGGGCGGAGGGATATCCCGTGGGTTTCGGAAAATCGAGAGGATGCCCGCCAGGGGACGCGAGTGCGAATCAGACGACGATAAGTTGAACGGAGATCGAGCTAATGCCCATTTGCAGTGCCTTAGAGAAAATACTTTTCATCCCTTGAGTGAAGAAGTGACCTTTACTGCAGCCTTCACGGATCAGATGACCAAAGGAAAGGTTCAGTTGCTATTTTGGAGGCGCGATAATGAAGCGGGCACTTACTTATTCACACAATTTGGCTTTAGCAGGGACCTCTTCATCCTAAATGTGTGGTTAGAAAATGTAGGTACTTATTTCTCACGATACAGAGATTCGTTAAACGTTAGTAATTCTAAAGCTTTCATTTTGGTCATATTATACAATTTTAGAGGGGTTCAACAGTTAGTAGTATCTTAGAATAGACATAAAACTCGGGTTTTTGTTTTTATGATGTGAATATAAAATTGTTTTTATTTTGAAAATGTCTCTAAGCCCGCCTATTTCTTACTGAGAGAGTGTTCGTTTTGCTCTTGTAGGCTTTTAATATTAGTAGACGTCCTTGAATTTTGGTCATTACTTCTGGGAAAAACTACCGGAGTAGGGAGTATAAATAAACAGTCTATCTTCCACAGTCTGCGATGTGCCTTCAACTGTCTATGACAGTCGCCCACCGTCCCAGGATATTGTGAGTGCTAGGAACTTATGAGTTACATTCAATCCCTCACCTGAGGTGGTTTATAAACGCTCACCGACTCTCCCGTAAGCGTTACCTTGGAGGGGGTGGGTTGGGGAGAGGGAATCGAAGGAACGGGAATGATGGACTGCGACTGACAACTGAGGTACCCGTAGTAGAAAGAAAACTCCCGATGGCGGGCGCTTGGGTTAAAGGAGGCAAGTCAACAACACCTCGAAGTGCGGAGAGGAGGAGAAGAGCGGGAGCTTGGTGGATTGCGAGTTTCGCGGGGGAAGGCGGTCGAGCGATGAGTTAAAGAGGGGAAGGGGTTGAAGTGCCGGAGTGTGAGGGAAGCAGACGTAAAAAGGACTCAGCCATGTGGTGGTGGTGGGGCGGGGAAATGTGCGGTCAAGCTTTCGCGTCGGAAGGTCGCACCTGACCGCGACCTCCTCCTCCACAGCAAACCTTCCCCTCTCTCCACTCCTGTCTTCATTCCGTCTATCCTCCTTCCCCTAATCGTTTAACGCAGTCCCCATCTGGTAAGTCACCGAGAATGTCTTTAACTCCTTGTTTTTATGGATGGGTATAACTGCCGTGAATCGCTGGAAAGTTGTCGGAGGACACGAATTAAATTACCCTGAATTAATGAAGCATCCATGTATGTCATATTCGTCGCAGGATTGCGTTTGAGCGTATTGATCGCTTAAATAGGTCACGTCTTTAACTGCTACCATCGGGGAACTTAACCGAGTCGCTTTTGTTGAGAGACGGACGACCGCTATCCTTGGTAACTCATTGGCCCGAAATTATGCGATTGGCACAAATTGTGGGGTAAACGTGATTTGCCGCCCCTAGAAGATAAAGGGGCTTCCTTATTCCCCAAGGAACCGAATACGTCATAGGCCTCGTCACCGTTTGTAATTGGTTTCCCGAACCGCTTCTTCCATCGTCATTGTGTAGGTAATTATTGCATCTCGTATTGGGACTTGCTCTACGCCATGTTATTTTCCACCCTGAATACTTGTAATCAAATCCAGCTAGAAGCCTTTCATATCTGCTCAATTAGTATATGCCCACTCATGCCAATCCTGTTCGACTGTCCTTAAACAATGCCACCTTTAGTAATTAAATACTTATTATACTGTGCAGAAAAGTTAGTCTCCATAGCTAATGTGAATAGTTATCTTGGTACCCCCTCATCACTTGCCATCTTCTGTTCTATCAAGCCGTGTGCATCGTATTTTTGCAGAGGCACACAGAGTAGGTCTCCCCCAACGCTATCCCCACTCCTAAAGACACCGTGGGCAGTTGGAAAGCGGTTGAGTCGGTGCAAATGTGACAAAGACGAATCTAATTGCCCTCATTAACGAGCGGATACCATATATGCCCTGTCCTCTGTGCACGTCATCGGTCTACGCCTAAGTTTCGTGGCGTTAGCAGAGTTCCGTTAATTCATTTTATTTGCACCTCTTTCGCTCAGTATGAAAAAAGAATGCGAAATGACGCGAAAAACAATCGGTTTTCACGTTCGCAACGCACACATTAGTTCGCCTGCGTCACCAAAAGGTCTGTTTCTTATTCTCTCACGCGGCCCTGTTACCATTTTCCCCCGAGAATGACTAGAATAATTCGTCTTTATTGGGGCTATATTGAGACTTCGATTGTATCGTCTGCCATCGATCCCATTGGGTTGGATGTTGGTTTAAGTATTGGCTTCCCATCACGTGGGCATGGGTTTACATTCTGGCAGAGGCGGCGATTTGTCACGTGAATCCCGATCCCTACTTGGGTACTGTTAGGAGAGCATTTGTAGGACCTCCTCCGTCCTTCGTATTGGACAGCAAAACTGTTGACCCCTTAGACCCTTACGTTAAGAGGAGGCTAACACCGACGCTGACTTTCTCCTATCCTTATCACCCAAATAGCCTCAGTTGTTATATCCCCAAGTAACCAACCAATATTTTTTCCGTCTTTTTTTAGGACGTGATTCTTGCGAGTGCAGTGAAGTTAACTTAGGAGAGCCAACCAGACGCATTCCCTAGGCGTTCCCAATAAAGTTAGTCCACTTCTTTCTGGGGTTGAGTCGATGGAAAGGAAGAGGCAAGGAAAAGTACCCCGGCATGAAAAAAAAACGATGCAAGGAGGGCAAATAACCATAAACCGGGTGTAGAGACCTTAACTTGTGAATCCGCGTTGTCGTAAGGACAAGAAGCGAGGGGAAGAAAGAATAGGAAAGAATGGGAGGGAAAGACTGGCCGGTATACGTGTCAACTTCCTGTTAGATCGCTCGGGAGCCAGGCTGTCTGGGTAGCTCTGCTGGAGTGAGCTAGTGTATGTGTGTGTGGGGAGGAACGGAGTGGGAGATACGGCGCGAGCATGCCGCCCTTGCATGTGTCGTGAGTCGGGGATTGATCTAAGACGCGGGAAGAATGAGAAAGTGAATACTATCTGCTGGTATGGGTTAGGCGAGGGGATGTAGGGGTGTGTCGCCCTCCCCTTTCACTCCCCCTCCTCTGGATACCCTGTGCACCCCCTTTTACCCCCCCCAAACCCCCGTTGGCCCAAGTGGATTGCAAGCCCTTCTCTCGAGTAGACATTCGCTGTGGTGAAAATGTTTTCGTTCTTTCACTCGTCGCAAGTGTGTTGTTTTTTCCTTTTTGTCGGTGCTAAAACGATATTCGCCCACGGTTTCTTAATGCGAGAGGGAAAACTGAAAGGGACGAGGATGAGCCTGCCACGGGATATTTTTAAGACAGGACGTGGGATGACGAAAGTGTTGGGAAGTTGAGATGGGAGTGGCGTGGTTGAGGTGCACACGGGATCCCGTGGTAAGTTGAAATAAATTAAAAAAGCAATGGTCGATACCTTGAATGCCGAAGCGTGCTTTCGTGGATTTTGTGCGTGTTTACCTAAGACTGTGGTTGTTTATTGGCTCATGGGAAATGGATACGCGGCGAGAATGGTTATTGGTTGATGCCACAGGGAATACTTCCTTCGGGCTACATGCTCGTACATCCTCAGATCATTACCTAACTATTTTTTTATGGTTGCTGAGATCATGAAAAAATATATGTACTCTCAGCGTAAGTAACTCAAAGGTTACTTGACTTGTGTGAATTTAAAATTGTTTTATGAATACATGAAAGAAGAGAAAATCTAACAACTGGCGATAGGCTTTAGTTATAAAATTCCTGTCATGAAATTATTTGTCAAAAGGTGGTGACCTCGATGTCCAAAGTTTACGAGAATAATTAAGACACGCGATGAAGCCCGTAACGAAAACGAAAGATCTCATGCTACGTTTCAGGTGTAACAAGTTGTTTGATGGGCTCTCTTTTTCAACTTTCTTATCAAGAAGCAGCGTCTTATCCTTGCGCATCTTACAAAGATGAAATTGATTATTATCAAAGGTTCTAGGTACGTCAATGGTGTAGCGCTATTTGATACCCCATATGTTCCGATATTCCTTTACTTGAAGCCTTGGTTAACTCTTTTTCCATATCCTTTTCGATTTTATCAAACATAGCTTTTTGAAATTTGAAGTTTTCTTGTGGGACGTAAGAAAAGAGTGTAGATTCATTTAACTAATAATGAAGCCTTTCTTATTATGATGTACTCTTAACATGTCTGCAAAATATGTGATAAACAAAAAGAAGCTGACATGCATTTGTCTCAACCCTCTTTCGCAACTCAACTATTCTTTCTTGAACTGCGTTGGACATCACTTCGGTTTTCTCTGGATGTTCATTTTTTTCAGGGCAGACGTTCTTTTTATTTACTTTTTTCTAATTGTCTCCTCGCCTCCAAAACTCCTTTCCTTTCGTCTTTTTACTCGTCCGTCTGTTGTAGAAGTTTCTGATTTTTTAGGGCTGACAAAAGAAAGGATAAAGACTTAAAAGAACAAAGGGATTCACAATGGAACATTCTAAGAAATTGCCAGATCTGGGGAACGTAGTCTCTTCATAGTATCGGTGCAGCCTCTCTCCCCTTTAGCTGAGTGGAACAGAAATGTAGGACTAGTCTGTTCCCGCTGACATCAGTCGCACATTTGGTATTTATAATAAAAAATCCGCTACAATGGTTTCGGCGTGATGCCGTGTTAAGTAGTTTGTACCCGTAACGTCGTGCTTGCTTAAATATCTGGAGTAACTGATTCGCACTGAAACCTATTTTCCCTTGTGGTTATAATTTTAGATTTCATCCTTTTCGTTTTCATATTTCTCTCTCTCTCTCTTTCGTTCTGTTTGACTTTATGGCATTGTGCTCGGTCTCGCAGACTCGCTATTCGCGTCTCACGCAGGTTGTGGTGGTGGTGACGTGATATTTTGCGAGGTTGCCACGCCTCTCCGTCACGGGCGTGTCTCCTCAAGTGCATCGGCATGAACATCGTCCCCCCTCCCCCCTGCGGAGAGATGGGGGAGGAGAGAGCAGCTCATCCCACCCATTCCCTTTTCCTCCCCCACCACCGCCTCCTCGCGAATCCTCCGCCCCACCTGCCTACTACTCCCACTTACCTATTCACTCCTCTCCTTGCCCCGCTTCCATATACACCCCCGACTTGTTAATGGCGCTCAAATCATGGTCACGGATTGGGGTTGTTTTTGAGAATTGGGATTGGATAAGGGTGTAAATGGTACGGAGAGCAAAATAAACTTGAAGAAATACTGAGCACGGTGCCAAGAGAAAGAGAGATGCTGTAGGAAATCTGTTGAAGTCAGAGTAGGTGGATGGAACAAATAATTATTTGCCTCGGTAGACGGAATACGGTGATGTAAGATTAGTTAAGTAGACAAGAAGAAGTCTGCCAAGAAGAAAATAGTTACAGAATGACTAAATATGAACCTTGCTGCTAAACTGAAACTATATCGCATTTGAAGCTACTTACTGGGCTCCACGCATTATATTGAGATGGCGAGATTACATCGCAAATTGATTAACTCTCTTGCCTTGATGTCCTAGTAGGTGGAAATTCTTCTGCGACTGACACCTTTCAAACCAACGAGACGATACTGGAGGAGAGGTTCCTATGAGTAAAATTTTCCCTACTTTGATCAGGTTATCAACCGGGAAAACATCTTTGAAATATCTACCTTCTTGAAAAAATCGGGAATTTTCCTTAATTTTTGACATCATTTGGTAATTCCTCGTTGATTTTTATGTATTTTCCTAGTGTGAAGTTGGGATGATTTTTGCTTAACTACGAACTTTTTCCGTCAATATATTACCATATTGTTTTACTCCAATCATGTAATCATAACTGTGGCCAAAATTTTATCACTAGTAATTTGAACATATTTATTCCTTATCGCACCTTCAAGTTTTTCAATATGCTTGCATCAAGGCGTCTAAACTGCTTGTATAACAGATTTTATTCAAATAATGCTCTATGCAGAGGCATTCCTAAATACCAATACAGGTTTAGTTGCCTTGGTGACGGCATTAAAAATATAATTCTCAATTTTCTGAAGTATAGATTTCCAGAGCACTTCTTGTTTTAATATCTTGTCGCTGTATTCAATTGAGCTATGCACAAGCTGTATCACGGAGGTAGTAATAAAAATAAATTAGAAAGCGATTTAAATGTGCCTGACACCTACCCTGTTAAGCTTCACAGCCTCCTTGAAAAGCGCGATTTTTCCCTGGAAAATGTGGAGTATTCCTGATTTTGAAAAAAGAATTACAGTTTTCACCCTGGCCATGTTTTTATGCTCTTCCGTTGTGCTAGAATCGGGAGGTTTTTCAGCGTTTTTTTTTGTTACGTGGAAAGACTCAAATTGTGAGTCAATAGATGTTTTGTTTTCCTATCCCTATATCTCATTCTTTCGGATTCCCAGTAATCATATTTCAGCTGATATGATAAAATGTACCCACGTGACCGGATGTGAGGGAGAATTGACCGCGGAAACTTTTATAACACTAGTAGTTTTTTGTTCGATCCAAATTACCGATTTCGTGAAACTTTTTCAGCTTTCCTGGTTATTTCAGATGTGAAACTTTAAGTGCATGTGAAGAAAGCTGCTTGAATGCCCCCAAAAAATCTGTTTATGTTATGCACTACCAAGATGTTAAGTTCAAGCAAAATATCTGATTTAGGTGAATGTGATTGGCGTGAGCAATGACTGTTTTGTTTATATGCTCATAAATACCCATCGAAATATAATGTAAATTAACTGAATCTAGACCTCCCCAACCACAAGTGTTTGTGCACGTAAGATATTGCGGCAATCATATATAAGACTTGTGGAGAAAATAAATCTGATAATATCTAATTCTAGTATCTGACATGCCTCTCAGAGTTTTTGTTGCTGAGAATATGAATGTAATGACTTTATGTTGTTGATTATTTAAATTAATATGGTATGAGTTGATTGATACTTTAGTTTGATTGCGCCATAAATGAATAATGGAGATAAAAATGATTAGCTGAGGAATACTAGAGCTTTGAGGGATCAATTTATTACTTCTAATTGCTCATGATAATGGCCAACTTTGTCAGATATGCTAAGTCATTTATCTTAATCAGCTTATCAATTTCTCGATTTCAACCATATTTAAATTTGCACGTCGGCTCCGTGCCGTAGATTTATTGCGGTTTCGCCTTTGAAGTCTCGAGAGGAAGTTTATACAGGACCGGGAGATAGCTTAGCGGTTGCTCCACATACGCTCGCAGTGGTGGTTACAAAAGCGATGTATCGCGGCGCGTGCAAACAAAGAGAGCAGTGCCGCACTCGCCCTGCGATGGAGGACTTGTGTCGTCCTATCATCCCCTCCACTCTTGCCGTCGCATCGCCTGTCCGCTCCGACCCTTCGTTCCCTACCGACTGAATGCGACCTCCGTATACGACTCCCACCATCTCACAAATCGCATTAATTTGACAACCGGACTGCTCGAGATCTTTTCCGGATGCCAATTTAATCACCAGGCCAAGGACCTGTTTTGTCTTAACTCTTCACGATCCGCCGCGCCTTTCTCAGCCCCGCGTGTCAAATTGTTTACGTTTGGAATTGGGACGCGATTTGGGAGAGGATGCAGTTAATAATCGTTGCGTCACGTCTTTTTGTACCCCCCGCGCTCCCTCATGCTATTATAAAATTTGTGTTTTAAGTTCAGCACCTGTTGCTTTCTAGTTAAATTTTTCCATCTTTCCCCTTGTCCTGTTCCTAAGAAAAACAGTGGGTTATGTTTCAGCTAAGATTTACTCTGAGAAATGCAGTAATGCAGAATTAGTCAACCAGTGAGTTAGCCAATCAGTGCTTCTGCAGATGGTAAATATTAGCTGGAGAAGGAATTGCCTGATAGCAATTGGCAGGTAGTGCCTTCGCCGGTTAATAAATAATTTTCGCGTATCCTTGACAAGCATCACAGGCCTTCTACTAATTTAGTTTCTCATTTCTTCCCTTCATTTACACCCCCTCATCGTTGGTACTAATAGGTACCAACAATATTTCTGTCCAATAAACATTTTATCAATGGCAAAGAAATTATGTTTGTGACGTTTTCAGGTGCGGGATGGTGAAGTAACCATCTTCGTAATTTTGATAGCTTGTAAGACTATACTCTCGAGATAAGAACCGTAGATTTCCTTCAACATGAGATCCTACGTCATAGTTGGTGAAGTGAGTCACCGATAGTAAATATTCTTATCAAATCCCTTCGGCGCCTCGTTTCATGAGCAGATTGGTCTTCGTCCTTAAAAGGCCATCAAACGACCTTTTTTGCTGATAGCACATGTGATGTCTCATCGAAGGTGTGATAACAACTACATCCAGACCCATTTTGAGCTAAAAAAAACTTTAACTATTTTGTGAATGGTCATGGTATATGATGCCAGGTGACAGAACAATCAAGCCATTCATTTGGAGTTGAATTCATGCCTCATTTCTAAGAATGATCCCTTTCTCCAAACAGCACAGAAACACCATGAAAACGTGGTTCTGCGGAGCAGTGCTTGTACGTGACTTAACGATTCATGCATGAAGTTATTATTTATGTGTTTGCAAATGTACCATAACATTTTTTTCCCTTGGTGGGACCATTGTTTTAGACGCTTCTCTTTGGAATCATGGTTGAAGTAAAGATACAAACTCAGCGCCGCTGGCTTTATAAAATATATCTTTCGTAGTTGAAGAATGAGTATGGAAGTCGTAGAACTCCTCTTCTTGTGCTGTCAAGACGCAGGTGTATATAGAAAGTTAGCAGTGATAATCAGAGTGGCATTTTAAGTAGCTGTTGTTTTTGCCTCACGACTTATTATTGTGCGATTAAAGTTGCGAGTCTTTTCCTCTCGTCAATAAAATATATTTCGAAATCCTCGGAGCGTATGTATTTATTTGGAGAGAGTGATGTTGTTCATCATTCTAGGCTCTAAGCAGTTTAAGTTTTTACCTTTTGTGCTCTGATAGAGGTCATGTAACAGAGAGAGTAGCTGGTAAACAAATGCACCATGAAACAGTAATAATTCCATCTGGAAAAAATTGCTGGGAATGATTAATAAAATTTATCCCTTAGCTATTTTCATCTTGTATTAGGGTAGGTGATAATTTGATTCAAAGTGTATCTGAGGATAAATAAAAATAGAATCGTGTAATAAGAAGTTGTAATTAGTGTGGTACTGCCTATGACGACCATGCAGAGATTTTTATTACATTACATTTTAGAGCGGTTATTACGAATAAAAGCTAACACCATGATAATATTTGCGGGAGTAAGGGCTGTATTTTTAGGGAGCATAAAAGTGATAACACCGGCAATGCATGGATTGTGATACTTGATGTATTTATAGCAAATGTGAGTATTTTACTAATGCTAATATACTGTTTGGTTAAATTGTGAAATTATTGAATAAACTATGCGTAGGAAAGATCATCTTCCAATCGAAATAATTATGGGATCATCTGGAGTTTAATTAAAAGGAGATTTCTGGCGTATTATTAAACTAGAGCTAACGATATAAATTATTAGGAAAGCTGATTTAGGTTCCTTTTATAGCTCAATTTCCAATTTGTAGTTCATGATTATTCTTAAATAATTATTCTTCGCGGAATGATTTTTTTTAGGACACTAGGGCTACTTCTCTGGGTTTCCATTCGTCGACAAGTGTGTTTAATTATTACGACGGACAGTAAAAGGTAAGGCGGGAAGATAATTGATCTCATGACAGCTCTCGAGGGTGAGCCCTGCTCCGCGGTTCAGAGACATTCGGGGGACCTCGTGCGCTTGCTATGACTAGTTCGCGTGGTTGACGCTGTATCTCTTCCACCCGCAGTTATTTGTGTCAAGTCGGTGTATATATTTAATACATACATGCATACGCACATGGGTGCATCCATGTCAAAGGCTATTTTCTATTTCCGTTTCAACAAGGATATTATACCGTTAAAGTCACTGGGATCGGATGTGTATACCTCGCAAACATCCTGTAGAAATGTACCAGCTCTTCTAAATTCCCCTGCGGTAAACTTTTGATTCCTAGAAAAAAACGTTTCCTTCCTTCGATCGCTGACCGGGAAATGTCTCCCCCATCTGCATGGCCTTGGCTCCAGATGTCGTAACGTATCTAAACAGTAATGACCTGCTTCAGGTTTACTTTACATTGGTGGAAGTTATGAAGGAAAGGGTGTCGTGGCCACTACGCGCCCACGAGGCATCCTACTCCCATTCGCTTCCTTTGAGGCCCGAGGACTTAGCGTGGCATGGGATTCCGCCCTTTTCTCCACCGCGGAAAGAGTAAATGAATTTCGTACGTATTTGATTATCTCGTCATTTAGCAGCAAAATATTTTTTATATTCGTGGCCATTTGCCATGTACAAAACATGGTAGCTGCCACTATTAGGTCAAATACGTGAATGAAAATGAGTGAATAAAACTTGATTTCTGGCAGTGAGCTCTAATAATTTTTCTCATGGAAGGCTGATAAAGGATAAATAGTAATTTTACGGTAAAATATTTACATACGTGCCCCTAAGTAAAATTTGGGATAAACAAGTCGGCCGCTTCTGTAAAGTCAATTATTGTTCTGCGAATGAAAATTAGTGAAAATACGAGGTTGCTGGGAAGGCACTATTATTTCTATTACATCAAGTTATTAAATTAAGGAATTGAAAGGATGTTTACGGAAAAAAATAGTACAAAAAACAATCGCTTGGTGCCCGATACCCATGGAAACATATGAAAGCGATTCGAATATGCGACTAACAATATTAAGTTTTCCATGATTTTTGTTATTGAATCTAAAGCACGGCAACACCTCCCCCATACGTGATTACGCGTCTCCCATCTCTGAGTTGCGACGCACATGTTTGGGAACACTGAACCAGCGTGATTTTCTCCGCGGAATGCTACGAAAGCCTCCGGCCGTGCAAGCGCCAGCCTTCCCAGCCGGAGTCACTCAACTCACCGTGTGCCAACGGAGACCTCGCTGCTGCGTGGTTCCTCCCGCCGCTTGACCCGTCTTTATTCCCGCCCGGCGAGGATTCTCTGCCCTCGGACTACGTCGACTCTCTTGCCTCCTCACCCGCGTGCACAGGGGAAACGGTGTTTTTTAGTTTTTCACGGTATAAAGGACGACAGCGGTGGCAACACCACCGAATCGCCTGCCCGACGAAGAAAAACCCAACACTGCCGGTGAAGCTGAGCTCCCTTTCAGGATGAGAAATAATTCCTCGTCCCGAAATGAAAATTGTTTAGGTTTATAACTGTCCACGTGGTGAACACCTCCGGTTTGTCTCGGCAACTTTCCAGGGCGTGCAAGTCCACACTTGTCAGCCAAATGGCTTTTTTATGGTCCGATCGACGTTCACACTACCACCACACACACTTCTCCGGTGGCCAATAGAGTTTTTCCCACGAAATAAAGGCTTGCAATCGCGTCCTCTGTTGTGGGGAATCTCGGTTTATCGTGTCGTATGTATATCGCGGCGTGAATGAAGAAGCCGTGCTAGCTCTCTCTCGGATCGCTTGAAGTCACTCGCTCAGTGGACTGGTGGCGAACTGTGAAGTCCTCGCCGGGTCTTGTTGAGAAAAGGCAATGGACACGCCCCGTCACGCGGACCAAACCAATGGGGAGAGGCGGCCGCAATGGAAGAGAAAAAAATAAAATTTTTCCCTCCTTTCTGACTCCATCTCTCTCTCTCTCTCTCCATCCCCCTCCACACATCTCTCCTCCCTCCGTCTCTCTCACTCCCGTTCAGTTTTCACGTCTGCCCTTCCCATCCCCCGTAGCCACGTTTCCTCCCACCCATCCCCATCCCTCCGTGACTTCTTCTTCCCCTTTACTTACCCCTCCACACCTCCTCTTCTCCCACTCCTACCTCCCCCTCTCTCTCCTCTCCCTTTCTCAGTCTCCCTCCCCGCCTCTACTACACCCCCCCCAACCTCCGGAGCCCGTTGCGTCATCGCCAGCTCAGCCTACTACTCCCCCACCTGCCCTTTCCATCCCTCTCTCCATCTCTCCCTCCCATACTTCTCCCACCTCGCTCACTCACTTCAATCCTCTTCATCGAAAGGCACTTCTCTCTAAGAAAGCGCACGTAACACTCAAAATGCACATATACAAATCCCATGGGCACCTGTCATCCTTCCCTCTAGAATTGTCTCATGGGAATCGTAGTGGCTTGGGGTTGGACTGATGGATTGATTTCCATCCCGAAGGTCCGAGTTCGAGTCCCGGACTAGGAGATTTTTCAGAGGGACCGCGACCTCAGATTGGTAGGAGAGCAATTAGTGGGGTAGTACTCCGTCCTTGGGATGGAGCAATGCCCCTGCAGCGCCTTTCGTTAAGAGCGGGCGAATGCGAACGCCAGGTTTCTCTCCACCCTTCTCCATTCTCAATGCAATCCTTCCCTTGCCAACCTACTCACCTTTTATAACAACGCAGTTTATGTCAGTTTTTGTTCGTGTCCCCAAATTAAATAACCAACAGTCAAATAGCCAACTTGTCTCACGTTATAGTGTTTTCCTTCATCACCCCCTACGGTTTCGTATTAGGGTAGTGATTTACTTGAGCGGCTCGAAAACTCCGTAGCCGCCGATCAACCTTACCCCCCTCCCAAGCGTCTCCCTAGATGAGGAGTTTCTCTGGGGGATTTCCTTCTCCTATCGACGCTCCTTTCGAGCCAGAGCGCGTGGTTTTTCACGGAACAATCCGGTTCGAACATTTTCGCGCGCGGGCGGGGGATCCTCGCCAGCTTTTCCACTCAGCGCTCAGCCCTCGCGGTGCGGCCGTGTGACGTCGCGTCCACTTCACGGTCTTTCGCTCACCTTTCCGCGGATTCGTATCAGCGTCACAAGGCGGAGGCTGGAGCCGGACGGATTCGTGCGGCGAAGGAAAGCGTTCATGTCCGAGCGTCATGGGGATCTCGGCTGCCTAGTGAATAAAATTCGGAAGCTTGCATCGCGCTCGGTCATTCTGTAAGAAGTTGGTGGCACGCGGATTTTTGTGGTTCTATCACGGAGAATACGCCCAGGGCTGTTTTTCATCGACCACTAAGATCACATTACGCCGTTAGATGCGAATAAATTCAAGTGCTTGTGGCACTATTCGGATCATGTGATCTCACATCAAGCCTATCACTTGGTATTGCTCTTGCAGAAACGTTGTAAGTTAAGTTGTGCTTATTTTAGTTACGATGTTGGACTAAAAATCCTTTTTCAGGAGCCTGAACAACTTTTGACCATTTTTTCGTTTAAGTGCGTGTGGGCAGTTGTTCGAGAACACTTTGCCTACAAACTTTATAATATATATGTTAAGCCCTGCGATATCTGTCCGAGAAAATCAGAGAAGTGGGATAAATGGAATATTATATGAGGATTGCTCACTCATGCCCAAAGAGGTCAATGTTAGTCACAGTACATCTGACATCCCGAAAAGTCATTGCGACGTATCAAAACATTTAGCTGCACACAAAGCTCATTAAGAATGATGAAATAGAAATATAGGCATGCGGTTGTGTAAGAAGTGGAAAGGTTCTAGGCTAATGAAAGTTTTGTGGAAAATGAAGTACCTTTGTAGATAAATTTCACTTGCAATAGTTGATGAATTTCACGCTATGAAGTTTGGATGAGGGTGTTGGATGTGAAGCTTACAAGCTATCACGTATTGTACCTATGCAGTTTTTCATGCAATCAAACGGCTTATTTCGTGACACATTTTACGGTCGCATCACTTTTCGCTGTAGATTTTATTGGCGTATTTTTAGAACTCAGAAAAAAAACAAATTTAATCATTCTATTTTTATCTTATCCCCGGAAATCAGCATCTGAATTTTACTCCCGTATGACTCCCGATTTGAGTCGTTGGATTATAATTTTCGGAGAAGTGCAGTGTTAAATAATCTGTATCTATTGAGCCCCACTCTCGATTTTTATATTTTTAGGTACAGGGTTCATTGAAAATGTTCAAAGAAATAGGAAAAGGATTAAAAGGGCAAGAGGGATAACGATTGAAGCTAATGGTAGGTGATGCGTCTTAAAACTGTAAATCATCACGTATTGAAGATATTAGAAAGCAATGGAGGCAGTTAGGTGTCGACTTCTGGATGTGAATGGTAGGAAAATCATTGGCCTCGGGGTTAGAAAGCAGTGCATGAAGGAGTTGCCGGGAATTGATGGCATTATAGCGGAAATTGCGCGCGAGATGTCGAGTTTTTCACTAGATTGCAAACTACTGAAAACGATATGCTAGAATGCTATACATACATAGAAATGAAGACATAACTGAGCAGTCTACATTTAAATTTTCCATGATTGTTATCAAAAGCAGTATTTTATCTATGCTTTACTTGATGTGCCGGTATTAAGCATCCAACAGGAAATGTAGACTGTTCTATTTTATTCTCCGGCCAGTATCTGATACATCGAGTTTTGGCTCCAATTTTGCCCAGATGTCTCATTCGTGCATCTGGCAGATGCGAAGCTCTTGCGACCTAACCAACCACGGAGGAAGACGTTAGAGTAGATTTAAGGAGTGTCCGAATTCGCCAGTTAGGTGCCTTAATGTTCTCAACAAAGGGGAAATACCTCTTGATCGAGTTTTTAAATTCATAAGTCTTCAGTTTAACCGCCTACTTAAGTAATCTATAGGCCCCGTCGCGTCGGTGGAGGGAGCGTTGAGTGGATCCTCTCGCGGTGCCAACTTGGTATTTCTAGGGAATACACTTAACAACCTTTCCTCCTGCTCATATTTTAAGGATGGAAGTCGGTGACATAACTCGGATGGTAAACTCCGCCCGCCAAATATGGGTTTCGTTTTTATGGAAGTAAAAATTCATCGCTAAAGTTTTCGCCATGGTTCAATTTTAAGTCATCGAGGAATTGAGGCGCCCCCGTTGGATTGTGGGATGCGGCTAATTCACAGTCACTAAAGGAGTTCTGAAACGGTCGTCACCTTGGAAGTGCTCATATCCAATCTATATTTTTTATAATATATAATCTAATTTTAATTTGTAAGTGTCATTCCGCTTGTTTCTACATTTTATCGACCACCCTCTTGGCATATTTTATATTTATCACGCGAGTGATCCTCCAAGAAGTTATATAAAATATATATATATATATATATATATATATATATATATATATATATATATATATATATGACTATGATAATCTCCTTTCCACCGATAGCAATTTCAGTAATAGTATATAGTATATAGTGTATAGTATATAGGAAAGTAATAGTATATAGTGTAGGAATTGCATGGTAATGAGCTGATTTACGCTCGATTTCGGACAAAGTAATGCCTAAAAGTTATTCGAAAGGGTTAAAGTGATGGAATTCGACCGCAAGTGGCAATGAAGTGAACCGAAGAGATTTTAGCCCGCATCGTTAACTTTCCGTCGATGCCCGCGTTGGATATAGCAGCAGGTGGTTTTCGAGGTCGCGGTTCCCTCATTCAAATGGAGTTTGTGAATTTAATTGGTGTGAGCGCCTAAAAATCATTAGTCTCGAGTCGTGAGCACAATCCTAATTCAACTGACTTTTCGTTATTTTTTATTTTTTCCTAATCTTTGTTAATGGAATTTCACATTGTAACGCTTCGTAGAATGCTTCCTTATTATACTTATATGCGTAGTTAATGATCACTCTTAATGGAATGAAGAGATTTCAGTAAAAGGTAATATTTATTGCAAATTAGATATGTTCATCCTTTCCCTTTGGTGGTTTTGATTTTATTTTTACAGTCACATTCATTTCGCTGTCAATATATGGTTAAAAGTTAGAGATGATTGTTTCATGCTTCAGTCCCCGAGCTTATATAATTATGTTTTATTGGAAGCGTCTTGTTGACTTTGGAAATGTGGGTGAGGTGATTTTATTGAGGGTGAACGTAAATTTTCCAATTGGTTTCTTTCCCTCGCTTTTTGTCTTACTTTTAACAGTCTCACAGATTATAATATTGCACTTTCCACCAGTAACAATTTTAAAGTAAAGTAATAGCAGTGTAGGAATTGCATGGTGCTTCGCCTGTGTTCTGCCATTGAAAAGGAATGAGCAAATGCTGGAAACTAGGCTAATAAATATTCACAGTTCCGTACTTTTGTCTGGAGAAACATTTTTCAATGTAACTTGTGATTCTAGATAACGGTACCTTTCCATTGCATCCGCTAGTCTCCTACTTGAGGGAAGCCCTCCATCTAAAATGGCAATAAAAACTTACCCTGATCGCAGAAATATCCATCTCTAGCTACACTGCATTGGAGAATATTTGGCTCAACGTTTCTCTCGCGTTGCAGCGAGCGTCTTTAGGAGCGAAGCTTCTCTTCGTTTCTGAAGTCGCTCGCTCGCTCGAAGAGAAACGTTGAGCTAAATGTGCTACAAAGGAAGCATAACTCGAAAGTCTCATCAGCATATTAGTGAAGGAATAACAATCTAGCCTTGGCGATATGGTGTGAATTAGGGATTGCAGCTCGAGTTGAATGAGGGTATGCACCGTATGCACACATCTATCAATTCAGAATCAATTTAAAAACTTGAGATCATGAATCTTTATCTGCGTCAAGTTTAATTGATCGACGTTGAATGTGATCGCTTTTTTCGTGATAGCTGGTTTAACGGTAAGTTATTAGCCGATACATATAATATTTTAGTGTGGCATTAGTCTCTGCGTCGTTCATATTATTATATTCAGTTCCTGTGGTTTTGGCTTGAAAATATCTTTTTAAAGTTTAATTTGGACGAAACTAACCACTGACTACGCCTTACGGACCCGCAAAGGTCGATTGATGGTAATTCTGCTAGGAAACTTCTCTGAGGAATTAAATGACTGTCCCAGTTGTAAAAACGTTTTTATTAATCCCATTTTTTTAAAATAATCGTTAAAGGTTAATGAATTGGGGATGATTAGTCGAACAAAAACTCGATCACGTTAATACTTGGTGCATAATGTGCATATATTCTGTGTACTTTTGTACAGAATAAGTTATGGCGGTTCTTGGATTTTTTTTAGATTTCTGGATGCCTTACTGCATTTTGTGATCTATTCGATTAAGTTCATAAACATGTGATGCTCCTCTAATTGTACCGCTTAATGACACAGCTTAGACGTTTTCAAAAACAATGTAGCTGTAAATCTGAAAATTATGTTTTTCCTATGTGTTCCTACAAGGTAAGGAAATCTCCAGAGGAGGTTATAGTGGCAGTGCTGATTTGTTGCCCGCATAGATTCGTGTGTGGATCATTCCCTCATTCAGATACAGTTTTAGTCTAATAAGGGTTCTAATATGAGTGAAATCTCATGTACTACAAATTATAACCTTCATGTTTTGTATCACTATATTAAATTTTCCACGTTCATGGAATATATATTAATTTTTCACTTGATCTTGATTGTCATGGTATTTCATGTTTCATAATAGAGCCTTAAATATGTATTTTTGAATGCGCTATTTAGGGAATTTCACTGGTTTATTTTTCTCAATCACTATTGGGTATCGTTCTAAGGGATTTTAGCAAACATTATAAATTGAAATAGACGGAAGGTTTTCAAGTAGCTCGAAAAAGTTTTGCTGCTGAAATTTTCCTTGTCTCTCGGGATGGCTTTGAAATTATATTAATTTTTAAAAATTAATATAATTTTTTAAATTAGATACATCTCATATTGAAGGAAAGACTGTTAGGCTGATTGAAGTAGGTACTTACTTGACCAAGTTTTTGTCGGGAAATTTTGAGTCGTTTGTTAAGACTCCTCTTGTTTTATCCTTATACCTCAGCGATGCAATCAATATACAGCGATCTTCTTTACAGGGAATTGTTTTATCTAATTGTAAGACAAATATAATCTACATAGGGATGTAGATCGAAGCGAGAACTGTTCTTTGCCATCGGCTAATGAGAGATTGAAAGCTTTAATTTTCAGTTTAGTCTTGCAGAGGAAGTAGAGGAAAACGTTTTCCTTTTCCCGTGGAAAGTAATTTTAGTCAGTGTAATTTCTTGACAGAAAAGCTTCGTTATGATGAAATTTGTTGCAAAAGTTCTTTTAAGAATCATTATGCCAAAGTTATTTTATATTAGTTCATTTAAATGATTAATTTATGTGCTTGATAATTATGGTCAAATTTGTTGATTTGGAATAAATATTACTATTACCTGTGTATCTAACCTAATTGAACCCAAATACCGGTTAAATATAGTAGCAGACGGCTTGTGTACGAAAGCGTCTGCATAAAATTCAAAAATAACGAAAATAAACTGAGTTCAGCTTATAAAGAGTTGACGGGTTTCTTTTATCCGACCAAAATTGTGAGCAGTCACTTTTTATGAGAGACTAATTGATTCGTTTCTGTTCTTGAGTGACAGAGATATTCCAGATTTGCTAATGGTTGCGAGGAAATTACGTTTGATTCAGATCATGGTTCCTTTTTTATGACCATGAGAAAAAAGTCACTCACAAGAGGTTCATGATTCTTCGATGAACCTTTTTGGCTTTTGGCCCGTTATCCCTCCGGAGGCCTGAAAGTTAACCTCTCGTTCATTCCGTATCAAAGTCGTTGATAGCTTAGGCCTTAAGAGGTCACACACGTGCAGAAAGTGCATGGTCTCAGCACGGTAGCTCGGGATCCACAGGATGAGTGTGACGATTGGTTCCCAAGAGTGGTTAACCGTTGACAGGTGGCAGTAACGTCACATCCCGGAGCTTAATTTAATCGACCGCAGGAATTCATCATTCGATGATGAACGAAGCATAGTCCTTTGTGAATGGGCAGCTATTCTATTAAAGAGATAGACCGTCTGATCTCTGTTCTTCATATTCTTAGTGGTGGAAGGTGTGGATTTATCTGAATAATTATGATTGAATCGTCATGACCGTTAGGACTCAAGAAAATGTTCATTTGCCCTACGCAAAGTTGTGCTTTTATTATTTATATTTTATTATTTATATCAACTTATATATATATTTATATATATACTCAATCATTCGAAAACATGACGCTCAAAAGCGCGAATAAATTCATACATTCATAGGAAATGGAAATGGATAGGAACACATAAAAGGACGAACACAGGGTTTGGTGGGGAAGATGAAAAATGAGTCAAATCCAGACAGAAAAAATTTCACCTTAGCCGGGATTCGAACCCGGATCTCCCAATTTCCGGTCAGGTGTGCTGCCAGGAGCACACCTGACCGGAAATTGGGAGATCCGGGTTCGAATCCCGGCTAAGGTGAAATTTTTTCTGTCTGGATTTGACTCATTTTTCATCTTCCCCACCAAACCCTGTGTTCGTCCTTTTATGTGTTCCTATCCATTTCCATTTCCTATGAATGTATGTATATGTATATATATATATAGACATACATACATACATACATACACACACACACTAGTAAATGGACGCTTGCAGTTTGCAAGCGGAAGGGGTAAAGTGTATGAAAGGCATTGTAAATCATTAAAAACGAATGCAATAAGGTCTTACTTCTTACGCAAACGCAGTTTAAACTTCTTACGCAGTTTAAAAGCAAAATTATTGCAAATTTTGATCTTTTTTTCTTTTCGCTGCCAGGCAATTTTTCCATTGTTTCCGAGACTTGCAGTACCTTATACTCTGGCTATGAACACTGCATTTAAGGGAATTTATCCTTCTCCGTGCGTATTTCAATAGCTTTTAACGATATTATGCCTTCGACCTGCATTATTTTAATGGAAAGGTGCCATCATTGCATCGCTGTTAAGCACTGGGTATAATTTCATCCTCTTTTTCCTCACTTCCACCGTAGCTTTGATACTCTCTTCCATTTGCTCATTTGCCTACGGCATCCGTTGAAATTGCACCAGTTTCCTCAATTTTACTTCTGAAGCATTGCCTCTACCTTATCCTCGGTTTCCCTTTCTCTGTTTTTCCGTATTTCAATAGCTTATAACGATACCATGCTTAGACCGACACGGTTTTTAATGTTTCATGATGATACATATACATTGTGGTCATTTATAACGTGGTGTTCTTGCAAAGTATGAGAGAAAGGAATCGAATAATGAATCACTCTCCAAAGAAATATTCATAAACGGCACAGTAATTACACTCTCACATGTGTAAGCCGTACTGAAGCTCTGATATTATATTCAAATCAAAGGAAAAATAACTAGCATTCTCAGGACAAGGATGCTTAGAAAATGTATTTGGAGGAGGCCATGAAATAATTAACACTTCAATAGATGGAAAGGAGACTATTTCTCATTATAAAATATTATGATAATTTTAGGTAGGTATTTAACGGGATTCCTCCATTTTACGCATCCGTCAGAAGTATGATGAGGTTCATAAGTATATTGCTCTCGCATTTCACACTTTTCAGAGAAACATAATATTTAAAACTTACTTACAAACCCGCTCGTAATTTTCAATTGGAATGCCATTTTTATCTTCAAGGGTCCACTCAATCAGGATTAGGAATTATATTAGGAATTTTCTTTGCTTGCTTATAACTCGCATATGTTAGAATTTTCGTGGACTTTTTAAGCATATTTATTACTTTTTTTATTATTTCAATGCATTAATATAAATATAACCACGGGTATTTCCCCGAGTTCCAGACCAAAGAGGATTTAGTTTTTTGATGCTATTAAAAGAGTAAAATTAAAAGTTTCCATGTATAACAACGTTCTTTCTCGAATATTTACATGACAAAACCCTACCGTTATGAAACTTAGAGAGCAATATGCCCCATTGACCAAGGTTTAAGTTTTTTTTCCACCGATTTAAAAGAATTGGTACATAATAATTCGCATTTTTAGTTAACACGCTAGGTTATAATGAGCAGTAAGACCTTATTGTTTTCGTTTTTAATCATTTACAGCGTACCATCATACACTTTACCCCTTACGCTTGCAAACTGCTAGCGCCCATTTACTAGTATATATATAAAGCTACAAAACTGACTGACTCACTCACTCACTCATTGATATGAATTCCTGGAAATTTCTAATCGAGCTAAAAGGTTGAAATTTTCAGAGGAGGGTTGGAATTTGGTGTCGAGTCAAGAAAACATCGAAAATCTCAATATTTTTCGTTCATTTAGAGCCCAGATAGGATTCTGTTTTTTTAATGGGATTAAATGGGAAAAACGAATAATTAACGTGTAGAGTAATTTTATTTCATTAATATGAAATAATTTAGATACAAGTTTCGTTCTTTGACTAAAATAAGGCCAAAGCATCAAGGATTTAATTATTGCAACCAATTTTATTCTATCGATCGATAAATTGAATTTTTTAAAATTTAAACGCAAAATAAATGCAAATTTCGATCGTTTATCATTTCCGTTGCTAGGCAATTTTTCCATTGTTTCCGAGACTTGCAGTGCCTTATACACTGGCTATAAAGACTGCATTTAAGGGAATTTAACCTTCTCGGAAAGTATTTCAATAGCTTTTAACCAGGGGCGGCGTGGGTTCTCAGGGGCCCGGGCCGCTGCACGTCCAGAGGGGCCCGGTTTTTGTGACCCCTCCTCCCCCCTTCTGAAAAACTTTGTGCCTTAAAAACACGCTAAACTACAATTTCATAGGTATTTATGACACATTTTTTTATTTATTTCATAGGTATGACAAAATTGTACTCTCACTCACGAGGAGACATCGCGTGACAGATGTTCGGAATCCAAGCGAGGAAATTATTTTCTGAAACTATAGAGAGAATGCGGTAAAAGTGTCATGGCTTTCTTCCACATAGGCCCGGGTTCGAGAGAAAAACGCTATTAAAGAATCTTCCTCCGTATAAGCATGATATTCTACTCGTGCATGACAAAAAACCTGTTATTCCATTAAATTACTCACTGACCCCTCTGGAAAGAAGTTCACAAGTCTGTGTTAGTGAAGTCTCTTAAATCTATTCTGACTACAGTTTTTTCTCATTGCTCACATATGTTGTGATTCGTTTGCTTATAGAATACTTTTGATTTGAAAAGCGAAATCAAAATGTAATGCTATATTGTTCACTCATTATACATGCCAAGGTCAGGATTTTTGCATTGAATTGTCTATACACAGCTAAATTTTCGTATGATTTTCTATTTTCACAATTTTAGATGAAATATATTCATTTACTTGAGAGGACGATTTCCTTGTTGAGGAAAGGATTAGGAGCAAACTTCACTAGTTCGAAATTTTAGCTTAATTTTTCTCTCGCAGCAAGACCCAATAAATGATCTCTTCGGAACGGAAGTTAGGTAAAAGTGCTCAAGTTTGACTCATATAAGAAATAGAATGCTTAGCCACAAGTTTGCCTTTGCCCAAATTCATATTCTTTTGAATGCGGACGGAGTGTGCATGTTCTAGGAAGTTACCTAATTACTTAGGGTTTCTATTTATACATGGGCGGATCAGATATAATCACCAAAGACTTCACGCGATAGGTTTCCTGGAAACCTCCTTGATGCTGTCCACATATAGTGGTAGATAATGGGACGAACTGGGCAAACTTTGGGTCGTCTCGATATTCAAACACGTCCACTTACACCACACAGATGCGGTATATTGTACTATTCGTAGGCGGAAGTTGGTCTAACCCGTTGACCCTGTTCCTGTGTGAATGGTTAATTGATGGGTATGGTGAACTATCGCCAATGCGTAATCAAAATTAAATGCACCTACTGATCGACCCTATTAATAAATACATTCCTCGATTGGCAATGCTTGTGGTCTGATTATGGAGTAGTGAATGTTATGCAATCATTTATTTGATATGTATTTTCTGACTTCGTAAGTATTACCTAGTTGAATGTGAATGGGTCTTATATCGCAATTTTTGTTATAGTTTGCAAGTTCTCCATCATTTTCCAGGAAATATCCTGGATGTTAGATAATGGTCGTCTGCCGTCCGTATTTGTGAGAGTTGTGTCGTCATTTGCCCTCTGCCTTCGGGTCCGGTCATTGAAAATCACTAGAGTGATATATTGATAAGGCTTTTCCATCTGGTTTTGTGCATCTACTGGTTAACTTCGATAGATTAACCAAATGCCTTATAGAGTATTTCATGGAATAGCGTGTGTTATTGCGGTATAAACGCCGGTTTAGCGGAATACGTGTGCGATATTCCACTGAGGAAAAATCATTCGCCTTGACCGGGATTCGAACCCGGATCCCTCTATTTCGCGCCAAGTGCGTTAACCAGTTGAGCTACCGAGGCGTCCTTATCCCCTGTGGATTATTTGGTGGCTTTATAGGTGCATGGTGGTCAAGACTGCTAGAAATATGTCGTTAGCAGTCCAAAGCGTGCGCTAAGCGCCACAGTCCGCGAGGATAAAGCCATACATGGAACACAAGGAGGTGTTCGCTCTTGGACCAATTTTGAGGATACCGGGACTGACCACGGTAGTTAAAGCACTCGGCGCGAAATCGAGGGATCCGGGTTCGAATCCCGGTCAAGGCGAATGATTTTCCTCTCTGGAATATCGCACTTCAGTACACTTGCGGGTGACTCCGTAAAGGTAACTACCGTGACTAGTCCTGGTATCCTCAAAATTGGATTACGTGGCTCATGTTTTCAGTAACATTTGTCATCCTATCAACTCCATGACTGCCTCTTTGTTTCACAGGCAAAGGAAAGGTACGTTGAGAGTATTTTGGTAGTTAAGTTTATTAATTACCTATATTAGTAGAAATCCTCAACGAAGTCTTCCGTGATGATGTCCAGTTGACATAATGCTTTTCGAAATGCTTTCGCTTTCTTCTGTCATGTTAAACGATGGACGGTTTCGTTAGCTGTACTTTCAGTGTCTTCCTGTCTGGAGAATCCTTTAGGTACTGATTGCAATTCCATTGAAGCATTCGTGCATCAAAATGAATGAAATGAGAGCAGCCGGAAAACCATCGTGTGATCGGTAACTATCAGTTAATTAGTAAGGCTTAGTAATTTTCATTTGTATAACCCCTATGCCTTAGCATGTATTTATTAAGAAATAAACGCTGCTGATTATCTTAAAAGCAATGCTGCATTTAAAATGAAACACCTTAACTTGGCGATTCCTTACTTGCCTTGGCTTGGTCTTAACTTGGAAGTCTTGGTCTAAACTTGGAACATTGTTTGCATGTTATTTAACTCTTATTGGTTTAATTTGTCCAGTATTCTCACATCAATATAGAGCTTGGATTAAAATAAAAATTACTTCCCTCCCGCTCTAAGTTTCAGTTGTCTGAGGTCATCGTCTTGCGGGCGTCTCGCGTTATTGGCAGAGTGACAGACGTTTCAAAAGAGAGACATATGGCCCCAGCTTGATCTATTCGCGCACGTGGGACACGAAGGAAAAATGAAGAAGAAATTCCTTTGACCATGAATATAAAGGGGTGTGTATCATAACTGACAGCCCGATGCTCTGCACAGCGCCCTATCCATCTTATACTCTTCCATTTACCCCTATCCTCTCTTTAACGACAGCGATTCGTCGATATAACTTCGCTGACATCATAGCTTCCTTTGCCTCGGCATTGATTGAGCTCTCTTGTGGAATGCTTGCCCATCGGTAGTTTATTTTTTCTTAAATGTCTTCCGTGTGACAGAAGGAATTAGGACGGGATGTCGGGTATAACATTTTTTCTTGTGGGTCAATGAATGTCTCATTGCTTCGATTTTCGACCGCGACTTCTGTCTGTGACCACTCAAATCTTTTCTATCCCCTATCCCGTATTTAGCGAGTTGTTTTGGTTTTTGGGTTGTTAGAGTCATTCTCTGTCAATAATTTAGACTAGATCGTTCTTTTTAATGGTATATCATGTGTGTTACTTGCGCTTAGGAAATACAATATATTAGGAAATATTCATTCTTAGATGATATGTGTTTTTTAAATATTAGAGTAACTTTTCCATATCTAAAGAATGGCTAACTTATTCAAGGCTAAAAACATTAATGAATCGTTCGCATATGTAGCACAAAACGTTCTGGCTAGTGTTATTTAGTTGTTTTTATCCTGCATTGGTAAATATAAGGTAATATTAAATCTGCCAGTGTAAATGTAGTGTACGTTCAAACCAGTGATTGTGTATAATAACTTGATTTTAATTCTATATCACCATTGAAAAAGAGATGTATTCGCGCATTGATATGCTTGTGGGAAAATTAATGTAAATCCTGTAATTTAACGGTGTAGAAGTTCTAATTTCTAAAGATCCTTATAATGATCCTTTTAGGCGAAGGGCACTTCACACTCAAACTCTAGCCTCAAGCGAAATATATCACATCTTTCAAATACTCTTGAATTCTCTATTGTTGTTGATATCTAGTATAAGAATCTATTTGTTTCGTATGTAAACCATCGGCTATTATTATTTCCTTTTCATTAGTACCGTATTGTCGGAAGAATAGAATAAATTGAATGCACGTAGTGCATCATCTACTAGGAGACTATTCTCGATACTACCTGGGACGGTTATAACTCCCAGTAATTTATTCCTACAATCACTCACAGAAGTTGAAGTTGGTGATGAATAGACGGATTGGCCGTCGTCTCTGAATAAGAATAAATATTTTGGGAAAGTTGTGGAATATCCTCTTTGGACGACCTTATTTTATGTGCAGCGGCGGCTGGGTTTTTACCATGGCAAAATATTTTGCCCTAGTGAAAATGTTATGGACCGTGATCGCGTCCCAGGGATCCAATCGGGGTTTATCGGGGATTAAGATGAGTACTTGAAGTTTGGAGGTTGCATTAGAAAACCTTAGTTCTCTAATGATCACGCAAAATGGTGTACGTAATTGCTTCCTCGAAAATGGTAGATATATGTCTTTTCCATTTTTTAATGTTAACTTTGGATTTACCACTTAAAGCACTCGAGGATTGGAGTAAAAAAATAATTTACATTTAATTCAGAAGTAACGATTCATTTTGACGGAGGAATGCCTGTTCCATGTACTCCCTTTTCATATGATTAGTCTTAATGCTACTGTTTTAAACACGACACAAGCTGCCTTTAGTTATAATTGTAACCAACCAGTAAACATGCAAAACCCATTGGGGAAGGGAATCGGGAGTCCGAAGAAGCCTATTTTTAAACCGTATGATCTTGTAAACGTTGTTTACTTTTCTTAGCCAAATCGGTATACATCCACTGTGCTAGTTGGATGGAGTTCAGTTATCTACTCATGGGTAAGGGAAATGATATAGTAGGGATTGCAAATGAATCCATTTTTGGCACTCAACTTCATCTAATAGTTATAGCTGTCAGATAAAACGATAACGGATATATTAACTAATTGTCTGAATTACTTCCTTTATATTCCGTTGTCTCAGGCGTGACTTCGTGAAATTTGCTTATCATTGTAAATTATAAGTAGTAATTAGTTTTTCCACCTAGGTTTATTACAACAAGACTAAAATGGTATTTTTGTAATAAATCTATGTGTATACTTATCATTTACAGTACTTCCTTTACTTAGTTTCAGTCTTTTCCCATAGTCATACATTTTGCCTATTAATTTCTAAGTAATACCATATTAATGAATACCCATGGAAAAGTGTCCTGAAGACAAAGCAATTCTATTTTCAGTGTTACTGTTTTGCCGCATGAAACTGGGAAGTATTCAACACTTATTTCATCTGTGTGATGACTCTTCTCCACTCATATAATAATGATTATTCGTAGCCTACTGCTTGCTGATTAGTGTTTTCCCTGTTTCCCTTCCAATCTTTTCCTTTGTGCTCGTCAGAATACTTTATTTCCCCTCCCATCTTGGTCGTGGCGAGAGTGGATACTTACTATAATTTCGGAATTCTTATGACGGAATGATGTATTTGCTCTTGGCATGTTACTCATCACCATTTTGCAGCGATTAACTGGCATTTCTGCGAGTTAATCTACCATTTTTCAGGCACTTATTACTCTTGGGAATCAACATTCTCATTTACTCCCCTTCGTCTAGCCTCCGTTCACGAACTTGTGGCGTGACATTCTCCAGTAACAAGTCCAACGGAAAATCATCAGGGAATTTCTTTTGTCTCTCGCCATTTCAGCTTAATCTAGCATCACGCACGGCTGTCTGTCTCGCCTTTGTGACCTTGGCCTCTACATTTTCAATTCTTTTAGCATTTAAATATTGCTGTGCAATAAGTGGAGAATCATCTTTGCGATGCCGCATTTCTTTCCCGCTAGGAATATGATTAATCCAGAAGATGACTTTAAATGCATTACGAATTCTCAAGTTCATATTTCAATTTCTCTTGCCCCTCATTTTTATTCTTTGAATTATAGTGATTTTACTGATATACACTTCCAGCACATTGTTCATTATGGCTGTATGCGTTAGTTATAAATGTTCATATTTTATCCTCACGTGGAGAACAGGGGGGAATATTGTTTTCCTGATTGAACGGCTTCACCAAAAATTAGGGCTGAAAAACAAAATTTAGGATTAGCGTATTAGTTAATGTATTAATTAAATTATTATTAGATTAAAAAATGTATTAGTTATTATAATTTAGCGATGGATTAAAAATGAGAACGTGCTCCACAATACATTGGGTGGGCGTTGCACCTCGACTGCTCTTTTACATATTCACTTTACCTTGCATTCCGCCCCTTAGGTGTGTGACAGTGGATGTCTGATTTAGAGTCGTAAAAAGGAGATAAAAGAGGAAGAAGAATGTCTACATTCATTGCTGGGTAGCAATATACCGATCAAGCTGCCAAATGTTGTAGGTACATAACTAAGGATCAGATTTTCACATTCCAAGCCCGCCTGCTAGCTAACTGTTCCCATTATATCCAGTAGATTAAACCGCCTCTTCCAGCAGTACTGTAGCAGTACAGTTAGCTAAATTATAATGGACGGGCAAAGTTGAGGATAACAAGGAAACTCGGGGAAGGCTGAGACAAATCAGAATTTGTTTTCTTCGTTTCGGGCTGACTTCAATGATTCAGACGTATTTTGATACAATCCAGGGTTAGCCGTAAAATTTCACTTAACCATGGCCTTTTGCATAATATCTGGATTTTTAGTCAACAGACAGTGCCGCATAAATAAAATGACGCCTGTTAATCAAGTTTAAGGCTTGCTGCTTTAATTGTACGATTATTGAGTTACAAAAAGCTGTTTCTTTATGTTTAGAGCCTTTTTACATGCTTTTCTTTAACTCGCTTTTCCATGGATCCATGGTTACCACTTCATTTATAACTAAACTAGAGAAGGTGCCCGTTGAATATCAAGGGGAAGGAAATAATGCATTTTAATAAACCATTTATATCTTATTTAGTGCAAAGAATCATTGAGTTAATGGATATATACACGGAATCTCGACTTCAACAATACGTATTGTCGTTATGGGGACGATGATTCAAAAACACTAAAATATGGCGAAAAATCGTTGCGTTTTAGCAAATATTTCGGAAAGGAATACAAAAATCGATTGAAGGAATAAGAATCTTTATATTATTTACTTTCTATTGGTATCTTTCCAATAACAGAAAACCACTATTTCTAAGTTAAATTTGCAAATAAAAAAGGTCTCCAGCCAAATAGAGTATTTACACACTTTTTGGAAGTGACATCTAAAAAATTTATCGATACTTCAAATACTAAATTTTCATTCTGACGCTCGAGAGGCTTTTCGTTAATTTTTTATTAGCTAATAAAATCTAATAAATTATTATTGCGCCGAAACACTGGTCCGCCATGTTTTGTAGGCTCTGACGTCATCTCCCATAGTCGACCATTTGTTGATTTGGAGATTGTGTGACTGTGTAGTCTTAGCGTGCGGACGAAACTTTAGCTATTAATTAGCAAATATCGAAATAACTTCGAAAAGGAAAATACTATTTAACTCTCAACGCACAGCTAGGCTTTTTTGCTTCTGCTAATATGGGAGATTACGTCACACTACGAAGAACCAATGGTTGGACGTTTAGACCTAGGCAATTTCGATGCTAAAACAATGCATATTAAAAGCTATTTATTAAATTAATTAGTTGGAATTATACCTTGGTATTTCGTACGTGGCATTTCGAAACCAAACACTACTCGCTATAATAAATTTCAACAAAATACCTCACTCACGCAAATACTCTATTAAGATTCAGCTTCACTTGTATTTCTTTTGTGAAAGTTACTGACGTATCACACGTACTGACTGTTACATATCGGTGATTATTATTTACTAGTGAAGGTGCCCGTTGAATATCAACAGGAAGAATATTACATTTTACATTTATTGTAATAAACCATTCATATCTTATTTAGTGCAAAGAATCATTGAGTTATTGGATGTCCACAACCTGGCGAATTTTGCCAGTGCTAGTTTTTAGTCGTAGTTAATAAAATGTTTATAAAACTACTGGTGTTGTTACATAAACATTTTATTAACTACGACTAAAAAGTAAAAAATAAAATAATAAATTTTTAAAAATATGCCTTTCTAAAAAAATAAAATTTTACTAAGAATAAATAAAAAGAAATATCTTAACATCGTACTGAAAAGGAAAAAATAATACTTTCTCAAGTGGATGAAACTTTAGCCTAGTACTGGAAATATTTAAATTCAATTCAAGGAAATTAGTCACACAATGGATTACCTATGAACATAAATAGAAAATAAATGTTTTCAACAATATAATATGTTGAAAGTTGTCTTTTCATGCAAGACCTCTACGAAACATGGGACGCAACCTCATTTATATTTCGCACCTTAACTTTAGTTCATTTAAATATTTTCTAGAAATTCTATATTGAAGCTCTCTCTTCCATTGAATACCAAAATCTTCATATTTAATGAATTTATGTGGATATCAAATGTGAAAGAGTGCCCCATGCTTTTCGTTGTGGTCTTGCATAAATGGACAACTTTAAACATGTTATGTTGTTGAAAATATTTTTATTTATTTATGTTCGTAGGGAATACATTGTGTGGCTAATATCCTTGAATTGAATTTAATTATTTCCAGTACTAGGCTAAACTTTCATTCAATTGAGAAAATATCATTTTTGTCTTTTTTATAGATTTTTCAATATATTATTTTGAAGAAAATCATTCTTAAAATAGTTTATTTTTTATTTTTTGCAATTCAAGACAGCTGCCTATATTAAGTTTTTGATTCCAACTTCTGGGTTGGATGCAAATACATCTATTGCCCAAAAGATCTTGGTGCTGGCCGCTTATTTTTTTCTATTTTTATGAGATTGCTTATTGACGGTATAGTTAAGTCCCTGACTACCTATAGTGAGATCGCGGATTCCTGGATGGGATTATTTTCCGTGTTTAGGGGGTTAGCGTGATTCTGGTTGCTTGAAACCTGGGCACCCAAAAATGGCTTTTCGGGAACGTATGCGAAACAAGCCACTTGAACTTTCCGGCCAGAAATCCTATAATAGACAAATGTTACTACCTTGATTCGGAAATGCATATTACTTATATTTTTTCCGGCTTTTCGTACGTTATATTCAGTTCGCGCTGAAGCCGAGAAATGAATCTATCTAGGACCGTCTCCTACATTTGTCGCGATCTTTAATGGTCTAATGGAGGATTGTAGCATTTTATTCATTATTTTTCCACACCATTATTTTCCGTCCCGTGGGTCTGATCATCGATCGCTGGGCAAATTCAGACCAAGTAGGAGTAAGGTAAATGTAGTCAAGGTCTATACCATTACTTTTGGATTTCCCCTGGCTCGTTTTTCGACCTCACTTCGGATTTGTAGACAGAGTAAAAACCGCTGAAATGAGCTCCTTTGTATTAATGCGTAAGTCTACGACGTCAAGACTGACGTAAGTGTGTGGCGAGATAAAATGACAGGCGAGGATAGAATCGTGACGTACCAACAAGTGGTCGAGAACTTGAAGGGGACGAGGAGAAGCGAAATGGCAGCAGAAGTGAGGGCGTGGGAATGCAGAATATGAGGTGGAGGTGGAAAACCTATACCTTCTGCATGCAACTCAAGCAAGAGTTTTTTCCGGGTGAGGGGCTGAATAAACAAAATAAATGCCTCGGTGGAGGGACTGAATAAACAAAATAAATGCCTCTCTCTGGTGTCGAATGATAGATTTTCACAAGAAATACCCCAAGGTCAGTCACACGAAGCACAAAGTACTCCATTCCTCTCCTTGAGCTTTCCGCTCAGCCATGGAAAATTGCAATCTTATGTAACTATACCGATGTGGAACAGAAGTATTACTCACGCTACAGCGCAATTCAAATTTTGAGAATAGTTGGGGATCTGAGTATTGGTTGGAACGAAATAAAGTGCTCCAGGGCGGGTTCTCACATATGATTTCAGTCCTTTCCGTTTGAAAAATAACGGTCTCGACCAAAGGAGGGCTGGGTGACGAAAATTAGAGCCGCTTGAGGGATATCAGAGTTATGCGTCGAAATTTGGATCCATTTATCAGAATTCAGTGTGTGCAGGACGTATGCTACTCTGGCTACAGCTACTTATCCGCGTTTTAGTGTCTTTTGTATCCTACAAAACCTTCCACCAAATTGTTCGAACTGATATAAAATTTTTCTTTAAATACATTTGTTTATTCTATTTGACTCCATTGATAGTGTTCTACTTCCTGAGAAATACAGCATTGTTCGTCGACACATAATTTCGCTTCAAAGGGAAACAAAAAAAAGTCGTAGCTGAAGTGAAACTAAAAATTTAGTTTCATTTCTGTTTTTAGATTTGAGAGTAACTTGTACAGAAGAAAAACGCGGTGGGTTAGGTGTAGTTTGAGACACGTTGAAGATTTTAGAAACATACTGTCGTGGAAAATAGAGGGCAAAATCCTACGAGGGAAAGAGGTAGGACAGACGAAGAGGATCGTGGGAAAGAAGAGTTGAAGAACGAAAAGTAGCTGGCATGGGATAGGGAAGAATGGAGAGATGCAGTTAAGTATTATTGTTATATTATTATGCAGTATGCAAGTATTTCTTACTAATTAAGCACCCACAATATGATTTAATCCCGAGTCCCGCCCGCAACAGAGGAGTTACCCTACTGGTGCAAATTCCAGGCCTCCTTCCAGGGAAACGGAGCACGACGCGACGGGGGGAAAAGGTGTGACGATTCGGACAGTGAAAGGCAGAAAAACAATAAATGAGAATTACGAACTCGATGGTTCGGGGAAGAAAGATGCGTAGGAATTTTCCGTAGTGGGAGGTTCCACCGGAAATCCTTGAGTGGAAGGATCGGATTTTTTTAGAGTAAGGGATGAGGGGAGCGAGTAGTTCCGAGTAAAATGAAATCGAGAAGGAAATGCCACGATCCGAAACGAAATGCAGCTTCCAAAACACTTTGGACCAAGGCGGGAGGGAGGGGCGTAGAAAGGATTACCTTGTTCATGGAAGATATTCGTGCTCGCGAAGGTCCGGAGAAAGCTCTGTGATAACTCTCCCACTGCCCACACAATGTAAATACAGAACGAGGATGTTGGCAGGGCGTGCAAAGTACACAAAATTCCCGTTCGCAAATCTAGGAACGCTGTTTTCCAAGTAATTTACGAGTTGGTATTCGTCAAACTCATAAATTTTTACAGCCTAAACATTGGATTCGTCGGGCAAGTTAGAGGTGCTCATCACCATGCGTACGGTTTTAGATTAATATTAATTTTTTCCTTGAGTGGGGGACGTCTCGGCAATCAGATAGATTATCTTGCTCTTTCGTAGCTAAATGTGGTTACTGGATTGCGATTCAAATAATAGAAGTCAGTATTCACGAAAAATGTGAAAGCATAATTTTTAATTTGAAAAACGAATAATTGCATTAGCTTGAGTATTTTTTATTTAATTTATTTAATTATTTTTTATTCTGGATGTATAGGTCCGTTGATTAAATAATTACTTAATTTTTCTTTCGCCAACGTTTTGCATCGTTGTAAAATATACTAATTTAATTTTAAATGTAACCCTGACGAAGCATAAATATAGATGCGAAACGTTAGTGAAAGAGAAACGGAGTAATTAATTAATAATGGACCTATATCTCCAGAAGAAAAAATAATTATGTAAAAATAAGAGGCCGTGAAAGGGAATCATCTTAATATTTCATTTATTATTCGTGGAAAAGGTAAAAAATCATCTAAAATTAATGAAAGTACATTTATTAATCATGTTAATGAAAATTTAATATTCACTATTGGTCTCAATTGTGATTAATTAAACTTTTTAATACATATACCATAGTAAATTCGTATTTAATCACACTTTCCACTATCACTAAAAATTGTGTAATTTCGTCATAACCTTGTTGCCTTCGCTCTATCGATGAATTTATGCTTGAAAGTGCTTAAGAAAGAAAAGAAAACTCATGAGGCAAAATTACATGAATACGATTTGCAAATGGCATTGCACTGAGGAAGCTCTGCCATTGTTTTTGATTTTTTTCTCCCTGCTCCTAAATAGTTGAATTTCTCTGAGACAGTTTTGATTAAAATTTATTGTGAAGGGTTATGGAACCCAATTTCTTCTTTTCACAAATGCAAAGTTAAAGCGACAACTGGTCGTATTTTTCTTGAGTGATTGCTGATCATGTTTTTTGTGAAGGAAACCGCTTGTGAAGCGAGTTAGGTGTGGATAGGTGGTCTGCAATGGTAATAAGACATCATTTGCTAATGCTGACCAAATTATTGATATGGAACTAAGATGGGAAGAACTAGCATGGAAGAGACCGTGCCGGAGAGTGAATATGAACAGTCGTAGATAGGTATTGACTACTCTAATTCAATTCCGTCACGGAGGGATTATAGCATTCCATTTTCATTAGGTCGGGTCTGACTTTCCGTTAATACAAAAGAATTTGACTACAAAGCTCTTTTTATTTTATTTCGCTTCCCCATTGCGACCAATGTAAGATCAGAGGTTTTGAGCATCCAAACAGTTAAGATGAATATTAGTTTTTATTCTTCTTTTTAATTGCGTGTCACTACTCCGCGGAACTCAAGAGCTAAGACCCTAACTTCCCTCAAGAGCTAATTGTAAGACCTTGCATCGGCATCTTTGAAGCTCTCTGTCCATGATGTTTACGCTGGCGAACATTAAATGCTTGTCAAGTAACTTGAGAGTAGTTAATTCAGCTTTTTCGAATTTGAATATTGTGAAAACTTTTGCTTCTTGTATTTATGGTTGCAGGCAGTAGAGGAGAGAGACACAGTACCTAGGGGCCATTCAAGCATTACATAAGACGTTTTATTGGGGAAGGGGATTGGGCTCTACTTAATTGTCTTACGTAGGGGGGTGTGGGGCTCCATTGTGATCGTTTTACGTAGGATTTTATTTATTGGTAAGATCGTATTTGTGTAAATGTTTTATAATTGTGTAAGAAAAAATTGTAGTTGTTAGCGCCAGTGGCGCTCCCTGAAATGTTTTATGGGGGGGGGGGGCGCCATCTGCCCGATCTTTTGCAAAGAAGTGTAACCAAAATGTTATTTTAATCAGTATATTTTCAATGTTATTGTAGGCCATAATAGTTATTACATGTATGCATCCTGTAAGTAGCCATATCAGATTTACTGACAAAAATAGTCATAATCATTTAGGCCTATGCTATGATGTTCTTATCATGAACAGTACTTATAATTTACAAAAGTCCTAATAATTTAGTACTTTTATGCAAATGCAATAAGACCCTCCAGGTTGGCTGTGGCGATAGGTTTAAAAATATTCAAATGCCATGTTTACCTAAATACATGTTTATTATGTGTTATAGCATATACGTTACGTATATACGTAATATCCAAATATTACGCCGTTAACTACAGAACAAAACCATGCCGTCTGGATTTTTCCTTAGTCAATAGATCAATTACATCGTCCACATCCACTTTAATTTCTCTGTGTATATTTAAGGCTGCTACACCATTGATCCTGTTTTCACCCATCGTGTTTCTGAGGTAGGTTTTAATTATTGTAAGTGTAGAGAACGATCTTTTTGAAACACTAGTGGACTTTGGAAGTGTTGTAAAAACTAAGGATTTTGTGGATATTAGGGAACAAATCTTTATCACACACCAATAAGTCCTCAAGAGCGTTTTTGCAAGCAGAACTCTTTTTTGAATACCAGTGAGCATACCATAGTTCTAATTCTGACAAACAAGATTTACTTAGGCTACTCTCTAAATAGTGTGCAAAAAGAGTCATGACGTCTTCTTTATCGTCTTTATTAGGTAATGACTTATTTGGCAGTAGACGGTTAAAACTTTTCAAAATATCCTTATGCTTTAAGAAACTTTTCCGCAAATAGCTTAGGAACGAGTCAATCCAAGGTATGAATATTAAAATTCTTTAATAGTCATTGGCAGTCATGTCAGATCCTGAGGTAAAATTAGCCCTTTGTGTTTGGCTATTTCTTATTCGAGGCATTTTTACCACTCCTCCATATTTGTTCAAAACATTAACAGCCTCTTCAAATATCTTGTCAAATTCTTCTTTTGCATTCCCTCTTATATTTTCCACTACAGTAGTTATGGTGTTGACAGACTCGATGGCCGACGGTAGGTCCATTGCTTACTTTTGAAGCTTCTTGCTAAAAGGTAGGCTGTAACAAAGTGCCTTTTCCGCTGACAATGGGATAATGATGAAATCCGACTGAAAAATGGCGTGAAGCAGCTTTTTAGCATTTGATGACGTCAGAATCTTTCCATTACTGTATTTCCATAAGTGACTCGAATACAGCTTCAAAAAACAAAACCATGACAAAAATAGCATTGTGCCGTCTAACCCAACGAGTTGGACTCAGTTTTTTAAGTTTATTCTTTTTATTTGAATTCAAGTTGGACTCATCAATGTGTTTTGTCTATACGATTTGTCTTATGGGCGTGTTAAAAAAGCAGTAAATTTTTGAACTGTGGCAAAACAGTGCAGAATTGAAAATCTCAAGATTTAGATTGTGTGAGGGACAGTGGACGTGCAATGCTTTTGGATATAGACTTTAGATGTAAGACTGTGCACCACTGTATAGTCCACTCATAGCGCCAGCACCGTCATATCCTTAGCCACATAAATAATTCATGTTTATGTTGCAAGCAGCAAGTGTAACCCTGTAGGATTGTTTCGCCTATAGCCTTTCCTGTTGTTGCTTGTAAGGGTATAAACTACAGAAAATGTTCATATATTTTATAACCATCTCCCCCTATTTCCTTTAAATATCTAACACAGAGTGTAAGTTTTTCCACATTAGATACATCGCCCATCTTATCTGTCAATATTGAAAAACACTTCGCTTAATTAATCTCACTAACTACTTGCTTTAGAATAATTTCGTCACAAGTTTGAAGCATTTGATTTTGAACATTACAGCTTGTATAAGTAGCATTTTTTGCACAAGAATTCAAATGAATCTGTAAAACATGATCTCGTGTCTGAACTTTGAATCTTAGCAGTAAATTCACCGTGGTCCCTATGGCCAGGTAAGGGTAGATTTTGTCTGCCACACAAAATTACTGTTTCAATTATTGATCGTAAATTTCCATTTTTTGCAGTACTGTCAATACGTTTTTCCTAATTTTCCAATTGCTGCTACCATGTGACTGTGACTTGTCAATTAAAAATTATTTTGGCTTTTGTAGAGAGCTGAGGGGGGGGGGGGCTTCCCCCCCCGTGGGTGCGCCACTGGTTAGCGCTACAAAAAACGCGTAGTTTCTCTTCGGAAACGTTTGGAAAAGCGTAATTACATATCCCCTTAAAGTACTGAAAAGTAAAATAAACAACGGTTGATACAGGATCAAGGTACAACTATAACATAAATACTGAGGTGCCTTGAATAGGTCCCGTTATTCTTTTGAGAAATTGAAATATTCATTTATTCACTAACGTGGAAAGGAGTATTTGTAATGCAATTGGCATTAAATACAAATCATTTAAGGTGCTTGAGAAATGAGGATCTTCTCCATTGTTCGTTCTTGTTTTAAAACTCGAAAACGTAATGAAAAATATGAATTCCCCTTGCGATTTTGTCGTACATATATCGATAATTAAGATCGCAATCATGAAGATTAATTTGGAGACAGGAAACCTTAAGAGGGCTTCCGCTTAGTAGTGGATCCACTTTCCTTGTGTGAACCATACTATGCATCAACCTCTAAGTGGCCCTTGGCAGATGATGGCATGCCTAGTTATAGCGCGTATAATAAGCTTGTTGCGGGGAAAGGGGTCTAGTTCTTTTGACTAAGCCGCGTCCGGATCCCTTACAGATGCTATCCTTAAAAGAAATCCTCTGTTTTTCTGGAAGATTTCTCAGGCGTTCTTCAAGTTTGATTCTGGGACTCTCGAGTACATCCTTTTGCTGCATAAAATCTGCTAATGATTCGCTTTTATTGGGCGTGAAGATAGTTTTTCCTTCACGACTTTGTTTTTTGAATCGTATCAGAGCTATAATTCTCTAAATTACACCAATTTATGGAAGGAGTTTTTATCATTCCCTCAATATCATAAATGCTCATAATTTGGTCTTGTATCGCGGCGTTTACCATATGGCAGTGCTTTAAGCGCGTCTTCTTGCGGTCCATTCATGTGAACAGATTATTGTCATTTTTTTTCTAATGACTTTACTTTGTATTTACCTGCATAAAGAATTGATTCGGCTTGTTATTTAAGGTGTTTTATCTTCATCTCCTGTTTATCTGCCCTCGAAAAGGTATCAAATGGACAATGTGATTCATTTTTCTCGCTCTTGAGAATCTTTCTATGTCCGCGGATGGCTTTTCTTATCTGCCATATCTTATCTTCCGGAATGTTTTTAGTACTCATACCCTAGGTCTTACTCTTACCCTTAATTTTTTATCCATTTCTCCTCTCTTAATGTTCTAACATTGCCTTTGTATGTATGTGTGTGATGCTGCCGTTATATCTTTCTCTTCATTATCGTCTTCATAGGGCTCATTTTCTCCCCCACCATTCTCAAAACATTCACTCCTCACCTTATCAGCCTATTACACTCTCTCAGTTCCCCTTCACTGCCGCGACCATTTCACCTAGTCTCTTGAGAAATAGCGAACACTATAAGTTGAGCACGAATGGAGAATCTCTCCAGCCCCCAGAATAATTTTCCCGTGAATTTTTCAATGCTTCCGTTTCATTACTTTCACTCAATTTTCCCCATCAGCAGCCTTAAGTGGTGGTATCAGGATAGAAAAACGTGGGAAGAGATGTTTTTTACAACTGTAAGTGCGTCCCTGATTAACTTCGCTCATTTTTTTCGTCCTCAACGGAAATAATTCCCTGGGTGAAAGTGCTCGAGAAAGTCTCTTCTTAACAGAGTTCCCCAAGAGAAAGTTTGTGTAAATATAGTTGTATGCAAGTATTCTCTTCTTTCCTCTATTTAAGCAGTAAACACTGTAATTGTGGTTGATTTATCGTAGTTAATCTCTTGGACACGTTCCTGTAGTGTAGAAATTTTAAGCTCTTTTTGAAAATATGTATGCGCGTTGCTTTCTAGTGTTTTGGCCCCGGATAAAACCGAGGTCTTAAATATCTCCAGCATCCTCGTATCTCAAATGTTTAAGGAATCCTGGATATTATTAACTCTTTTCTGGTTCCACGTAATGTCTTTACGTTTACGGTCATCATCATCATAAGTCATACGATCCTAAGATTCGTTGATGCAGCTCCCCACTCCTCCTTTTCCTATGCTCTTTTATTTCTTGATGGCTCTCATGCTTCATATCTTGTTTTATCTGGTTTACGGATATCTCTCTTTATCTATCGGCTTCTTCGCAGGTCTTTCCCTCTTTTCCATACTATCATGATTCTTATACGTCCATTTGATGGTGTTCCCAATCCGTCTGGATCTTCTCCTGCTAAGATTATGACATTTTGTTTTCTTCTATTGTATTCTCCCGGTATTTTATCTGGTCATTTTATCTTCAGCATTCGCCTCCAACTCCAGGCTTCGAAAAAATCTATTCACTCCTGATCCATTTTCCCAATGGTCCTTTGATCCCGTAGGCGCAACCTATTAAGAATGTTTTTTCTCACTGCTTCCTTGCTGGTAATCGTATTTTATTTTAACACAGTTTTTGTTTTTGGTCAAAAATACCTTCATCGTTTGAGCTATTAAGTTTACTGTATATTACCCTTTGTAGTGATTACTACCGAAGAATATTATAACTCCTATTACAGCAGCGTTTCACGCTTTTATCCGCCGTCTACATTTCCTGCTTCGTCATGCTTTATTGTTCTTCAACTGTCGTGAATCAGTCATCAGTGTCGCCATCCGTTCTTGGACCTACTAAACGTTTCAGACGAGGAATGAGTATTGTGTTCGTGGGTTGGGTGATATGAAGGAGAGTGGGGAGGGGTTTACTGCGTCTCTTCGTGCAATTATTTTCCTCTGTACTTCCTTCGAATGCATCGTCTGGTCCCCCAAGTCCTTCTTGGGAGCTATGAGCACACCATTCTTGATTGATTTCCCTAGTAATGGGATCCAGGTTGCTCGGAACTCGCCGTTAATCAGAACGGAACCGAACCCACGGATATCCACCCTGTATTTTTGCCTTGTACGATGCACCCGCGTCCAAATAAACATTGCCTTCGACGAACTCTTCCTCGGTCCTGTTTTTCCTGTGGCCTCGTTCCCCTTGCGTGAGCGGGAGTGAAAATTACTCCCCCCTCTCTACCTTTTTGAGCTTGACTTCTTCACCCATCGTTGGACGTGAACGTTTTTAACTCCATCGTCGGTTAACAAGAATCGTATTGGAATCTCACGCGGGGGCCAGACTCCTCCTCAATGGCACCCTTTGAATCTTTTGGACTCGTCCAACATTCCTAATTCGTCATTCATTCACCCGGCCGCTCAAGGCCTCCTTCCCTTTCCCCCCTCCGGAAGCCGTTTCTCTTTAATAGGCCTCTTTTCTAGGGATTGAGAGGATAATCTAGGCATCTGTGGGATTGACTCGAGTACAGGAAAGAATAGCTCAACACCGGCTGGGTTACAGCACAGATTTTCCATCGGGTCGATTCATTATTTCCGTTTCCATTGCTTATTTCTTTGATTTAAGTGAAATTTTTCTTTTTAATTACTTTTCAACTCATTTCCGTGGAAGTAGAGACCTTTTAATGCACAGTCAGCGTTCTGGAAATTATCGGTTTGGCTTTTAATGTAACTATAGAGGTTAATTGTTAGATTTATCCCTTTCGTCATGCGCAGCGTCGTTCAGATTTGCTCGAGAGTGGAAAGTTGGCTAATAAGCCAAGGTCAGAGCGGCCTTGGATTTGGAGCCTGCAACGCGGTGAATTCCGGTTTTTGGTTTCATTGTTCCACCGAGTGGCGAGTGGATTGGGAAGCGTAATATTCCGCCCGGGAATACCCGCTTTGTTCTCTCGATTATGCCGTAATTATCGCCATACTTAAGATCCATAGTCGTTTGAATTTTTTCCAATTTCTTTTCAATGAATGGTAAATTTCCATTGCAAGAATGAGTAGTTGTGTAGTAGTTGTGTTAACAGCATAAGAGGATGATTATAATCGCTTATTCAAAGATATATCATTGAAGTATCACAATATGAAACGAATTATGTAGAACTGAATACTTTTTGCTAGTCATGAGAAAATGTGTTAAATAAATGGTGTATTTGAATGCGTGTGACGAAGGAACGAAGTTTGGTATACACTTTTTATCATATCAATATGATAATAATTTTATCCCCTCACTTGCTCTCTTATTATTGTGATTAAAATTAGTATCAGGGTTATAAACTATTGTAAAATAATATTTGACCGATATAAGGTCTTTGTCGCCGAGACTGCAATAAATATATCACAGAATTTCATTGAAATACTTGGCACTAATACTTGGATCAGTTCTTGTCTGTAATACTAAGGCTGTCCCTTATCAAGTCGTTGGATTTAGTTCCGCTGGTACTTTTTTCTCGTTTAGGCAAATTCTACTGGTTTCATTGCGACATTTTTTTCATTTATTCAAGATTATGTGCAAATAATGCTAATGTCATTCGCTCTGCATTTATCTAAAATATTCACGGAATTCATTGATAACTTAGGCATTACATTTTTCCAGCTTTGATGTAACTGATCAAAATGTTTTTTATTTTATTACGATCTTTATTTAATCTCATGGTGGTCATTTTTAGCGATTCTTTTGCTGTCGTGCCTCGGATTTCTTTCGCTACATATCTGTGACACTCAATTTTCGCTGCGATTTTTAACATCTCAATCCATTTTTTGTCTGAGTTTTTGTAGCTGATAGTTCCCATGTAACATATACGTTTTTAAAAGTTATAGATCAATCATTTATCGCTCTTTAGTTTCCTTTGGGTAAAGGAAATTGTAAACCCGTTAGATTTCATAATTTTCGACGGGGTATTCTAATTGGACCCGAATATTTAATGCAAGACAGAACCCGTGGAGAACTTCCTAAGGAGTTATTTTATTGAAGAAGAAAAAGAACTATTATTAATTGTTAATAACGATAAAAAATTTTAAATTAATTAGCTCATTTCTGTTATTTCAAGTACATTCGGAGTCTGAGGAAAATTTGTGAATTGGCTACGCCTCATTATTATTTGAATTTTAGCTCAGGAATATAAAACCCGAATTTAATGGATTTTTATAACCTTTTAAATTTAATTTACACTTCATCTTAGAACACACCACGTTTACGTTTCTTACATCTTAGAACACAAACGTTTACGTATCTGAATTTAGATTTCTGTACTTTGCCCCTTCCCCTCGCCTCTTTGGCGTTTATTTTATGATTTTATGTGGTTGAGAATGGGAAGGTCATTGAAGCATTCGGAAGTTTAAAGTCATAGTCCATATATCCTAAATTGAGATTCTGTTTTGCTGCATCGTACGGCAAAACGGAACTTACCCGGATTGATGTGGTTGCTGAAATAATGGCTTCCCACCTCTATGGCCCGGGTTTTTGTCCCAGCAATGGCGGAGATTTGTCAGTGAAGTGAGTGTAATTAGGAGAGCAGTTGCAGTACATCCCGCGTGTCGGAAGGGGTGTAAACATTTGGACGCATTGCCACACTTCGTCATGAACAGGCGAACGCCTTCGTATGATCTTCACCCTTTCTCCATTCCCCAAGTGATCCTTCCCTTGACAACCTAGCACATGCTTTTAATTACGCTAAGGTCTCAGTTGCCGTTCGCCTCTCCTAATAACCAGTCAACCTTAGAGCCCTTCTGATAATTTATTTGTTGGCTAAGAACATAGTAAACTGTGGATTTGTGATCTGCCATGCTTGCAGGGATTTCATAGTTACGCATTCTATGGTAGAGATAAAGGAATTCAATTTTTATCTCCTAATTTTCCTGCGCTTCGTAACCCATTTTAAATTCATCGCTAATTTTTTTAACCATTACTGTTCGCATTAATTTTCGTTTTTTTTTAACTTTTTAAGATTCAGAGCTAACTCGTTTGTAATTAAATGTTATTTCCAAGATTTTCTCGTATAAATCACTTTTTAAAGCACTTGAGTTTGTTTAGTAAAGTAATATAAGGAAGATTTTTCCTCTTAAAGCCGTTTCACTATAACCAATTGAAGACAATCAATCCTAATGAAAAAACATTCTGCCGCGAAATGAGTGTATAGCGCTTTCAGCTATTTCGATTTATTTGTAGCCGCTAGTCTCTCACTTGATGAAACCCAGATACACTGTGCATGCATTTTAGGAATTGTAACTGGGGTGGTGAAGGTTATTTTAGGATACATTATATTATAAGCGTGTCTTTGACAGAGTGGAAAGATATGTCGTTCTCGTACAGTGTTCCAATTACCTTTTCGAGGCAGTTAATGCCAGTTGGATTGGTGACACTTGTACTGATGATGAAGCATGCCTATATTGTTTGTCATTATATACGTTGCTTGTGAAATGAGTTTGTAAATTTACTTTTTGCTTAACGTTCTCACTACTTCGCGAAGCTCTTTTATCGTTCAATTCAATTCTTATCGTAGTCCGTTACATTGGTTTGTGTATTAGTGCTTGGTTCGTCGACGTCGTAGGTGCTACTTTTTGCTTGTGATCACGTCATTTACGAATGCCGTCAAATGCTGAGCGGCTATGCGAATAAGTGACTATTTATGTAGACTGTGTGATATAATTTAACGGGCGAAGATAGCGACTCGAAAGGCAATTCTATGACGTTTTCATTTCTTGGAAGACGGCAGATCTACATCAAGGAAAACTTTGATAGTACATACCTACCTTCTTTATTTGATTTTCATGCTTCTTTTAGTATTTGCTATTTTAAAATTATTTGGGTCTTAATTGAACTTTTCTAAGAGAGATTCATTCATCGCCGTGTAAAGTTTTGAGACTCGATTAAAATTACATTGTAATACCAATATCATTTCATCAATGCATCATAGATTAATGCTCTACATTAGTTCTTATATCATGTGGGTAATTCTTTCTATTCTCTCCTTCTTGAAGGACACTTTTGGAATCTTTTAAGATTAGTGACATGCCTTTTGATTAACGAAACTCGAAAAATGTGTATAAAACGCTGTTGAACAAGTTTGAAGATTTTTTTGCCATTATAAATCACTCATGTTTAGTATTCTGGCCATATATTTTAGTTAAACAAATATCGAACCGCTATTTGGAGGAGTTTATTTTAGTTCTATTGTTAATTTCTCAAAAATATATAAAAATGAATCTTGTTATGGAATTAATTTCTTAGCGCAAAAAATATTGTAGCCTATTAAAGCCGAAAACTGAATTCTCCAAGTCTCATTGTGATTTGTGGTACATTTTTAAATATTAGTAAATAATTAAATATTTATATGTTATATGGATGCGCTATAGCGAGCCCTGTTAGTCTAGATTTAGTGAATATTTTCTTAGGCACGCTAAAGCTTTTTCTATTGTGAAAATACCCAACTGACCGCGATTGCATTATAAAGTGTAAGCAACTACTGCGTGAAACCAAATGTGCTTAAGACTTATTTCCCAGAGTGTGCAATGGTTAGCGTGGATGTAATTCCTTTACATTGCGGATGCTTTTGATGAGTTTAATCTGACCAGAGATCTAGTTTGGTCATTTGTTATTCCGTCGTGCCATGCGGATGTGTTTCGGCTTGTGATCCGTTCGAATCAACTCTGGTTCCAATCTAGGTTTTTTTTCCAATACAGTGAAGAGAGCTGTCGAGCTACATCACTTATCTCGTCATTTAGGTTTTTCCCCGGCAGACTTTTTGGTTGCATTTCTGTAAAATTTGAACCTGTGTCGGAAAGGCTAGTTTCCGTGGGTATTTTCTCTTGCCGCTCGTAGCCCTTGATAATCAACACTTTTCTGGGAGGGTAAATATTTTGGGTGGCTTAAAAAATTGTATTCTATTTATGACCCATGCTTCGGGGAAGAAGTGGTTATGAAGTCATAGGATGTAAATGTATGCTAATGAAGTTGTCAAGGACAAATTTATTCGAACTTGGATGTTCACACCACCTGTCTAGTAGATGGAAACATCATGCAGGATAAGTGTATTTGGATGAACGGTATGTGTGCAGGTTGGTTGTCGGTAGTAGTTTATCATCACCGCCGATTATCTGTTCGATTTAAATTGAATGGGACGTGAACTACCGAATTGTTTTTATTTCTACGCAACATTCATGGTTTTGACTAACTTCAGCGATTTCCTTCTTGCAGTCTCCTCATTTACCTGCGTGAAGTTAACATTCTTACTTCATAGATAATATGTTATGTAAAGTACGTGCACGAAGTGGAAAATGTTGATGTCGACTCCGCAAAAGTAGACGATGATTCCCATTGAAGGATGTCTTCAAAGTAATGTGTTTAAGGCCCGATGGAACACTATTAATAAAGATATTCGACCGAATTAAAAGGCTGAGATCGGCTAGATTTGTTCAGTACTCGTTTCGTTGTTTGAAGGAAATACTTTGTTTCCCAAGAAGCGAGACAAGCTTTGGAAAAGTACTAAGCATTAGAAATCATTTTATTGGATCCTGGAGTATTGAGTGCTACACAGATAAAATTGGGAGTTACATAAATTTTCTAGTTATGAATCGCGAGAGTTGTCGAGGATTCCCATCCCTTTGTTGCATTATTTACGTTGTCTTTCTTAAAGATGCACATTCCAGCAAGTTTTTCGTTATAGTTTCTAAAATGCTCTTTGCCCATGTTTAAAATCGTTATTAGATGGCTGCATCGTTTTTTGCTTGGCAAGGTACGAAAGTGGTTACAAAAGTATGATTAAGGATTGTGAACATAAAAATTGTTTCTTATTCATTGACAAGTGTTTTTATTCGGATAACTGTCGTTTTTCATTTGGTTGATGTAGGCGTTCTTAAGGCTGCTACTTCATACATTTTCTCATAGTCCTTCTAAAACATCTCCTGTAATCCATCTGTTATCCCAGGACAAGTGACTAGGAGGTAAAGGATTGTATCCGGAAAAACGTATCTCCAATAACTCTTGCTAGGAAAAATACCCTACTTATTCGTTCAATTTTTTTCTAGACATTTATTGTATTTATGCTCTCACTTTCGTGTGCACTTTATTAATTGTACCTCATTCCCTGCGAATGTCGTACGAAACGCTGATTTTAGTAGTTTAATTTCGTTAAAATCATAGTTGTACCGAAATACCCAAATAATGTCCATGCATCACTAATAGTGTGCGTGACCACGTGTTGATTAAGAATTCCGGGAGATAAATGTTGAGTATTGATTCTATTGCCTTTTGTTGTATTTGATTTGGATTGTCAAAGCTGTTGCTCTGCTATTGCATTTCACTCAAATTATTCCAAGTAAGTACCATTGACTTTTATTTACCAATATAGTGCCTTGCTTGCTGCATATTTTCTGTGACATAACTTCTACTAATTTTAATTATGCATGAAATTCTTTTTGAAGAAAACGAATATCCTTCACCTACCGTTCTAAATCTCAATGAAAGAATTCAGATGAAAGCAAGTTGGAAATATGGTAACATCAGGATCCGCGCGATTAAGAGATTTTCTTTTATTTCTGCTGACTCCACCTTGTCTCAAGGTAGAATGAGTAAGAAGGATTACAATCTAACTTCATCCCGCTCTTGTTGCTCCTCCGGTGGTATGATGATCACAGACGATAGGGTTGTTGTAAATTAAACAGAAACGATTTCCACTGGAACGAAGTTCTCACCAAAAGTTCCTAGCGAAAAGAAGACCCCTCGAGCGACCTCACATCATCTCGACCGAATGCCTCCCAACAAGAGCTACTTCTGCTTTTGCGTGTCCCATCACCCTTGTACTGCGAGACGAGATGTATAACGTGCTAAATCATCCTAGACGCGTTGAGCCTCTTTGACGAGGGAATGGAAGCTGAGCGACGGTATGGGTAAAGGGCTCGATAGCCTGGTCTCGCCTCAAACTCCTACATCTCTCTCCACAGCTGGCTAGATAGCAGGACAGCCATACGTCTTGATCCGATGGACTTCTTGGAGGAGGAAGGGTTGGCGGTGGAGGGGATTGGGTAATCGGGTGGGGAATGGCGGGAGACGAGGAGTGCTGGGAGGAAAAAAAAGGATTGGGGGACGGAGACTTTGAGGGGAAGGACTGGGATTGGAGGGATGCAGTTTTATCGCAGAAAAGTTGGGTTGGGAAGTGGTGGGAAGGGATGGTCAAGCGGGAGCCATCAGATTGGGGGAGTGTGGGTGGATGGTTTGAAATAAATGAGGGGATAGGGTCGAGTAGGAGCTAGAGTAGGTTCGACTTTTCCCCTCCCCCCTTTTCGGTTTCGCCTCTGCCTCACAAACTCTTCAGTCATCAATGCTGAAGTTCCTAGATAGGAAAAGATCGACTTTAAGATCTTAGCCAGGAATCCTGCTTTGCAGAGTCGAATTGAGCGGAAAATGGGGGGCTGCGTAGTAACTGGTGACGTATTGTGTGAAAACCAATGTCTGCCGGGGATTCCGTCCCGGCTAGCAATAAGTTTTCCAGAGAACTGCCGATACGTTCGTAAAATTAAAACTAGGTATTGTATGCTTTACAAATCGCTTATTTCCGCACGATTCTGGAATGCGTGTCAGATCGTGTAGTATTATCTCCCTGCAAATACATGGATTTCTGCGTATATAATTTACGTTTTTACTAATGGAGAGCTCAAATTAATAATTTTTACTACTTCTAAAAAGTTATGAAACTTGTAGTGGTAATGTATTTTTTTGTAACTTGTAATGAGTATATTTGACCCAAATGCAAATGGCAAGTGTTTGACTGCGCTTAAGTGGCTTGCATAAATCCTCATTTCTTAAATGACAGGCACAATGGAAACTAACGATATTACGATCCGTGAACGTATTTAACTGATGCTTTAACGATTCGATTGGTTAGGTATCCAATAATTCTCGGAGTAGAATATCTTTTCCTCTTGATGCATCTTTTTTATGTTGTCTATATGTTATCATATGGATTTGGATTTAGTCTTTGGAAAATTATTTTTGAGTAATTATCGGGCGGAGTATTTCGTGTAAATTTGGTAGTAGTCCCCTCAAGGGATACCAGAAGAAACTTGTGAACCACGGCCAGGGATTGCGAATTAATGGTGCGAATAAGTTCGATTAACGACTACGAATGGTGATGATGAGTTTGGCCAAAGGCGTGTTAACAGACAGAACGTCATGTCGCGGCGCAGTGCTATCCGGATTTTCGATGTAGTGTTGAAAATACTACAATTCCTGTCAATTAGCAGAAAATAGTATATGAAGATTGATAAACGGTAAATACTAGCCGTAATATACTGTTGGTACCATAGTGCGTTTACAAATGGTTACGTTTAAAACCAATCAATATTTATTTCCCCACCCATAAATTGTACGCTGAAAAAATATGGGAATTCTTTGAAAAAAAATTACCAATCACACTTGGCTACCGAGACAGACCAAACCAACTTGTTTGGCGTGACCATAATTTTTGTATGAAATTCCTTCGCGAGTTTTTTATCTTTTAAAACCTTTGTAGAACGTATGATATAATTTAGTAGTTGTTATCATCCCCTTTACCGTTTCCAGAGGTTAAAAACTTAGTTATTAAAAGGAGCTTTTTATTCCTAGATATGTATTTTCTACCAAATTGACAGATATGTGACACCAAGCCGCTCTTACGGCATGATTCGGGTCATATATCTCGAAAGAGGATTTAGGAATTCGTGGTCTTGGGCGCAACTTGGTGGAACCTATTCATACTTGAAATGAAACACTTAAGGTTGATGATTGTACACAGTTTTTTTTTTTCGAATGACGACCCGGGTTTCAAAGTCAGACTTCATCTTCAGGTCCTGAACCCGGGCTATGATTTTAACTTTATGGAAACAATATGTTTAAATTTTTCATTAAAGAGGATGTAATACTTATTTACACTCCCTCACTAGAAGCCACATGGCTAGCAAAGTTGATATGTTTACTGGTTAAAATTACGGGATGTTTGATAACTGGTATGTTTGTGCGTTTAATTTTTTTTAAATCCCTTAGAATAATGATCAATAAATCCAAACGGCAGTTATTTCAGAAAGCCTATGCTTTCATATCCGATTGCTTAATATTTTTAAAAACTTTAGTATCTTATCGGGTTAAGTTCGAAGAAACATGGAATAGATGTTTTGCAGTCTTGGGATTTTGCTGGTTGCGGTGGAAGGATAGTTGAATAAGATGAGAAAATGATAGGCCTGAGCTGTTTGAGAAGAGAAAGGAAATCTGTGTAGCTACTCATGAAGTCTTTTGAGACAGATGTTTCCATTTTGCCGAAGTTATATCTGAGCTTATGGCGTTGTATGGTAATTTTCAGGAAAACTTTAAAATTTAGCGTATCCTTTATAACATCTTTATTTTTAATATCATAAATATTATGGTTAGTGGATAATTAAGAGGTTTTAGAACCGCACCGTAAAATGTTGTTTCTTACTTCTGCTGACGCTCGTTAGATTCGCTTACTATAACAAAGAGAGAGAATTATGAAACAGACCAAAAGTAAGACAGTGAATTTCTGCATACATAATTATCATTTGCTTCGTTCAAAATGTGGTGAATAGGGCGTCAAACGCAAACGGGTGAATTTCCATCACCTATAATTTTGTGCTATTTTGAACTTATTGTAAGCTCACATGCATTTTCTCTCTCTAACAGCTGACTGGCCATTAGCCATCACTTATATATTTATAATACATATTCAATTCTTTAATATGGCCACTATTTTTAGACCCATGCTGATTTTTTACATTGTAATGTGTCAGTTACTTGTGTTATCCCAACTTTTGGCAGTTCAAAAGCGGCGTAATGCATAAAAGCGGAAATGACTGTTAGAGACAGTGTTCATGTAGCCTGGTGGGAGTAAGTTCAATGGAATCCGATTGTATTCATGCAATTTACTATTAAATCCAAGAAAAAACTCCAACGGCCGTAAAAGATTTAGCACCACACGGAGTTTTTTTCTTTTCTTTAATACATTAGAGGTCGTAGAGCTCAACCTTCCCATTTACATTTATATTACATGTATATTACTATACAGCATTTTTGGTATTCTTTTGTGTAAACCGGTGAATCTGATCTTATGGTGGAGATAAAAACAGCATGAATAATAAATTATTCATTTACGTGAAATCCATTTACTGCAAATCTCTCGTCGCTGTATCTCCCGAACCCTCCGTCCTATATTTTTGAAATATCATCTCTCATCATACAACGTGGTTTCTGAACCTATTGAAATGATTATTTGTAAAGGCTCATCGAAGTAGTGGTGAAACGTGGGATTAGAACTTTCAACTCAACAATAAACGCGTATTGGACTGGAGAAACTATTGATTCTCCCTCGTGACTGACCACGGAGGAAAAAAAAGTTATTTTTTGTTTATCTTAAAATTAGCCTTAAACATTGATAAAAATAGCTATGAGCGTTATTTATTGTGAATTTCAATCTTACATAATACCACTGCTTCGAAGTAAAGACGTAGTGCTTCGCTGGTATTATGATTATGGTGTTGATGCGCCGTATTGAAGCCACCATTATGCTATTTTAGCAAAATGTTGCTTATATGATAATTTCCCTTATTATATGTAAATTTAGTACGTATGATGGGTGGAATAGCCTAAATTATATAATTAAATGTCATCAAATGAGTGAATTATAATCCTCAAGTGAATTAATTGAATGGGAAGTGCCTTTGCGAAATGAGCCTATGTGATTTGAATTTGTGTAATTTCACCTTTGATTGGGTGTCATTTTGTGATAGAGATTTAGAATTCTATCCTTGAGCTTCCACTGACCTCCTGGGAAATACTGCTGATTTATTGTCCAAGCCTCGCGCCAGGAGAATAAATAAGTTTCAAGAAACAAGAGGGTCCAGCAGCGTACGGTTTGGCTGATATTTCTCTGCCTTTGAATCAATTTACAGCTCAGGAAAACTAATTACAAGAATCAATTATCTCGAATGTAAGCAGGCCGTCTCGGATAGTTAAAAATCAAAGATATAGCTTGCGTTGTGAAGTGTGACTTAGCTGGAGTTTCCGAATCATTCTCAATCCGAACCACACTTTATAAGTGGTTGCATCATGCTCATCTCCCTCTCTTTTTCAGTGCTCATTTGAACTCGAATTTCCGCAAGAAACACTCTTGCTTTTATGGCTGCGAAAATGCTGAAACTGCTATTATTAATCTAATCAAATAATGTTGCTTTAGGGAAATTCGTGCGACATCCTTTGCAAGGTCAGAAGTATCTTCCTTTCACTTGCTTGGAATGACCCTTTTACTTTTTTCCGAAACTGGGGTCTGCTGGTTTCCTTGATGTCCATGAGGTTTCCGATCCATCTCTTCCTGTTCTCGAGTCATTCAGGAAGTGGATCAACTGTGTTTTCGCCATGCACATGAACGATCTGCTGTGATGGCTTTGTTGCGTGAGCTCCGGTTCCCAATGCTATTTTGGAACAGGGAAAATTTCCTGGGTTGTGGTAATGCCTTCTGCTTCGGACACGAGGGTCCCGAGTTCAAACCATTGGGAAGATGGTTTGGATATTTCCGGCTCTTAACAGTCAGAAGAGTTTTTTTCCGCAGCAATCAATTCCGTTATCTCTTCATCTTAAGGCTTAAATTTTAATTGTCTTTATTTTGACTTTGCTTGAAGCCATTTTGTTCTTCATTGGCAATTTCATTCCCTTCCATTTCTCCTTCCGTTTTTTTTCAGAAGGCTAGTAATCCTCAGAATGTCACTTCAGTCCGGTCAGTGGGTATCTTCTACTTCGCAAGGTTTTAATCAAATATCTATTATCTCCAAGTCATTGTTGACGGTGTCCAATATGATCGTCTCTTCTGTTACAGTTTTCATCAAGTACCTTTTCTCCCTAACTCTTCGAAGGACCTCTTCATCAACGGTGATTTTCTCTGCGAAGCTGGTCTTAATCATTCTACTATTACACCATGTGTTGCCTCCTATCTTCTGTGTTCCAATGCTTTCACCGTCCAAACTTCACCTTCCACCCTTTTAAAATCCTCACAGATAAGTTATATATTTGTCAGAATTTCGTAGTAAACCGTACCGTTGGTGGCCTAATAAAAGTTTTTTCTTTGGCGCAGATGAACTCTTTATGTGCTTATCCGTCTCTGGTCTTCCCTATCGCTAATTCTCCTCAGGGGTTCGGGGAATTACTAAAGGGACTGTCCCCGTATTACGTCATTCCCAAACAATAAGGGGTAATAGGCCGGAAGTGGTGGTATGTTGAAATTTAGGGAGTTCAAAGTCACGCGGAAATCTTTCAGATATTGATGGTAAATAGTATAAGTAGGTACTTATATCTTAGTCCTATAGTACTTATACCTTTGTCTATCCTGTGCCTTAGCCTGTGGAGAAAAAGACTATACAGCTGAGAGAGGATTATTTCAAGTTGAAAAAATTATATATGATCATAGGTCTTATAGGTGCATGTATGATATATGTCCTGGGGTGGGTGGGTAAGGAGTGTGTAGGTTCGTCAAAGTACTTCGTGACTGGCTGCGACAGTTAATGCCTAAGTTTCCCCTAATTCGTGCTGGTTGTTGGCAAAATTTACAATCAACTGAGACATTGGTAAAATGTAGGTATAGGAATAAACTGTGACGTATCCGAAGAACACTTGCGAGGCAATATTATTTTTTTCTATTTTGCAAGCTTTTGATGGTTCCATTTTGTGGATACCATTTGGTACCCTCTTTATATTGATGGAAATTAGAATTAGAACCGAGGAAATTCTGTTAGCCAGGCTTAAATTTCCCCTTCCGCAACGGAATGAAGTCATTATTGATGAAAACGGCCGCCCCGACCTTCCCTCCTTCGCCGGTTCAAAGGGCGCACCGCGTCACCGGGAGACTAGAAGCGTTATTCATCTCGGATGTTTCCCTCGGGGTTCTCTCAGAACCGAACACCCTGACGTAGGCAGAGCAGCTCTGGATGAATTTTTCGTCCGTAGATGGCGGTGGAGGCCGCCGCCGTTATAGGAAGCAGCGAGTAATGGTCAGGCGAGGGGGCGTGTACGATCGGCGGCAATATGGGACGTCGTGGGGCGTTGGAAAATTCCCCGATGCCGTCGTGTCGTCGGATCGCTACTCTTTTTGCTTCGTCTCTCTTCCTCTCTGTCTCTGAGGCTACTCCATCCGCCCTTGCGATCTCTTTCCATCTCTCCGCAGCGTCTCGCACATGCTGAGATCGATCACGGATAGCGGACGTTGGAGCGGGGAGTGGGGAGGCCACTAAGTTCTTCACCAGTGGACTTGTAAAAAGGGATGGGGAAGTCTGATGGATTTCCATTCATGTTATTGGAGCAAATTTTTACAAGGAACCTCACATATTTGATGAGAGCAGTTCAGGTCATTGTTTTTATTATATAAAAATATGAAGGTGTGAAATGAATTGAATTTCGCGTGACAATGGCAATTTATTACGGCCATGTTGAATTAACTTGCTTTTCCTGTGTTCTCTGTCATTAATTTTAAACCGATCTTTTTGATATTATCAAGGTGCTCATGTGGGGAATGTCTCAACTTGAAAAAACCACAGACAGCTAAATAAGCGTGACAATTCAATGGTTGAATTTATGAACACAAATATTGGTAATTTTCATGACAATATAACTGATACTCTTTATTCCAACCGTTACTTAATTCATGTATATATTTAGCTCATCTGAGGAAAATTACGAAGCGTAACCGTCTACGATAGCTTTGTAACACAGTAATTGTTGCTTTTCGCCAAAATTAATACCAGATAGGAAATAGAAATCATATTTCATGTGCTTTCAGGCTTAAAGTTAGTTTTCGAGAATATAATTATGAAAATGTAGTGAACTTTTTTCCGTATGCCGAGCGAAAAGGAGCATAATTTCTCTATAATTAAGAGTGCAGGCGCCTTCCTTTCTACCATAATAAACAAGAGAGCATGTGCAATTTATTTGTGGACACGAAAAGGACGTGCATCCGTCCGCTCATTGTGTTTCATGAATCTTAAAAACGCAACGTACCGACGATTGCCTGCCATCTTCTCTTTGTACGTGTGCTATTGTTGCACAAAACTCAAAAAGGAATCTCCTGTGCATATTACGTACGTGACCTCGTTTAAGTTGGTGTGTACTGTGTACGCATCATGAAAGTTACGAGGAATGGCAGAACTTACCTTAATTTCATTTGATTTTAGTTTCCTGTCAAAAGGAAAGGAACCTGTTGTCTACTTGGGAGGATAGCGGGAAGTGTTACGGAAAGTAAAATAGGGTGTACTTCTAGGCCTATGGCTTTGTACCTTTTGTCGTAAAATCATGCTTTTTTGATGACAAATTATTTGTTAGGTCTGAATTTTTTTTTATCCTCAGCAACATACCTGGTAGATCTTAGAATTTAAACTTCGTTATAAGATGTAAATCGGATGTTTGAAAATATTGCATTGTGCAGTGAATACTCTACGTCTTATGTCATACGTGGGCTGCGTAGTATTATACTTACTCTATGGTAGTATTCACATTACTTAATGTTGGGCCGAGTAATATGGATTGTCCCCACTTCTTCTTGTTGATTCTCCCCATTTGTTCCCTTGCGGTGCTCCGATCGGTTAAGGTGGTTTGAGCTAGGTATCACTTCATATTAAATTCAGAGAATTCGACCTCCATACAAAAAAAATATCATCTTTCCAATGATATGAAAATATCAGCTGCGTTGGCACAGAGTAAGGTGGTATGAGATAGATATCACTCATTTAATTCATTTGTTTATCTGCTCCAGATGGCAGGTTTACTCATGGGCTCTTCCTCCTTCAATCCACTCTTCTCTCAGCCAGGCGTTTTGTGTCCGCGTACCTTCCGTCTCTTTTAATGTCATCTAGCATTTGCTTCCTTTTCCTTCCCCTTCCTCGCTTTCCTTCCACCATTCCTTCTATACCCGTCGTCAGCAGACAATGTCTTCGCAGGGAATGTCCAATCTAATTTCTCTTTCTTCTTCTAATCGTTTCCATCAGTCTTTTCCTCGCCCACTCTCCTAAGTACCTCCTCGTTTCTCACTTTATCCTTCCAACTCACTTTTTCCATCTTCCTCCATATCCACATCTCCAGGGCTTCCAGACGTTTTTCATCAACCTTCTTAATTACCCAAGTTTCCGCCCCAGATAGTGCCACACTCCATATATAGCACTTCACTAGTTTCTTCCTTAATTCTTTGTTCAAAGGCCCACAGAGTAGCTTCCTTTTCCTTTGGAATCCCTCTTTTGCTAATGCTATCCGTCTTTTTATCTCAGCTGTACAAGACATCTTCTGTTATAATACTCCCCAGATATTTTAAGCTCTTCACTTGCTCTATGCATTCCCCTTCTAGTTTGATTTTAATTTTCTCCCAGTTTGCTCCGATGACCATAAACTTGGTCTTTTTCTTGTTCATTTTCATCCCATATTCTATACACTTGGTGTTAAGGTCTTCTAGCATTCCAATTATTTCTTCTTTGGTTTCCGCTAATACTGCCATGTCATCTGCGAATCTTATACACTCTACTCTTTTCCTCCCTAACACAGCCCTCTTCTACCGTCATAACACCCTTGGATAATTTCTTCCAAGTATATGTTGAATAATATTGGGGACTAGCAGCATCCTTGTCTTACTCCTTTTCCCAGACCACTTTCCGCAGTCATCTGACCTGCTATCCTCACTCTTGCAGTTTGATCTAAATAGAGGTATCTAATTAATCTTCTTTCTTTCCAACCGATCGCTCGTTTTTTCAGTATAGCCATTAATTTGTCCCATCTTACTCTGTCGAATGCCTTTTCCAGATCTATGAAAGCTACGTATACTTTCCTCTTTTTTCCATGTATCTCTCTCCAATGACTCTTATCAAGCCTATAGCATCTCTGGTTCCTGCTCCTTTCAAAAAACGATACTGTTCCTCTTCGATTGCTCTACTCAGCCTCCCATATAGCCTTCTGTTAGTTGTCCTTAGTGGTACTTTTGCTGTGTGAGATATTAAGCTTAACGTCCGATGTTCTTCGCATTTCTTGCTGTTTTTCCTCTTTTCTATGGGTATCATAACTATTTCTCCAAACTCTTTTGTTTCACTTCTCTCTCTTACTTCAGATATTTGTCAAAAAATTGAAGTTGGTTTCCATGGGATATGGTAGGGCTGTGTGGTATAGAATATCATTGAAAAATGAAGTTCTGTCGCTTAAATCGCGTCAGCAGTGTTATGGTGTGGAATTCTTGTTTTATCTGTCACTTTTAAAAATAAATTTAATACTCACTTTACACGAAATCGCGAAGAAATCTTCGGTTGTAAAAAACGTTTACAGCCCATTGAGTGAAACAAATAATTAAAGTGAAAACCTCAAATGTGTGTTTACTTAATAACCTACAATATCCGTCGCTCAAAATAATTTTTGCTTCATTAATACTGCTAAATTTACTCCCTGCTGCGTACAATGGCTTAAATGTTAAAACGATCTTCGAATAAGTGTTCTTTTAAAACTTGGAAAAAATCTCTCTCCGCATCAACCTTAAATCGACACATTGTGCTCGGTTAAGTGATTGTACTTTGATACTTTGATAGTACAATGAGTCACACCTACCTCTGATTTTGATCTTAAACATGGTGTGTTAAAAATTCACGATGACATCATGGTTCATGATCAACTCGTATCATGACGGATGAAAGATAGTGCCGTTTGCCTTTAATTATCAAATATTTATTTTTGTTCGCTCAGGTAAAGTAGCTGGCAAAACTGTGTACTTTGGACTAACTCATATCGTAAAAGAAATATCAGAAGTCCAGTTTCTATACTACCGGTGTTTATCCGAGTAACACCTGCAACAGGTTTCGTATCTCTAAACGCTCCTTTGAAAATCCCCGAGGGGTTACGCAAAACAATTTACCATTTTTTTCACACGAGTCACGGTTACTCATTTACGGTTGAGTCACTCGATTTATTCGCTTCTATTGTATTACTTGTGTCTTATAGATATTTCAAAATCGCCTGATAAAAATAAACAAATTCCGTTTTATTTATTAAATTTGTTTACGTGATAGTGAATGTGGAATTGGGATTCTGAAGATATTTTAATAGTACTGCTTGCTGAAGAAGAGGCAGGAAATTTGCATTGACATAGAAATATCTGAATTCGTTATTCAAAAACTACATATTTGTGTCATAACACCAGAATATTTTTCATTCAATTTATATAATTGAATTCCACATTTTCCAAAGAATATAGAAAACATCATCTACTAGGGAAATATATTTTAGGAAGTGCAAGCTGATCTTATCTATGTGTAAATCTCACCCACAATTTAGATTGGGGCCGCCATATTGACAAGGTGTCGGGGAAGGCCGTTAAATCCCTGCACTGGTGTAATGAGGAATCTAAAGGGAAGTTCCAAGGCCACTAAAAAACTAGCATACCAATCAATTGTCCGCCCTACAATGGAATATGCTAAAACGGTATGGGATCCAAAGGAAAAGGTGGACATTAAAAAGCTTGAGAAACTCCAGAGGAAAGCAGCCAGGTACGTCTTAGGGAAACACATAAGGGCAGAGAGAGTTACAGCAATGTTAGGGTTACTGGGGTTGGAATCACTCCAATTGAGGAGGAAGGTAAATACATCGTATGGGATCTACAAATCGATAAAGGAAGTGAAGGCTTGGGGGGAATCCACTAAGAGGTTAGACAAACCCAACTATATAGGCAGGAAGGACCACAGTTTCAAAATAAAATAAAGGCCACAGAAAACGGATGTACTAAAAAATTCCTTCCGAACCCACGGAATTAAAGAATGGAATGAGTTGTCGTTTAAGACCTTTCCTAACGCAGTTAAAAATTTTAGAGAGGAAATAAAAGCTAAATTACTCCAGGGTGCATACTAGGAGCTTGTTTGTATAAGTCATGAGTTTCACAATGAGTACATTGTTTTGATTGTATTCAACTTCATTTCTTATGTTATATTCTTGACCGTTGCCACCAGGTGAATTGCCTACTTGTAACGGCCTATTTAAATAAATAAATAAATTAGCTCAATTCATTCAAGTAACTGAATGAAGACAGTTTTCTTCTAACGTTGACGTTTTCCCTGCAGGTTTTCAATCTTCAGCCTAAGAAAATTCTTAATTTGATTCATTTTGAGACAATTATGAATAAATTACAATAAAACAACGTCAATTAGCTAAAAATGATTGTTTACCGCGCTAAACCATGTTTTAATAAAATGCAGTTCATTACTGTGAGTAATCTAAGACTAGTGTTGGTTTCCACAAAGTTCCTTTGTATCTCTACTCACTCTCACGGCGTAATTTATGACATCAATATCCCCCATTCGTTGAACTGATATTCAATAATCTGCAAGCAAATCTTTAACCTCAAAGGGCGATTGCCTTCATTGAGTTCCCTACGCATTTTAAATATTTGTTATGCATATATTTTAAAGCATAAGAGAATGAAAAAGTAAGCATTTAGTTCAAGTGGGAGTATACTATGTTGGAATAGTATCTTATTTACAGTCGAAGGGATTCAAATCGAATTATAACCTATTACTAGTGACATATTGCTGTATTTAATGTACATGGCTGCGAATGATTCCATTTTTGAGATAAAAGTAGGAGCTGTAAAATGATAGGATATCTGTATGAATGAAAAAGCAGGAATTTTGCTGAATGTATTAGTTGCCTTAGGTCGAGTAGCCATATATTCATTTCAGCATTTGATGTAATTCTTTGAAATAACTATTATACGCATGTACTTCTGTAATTCTTGCCGTGATATTAGCTAATAATTAAGCATAGTAACAATTTTAGTAGAACTTAATCTTCGCTGTTTGCTTTGGCCCTTTGTATTCTGTTAGCTGCGAAGTTAACACAAATTATCGTCGATATCATACGTTTATGGCATTTCATCACAAATGTTGCGGTTGCCCTGTGCTTCAAAAGGAATTCGTTGGACTTGCCCTTGCATTAACAAGCTGCTAAATTGGATTAAAATTTCAATAGGTAAGAAAATAAAATTGTTGAAGTCTAATCATAGATTTGTGCAATTGTCAGTAATGTTGTCGCAACGACAGGTATTTTAATCGTTCGTTTCCTTTTGATGAAACATGACACATGTACCTTTTATATAGTCATTGTAGTTCTTGCAGCAGGTTTTTCTGATTCGTGTTAATCGCATAAGTAATGCAACGTCAATGACAATGGTCGTACAACATATTATTCTCAGGCATACTTGATTCATTCTGCCTTTTAGGATTAATGAATATACGTAATCTTCAATGTTTTAAGAATAAATCATTTAGACTTCCCTGTAAAGTAATGAAAAGCAGAGTACACTGATCAGGGCTAAGGACCATTTCGATATGTGTGGGTAAAATGGTTGGCCGTTGAATTGTTTTTATGAAGACGGTTGAGAAAAGGCTTGACTGTGAGTTGTATCACAGAGTTAACTCTATGGTTGTATGTTACTTACGAGTTTCCCGTGCACTGTCAATATCATTTCCTCATTGTTGTGGGGCTAATCATTTTTATTGTTTTTCCTGCGGATAGCAGCGAAATTTGAAAACTTCAAATTCCTGTCGTAGAAATGTTATTGCATTGGTTAGTATCTTCATTTAACCTGAGGGGGCTATTTAGTAATCCGGAAAAGGCGTAATTTACATCACATAATGCGGAAAAAGACGCAATTTTTCGCAGTTCTTAATTGCCCAGGGCGCATGACCATCTGCGTATCTCCAACAGTGTTCTCCAGCTCTTTCGACCCGTGATCCATGCCATTTTTTCCACATTGGAGATGTTCCACTTTTGGAGATGTTGACTACTGTTTGGCGGGTGAAAGGACGCCAGTATCAATTCCACTTTTCGGAAATTTGCGGGCATGCTGGAGCGTAAGAGACCCAAGGGCGGAGTTGAAGTTGTAATCGTCAAGGATTACCAAAACGAACGTTAATAAATACATTTGCTATCTCTAATTGGTCGTTATCTTTTGTTTTTATATTTTATGTATATGCTAGTCCATGCTATTTATCCGTTTTGCACTCTGGTTTTTTTACTTAACGATTTGTCTAGTAGAACGAGTAGGCTTAGTGAACGAAATTACTTGAGTAAATTTAGTTTCTAGACTTTTTATTGCAATGACCGATGTTTCACATATGTGGGTGCTACGAGCATTTATGCTATGGTAACTGTTACCATATACTGTACTTATGAGTCATTACCTTCACAAATTAGCTTCGACCTAAATTGGTTTATTTTACCTGATCTGCAGTGAAATTTTGGGAAGTAACGTGATTTCTTATATTTCTGTACATTTATTGTATTCTTTTTTTGCTGTTTATAAGTTGACTTCTACAGAATTCTAATAATAATGGGATGAAAAGCCGTAGTAATTGAACGATAGGTAAATACTCGCGTATGAAATTTGTATAGCTACAATTTTTTTCTTAGCTTTTGACTGCTGATAGAGGCTGAGAGATAGTTATTGAGACTTTGTTGTCGCTTGTTCACGCACATTGATATAAAAAGATTTTTGAAGAATATTTTGAGTAAGGAGTGCTCAATTAAAGTGAATCACAGCTATCCCAGAGGTGAAGTGTTAATGTTGAATGGCAAAAGTTAATGGAATTAGAATCACTTTGGTGGAAATGAGTTTAATATGTATTTATTGACACCTTGGAAGTTTCCTTTGTAAACGTATGTTTTCCCAAAAGGGTCATTCATTGTGCAAGATTGGGACATCAAAGCCATGTTTAAATGTTGCCGGTATGGTCTATAGCGCCGCCAATATTCTAATATTAAGGGAACCACGGCTTAACCATGAACCATAAACGAAGTACTCGACTTAAAGTTCATCTGAATCCCTAATTGCGAGCTACGTAATAGGTACGGGAACTTCTGTTGGGTGGATCATTAAGTCGTTGATACGTTGATATCTATAGTTTTTCTAGGTTTCTCTCCACCCGTAATCCTTTCCCTTAATAATCTCATTCACCTTCTACCTACTACTTTCCTCGATCTCAGTTGTCGGCCGCCTCCCCAAATAACAGCAACAGCTTGCGGCCATGCCTTAACCCTTTACCAGCTGAATTTCCTGGCTCACCTTTGCAAATGAAGCACTCTTTTTATTAATGATGGGCATTTGACTCAACCCTCGTACTCGGAATAATGGGCGCTAACCTGGAATCGTGTGGGAATCGAGTGGGTGTAGACACTCATAACGTGGCCATTGGGCCTCTCGCATAATGTTCTGACCCCTTCCGCGCTTCTTTCCTCCTTTTCCTTTGTGGCCGCCGTTGACGAAAGCGCGATTGGTCAAGAACGCGAGATGACGAGCCCCCAACGCGGTCAGGCGATTCATCCAGACCGTCTTTCGTTTCCCCTCCCATTCCAAAAACCATTCTTCCATTGCGGCGTGAGTTCTTTTGACGTCACCGGCGCCTAGCAGGCCCTGCTTGATCGTGCGCGCCTCCGCGGGCTTCCCTCCCCCGCCTTCTCATCCTCCGCACTTGACTTGATCCCAGGTCATGGTGGTCGTTCGGTTTCTTTTCGCCAACCCTTCGCGCACTCTCACTGGAAATTTATTCCCTGTGTCCAATCCGGTCCTTTGATGACGTGGGCTCGCCAGTCGCGTCATACCTCTCTCTGAATGTACATCTCCTCATGGTACATCACGCCATTTCGGAAGTGACGCCCTACATTAGCATTTTCTGGTCGGTCCTTTGTTATTGACTCGTATTGGCCCCCTCATACGGGTTATTCGCAGTTTCTCCCCCTTTCTAAACAGAAGGATTCTTGGCGCCCTCGCGCTAGTTTTTACGGGAACTTTTTTGTGATAAGTTCTCCTCGTTGCATAGGTGTGCACTTTGAATGGTTCAATCCGTCCACGACGAGAAAGGGAGCTAGCGTGTATCCTTGTGAGATTTAGCAGAGTGTGGCGAGTTTGTATTTCTATCCTGGTTGAATCTTCAGGTTTTCCCTGGCGTTATTTTTTTGGCCAGAGTAAGATATTCGGAGATCATTACTAAAGTAGAGTTGGTGAGGAATCGATTGCGCGAATCGTGAACACCTAAGTTATTTTTCAAGTAATACATAAAGGGATATTTTGTAAGAATGGGAACCGCGATGGGTTGTGAGGTCTTATGGCCATGACGGCTTTTCAATAGTTTACTTGCGGAATGTATTAATCATTATTCTTCTCCTCATTCTGCTAATTCTTTGGTGTCATGATTCAAACTGTTTTGCCTGTCCATAGGGTATGATACTATACGTACTATATTGCATTCAGTTTAGTCAATGAATTGTACTAATTCTCTATTTATGTACGTACCTATTTCCATTAAAAGTGACACTTGAAGTTCTTATGTACTCAGTATCTTTTCTTTGTCATTTTTGTCATTATAAGTGGCATGATTTCTAAACACGTTAAGTCGTACGGTGTGTTAAACTAATCATTTGTTCCCTAAGTGTTAATCGTCTATATTTTTTGACCGGCAAGTTATTCAGAATGATGAAGCAAACATAGACGTATAGATACTCAATTACGATGATTACGTCGGATGCCTTCCTGTTACAATTGTAATGCTCTAGAAGGAATTCGTGTTGTGGCACTCAGTATTGTATCTTTTAATAGTCGTCTTGAATTGAAAGAATATTATTTACATACGTAATTGTTTATTCAAATTATAAAAAACTTCAGTGCAAAGTTAAAAGTGATTTTTGCGAAGTGATTCGAAGGTTTTTTATTAAAAGGTAATTAAATATATTTTTCAGCATCAATTTTAAGTACCATGATGTACTTTCATGCTTATTTGACAAAATAAAGCATTTGGAGTGCTCCTTTACAATCTTGCAAGTAATTACGAATATATGAAAGCTTTGTTATTCTGTCTATATGAAGCCTGAAATATTTCATACTATCCGTAATCCAGCTTATCCGAGAATGTGTCCGCCCTAATTACATAAAATATCCTAGGATTTAATATGCATAACATATTTATTAATAATTTCTCTCTCAGAGCCTTTTGAGGATCCTCTGAGAGAGTCATTTGCGACTATAAAGTAATTTTAGTTTTCTTGACATCAAAAGCGTGATTTTATTTCGATACCTACTTGCATTGCTGGAGATAAAGAACGGCCTTACCTTTCGTCTATGCCATGACTATTTATAACGCTATGTGCACTCTTTTGTGGTACTTCGTCATCATGCTGGAGGTGAGAGCACTTTTACCTCGAAGGAAAATGTCATTTTACTGATTAAGTATCATATTTGTAGCACGCTTAGAGCTGTCTACGCCAACGTTTCCTCTACTGCGAATATTTGGTTTTCTTATGGTTCATAACGAGAGATTGTGAGTGCACTCTTCAAGCAAGAGCCTTTTGTCTCTTGCTTGAAGAGTTTATGTTACATATTTTGAGCCAAACATCATTTTATTGGAACTCTGAAAACCCCAAGAAGTGTCTTGTTGATTTATTCTGACTTCGCCTTTTCTCTGACACAGTCCTGAAATTCCTTTTAGAGTTTATTCTATTCCCGCACGTTTTTTCCGCTAATTTTTCTTTTTGTCTCTGACTCCGCGTGACTCATTCACTCCTAAAAACTTTCTATGCCTACGCGTGCGTTGTTTGTTTTTTTTATTTTAAAACTACGGATTCCCCTTCACTCCTCGTCCTTCCCGCCAGTTATTCCACTTCATGCCGGCCCGTAAAAAGAAAGCCCGTGGAGCGGTGACGTCAGCATAATGTGTGCGGGCAGTGAACCGTTATTACAACCAGCCTCCCTTCTCTTCCTCTCTTTCCCTCTCAATTTTCCCAGATATCTTATTTTGTCTTATCTCTTCGGCACTTCCTCCCTTTGCCAATACGTCCGTCCTTCTGCCGTGTTTACTATCTTCTCTAGAAGTCTCGTAAGAGTTCCTCGAAGTGAACTGCGTAGCGTAGAGACCTGAGCAGTTGCTCTCTGGTGCTGACTTCCCGCCATGTGCTTTGATGTCATTGAGCAAGAGGGAATGCGCGCGCATTTTTTAGGCAAGTGATGACGCGATGGCGGGGATAAAAACGCGGAACCGATAGTATGTTTTAATAGTTACTTATGCTACTGGATTTGCGCGCAATGTAACGCGGTGTTTGAGGACCGTGACATTTCACATGAATAGAAACACAGATTCCTATATAATCAGGCTCAACTTTGTGAAATCTCATTGTTAAGAAAGATAAAAACTATGTAAAATTTCACATGATATGTTTAATAACGACCAGTTTCATCCAACAGTGGACATCATCAGGTCTTGATGATGATGTCCACTGTTGATGATGTCGACTGTTGGATGAAACCGGTCGTTATCAAACACATCCTGTGAAATTTTACAAAGTTTTCACCTTTCTTAATGGAAACAAAGAATTTGTGCTGGCACTCGTGTGGCCCGGGGATATTATAGAGATTGGGACGCACCTCACGTCCTACCTTCCGTATGGCCCAGTGCTTTTTTTAGTCTATGTGATTCGTTTGGGGAATCGATTCCACTTGCGATGGAAGGAACGGACTAAAGAATGGAATTTATGGGATCATTCCCTTTGAAAGCTTTACAGATTCATACTAGGGAAATCTACAGTGTGTGAAATTAATTGGGTGGATATCCATGGTTTTTTTCCATTAAAATTATTTTCACTGAAGCATATTTATAACGCAGCCGCCCTTCTAGCTTTTACCAGCGAGGCACTCGAAAGTGGTTGAATTAGTTATTGAAACAGTGTCATTTTAACTCTAGTAACAGTATTGACATTTCCTCGGGTTAAATTGCATACACCACCTTTTTCAAATAGTATGTAGCATGCACATGTGATAGATTAAAATTTGTTTCCTTTGGAATATTAATGAATTCCTTATGTGATTTCACCGCGGGCACGACGAATTACAGCGGAAGTGCTTTTTTGACAGTGCGATGATTGAATTTTCATGCGCTTTCGCGGTCTTATTCTTCAAACGCTTCTTTCCTGTTTCCCGCGTGATGATAATTTGCAGTCGTCTCCGTCACGAACGCCAGGTTCTTGGCGGGGGCGGCGCATCGTAGCTGTGTGTTTCACTGGGTTTTTCCCTCCCTGTTCGCCATCCTACACTCTCCTCCCTCTCTCCCCTACCTCTGCCTCCACTATCCTTCTTCCCGTACCGCCTACTCGGAAACTCCATTAGGCAAAAAGGCTCATGTTCTCTCCTATCTTGCGTCATGCGACAGCTTTCTTTTGGTAACGCTTTTGTGTGAAGTGTGACGCCAACTGTCCGCACCGTGTCGCGTGGATTATCCATGTTTAATGATTCTGGTTGCTCATTTCTATGTATAAATTACTGTACTCAGAGCTTCTGTGCACTTCGAGCTCAGTATCCGTGGGAAAATCATCAGTTTCAGTTTCTCATAGCCGGATGCGAATTCATAAGTTCTGGATATACAGTCGAAGACAATACAACGTTGACGAATAGTGGCCTTTGTGTAGACCTGCTGCGAGTTCTATAAATATCTAATCGTCATTAGTGCTCTCTACGTGAGTTTGAGATAGGGCTAGTACTGCTTGCCACCTGAAGGAACAGGATCTGGTGCCAGGCTTGTGGCACACAAAATAGAAGAATTTGCTTGACGGAAGCCGGTTTCTCTTCAGCTTTGCAGGTGTGGAACAAAAGTAGTCCAACTTATCTAACTTCAAACAACTGCTCATAAAGTTAAATGCGCCCTCAGCCGATGACATCCCGTGATTGGTTTAGTATTGAGTTTTCATAATTAGTTCAACTTGAATGACTAAATTATTATTAATGTTGTCTCAGCAATTTTTCCTCGAGCTAACCGTGTTAAAATATATTATTTAGCCGTAGGCCTTTTTCATCTTACAAGAGTTCTTTCTTTAGCTCAGCACTATTCCCTCCTCTCTTAATTCCATCTAAAATGCCTTTTCTTCCCCATGTCGCTTACCCAATATTCTCCACTCGATCATAATCTTCTGCATATCCTGACTGACACCCTGCTCCATCCATCTACTCTGCATTTTCCTTCAGCACCCGCCGCCCTTCCTCACCATTCCAAGCACTTCCTCGTTCATCATGCTTTCTGTTCATCGCATCTTCTTAATCTTCCTCCTCGCCCACATTTCTAACGCCTGCAGCTTATCCTTGTCCTCTTTTGTCAAAGCCCTGGTTTCTGCATCATATATCGCTATACCACGTATTGGACTCCTAACCAGTCTTTTCTTAACACTCTTACTCAAGATTTATGTCATCCGTTCTTTTCAATAAGTGAACGTCGCTTTCGCTTATGGAATTATTCTCCCTTTATCATTACTATTGCGCCCATTTTCCTCCAAGGTACAGCCAAAATAATTAAATTCTGAATGCTTTTGATTGTATTCTACCATTTTCATGATCAGCCTTGCTTTCTTTGATGTAGATGCTCTCTGTAGATGCTCTTTAGTTTTCATGCGATTGATCTTCATTGATCGCGCTGCTTTTACCAGATAAAAAAGTCACATAATTTTAAATGCAACTTGAAGAAAACTATTTGAAGTGGTTGAAAAGCAAAGTCTCGGTGGATAACTTTTGAATTTGGTGAAAAGAGGATACTTTGTGCAGTGCGTGCGGAGCTACTCTGTGGAGTCAAAATATGTCCAGGTTTGAGGACCAGGTTATATCTTTTACTTTTTTCAATCGGAAGTACCTAGTGGGAACAGACCAAACTTTCCGTGCATGATGATTTCCTTTTGAGAAATATCCAAAATAGAAGCCATCATCAAATCTACATGGCCCTTAAAAGGTCCTTCAGACAACGGAAAAAAGCCTCACCAGTAGAGAAAGCAAAACCCACGGCCATGGCCTGCCTTCCTTACATTGCCAGTGTTTCTGGGAACATACCTAGGATCCTGGGGAGACGTAATATCAAAGCGATTCATGTCCCTCCCGGCAAACTACGGAATCACCTAGTAAAGACAAAGGATCAAATTGGCCTCAAAGTACCCGGAATTTACCGCATACCTTGCGAGTGTGGCAAGGTCTATATTGGCGAAGCAGCGAGAACTATAGAAACAAGATTGAAAGAACATCGACACCACTTCAGACTCGGCCAGAAGGAAAAATCCGCTGTGGCGGAACACAGCCTAGAAAAAAATCACTCCATCCATTGGCAGGAAACCACCATTCTGGGGAGAACCAGAGGATACTGGGATAGAATTAATAAAGAGGCCATTGAGATCCGGCTCACGACCAACAATCTCAACAGGGATCAGGGTTTTCGTCTCAGCTGTACTTTTTGAAACCTATCTTGAAAAAGGCGGGAAACCATAATATTAACGGGAACGGATAGCCAATGAACGGGGACCACGGGGACCACGAAGTCTGTTTTTTATCATCAAAACGTATAAAGCCCATTAACTCCATAAAGCCGTTTCTAGACATTGTGTTTTCACAGAAAGAGAATCCCCAAAATTCAGACCAGAGTTCTTTCACTGGGATATTTTTAGCACCACTAACACCCCGTGCATAGAGGATGCCGATGAATGCTTTGAGCTCAAGAATGCTTGTTTTCCATTCTTTGCTATCAAGTTGTCTTATTGCCTCAACCGCAGTGCAATGTTTTATGTGATTAAGAATTGAATTGTCCAAGAATAGTAACCATGCACTTGCTGCACCCCTGGATTTTTTCCGTTATCAAAAAATATTTATTTCTTTGCATACTTTGTAAATTTATCAAGTACTAAAAATACAGGAACCCACAGTGATGCAGGATAATGAAGTAGAATTCGATTGAATTACTGAATTGAATATGATGTGAATGAATTGAATATAAAAATGTATAAAATCAATGGTAAATGAAGAGAAAACTTGATTGAGCCATATTGGCGCGTTTGGGCCTATTAGGTAGATCCAGTAATAATTTAAAAGGTATTGAACCCAGCTTTGTCAAAATAGCAGAATATAAAGATCATCTAAAATAATTAAAATTCAATAAATATGAGCGATTCAGCGCCAATACTTTGGAAATGGCCGGAAAAACAAAATTGGAAAGCGCCAAAATGACGCGTCCGATCCTTCTAGTGTTAATTTCTCCCCTGTTACCATTTCAGCCGTCATAACATCCCAAGCATCAATCATTTTCGAGTGGCAGTATTTTATTCAGATGCAACTTATTTTATTTTCTTGAGCACTATCTATGAACAATGTGCGCTACGGTTTTGCTTTACGTCAATGAGAATATTTTAGTCATGATAGATGTAATTTTATTGTATAATCATAATTGTGGAAAGGGTGATGTATTTGTCTCTAAATGTTCTAGTCTGCATAAGATTCAAGGAAGTCATTTATTTTTCCGACGTTTAGTCGTGAAATCGAGTCGAGTCCATAGATTCAATCTCAAGCTAGGCCCGTGTAGAATTGAAAATATAGTATAAAGTAAGCATTTCACATCAAGCAGTCTCCTTGTGTGAAAATTCGCCGACGAATATCGTTTATCCAAACGTATGCGTGCGTCGTGGTCGATCAAGTCATAATTGCGTCCTCGGAATTTTTGTGTAAAATCTCGAGTGCTAAAACCTTCGGGGCTCAAAAAGATTGCCACGTATCTTTTTAATTTGAATTTGCGTGCTTAATCCAACCCTTCCCTGCTCTAAGGAATTTGGATCCCATTCCAAGTAAAAAAAATCGTCTTAACCTCCTAACCTACGTTCAGTTCAGGAAGACGAACGAGCTCATTATTCAAATTAGTCTGTCGGTAATTTTCAAGTCAATTGGTTTTAGATTTCGTCTCCCCTCTGTTTGAGATGAGCTCTATATCCATGAGAATAATTTATCCACTAAATACCATGCTGTCAAATCCTCATTTAGAGGTGCCTAATTAATTTTGCTGAAAAAAAATCTTTCTGCAGGTCCTATCTGATTATTTTATTTGCAAAACAATGATGGATTACATACAGGGTAATGCGTATGGACTCTCAGTTTAGTGCAATATAAGCTTTTTGGCCGGTGATTTTGATGTAAAATGGGTAAGCTACGCAAAATACAAGGAATGTTTAACGGAATCATTGGTTAGTAAATGTAATGTCATAACCTAAAAGACGGAAATGTAAATAATTGTGACATATAATATTTCTAAGCATAATATAAAATGAGCTTGTTTTAGTAACGTCCTCGACGCTTGATACATTGTTAACACTCATCTGAAACAATATTTTTCAGCCAATCGCTCCCTGTACCGCCGCCGTCACAGCCAGCATGACTTCCTCGGTGTACATGGCTCCTAAGACGTCGGACACGGAAATTTGGCTGAGTGCTTGCTCTTTTGCGCCGCGAGGTGTGCAGGAGGTGAGTGACATAGATTTTTTTTCCAGTGGGTATCTACCTATTCACGGAAAACCCCACGTCTAAGGAGTTATTGGCGTTAAGAAGCAGTATAATTTTTAAATTGCGTTATTTGAGATCTTCCTTGTGTTGCATGTTCTTAATGGGATTTATTGCTTTGGTTTAATATGCCCTTCTGCCTTTTTATTTTTCATTTTAAGAACGTGATGCGTAGTTTTTGGCGCAATTTCAGTTACATCATTGATCAATGGATACAATCGATCTTCAATTGAGTCATTATGACAAAATATTTTTGTGTTTTTCTTTTTTAGTGTCTTTGTAAAAAGATTGACTAAAGTTCATTAGATATCTGGAGAGAGATGCGAACGTTTTTTACTATTACAGCCGTTACATTTATCCCCAAACTGTCATAAGCCTTATAATGTTATGGAAGAAAGGTCGTTTTGGTATGGTTAAGGGTAGTGGCATGATTTTACTGATACATCTATTCAGTAGTTATCATCTATTAATTATTTAGGTTTTTATTCTTACAAGTTTTCCTTGACCGAGATGTCCCACTATATGCACGCAGTATACGAGTACGACTGAGATTTTTATTTATTATTTTTCATCTAGGGAGAACTCATTTTTCACCATTGATTGGAAGCCGCCATTGGTATATGATATGAGGTAAAATCATATCATTTTGGGGTTATGAACGTCTTGCTTCGTGTGGCGTTATAAAACGACTAGTTCCTTTCTCCGTGTTGGCGTTATAAAGCAACTAGTTAAAGGGAGTAATACTGTTAGAAAATATGTTGTTAACAGGTACTGCGATAAGCCTGTTTCATGATATGTAAAATAAAGGTTCTGCCAAAAGAGAAATGGATATTAGTAGATACCATGTAGTGTGTAGCAGGTCGGGTCTGCGATACAGTCGCATCGCATCCGGTGAAATCCTGATCACATGACTGCGAGCGAGGGGGATTGAAAATGTGAACAACAAATTCATTTGCCAGATGAGAACTTACTATGACATATGTAAATATTTTTTCCTGACTGTTTTTTTCCACAGGTTACTTAAATCATCACTAATGACTGTTCTAGAATCATTATAATTATATATATAAATATATATGTGTATATATTATACATGAGATATTGAGAATCAGAAGAAATCACGCTGTAAGTAGCGATGCACATTGAGACCTCGCTACACTTCATTTTCATAGAAGTCAATATCCATGTGTAAAGCCATCTTTCCAAGATACTGATAGATTTTCTTTCGTAAATAATTTGTTCTTATGCTACTATTATACTCTATAAGCATATAATGCAATATGCGACCATTTTTCAATCTAATCATGTCATTCATTGATTGTGAATGAAACGACATTTATTTAAAGTAATGAATGAAAACTTCTGAATAACCTCTCATCATATAGAACGATCCTTTTAGCTCTTTAGTTGTGTGATATGAAGTTTCTTTTTCGTGTTATATTTTTTTAGAGATTCCTTATTATTTTTGACCATACAATAGATAGATTCTTTAGCGTAAAGCTTTAATTTTTTTAATGAAACTTTGATTGAAACTTGAATGAAAATGTTTTCCTTGGGGCAAGGGATCATGATTTCCCTTCATTTCCCTCCCTTTTATTTTTTCTTATTCCCGTTGTTGGTTATAACGTGTGATTCGGAGCGTTTTTTATATTTCTTAACGGTTTTCTCTCAGAAAGTGCGAAGGTTTTAAAATTGTAACGGAATCATAGAAAACCGCTACCTGTTAAATTTGTTGATCGTATTTGCCGAAGTTCAAATGATAGCCTTATAAATCCATGTTTTACTATGGGAATAACGTTTTGCGTATATTTTTTCTCACGTCTGTGTACTCGTGTCTCTACTTCTTGTGAGTTATCCGTAAACTCTTGCTTTCAAGAGGCATCCCGTGACGGAGTGTGTTGTCGAGCTTAATTAAGGACCGCTGTTTCCTTGAGGACCAACATATCGCATTATAATATCGGTAATATTTATTCGCCTTCAGTATAACTTAAATTTATCGCGTTAAATTAATGCCACTCTATAAATTTTGAATTTGAACTAAGGTAAATATCCTGTAGTGATTCCAGCACTTTCGATAGAAACACTTAATTTCTAATGAAGAAATAATTCATTATAAAATTATCTCGGATATTTTTGTTCCGCTCGTGGGAATTAGCAACACTAGATACACATTGTCGTGTCGAGCAAGTCTCACCGATGCGTCGTCGAAGGAGAGTTGCCGTGCAACCGTCGGGAGGGTTGTGCGGCAACGCCGAATTTCCCTCTACCGGTCGTAGTCGTCGTCGCTCCGCGTCCTCTAATGCAGAAGCTGAGAATAAGTGACAAATACGAATCGCCCTGCCCTCAGCCACTCGCCGCACTACACCCCTAGCAGTAATTGGCCTATTCTATGGAAGAAAAAAGTGTGACAAAACAAGGGGGAGGGAATTGGGTCGTGCTGGTAATGCTGATAATAAAGCACGTGATAGCTGAAATACCTAAAATTAGATATTTAAAACTCTATCTCGTTTGTAAATTGCAAGTATAAAACTTGAAATTTAATGAGCTGATGTGCAAGTTGATTTAGTACCGCCCAAAGCTTGATAAATGACATTGTAAAAAAATAAAAATGGGATAAACAAATTCATTTGTGCAAAAACTATTGAATATTTTGTCTTGAAATTTTGGGCACCTACTTTGTGGTTTGTACTACTAGAGCTTTTTATTGCTCAGATATGATTTATGTGTTATATCTTTTTGCATTGTTATAAGCAATTCACAAATCAGTTTTATATAGTAGATCAACAATGAGACGAATTTTCATGCGGATAGGCTCATTTTGTAGGTTTTTCTTAGCACGTACAACTTTAGTTTTAAACTTTTTCCAGAAAAATCATGCTTTTTCAATAACTCGGAAAAACTACTTTTTCACATCTTTATTGTTAAATAAGCGTTTTTCCTGCAATTTTTTCTTCGGTGCCAAAGATACCATTTGTTACAACTATCATTCTGAATAAATTCCATCCATTAATGGTATCTATATAATTTCATGTCAAAATTCGACTCGTCTAAAATCCCCAAATCCAAATGCAACAAATCAATTCTCGACGAAAATTGTTCGTTTTTAACGATTTGTACTGAAATTATTTTTTAATCGTTCTATTTTCCATGCAAATCATTCATTTAGAATGATTTAAATGAAATAATTCTTGAATCACTCAAATCTTCGGGCAAATAGTTCATTTTGAACGATTTGAATGGAAACCGTGATTCAATTCATTCGGTTGATACCCGAAAATGGTTCATTTTGAACGATTCATTCATGAATGACACAGCTCTAGTTCGTAGTTAATGGAGTGACGCCATTGCCTCAGGCCTTGACCAAACTCTAAAACGAGTACTCAACCAACAAACCGATTATGATTTCTAATCTTATGATCTATCTGCTAACGGTGTGTGGATGCATCTTTGATATCTAGAATAATACGTGGTGTTTGGAGTTCTTCTTGAGATTTATGAATGGCGTTTCTGATCTCGAAGAAATTTACGTATTAATTCATAGAGATTAGCCATCGAGATTTGAAGTTTGGTTACCGGTTAAGGTAAAGCTCGATCGAAAACCATTAATTGCGTTACCAACAGCAGCATCAATCAATCCGGAGATGTATTTGCTGCAGCTCTCCTCTTTTCTGTCTTCCGCTAACCGTCAGTTTCTTTCACAAATCTTCACTTTGACACCCTTCATAATTTGTTTCATGCTTACCATCCATGGTCTTTCTCGTTAACCATGTCCACTCTTTACTCCTTCCTTTATCGTTTTCAAGAGGCTGATATATCTTAAGGCCTTTTTACACGAGGCACTTTATTGCACAATCTGGTGTACGCATTGATGTGCGTTGAAAATTTCGTCGTGTAAAGCGGTGAATTGATAGATGCATGCGTAAATACATGAACGAGAGATGGGAAAATAGCCCCTTCTCTAATTCCGAGCCTGCATTCTCGCATTGCGTAAACAGATGCTACTTAAAATTGTGCCTCGTGTAAAACGGCCTTTAGAATGTGTACAAAAATTAGTCTCATGTGCGTCGCTGGATTTTCATCAAGAATCTTTCCTCTCCTACTCTTCGTAGTGCTTCTTCATTGGTGATTCTTTCCGTACATTTGATCTTCATCACTATTATGTATCCATTGCTTCCAATAGCCTTCGTGTTGCTTCTGTTATCATATAATATTCTCTATATATGATTTTGCTCCAAATATATGTTTAAAGAAGTGCCTCCTTACTTCCAAACTTGTGTTCCTAGCAGTTAGTTTACTATTCTGATAGAATTCCTTCGTGTCATTCGTTGTGAAGAAATTGAAATATAGTGGTACAGTAAATAATTATAAGTTCTTCGCATGTTCTGAAGTTTGAAAGGAAAACGAATTGCGATTTTTAAGTTTCCCAATATGATAATATCGCACTAAATGTATACCTGCCCCCTACATTGTAAGTGCGTCTGGTATACTGCCTAAATATTAGTTCGAAAAAAGTTACCCTCAACAGTAATCGTTAATGAGAAAAGCTGAGGAGGCTCACTTCCAGGAGGGATAGGTGTTAGAAAAAATGTCTTGCCCGACATTTCCTAGAAGCCACATGTCATTGGGTCATTGGGTGGAAAAAAAGTTAGTTGGAATCATGTGTATTTGGGATTAGGAAGACACACGTGATGTAGAGACGACTCTTATGTTCGAACAAAATAACGACTTTAATGGAAGCTGTCAATTGAATATTTTCGTGAATTTTGAAGAAGTTAAAATCAATTATGAAGGTCTTTAGGAAATTTATGTGGAGAAGATGCAATACTAAGTTCTGGAGGTGGATATTGCAGACTGAGTAGACCGATAGTATGATAATCGAGGAGGTGCTCAGATAATTCGGAGTGAAAAAGGTCGTATGGGACACTGTTGGGAAAAGAACTAAATGCGTTTAAAACACCTTACAGATCAAAGAGATAAATGAACTACCTATGGCCCGTAAAAGTTGAAAGAACATATATTCCCCCAGGGCCGTACTCTTTATTGGGTAAAGGAAGGGGGGAGGGAGGGGGAGAAAGGATGGATAGGGTGTTGAAAGGTGAGTAAGGACGTCAAAGGGGTAAAAACGTTGTGTAAACTGAAAACACACACGTACTGGCTCACTCACCCGTCAAGGGGGGGGGTCCAATCACGCGTGCACTCAGGCCCGCGAAGTGCTCACTGGCGCCAGTGATCTACTCCCACTAGCAGGCTTGTCAGGGGGGGACAAGAGTTCTTCCAGCGCTGCAGCGCAGGCCACCCACAACAGCACCACTAAGTCCCCACACACACGCCAGTGAGGCACTCTGCTCTTGCTCACGCACGCTTCACAAAAATTCGCGTGGGGTTCAGTCACGCGCACAACAGTTTACAAGGTTTCACCTACGGCTCACAGCCAGTGATCGTCAACCACCCGGGAAGGGGAAGGAATTTTGATGGTTGGAATTGCCCAAGGATGTCTCCGACACCCGGTGTTTCTCCTGCCAAGCAGGCCTCCTCAAAGGAGAATGTGAAGTCACCGGGTGTCGGAGACATCCTTGGGCAATTCCAACCATCAAAATTCCTTCCCCTTCCCGGGTGGTTGACGACCACTGGCTGTGAGCCAGTAATCGTCAACGGGTAATTTTTGTTTTATATTACCTTTCTCGTTGGTTATTCGTCTGTGTTATCCATTTTCCACTCAAGATGAGTTGATCGATTTAAGAGCATAATCGTTCTCGTTCTATTTGTGTGGCAAATATCTTACAAGTGGTTGAAAAAATACATCGATGACACAATAGTAAAACTATCTTGTGGCAGTGGAGTACTGTTGGCAGTCCCGGCATTTTATTGAGAAATAATGAACGTACGTTAATAATTTCTCAATAAAAAGATGAAAATGGGAAATGTTTCTAAAATGAAAACCTGTTGAGGTTGAAATGACAAAATAATTATGAAACTGGATCTCTCTTTCTTCATAGTTCCGTACTGCGATGTAAAAAAAACATTAAACGATGTTTCTGCCGATAGTTCCTTGTATGCAGTATTATGGGTGAAACACAATTACATATTTCATCAAATGGACTTTTCCTGGGAGAAATACATAGCTCTCACTGTACAAGAAATTAACTTCATGCAAAAGGAAGTCAAGTCTCCGTAAATGATAATGTTAAATGTAAATTATAAATGTGTTTAAACCTAAATGAATATAAATAATAAATAAATAAATGAGTTACGTAAATGAAAAAGGAACTCCGTAATAAGGTAGATTTAGGGAAAGCGGTAAAATCGTGAAAGCAGTGCGTTTTTTCTTTTCAGTTGAATCCAAATGTTTTCCTTTTTCATGTTTTAGAGATCAAGGTAAAAGGGCTATATCGATGAAATAAACGTACATAATTAGTTTCCAATAAGGCATCTTAGAGATCATTATTGGAGAAATAAAATTACTTCTGAACTACAGAAACACTCATCTTCACGTGTAACCCTCGGAATGGAATAATGCCCTGTTTTGCGTGAGCTAGCGATATAATTTAATCCGGATATGGAATCCTTGGAGCTAAACATCCCTTGTAATTTGACTGTTGCTACTGCTAGGTCATCTACTTTTTCCACCATTTTGTTATCAGTTATGACGGTTGTACGTTGTGCCGTGATTCGTGTGACCATTTGCTTATCCGGACGCGAGTGAGTCTTCGACCTTGCCACTACCGCCTTGAAAGTCGTCTTTTTCCCTCAATCATCTTGATTTTATCCCTCTTCCATGGATCTCATTTGCATTTTCGTCTTGAGGCTTTCTTGAATCCTCGATGAGGGGTGCATTTTCTGCCCACTTGTTGTTTTCCTCCTTGTTAGAATGGATCGAGGACAGGGAATAATAGTTGATTAGAATCGAATGTTGAGTGATGCTGGCGATCATTTATTTTTCTCGTCGGTGTCATTACTTCTTTCCGCCCTCTATGATTCTGCATTTAGCCGCAAAAAGACAGCCGAATCTGGATTACGCATGAGTCACATGACATGCTTGAAATTACGTTGATACAATCAGTTGAAGATACATCGTATCCAGACGATATACGGATGGATGAACGTAAAGGCCCCTCCTTCTTCACCATTACTATGTTTGAACCCTGAAAATTGTTAATCTTTTTCTCCTTTTTCTTCGATTTTTTACGTTTTTTAGTGTATGAATCTAAGTCTAATTTCAATATTCGTCGTCTATAGCCGTCTTATTAATATGTATCAAATTAAACCCAGTTTTGAGGGTTTTACTTAGCAGGTAGGATTAGATTAAAGGGTACGTTGACGGCTAAAGATTCGTTTCGCAGATCGTACAACCTATTGCTTTCAGGAGATATGTAACTCAATGTTTAATTGTGAAAACCATGGCTTAAAAAGCAGGTACATAATGTGGTTTTGCTTAATCCTGGGCTTAATAAAGTTTAAGGTGAGCTTAAAAGTTGATACTTGGCTTTGCTACGAGGTGAAAATACCGATAAACCAGCGGACAGTAGGTTTTATTTTCTCCGATCGCCGCGGATAGTTCTAGTCAGCTATTAATCGGCGTTATGAATACTGGTTTAACATACTTACTGGATAAACTTCAAATAACCTGCCTTAGATATGGTTTAACCGAAGTATGAATGGGGGTTTATTTTCCTTAAGCTATGTTTTTTCTTGTGCTTCTACGCTTTTACAGGTGGGATGCTTTACTTGTTTCAAGGTATAGAGCGTCGTTTACATCAAGAGTTAAGCTTAAAATACCATAGAATGTGATGTCGACTAAAAGTTTAATCTGACCTAGTGCATAAATCACTCCAATCGAGGAGAGAGAAATTGCGAAATAACGCAGAAGTTATGTGATCAGCTTGCAGCCCAAATAGCAGACCTCAAGAGGTTCGAAGTTCAGTGGTATTAGAAAATTGGACGAAGGGTTTGCTTGTTTGCAGTTACCATTTTTTAGTTTACAGTGGTAATTTTGCTATTGAGCTAATGTAATTTTACCGCCTCTATCTAAGAGGCAGCTGCGGGGAAGTCTTCCGGGCTATTGCTTCGCCAAGTTTTTTTAGGACATGTTAAAACCTTGCAATCGTATAATGGGTGATTAAATCTACATATAATCAAGAATTAAGAGAAGCAATATATTAATATGCAATATTTCATGATTTTAGTGGGGGTTTGAACTGTTCTTCAATTGCAATGTTGTGATTTCGTAAGATAAGTCAGTAACTATCGTCTTGTTTACTGTCCTATTTCAATTTGTATGCATTTTGCATATGCGACTTTCTGGAAGCCGATGAATGCTCTACATTTTTATTAAACAGTGTAGTGGAAATAAATATATTTCTCCAAGTTTCTTTTTTGTATTTTCAGTTACGTTTATCGTTGTTGTTTGAAGCTTCGAGGTCGTGCACTAGCCTAATTAGGTGACTTTTCTCCCGTGATAGAGGTCCTTGCATAGTTTTAGAGAATTGTCTAATGTACAGTCTTATGTCATTGTTCTGTGTTCCGTAATATCTGCTGTTTGCAAAGTTAAATCTTTTCCGTCTTAAAGAGACGTGAATCTGAACTACATTTGACATGTCAATCGCCCTTTTTTGACCACAGTTCCTTTCCCCGCCATGAGCTGATTTATTTTCCATTCTCTTCGAACCTTCGACAATTTTAAGGGCGTGGTGCCAGTTATTGCTTGTGCAAGTTAGCTTGTGTTTTAACAACGCGCAGCCATTAAATTCTGGTATTGGCATTTAAAATATCGGATTCTAAGTTCCCCACGGCATATCTTGTGTTTTAAATTGACCTTTTATGTTATTTAGTTTTCTGTGTACCGGCAATCTCCGTGAAACAATAGTCAATTTATCAGTAGAACCCGTACTCGCGTATTATTTCTGTCTCTTTCACCTAATCGTGGAAACATTATGGTTTCTGAGCTGTAATCTCACGTTTCCTCATAAAATTAAATTAGCTTTTCGACTTTAAAAAAATTAAATTGACATGTGACATTGGCCTAACCAGTGGAAAGTATTTGTATGAAGACATTAATATATTTCTTGTTAATTGTCCCCTATTTTCTCAAGGAACCACTTTTTGAAAATATTGTATTACATTTCGATATATTCTCCACAAGATGGAACCATAATGCAAATAGCGTTATTCAGCATGAACTACACATTTGTGTAGCATCTGCTAAGCTGCGTTTCACGATGGAGCGCTTTCACACGTGTCCAATGAATGAATTGACCCTAGAAAAATGGTCATGGTCTCCAAATATCAACCTCTACCTCACAAAGTCTTCATCGAGACGTCCAATGGAATTTTAATCATTATTTCTCTCAGTGTCTAATCTTAATTTTTTTAATCTAATAATGAAAAAAACGCATGTTGTGTTTAGGCTTCTTTCGAGAAAATAACTTAGCATTGCCGCGACAATTTGATACTAGAAAATCTCAGAGAGTTTGATCGAGATACTCATAAATTAAAACAAAGTTGGTCTAATTTTAAATAAAAATAGATCACTTCAGGAATATAACGGTTTTTAGTTCGTATGTATTTCTCATTTATTAAAAAAACTTCATTACTCGCCGTACTAATTTTTATAAAATCGTCAAAAAAACCTTAGGTTGTAAAGGCGCTTACAGCGTAGGGTATGAAACTAATAAATCAAGTTAAAGCCTCAAATGTATCTATTTAGTTAATTGCTGAGAAGTACAGTCAAACAAGCAAAGGCCACTATGTAATATACATTTTCATATCGCTATATTTTCTTCTTGCATCATACGTTACTTATTCAAATATGGTATTTATCATGACAAGATAAAAATCTCTTTCATACTACCTTTATCGGTTTAATCACTACGGGTGTCCATAAAACGTTTAATCTTCTGGTAGTTCTACGTATAAGGTGTCTCCCACGCCTCCGCAAGCTTCATTTTGGCGTGACTTCATGCGGCATAATATATTTACCGCTCTTGGCTCCTTCGTTTTCCATCCGGAAGGTGCCCGTTTGGACTTCATCTAGTTATGGCGTAACCTCTGAGGTCATAACACTCGGTTTTCGCAAAAGCCCTCAGATTGTATATTTGCTAGCGATTTGATGTGGCAGACAATGGAAGGCACGGCAGGATTGTTAACATCCTGTTCTAATGATTTACTGTTTGGCTGGGTGCTTGCGCAGAAGATGTTCGCGTTTGCAAGATTCCCAACAAAAAAAGATATTCTAGCTTTAAGCATCGCATTGGGTGATTATAGCCATCTCCTTACGGCTCTGGTTTAAGTGTTGTGTGAAGTGCTAAAAACTTAAAAACTGATTCTACTTACATTTCCTTTAAAAGTCAAAGCTAATTAATATATTATTTCCAATTTTCACGCGCTGGCTTGGCGACTCAAAGTCCACGGGTTCGAATCCCACCTCGGGAATTGATGCCTTAATTGCCTTAGAATTGGAGGTAAATCGGTGAGTTTTAACTTAAGCATTCGATTCTCTTAAAACTAAAGTTAATGGGCGTTGTATCCATTGCGTGTAAAATTTAATAAACAATTGTCCCGTGGTCACCAACGTTATTTGCCTTTCTTTTCCTGAAATCTTCGCTTGGTTTCCTTGATTAGACAATCTTTTGCGCACGATACCTTGTCGAGTCCTTCAATAGCTTACATGAACGTGTAAGTGTTTCAGTTTTGTTTCAGTAAGAATTTCAGTTTTTGAACACACCCTTCCCCCTGTTGTTAGGTATTAAAATAAGCATTCATGAGGATGAAGAGAGTTTAAAAGTATTGAAATCCTTAATCCCAAGTTAGCGTCTACTTTTTGGTATAAAATCCTCCTTTTTCGTTAGTAGCCCCCATAAGTGTGCGTGCTCGTGTTTTTCCATGCTTCGAGGTTTTCTAACTGCCGTGACTAGTTTAGGATCATACACCTCCTACGGGTTGATACATTTTTTTCTCCGGGTAATTGTGCATTTTCTGCCTTCCATTCCCGGGACGGCCGATGGCAGGTGCTCTCCCTCTCCATCTTCCCCTCTCTTCCTCGCAATCTCTGCCCATTGTCCAAGGCAGTTGCGACACGCATTTCTTACGGCGGCTGATCTTCATAGGCCTCTCCTACTCCCTTAAGAAGGATGAGAGGGCTCTCTTCTCAAGGAGACTCTGGGACGGGGTGTTTTGCCCTCAGCAGAGGTCGTCTCGGAGAAGATACTTGAAAGAGGCAGTCTGCTAAGCGGCGTGTCTTTTGTAATTACTTCCCCGGATGAAAAAATGTTCTCCTTTTCTCTCATTTGAGGAAATTGACCTGTGCTCGCAATAATTTAGGATCGTCTATTTTTTTTCATGCATTACTGCTTTCCCAAATATTGTGTGTTTAAGTGTTATTTTCGAAGCAGGAGACTTTGCTCAGCGGTTCTTCGGGCTGATATTAATTGATGATGATGTCGTCAGTTAGTAAACCGTTATCGTGACCTTTCGTGGAGCATATTTTATTTGAATAACCTGGTTTAGGAACGTATCACTTTGGTAATACATAGTTTACTTGTCGCATAAATGATTGTTTAAAATGTTCAATAAAAACTATCCAAAGGAATAGTGGTATCCATGGAACACCTTGTCTATATAATTGATGTTCTTTTTTAGGAGACATGTCTTGTGCTTAGAAATGTTTTTGTATCGCTGATGAATATTATGTCAAATTTTCATCGTTGCATGTTGTGTGCACAACCATATTTAATCAAGTGTATATAATTGAATGAAATAGTGATATCGCGTGGGTATGGCTGAAAAAAATAAACTGTATTTGATAGCTTTTTTAATAGATAACAACGCGGATAGTGTTGATTGATTATGATATTATAATTGGACATATTTTCATTCTATAAGGTGATCGTAGTATAATTCGTTGCAAAAATGTAGTGACTTTAGTTTCAATTTCTTTATTCCTGTGTCGTTTGAGGGAAGATGAAAACCGATTCAAGAAACACTTATCATCCGAATGACTCTTATGGTAATCATGATTTTTCTTCATGTCAGTGGATATGATAAAATTAAATTGAACCTAAAGATAACTGGTCGCGTCTTTATCCGTAGTTTTTATACTAGCAGTTGTTAAAATTTACTTTTTAATAACTTTTATTACACCGATTCCCATGATCTCAGATTTTTTGTTTGAGATGGGAACTCTTTAACTTACATAAAAAAGGAATTATCTTTGTGTGTAATAACAGTTGATCTGATAGTTACCTAACACACGGGGTAATATTTAGTCAACTGTTTCGCCACTCGATGGATATCTTTCTCGGAAGTAGTGCTAAGGTTCGACACTTACATAAGTTTCGAATTGATTACTCAGCAAGGATGTGCACTTAAATTGATCAAACTGAAATTTAGCCGTCAGGGTTCTCGAAGCATCTAACCAATTAGTCATTGCTGCCGTGTGGTTATTAAATATCTGTCTCTTTCAAGGCCAAGAATTCTTATCATGCCTTTGGAATGGCTCTTTTATGGCTATGACGCATTTTCTGGTTATATTCATCATCATTGTGTCCTGAACATCCTATGCTGGGAAACGTTCGGGAACATTTCATTTATTGCAATAATTACTTTGAGAAGGAGACTAATTATTTGACAGGTTGTTTGGAAAGGCACTTTGGAATCGGATGCCAGTTTCTTGTGTGTGTTTTGAAAATTTGCAAACATAGCTTTCCTAATGTTTTCGTGTGCTTTTCTTGCTCTTGAAGTATTTAGAGCTTTGAAAGAGAAAGCGATAGTTAAATTCATCACATTCTAGGCGTTTTTTAGTGTGCGAGTTGAGTTTTGGGTGAACTTGGAATCCGATGGGTTTGTAGTACTGCTGCAAATTATGCTACCGTTTAACATTTTCCACACTTCCTCATAACCTCTTGCGTTATTGTCTTCTCTCAATCAATTCTCGTATTTCGTCCTTGTATCTTTAATTTTACTCTTTCATTATTTTGTCGTTAATGGTCTTCTTTAAACTCATAACTCATTACATTTTCACTCCCGTTTTCAGTGTATTGCGTAGCTTTCTTTCGCTTCCTTTTTGTCATTAACCGGTCGGTTGTTCGTTTTTTCCTTATAATTTTAGTTGTGTTACTTTTACAGACCGTAAAATGTTACTATTATAGCCATAAATCTTAGTAGCAGATTTTTAAATCCAATTTAATATAAATTGAGCTCTGGTTTTACATGCGCCTACTTTGATCTGTGATTTAGGTAGCCTAGAGGTTAACATCAGAATATTATCGTTATAGGAATGGTATTTCGAGAAACAGGTCGGTCATGAATTAACAAGTAATACCAAGTGACTATTTATCTCGTTTTATTCCTCCAGTTTTATGATTTTCGTGTACAAATGAATAACTTTTTTCTTTAGCCTCACTAGTGAAGAAACTATGCGACCAACCTCATTTACCTTTCCCTTGGCTGACACTAATGCTGACATGACATTTTTGTATTGACATATATTGGTACCGGTCGACATCATTCATAATTACATCGCTTCGTTTTAACGCTCGTTAATATTTTGATGGTAGATATTTAAACTTATTTAACACCCATGACGAAGATGAAATTTATACTTGATAATTTATACTACAGTCACCCCTGCCCTCGTCCTATTATCCTTAATTTTTAGGTTACCGTAAGAGGACATACTTTGAATCTAACAGCAACATTTGTTCTAAGCATAGAACTACTACTGAATACTGTTCAACTACTTTTAGCTGTCCGTGGGTCATATAGGGAATGGAATTCATGACAATGTGCCATTTTTCAGTGTATGGCGCAGAATATTGTATATTATGGGAATCATACCGTCATGTGGGTTATTTTCTTCTCTTGACTACACCAAAAGTCCCACAGCATGAAGTTATGGAGATGTTGTTGACTAATTTTTCATCACCACATCTTTTCCATGAAATTTTATAAGGAATGAAAATTTGTGGCACAATTACCCGCAGCCACAAACGTTGCATCACTTACATTTAATGATAAAATTTATGACGATTATTAATCAAAAATTAGCTAATGATTATACGTATAAGGCATTTAAATTATCCTACGATTACATTATATTCGAAAATGGTAGCCCGTGTACTTGTTACGCTATTTTCTTTCTAAAACTCCGAAAAGTGTACCCTTGCTACGCTACTGCTTAGTTGCTTGATCGCCTGATCATGTACATACGCAAACCCAGTGGGGAGAGACCATGCAGAAGATATTCATGAACTAATTCAAAAGTAGTCCACCACTGATTTATCCTGAGTATACAACCATAGAACGTTCATTGAATGTTCAAGTGTGAACTATTCATTTGAGACTGTTCATAGATCGTTCATTGAATGTTCAAGTATGAACTATTCATTTGAGACTGTTCATAGATCGTTCATTTCCAGTCCACGAAGTATTATTAAAAAATGCTTCTTGGTTGAACATTTAAAGAACATCGTTAAACCTTTCAAACAAACCATGTCAAGTTCAAAATCTTGTTTAATCACAGTAATATTGCATTTATATTCGTACTATGTGGCATTATAGGTTTCGATTAATTAATGCCAAATAACTGTTATCGAGATGTGATGGTATTTCCTCAAACTATCAAAGGATTGCCATTTAATAATTATAGTTCTCGAAGTTACATTTATCCACGGAAATAACTAGCTATATACGACGATCTGCGCGTCGATACTTAAACATCGGGTGCTAAACAATGCGCGTAGAGTCGTAGGGTGCCTAGTAATGTGACATGGGTATAATGACATTAGGAAGATACAAGATAGGATGTTATAACGTACTAAATTTACGTACCGTAATTGCACATGCATAGTAATTAATTGCGAACTATATTTTTTTTAAATGAGAGAGCAAGGAAGTCAGTGGAGAGGTAATAGGGTATGAATCGAGAATCATTTCATGGGAACTATTTTTTTTTACATTCCTTCATGGTTCAATTGTTATTTATTCAAAAAACAGTTCAGCCAAAATTCATCTACGTTGAACATTCTATGATGTAATGCAATGGGTTTTGCACTATCTGTGAGTGCCAATTGAACGTTCATTTAATGTCCTTCTTGAATGATCTTTGAACGTTTAAACAGTTTTCACTGAACGTTCTTTGAACTTCTTTTGTACAATTAATTCCCCACTGGGAAAGGGTAGACTTATTTTGGAGAATTAAAAAGAGAAGAGAGTGAAAAGAAACCTGACTAATTGATAGTTATTAGCCCACTCTTAACGATATGCGCCCGAAAGACGTCGATCTTCACCCTCGGGGGAGGAGTCTGCTTATTCTATAGTAAAAATCGGCAATTTGAAGTTGTTTAAGATGATGGAGAAATAACCGCAAAAATGGAGGAAAAAATATGAAACATATAGAAGTAATGAAAGAAAGAATATCTTTTGGGTTAGCCTAATTCTAATTGTATTCTTTCTTATCCTCTTAACGGTTAAATATTGCACCGCACAGAATTACGACGGAACGTCTTACATCTTCAGCATTCATAGGAGTGATGGATTATCAGAGAAAGCGATTGATACGCGAGGTTTTTTCTGCACCACTGAGGTAGGCTGACATTGGTAAGATTATTTTGGGAATGGAGGATAAATGGAGAGAAGCCAAATGTCATTTAAGCATAATATGAAAGGCGCCAAGGGGATCACAATTTAATGTCTCATCTGAAGGGGTCACTTCAAGCATGGGCGTATTTATGGGGGGGGACCAACGGGACCGGACCCCCCCCCCCCCCAGAAGCAACTTTGTTAAGGGTACCAACATTAATAACAAAAAAATTAGCAAACTAAATATCTTTAATTGCTAAAAAAAAGCTTGAAAATATAGTTTTGCCGTTAAACATTTTGCGGGGTAGGTCCCCCATTAAGCTAGGCCCAAACTCCCGGTACTACACCTATTAAAAATATTCTGGACACCCCCCAGAGCCAAATTCTAGATACGCTACTGACTTCAAGTGACCTCCACATGGCACCCAGGAAGGGTTCTAGAATGAAAACTGAAAATCCCGCCTAATATGAGATTTGAACCCGAGACCTTGGGATGGAAGTGCTCAAGCCGCAGCCCATTCCCCATCATCAGAGCGAATGTTTTGTCTTCCAGAATCATTTAGGAATCTTTAGAATCATTTTGGGTACGTTGGTAAGGGAAGGATTAAATTGGGAATGGAATAAGTTTCGAGAGAAACCCGGCGTCGCCACTTGCTTAATTTCGACTCGAACCCATATTCTCGGGATGGAAAGCCAAAACTATTGTATTTGTTTTCCATCCCGAGAATACCCCATACCTATAGCGGCCTGATGGGGGTTTTGCTGGTTTCCTCCGTCCTCGGGCTAATGCTAGGCTATGGCCCCTCCTACGCCGCGCCCGCGCCGTCGCCAAAGACGGATATTGCAATTTCCATACTGAAATTATGCGAGCCCAAAGGTTGAAGATGCCTTGTCTATTTGACAGCTATAAATATGAAGGTACACTTGATTTACGTATACATTTAAGTAAGTACGGCATCTACATCTGTACTTTGAACTGAAAGCAGCACCACTGAAGAATAACGTCAAAACTTATGATGCGCCAAGAGCGTGAAAAGCTGAATTTTTAAGAGCACATTAAAGAAACTTTGGAATGGAAGAAACGCTTGTTGTCACGATTGCATGGAATTTTGTGAAATGGTGCCAATGGTGATTTACTATCACCATTCCCTTATTATAATTTTAATTCATTTCCTAACAAACGATTTAAAGGAATGCACCTAAGCAGGGAAATACACCTACCGACAGGCCTGCGTCATTGTTAATCTGAAGAGACCGTTGACAGAAAGGAATCGAACCCTGATTTATTATTTTGAGCCTAAGATGCAGGCGAGGAAGGAATAGCAGATTGCTTTCAAGATCGCTGAATACAGCCGTAAAGCTCATATTTGTGGCCAGCACCGATCAAAAGGTTATGTCTATCACGTCTGAAGTACACGTTCACGCGATAGAAACACAAAAACGCATGACGGCTATATTCAGGGAAACAACTACTACTCTCACTTTAAATTGGTGTGTGCCCTCACTTAGACAGCCTTGATATCTTCTACACCAGATCTTTAACTGGAGGAGTCATCTAAAGTTCCATTTAAGTGGCGGAAGTAGACAAGGCAAGAGGCATTTCGCCTAAAATAGGGCCCATATTTCTACTGTTTCGAAGGTCAATTTTGTCCCTGTTGCTATTACAAATATTGCTCTTGATAATGTATTTCCAGAACAGAGTTTTTAGTGAGCTGAATTGACCAAATCGATCCTCACGTTCGTCGCCAGGAGCTGTCTCTCTTGCCTCCTTTGTACTGGGAGAGGTGAATGAGTCGGCCGACTTTCCCTTCCAGTCTCACCGCTGCGACCGCGACAGACTCCCGGGCGCCTCTCTCTCTAGCGACGACGACGCAGCCAACGGCCTTGGCGGTTTCTTCCTTCCCTCGTCGCGAGCGCTCCCGTGCTCTCTTTCTTACTCTCTTCCCGCTCGTCGCAATCCAATTGCATCACAGGAGAGCCGCCTAAGAGGAGGATGGACACCAAAGCCGCGCAAGATGGCCGTTGAGCAAAAGTTCACATCCGTCGCCAGTACACATTAGGAACAAGAAGTTAAAACGAAAAATAAGACTCCCAGGGAGACCACATTAAAATGCTAGTTTTACCTTCACATCAGTCGTGGTATGAATGAAACCAATTTGGTATACCAGGACAATTTTCATCGAAGGACCTTGCTGGTATTGTCGTTTTCTTCGGCGATTGCTCCGATTGGTTTTACTGATTTTCAATTCCTTGCACTTACGTAATTAAGGCTGAGATCTCTATCGTCCGCCACATGCCCTCGTGGCGTTGCGAAGGTGTAATTATATCTCAGAGTAATTAGTATCCTTCCTATGTCCATCACACCTGTAATGCGATGTGTTCGGAACTGCTGTAAAAATATGCATTTACGTAGCTCCTTCCCTGAGAGTTGTCTTTTATTCTTCATTTAATTAAATTCGTTAATAATTAAAATTTGGTTCTGTTTAATTACATCCTTTTGAATGGTAGAGATAATTACAGAAATTTGTAAATATCCTGATCTTCTATCTCTTTGCGCATGGTGTTAGCAACGAGTCCAGGTTTAACGGAGTTCTTTTTTTGTGAGAAACTGTTAATTCGTCTACAATCGCTTTTAGAAACTCCCTCCTTTTGCATTCGAGCGTACCGCACTCCATCTTGCTTGGTGAAACTTTCTTTAAGTTATCTTATTATGTGTTTTTTTCGTGGTAAATGATAAGGGATTTAATTATCCAGCATCGTATTGTTTTCCTCTTTGATCTCAAATGCAAAAATTGCATGTGATTTCAATTAGTCTCTTTGCTAGCTTGTTCTATGCTGTTTGCCTGTTTAGTCCTGACGCATACTAAAGAGTACTCGGAGTAGACGGAGTGTCTGCACCGTATTCTTGAAAGACATTGAGAGGCGTAACTTGAGGGGATTGCCAACTATTGTGAAGGAAGATGAGCGTAGGAAACGTAAGCGAGTAAAAGGTCAACCTATTCTATGTTGTCTCTGAAATAATTTCAAGGCTAAGATTATATTTATCTTTCCCACGAAATATTACCCTATTCAGTGAGTTCAGTGTAATCACTTAACTCCATTCATCGTTTCTAAATATTGTGTGATTGTAATTAATATCAATTCTTGTTCGAATATATTAGATTGCATTTTATTACATGCATCATTGAAACCACGTGTCCACGACATGCTTCTTTCTTTTGAGCTCGGAAATCAATCACGCTGGCAATCATATTCAAGCGCTCACGAAAAGACTGTTATTAGAGCGTCATCAACCAAATTCAGCGAAATTCAGTCAGTCGGTGGTAAATACTTCAGATATTAACAAAGCCACCAATCGTGCTAATATGAATTAGAAAAATATCTCCTTACAACCGAGTTTTGTATAGTAAAAGATAACGAAAGCCAGGGGAGCCTTCGTCGAAAGTGGTGTTTTAGGCTAATTAATTGTGGTCACGAATGATTTTTTATAAATCTATCTTACTAGACTCTTACCGTATTCCCGAATAGGCACCCGAACAAATAATTAATTTCAGTTGTATGAAAAACCGTCATATTGAGATCCCAGTTTATTTATGTGACTTACGTATTATTCCGACGAAGATTATCGTAACGCTTTGTGGGGAAGTAGCAATTGTTTTCTCGAAGGAGAGATTTAGTGAAATCATTGTTTCTTCTTAAATCATGCGCTGCGCAATCGCAAATTCTCTCTTCGTCATGTTTCCTTTGGTGAAAGTATTGTTCGTCAAATTATTCTCTCAGCCGCCTGTGTCATTTATTTAATCTAACCTTGTCATGACGTAATGGAAACCAATGGCATTCTAGCTATATTTACTGCTATTTATTAGGAACCGATTGTTGAAACATTTCTGTAATTGCTGTTCTCGCGGTCTGATTTAATGTGCCTTTGTATTTACTCATTCCCATTGGCTACCAGCCGCCAAGAAAACTGTCGAGTGCACGCGGCTCTTTGAAGAGAAAATCCCCAGCTCGTGATTTTCCATCGTCGGATCGAGTGACTCTATTATAATTGTTTCGGTCTTTCTCGTAATCGTGGTAGTTCTATCATTGCGCCACGCGTCCCGCATCAAACTCATCCGGCGTGTTGCTGGAATTTACTTTCCCTCGTGGGATATTTGATTACTGGTTTTGGTTTTTCTAACTCTGAGCTTTCTATTCCCAAGTAATTCGACTCCAAGCTTGGATTTTTTGCCTTGGCTCCAGCCGGGTACCACTGTACGTTTACGAATTTGTTTCAAGGATGAAAACAACAGGGGAAACGAAGACCAAACATGAAAATGAAACTCTAATGCATCACCCTTAATCGAGACTAGCCGTAATTTTGTTTCCTTTATTCTTTGAGTAAAATACTATTTTTTCATTTACTTCAGGGTTTCCTTTAAGTTAGGTAAATAATATTTTATGGAGCGTTCTAGTCATTCCAGCGTAGCAATTTATTACTCTTTCGTCGCGTGATTCTGATTTAAACTCTACTTATATATTAGCCTTCCTTATTTTAGTTATAAGCATTATTGCTGTTCACTAAAAATTTAACAAACTTTTGAACCTCTTTCAATTGAGAATGCATATCATTGAAATAGTTAACGGGTGGTTAGGACACCTTGATAGAAAAATATGCCAGTCAGTGTTACGTTTTGCTTGTTGATAATAGTGGAATGCAAACATTTACGTGTTCATTCCTTGAATAAAATGGATTTTACTGACTGATGCAGATGGAAAGTTACTTATTAGTGCGCTAGCTGCTCTTAAGAGGGCAGTTTTTTTGGGCAATGAAGAGGAACATCTATTTTACCGATATAATATCCGCTATATACTCTCGCGGTGTTCAGTGGAGTGGGAGATACAACCAAAAATTAACGTATTTTCGTGTTAAATTATTTTATAATTACCTAGTAAGTATTTTAATTTTTATTATGAGCTTGTACTTTCCACTGGGACTCACTTGGCTGTGCGAATGCTGCGGTCGATATGAATGCTACCTATTTTCATCCTCAAATTACACAAATTTCTCAATTCTCATTTTGATAACAAGGGTTTATTTTCTTTTTACTCGCCTAAAACGTCATGCCAATATTTTTCCGTTGTTACTCTAAGTCAGAGCTAAGAGAGGAAACCATCTAAATACATTAATTTGTATTCCTGCCTCGTTGGACAGTGTTCTCGATACCCAGTTCCTTGTATTTATTTTCAATAAATCTCTTTTAATGTCATATTTTCTTTGAAACTTAAATTCAGAGCGGTAAAAATTGACTTGGTTAACAATTATTAACCTTTGTTTGAATCACTCGAAGTGCCACGCTCCCAAATGGAGAACACTTCAAATGTTCTACAGCAAACGACTTATTCAATAAGTTAATTAAAGCACTGTAAATATACTTTCATTAAAACTTTTCCATCGTCGTCACCTTAGCTTTTCCAACGTAGAATTTATTTGTGGAAGCCCTCCCAAGAAGAGTTAACCGTTACACCTCTACCGTAGTTCTTGGGATAGACGTCCTTTGTCACCTGCTCTTCCTTAGTTATTATTCACCATCCTCTCCATTATTTCTACGTGCCTGATGTGAGCTAGTCTTCAACAAAGTATTATTCCAAAATATGATTCCAGTTATTTTACCATATGGCTTTATCCATATCTTTCACAAGTCGTTTTTTGTCATGTTTTCCCATTATTGAACGTATGTAGTATGGGGTCGTGTATAAACTACGTTCCCGTTTTCGGTGATTTTTTTTACCCCCTCCCCCCCTTCGTTGTCAAACGTAGTATTTTTCCCAACCTCCACCCTGACATGTAACGTTGTCTCTACTAATGAAACTTTCAATTCAAAAATATTGAGTCAATTATTGAGTTAGTTTATTTTTAGGGATAGGTTGCAATAAGACAAATAAAGTAGCCGAACAAAATATAGTAGAACTATCTAAACTCAATTGGAACAAGTCATATTCATTTTGAAATTCTAAAATCAACCATGAATCACGGCGCAAGATGTTGTGCTCATCTACTTTGTTCTCTCCCCTCCCTACATTTCTGACTGCTGCCTTGAAAAGTGTTGGCACGAGGTCGCTATTTAACCCGCGAGAAGGTTAAAATGTAAGAAATTTGATGGTGTGAAGACTTGCAACATTGTAGGGGCAATGGCTCAGAAACATTGAGTTAAAGTAGAAGCTTGGGGTGTAAGAAACACCCCGCTAGCCCTTCCTCATGTTGAACTCTGTAATATTGTCGACGCGATGTTGACGAGTAAAGGTACGTTTTCATAGACGCGTCTTTCTTCGCGTGAACTGTTCTCATGAAAGCGAACCTATGCGTAGGCGATCCCGGCGAACCTACGCGTATGAGGCACCCACGCGCTATCTGCAGCAGGGAAACAATAATAAAACAAACGAAACGTGACGAACGTGAATATATCCCTCTATAGCGGTGTTGTTATTCTTCTTCTTACTCCATCCTAGCAACTCCTACCTTACTCCATCCTAGCATCCTACAATTAAGTATAGTTTTTCGATTTTCTCTGGAAGCCCATTCCTCACATCCGCACGCCAATTTGCTGTACAGGTTTTTGAAAAGACAATGGATGTAGTGGTACCATTGAATCACTTCCAAATGAAATGGAGGTTCAATGCACTATTAGGACTTGTATTGCTAAGAAGACGGCGTTACACGAGAAAAAGGTGGTGGGTACGACCAATTTTTGAGGAACGGAGACGGCAGGGAGACTATCACCACCTCCTTCAAGAGATGAGAATCTCTGACCACGAGTCATTTTTCATTAATTATTTCCGAATGTTCGTGGAAATGTTTGACGCTTTGCTAAGAATGTTTTTACCTTGGTGGATTGCTGGAGATAGCCTTAGGGGCTTGTCCTACGAGTATTTAGTGATTATTATTAATAATTAAAAGAAATGCCTAAACATATTTTAATTGAAGCAACGCTATTAAGAACAATATGTAAAAGTTAAAACAGTGAAAACCTAAAAGAAAAAGATAAAAAAATAATACCACGGGGGGGGTACCTAGATCGATCTAGGTACCTTGACAGTATCAGCCGACCGCCTTAATCACCTATATGCTCAGATTTGAAATTTCACAGCAATTAGATACCGCGACATGTTTTCTTGAGCAAGTTTTTAAATGCTTGGATTTCATGACTTTTTGCAAAGACCAATTAATATAATTACCTTTTAACAAATATATCAATATGAAAATAAATAGCAAGAAAACCCAAGTAATGACATGCAGCACAGATCAAGCCCAGGAACAGAGAAGAAATATCCTGACGAGAACAGAACAACTAGTAGAGATTCAAGAATGTATCTATTTAGGAAGCAAAATCACAAAAGATAGTAAATTTAAAAGGGAAATAATAAGCGGGATTCAACAAGCCAAGATCGCCTTTAACTAAAAAGAAAACATCCTTATCAAGAGAAGCATAGATCTAAAGAAAAGGAATAGATTCATGAAAGCATATATGTGGATCGTGTTGTTAGTGGATTTTGTTTATGGAGTGTGTTTTGTGTGGAATGATTGAAGCAAGAAACTGTCGAGGAAGACCAAGACTGTCCTACGTAGAGCAAATCATGAGCGATATGGGTTGCACCTCCTATGAAGAGATAAAAAGGAAAGCAGAACGAAGATCTGAGTGGCGAGCTACTGCAGACCAACCTCAGGGTTGACAACTTGACAAGAAGAAGAAGAACTATAATAGTTAAGGTGCACTTTTGGAAAAGCAAAGGCTTTATATCTTAAATTTATATTTCTGTAGTCTCAAATTATACACGTAGGTGTATTTCTCCCTAATTTCCGCGATGATGAATTCATCCGCAGGGACTTCACTGCGGCAGGCAGCCATGTTGACGAGTTTCACACGTCGAAAGTTGAGGAAACTTTTTCAACTCAAGTTTCAACTCGGGCGACGTGGTTCTACGCGAACTCACGCGAAGGATTCCGGGCTTCTGATTGGCTGAAGATCCCGTTTTCGCGTCCCTTCGCCTGAAACGCGTCCATGAAAAGGTACCTTAAGAAACGTAAACAGGCGCATTGTAACTGCTACGTTACTTTGAGTGAACCCTCCCCTCCCCCTCTTTACCCGCCGTAAGGCTCCTAAGTTGGTAACGTAGTTTGTGTACAACCACTTACTATTCTCTCGGACTACTCATCATTCTTCAACGATTGCTCCATTGGGAATTCGAATTGCTCCAATTGGGAGCATTCGCTTATTACATCTTCAAATCATCATCCCTTCTAATATTATTCCCCTTGCTCACTACCATTGACATTATGGTAGTTAAGTCTATAGTTTAGTTGTTGGTTTTCGGAGGCTACGATTTTCATTTTAATCACATTTTTATGTATGAGATTAACTCGCCCGGTGTTGGAATGTGTGGCAGGTTACTAGCGAAGAGTAGGGAGACCCTGAGTCAAATTGGGGTAAGATCCCGCGAGTATTATCAGTTGAGCGCAAGCCTAATTCACTTTTCTCGGTACCAGGACTTACTGGAAAAATCGTAGGTAGCCCTTGGGATAAGAAACTCACATTCTAAATTTGAAACTTGAATTATAAGGTGGTATTGGTGTTATTATCGTCTATTTATTTTTACTTGTAACGGTTAGATTTCTCTTCAGACGGCGGGGAAGTCTAAAGTCAGTAGGAATATACGCCCTTGAGCGGACGGTTGAGTCCCTGGTTCAAGTCCTGGTAATATCTTCTAATGCTTCCGTTGCAACGCAATTGGAACCCAACTTCCGTTGCAACGCAATATTCTGGAACCCAAGAAATCGTGAGAATCTGCACGTAGGTGGAATTGAAACAGACCGTCTTCCTGAATAGATGCAGTTCACGCGCCTTTGGGCTTATTGCGAGAACTCACCTTTCAAAACCAACCTTCCAGTGAATAATTGCGTGAGTGTTACTTATTTTAGACAGGTTTTTATTTTTTTACTTGATATATATACTTGCGTTTGAGACCTTATCGCGTGAAAGAGCCCTTGAGTTAGTTTTTTCTTCTTCCAAGAGTTTTATAAGGTTACGCTCTCAAATTCTCTTTGTATTCATGTCATTCAAAGTTGAAGCAATCTATAATTCCAATATTGATGATAAGGATATTTGGCTGTATCGCGAGGAAAAATGCAAGCACATACTTTGGCTTTGCGGTAAAACATGATGCCAAACTGAAAATTGCCTTTCTCAGCCATCTATTTCATCCGATACTGCGCGCGTCATAGCAAGCAATATTGTTTATCCCCAAGTTACACTCAGCCGCGATGCTTAGGCGCTGCCGTTTGGAGTGAAAGAGGCTTTATAAGGGTAACTGGGATATCGTGTTCTTGGAGACTTTAATATTGCTCGTGCGGAACACATTTACGCTGATTGCATTTTACCTAAGCGGAAAATATGATCTTCTTTCATTGTTTCCCCGTTACCGTAGAATCTTGTGAGACAGCCAAGTTCAACATCTGCGCTCTGTATGGATTTGTCCTCCTCCACCTCCTTTTTCACGACGGTCCCGACAGGAAATTCTTCCTTGATGGGAACCGTTCTAGGCATAGCTTCGCAGCAGCTATTCCAACATATTCCTCCCTCCACAGGTTCGTCCCGCCTTTCGGCGCCTTCCTCTATACCACCTAGCATCCGTCCACATCGAATTCTTCACGTGCCGCGGGCATACCTGTAGCCGAGAAAGCCCATTCCTAACCTTTTTCGCGAAGCTGTGATCCTCCACTCTTCCATTCCTTCTAGTGGTGAGTTATCAGCGGTACGAAATGAAACAAAATAATGACGTAAAATTCCGGCGATACCCGTCGGTTACCGATCTGCGACTGCATTTGTGACTAAGGCAGTACATTACTTTAGGCACGATTTCTTGGCTCGAGGCTCTTACACATTTTTTCGCTTCCTAATTGGTAGATCTACAGTTCTTCGAATGATTCAAAAGTGGATATTTCTGTAATTTATTATGCATCTTAGATATACCACACATTTTTATTCATATAATATATTTATAAAGCTTTCTACTGTTTTTACTTCTTTCTTGGCTACCCATGATTGTCAGTGTTCCGCAGCCAACCACAGGTGTGCACATATTTTTTTTCAGTTTTATGCTGTTACCAGTAAATCGTACCTGCGAAATTTGCACTAGAATATTAGCAGTGATGCTATTAGAATGAGAGAAAATAGAACATCATGCACTGCAGTAAGAAGGCAAATTATTTTAATCACTAGTCGGCGACATGGGTTTAGTTGTACATTTGTATGTTTGCTTTCATCGGTAACGCCGCCGCAACGCAAGACCCTAGCGTGACGGTTACCAATTGTGGGTACGGGAACCCTAAAGGTGTTTTGGGAGAAAAGCTGGATGATGGCGTAAGTGTGGCAAACGCATTCCCTAACTGCGAGGGGGCACCAAGTGGTCCGATATGAGAAATAGGCTACCAAGGGGCACGAAAGTAGTTAAAAGTTGGGAACCGTTCCCCTAGGCCTAGCGGGTACTGCTACCGTTAGTCATCGTCGGAGAAACTGACAGCACGCATTGTCGCTATTATCGGCTACCGTAGTCAACTCTCGTTTCGAATACACATCAATAATCCCATCTCACCTGCTAGCCCCTAGGTCATCTACATGTGCCTGTGTGTGCACGTGCAGTTTTTTCATTATGAATTTCCAATTTCAATGAAAGTGTGTCTTTTGGCAGCCACAAGTCTTCCTGTTCCTATCTCCTCTTCCCTCCCCCCACCTCAGATTTTCTCTTCCCTTCTCCTCCTATCACAATCCTCGTTTCGTTAACTGCTTTGATCACGCCACCAAATTCCTCCGCTGAGATGGACCGGTAGTATCCGTGAGTGGCCATTTTTTGTCGTGATTTCAGCAGTCAGACGATGAAAATCTTTTTATTGCGTTTCGGTATTCCTCTCTTATGCTCTTTCGTTTCTCTAGGTAACTAATTCATAATATTCTATGCCGTTCCTTCTGATCTTTGCTGTGCACCTATTTTGCTTTATTTTTTATATAGGTAGTTGTTTTTTTAGTAGAATTGTGTTATTTTTTAAGTATCCACTTTTTTCTTTTTCGTTGACATTTCCGCGACTTTCCTGCTGCAATTACGGTATCAATTTTACTCGAATCTTACCTGTGATCGTATGAATGATTATTGAATTTTCTTTATGGGTTACTGATGATTAAAATTTTCATGATTTTACGCACTGTTTTGTTAAGGTTTTTCAGGTATGTGGCGTCACTTAGTGTTTGGTGATTTTTGACCACAATGCATAATTTTTTACAAACTTCCAGCCCACCTGACACTGTATTACGCATCCGTCGCATTATTTCTATTCATGTTTTTATATGAGAAAATGTTTTGTGGTGCATAACTCAATATATCCACTTTTGCCTTGTGGTGTACCGAAGAATATCACTTCGACCTGAAGACGCCTCCTGTAATTGAAGATAAAATGTCGTCACATAAACGCTGACGTGCGCAGTTGCCCCTGAAGCCATGAAAACCAACATTGTAGAATATCGTCTGTGGGAATGTGCCGTGGTTATGTCGCAATTTCAGCATAATTTATGTACAGTAACACATATATTCCACCGCGTCACAAATTCATGATCCTCTCCCTGTTGAGAGTGGCGTGCCATATAAAGTACTCCCACTTCGTGTCATCATCCGAAGCATATTAACTGTCGTGAGAAATACCATATGTTGCCAGTGGTTCAACATTCTTTGTAGATTTAGTTTCGTCTCTAAATGGTATCCGAATGCGGAGAGCTGATGAAATATGGACAGCTGGTTTTTATATGCTGTACAAACCCCGCTAACACCCGCATATGCCATTGGACAAAAAATGAGAATTCACGAACCAACCTTCCGTGTACACAATCAATCGGGTAGTATTCTTTGATGGCTCGTGTGTGAGAATGTCAAAGGTATAAGATTTTAGGCTCTCCCGGCGAATGATACTGATAAATTCTTCTCGGGCTTCCCATCTAACCCGGTGGGAAGCCCTAGAAGAATTCATCATTGTCAAAGATAGTGCACCTTTTTGTATAGGACGATGTCTAATTATCATATATTATCCTGTAAAATCCCTTTTTGCTTATATTTGCGTTCGGAGACTACGCTAGGGAAAACATAAAATAATCAAGTGGTTTCCGTCGTCCAACACTCAACGGAGCACAGGCCGAGTCTAGGTAGCAAATATCAGGCGTCTAATAATGCTCTGAACTGATTCCTCTGTATTTGTCTTTGTAGCTATCAGATTTGGTTCACAAGCTAAGCGTTCTTTTTGATAATGACTCTTAGGTTTTAACGTGTAAACCTTCAAGTAATTAATGAACTTATTCATGAGAGTAATTATTCTGCGACAAGTCAAAAAATGCGGAAGATACAGAACGATTGGTTTAGCTATCAGCACTTTATTAAATGTCATAATTAGGATCCTTGCACAGTGTTAGAATGGTGTTGCCAAATTAGGCATGTCTAATTGAGAAGCATTTATGAAAAGTATCTTAAGGAAGTTGACGAAGCAAAAGTGAAGAATTCCGAATGGAACATGAAATTTTGTGGATTCGAAACTTATATCTTAAGAAGAGAGGAAGTAAATAATCGTTTCTATTGAGAAATGGATATGGACAAAACTGAAGATATAAGATTTGCCGTGAGAAAGCTTTTCGAGTAGGTGTTAAACATGGTAGGGAGGGAAGGAATTTGTTGAGAGGATTGGCGTATTAAGCGGAAAAGTTGGATAAATGACTTATTAAAAGGCAATATATTGTTGAATGCAGAAGTATAAGTGGGAGTGCTCTGTAACCAGGGAAGAAAGGAGCTAATTAAAGGAATTTTAGGTGGATCAAAGATGTTAGAAATTATGCAGAGGTGAATAAGAAAATAATGTCGGAGTAGAGGTGGTAATATAAAAACAAACTCGCAATTTTTGGAAATTATTCATGATTTACAGAAAAAAAGAATAATGATTGACATGCTTTCTTGGTAGATGACCGAGTTTGATTAAATATATCTACTTTGATCGATAGACTCTGAGCTATATGGATAGAAACATGTATAGCAGCGGTTCCCAAACTGGGGGTCGCGACCCTCAGGGGGGTCGCGGGCCGTTCGGAAAGGGGTCGCGAGATGAGGATTGTAATTACTTTAAAAACAATATCATTTGAATGTACACATTGTTTGTTATTTTTAGGGGGTCGCGGCTAAAGTGTATGGGCTAAAATGGGTCGCGGAAAGAAAAAGTTTGGGAACCGCTGATGTATAGTATTGTCCAGAAAATAAAACAAAAGCTAAATCTGCACTTATACCAGGAACCTAACTTTGTTAAACACCAGACTCCAGTCTGCTTTCTTGAGCAAAGCCTTTCCAAGAATCGATTCCTCTTTCTTTTCCCTTTTAATTGCCTACTTCCGTTCTGATGCTGGAAAAGTATTCCCATGATTGCTACCGCCGCCGAATCAGAATCGTTCGAGGTGCATCACCAAATACGTATTTCCGGACGCTTTCCAGGCTACAAGCCATTGACGTTCCAAAATAACTTGATCATAAATTCACGTCTGTTGGTTTAAGGACGACACCGAAATAGCATAGATGGCGAGTGATGTGGGAAGAATGTGCACGTGTTTGTCCGTCCCTTTTCTCTGGGAGGAGTGTCCATCCCTTCGTTTATTTGAATGAAACCTCACGCGCTCATCCCGCTTGTGGACCCGTAGACTCCCTTCGTTCTCCTGGTGGGGTTTTGCGATCTTTTTGAAGAGAGGAATTCCCCCACCCCCTAGAGAAGTTAAGAGAGAGAGAGAGAGAGATCCGCGTAGGGATATTTATGATAACTTGGAGAGAGAAGTTTGACGTCTTTCTGCAGGATTATCTGGAAATTTTCGGGTACATTTGGCATTGGTGGGGAAACTTGTATAATTCGATGTTGTCATTTCACAAATTTTGCGAAGATCGTTGAAAACTTCTCATATGGTATTATAAGTACTCTTTTGTTACAATGATTCATTTTTAGCATCTCATTAGAAGTAGTAGAGTAATGGTGTACGCTATAGTTCGTGTTAGCAATTAGCGTATAGCTTGTTGCTGTTTAGTGTTTTTTTCTGTTGTCTTGCATTGATTATGAAAGATATGTTGCTCTAGTAAGTAAATATATGCAGTTTAGGAACTACTGTGGTTTTATTTTAGTCTCCGAGGGTTTTATTTCAGTCTCCGAGATTAAGTAGGAACGGTGATTGAACGTATAATTTTATTTAGTATTCTTGCAATCGCTCAACTATTTTGTGAAGCTGTGAATTTCTTCCGTTGTTTCCTTGTTGTGCCCCGCATTTTTCTGTGTCGCCGCCATCTCGCCTGAGAGAAATTGGGCGAATATATGTTAGGAGGGTGATAGTTGTGGTTTTTTCCCCGTTATAGATAGATTTTTAAATTTGGATCAGCTGAGGGGAAGTAGAAGGAAGGATAGATTTCTTCACGGTCCATATTTCACTAACTACAGAGCTATTACAGAGTGAACTATTTACAGTAAACTATGGCCGCATTTTTATTGCTAAAAAAGTCGATTATTTTATTGAAGACATCTATTTCTTCTTTACAAGAAGAAACCCTTAAATCTTTCTGAAAGGTGGCGAAATCATGTTGACAATCGTTATCTTGTTTCTTTGTTACCTAGGCCATCGACTTGTCTATGTTAAGCGGTGATTCTCCATTAACGACAGAGAGCGGGATTGTGGACTATCCAAGCTCATCAGAAGAGATAATGAACAACATTGACGGAGGAATAAGCCCTTTTCGCCCTCGTCACTCTTCTTTCGTGTTTCGCTCAGGGTGCCTTTCAGTTAAACACCCCATCCGGCGGACGGTTTGCTTCATTGTTGCAAAAAAGATTGAAAGAAAAATGTTTATACCTCTCGCTAAGTTCCGGCATTCTGCGGCTGTCAGAACACCAGAAAAGGGAGAAAAAATTAGGATATATTGGTAAATTCTTAAAAATTGGTGGAGGAATGGAAGGAAGGATAGATTCCTTTACAGCCCATATTTGATGTTCTGACTACATGGACTATGACCAAATATTTTTAATTACGATAGAAGTTGACCAGTATGTTGAAGACATTTATTATTTATTAATAGAAGTTTTTTATCATTGCTGAAAGGCCGAAATTCCGTGGGCTATCTTTGTCGTTGTCAGTTGTAATCTAGTTCATCGATCGGGCTCTATTGGGCCTTAGTACTTCATCTTGGGATGGATGCCGGAGTGGCTACTCAAGCTCTCCAGTACGTCGGTCTCAATGAAGAAAATCAACAACATTGACGGCGAAATTGGCCCCTTGGTCCGCGCCACTCCTCTGTCGGCGTTAACCGCCCAGGGGGCTCCCAGGTAAACGTCCCATCCGGTGGACGGTTCGTTAAGGAAAAAAATCCATGCCACTCACCTAGCTCCGGCCATCCGCGGCAATCAGATCGCCAGGAAAGAGAGAGAGGAAAATATGTGGGAAAGCAAGCAGGAGAAGGAAAGGACGTGGATAAAGGAGGAGGAGGCGAGTTTGAAAGTGAGGAAGGAAGGGTGGTGGAGCGCGGGAGGAGAACGAGGCGGAACCCCGAGGTCACTATGCAGGTGTCCGCGTAAAGGTACGAGAGGGGGCCGACCGAGAGGAGAAAGGCTAGGGAAGATGTGGGCAGAGAGAGATGTGTGTGCGTGGACCTACCGCGAAGGATTTCCGTGGGATGCGGGGAATGGCGGGGACTGGGAAGAAAAGTGTTGTGGATATTTTTTGCGAGGAAGAGCGACGAGGAGGATGCTTTCCAAAGGAGGAGGTGCTTGTATGTGTTGAGATGGGGGTGCTAAGGGAGATGTGGTGGGTAAGGAGGTGGAGGTGATACAGGGAGAGGGGTATGAGGTTTCAGTGGAGAAGGGCGTGGTGGGTGGTGCAAAAGACGTTGAGGATGGTAGTTGTAGGCTCGGGCACTCGCAGCGAGGAGTGGAGGAAAAGGTTTTGCTCTGGAGGGGAGAGATTAGCGGAGAGCGTCTTTAGACGTCTTCTCGGTGGCGTGGGGAGCCTTTGAAAGATGATGGGCGCAGTGCGTGACGCTGAAAAAGTTGATTATGACGGAGAGCGAAGATGAGAAAAGAGCGGGTGGGTTGAGGGGATAGAAATAGGTGTGAGGGGGTATAGAGGTGAAAGTAAGCTAGGGATGGGGGATAAGGGAACAGACCGGGTATTGGAAATACGGATAAAACGGAGATAGTTGACCCTCAGATCTAGTTGAGAGTTTGGAAATGTGGAATTTTTGTTTACGGATGCATCGGCACAACATGAAGGCTTGAGTCTGCGAAACCTATGATTATACTGGTATTTAATAATTTGCGTAAATGCCATAGGCTTTCAGTTCTTCATATTTTGAAATAGAATGATTCGAACTCGATAACAGCAATGCAACAAGTTGTAATTTAATGTTGGTTTTCTTATTAATGCAGGTATATGTATAATTTGTCAGTTCCACTCTATTTCGAGTATGGAATAATTTATTGTTTTTTTCTGAGGAGACTTATCTTTCAGATAAAGTTTTTTCCTGTAGTTATACCTTCTGTAATATTTGATTCCGAAAATGAGTAGCTTACAGACCTCAATAATTCCTGTTTAAATGCTAATTATTGTTGTGGCTCATATTTGTCTCGTCTCTCCCAACCCAGTTTCCGTATTTTTTCCTTGGTTCTCTATCATTTCAGTGATTTTTTCGTTCGTAAGTTTCACCCAATATTTGCTCTGAAGTGTGTAAGATATAGCTAAAGCTCGTATTAATTGCCACCGATCCACTTAGATCTTCAATTGAGGACTTCCAACAAATCTCTTCCTTGTTTAAAATGTATCCTTACGCTTATGTGGCGTACTCAAATCGTTAGGACGACGAGGATAAATTTCAATTGAGATTCCTAACTTTCTGGATGATTTATCCGACCAAGCTACCTATTTGCGAAAGCTACCTGCGCTGCGAATTTGATTCTGAATACCCGCACTCGCGCTTCGACTGTGGGTGAAGGCCAATCTATATGGAAGGCGAGAGGGCAGGGCCAACTTATTGTCTCAGTGCTCCTAATGAGATATCATGACTTATTAGGGAATTCCGCCGATGAATTCTTAGCCAAATCTAATGTCAAGTTAATAGCTTAGGCTAGTAATGATTTCATGATATCACACGTCATCAGATACTTTCATGATGTTGAGGTGCCTCTGTGAATGTTCAGACATTAGACCCTTAAGAAACTTGTGTAGGAGCTGGTACCATAAATCAGTTGTTCTCCTAATCTCTGACGCAACCTATGTTTTGCCATCAGTCTTGATATCGAGATATACGACGTACACAATTCAGCATTAAGTCCAAACGCCATTTTCAGACTGATTCTTTGCCATGATATGCATAATTTCACTTTTCAGATTTTGCCATGGCTCTTAAGTTGTAAATCAAAATGCGTCCCTGGCATTAATTGAGTTTATGCCATTACATTGTGATGTGTATTCCAACGGGAAAGCTAAAGCTCAGATTTCGGGATTCCGTCATCGTTGCGTTCTCTGATGGTGACAGTTTCTTCAGCGTTTCTAATGACTAGCTAAAATTATCTTTATTTTTAGCAATTAATTAGTTCAATACAACTACCCGTTCATGTTGAAAGTTTTTTAACAATGTGGCTGTGACCGGTGCAGTACGAGTTTCTGAGGAAACTGACTTGGGAGATAAAGACCAAGGAATCCTATTTCCCGGATACCATAATATTTTATGTTTGAATTTCTGTTTCTGTACTCGCAAAACATTTAGTAAATTATCTGAATTAGATTTTTTAGTAAATTTGTACTGAAGAAATCAAGAATTTGGCCCTTCCGGCTTTTCGTTTGACTCATCACTGATGATATAAAGGTGTGAACGGTTTTGACGTGGGAGGTGATATTCCGCGTCTTGGCGGAACGTCAACTGCATTACTTCCCGGCAAGGTCCATGAACCTGGTACAATTAACCTTTTGTTGCGCGGCAAGGCAGCGGCCGATCTAAGTGTTCCTTTTTTGTCTGATCCTTTGATCCGTGGTTGTGTTCTGCGACTCCCCTGCCAAGGTAATTCAATCGTATGCGTATTTTCAGGCCATAGATCACTAACTTAATTTTTTTTAGAAATTATATGGTTCGCTTTAAAGTCCTGCAATTGAAGGGAAATGTAAGAGTAAGTATCCCCTAATTTTTTAGTGCTCCATTAAAGTTAAGCTAGAGCTGGTATTATACGTCAAACGGCTATTCTGCGTGTTCAAAGAGTTGGTCCGATCTCTTTGTTGGTATTTATGCGGAAAATTTAGTGAATATTTACAGCCCCAATCAAGGCAATCTGTACTATGCATCCCGCCTTACACGCATGCATGAGTCAAGTAGATTTGCCTCCATCGGGGCAAACGGTCCAATATTTAATAGGTAGAGCGGAAGTTGAAAATGGGAGCTGGTTCTTGAAAATTGCGTCAAAACCTGTGGAAAAGTTGAATTTTTGAATAAACTGTAATTTTTCAAATTTAGTAATGCATATTACAATGATCAATAGTAATTTTTCGATCGATTTTTGATCTGATCTCAAATCGTTTCTCTGCCTGTGTTAACCTCTCCATGTCTTCGTTTTTTCCGATTTATTATCTACAATTATTATTCCATTTGTCACTCTTAGGGTACTTCGCGCTTGTTAAGGCTCTTTTACATGATGCTTAGTGCTGAAAATCGATCTGAATTCAGTATGCTTAAAATCGTAGCGTGTAAAGTGTGTCCCCGTATACGATGGAAGAATCTAATTCAATTATTAGTACTGAAAACAGAATTGAGTACCTACTCATAATTTCCATCCGATTCTTGGATCCCAAGCCCAAGTAAGCAGGCGAGTCGAGTATTTCGAGAGAATGCGAAAATCGAATAGGTGGAGCTGAAATCTACCAAAACAATCTTCGGAAGAATTATGGAAACTGTAATCAAGAAAATGTGCAGAAATGTGCGGTCTACTGGAACTTGTGTAATATGTTTTGTGAATAACTTGGGACATATGCCAAAAAAAGATGGCGCAGTTTATTTAGATTGCGTTGTTCAGCAAGGACTCGGACAGCGCCACTGCACACTGGTGTATCATCTAAACATAGGCCATGAAGCATCAAATTCGATTTTAGTTCCAGATTTGGTTCTGAGTTTTCGGCGCTGATTTTAGCACTGATTTCAGTGTTAAAATCAGCGCCGTGTCGTGTAAAACTGTCTTTAGGCTAGAGACGCTCTAGTCAGAGAAGGTTGTCGCCACATCAACTCGTAGCACTTCTAGGCGTGACGTCACACACGGAGAGAAAGCCGATGTACGAAAAAGCCTTAGTTTAACCTTTTTTGCAAAAATCCCTGGATTTTTTAATGTGAAATAGTATGAGAGTCGGAAATAAAAAAGCACTACTTAATATTCTTTTACAAGCCTCCGTAATCCGTTCAAGTGAAACGACATAGCTTCACATCCCTTTCTTTAAACAACTAAAAACTGCGCAGTAAAGCAGTACTGCGAAGAAGCTTTACCATTCTTATACTGAGTGTTTTTAAGGATAATCTACGTGATAACCGGACCACCACGTTAACGCCAAAAATCTGACATCACAGCAATCGGTTTGCTCTGATCCCACGAGGTATGAGGAGGCCGCTCGCCCTTAAGGTTACACGTGTTCTAATTGTAAGATGCTGTCTTTCTTAATGTACGTACAATTTCCATGACTTTTTCTGCCAGGATGTCTACGCTAATCCCCGTGTTTTAAATTGTATTTCATCAACATCCCTTTTTTCAGGGTTCTGTTGTAGCCTTTTACCATCTCTTCTTGTGCTCAAATGATAGACGTGGGGTTAAGGTGTTTTAACTGCAATGGTAATAGCCCTGTCTTACCTAAGTAAGACCTCTCTCAAATACAACCACACCCGAGTTGGTTTTCGAGCCACTGATGCAGGCCTCCGCGTTACGAAACTGTCCACCCCGGTCGGCGTGGAGCTTCTTTTCGTCAGTTAGTTAGTGATTTGGTCCGGCCTTTTGTTGATCGTCGGGGTCCTGTGACTTCTCATTTTCATTATTTTTGTAATCTTTTCTTCACCGCCACCACTGTATGTCTCTTCTGTCCAGAAGAGTTTATTTCACCGGAAAGGTGTAAAGGCATTGTTCCGAAGCTCAGGCTTTGTCATCTACATTCATTTTTGTCATTATAGAGTGCTCTCCTAGCTTGTGCTACAGGAATACTGCGTCTTTTAATGAAAAGTATACCATGCGCTAATTTTCTCATCTTGCCAACGTTAGTTCACTAGTAACGTATATTCACTTGAAACGCCAGTGTGAAGAAAACCTCAGATTGGTATCTTATGTAGTCTTTTGATTGCCTAAGCAGAGTCGTAGCTAGGGTCATCAGCGCCCCTGGCAAGATTTGAATTTGGCGCCCCCCAATGTATAATTTTGCGCCCCCCGCTATACTGACTATAACACTAGGTATCTAAAAATCATAACGAATAAACTGTTGGGACTCCCCACACAGTGTTTTGCTACACTCGCTGGTCGTTCTCACGAAGTATGGCCTGATGTCACCGCCGGTTTGGTGCCAGCACGCCGCGCCGCCCGGCCGCTTTGGTCGGCGTGTGCGTGCCGGAGAGTGGAAAAACACTATGTATCTAATAATAAGAACGAACAAATTGTGGGGATTCCCCACACAGTGTTATGCTACGGTCGTTGGTCTTTCTCACATAGTATGGCCAGCCGACACGGCCGGTTTGGCGCCGGCACGCCGCGCCGCCCGGCCGCTTTGGTTGGCGTGTGCCGGAGAGAGGAAAAACGGCCAATGTTAATGTGCATATGAGTGTGACAAAATATTAGTTTGTGTGTAGTTTTTTTTTCTTTTATTTAGGGTTCGGTACAAATTTTGTGTGTTAAGTTAGGGGCACCGTTCCTAAATTTTGGGGGTGCCTATCATAATCAGGTGCGTTTTTTAAATGCGAGTTAGCATCATGTTTTAATTTTGTGTGCCTGTGTCCCAGCGGCCCGCAGGCTGTGGGTCTGCAAAGTGCGCCCCCCTGAGGCTTGCGCCCCTGGCCGCTGCCCCCCTGGCCAGCCCCTAGCTAAGGCCTAAGGAATGTTATCTGTGTTAGAGGGAGTCATGTTCGGTTGGCTTCTTAGGTTAAAATGAATGTTAATACCAAAATTAATGAATTATGTGGTAATTAGCAAATTAAAACTAATTGCAATGAATTTAACGTTCAAGCTTGTAAAAGTTCTAACACATAATACGATAATAATCATATTAGATGATTTCAGAGCCGATGGAGCGTTATGCAGCTAATATTAATTCCATTGCTGGAGGAGACGGTGTGGTTCCTTGAGAGATTAATTTTATGAAAACTTGCAACGAAGGACCGAACTGGTGTTCCGAGTAGCAATTTTTCATTTTGTAATGGAAGTCTATGTGTTATTTTATCTTATATTTTATTCATTTGGCCTCTTTATTTGAACAGAGGTGCCCAAAAGACAAAAGGGTGTTATTTCTCGTTACTGTGATCTCATTGATTCTTTGAATGAGATGATTCTCTTCGAGTGGAGGTGAAGAGGCGGATAACGGCTAGAGGAGGAAAAAGCTGGAGATATTGCAGGCTAAGGGGTAAACGTTTCTTGTTGGCGGCATTTCCAGTGAATGGTACTTTGCGAACCAAATGAAGTCAGTCGCAATCTGTCGGATGAGATTGGAAAAACGGTATGTTGTCTAGGATGATACGCCTTCGTGCTTTTATTCTCTCGTGCTGAAAGGGATGTTGATTCCCTGAGACGTGCAAATGAAGATTTCCTCGAAGACTTCCTATCGAGCAGACGTATACGGCTGAGAATTTATTTCACGGTGAATCGAATCAAGTGCCTTTGCCATTAATGGATGAGCTGTATCTGGAATTGAATTGACCATTTCTAACCTTCATGGGAAGGGATGGCAACGTTCTCATGCTCGTCGTAAGCCTCGCTGATTGGCTTGCTCGTCTTCTTCGAGCCCATAATATCCGTAGACTGTGGAAAAAATTGTAAATTTGCCCCTTTATCTTATTAATAAAACGGTGGAGTTTCTTTCTTCATCTCCTCTAATCGTGCCGCCCTCCTTGTCTTCGCGGAATGTGCTCATCCAGAATTTAAATCACCAAGTGTTCCATTAGTTTAAGCAAAATGTCGTTCTGTAACTTTGTCTTTGTATTGAGTTAAGAGCATAGAGCCCTTTACTCTATGGTTGTAGGAACTAGACATTTTTAGAGGTTGTTGCTTTGGTATTACAAAATGATAATGATGTACTATGTAGAAATGAGAATGTATTTTGAGGTGTATTATAGTTTTGCCATTCGTAGCATAAAAGCTGTTCTCTTCTATGCCCAAATTATCATGATTGCTACTCGGCTTTGTTGGCATTCGTAAAAAATATTACATTAGAATTTATCAATTTTGTATGGAATCTAATCTCTCATTTATGCCGTTTGTGAATCATGTTTGTCATTTGGATATCTTCCTTTCCACGAGAGGTATGCGTGTCGGTTGGTAATATTCTGTCTGGGATTTTCATGTGAAACATACCATGTATTCTCTGAATTGGCAAACAATACGCAGAAATTATGCTAATGATCTCTTTTTTGCAAAGCACTAGGTAGGAGTAAAGGTTAAATTTGTTTACTTCTGCTCTGTATTCTCGCCCCATAAGGGAAGGATGACGCAGCGGCAGCGAGGCAAGAAGACGAATGGACCCGGGTGAGTCCGCGTTCATCTATGTCATGGAATGTTTTCCAAAAGGACGGACGACATCAATCTCTAGTCGCACACTCTTTAATAGGTTGAGCGCGAAAATAAGCCTAACCCACCTACCGATCCTTTCTTTAAGAATAAAATTCTATCCCCCCGCCCCTATCTCTCCCTCAGTTTCTTTTTTGTATGTGTGTGTGTGTGTGTTATTATGTGTGGGGGGAGATGTGGAAGAAGTCATGAATTATTTATATGCGTTGACCTCGTATCAGCTCAATTTCTCGCGCGCTATATAGTATTCACGCGTCAAGAGCGGCGTTGTTTTTGACGCGTGGCGATGCGTTTTTGTTCCTTGCCATTGGCTTCCCTCTGTCTGCTGGCTGCGACCGGATTGTTGGCGCTATGACACGGGTGGATGGGGTCGCAGCGTAGCGTATGCAAATTTTCCCGCGCGATTTCTGCGGAAAGGGTGCTTGGAGGCGCGAGACTCGCATGCTGTCTTGACAAGAGAAATGCAGGAAATCAATCAATTGGGCTCTACGAGACTGACTTGGGGGAAAGAGTGAGAGAAAGTTTTTGTGCTCTGTCGTAAAAATCTCGACTCGGGAGTGTCTTCGTTTCAGCACGCCATTTTTGCCGGTGGGTATTTGATTGATTAAGGGGTCGTTAATAATATTTTATATGCCTTAATGACTTGAATTTTAATGCCTAACGAGTCACCACAGTAGTTAACCCGGAATAAAAGAGCAGCAAATAGAAAACTTACTCAAATATAAGCCACGAGAAGGTAATTATGGGGCTTTGAATAATTACAGTAATATTTCATCGTATCCATTATTAATTCTTTCTGTAGTTAGCCATACAATGGGTTTTTGATTGAGGTGTAATGGTATTCTTAATTTACTATCGATGCAATTGAAATCACAGTAAAGTTATTACATATTACGGTAATAATTTCTGGCTTGAATTTTAAGAATAGTTATAGTTTGCTTGTGGAGCATGTGGTTGCAGCAGTTGCATTTTTCGGAGTATTTGTGGCGCGAGTGTTTTAACGAATTACTTATATCTTGTGGGCCTCACAATTTTCCTTTTGTGCCTATTATTGAATTTTCTACCGTGACTGCCAGTATGATCCATGTCCATAAATGCATTGGTTAGGATACGGAAAATAATCATTAGAAAAATCAATAGTTGCCTTGGGAAGGATATTGTCCATACCTATACGAATAGATGATTTTAGTAATCAAAGGTATCATGAGATTTGGATTCCCATTGAAACTTATCTAAATTTACTGGACTCTTGACTGGTAGAAAATTAAAAAAAAACAATCGTTATTGTACATGTTTACACTTAGGATTGCTTGGAGGAACTTGAGGTAAACGCTGCGAGCGCGTAGTAGATCGTCGTTTCATTCATGTACGAATACCTAGTAAGAGCTGTCCTTCTGCCTTGTAAACGTGACTCAAATTACCTTACCTTCATTTTGTATCAATCCTGGGGATATTTTATGTCAGTGATTTGGATTCGAAAAGCGTATAATCGGTTTCTAAGTGAGTAATTGCGTCGTCAAATGAAAATTTTCTCTCTGCTCGTCGCGAGCGGGTAATTTATCCATACACGTTACTACAGTCGATAATAAAAGCAGTTTGTAAGAGCAATCTATTTCTTAACGACATCCTGTTCAATCATCGTCTTCGAAATTCGACGGGTTGCAAAGTTGTAGGTTATTACTCTCCCCCTACCCTCACATGGTCAATTGGCTCTCCGCCACCTTCCGATTGAAAACCCTTCTCCAACATAATCGCCCATTGGTCTTGCCACTTGTGAATGTGTGGGGAATGATTATGAAAGGAGTGCGCTCTGTTCTTTTGGCCGCGTTCGGAGAATCTATGGGAACCAAAACGTAGTTGACAGGAGAGTGAATTGTGTGATTGGACAGGAAAGAGTGAGAAGTGGAATGGAAATGGGTGATTTTATTTGAAGTAACTCTCTAAAGGATGATTCTGGTTCCTTAAGGAGCCAGGAAGCGCGGGTGCATTTACTCATGAGTATGAATATTGGAGAAGTTAGTGTAAGGATAGGACATTTTGTAGTGCGGATACTATTTAAGAAAGCTAGTCTCCTAGGCCAGGGGTCGTTTATTAGTTTCTAGGAAGAAAAAAATCATCATTATATTATTATACTCCTTTAAAAAATTATTCTTCCTATTGCAAAGCAAAATACTGCGGATTAATAAATTAGTAAATGAAGTATTCAGATCATTAAGTAGCTAGACTATTACAATTATAAGATTAGGAATGAAATATTCTGTCACATAATTTTTCATTTTTATTTCAGAGCTACTTTAGTGTTTCTAAATAGCCAGGTTTGGCTCGCGAGCCGCAGTTTTCCGACCCCTGTCCTAGGCCAACAATCAATTGTAAGAATGTTGACAGAATTCCACGGCAGTGAGTCAATTTAATTGGTAAATAGACTGCAGAACGGTCAGGTTTAAAATGCCATTTTTCCCTCGACGATAAGTGACCACAATAGCTACGATTGAAACTTTATTATTAGGTTTTTCGATCGGTAGTACAGCTAAATATTTGGTCTCTAATTGTTTTGTCTTAATTTGCTAAGTTGTACTATCTTTCATGATTTCTGTATAGCTCTTGTACATATATACATTTCTGTAGTTACAAAATACATTGATACTAATAGTTTATATGACTTATATTGCATATAGTGTAGCGAATATTTGTGAAAATTTACCTGCTGACACGTAGTGGCAGGTTTTGGCTTGTGATTCACTACTCGCGTAGTTTCAATAACATATGTAGGGTATAGTGTGGTGTATGTTGGTGAAAACTCACTCCCCTGTCACACACCCTTGATTTGGCTTTTAGGTTAAAACGTAAATGCAGATGCAATTAATGCTATAGATAATCTTCCAAATACCTATTTTTCTATGATAACCAGGTTGGTCATGCGCTGGCCTGGTCAAAGGTGACGGGTTTATATCTCGCTTCGGGCGTGCTTTTCTAAGGCTTAAGCTTGTATTAAGATTTGCCTTAGGTTAGACCGCTCGACATAGCCTTAGCAGCTGGTGCACCTAAGACCCCAAGTCTACCGAATGAAGCTAGCTCTTTGAGCTATTTTTGTTTTATAAAATATTTCTTCGGCATCCTTAGCATTACCATCCGCAATGAACTCCTGCTCTGCTCCCTCTCCCCGATATAACTCATCGCGTCTTTATGTTCTAATCGTATTCATGGCCATTAAATAGCCCTTTTCCCATCTTCCCCAAAATTATCGCGACTTAAATGGCCATCTGGGCCCTGACCACCCCTTAGTAGTCCTTCTATCCATAGTTTATATCTCCTTAGAAATATCCTTTTAATTTACTATCGTCTGTGATGAACAGAACTTCTTCATTTTCTTTCTTCTATTTCCAGATTACGTCTCCATTTTCCACGTAATGTAGAGGGTATCTATGTAGATGATATCCTGACTGAAGGAATGTATGAACAGCTTCAAAACGCAAATTGTTTTATTGATACCAGGGGACCAGGTTTCAGCAGGTGACTGCTATTTTCAGGATTGAACCCCAGGTTTCAGGGCCACCTTAGGAATAAGTTATCTGTTGTAACCTGGGTCTATGCAATAATAAAAAAGTGTGAAAAAAGTCCATGATGTTGTGTTCAGGAATAGATCGTTTCCATAAAGCAAAACCTATAACGGTTCAATGTAACAAAAAAATAACTTGCGTAAAGGCATTGTGTGAAATCCAGTGCAGTAGGCTTGTAGTAATTCAGGGTATGATCTCACGCGTGTGGTCGTTATGTGTGTGGAGGGAGGAGATGTATTAAGGTCGAGGGAAGGAGAGAGAGAGAAGGAAGAGAGATGGGTGGGTGGTGGAGGCAGCGTGAGGCACAGAAGGGGAGTTAGAGAGAAGGGGGAGTGATATCGCCAATGCATGATTTTGGGTCCATGCGTCTGCCAATTCATGAACGATGCGAGGTCGAGTTGAAGGGAGTGGTGGAAGTGAGATTGGTTTGAGGTGGAAATATAGAGTGAGGGCAACACAGAGAAAGGTGAAAGCGATTAAAAGATGTGGTAAGTTTGATAGGTAGGAGAAAAGTGGGAAGAATCAAGTGAGGGGAGAATGGCAATGGGCTAAAACAATCTTAAGCTGTGGTTAATGCAGGGATGAGGTCTTCCTTTTTGTCGTAAAAAGGTTTCCTCTTGACCCCACAGATGTTACAGATTTATGTACTTTAAAAATATCTGTGGGCAAAAGATATAGTCTCATTTCGTTCGCCCTGTTGTACACGGTAGACGTAGATGAACGAACAAACTTGGTCCATTCGTTCTATTTAACCTGCTTTGAAACTAGTGGGAAAAGCTACGTGGCACCTTCGTAGCGAAATGTTGGTATGAACGATTTTGAATCTCCTCCCTTGGCGTCTATCCAGTTTGTTACACTGATAATGCTTCTATAGTTGCTACCCGGTTACGTTTGACAATAAAATTGGGATGTCACATCAGATACCAGTGGTCTGTTGCAGACTAATAAATTATACCGTTTTGAAAGATTTAGCAAATCTTGGATTCTTTTCATTTTTTAATGAAATTTTGTCGTTTCCCATTTGTATATTCGAGGATGCTGTACGAAAAAGCATTTTTTTTACATTCTCTTACCACCTGTGATTACATTCTCTTGGTGAACATTTTGCACCCTGATGTACAAACACATGAAGGCCATTCCAAGAGAGTCATGAAGGCATTGGGAAAGAAGGAAGAATGCAATTTCAAGGCTGGAAAACTATAAATGACAATATCTTTTATTTTCAATAAAGCTTTTTCTATCCTTAGGATTCGCTTTAGATTGAGTACCACCAATAAAAGCTAAAGGATTTCTGTTTTTATTTGTTCATGCTTTGGAATTAAAAAGGAAATTAGTACTGTTGTGGAAAAAATGTATCATATATCATCTACAGTTTCTACCCTAATCCGTTTTATTTTCAGCTAATCCCTATTCGTTCATTCTTTCGTCAGATACCATGCATAATTTTCTTGTCTTTTTACTTATACCAGGGGCCTGTTTCTCAAAGCTATAAGTCTACTAATTACAAGTTCACAAGTTACAAGTGTTTACTCACAAGTGTTTTCATGTTTACCACACATTCTGTTTCTCAAGCAGACTTGTAAATTAAAAGTCCTTGTAACTTGTAAGAAAATTTCTACTAGTCCTCCGAGGTGAGTAAATCGCAGTAAATCGGAAAGAATAACTGGGAAAACAAATGAAAAGCGACTTGCGATCTCTTTTTCTCAACTGTTACCAAGGCGATAGCGACGAACAAGGTATCAGTAGATAGGATTTTTCCCGACTTTTGACATAACATGCCCAGTTTACGTTAAAACACATTGTTTGTTTATAATTTAAAGTTAAAAGGAAAGTCTTTTAGACTAAAACGTAATGAGACAAGAACACCCCCACGGTGACTTTGTGAATAAACAACGAAGAAGAAAGATTTATTTCCGACAGGAGACATGTATCTTGCTTTTAATCTTGCAATTTATAAATGACCTCGTTGGATAAAGAATAAATTATTTTGGGGAGGTGAGAATAGTTGAAAATGCGAAAGTTACGCACTAGTTTGCTAGTATTATTCATAACTATTTAACAATATATAACTGCTTTTCATGTCACGTCATTATGTTTATACATTGAGAGGTAAAAATGCAGAGCATAAGTTCCCGTACTAAAATGATAAATCGCTATGAAATATTCTGTCGTGAAAGTTCAATAGTATATTTCTATTTTCTACTCCATGCGTATTTAAAGTCGTCATTTTTGTGTGAAGCAGGAGATGCAAATGATACGGTAATGTGCTGTTGTTTTTCCTTATACGCCGTAGTCCCATATCCTTAGTGCAACTTGGGGGTCAAGGACAAGTGAAATTAAAAATAAATTGTGCTCAAGTCCTAGTACGAAGTTACATAAATCGGTGGTAAAATTTCTCCTTAGCCCATCAAAATGAAAGATAAAAAAATCTAACTGTTGTGGGGATCGATTTCGTATCCTTCGGCTTCGTAGTATCGCACGCTACCACTACACCAACTGACTTTATTAATGATAGTGTTCCCCTTGGGCTTTAATAATCAACATTCAAAATGGCTGAACTCGTAGTCCGCTTGTATGACGATAAAACGCTAGTCCGCTATTTATTCGTATCTATGAAAGATAAACACTTCACAAGATGATGTCTTGACATGCAAAAATTGTGAATAACCTTCACTTCGAGTTCATCTTTCCCTTCATGCATGGAATAAACGACTTTTCCTCATGATGTGCAAGTTTTGAAGAGTATTCGTCCTCGCATGAGATATTTTAAGGTAAACTGTGAACCAAAAATTCCGTTTATCTTGTATTCCCGCATTTAAAGACACCGAGCAACATAGCACTGACTCTTAGTTATAGAAGATGGCTGGAGAAACTCGCGAAATATATTGAAAGCTTTAAATAATAGCTAAATATGGACTGGACGTCCACCATTTTCACTTGTAAAATATTTGAGAATTCACAAGTCCTCCGTTTTCGTTTGAGAAACACTTGTAAGTCCCACTTGTTAGATCCAACTTGTAATTTGTAGACTTGTAACTTGTGGACTTGTAGCTTTGAGAAACAGGCCCCTGGTATTTATCTGTTTATTCGGGACTATCTATCATGAAAAATGTTATCAGGAGAGTGGAAAACTATTAAGAGAATTTGAGTCTAGCCCTCATAAAATAAATATATGTAGAAAATAGACTACCTGCAGGCAAATTTTTTCAGTGAAATTAATGCATAAATGACCGAGAGTGGATGGAGTCGTAGATACTTTTGAAAAAGGAGCCTGAGGAACAAGGGAGTACGTGCGTTGTCATGCATGAATGTGGCGAATACGTATTCTGCATTAGAGGATGGGGAACTGTAGAAGAAATTGGTTAAAATAGATCCAATCTCATTGTACTACCTCCAATAATTAGGCCTATATTGATTGCTTACGGATGCTGAAGATCAAATGGACAGATAAGATCGGAAATAAGGAAGTGCACAGAAGTATAGTAATGGAAAGAAAACTATGAAACTCTGTAAGGAAGATGAGGTCCAGATAGATAGGTCGGACTTAGATACACAACGAACTTGTAAGGAAGATAAGAGAAGGGAAAGTTCCACAAAGTATACCTCGGGACAAATACAAAGGCTTCAAACGGGATATGAAACAGATGAGGTACAAGGACGTAATGGTGTTGTCCCAATGGTACAAGGGACAGAATAGAATGCAGGTCAACCAAACTCAGGATTGGATGACTAATGATGATGATTTGATTATTTATTTATGTGAAGATAAGGGCATGAAATGTAAGCAAGTATGCAGCGCGTACGAATATTTATCCTCTTAGCCTCTCGCGTTAGTGTCAGCGCAGCTGGGTTGCTGTTACGAAATCCGCGATGATTCCCGAGCAGGGATTCAATTGCGGTGGGAAAGGCATTTCTCATTGCTTTTCGGCCGCTTTCCGGCGAGGCGCTTGATAACGTCGGGAAGTGTCGTCTTTTTGGCAACACTGTGAGAGGGCGGAAGGGTGGATGCTGCGGTAAGACGGTGATCAAAGAGCAGAAAGGCGGGAGCGTCGTGTGTGAGGGAGAGATGGGGTTGAAGAGGGGCCTCATCGTGCGCAGGTGAGACACCTGTTCGCAGATTTTGCCTTCAGGCCACAGCAATCTCAAAGATAGTCTCCTCTTTTCTTTCTTCTACCGAAGGAGGGGGGATGGAGGTATTTAGCTCACGGAGGGAGAGGGCTGTGGAGGAGGGCAAAATTATTTTTATTTTGCATCTCCCCTATACCTGTAATAACTCTTCCCCGCATTAACGAGATTCTCTTTTCTCTGCTCCATCCCCGCCTCTCCTGCCTCTTCAAAATCCATCCGTATAGTCAGGTTTTCTTTATTTTTTTACAATTTTTTCGTGTTTATTTTTCACCCGTCATCGACCATTTATTTTTTCTCTATTCCAGTCGCTCCTTCTTTCTCCATTTATCTCGCTCTTTCCATGCCCAGGTCCTGCCAATTCTCCTTTCGCGAAATATTCCCACGGTGTGAGAATGGCTTTATAATTAGAGCCACCTCGAGTCGCTCGGCAGGGAAATAAAAGGGATGCTATGGCAGAAAAGGTGGGGAAACGAATATATTTCTCCTCTCTCAGTCCCCTCGTCCGATTCCTTTTCCCACAATTGGTTGGTAGGTTATTTTGGTAGGCGACCAACAACTGAATTAATTTGCGTCAGAGGGACTGGTGGGTAGATTGATAAGGGTAGGATTATATAAGAAATGGATGAAGAGTGGAAAGATACCCGGAATCGGTATTAGTGTACTCCTTATTAAGGGCGCCAATGGGTCTAGAATATAACTTCCCGTCCGACGGACGGAGTTCTGCATTGGAAATGCTTTCTGCAAAGCACCCCAAGTAGTGATGGGATACAGCTCATAAACCAATGCCTAGGCCGGGATTCGAACCCGACCCTTGGCGGCAGGAAGCCAGCCAGCCACTCTTTGTCACCTCACCGACCCTCTCAGAATTCCTTCTTCCCTCTCAATAGTCGCCCAGTTGCGGCACCTATTCCCTTGACCCAGCTACCAAAAAAATAAATAATTACGCCCCATTTTCCAATGGGCACCACCCGAAACTTCCAATGGGCTCTTTCCAACGTCTTTCACTTGAAAATCCCCGGCTCCTTATTTTGCCCACCTCTTTTGCAGCGCCGCGCCTTCTAATAAGCATGAACCGCGGACCCAAACTGGCTTCTTCCACTTATCTGCCCGATTCGCCCCCTCATTCCTCATGTCTCTCTTCAGCATCCTTTTCCATCTCTCCCTATCTTACATTCTTCTTCTTCTTTGCCTCACGTCCTCCCTTCTCCTTCCATCCGCTCGAAGGCGAGTATTTCTTTTTTATAATAATATCTTATTTTGTTTTTGTGTATTTTTAGGACTACGTGCCGGGGCAGATGTGCTTTTTTTAGCGTACGCATCGGAGTTTGGGAGGAATGGGAGGTTCGGTGGAACCTGTTCTCTCCTTCCTCGCCCCTCCTCTCACCCATCCCCATTCCAACCCCTCTGGGGGGGGGGAGGCAACGGCGGACAAGCAGTCTGGCGACTGCCGCCCGTGAGGCCGCCTCCCTCCTTGTTTTCTTTCTATCTCCTTCTTTCTCTCTCTTGTCTCCGTTATGGAGGTTCCCTCGAGACTGAGTGAGTCAAAACAAATACCCACCGATTTTCACCTTTTCACTCGTGTCGTTTTAAATACGATAGTACTTTCACTGATTGCATATCTCTGATACTGGAAAGCAGAAAATAAGAACAACCAAATTTGTAAATTAGAAGATGAAAATATGTTAAGGGTTTCATTATGGATTAATATATTTTTTACTACAGTAATTGAAGTAATTTGAAAATGACTTGGGAACCAAGATAAGTTATTTTTTCATTTTTTTACTGTTTAATTTCATTGATAAACTCGCCTCTTGTGTCAATTTTACTCTAAAATATTTTTTATCATTTTTCTATGTTTCAGCCTTCTTTTACCAATAAGCATATGCTATTTTCCGTTCAATTTTCCGAAAAAGATGACTTTTGAATTTTTTGGACAATAATAGATTTAGGACAATTTTTCTGTAATACTAATATGATTAAGTTACATTTACTGTATTCTACCTTGGAATCTCCTTTTTTACCTTTCGTAGAGTTAGCCTCATCACCACGCAAGTCAAAACAAATTCCGTGTGCCTCCTTTTCGCTTTTGTCGTTTAAATTATGCTACTTTCATTAACAACATGCTTCACACACTGAGAAGCTAAATTGAGATCCTGGCTGTGCAGATTTGACGACGAACTGAATTCTTCTTCCACCCCGAGGAGACGATCAATCCTATTAAATTAAAGCGTTTGTCTCTCATGTGTGTTAATAACTCCAATGCGGAGATGGGTTGGAGACTTAATTTCATATTCACCGGAAAAATACGCATCTCATTTCAATTTATCGCTCAAATAGTATTTGTATAATATGGGGGAATACTATATTTTTCCTACAGTCCCACTTTTGTGAGAAATAATTTTGTTGACGTCAGATAGATAACAGTTTATTCAATAAGTAACACCAATATGGAAAAAAATATATCATTCTGGTCTTAATTATTCGCATTCTTCATTAGATTTCCTTCAAATGGGTACTCTTACTGCCGCTTATTTTTGCCCTCTAGACTCTCCAGCCGTCCCTTTGCCTCTTTCAATCCCTCCTCCCTATAAGCAGGCTGGTTTTCCTTTCCCTGAGCCCTCTACCTCTCTCCCCTTCCATCTCCTGCTTGGCGAAGAAGAAACATATTTATTTCTTTGTTTTACGAGAGGATTGGTTGGCTGGTCTTACGTTTGTATCTATTATTTTTATTTCCGCCCTCACTTACCCCATCCTCCTCCAATTAGGGTGAGAGGGAAGGGCGTGAAAGGTGAACCAGAGGTCTGAGTTGCCCCGCGGGCGAAAGGCTGATGTTTCCTCGGGAGGATAGCTCTGGAAGAGACTTCTTCCCAACTTGTTTGGAGTAACTGGTAGTTTCAGGCGTTACTTGGTAGAACTTATTCATTGTATAAATGAAAACTTAAACTTTGTGGTTCCACAATGATAATTTTATTTGCACCACCCGGGTTTCGACGTACTATAACGTCATCTTCAGGTGAAGACTACAAAATACTCGTGGTTATATACTGCCCTCAGGTAGGGGGGGGAGGGTTGGAGGGAAGGAAGGTAGGGGGGGAAGGAGTTTGGGATTGGGTCAGGGAGGTAACGCGTGCTTGAGGAAAATGGGGGGGGATAGAATCCCTGTAGGGAGTACTCTTCTGAGGTGAAGGAATGTGGAGGGAGGGGTACTTAGTCATACAAAACAAACCACACCAAAACCTTAGTCATACAAATGTTTGGAGTGATAATTCTCTCGCAAAACTGGATTAATTGCATTCCTGGGCGTCTTCATGTCACAAGTTAGCTAATTAGTATAGTTTAAATGTGGTCTACAGCTAGTTTGCTTAAGGTACTGAAGTGATGATGTAAGAAGTTCTTTGAAGAAGAGTGCGCGCTCCCTGACCATTTTTTCCCATGGTAATGGTTAGCTAGTGGAAGAAGACGAATTCCAGGGAGATGAGGAAATATGTAAATAACTCTGTTGTTATCATTAGCTCACTAACACCCCAGTACCTACATAAAAGTAGATATGGTGACCTTGGATGCATTTCACACTATTTTTATCATCAAAGATAATGTATAAATTCAATAATAAAGTTATATATTAATAATTGTAAGCAGCAATGTGTAAATTGAGGTAGATGTACCAGAGCTACTCTGTCGAACTCTTAGTTTTCATCTTAGAAGTTCTCGTTGGAGTGAAAGCTCACTACTGACCGGTTTAAAGTTCATTCCCAGCTGTAAAACGCGTGCGGTTTCACTAGTAGCGGGCATGCTGTAGGCGATAATGCTGGGGGTCTCTCCCGTCTACTTCATGCGTATGGCCCGACACCAGGGTAACCATGTATTCGTCGGAGGCGGTCGTGGTTACCGATTTGTAAAACTCCTACCGATTCTCTGGCCATTATAACGTCAGTGAAAAACAGTGCTTGCCGGAGACTCGGAGGGTAATGTTATTCAATGTAGCTTTATAATAATTGTCAGCAGCAATAAAAAGGTAGTAGGACAAAGGCAGCATTTGAATGTGTTTTAAGGATTATGCATTCCATTTAAAGGCAACAATGTGAATTTTATTATGTGGTGAGACATATAACATCAACCTGAATATTAGGGACTTTCATTAGAAATGTACACCAAAGAGGGTAAAATTCGTCATGAAAACTTCATTTGACTTGACCGAGATTCGAACCCGGATCTCCCAATTGCCGGTCAGGTGTGTTAGCCAGTTATTTTCATTAGCAATGCTTACCGTTTGGCGGAAATATTTGAGAAATAAAGCACATCAAGTTTAAAAACGTTTTACATGACATTATCATGCCGCAGTCTCTCGTTGTATGACTGATTAACCACCTAAAGGTGATGAGAACCAATTCCTCAATACATCCCAAAACATCGGCATTTATTTTTTCTCCTGATTTTGGAAAGATAAAGAAAAGCAAGCGATATCTGACTTCATTTTTTGCGTCTGACATATATGTTAATTTATGTGTCTCAAAATGATCTGTTCATGTGTACTGTTTATGCTTATAATTCACAAAGCAACAAAATTAATTCACAAATAAAAATTGATATGTGATATCGATATGTGATATGATGCGCTGCGAAAGCCTCAAACAGAAATCTATACTTATTCTCTGTCGTAATATATAACAATGGTTTTGATAACAGTAACATTTTTAGGCCTTTTAGACGCAATGCCTCTTCGGTGATGAATCAATATTAGTTAACAAAACCAAAAGCTTTGGCTTCGTTTGGGAATGGTAGTGACCTGGCATTCACTCTAGGGCAGAGGAAAACCCACAAAAAACTCCTCCAGATTATATTCCCACTTATTCTATAAAATCCGAGTTAATAGAAAGATTTTAACTAGCATCAAAATTCTGGTTTTTATTATTTACACCTTGTGAGCCATTTTTTACACAAAGGCGTGTTCTCGAATTCCTATACGGAAACGCAAACTTGGAAAAATCTAGAGAAAAATTTCCTGGAGGCGAGTTTCTAGCCCGCTATCTTCGTGCTGACGAGGAGTTGACCCGCTAGAATGAATCTCCTTGCATATTCAATGGTTCTAGTCATCAACTTTTGACGTTGTTACCCACTCTCTCAGTTCTCCTAAGAAATGATAACACAGACGCCGCACAGTGGGGCAAAACCCCACTTTAGGCGGACAAAAGTCCAAAAATGAAAGTTTGAATTAGGGTTTCTGAAATAATTGTTTGGGTACCCTGATGTTTGAACTACGTAACGGTGTATTTAACAGGTTGGTAAGTATGCACCTGCGCGTAGAAATGAGTGTCAAAGTGAGAGAATAGCGGAGCACTGGTCCCACGGACGCAGACGCCGAATTGGACGGTCGATTTTAAACTATTAGTACATCATACTGGTGTCCTCTATTTCATTTTTTAAACTTTCAATCGATTGCAACAAACTAGTAGAGTGTGAATATGGTTTTAAAATTTACTTTTTTCAGAAAATACGCGTGGAGTAATTAATTATCACGAATGAAAATTTATTGATTGTTAAAAACGAAAAGTTTTAATTATTTAGAGAAAATTTATATAATCGGTCGGAATCGTATCGTAATTTTGAGATGTAGTATTCATTTAAGTATGAGCTAGAGATTGTAAAAGAAATCAACTGCCATTGAGTTGCAAAAGGACTGCTACGATATAAAACTTATTATGCACGAGAGGCGGATAGGAAATTCATCCGGCCGCTATGGCCGCATGACAACGGGTAAACTATAATATAAACAATTTCAATCATGGAAAGCAAATGCAAGTACCATAAATAATATCTGTTTATGAAGTTATTACTAGTTTGCAATAAGTCAAATTTGGATGCTATATGTATTATGTCCTCTCTTAGGTACAAGTGGTGATGTTTGTGACACCAGGGCTGAGATTTTTGAAATCTCATCCCAGTGAAACTTCTGTGCAAATCGTATCATTTTTTCTATGAAACATAAAAATATTTTGCAAAGGTGATTACAAAAATAATTTTGTAAATTTTATAGCAGATTCATTTTCGATGATCATCTCAATTTACGTGAACATTTTCATTTGATTTGTTCAGATTATTCTAATGAAAAATAATTTTACTGTCAAAAATTGTAAAAATAATAAACTTTGAAAAAAAATCATAAAATACAATAAATATTGCAAATTTGATATGAACTTTCATTTAAGCAACCTCAAAAACATACACATGCCTATTTTGGAGTTGATTGTAAAATCTTTGGACTTTTGTCCGTCTAAAGTGGGGTTTGGCCCCACTGTGCGCCGTGCAGTTCCATAGCTCAGATAGAATTTACTGACGGAATCTTTCATAAACCCGTCAATTCTTTCATGCGTGCTTAAGCTTTAGATTGAAAATATAAGTGTAATTTTGGAGGCACATTGCAGAAGAAGTGACTGCTTGTTTGCTTGCTTTACCTTTTCCTGTCGTTTACCAGAAAAAGGACTAAGATACTCCGTGGAATTTCACGGACCATCGCATTAATTCTTAGTCAGTGAACATCTGCTCTATTTTTTGGATTCCTTTGAGCCCGATAAAGTTTTAAGTTCATTTAGTGTTTAATAAATGCTTATACGGTATCTGCTTTGACTGTATATAAAATTTGGGTTGGAACTTGATTTATAGCTTCAAATATTTCAGTACCGTTTCATGTCACTTTAAAGGCCATTATGATAATCTCGTTAGTGTTACTGACCTTTTGCAGCAACTGGGATGGGAAACGCTTTCAGACCGTCGATTGAAATTTGGACTCAATCTATTATGTAAGTTCGAAACCGGTCTATATTCTGACGACGTTGATAATATTTTACGAAATCCGACATACTACGGTAGATCAGATCATGAGAATAAAATTAGGGAACTAGACTGCAGAACGGACAGATTTAAAATGTAATTTTTCCCACGAACTATAAAGGACCATAACAGCGGCCAATAAGACTTTTATCTAGGTTTTTCGATAGGTAGTGTAGCTCTTAATAGTAGTAGCACTCCCTTATACTTGAATCCTTATCTGTTACCTAGTACTAGTAGCACGCCGTGCATGTTTTCTACATAAGTCTTGAGTCTTTGTCCATTTGTGTAGTTGCAAAATACATATATACTAACGGTCCCTCTCCACTGTGATAATATCTGTAGTGTAGTGCATGCTTGTGAGGCTTCGCCTCGTGTCAAGCATAATTAGTCGTGGTTACACTAACTTTAGGGAATAGTGTAATGCATGTTGGTGAATACTCACCCTCTGCTACACACCCCTGAGGTAGCTTGCAGGGTATTTTGTAGATGTAGATGCCAAGTTCATTAATTCTTTTGTCAATGACTGATTTTAGTAGATGAAATATGCTCTCATTGCCTTTTTAATTCAGAATAAGTGAGTGGTTTACCTGGCTTATTTGATCCAATGCATGATTTTCCTTTAGCTTTTGGCATGTTTTGTAATTGTAAATTATAGTTGCACTTTGATTTGTTATTATCTCACAGTAGCCTGATTTTTGTGGAAATTAATTGAAATCTGAGAATTTGACATGTATTTGATTCCCTCAAAAAAAAAGGTAGGCGTAACTCATAGAAAAATACAAATGATTGTCGAATAACGTGCCCATTGTGGTGCTGTGTCAGTGAGTATTTTTTGTCGCTCGAATTCAATGCTGTTTTTCCAACACTTTACCGAAACGCAGCAAGGAAACAAAAGTTAAACAATTATTCGCTTGCGAATATTTGGAGAACACGAAGTATGTCATATCTCTCTTCTCAAATACCGCTACTTCTCGAGCTAGTGCCGTGCTGAAGGTAGGTCGAAGCGTGTTATTTTGCTAGAATTGAAAATGTTACATATTCTTTGCGACGTGACTGTTTAATCTCGAGTTATCAAAATAAATAAATACTATAGTTCTCATAGTGAAGTGAGTTCGTGACTAATTTTATTTGCTGTCCCTCAAATATTACTTTCCTTATCCTCCAGGGACCCAGAAAAATCATTAAAAAATTTTTGTGAAGTATCAATGGAGTTCATGAGAATGTATAACTCCTCAGGATTCATATGCATCTATTTTTTTATGTTGACCTATTTTCTTGCAATTAAACTTTTAAATTTAGGGTTGTAGCTACATTACAATGGAGAATTTCAAGGGGATTAGTCTCCTTGATCCTATATTTACAGACGTTCAGATTGATGTAATGCTTTACGTTTTTCATACGGTATGCATTCTACTGCGCGCTTATATTATTCCGTTACGCGGAAGGGGATCGTTTCATCAAGTCCGCGTTGCGCATGGAGATCAAATGAAGGCGGAATTGGAGGGCCCCAGAGTACATCCCAACTTGTTTCAGGATTATTCTTTCCGTTCTATTTTCCTTTTCCCGGTATTCGGAAGTGATTTAGAGACAGGTTTTTTAAACTTAATGCAACAGGTGACAATCTCTCTACCGTGCAAGTTTTAGAATATCAGCCATGACATTAGGAAATGTATCAATATTAAGTATTTTCTAGGTAAATTCTGGTCGTAAATTACTCACGATAGTTAAATTTTTAATGGATTGGGCTATCGGCTTGGTTTTATTTGCACTTTTTGGCAGTATTTTAGGGCATTTGCCTGTATTAAGTTAACCGTATATTTTCTTTCTTTCTAATATCATTAAACGTTCCTGATACATTCAAAGAGGTGAATTCAAGAGAAAAATGTTTCGATAAGAATGATGTACGCATAATATGACATGGATATTTTACATTATTAATTGTCAGTATTGGTATATTTGATATTTTTCTATTTAATTTACGGTGCATGCGAAACTGCACACGTTGCCGTTATACGTTTATCTTTTGCTGTAAAATGTAATAACGTTTATCAACATCCTACTTCATTTTGCTTACCTGCTTACTAACCTCTTGAGAGAGTCTTCCTCTCCCAATGAGCACTTATACCACGTAATAGTTTTTAAGACTTCATGTGATTTATCTGGAGTTCGATTTTTTACAAAAAGACTGATTTGTCGTTCTCTTATATCCTCTGTGTCTAGAGGACGTACACGGCAGGTTTTCGTACATTGAGTATTATGTTAAAAATTTAAGTCGCCAGACCGTTTTGTTTTCCCAAGCGGAAGACTTTTGAGAGAGTCTTCCTCTCCCAATGTCTCTCTCAAATATATATGTCTTTCCCGAGTAATCCTCATACTCTGGTCCTTTGTTTGCTGACTCTATCAACCATTTTCTTCCTAATGTTTAATTAATTACTGCTTCTTCTATTTCGTGTAACCGTAAGTTCGTCAGGTAATATTGCTCTCTCAATGTGCCAAAACTTTGTAAAGAAATGGAATCATTGTGAAGTCTTTCACGTATTAGCCACATTTTTCATTAAGATTTTGTTGAATTGTCGTTTTCTTTATCCTTTTACTCACTGAATTTTTACTGTACTTCTCATGGAATAGTCATAGTCCAGCAGGAATTGTTCCACTTATTTCTAGTAATTTTTGCAAGTTCCGTTTGGTTTCTGAGAATTAATTTCCCTTATGCCGGGTCTACACTAGCTCCCTAAAGTCCACCTTAAGTGAGACGTTACCTTAAGGTGGTAATGAAGGTGTTCGCATCCCACTTTAAGAAGCGTTCAACTTAAGGTGACCAAGGCCCCCAACTTAAGGTTAGCGTAGTCAATTGTTCCCATGAAATATGTCCTTAAGCGCATTGTCGTATACTTTTCTAATTACTGTTTTCTCGTTATAAAATGTAAATAACAATTTTGCAACGATGCCGTTGCATTAATAACAGAGAGTATTATATAGTTTGCGACTCCCTGGACTTATTTATTCGTAGAAAACAAATTATCCGTTCGCGGTACTCGTCGTATAGGTCATGTTCGAGAATAGGTTCTATATTGCCGAAGCCTTTCGTGGATAATGAAACTCCTCCATATTAACAATATTTTGTTTGAGACCCAGACATGATTTACTTCTTTACTGTTGGTATTAAGAACAAGAATGTCTAGATATCTGCTACTCTAAGAACACGAATATTAAAAACTCTTGTATCTCACGATTTGTAATACGTATTGCGCAAATATACCTTTTCTAAATCGTGTTGGGGATTTCTGCTCCCACTCTTATCCATTGATCGTTTGTCATAGCCAAATTGGTCTATTGAGATAATATTCCATCGTTAATTTACATATTAACACAACAATAACCACTTTCTACTGTGGATAACTACTAGATAGTCTAACACTGCATTTCCGGCCAATCTTTGTCTGCTATAATAATTAGAAATGCAATTCACAATTTCCACGAAGGCAATTTATTGCATAGCATGCCAGTTTATCTCAAACGTTAAGATTCATATTGATTAGTCTGTACAAACGAGTACCTTGAATATCCCTACCTTAGGATAACTATAAATGTATAAACATCCGACGAATTCCTAACGGGACATGTCTTCTGAAGGACGGAAAATCAACAGCGTAACGTTTCTGATGTTACATTTCGGAATAAATTCACCGCAAAGCCTCGTCTTTTATTAATTAGGTGCAGGTAGATGAGCAAAGAAAACGTAAACCTACTCCTCATATTCTTCCAACAGAAATGTCGATGATAATATATTCTTGAACTTTGGATAATGAAGAATGCCTGCATTTCTACATTACCTTAGCTGTACATAGTTACACATCAGTACCATTTGGAGTTTAAATTCCATTTTTAAGCTCCTTGATCAGTAATTCAAACACTTCTCTCAAGCTCGCCATGCTAATCGTCAGTTGTTTAGTTTAATTGTTTTTCGTTCTTATTTCTGAGCAATCGTGACGCTGCATCGTGAAGTGCATGTGTAGACAGCGTACCACACTTAAATTAAAACTTAATTGAAGTCACTTAAGTTAGCTCTGTATTGTAGACAAGGCATTATCCAGATAATTTTACTAACCAGAATGTTATAATCCCTGGGCCTGCTAAGTCCTTTCATACTGATGATAGGTGTAGGATCAACAAGTATTCAGTATGTTGTAATGAAGTCCGTATTTCTGTGTAATTTTTTATTACGTTCATAACACGTCGTTCTGTTTCTAAGAAGTGTACGAATAAACGGCCATCACTTGTTTTTAGCTTATTTTTTCATCACACATTCCTACCCACGAAATATGAGAATGAGCCTATATTGCCCAGCTTACAGCGGACGCTCTAGTCATTTCTCTTCCACCTCCTTCTACCTCTTCTATTTTTATAACTTCTCTTCCTTCTCTTTTTTTTACCTAGCAAATGTTGAATCCCTTTCACGAACTTGTAGATGGACCTTTGTGTTTTTTCCACCCGATCATTTTTCAAAAAAACCTTAGCCGCAAATGTCAAATCCGGTTTCCTGAGTTAGACTGCCTTGAGGCGGTATCGTGAGACCATACTTAAAATGACTTGCACGATTCCTCTGAACCTTTCTGCACGTGATTACGTGTGTTCTATCTGTGTTGCGGTTCTATTTTTAGAATTCGCGCGATTCGACCCTCACGGGTCAAGTGATTAGATGGAGAGTGAAACGAAAGCATAGTCGCTGGGACTTTTCGAGTTGAGTAAATTAATCATTTTACCTCTATTTGATCGAGCGCGTTCATCTGGTATTATATCGCCTTGAATGGATGCGATTTTGATACTTAAGCAGTTATTAGGGAGTTTAACGCCTTCTTGCGACCATTAAGCGTTGCCGAGCAGTAGAGGGAAATACGAAAGCCATAAATACGTTCTCCCCTACAAGAATTAAAAATATCAATGTCGCCTTAGTTAATCATTAAATCTGCATTTAAAACTACCATAAACAAATATATATATTGAAGAGAGAATTTTCGTATTGGCCATAATGAGGTACTAAATACTAAAATGGATGTTACTTCTTGTAACCGATTCCAAAGCCGGAGGAAGACGTTAGAGAAGTGTATTGAACGATAAAAACTTGTTATTTTTTTGTATCTCAGAAGATAGTTTATAATTCTGTGTTGACTGCTAGTACTTATGATAATGCTCATTTTGTTTCATGTCCATTAACGCGAAGCGTGCTGTTCAAGCGCGTCGTTAAACCAGTATTTAAAAATGAACCTATCACAAAAACAGATTGCCACTTTTTGCTTTGATCTTAAAGGTACCAAATAAGTCTGGTTTCTGCTTGTTTCTTTCTCAGGCGTCCACGAGCAGTGAATAACAATTCAGCTTCATAAATGAGCAAGCGTGTTCACGTTCATTTTTAATTCAGTCTCGGTACATGGTATAATATATTGAACTGGAAAGCAATGATATAGTATTTGTATCTCCTTACTTCAAAGGCCCCGACGTAACCGATACGATTAGATACGCTTAGAGACGTTTAAAGGATTTTTTCCTACTTCTTCTGTAATCTCCTTTCAATTACTGTCTCCTACTCGAACTTCCTTTGTTTTATTTTTTTCTCCTTCCAGTGTAATTCTTTTTTCCCATCCATCTATCGTTGCTCATAACCGATCTATATTCTTTACTCAATACCGTCTTTTTATGCCCGTAGTTTTCTGAATTTAAATGTCTTTCTGTACTAGTAAAACGGATCCTTTAAGTTTCTGCAGTAAGTTTTACCAATGGAAGCCGGAAGATTTGGATTTTAGATAGTTTAAGTAGTAGTTGATATTGGAAAAAATGCGTTACTTGCAGTAAGCCCTGTTTTAAGACCATAGCTGTCTTACGGGTTCTAATTATCATCCTTTTATATAGGTGTTCATTATGAGTAATTTCATAAATAAACAGTACAATAACTTAGGAACATTCTTTAAGCAATGAACAATTTCAAATAAAATGATATTATTAAATTTTTGAGGCTCGTTACGAATTTTTACGAGTGCATTTTGTCTTAGTATTGCCGAAGCAGGAAGCATCATGTAGTTGAAATTTTTTCTCCGTTTTTCTCCGTAAAGAAGGCTTGTCAGAAGACTAAAGTACAAAAATAATGACGACTAAAACGATCGATTGTGTGCTTGCGTTTTGTGCCTGAAAAAGGAAAATAACTTCCAGATCCGTCTTGGTAAGATTAACAGAAATTTGGCTGAGTTCTTAGCATTACTGTATAATAATATTTGGCATATTCCATGTAGCTTATTGTAATTTATGAGGATTTAAATATATCCTTTGAGTTTCGGCAGTGTGTTTTGCCAACGGAATTGACCTGAAGACGCCGACTGCAACACCGGCCAAAATTTTGTCCCAAAAATATGCACCTTCGCGGTAGAATACCCGTATGACCATATATTTTTAATAAAATATATTAATTTGTAATATCTAAGGATTATCATCGAAATTTCATTATTTTAATTCAGCCGTAATGTGATCTATTATGTTGTGATCAACTAATATAAATGTTGTAGTAGTGCCAGCGTTAAACATTGTTTCTGTTGGAATCATTGATAATTATGGGAAAGCATTCCTCGTTTATCGTTCATGACCAGCGATATGAGGTATTTTTATTACTCGTGCCGAGGCCCGTTAGCGAAAAAACTTAACAATGCTGCTATAATGGATGTAGTAATTATTTCCCTTTTTTATAATTGTTTCTCTTAAATAACAATTACGGTTTATTGCAATGTGATAATCAGTTTTAATCTAGGTTTCTTGGAAGGGGACTTATCGGACAGTTTTATTTTCCAGAAATATCTGGGATAGCGTTATACTATTGCAGTGGTCATTATTTATTTTTGTACAATCGATGATACATTCCCGCCAAAATTCAGTTCCTAATATCACAGAAGTCTGCAATAGTCCGTTGGCACAGCCGATCCTTGTGCTTGTCATTTATTTGTATAGGATGTTTATAATTCCTTGTTTCCTCCGTATAATTCGATTTTACTCGCGTTGACTTCTGGTAAACTCATTCGGTGACAGCAATTTTTGCTCTCCTTTCTCTTACGCCGCAGCGGCCAAAGCGATAAAGGAATATTCCTATCTGTTTTAAGAGTTGGTAGTCATTTCTTCTTTGAGTCCGCTGCACCGCTTTAGTGTATGGAAAGAACATTCAGACGGACCGGAAAACTTCGTAGCCGACGTATTCCTTGGGATGGAAATAAAAATATATTTTTACTACCAGGATGAACGTTAGCTTGGCGAGAAGCATTGAATATTCACATTAGTCCCTTTAGACACAGTTAATATCTCATATCTAGTCAAACTCATATCTTGTGGTGAATACTATTTGAGACTGTGCTTCATGTCACAAATTCCTTTAATTACCATCAATGCCTATAGTAGTTTACTGCCGCCCTCCATTCTTCCAGTTTCAAAACCCATATCCCCTCTTCAGTTCGTCGTAACATATTCTTTAATCTTCCCTTATTCGTGGGTCATGTCCTTTATGTTTTCTGTAATTAATGTCTTCCTGGTAAAAGTATGTTGGTCCTGGTGGCGGCGGGATAAAGTCCTCGCCTGCTAAACATTGGGTCGCGGCTTCGAATCCCACCTGAGTGGATTTTTCACCTCACAGGGCATGGTTGAATGTGTTCGTCCACTGTTAGCTGTTAAATACTCGGTTGTAAAAAGGCCAATGGTGCTGTTTTCGGAGGTTACGAAAAAAAGCGTGTCAAGGTACACTAAATCCAACGTGTTCTTTCAATTTAGTTGTTTCAATTGTGGCTCCCTTCTCCTAATTTCATCTATTAATTATTTTTTCTCATAATACCTTTCGATTTGATATTCAACATCCACCTCTTATTTCACATTTCATAAACTTCTTTTTTTCTCTGGTAATTTTTCCCAATCGTCCGTGATTTATCGAGTGCGAATGTTTTCGCTTTCCGTGGCCATGCCTCTTACCGCCTTATAATCGATAATTATGTTTTCCTCCTAATCATGAACGTAGTCTTAAACGAATTGAAAGCATTGAATAAATATATGGAAACCTGAGGAGGTGAAGGAATGAGCGCAATTCAAATTAAAAAGTCATTCTGAATAAGAAATTGGCAGTGGCAGACGCCATCGCAAGAAGGTTATAGCGGTCGGTATATCAGGGCTCGAATTTCAATATAGGCGAATGCTCCTTCATTTTATTTCCCCACATTCACGCATTTTAGCTTGAGCTATTCTTTGCCTGACCAATTAGAATGCCTTGTTGATTTTTTTTTTCAGTTTTCATACTCCATTCAATAGATGTTGATTTTGAGCTTTGTATCGCTGAAGCGACGTATTTTTGCACCATACATTCACACTTAATGTTTTTGCATCTCAATTGTGCAAACCGGGTCATGCGAATTATCATTATTAATTTTACCCTTTCTATTTAGGTCCGGTCGTGTTTATCTTCTGCGTAGACCGGATCAGGTCTACGCAGTCAGTCGGATCGGGTCAGTCGTCCCATCGTGGTTGGTTCCGATACGCAGATCAGCTTGGTATGTCCACCTCCCCTGCGTACTGTAATCATTCCCCTATCTACCCTTAGCGTATGCCGATTACTTGCCGCTATCCGGTGTGTTGGATAAGTGAAAAAATAGAGGAAAACGAGTGGGGCAAGCATCCTCCTTGGTGCCAATGCACGCCTAATCTCCGCCTCTCATCTCTCTTTCCCTTCCGCCCTCGCCCCCCCCCCCCCCGCCCCCGAGGTGTTCACCTCTCCTTATCCCCCCCGTGCCCGTCCCTCGCCGAGTTTCCTCCCCAGCGGCCTTAATCTCATTCCACTCACGTCGGGATCTCTCCTCCCGCCATTACAACGACCTCCTCTTTCTCTCTCTATATCTCTCTACGAGAGAGCCGCAAAGGGAATAACTTACGCCGGTTTGACTTTTCCCGACGCCAAACTGTCTGATGCAACCATCAGAATGAGTTGCGAGCGAATACTCCTTTCCCCCTCTCCATTCGCTCCTTTCCGAATCCCTCCCCTCTTGAACTCCTTCCCCTCCCACTCCCCATCATTCACCTGATCTCTCCGGCTTCTTTACATGGTTGTAGAAGGGGGGGGGAGTTGATCGGAAGGGGGGAGGGGATAATATAGGAGCGAGGGCGTTTCTCTCCACATGCACGCATTTTTTCTTTCTCTGCAAAGTCATTGCTTTCTCTTCTCGCAAGAGTTTTGTTTCTCCCGTTTTCGCTCAAAGCTTCCGCTCGCCGATTTTACCACGTCTTCCCTCTCGCACACGTGCTAAGTCGTGCCTTTCTCCTACGCAAACCTCCAGCGTGCCAAAGCGTGCGCGGGGTGAAGCTCAAATTCTCGGCCGCTTGGAATTTCTTTTGGGCAGCTTGTGTATTGTATGCGGTGATACCGGGTAATAATATTCGGACAAATCCGTTGAATTCCTCCTCACTAGATATTTTAAGGCTCTTTCCATAAGTCACACCTATGCTATTTACGAATAACAGCCAAAATAGTATGAAACCGGAGACAACCGTAGTTACCTATTTTCAAAACAATAATAGTGCTTTCTGATTTACTAACGGTGGACAAGAAAAAAAGGTGTATCTTTGACACTAGTTAAGTATAACTAGATATAGCTGTCGGAGTTCACAACACTGAGGTACGTAAAAATATTTTACGCTTAATTCCATTTATATTCATGCCATGTACTGATAAACTCGCCAAGTTACCGTATGAAAAAGCGTTGAGGGTATGTTGTACTGGCAATTTGTTATATTTAATAGCATAAAACGGAATGCTATGATGCATAATATGGATTTATAGCAAATCCGATAATACTTGTCTAATATTCTACTTAAAATGTTTAGTTAGATACCATGCTATGACCATTCATAAAGCTTTCTTCAGTTATAAAGTGGAAGAGAGCCTTCTAAGTACGAGCTGTAGCAATAATAGAATGTACTCGTATCTCTGGTCACGATAACAGTGTATGAGCAGCGTATAATTATAGAGTTTGCGGAATTTGTTATGCTACGGAATTCCCCTTTCCTCATCCCAAAGCAGCTGAAAGTAATTGGAAAAGGAACTGGTGAGATTGATTGATCTATTGTTAAATTCTTGCGTTGATTGTTTCAAAAAATTCTCGAAACATGTGTCGTGGATCTAATGCTATACTTGTGACTCAATGTGAAGATTTTAATTGGAATTATAATAATACAAATGCGAGAGTTAACGCATCCGTTTCTAACTTTTCATAATTTCAATATAAAAAATAGTTGTCATGCATTTGCTATCTGCACATTCCAACCACCGTCTCTGGTGGTATCTAATCTTTCTATTAATATTTTAAAGATATTGTCATGGCTGCCATACTCGGTCACACTACAACTGTATGATTCTAGACGCCAAGACGCTCCATTGACATGCAATACACCTTTGCTTCCCTCCTCTAATTTCTTTTTCCCTTTTCCTTCCCGTTTTCACGGCTGAGGTCCTAACACCCCGTACTTCGCCCCCCTGCTGCGACTTGCAGGGTATGAATGTATTTAGATTTATTATTTGATTATACTTTTTTCCATGGAAATCATTTTACATCCTATCAATAGTTACCTGTAAACACGCAGTATGTGTTGCGAGCGTTACCTGATAACATACCAATAAAAAAACGCCAAGTAAGCACACCTCATCAAACCTAGGAAACTTCGTTGCTCTGCGTTACATTTTGGAAGGTGCCGTAAATGACGTGTAGTTAAGTTTAAGATAGCATTTAACTGTTCCTTTAGATAGATCTCTTTCTCTGCCGATAAATTAGGTGTGAAACACTTTTCTTCGTACAATTAGGACGTATTGAATTCAAGTTTCATCGGCCAATCATCGAAGTAGGCAAAACCTTTTATCTTGGCCTGATGCCACCATTATAACTTGTGGAATTATAAGAAAAAGTGAACTTCGGTTCTTACTCATAAATGCTCTTCTAAAGCACCTCATCTTCCAAAATCCAATCTATAATTCAATGTAGTGGAAACATTTTACGCGTACATTGTGAAGAAATCACGTAAAACTGGTAGAGAGACAAACGAAGTAGCAGTTGGCGTGGTTGAGGATGAGATGAATTTGCTGGAAAAAATGAAGAGGCAGAATTGGTATACGGAGCGAGTAGTTGGAGGTGATGGGATACTGGAGTCTATCGTAGAAGAGATTGTGTTAGGCTAGAGGGGAAGAGGGAGGAAAGGATGTGAATTTTAGGCAGAATGAATGGAGGTTGGAAAGAAAGAGGATTAGCGGCTCTGCTCCCGTCCTTATAAACGTACTCTTTCTTCTACTTCAATTATTACTCAGTTATTATCGTCATTTTGTTTTTTTTTGTGCGGAAAAAAGAGCGATGCCTGATCCAAAACCGTCAAAACTTGCGACGTGATTTCCGTCGAAAATAAAATAAAAATATCAGAATATTCCCGTTTTTGGAAATGCTTAGCAACATAATTTCGCAGTCTTGGATCGCCCGATAATTTCGCAGACTTGAGATTGAGAAGGTTGAAAATAGTCCACCTAACCTATCGAGGGGATATCAATCATTTAGTTAGGTGTATGTTTGGTGCCGCGGTGTCTGGATTGCCGATTTTTCACTCCCGCCCATTTCATGGCTTAGAGGCTCCTTCCCTTTTCATTTCCCTCGTGCCTTTCTCACGATCTCGGCTCCTCAGATCCACTGGAGGCGAGGTTTCGCCCGCAAATCATCGCGATGGGAACCCACTCTCGTCGGGAGGGCAGGGACTGTGAATGACCTCTCCCTCCATATGCTTTTTTTTTTCTTGTTCCTCTTTTTAAAAGTTCGACTCTCCCGCGTCGTTGCCCCAGGTAGTCACTTGGAGACCACCATAGGAGATGTTCCACGCCCGGTCTCTCCCGGAAACAGCAATTTACAACCAATTAGCGGGTTTACTTTGATATGCAAACTAGTAGCGAGGTGTATCCCCTCGGAGAAAAAACCCGCGCGTAGCGGAATTGAGATACAATCTCCGCTTCTTTCCTTGCGAAACGATTACAGTTTCTTGGGCTTTTATTTTTCCCACCCCTCGAATTTCCTGTCATCTGCAAAGTTGCCGATTCGCGGTGGTCTTCATTTTCGTGAAGAAACTGGATCTTAGGATGAGTGGGTTACCTAACCGAAAAGGATTTATTACCCCCCTTGACGGAGTTAATACCTTTTAATATTTTGCGGAATTCGATACCGTTAGGTTCAAAAACTCGGGTTTTGCGCTTTCTTGAGAATGTTGATTGCGAGGTGTCGATAAGTCATCCATGTCAATTACGTGCGTTTAATTCCATCGGTCATAAAATTCGCATGGTTACTGACACAACCCATCTGCGATTTTGGTTCACCGATACCTGCTGGTTTTTAGGACGATTTTTAACGTCGATGAATCTAAAAAATAACCTAAGTGTATAATATTAAATCAAAGTGTATAATATAAAATGAACGTCGTTCAATTGATAATCATTTATAATAAATACCAATATAATCACACCGTCTTTAGATTAATGCAAAGGTGTCAAATGGAGTCAAATACCTTGTATTCATCGTAACTTCTGACAGGGTGAGGGAACTGCACGCGAAAAACTTTTGGCGCCAAGTTGTAGAAACTAGGGTTTAACTAGCGAGTAGTAGGAAGGTCTTTGGATGGTAAGTGGAAGAACGATGCTACTCCAATCAGATTAGGCCACACCTTGTATATGTTTCTAACAGTTTTGGGCCGAGAATAGAAAGATTAAGTCCTCAAAATCAACTAAGTACTAAAGAAAGCCGCACACTTCATTAAAAACTACTGCAAGTGAACAATCAATGTAACACAGCTGAGGGAAGGACTAGGTTGGGAGCCGCTAGAAACTCAATATTTGATGAGTTTCAAGAATATATGGGGTATATAAATTAAGCTCCGCATTGTATCACTAGAACTAATAAATGCAACAGAACAAAAGAGATTCACTGCCTAACTAATAGGTGCAAACATTCTTTCTTTCCTCGCTCTATTAACGACCATAGCATGAGCAGAGAGGGGCACTAAGAAAATCCTGTAGCATGCAATACACTTACGTCCTCTCTCTCTTAATATTCCTTTTGCGAACCACCTCCCCTTGTCGTGGGTGATTTTCTAACATTCCCTTGCCGCACGCCCCTCCGGAGGCTCGCACGGTAGTATGTACATGTCTTACCTATCAATGGAAAATCTTTTAAAATCAAATCAAATGTATTGCTCCTTGAAGTTTTTTTTGTTAGAAATTAACGATGCCGTCCTGAAACATTTCGTGTAATACGCAGTTCTATCTCATTTGATCTTTAAGTTTCTTTCTTATGTAACATTGATAAAAACACCCTATTGCAAAACTTATTCAACAATTGTTATTGAGGTGAGCTTGTAATGGTTACGGCGGTTACGTAAATCGGGGCATCTAGGGAAGCGCTCAGCTGCCTTAGTCCTTTTTTATGCTCGGCGTTTTCCTGCCCACGTTAGGGTTAGCACGTAGTTCTCGAGGTAAAAAATATTTTCCCGTAATTTTTGCTGACGATTGGCGACTCCTTTGGATCAGCTCATGTGCCCTCTCACGTTGGAACAGACGTGCATTCCGAGAAAAGCCGACGAACTGAAGGGATGGCATTCCCTGCTTCTGCACTGGAGTGTGGACCTGGAAAGAAAGTGGACGTCGTGGTGACATGAACGTCGTCACGTCCGCTCATGGCTAAAAAAATTGTAGTATGGCTGCAAATTCTACTCTTTGAGTCCAAAAAGTGATCCACTCTCCTCCAGACTGTCTTTCGACCTACGTTAGACGCCGGTATTATCGTTCGCCGTATAGCAGTCAATTATTTAATTAATTTTTCGCGAGCATTTTAATGTCGGTAGATATTAAAGTATGTCTTATCTCCTTTTAAAATTAATGAATTTCATATCCCTGTTTATAGAGATCGCTCTCTATAAAAACCGTCTCCCTCTCTTGCCCTCCATCTTTTGCTTATGTTATACGAAGTTGTCTTATTTATTCTTATTATACCTAAATCAGCATTATTTACTCAGCTTTTGTTGCATACAGATAGAACTGAAATAGTAGAAGATGGGATTACGGTTCTCTGCCGTGAAATTTCATGTTTCTGACGTAAGGGGTCGTTCATTAACTACTTGACCGTTTTCGGTGATTATTTTACCCCCTCCCCCCCTTCGTTGACAAACGTAGTATTTTTCCCACCCCCCCTGACATGTAACGTTGTCTCTACAAATGAAACTTTAAATTCTCTCTCTTAAATTAAAACTCTGTAGTATTGTCGACGCGATGTTGACGAGTAAGAAACGTAAACAGGCGAATTGTAACTGCTACGTTACTTTGAGTGAAACCCCCTCCCCCTCGTTACCCGCCGTAGGGTTTTAGGCAACCCCCTCCACCCCCCTAAGTTGGTAATGTAGTTTATGCACGACCCCTAAGTATAGTCTCAAATACTCTGAGTGAAACAGGAATGATAAATAGGAAAACTGTTCAAATATCACCTTCGGGTGTATGAAAATCTCAGTGAGAAAACCATCGCCTGGACTGGGATTCGAACCCACATCCCCGAATTTGCGATTTTCTCTCCATCTTTTCTGTCACGATTTTCAATTGTACTTTACTTAGGGCGAAAAGTAACTGATTGATCTTCCGAAGTTGTCTCCGGCTCAAAATTTCATCATTAGTTTCTATCTATTTTTTCATTTTCCTTCCTGGATTTTGGTTAATATTTTTGCCAACCTTGGTCATCACGCGTCGTGTTATCGCTTCATAGCCACTTTTGCCTTTAACTCAACCAGTAACTGACCAAGCTAACGACCGTTGATTATTTCTTTACCACTAATGTGCTTTGTTCTCAACTGAAAATGACTAGATGCTAGAGTTACTAGAGCTAGAAATGAACTGAAGCTAAATAGAATTAAATGAAAAAATAGAATTGTATTCTGGTTTTTAAATTTCTATTAAACTATGCCTTCAGTATAAACAGTGTTTTTTTTTACCAGCCACTCGATAATGGAACATCCCCATGATAAGTCTGCATCGATACTGTAACTCTCTGATAACTCTGCGAATCAGTCTCTTCTCATTCTGCCCCAACATAGCACATTCAAAGCCCCCACGTTTGGATACTTTGCTTTTATGAAATTCTATAATAATAATGCATGATTCAACCGTGAAGCACTTTGAATTTCTTATTAGCCATACCATATCAATCATATGTATAAATAACCCTTTGATTCTACTCTGTGCTCGATATTGCATGAAGTACATTATATTCAGAAGATTAAAACTCTAACCTAAGGTTCCCTCTGATAATGCTGTGAATCTCAGTCGCCTTCGTCTAACTTCCCAAGCACACACTCACACTAACTTGTAGCAATGCCTTGGTAAACCCTCATTAATTGATTTGACCAATGCCATAACTGGAAGAAAAGGAAATAAAAATAACGGTCACATACTCTTCATAATTACTAATATATCTTCCTAGCGGAGTTGATTGGTATTATTCCGTCATACGAAACTAAAGAAAACATTACATGAAAAATACACTACTATATTATAATATTATATCTCACATCATCAGCGTCGTTGTTTTAGGTAAATGTGTAGTTACACTGTCACGGTGGTCGTGTATTATATCACATTCTAAAAATAGTCGTCGTAATTTGTTGTGACTTGGTCCTTAAATAATTCTGTTCCGCTGAGTGGATCGAAAATAGCATACCGTGGTAAAATAGCTGAAAGTGATGCTTAAGGATCCATGTAATTCAAGGGAAGCCGGTTGAGTTTCTGGAAAGATAAATTTAAATGGCTTCCAGGAAATAAATTTTGTCCAATTTTGTTCTTCGAAATAAGTGTGATTCATTTACTTTCGTCCACAATGACCCTGAACTTGCATCAGATTATGAGAATGATTATTCCTGGGGTAAGCTTAAGTGGAGCTTTTTGTTACGTTTGAGACGTGACCTTTCATTTCGTGGCATATTAAGTTAGGAGTGGGAATGATTTATCAAGTATTTGTTTCGAAAAATTTCTCAAGAAGTGTTTTGTATTATATTATAAATGAGATAGTTGATAGTGCTAATTATAATTACTGCTGCCATATTCATTTAATTACGTAAAAGTTTTATTACTGATATTTTAAAGCATAAGGCGTTAAGGTTAGTTAATTTCATTTATTGCTACGGGTACACACATGCTATGTCGAATAGTACATGGAAGCAATGTTGGCCGCTTCAGGCACGCGTACCTGAGGGTTAAAAATCTTTGCTATGATCTCGGTTTGAAGTGCCACTCGTTGAATGTAATACTATCTCTTTCTTGTCTTATGTCAGTAACGTGCGCATATCAGTTTTATTTCGTATTTATGAATTCACGTATCAACGATTGGGTTAAATATGCCTCATGCTGATCTTATCAAGATTCAGCTTGCGTGAATTACATTGATGATGTTGTTGTTATGTGTATACCCGCATATGCCCATTAGGCGATGGTAGTGAAGAATCATGTGGAATCTGAATTCATTGAGTGGCCTATGATGGATTTGCGCGAAAAGGAATCCCAAATCGGTGGGGACGAATGGATATGGTGGCTAGAGTATGGCTTCCCTTCTTGACGGAAGTTGCGGACGTTTTATCTCGAGTTGTCACCTCGATTACTTCTTGGGGGCTATATGGAAAGCACTTCAAGATGCAGTATTCCGTCCGTCCGATGGGAGATTAAACTGTGGACCCCTTGTCACATTTCGTTAAGAGTAGGCTAATGCAGACGCCAGACTTATTTCGATTCTTACCCCACTCTCCAGATAATTATTACCTATTCTACTACCTATCCTGCCAAAATTTACCTATCCTTAATGACCTCTTCTGTCTGTTGCCTCCACAAATAGTGAACCAACCTAAACGGCGTAGTCTGGCATTGTTATTCTTGACTCTAATTCGGAGGAGTGATCCTCCTATTCGTTCCGAGTGCTGTTTCATTATTTTCAAGTGGCAGACAGTAAATGCGAAAAGCTCTAAGCCGTCGAAGCGCACTTAATGAAGTACTACCTCTACTAAATGGCGCAAATGATCTCGCTGTCGGTCGCCTTCCCCAAACAACCAACCATTTATGGTGCAAGCTAACCTATTTAGAGTGCTGATGTGCGGTTCAATGGTGGTGGTCTACGATGAATTTGATTGAAATGTAATACTAAGTCTATTTAAGGTGCTGATATGCAATTCGCGTTCTCATCACTTCCATCTCGGCGCCTTAATTCGTCCATTCATCGGCTGTGGCGCCTTAGCCGACCCACGATTCCCGTGCTCCCCCCTTTCATTTCTGGCAATTCCCCCGTCGTATCGCCTTTCATTGATGCTCTCTCTCTCTCTTCGTGAGTCAGACAGACGTGCCGCTCGACTCGCACTCCGCTCTGCAGCATCCTCTCGTCTCGAGGACTCGAGGCCGAGCACATTTCTCTGTATTCCACTCCGCCGTATTCAGGGGTCTGGGGGGAGGAGAGGGGAAAGAGGATATTCCCCTCGCGCAAAATCCAACCGCTCCCATACCCTTGCTCTCTTTTCCCAGAATATATTTCTCATACAGTGTCTGCGTGAGTTTATCGGTGGTAGCGGGGCCCCGGTTGAGCCTTACTCAGCTCCACCTCATAGTCCATACTCATTCCTCGCGGCACCCTTTTCTTTTACTACATTCACTTACCGTTCTCCTTTTATTGACTCATTTAGGGCTGTACCAAAACGTACGTCTGCATAGTACGATATTACGATGTATTGGTAGTACGTATAAGTGGTACATAGTACCATTGAGTATAGTACGATAGTGCATGTGACGATATATCAAAGTGAAATCGATATATTTTTCATATCAATCAAATCAAAGTGGAAAATCGGATGGAACCAATGTATTCTGTATCTGTCTGTAAAGTATAATTATATAAGTACGCTCTTCGCAAAATTTGAGGCATTCCGTCACAGCCCAGGTTTCGTTGCTTCAGCGTCGTCATCAGGTGCTTCACTGTGAAAACAATTCCGTTTTATAAGTTTTAGTATGTTGAGTAGTGAAAAATGGGAGAGTTTCTACGCTTCTTGTTGCTCATACGAGGAACGATTACGTTTTATCTAGTTCGTTGATCCGTAATCTCGCCGTAGTGCCAACGTGTTTAGGTGCAAGTGTTTATCATTCGACGGCCGTCTGTAAACCCAGCCTTAGAATCGTCTAATCTATGTATCGTTGCAACATTGATATAAGTGTGGCGGCCTTGAAAACCTTAAAAACCTGGAAAACTCCTCGTTATCTCCATGAAAAAATATTGGATTTCTCCTTGGTTTTGACATAGTTTGAAAATATTTCATTGATTTGTCCAGATTTGATCATGACACGGAATATTACCTGGTAAGTGGAGAAAATCATGTGATTAGTCCAGTATAAGTGTTTCAAAGCATATGTCTGCTATAACTGAAAGTTTCTCTTTAAATCATGAAATAGTTAATTTGCCCGGTATCCGAACACTGCCGATTTTAACCTATTCATTTATCGTAACCCACCGAGTTAATTTATTTTGGCTTTTTTCCATCAAAGTATCTCAGCTGTTTGTTGTATATAATTTCTTCAAAGAGTTTTTCATAAGAAACAGTCCTGCGTGAGACAGCAATATACGTAGTAGCCGAGTTAACGGCGCCAATTAGGATTTGCTCCGCTTTTAATTTAGTTAATGTACAGATTTTCCCAGTACTCTTTTCTCTTGCTCTAACCAATAGTTATATTTTTTTGTATGTTTATTATACATGTTGTGTCTATCTATGTATGTATTTATATGTAGGTATATATTTGGTTGAATTGGAATAGACCCCTATGCCTTAAATATTTAAGGGAGGCATTTAACTAAGCACCAAAGTAGTTTCTACCTACCGATATCAACAAAAAATGGTAGTTTCAGGCGTAACTTGGTGGAACGATTCATGTTGAATGAAAAACTTTTACTTTATAATTTAACATTATTTCTTTGTTAAAACGACCCGGGTTACGACGTAAAACGTCATCTTCAGGTGACGTTGCACCTGAAGTTGACGTTGTACGTCAAAACCCAAGTTGTTTTAATAAAGAATCAATTTGGAATCACGAACTCAAAGTTTTTCATTCAAAAGAACAAAAATTGTCATCGAAAATCACATATAAGAACAGGTATCTTATTTCCAATTTTTAGGATGTGACATAACCTATTAAGAAGACTAAAATATAAAAAATAATATTAACGATTTCCAGAGTATACGAGGAGCGATAAGATCTAAAAAGGTATAATTAGTCACGAAGTTAAAAGAGTTGGAATGGATTACCCTGCAAATGATGTATCGCTGTTTCCACCCTAGTACCCCATTGTCCGACTGATTTTAAAGACTTACGTCACAGTTTACAGTACAATTTACTCTTGGAAACTCCGGAATACTCCTTATAAGATATGAGAATAGAAATCCATGGTCAACATGGTTACTCTTTTACTGTGGGTCAGTGTTGCAAATCGAAAAACGCTCGGCCCTACGCCCACGACTCCCGTTTAATGGCGAGAGCCTTCCCTCCCCTTCATCCTAGCGTCTCCGTCCTAATACAGTTCCCGCTCCTTCCTTAACTACTGTGTGGCCTTCCCATTCCCCACCGCCGAGTCAGACTTCCTCCTCAATGACGCTGCCTTGGTGACCAGACTGGCGCCTGAGCAACAGACGCCCATCATATTTCGCGAGAGAGGCAATCGAGTGAAAGTACCAGAGTAGTATCCTCGGAAATGAGGGTTGGCGTATCTCGTCTTATCTCTTCTTCTCCTTCTATGTAGCATCCTCCCCTTAGAGCAGAACGAATCGCCGTCGTTCGAGCCTTCTCCTATTTTTATATTTTCGTTTTGATTTTTCGATCCATCCCTGTCTTCGAAATAGTTTGCCCGTTTCGCGGGTGTTTCGATGGATTGAACGCGATTAAAACGTGGCGCCTGCCCACCCACGCACATCAGCATTAAGGAGGAATTTTTAGGATAGCGATCTTGATGATGTGGAACTTAGGCTATTATTAGTCATAATGACATTCGCACAGCCATAAATTCGGAAGGATCTTGAACGGCGGTCTTTTATGGAAAGAGGTCTTCCATATTCAGCGGATCGCCGTAATATAAATTGCCATAAATAGGTTACTCGAAGCGAAGTTTATTATTTTTTCCGATGATAGTGAAATGCTCACACTCGTGTATAATACTGATAGTATTGATTATGAGTGCAGTTACATCTGATTATGAGAATCACCTACTTATTCATAGGAAATTATGCTATTAGCGTTTGGAAGTCAGGTTCTTGTAAACACTTTACAGTGGTGTAGTGGATTTTGAAAAGTCCGTGCTAAAGTTTGTAGACTTTTGGCATGAGGAGTATTGCTTTGTACTAATGGGCGTCCACACTATGATTTGGTTACCACAATTTTTTTTGGCGTGTGTTTTAATCTCGGAGAAACTTTTGATTACCTTTTTACTCCTGTGGCGAGCTAGTTGAAGACAATGTTTTCAACTTTTGAGAACGGCACCCATATCTTTAAGTACAGATTTACTTCGGCGATGCCAGCTTTGAACAACCTCTGTGACAGATCCAAGAAAGAGTCCCATATGGTTATGATATCAGAGTTAAAAGCGTTTGTCATCAGTATGTCCCATTAGTATGGGCTCCTGTTAAGAGGTCTCTTCATTCTAACGAAGAAACATGGACTATAAATATGACTAAAGAGAACGTTTTGTTGTGGGCATTAGAGGAAAGGCGAAAAAAAACATTGTTTGAAAAATTTGGTCTCCTTAATTTCGAGGTCTTAGCTTGTGATGCTCTGATTATTATGCCGTGACTTCTTAATAATCGGAAAATGTTAATCAATGTAATCGGGTTTAGACAGTCATTTATTTCACCTGCCAGAAAAAGTTATCGTATTGAATCTATCACTGTAGCTTTTGTACAGGCCTATTTCTCGTCATCCGCCGGCTGCTGCCGTTCTCTTGTGTCATCTCGTATCCGATTTGCCATCAAAGTTAAAAAAAGAAGCATTTGACCTCATCAGCATTATTCCTACTCAAATAAGTAGAATATGAGTAATTACGGAAAATTTTTCTATGATTACAGACAAGAGTATTCAAGCATAGCCTTTTCTGTTGAGTGCTCTCGTTTGATAGTTCGCGGGTGGCATCCTGCGCTCTTGGTAATTTCAACAATGATTGACATCGGTGACCAGCGACTTGATATCTGCTCTTTGTCACTGATGATGTGATGACCTCGTATGCAAGTATATGTTAAGTGTTATGCTTACCATTATCAATTAAGCGTAACTTGATAGTGGTTCATTTTTTTGTATACTTGGGTAAACAGTGAAGTTAACTATGGCAGGTGTTATTTGGAAGAAAAACGACGTCACACTGTAAAAATATAATATTCAGTACTATGTTATGATGATTCAGTACTATGTGCTACATTTAGCTCTGCGGTCGCAATAACAACCAATTTTATGTTGACTTATGTTACCATCCTTTTCTATTTACCTATTTACCCTCCTTTTCTATGTAAATTATTTTTTATTTAGTTTTCCTTTTTACCATCAATAATTTCCTTCTTTTCTTTATCTTTCTTTGTTGCCCGAAAAATCCACCTTTGCGGTAAAGTAAAATAACCAGTGCTGTTTATCTGAGATATACATGCATCTCTCAAAGTCACGTACGTTTTGTGTGGTTCAATTAGAGCCTTGCATTTTAGTTTAATTCTGGATATTATTGCATACTTGGACGACTTGGTCCCTGTCGTCATCGCTCTGTATATTTTTTCTTTTCATTTGATGGTACATATATCCTTTCATATGCATTGGAATTGAGGTCAGTAGTGCCAAATATATTGGTGCGGATGAGACGTATCATTGTCAGCTATATATGGTCAAATTAGTAACAGATAGGTGTACATCCTGGGACCTATTAGTTTCCTTTTTTTAGGTTTTTATCCCACCTTATAATTGTTGTTGTATTCCTGCGTCAGATCTTATCGTTCCATAGAAGGAGGTCCTAACCTTAATATTGTTTTGATATCCTAATGAGAGTTGGACTTGTGCGGTTACCTTAGATGCCCAAAGATATTATAATCAAGGAGTCCAAGTAGTAATTTTCCACATGATTTATTTAATGATACACTATGCGTTTTGACGTTTCACGCCATCCTCAGCTGGCGAATATTTAGAAATAAATCTCTTCTATGCCTTATCAGCGTTTTTTGTTTTTAGGATGCTTTCTGCTGATATGATTATCAATTAATATGGCGTATTTCACTCGTTACGAGCGTAATATTTCCTTCATTTCATTCAGTAGAAACTTTTGTTTGCAAACAAGCTGACGTTTTATGCGTCGAAATTTCCGATATCTGCTTAGAGTTCCCTTCGTTGCCTTCAAAGATTAACATTTCTTGTGACGCAGTGCAAACAGGCGTTTTTTTAGTGTAATGTCTTCTCTTACGCACATCCAGTATGTTAAGGAGTATGTCATTCATCTTTGAATTAGCTCATTGAACTTCGGGGGTATATTCAAGTTGTAAGATAAGAACTGTCCATTCATTACAGAAATCGGATGTACTGGGATAAATTGGCCATGGAGAAACTTTACTGATAATGGTCGTAAAACAACGTAAGTTTTTGCAACATTCCTGTATGATATCGCCCAAACAAAGGCATTCCTGGGAGAAAAAAATTGAGTATAAGGCCTGCTGGGAGCACCAAAATTTCTTTTCCATTGATTAATTTAATGCACTGAGAGTATTTGAAGTTAATCGTGGGATCATGATCATTAAGTCTCACCGTAATTGCTTTTTTGCTGTATTCGCCCTAAGAGTATAAGCGAATGGCGGGCCGACGATTTTATTGGCATAGCACAGGAATTTTAAAAATCGATGATTGTGAAAAGGTGAAAGGGTTATGGATGACCATTGATTTTCTCTCATGCTATAATTTAAAGGTTTTTAGTGGTCGGGTCTTGCAAACTGGTCTCAGCTATGTTTTCGATATTCCAGGAATTTTACGCGGTAAATTTATTCTGACTAGTCCGGCGGTCTTAGCTAAGTTTATCGTGATATTATGAAACAGTCGAGGGAAATTGTGAAACTCAAAACCCCCAAAATGTGGCGCAGTAAAGACTAAATCCCTTATCAAGACAACGCTGCGGTCTGCACGTCCTCCATGATCAGGCAATTTGTATGCCAAAAACAACTGGGATGATGTCGCGTGCCTACTATCCTTACCAGATCTACTATCATGCGACTTCTTTTTGCTTCAAGAAGTGACACTTTTGCGGAAAGGACGTCCTTTTGACTCTGTGGGAGAGATACGATACGCAGGAGGCACTTAATGAGGGCTGGGAGGTATTTGAATCCCAATATCAACATCCAGTATCTTCAAATATTGAAAATGGACCAATATCAATAACCTGTATTGGACTATTGAATATTGGAAAATATTGGCCTATTGGAGATATTTTAATACTGGAAATAATGAAAAAAATAATTATTGATGTATTGGAAAATATTGTACATAGGAATATTAACAAGTAAAATTATCTGACTTACAATGGTTTGCAAATGCTGCAGAAACAAAATTGCTGCTCAAATAAACAACCAGGCTGGCACAGGCATGCACTACACATTACTAGCACCAAAAATTAGCTTTTCAGCATGCTCTCCTGTTAATGAATTTCTGGTATCGGTGATGACCTCACCGCCAATGTTAAAAAGTCTTTCTGACGGCAAACTTGTGGCAGGTAAGATGAGAAACTTTCGCACAAACTTGGACATCAAAGGAAAGGCGGACTGATGGCTCCGCTGCCACTTAAAAGGGTCCGTTGTGACCTCCTCCGCTGGTAATGTTTCATACCGCATCACCTCCTGGTTAAACCAAAGGGGCGACGTATCGCAAATATATCGTATGGAAAACTTGATCGATGGTGGCAAAACTGAGGGGGTGGGATTAAAACCGAGGGGGAGGAAAGACCGTGACCGGTAGAGGCGCTGTCGTTGAGTGTTTCAAGAGCACATTTGCAATTTAAAATATATCAATAGTATTTATTTGTAATTAAATCAAATTCAACATGTTGCATTATTCTAACGCCAATGCATAATATTTTTATCTCTAATACGTAAAATTCATGAGGGAGTTCAAGCTATTGTAGTCTCGGCACCAGCTATTTAGTCTCGACACCAGTAGTAGTTGCGAAGTTGAGCGCATGGCTGACTTATGATTTTGATGTGTTCTACGTACGAAGCTGAAATACTGTATTAATATCTGCTACAACCGGGCTGAGAGATTGTTAGATATGGCGAAACCTGTGCATAGTAAGCGATATGCGGTGATTTGGTGCAACAGTGTGTGTGAATGTCGTTTATACGGAAATCTATTTTCTCGTTTTTCAAATAGGCTGTCAGGTATGTTGCATTTAAGTTTTCGAAGAAACATTGCCATGGGCCATTTTGTTACCAACAGAAAAATACTGCTATTCGCGTGGATTGTCATGATTCTTCGCAACTGATACGAGTGTTCGAAAGTATTTTGAATTCTGGTAATGTTGCATCAACACAGGGCAGAGAGTTGGGCAAGATTCTGTCCCCGTACAGATTACCTTCGTTGATGATTACATAAGTTCATAAATCAATATATTTCTTTCTTGCTTTTACGTGAGAAAGTCTTCAACTCTCATTACACTGACTGCCGTTCCGAGCATTATCGAAGGTTAGAATATTCGTGATGTTTACATGAGATGCATTAGGTGCCATGAACTGTGATGTGGTTGTCCCGCCATCAAACTCCCCATTGTGCATTACTGTGACTTTTGATTTGGTTCACTCCCCAGACCATGTGTGGTGCATTATGTACCCTGGACTGTGATGCGGTTGCATCACCATCAATCACCACCCTTGTGCATTACAGTGACTTTTGTTTTGGTTCCCTCCCCAGATCAAGTGTAGTGCGTTGGATGGCCTGAACTGTTATCACGTTGTCATGTCATATTCAGTTAACCTCACCATCACTGGGACTTTTTATATAGATGGATAATAATGGATGAATGTAATTTTTCCAAATAACATTGGCAATTCCAACCTAATCTGTGTGTTGAATGACTATGTTCAACTTTTAAGAATGGGCTACAGTTTACTTCTGGTAATTTGATTCTATTTTGAATCAATAAATTTATAGTGAATATGGTAAGCGGCGTTTTATTGTGTCATGTATTCTCTTAATAACCTAACCTCAACCTTTCCTGTTTCATAAACGTTTCCCAAGGTTATTTATTGTGCAATCGGGAATATCATCAAGTTAATACGAGTGAATAATATTTTTTCATTTTCTTGCAGTACTCATTAAAATTAAATTTTTCAAGGCTTAATTTCAAATATTGGTTTATAATCTATTGAATACGGATAATCCTGAGCTAACGATTCAAACCCCGCGCTAGTATCACGATTTAAACCTTACGGTAAACGAACGACCCCGTATCGATGCCGGGGTCGTGGCGCTGATGTACAGGAACCTATACGCATTGGGCTTATGCCTCTGTCGTCTCTTTGTTTAAACCTGTGTCACCGTCGAAGGCTGGGGTGGGGGTGGAAGCGCATCACCGGCAGCGTCCTGTCCTTGTTCCCTGACCACGGGCTGCGGCGGAGGCGGGTGCGCGACTCTCCTCTTCTTGAATATGTGTGACACCACTTAGGGCTGCTTCAGTTATTGGAAATCATTGGAAGGATGAAGTTGGGTACTTTTGTGCGCCTGCTTTCGGAGTAATTAAATTAGAAGCTGGCAAGTCGTATTTGTTGCACGCTGTGAAACGCTCGCCTGGCGATGTAATTTCGATCGCATAGTAGCTGTAAGTTCATCTACATTGTTTCTTTTCACATGATTTAGTGAGTTGAGGGAAGGTATATAAAGGCGTTAGAATCCGCACAGTTACTTCTCTGAATCAGGTTGAGCAAACAACTTAACTAACTTACGGTGTGTAGAAGCGGTGTTGCACTCAGTGCCATGCGCGCATTCAGGTGTCACGGAATAGGTCCGCTGGAGGGAGAAGAAAAAAGTGTTTGGAAAATTCTAATGTAGTGTTAACTATGTGCAAGTCTGTTGGTAAAACAAGAAAAGCAATTTAGGCTTCTTTTCCCCGGTTATTGCTTACAATAATGGTTGAAAAGGAAGTGCTGCTCTGAGTGCCACGCGCGCCGTCTATTTTCAAATATTTGGGCGCTCTCCGACCACCCTCCTCGCTGGGTTCCAGTATTCAATTTTCGAATTTTTAATATTAATAATCTAATACTCAATATTCCGATTGCAAATTTGAATTTGGTTCTTCAATATATAATATTCCAATTACAAATATTGGTTTTTCCGACCACCAATATCCAATACGAGATATTGGCCGTTCCAAAATTGTGATTTTGGAATCCCAATATTTAATAATATGGATATAGGAACCAATATATTAGACAACCGCCCAGCCCTACACTGAATACTCTAACTTCAGCTGTTAACCACAGTTTTTTTCAATCGCTGCAGAATATTTTAAATGAAATTTGTGTACATGTGAAATATGACTATATTAAAGATAATAATAAAATTTTGTGCTAAAGTGTATATCTTTTTGATTACCAACCGAGTCTCGGAAATTTTGAGTAGCACTTCATAGTACTTCCGTAGTACTCGCATAATGTTCATATCCGGTGAAAAATGTTACTTCCGTCGCTCATCATGTAAGATCATTTTTAGTCAAGACCAGTTAATCAGCGTAAAGCCGTCAAAGTTTTGTGAATTATTTCCCGTTGAGAAACAATTCGTACGGCATTTCATTTTTCTGGTGCGTAAACTGTAATGTTTAGTGATTTTTGCAAGTGTGTCGCGTTATTTTCGTTTCCGGGATTTCACGGAAAAATAATAATTTTTAAGAAATGCTGATGCGAAATATTCAGTATTTGATTCCATTCCTTCATTCTTAATTATTGTTTTCATTAACTTCAGTAACTTAGTATTTTGTCGCATTCCACTAGGAAGTTAATTTTGCGTTTATCCTCGCCAAGTAATCGTTGAGCATTGAAATTATCGTCGAATTACTGAATTGCATTATTCCTCGCATTTAAAAACTCTGCATCGGTTTGGTATACTTACCTGATATGGCGAAATAAAATTTTCAATAATCTTATTTGAGTTGATGTATCGACGATCTCGGCATAGATGACATGTGATAGTTACGATATTCCGAAGGATATCTCCAGATCGAATAGCGTTGAATACTGACTTTGAGGTGCGAGGCAAGACGTGCGTCATGGCTGGTCATATGTTCGCCTCAACTAATTTCTGAATCGTGTTAAGGAAGCGAGCGTTGGAAGAGGTGAGCGTGATGTATGGCAAAACTTCCTGATGGATAGGTATATATATCCAAGCGTACGCCACTATGAGAGGTTTTGCGGTTGGCGACTCTTCTGTTTTGAGCAGCATGGCAACTGCCCAACAGACGCTCCAACATTGACGTCAGAAGATTCTCTGCCTTCGTGGTTAACTGTCGGGTATCGCCTGGACCTGGCTAAGGATATAGTTTACATTGAGGTCGCTTTTTAGAATTCTCCGAAATGCCCCTGTCTCATTATGACTTCACGGAAGATAGTCTAGAAGGAAGAAGACCTCTTTTCTCGAGGTATATTGCCTACGGTCTTTATTTGCACTCCCTTTGGGACCGAAATATTTGCTTCGCGAACTCTTTACAATTTACTAATAGAAACTGCGCGTCATACAAAAAAAACTTCTTCGAGAAAAAAACAAAGGGTGGAAAACTATTTAAAGAACATTTGGAGTCGCTAGAGACTACGCATGAATAACGTTCGGATTGGGGATTGAAAAATATAGATCACGCGAGATTAAGTTCAATGAGTTGTATATTATTTAACCCCCACAATATGTCTATAAGACGGGGAAAATCGCCATGATTGGAGAGAATCACTATTGTATTTCAATTGATCAAGAAATCTTTCTTCATGCTCACTATGCTTGGTTAGAGCAGATTAAGAAGCTAATTCTACCAAAAAGCACGTTACAGATATTCCCTTCCCCCCCCCGCAACTCCTTTTTTCATATCCTTCCTTTTTAAGGGTTGTGTCGTTACACACCCTTCCCGATTCCCTTGCGACGGCTCGGGAATTAGCACCTAATTTCAGATGTACTCTAACGTCGGAGGGAGATGAAATCCCAAATTTGAACGTTTATGAAATTCCTTAATGAGCTGGTGTGATTGGTCTTTACGCTTCTCAAGAGGTATTCTAGTCAGCCCTTGTCGGGGCAGTCTTTTTTCTTAAATTCTGAAAGTTATAAATAGGAGAGTTTTATCGTTATGCTTGAATTTCCCAAAGTCTTGCTGCGTATTCGGATGGGCTGCTTATTTGGGATCTGTTTACCGTCATAGGAATGAGAAATCAATAAATTTGTTTTATCTCTCGACTCTGACTGTAAATCCACCCACATCATGGTGCGTTAGTCGACCTACCGCCTGGTAATGTGAAGTTGTTGAAATGAACTTGAATTCTTGGCGCAGGTGAAAGACGGTTGAGTAAACCTTGCTTATTTACCTATCCTGGCTGGTGGTCTCTTTCCTCTTGTGTAAACCGTTACCCGACATTTCTGCTGGTACCTTAGTTCAAGTTATTGAATAGGTAGAATTTCTTCTCTTTCTGCCTAGCGACGCTGCTTCAACTCTCACATATGTCTGATGAAACGCTCTTGGTAGTGATGTTTTTTCTTGACTCTTGGTTTTCCTTGTGATCGAATCTTACGAGTTAAGCCGCCATTAGAGAAGCGAACTAACATTTAAAATAATTTGTTAGTGCTCAATTATAGTGTACTAAGTAGAGAAACTATGCTATAATTGGATATTATTTTTTACTTTTTTTTCATCTTGGGCATGAAAAACTGAAACCATCCTGCTCCGAAGCTTCTTTTTAGCATAATTAGCAGAAGCCGTGGTAATTGTTCCTAAGTGCTAAAAAAGTCTCACATTTTTTTTGAATCGCATGTGCGTCAGGTCTTTAACATCTTCAATTATTTCCTTTAAGGTATCTGCATAAACTTCAATACTACATTTTCCATTCCTCCCTGTAGTCTTCCTAACATCAAAGCAGCCGAGTTACACGGAAAATAGAGTGGGCAGCAGCAAATTATTAACCAACCACTAAGTGTTCAAATTTTTATGCCCTATTTAATTTTATGACTATATTATCACGGGTTCTCGGTTCAAGAAGGCTAAAATAATAGCTCCTCTTACAGAACTTCTCTCTCGAATACCTTTACGACCTCTCGGAAGAAAAACTCCATGAGGAGAGAGAGAGGGCCGCTGAGCTTTTAAATGCAAGAAAAAAATTGGTATGTACTGGGGATATATCGGAATGCGTGATAGATCGTTGGTATTTAATTATGGGCTGAACAAGTTTTTAAATACGTTTGATTTTGAGGGTACATTTTTTGATTATTTTTAACTTCCACTGAAAACAGCACTAAAGGTCTTTTACTTCAGTGTTTTATAACATACAACGAAGTACGCACACAAGCCGTAGGTGGGGAAAAATCTACCCAGGTGGTATTCTAACCCGCGACCTTAGCGATTTGAAAATAATTTATCTTTGTAAAATTCCATAAAACTCTTCATTTATTCCGACCCAAGTTCCGACTTCAAACAGTCCTTTTCAAGTCACCTTGAAAATGACGGTTTAGAGTGTAAACCTGGGTAGGAATAAATAAACTGTTTTGTGGAATTTTACAAAGTGAAATTATTTTCAATTCGTGATGTGGCTCCACCAAGACAAGCCTGACAATTTGGTATACTTCCGCGACCTTAGGTTTGGAAAGCGAGGAATTAACCCCGCCACCACCGAGGCAGAAAAATAATTGTAAAATTAATCTTACAATTTATAAAATGAGACCTTAAATTTTCACTGTACAAGGAGCTAACGATCCTAAGAAGCACTCAGGTAGCAAAACTGAGAATATCCATTATCTTTTTATTTTTGGCAGGTGACATATGGGCAATGGAAGTTTTTTTAGCCCAATAAACCGATGCCTGTGGTTGTAGTAGTGCAATGCGAATACCTTTCTATCTACGAGGCAAGTCAGACCTTCATAGTTAGAGATATTTTCACTTAAGGTGGCTGGAGCGGTAATCGTGAGTCGTTGAAGGCACATTCTAATAACTTTTCAAGTAAGTCGAAAAAAATATTCTTGGACCACATTTCACCCACGTACACCTGTTTATACGTTGGATATCACCACAATGCAGTAATGTATATGATGCAAGAGTTATATTTCAAATTTTCGCCTTAATAAAGCATTGTTTTGACTTGGATATTCGGCGCGAAATTCGAAATTTACGCGAAAATCATATCTAAATACGCTTTTCTTACTCGGTATGATACCTTGATATTTGTTGGCAGCTATTATAATAATATGAAACTTACTATTTCGCATTTAGGAGAAAATCTGTACTTTAGTAATAGAATTTTTTCAAAATATATGCCGTGTTCCATAAGATTACTTGTTAAAATACCATTGAATTGCCAGGAAACCAAATCGGTAACATGCAGTTTTTTTTAATTTTATCGATAGGTATTACTAACAAGGACACGTATGCAAAGTTTCACGCAAATCTGTATACAAACAAAAATCGCTCCAGCCACCTTAAAATCCTCACTTTCCCCTCCTTCCCTCTCATTACTCCTTCCCCTAGACTCATTCCCGCCGTGACATAACGCTCTGCGCATCCGTGTGCTACTAAGACTTGCGAGGGGTGTACTTCAGGTGATATCTATCATGAGGGAAACAGTCTCTCTCCTCTACCTTTTTCATCGAAGACTGCATCTGTATGCAGTTTTAAAATCCCAGTCTCCTTTCTGTACGAAGTCTTGTTACTCTTATGTTCTCGCGCTCAAGAAAGGGTTTTGCGAACTTTGAGAGATATCTCTGCATTCCTTTGCTTTTGGTTATTGCTCCATCACCGTTACGAGTATTCGTATTCTGAGGGTGACGCTGTCCTGCCCAAGGTGATCAGTTGGTCGCAATTCAGTCTCCCTTTAACTGGCCTGTTGTTGCAATCACGACCGCATCTGATGCAACAGCGGAGTAGCTGGTGAAACTTCGATGCGCGTACCACGTTAACCTGCTATGTAGTTGCTGAATTAATTGGGATTTTTAACGTAATCTGATGGTTGCTCTCATTGAAAGAACCGTACGCGTAATACGACATGGACTGTTGAATCACGATACAACCCACCCATCATCCCAATACACAAAACTTAAATCCGCTACTGTTTACCTCACCTAATTAGGGGATTTACCATTGTCTCCTTTGAATGTTAGCTTAAGTATTTACTATTAATTCTGATTTGACAATCTAGTGCTAAGCCGTTAAGAAGCGGGTATTATATCTGAGGAGCTTCGCGGACTACGTTGTTCGCGGCAGTGGTTGAATGATTGTAAGATTTGAGAATAATTGGAGGTGAGAAAAATTCCATCACAACTCTATCCCTTACAGCGAAACCGTTCTTTATTTATTCACCTAAATACTGCTTGGTCAGAGAAGTTATTTCTTATAACTTACCTATCGTAGCTACCACCAGAACGCACAAAGTGAGGTCAGTCCCTGTGGTAATGAAACTAAACCTCAGTCATGGAAAGCAATGTTGGACGTGATGAAGATAATAGGTAGCCCCCAAAATTAGTATAACTGATTCGTAATTTTGACTTAAGGCTTACATATACTACAAAATGCATCAGTCAAATCAAACCCCATTGGTGCAGTATGAAAGGGAAGTGTCGGATATGTGGTTCCCTTAAACAGACCATTGCGGTAACATCGATGAGGACCAGCATTCCTCAAATAGGTGCTGAGACCCAGAAAGGTGAAAATTGTTATTTAGAGCATGGATGGGTTAGGCATCTAATTGTCGTCATTTTCTGAATTCCTTTACTCGGAAAAATTTCCTAACGTATAAACAATTATTTTATGGAAAGTATGGTGAGCGAATGGTGATGCAAAGTAGGTGAATCATTTCACCTATTACATATTGAACGGGGGCAATTCTTTTATGACTATGGGAAGGGATAATAATGAGAGGTGAGTGAGGAATGGGATAATTTCATGTTTAATCATTCAACGTTAATTTTTATGTGTTTACTATTACAGTCAAGTGATGCCCTTTATTTGCTAATATTTTGGTTTCGTTTCTAAGAATAGAAATGAGGTGTAGCGCCCATTTTTAACGGTAATTTATGGCATTGATAACGTTTTTTTTTATCTCTTTTGAAATTAAAAAACTTCCTGGTTTCAGTGATTTAGATTTTAACATATACGGGCCAGTATTTATAAAAGCATTTTCCCTGGTAGTTCATGCTTTTACATTGACGAACGTTTACACTAGTGCGTCTATTTCGTGATATAAGGATGTGTGCATCATCACGTAGAGGTCGAAGTTATCGCTATATGGCTGCACGTCGTATCCCCAAGGCACTTTTTTTCCTTTGAAAATGATTTAATGGGTATCCATGTCAGACGGAAATGGAACTTGGGCCACCCTAAAGCATTTACCGACACGTGACCGCTTTCACCCTTATAGGATATATCCGAGTAGCCTAACTGTTACTACCATTTCCCAGGCTGATTGAGTTGAAACGGGCGAAGAAGATGGTTCACCTTCGCCAAGATATCATTCCAGTGGTGAATGCGGAGCTGCCGACGAAATGGAACTCATCAGGTTGTATTAAAAAAATTGCTTAATTGTAAATAATGCGAGTGTGCACTCTAAGTGGCAAACAAAAGAGATACGTACTACATTGATTAAAATCAACTTTACGCGGTAAAAGTTTGCCCATATTTATATTAAAACCATGTTATAGTTATCGTCATTAATAGTTTTCATTACGAATTAGTTTACCTTTGAGGTATTAGTTTCCATCTATATATTTGTAAGAAATAAAAAAAATTATCTATTTTCTGGTATGCTAAAATCGCCCTGATAAAATTCGTGAGAACAAGTACTCCGTGGTAGTACATTAACAGTGCGTCATGAGATGATCTCGTTCCTTCAAAGCCTCCGTGAAATTGACTGTGCTGGAAGACGTCCTGGTATTAACCTCGTAATCGGGGAATTTGCCCCCAATCCTAAGTTAAGGTGGATTGGTTATTGACTTAGAATATCACAAATTATAGATTTACCCAATTTGTGAAAAAAAAGCTTTTATCAGAAAAAAGAAAGCGCCACTGGGATCCAACCTCACCTGCCAGACGCTCTTGAGGAAACTCGCAGGGTTTAAAGCGCAGATGTAAATGTCACATAGTACCTATGCGTTTATTTGACTTTTGCTAAGAATGTTGTGCTTTGAAACCAAATTCGTATTAAAGTTTTTCTAAAATTGTAGAAAACTCCTATTTATATTAATTTACTATGTATTTAGGTCTCTTTCCATCAAATGAAGCCTCAAATAAAAAAGAACAAGATGTATATTGCTTTGTGAGAATGACGAAAATTGAACGGACCGTGAAAATCACGAATAAATAGGCTCAGCTAAGTTGTGAGAAAACGTTTCCTGCGACAAACACTCGAAGGAATCTTTCTCCATGGGCATGTGGGTTCAAGAGCCACCTGAAACTAGTATTCGAAGATGAAATGTGATCGAAGAGCCCCAGAAAAACGATTAATTAGTAAGTAGCTCCAACTGGTAGCGAAAAAGGTTAGCGTTGAGGAGTTGAAACGGCAATTTGTTGTTCGCAAGCCGTTGCTGTTGGCCCACAAATGCTCAACTCCGCTCGAAGTGGAAGCATCCAGGCACAACCATGTCAGGAAAGTCATGGTGATTAAATAGTTGGCTGGACGAGCCCGGAAGTCCCCACGTCTCTCTATTCGCACGTCGGAGAATCTTAAAAAGCCGAGGGCGAAGGACGGATGGTGGGTTGAAGGGGAAAGAATGAAGCAGGATTGTACAAAGTGGCGATGGTGGGGGAAGGTGGTGGGACGGCGAAAGACGAAACTCTCGAAAATAAAAGCAAAAGTGAAGATATAACAGGTGAATGGTTTGGTTTTGTTGGATAGAGTTACGACTTTTAATCCCGAAGGACCTGGTACGAATCCCGGCAGTTTCGGTGATTTTATTTGATGCTGCTAAGTGGGGAGATCTACAGATGCAGTGCTCCAATCGGCAAGCACATATGGAGTGTTCCCGAAAGCGAAATTAAATTTGATAAAAAAGCCGAAGTTATCGGAAAATAACTATAAAGCTATTGTAAGATTTGCAGAGAATTTAAACGGTATCCATACTAAATTATACACTTTGTATTTTTTCTACAGTTTTAATTAGCGGTACAACGCGTTTCGCCGATCTACGCCATCATCAGGTACAATTTCTAAGATTGTTTGTAAGACCGGCGAAACGCGTTGTACCGCTAATTAAAACCGTAGAAAAAAATTACAAAGTGTATAATTTAGTATGGATACTAATAATTTCTACAAAGTAAAGCCTAAAACCATAGAGTGTAATCTAAATAGTGCAAAAGGGGGAAAATTGAATAGGGGAGAAGGATGCAACACAGTTTCCAGAAACCACCTATCGGAGTGCGGCAGTGTAAAAGCCTTCCCTAAATCATTCCTTCTACTTGCATCCCCTAAATGATTCCTCATACATCACCATACACACCTTTCCTTGATGACTCAGATATCCTCAATTGTCTGTCGCCTCGTATATTACCAACTACTGCTAGTAATACTACAAAATACAAGAGCAGTAATCGGGGAAAATAAACGCTATCTGAAATTAGACGTAGAGGTAGGTATATAGATTAGAAGGATAGAAAGAGTCGGGGGAAAAAGGAAAGCACATGACTTTCCTCACGTCCGGCCCCGACTGGCTGGAGCGCAACCAGGCGTATACGACGGCTTTTGGGCCGGCGAACTCGCCATGGCTGGTAGCAAGGTGTGCGGTGGAGAGCCTGGGATACTAGATGTCTGGTTGAGGGGTGAGCTAGTGATCGAGGGGGAACGACGGACTAAGGAAGTGGAAGAAGATGAGGGAGAGAGAAATATTAGGGGAGAGAAGAAGAGCAATAGGGAGAGGTAGATGATGGTAAGGAAGGAGGCTGGAGGAGGGAGGTGGTTGGATGGAAAGGGGAAAAAAATATTGTGATGCGGAGGTGGAATGGGGTTCTATTTCTGGCCAAGACCTTGGTTTGCGAGGGCGGGGAGAGGGAGATAGAAAAAGGGCAAAACAGAACGGTTGAAAAAAGAAGAGGTGGAGAATGAAGGGAAAAAATGGAGGCGGGCGGACGGAGTGGGAGAAAGGTAAGCGCGAAGGATGACGGGAACGGCCGGCCGGTGAAAAGAGGGTAGGGGAAGTTAAAAGAGGTGAGGGGGTGGATGGGACGGTGGGAGGATGGAGGAGAAGTGTCGAGGATGAGTGGCGACGATAGGGAGTGGGGACGCTGATGAGGGGGGCAGGGCTAGGTGGGTGAGGAGGATACGGCGAAAAGTGTTGGGCGAGGAAAGAGTAGCAGTTAATTTTCATTTGGTCTCTAGGTGCTCCAACTTCTTAGGTTATATCGCGGTGTCTAACCTAAATCCTTGGCCTTAAGGAAAATTCAACATCAATGTACAAAGTGGGATTCGAACCCACGACCTTTGGGCTGCCTGTCGCAATGAGATTAAATTTTTATTTTAAGGTTTTCCAACTGCCGGGTTTCATCTCACCGTTTAATCTGAGACTTTGATCCGAAGGCAATATCAATATCCTTGCACGAAATGGGAATCGAACCCGTGACCGTTGAGCAATCCGTTTCAATCAAAACCGAGGTTATATCGCACCTCATAACCTAAAACATTTATTTAAAGGCGAACACGTCTATTCTCGTAGCGGGATGCGAATCCTCTCCCTTGGCCTTCATACTACCACCAAGTGGGAACGTGACCAGTTGTCTGCAGTTTACTGTTTGTGTGCTTATCCGCGGTTTTGTTATAGTCATGAATTTTTTTCAGGAAAAGGGGTATTTGTGTCAATCAATTTCCCTTATCTTATTCCATCGTTGGAATATACCAATTTCTGAGGGAGCCTAATATTATCGATGAGAAGTAAACTCTAGTCACCTGTATTTAGTAAGGGTCATTGACTCTCTTGATTTCTTGATGAGCAGCCTACGGGCTCTCCTTCCTGCTGTCCTTGCTCATTGTTTTGGAGAACTGTACTTCTAAAGGCCGCTTTACACGATGAAAGATTTTGTACAAACGAATGTACGTGAGATTGTACGTTTGTCTCAACGAAATTAGAACAGGTTCTATTTCCCGTGCAGGCATTGAGACATTCGCACAAGCGTTCATACAATTTGCCGCTTTACACGATACATTTTGCCTCATGCAGGAGTTCACGGAAGAGTTTGTAGAAACAAATGTACCGTGTAAAACGGCCTCTAAACATGCTTTGAACAGTTTCCATGGCAAAGGCTGCTTTCAGAGAGCAATTTAAGTTATGCGTGTAATTTATTTTTGTTTATTTATTTTCGAAAATTTATTTTTGTGAAAATTTGTGTAATTTATTTTTTTGAGACAAAAAACCTTATTTTCGTCGGCTATTCTTTTTGTTTTTATCTCTATTGGCTCTTAAAATTGCTGGTAGTAGTTCCTTCCAATGGAATCAAATTCATCCACTCGTTCCTGCACTTTTTAACTCTAGTCTATTGTTGGCCTTGCCGCCATGTGTTTTTCCAAAAGTATTTTTGGCCTTGATGGCAAAAGTTGTTAGGTTGTATTTATTTATTACCCTTGCCCTCGAGGTCAACATCATCGTCGTCAGATCGTCTCTCCTTGTCTACGGAAATTGCCGCGTCATTAGTAAGTAGTGAGAGTAGAATGCCGATGGTTTTTCCGCTTACACGTATTTCCGATTTCACTCTTTTATCATTTCATTTATTACGTTTTCAATGTTATTATTGGAAAGTAAATAAATAAGTTTTCATTTTTTTCTCGATTCCCTTCTAAAGAAAGGACAAAATTTAATCGCTGCCACCTGTTCTTTATACGGTTGTGAAATTCGTTCGTTAATCCTCCGAAGTCTGTGCTTTTTATGTTTAGGTGAGTGAATCATTTCTCCAGATTGACAGAAGTTATGATGGCTTTTTGCTATTTTTTCACATATCTTATAAATGAGATATTTCAATGTTATAACGGGTTTTTCTCCTACCGCTTTGTTTCTGAAAGCCAAATCTGTCTTCTTGAGGAATTATATTGCCCTTATCCTTCTTTAAGGAATTATTCTCTAGATTTTGGACTGTTGCGTATTGAGAGAGAAATTACATTAAATTCTACCATAATTCTGACCTCTTCTTAGTTTTTGGGGAATTATGTTTCCCGTAGTATCCACTACTGTTTACCTGTCGTGTAGATATCACGAGTGTTTTTTTAATTTATTCATGGTCTTGCTAGCCAATGCCATCGTTGATCTTCGCCGATGTAGTCATTCATCAAATTCTCTAAACTGGAGTTACGGAATAAAAAGCTTAATTTTACGTATACCACTTTGTTTTTTCAATTTTTTATCTTTCTCCGCCTATCTTTTTTTCTGGTAAATGGCGTCTTGCGATCGTATTTTATTCCAGTCTTTGCGATCATCTTGTCTTGGCTATTCGTGTTTCCTTCAGAAATTATTTTAAAAGTCTTTACTTTTGTATTTTATTCCTTCCTAAGTTTTCTATTTTTACGGTTTGGTTTTTAAAATGTTTTCTGCTTATGAAACGTTTTTCTCTTTCAATTTATCGTCAAATATTCCTTACTATATAACTATGTAAAATATTAACAATGCCAAATATTATTTCTGTCTTTATTTCCACGATTGAATGATGTAGTCGTTTACCCACTTTCAACATCTGTAATTATCGATAAAATGTTTTTTGTAGAATTGAATTCTGTTGTTTTTGGTTGGTGGAACTGTTTCTTGACAGATTTAAATGGGATTTCCTTCATCGCACTCGGTGCTGAGCATCTTCTTTTATTTGTTTGTTACTTCTGTGTTATTTTCGGCCCCTAACATTCCAATCCTACTTCCTACCCATAGATATTCTTTTTCTTATTTCTTCGGTATACCTTCCGTTCCAAGTACCATACGCCCTTGTATGATGATGAATTGAATTATGAATTGATGTCTTTCTCTGTTTCATTCTCATATTTATTTTTAACTTCCTACCTTTCGCCACTATAAAACGCCACACTCCAAGGAATACACTGAGCAAATCTCGTTCTAAGTTCTTTTTTAACTATACCTCTTCTCAAAATTCATTTCTCCTTTTCAAAAGCTCTCCTACCCATTGATATGCTTTTATTTACAGATTCCATTCTAAGTAACTAAGCTTCCCAAATACTGAAAAATGTTCACTTGCTGAACATTTTTGCCTTTTATAAATATGTCAATGATTGCTTCATTCCTACTTTAAAAACTTTTTCCTTCCTACAATTATGGTCATTGATTGAGAAACATGACTCAACTGGCCGTAAAAACTTTTAATCCCAGTGGAGTCCTGTTTCTCCTTAATTATATAATAAAGCCGTAGAGAACCAATTATTTTACGTTCATTTCTGATCCATTTGTTACAATAATCCCTACCATATACTGTACTACCTCCCCTTGTATACATTTATTTTATTATTCTTCTATCCTTCCATTCTATACCAATTTTTTAAATTATCAGCAGTTTGCTTCTGTTGACTCAGTCAATTACCTTCTCCCAGTCGAAAAAACACACTTACGGGTCCGGATTCACTTTTAACATTTTTTTTGCCTTAGGTATCCACTTGAATCTCGTGTTCCTTTAGTCCCTTTATTGATCCGAGCCGGTTTTCACCCATATTCCCTTCAATTTTCCTTACTAGTATCAGTACCTTATATAGTAGAGGGGCAATTATTTTACACTGTATTTCTGCTAAGTATCATTCTGAATTTTTGTTTTTTTGATGATGATTTTCAAAAATGTTTTCCTATATTTGGCCAAATAGGGTGAAGAATTTGAGCTGTGGACTTACTTTTAGTCCTCATATGTTTCCCATATTCCCACCCACTGTACGTCTTCCTTGTGCTTGACATTCCAATTCCATAATTTATTTTCATCTTCATCTTCTTTGACTGTCATTGTAATTTACAGTTCCGTCGAAAAACAATGTGAAATGTTATAAGCGTCATTTGTATGTTATTGCGAAGTATACTTGGGCGAGCTGGTAAACTTCTCTCCCGAGGCTTGAAAAAAAGAATTTAATTTTCCAAATGTACTGTGATTTCTAATAAGTTAATTTTGAAACTCATTCAAGTTGTTTTCTGTTGCTGTATTTTGTGGAAATACATAGCCAATGATTATATCTCTCTTACTTTAAAGTTTTCGCTCTATAATCTCAGGTACTCATTTTTCGTCTTGAGCTCTCTTCGTCTGAATTGTCCGCCATAATTCTTCCTATCGTATTTATCGTCGCTTACCATATATGTTATGTACCTTGGACTTTATAATTGATCATTTTTATTGACCTAAAAAATTTAGGGAAATTCAGCCGTGAGAGATTCAAATTACGGTAAGTCAGCCCGCTCTCATCGCTTACCTTTAGTATGAATAAATCAAACAGCGTTCTCCGACACTTGTTGAAATATCATAATTACATAACTGGTTGTTATTAAATCAGAAAACTTGCGTTACAGGGGTGAAACTATTATAAAACCTTCTGCAGGTGAGGTGGAACGAATTCTTCGCCAAGGGCGATAATATTCGGTCGGTCATTCAAACTCTTTTGGCGGGTTGTATAACCTACATCTTCCGATTTGCAATCTGGACCAATGTGAAAGAAAAATGGTCTCAGCTTTATATTGTGACTTAGGTGGCCACCTGGTGTGTGGCGGATTCTCAGGGGGTGACTTCTCAACTCGAAAATTTTCCTTGTTAACTCATGCTGGAAAATGAGATCATGAGAAACTTTTGGAAGTAGGTACTAATTATCGTAGTAACGAAATTCTACATTTCCAACTTGGTTATCTTTCTATCGGTTTAAGTTTTTAAACCAATGTTTCCCATCCGGAATTGCTCGTGCTTATGATTTTGACTTGTGTTTTTATAACGATTTAATTTTTACAACTTGTATGTTGTGTAGTTCCTCTTCGATGTGTATAATTTGGGCTTCATTGGCGTATTCTCCTTATAAGGGCTCCTAGTATTTCTACTTTTCGTTATTTCCTTTATTGCACCCTCAGGTGCGGTATTAGCGGTGGTAGACAACGGATCAATTTGTTAAGGTTGCATTGCTCCGCTTAATCCAAGCCCTTAATCACGTGACTGGCACATCATTCAAGCCCGAGGTAGGATTCGAAACCGTAACCTTTGGGGTTTTCCAGGTGGGCGTTGCCAACCTGGCTCCTGCGGTCGGCTTATCACCTTAGTTTTGTATTTGAATGATCAGCATTCTCACTGAATGGGAAATACCTCAGAGGAAAATTGGCAAAACGAACGAATTGGCTGGGGAAAACGAACGACATCAATATGTGTGTAAAATCATGATCATGGGTTAAGGAGGGCAACGGCCTTCCACGATGGAAACACCGTTTCCCGATCAGTCATCGACATTGATCATCGTTGGGCTCGGCTCGACTTTGGAGGGGTGATCCTCCTATTTGTCCAATTGTTGCTGCCACTGTCTGCAATTGGTAGAAAGTATGTGCGAAATGATCTTAGCCATTCTAAGCTCGTTAAACAAAAAACTACTACCTACTACATGGGTTATGGAGGCTGACAGTAGAAAACAAAGCTTGCAATGATTATAGTTTTCAAAGGAATATATATTTATGAACATAAATTTGTGCCACTCATTCTTGGAGGACGGGTTTAACTTAATAAAAGAAAACGTGCCGTATGGTGCTATTATATTTTAGTGTTCCAGTGTTTCGAAGGCTGCCGTTTTGAACTTACCGTTTACCTTTTATGTTGAAATCCTTGGGAATGAGGCTGTATTCTCGAATCAATTTGAAAGAGTTGAACCGATCGAGTACGGAATTTAAGTGATATCATCATTGCCCCGAGAACCGCCCTTCATCAAAGTCCTATGTATTCTCCGCGGTGGGAGGCAGCATTCCCCCCTTGCGGCCATGACGGTTTTTCTCCTTTCTCTTTCTACCCGTTGATCGTGGACCTGGTGATCTCCCCGAAACAACATGGAAATGGAATTCTCTTGGGCTCGGGTGCATGAAGTGTCTTTTGATGCAGTATAAAAAATCTTCATTTGTCAGTAAATGGTAGATTACCCGAATAATACCGAAATACGATATTGCTGAACGTTATTGAGTGTTTTAAAAAGTGCTATCGAGTGTATTGTGATTCCTCAAGAAAGACGAAGGGGCGTCGAGCTCTTTGCTCCTTATGCCGAGTGGCATATGTTAGAGAAAATTATTCTTTCTTCCATCTTGAGAATGAGGTCGTGACGTCCGTACGGGTATAAAAGATAAAATAGATGGCTTGATAAAAATATTAGACTAGGTAATGTTAGAATCATGGATTCGCAGGGGTTGTTTAACGTATCACTCCGGCAAACAAATAATCACCTCTCTCATGCGACCTCCTTACGGGTATAAAAAGTAAAATAGAGGGCTAAATATAAAGATTGGGATAACGTTAGCATCCCGGATTTGCAAATTTTATATAATGTTTCACTCCGGGCAATAATTGCTCTCGGAAAAAAATCGCCTATCTCATGCTTCCATTTCCATATAGCCGCGCATGAAAGGAAATGAAGACATCTGAAAGTCACCTTTCCCGTTCCTCGGCATCAGAATTCCATTCAAGAGTTTCAAACCAACGCCTGTAACGCGTTCGATTGAAAACATATGTTTTCGTCTTAGGATTTCTTTTTTAATGTAGTAAAAGTTGTATTTGCCTAAGGATTGATGCCTCATATAAGAGAGTGAGTGAGAGAGGGGAGAGGAGAGCGATAATGAGATAGAATGAGAAGAAAATGTGGAAGCTAAATAGTAAAAGCGAACGAGAAGAGAGTGAGATATAACGTTTCCTGTTGAGCACCTTAGAATTCAAGTCTACTCCGATTGAAGACGTTCGTTGGACCATAGAGTAAGTATACTTACTCAATGTTTGGACGTGCTTAACGAGTAGGGAATATTTTTATGAGACGCAATTTTCAGATAAATAGTAGATTGATTCAAATGACGACGTCTTGGCGGTGAAGTCTTCTTTATCGTATAAAAAAAGAATATCGATACTCGCGTCCGTGGATTCCAATAGCCGTGAGGTTGTCCTTTTAACGCGCGGTCAATTAAAAGTCACCGTTGCGGGCTTCCGCCCCTTACATGTCCTCGAGCGCGAATCGAGGGAAACCGTTCCAGACGAGGTTTTATTGGAACGAAACACTTCTTCGTACGCATGTCTATTTCTCTCTCTTTTAAAAGTGTGTGGATGTGCGCTTGTGTATTTGTTTTCTTCACCGCTACTTCGAAAACATTCTTTTGGGGTTGACAGGAAAATTATACCACGAGTGAGCGCTGGAATGATGCTGCTGTCAAGCTTGCTTTTTGCGTTTTTTTACCGAAATATTCACCCTGCTGCGTCAACCACCTTGGATCGAATCGGAGAGGGAAAATTTCGCCCCTTGCGGAAATCAGACCTATGTTTGCGTACAGGAGAAAATATATATAATTATAGAATTGACGCATGGTCGTTTTCTGATGAATGGCATGCCCGTCTACACTCTTGTAAGTACTGCCGCCTGCCTTGTTACTTGTTTTGACGAGTTGATTGTTAATTCATCATACTTTATCGGCCTTCAGTTGTCGAGGTAGCATGCTTTCCGCTCGGTCTAGCCGTGGGATATTTTTCTTTCAGCGGTTAAAGTTAAGTAACATTTTCTTTTCATCACTTTTTTCTACCTTGGTATTATAAATAATCCTCATGCCGAGCGATAGCGAGGCTGGGAATGCTCCGACTTAGCAACCCAATTCGTTTTGCAGTTACGTGTGGGTGCTGTATATTTCTTCAGATTAAGGTCTAAGGATGAACGATGCGAAATACCTTAAGATTATATGCACTCATTTAGTTATCTGATCGCTCATGATTAAATAGTCATGATCGCTCATGATCACCATACTAGGAGGAAAAACGATCTTCACTGTTACTCTATTAGAACAGAAAGGTTAAAATGTGGACCACAGGAGATGGGAATTAGAGTTTACAATAAATTGCCTGCAGAATTTAAAAAATTACGACGTGCTAGCCTTCTCAAGGTAAAACTTAAAGAGTTTTTATTTTAAAAACTGTATTACTCAGTGACTGAGTACATGAGAGAGGACTCTCCTGAATCTTAAAGAGTGTATTTTTCGTGCATATTTGTTTTCACTTATGTACATTTTTATGTGACTCGGTATGGATTATATTAATTATTTTAAAAGAAACTGTAAATGCTAATGCTTTACTAATGTGAAAATTGATGGAAATTAATACTGTTTGTTACTGCATTGACTATTCCTACTATGTCGGGAAATTTTGTTAAATATGCAGTATTGTACCTTATTATCTTTTTTTGACGTGCCATATATTGGTTATAGAAAGTTTTACTGTACCTGGTAGTATGGCAAATAAACTATTATTGTAGTTAGTTAGTTATAGTTATTTACTGAGAAATAGTATTAGTTGTCATTCTCTCTTTGCGTTATCCTACTCGTACATCTATCATGAACGGGCATGGGTAGTTCTCCACGTATTTCCTTGGCATCATGTAGTACTTGCTAGTCCATAGGAAACGGTGCTACTCTTTCCATTTGGGACTTCTTAATTTAGTGACTTTTGTTTTATTTCAAACAGATAAAATCGCGACTCGTGCTTAGTGTTTCGTTTTAAGGCAAAGCAATTTGTCCCCCTAAATGAGTGCTTTATCTGGCAAAATGGTGAGGGTTAAGCACCCTTGAAGCAGAGTTATTTCATTCTGTACTTTTAGTTTCTCTAATTTTCTAATAAATTAGAATTATATGGAAATTCAACCAAGTATTAGTGGAAGGATTCTATTTTACTCCTTTAAAATCGTGACCGAGTGATTGCAAGATTCTTGCTCGGAATAAATAAAATATGTTCTACGTAAGTTGTTATATGAGATAGTGAACTGAATCTGTTTATTTATTTTAAAATATAGAAATGTATGTTGTGTAGATAAATACAAAGAGCGTAACATAAAATTTTTCGATTCGCGAAATTTAATTTCTGTGCCGACCATTTTATTATTTTGTGATTCGAATTATTTGTTGTGATTGTTGAATTTCTGGATCTCCTTTCGGAAGAGGTATTTGTTTCCAAACCATTCTGTATGTAATCCATTTATTACATTTCATTCAACGATCCACTTTTCTGTGACCGCACTGGTTTAAATTACATTTCTTAGGGAAATCGCAGTCGCAAAAAAAATTTGGCGAAACTGGCGCGAATCTTCGAGGTCGTTAGTATTCCTTCCCCGCCCTAGTCACTACTCCTTTTCCAAACGCGAGATTTCCCTTGCATATATCCACTCGGTATAACAGGTTTTAAAAATCGCATGTTAATGTTCATTCGCATAATAAGGCCGTCCGGCATCCTGGTAACCCCACTTAATGCCACTTTTTTTTGTCCCCCTCCCCAATAAGGACTTCTCCGAGAGAAAGACTCATTCACGTTCACCCCGCGGCGCATAATGGAGCCAGGCAGTCTCGCGAGCGTATTTGCTCTGCCATAATGAAATGCTAGGATCAATTTTCAAAACGCCTTCCACTTATAATTTTTTTTTATAATTCCAATTTTTTGTGCGTTTCTCTTTGCATTCTTCCGATGTATCTCTCTGTCTCTCTCTTTTCCACCTGTGTCGGCTTTTTAAGAAGTCCTGCGTAGTCGCCTGGGGGTATGTTCGGTAGAAGGCGGGGAGGGACCGACAATTGGAAACCCGTTAAGCTGCTTTCTCGACAATCAATCAGGTGTGTTGTGTGTTCGCACGCCGAGGTATGGGACGCCCTGAGGGTTGAATTGGAGGAAAGGGTTGCGGGTTGCTCGGGGGGTGTGGTGAGGAGGGAATATCGGAGCGGTGGATTGTGATTGGAGGAGGTGGTGGGGAGAAGATGGAATGGAAGGGGTGACTGGGAAGGGGGAGCTAATAATCCGTTGCCAACCTCCCTAACTCACTCCCCCCTTGAGTTCCCGGCTTTTCAAACTTCTCAAACGCCATTGCCAACCACGCCTATTTTGCCGGTGACTCACGGTCTGAATTATGGGCGAAGGTATATCTAACGTGTCCATTCACATTTGATCGGCCGTTCCTTTTCTCGGCAGTGGACTGGGTACGGTTTGGGGGGGGGAGAAAGAATGCTCTCAAGGAGAAGTGAATTCTCCGGCGGTTTATTTTTTACCTTTCGACGATGCTATCACTCCCCTCTTAGCATGTTCATTAAATTCTTATCTCCACCTCTCATCTTTTATTTTCGTGCTCGTAGTGCTGTTCGAGTTTCATCGTGGATTCATTCTCGGGAGTTGGCCGATTCATCCTTTTACCATTGATGCCCGACTAGCGTTGTAAATTTTAAGGATAATAAATGGTCGAGAGAAAGCTCATAAGAAATGTAGCCTGTCAATTTCACTCCGGTTAATGTGTACACCTGTTGAAGGCTCACATATTCTTTTATAGATCACACTCAGTTTTAATAAGGATTTGAGTAATATCGTATTTTATGGCTTAAGGTGTCGACGTCAATTAGTAATCTAACAAGTCTCATTCTCATTTTTAGTTCAAGATTACATTTGTGTGTTGAGTTGAGGGTTGATTTCTTCGAGTATTTAAATGTCTACACAATTATCGTCAATTCTGTCTCCATCGTTATCTTATTTTTAAAATGAAGATTTAAAATATTTTGTGCACGAATATATACGCAGGAATGTATATTCGTATCCGAATGAGAATACATTCATGAAGGGTTATGAATTATATACTTCTGAAAGAAAAAAATCGTGTAAATGAAGTTTTGTTTTTCGTAAGAATCGCAAAACGTTGTTCATATCAAATATGTACATAGAACAAGGAGATGGAAAGCGATTTCTAGTCAAATTAGTCCGAATTTTATTGCGAGCTGGAACTTTTCCATCCTGTATTTAAGTCGATGTTGTTGAAATTGTGTTCATTGCATAGAAATAATTAATGTAAATTACGATTTTACTTTATTATAAATTTAGAAATAAATGAACCTTAAGCTCAAAGAAACGGTGCAACGTCCATGCGATGACAGTAATCACAAGCTACAGCCATAGTGAAATTCGACGCCTACGTTCTTCAAAATGAAGTATGTCATTATTGTAGATAAATTGAGCCTTAACGGGACTTGTATTAAAGGGATACGAAACATGGAAAAGTTTATGGAGAGAGTGATTTGAATCTCTCTTGCTAGCGTCTATTCTCATTTAGATGTTAAATCGTTATTGGACGATACCAAACGGCCCCGGTACCAAGCAAAGCCTGTTGAGTTCAATCTGCTAATTTAGGGAGTCAGTTTTTAGGGCCGCTATTTTAGGCGCTTTGTCTGACGTTGCTTTCTCAGATTTGCAAACTAACACGGCCAGTGATCTTGGTAGCTGTTTACCGGATGTATTTTTCATACATTACTTCCTCACCATTGACTCTGCTGTCGAGAAAAATTGTTGATAACCCTTTGGGCACTATGCCACCGTCTACCTATTTCGTTGGTATCCTGGGAGATATCTATCTGCATTTTCTCTATGATTTGAGAGTAAATTTGGTATGTAATTCTACTTCATTCAATCCAAAAATTGGTTGACTGCATCCCTCCACTCTTCCCTGTTCCCTGCTAGTTCTTCTCTTTCATGCCATTTTTTGCTAACGTATTCGTGCCTCAATCTTCCTCGTGGCACTCACCCATCTATTTATCCGTCTACGAGTGTATGGTGTACATCTACAAAATACCCTGCAAGCCACCTCAGGGATGTATGACAGGGGGTCCAACACCACCAACTTCACCAACAAGCATTACACTATACCTTAAAGTTAGTGTAACTACGAATAATTGTGCATTAGAATAAATCGCTAATGCTTGTCAGGAGGCGAAGCCTCACAAGCATGCACTACACTACAGATATTATCACAGTGGAGAGGGACCGTTAGTATATATGTATTTTGCAACTACAGAAATGGACAGAGGCTCAAGACTTATGGGGAAAACATCTACGGCGTGCTGCTAGTACTAGGTAACAGATAAGGATTCAAGTATTAGGGAGTGCTACTACTATTAAGAGCTACACTACCTATCGAGAAACCTAGATAAAAGTCTTATTGGCCGCTGTTATGGTCCTTTATAGTTTGTGGGAAAAATTACATTTTAAATCTGTCCGTTCTGCAGTCTAGTTCCCTAATTTTATTCTCATGATCTGATCTACCGTAGTATGTCGGATTTCGTAAAATATTATCAACGTCGTCAGAGAATAGACTGGTTTGGAACTTACATAATAGATTGAGTCTAAATTTTAATCGACGGTCTGAAAGCGTTTCCCTTCCCAGTTGCTGCAAAATACGTGTATGACGTGCTGAGAGGAAAAATTAGTTAAGAAATTACTTCTCTGTGGGGCTTGCTTTATGATTAATAATGTTGTGATTAGAAATCAACGACCGAAAATTCCTTCGGGTTTTATCGTAAGTGGCTGGTAAAGTGTCCATTGTGTTTTCGAGAAGCTCGCCCTTCTCACGTCTGCAAATACATGATACAATGCGCACCCACTACCGTGGGGGACTCTAATCTTAATTTGATGGCTTCCACTTTCTGGCTGGAGCTAATCGTCGAATTTTCCTTAACCTCCGCTCGAAGGATCGAAAAAGCTCGGAAAATATTTCTTTCAAAACGACGGTAATTTCTCATCCCGAAAGCTCTTCCCTTCTCCCACCTCAGCAGAAATGTTTTTTTCGCTACTTTGGTCTGGAGTGACGGGCAGTCGGCGGGTGGGCTCTACTACGTGTGTGGACGAGAGGAAGGAATGGATGGGGGATGGGATTTTCGCGGGAGAGCTGGAAGAGCCGCTTCATCAACGCTAACTAGCCGAAAAACCTGTTCTCTCTCTCTCTCTCTCTTTTACTCGTCCTGAGGAGAGCGGCTCTCCGTGAGTCACCTCACAGAGATGGAGGGAGTGAGTGAGAGAGGTGGTGTCAGGAGAGGGTGGAGGGAGCTGTCGAAGGGAGCTGGGGCGCTGCGTAGCTATCTCACACGATGGATCTTTCTGCCTGACCTTTCAACACACGCAGGCTTACTTACGTCTCTTCCTTTCTCCTTCGCCTTCTTTCCCGCCCAGTTTTAGCCCGCACACCTCTCCCGAACACCCTCAATATGTTGTGATGGGGGAGGGTTTGAGATGAGCCCTCGCTATTTTCTACCTTTCCATTCATCTCTATCTCAGACTTAAAGTTCGCTCCGTGGGAAGGGAGGATTCGCGAGGTGCGTCGCGGTGACTTGTCCGTTGTCGTGTTTTCCTTCTCTCACTCCCGCTCTCCCGTAACCCCTACTTGGAGTGCTACGTATCTCTTCAATGGAAGCTTACATAAACCTTTTGCGGTGTGGATGTTCGCCGCATACGTTTGCATGTTTGGGTACGCATCGAAAGAAGTTGGTTTTCGAAGTTGAGCAATGGCTTTTTGAATTTTAATTGAAACGATCCGTGTCGCTAGCGATTCCGGCATCTGAAACCCAATCTTTTCCGAAATCGTGTTTATTATTTCGCGTGTCTTTGGAGAAAGATTGTGGGAAGAAATATTTTTGACGTGTCTTCAGTCGTGATCTTAGTTCAGAAGGGAAATGACTGCGAGCCGTCGAAACTTTTAACTTAATATTCCCCTATTAGTACGGAATAGCTGAATGCTCAACGTTTGTTCATATGCATAAAGTCATAGAGGAATGATTGGCCTGAGATTAGTGGAGTGAAATAACTAGGCAATGCAGAAGCTTTTTATTTTTTGCGTATCTCAATATCGGCAAGCCTACTGTCTCGGAGAAAAAGTATATTTGAAACTCTCTTTATATTACACTAGCAGAGGGACCCGGCTTCGCACGGGAAGCTGGGAATTAATGGCACCGATTATACGTATAGGAACCAGCCTAATGTTGAGCGTTTAACATTTTCTCGGTTAGAAAATGTTTATGCCTGACATGAAATTTGAGGTTTCATTTCCAGAACATTTTAAATGGTTCATTTTATAGATATTTCAGAAGCAGAGAAATAAAAAAAGCACAAAACCACATATTTGGTAAGATTATTACAATCTGTGTCCAGAAATCATGCTAAATAATATTAGCAAAGGCAATTTGATCGTGCCCTTGTAATTTCAACGTGAGAATTCATTTACCTATATAATTATAAGAATCAATGTGTCGTGCTAAATGCAGGTATATATATCAGCCATTAACCTCACTTAAGGACTTCGGAGTGAAAAATACACCTAATGTATTCTCACTGAAATTCGCTTATATGTATTGATAATATTATAACTATTGCACAAGGTATGTATGTGTATAGATGTGTTTTGGCGTAAAACTCAAAAAATAAATTTTGTGCAACTTTCAAACTATAATGATTATGTCTTCCATGCATATATAGCATGCTACTTTTCATGTAACTAATGATCTCCGGTTCGACCCTTTATGTTCAATTTTCTGGGAAAAAATAAATTCTCCTGCGTACCATGATTTTAAATCATTATTCACAGATTATTTTTATGGTATTATTCTATAGACATTCGAGAAGCATAAAAACCAAACGTACTATTTGGTAATGTAATTGCATACTGCGGCCTAAAATAATACTAGTAAGAGCAAGATGAGGGTGCCCGTTAAAATTCAGTGGGAGAGAGAAAACATGAAAGCCGTTGTATGTGGTTATAAGAGTCAATGTGACGTGTTAAATGCAGATACTCTGTAAAAGGCATTAAACGCAAATGGAGAGGTTGGGGGGAACAATACACCAAGTCTGAAGTTTCACTGAAATTTGATTTATTTATTTATACAATATAATGTAAGCTATAAAAGGCTTGGGTGAAATTTCCTGTTCATAGTCATAACCAGGTTCCCAAACAAATGTGCTATTTTTGAAATAGGAATTGATAATTTTGGAATTGAAAACCTAGTTTTAAGCAAAAAGGTATATTTAAGCATAAAGGTATATATCGTAAGACATAATTAAATGCTTGAATTTAATACTTTGTTCTTCCACTCATTCCATAGTGAAAATTTCACTCTTATATCATGAGTACAAGTATTTTAAAAAAGCAAAAAAAAACAATGTCTGCACTGATTCCATTGATTTTCTTATGGTAGTAAATCTAGGGGCCCTTGAGGCTTTGAGGGAATTTTAATGTAGCGTATGCTCGTCCCAGTGAGCTCAATTACCCACTTTCAAAATTTTAAAGTAATCAGTTCAGCCGTTTTTGCGTGATTGAGTAACACATACACACACAGAAACCACCACATTTTTATATATTAGTATGATAAGGAAACAGTCTGTGAATAGATACTACCCAGCGTAAAGCATTTTGCCATAAACGCGTTGCGCAAAAATATTTTTGTGTAAAAACCTCGCCTCGGAAGCTTGGACTCATTGCTTTCATTCCAGGAAAGTCTTTTTCTGGCTGTCCCAGTCAGTAGAATATTAGTCGCCAATATGATTTAGATAATGTAAACTAAAACTGCTCACGAATCTTTTCTCGTTTATAGATTTCTCTTTGCTCTGCAATATTCTTGGTGAACTACGAATTCGTAAATTAAACTAACTGGTGCGAATTAACTCACCGACTACAGTATCGTCAGCTCTCTTATTTTCTTTTTGCTCTCATGGGTATAATAATTTCATTTTGGATTTAATTTTTCTTTTGACTGTTAAGGTTATTTCTTCAAAACTTCCGGAGAAGCACTTCTTATAGGCATTAGTGGAGTTGGTGAGTTTCTCTGTTGACGAGTGTAAGCAATTGAGCATCGTACGTAGGACCACACGATCATGAAGTCATGTGTTTTACTGCATGAAGATAATCTCTCCCACCGTTATAAGGTGAGATTGCACCCACCTCTCTTATTGTATTCATTTAGTGGTTATTCTAGACGTCTCTACGAAATAAACCGGCTTTATGACTTATCAGGGACTTCTATGAGTTCTGCTGTTGTGCATCAATTTATCTTGATCTGTTTTGCGCTGTCAATTTCGCTCCTCTAAGTACTTTTTCATGGGCTTAAGCACTATCTTAGAATATTCTATTCTAAGATAGTGTAAGATAGTATTCTAAGATCGTGGTTTTGCTATTGATTTCGCTCTTCCAATCAAGAATTAAGGCTGTAAAATTACGTTGACTCAGACATGATTGGTGCGTGAACAAAAACATTCCATGACTTAGTCATGGAATATTTTGTTCACGCATCAATGCCTTCCTTTCTTGTCATAATAGTTGGAAAAATAAAATTTCATTTGTAAATTCTCTCCGTACACGTGACTAAGGTTTGAAAACTTGAACGTGATGTAAAAATAGCCAACGTATGTTGTTCTCTATAAACGTGCATTGCATTATTTCAGCATCTGGAATCCCATCTCTTCTTGAGTTAGCGTATTCAGCTCGTTGTGAAATGTAAGATATTCTTCTATACTCGTTTAGAAAAAATTGCGTACGGAATATAACTCTTCGGGTGCTGAATGAGATCTTTTGGATGAGAGACGAATTTTAGGTTCAGCCATGGGAAAACTAGTTCAAGTTGGAGAGGTAGTACTAGGGGTAATTATCTATGTTTTGGGGTTCAATGAATGTGTAATGTTATGAGAAACTTGTATATTATATCTTGAGTGATAGTTCCGTTGACGCTAAAGTGAAGCCAGCCCATATTTACCTATTCTTACGGATTTAAATGACTTTTTCAGAATATTTACCCCAGGTCTTTATTGTTATATATATCAGATGAAAATAGTTTGTCATTCATAGGCCTAGTGTCAGTAAGTTGGGTATACTTCGGCAAACGTTTTCAAATATACTTGACTTTATTCCCTAGTATTTTTTTGTTTTTTTTTCTAGGAAAATTGACGTACAAACCATCTGTTAGTCTTCTCCCTAGAATTTATATCACCCAGCTGGTTGGAATGAAGCAGAAGTCAGCCTGGCTAAAAATATAACGCGCAGTATTAGAATTGAAATACATCAACGTTACCGATTGGTTTATTTTCCATTTGAATTAAGTATTTAGAAGCAATAAAGAGGCTTCAGGTGAGCAAAAGATAGCTCGCAGTCAAATAATATTTATCATGGAAATCCGTGCCGGTCGACTCCATGCGATGAGTTTAAAGAGAAAGCTCCAACTCTAAAGCCGTATACCCAAAGGATGTTTTGATTCTATCTATCTTCATTTTTGTGGCCTCCTACGAAAATTATCCCCTGCTAGCAGAATTCTCAGGAAACTTTCATTAGCTGCCGCAAACCTGCTAATTAAATTAGGTAGTTTGCACTCGGCCGTTTTCGGAGGATTTGACGTAGCTGAAATGTGATGTGGTATTTCTAAGCGAGGACTATGTCACCAGTATTCTTTTCTTGTTCGACGGGGCTGGTGTTAGTTTACCAAACCAAATACAAGAACTAAAAATAAATTCGAGGGTGAATTCAGTTCCTGTCAATGAAAATTACTTGGTGTAATTTTCACGAATCATTCATTACACTTAAGAGTTATACGTAATTCATTAAACTATTGACATGCGATAAATCTCTCTAAGAGTGAATTTCGTTCCTAATATTTTGTCCTTGATGGGACTATGTTTCCCATTGGATTACGATCAAGTTTTTTAGGGTTTTATCTTTCTGAGTTTGGCTGACTAAGGCCTAGTAGATGACGGAGGATAACTAGACTTCAGCGACGGTGGATTTCATGATCGGCGTTCCTCGCACAATATGAGATATCAACCAAGCCTAGTTAAATGCTTGAGCTGAAGATCGTAAATAGCCTTGACCTTTATCTAACGTCAATCAAAGACAATGATAATTATAAATAGCTTAGTTGTTTCTTATTAAGAAATATCTATTGTTCTCTCTTGTGATTTTTCTCCAATCATAGAATATTGGCTATGCTTCGGTAACGGAAATGAAGTTTCTGTTTCTTGCATTACTGGATATATCTACGGTCTAACGGGAATGCATTGAACTAAGAATTTTGAAGTAAGTAGTTTTCAAATTTTCCCGCATCATATAGACTTGAGCTCCATTGGAACTTAGCGGTAATGAAGGTATGTGTGGAAGGCAAATGCATACTTTAACGATCCAAATATTCCGAATATTTAACGGTTGATTCCTAATCTGTTGTTCCATAGGAGCACGTAAAGGTTCATCATTGATTTTTGGATTAGTTTTATGCTCATTGAAATGTTTAGCCCGTAAGTACGTTTTCAACGGATGATACACATTTGAATGATCTTAAATTATATGAAAATAACGAGGTCTTAATAGCTTGTATTCCGAAAACATGTATTTTGATGTATGGTTACTGAAAACAATTATTCATTCTTTATGTATCATGGAGAAATTCTTGTTGACAATCTAAAGGCCCTTTGCCCTTGGATATTTCTGTTTTCACCTTTTCTTACTCGGTTGACTCATTCTAACTTACATTGTTCAAAATCCTTATTTATTCTCGTTTTTGTGATGTTATGTTTCCCAATTCTGTTCCCTCTTGTAGATTCTTCCCTCTCTAATAGATCCTAGTTCATGCATACCATATTGTACATCCAAACTTTCATCGTTTATTCTTGTACTACCTCTTCCATCAACTTTTCCTAGCTCCTGCTAATATCCCCCTCCAAATTATTTTGCAAAAAATTAAGCATCATGTATTCCTTTTTCCTCATGATGCAGATGATAATTTTAACTCTTAACTTCGTTTGCTTCTTAAAATCCTGTGGCAAGTGCTCATCCTTTTTGCCGATAAACCTCAATGCATCATGCCTCAGAAACTTAATGTGCTTCTCCCTACACCCTTTGAATAGGTTGATTTTTCATGTATGAAATAAATTTTCCGCTGTAAATATTAATCATAACTGTGGATGATGAAGTCATTTTCCTTTATGAAAGGTGACGTAATATTTAGGGATGAGGTTGCCACCGACAGCGCGTCAACATTGAATTGAAGGTATTAGTAACTTAACCTTCGTTTTCGGGAAAATATTTTGTTTGAAATAGCTAAAATGTCTCTCTGAAATGCAGTGATATTTTTCAACTTACATGCTCCGTTATCGATGATTTTGATTATTTTGCCCTTCATGCATGCGTGAATTTCCTGTATTGCTCATTAATAAACTCTACTTCCCGTGGTTATTTCGTGATGGAATGCTCAATTTCGTTATTCCCGTGTGCATGCAGTCCTAGGATCCTTACGAATGTAATTTTGCTGCAACCTTTAGGCCACCGCTAGTTCTTGAAAATAGCGTCGTAGATGTATAAAATGTTTCCAAGGGATAATGTAGCCTCGATATCTTTATATTCAATGTAATATTTAAATATTGCCGTAATTTCATTTTTTTGGTGGGGAATTGAATATGTTTTATGCGTCTTTATTTGGCGTGGGTTATTGTGTACGTTCGACTTATTTGTGCGTTTTGATAACGTGGTCCTATTATCATTAATTCCGGATGTCAACTAAAAAGTTCTCGTAGAAGATATAGCAAAACGAAATAGTCGAAAGTTATATTTTTTGCCGCTTTTCCTGATGAGAGTGTCATTGATCTTAGATATCTATATCTTTTGTGATGTATGGATAATGATTGATTTTTTTATTTCTATTTTATTTGATAAATTTTGATTGTGATAATTGGTGATGGTTAAGATAGCAACTAAAAATATTTATTTCAAATTCATAGTAAGGTTTTCCTTACTGCGCAGCTCTATTGACTGAATGGAATTATCCATATCTCAATCAATTAAAATGGTTTTTTAATTAGTTGATCGTAAAATCGACTTAAAATAATATCCGAGAATAAAAAAAACTGTAGTAATAAGACAAAATCCTGTTTCTGTGAAAATAATTGTTCACATAATAGTTTTATTTACTGTTTACTGAATACCTATAGCTACGTCAAGAGAGAGAGAGAGAGATCTTTTATTGGTACTCGAAATTAGGATAAACTCGTGCTGTTTATATTTGGCGCCTCTTTATACTATACTTGTAAGAATGGTGGGAACTTAACTTACGCATCAAAGCGATGATTCTATTTGTTATGCGTAGTGAATTTTGTCCATTTAATGTTTTTATGTCTAGATGCATAATAATCGATGTCAGTCATCAGTAATCTTAAAAAGCACTGCTCTTGGCTGATTTCCTGGGCTATTCATAGGGTATTTCTATTTTCAATTCTATATTATGTGTTTAAAATAACAACGCAGTCATAAAAACTAAATGAATCTCCTGGATCAAAAAAAAATCCATGTCATTCTTTGTTTCCTAGATTACAAAGTGACCCATTTATAGTAGCTTCTTTGTCACCTCAATTGGTGGAGGGTGAGAAATAATTTTATGGATGGCATTTGTGAGTCTTTTATCAATTTTTTGTCATTTGTGGCATTATTTAGATAATTGGCATGGAATGAAATGAGTGCCTTCACAGAGAAATCAGGCCTAAATCATGTCCTGCCGTCAAGTCTTTTCACATTCTTACAGGTCCCTAAGTTTACTTACATTGATAGCTGTACGAGATAGATGGTGTAAGCTTATTTCGAGACTGGTCAATGGCTAAGTAACTGGCCGATGGTATTTTATTTCTTGAGACCTTGGTTTTTCCAGGGCTATGTTGTTGGCTGGTGTCACTGCTGTGGACGCATTAGAACTTCCTTAACATAATTTTAAGATTAATGCATTGTGCTATGTCCTTTTTATGTGTTACCTTGAGGCCGAAAGACGTACCTCTTCCGTCATTGTATCTGAATTACGAGGATCATTGGTGTGCACGCCTGGAAGCTATTCGAGATTTTATTTCTTGGTACCTGGATCGTTATTTTGCGCACCAGTAATTACTTTATCTCTTTGTCTTCGTGAATTAATCTCAGAAATATTTCTATATTTATCATCTTTAATGCGTTTTAATATGCTAATATGAATACGATCAAGTTTTATCGTCAACGCTATATACTAGTTATAGAAACATTTTTATCCCTCAATAATTACTATTGTACCGCAAAGATTTAAAAAAATTCAAGGCCCACCTACCATGTCAGCGAATTAATTGATTGAATTATTGCTATGGTTGTTTGAACGGTTTACTAGGATGTGGTTAGTTAGGTTTTACTTTTTAAAATTTTTACGTACCTCGATGCCACTGATCACATCTGGCTGGAGGAACTTCCAATATTCCGTGATTTATATTTTGTTATCTATCATTACTAACGCTGTCAAGGGAAAGGCGTGAAGAGTATATTTGATAAGGCTTTAATGTGGAGCATTGCTTCGTATTAGGCTTCGCATTGCTTCGTATGTTTCTTAGTTGGCCTTGCGGAAATATGATGTGCGTAGAAGTTAGCCTTTTTCGATGTGGCTAAGCTGGGTAGCGAGGAAAAAAAACGAGGAATTATTAAATATGTTTGGAGAGGAAAGGACGTAGGTGTTGGACATTCAGATGAGTGTGTTAAAGTGGGTAGAGGATGTATTGAGAGTCAAGGGAATAAAGAACAGGCGTTATGAGGACAAAAATTGGGTAAGCGCAGTAGAGGAAGGACGAAAACGGAATATTGGACAATATTAGGGGAGGCAAGAAATACTCTGAGGTTCAGAGAGACTTGATGTACAGCAGTAAGGTAGTATTTTGGAAAATATAGGTATGCCAGTGTTTGTATTGATTTGAGAGTATTGCGCGACAAAAAACCTATCAATTAATTTACAAAATACCAATACTAATGCCTCTGACACTTCCGTTGAATGGTCACAGGCTCTTTCACCATTTGTTTTGCCTATGTATTCTTGCGTTCCACTTTATTTTTCGGAAAATATGCGGCGTTGTAATTTATAGATACTACACAAGCTCAAGGGTACTTGAGTTTGATTTTTCCGAGCACAGGGTTTGTGAGAGAAAGCGAGCTGTGTTTGTTTAGGCTCATAGTCAGCTTATCAATAAGTCTAGGATCCTCAAATGACATTGACGGATGGTAAACTAATTTCATATAGCCCTTCAAACAAAGGCGGCAATTATTTTTGGGTAACAAAAGTAGAGCAAAGCTCTCTTAACCCGGAGCATCCTCAAAAGTTTTTTCGTAGCGGAATGGGGACGTTTGCTATGCTGTGATTTCTTTTTCTTGGAGATAAAATTTAAGATGTTTTGTGCGCATATCTTGACCGGAAATGAGTCGTGGACTTTTTTGATTCGTTGATGGTCATGATAACACCTGTTTTAATGAATTTTTTTTTAATCCTGTGACTTTCCGTAGACAGCAATATGTGTACGTATCTTCTAAATTATGAATAATAAGCATCTATAATAGATGATAATGATTTTTGGGAATATGCAATATGACGATTTACATTTCGGAAAATTCCTCTTATCGTCTAACGGCAAGAATAAAATCTTGGGAGAATCGTATTAGCCTGTGTTATCAGCAAAGTGAAATAAGTTGCTATTGAAAACATGCTGTGAAATTTATTGAGTCTTATTGTTTGAAAGTGACCGTCCGAAAACCCGTTTACCGAGAATATTCAAAGTTCATATGCCTGAGGAGAGTTATGAGATGAGAGTCATTCTCTTTCATTACTTTAAAACGGAACTCATTTCATAATTATAGTACCAATGGGCGCGATAACTAGACATCGCGATAGGATAACTATACAAACACGCTTGATTAAAAATAACAGGTCCACAGGAAATAACTGCAAACGTGCTTAAGTAGTAAGCCCCATGCATCGAACCAATTCTATAAATTATATTTAACTAGTCATTGTCCGAAGGTGAAGTAAAAACACAGGTAAGAATCCAATATCCAAATATAGGAAACACACAGGACCTAGGATATTACCGGCCTCTATCGTTAACATCGCTTTAATGAAAGATGTGGGAGCGTACAATTGTTAGTAATATCATGGATATTCCTGTATTCACGAAATTTCTTCCACAGCAGTAAGCTCGGCTCCCGGAAAAGCAGATCTTGAAAAACTCATTTTGGACTCTTCCACCATGGTGTCATAAAATCAGGTGAAGCGGAAAAGTAATTTGACGTGTTAATCGTGGATTTCAATAAAGCATTCGACAAGGTTCCTCGCCAAAAACCTATGGTCAAATTGCTATCATATGGACTACAAAATCGATAGAGCATTAAAAATGTAACTTTGTAACTGATCTCTGGTATGAAGTAGTAACCGACGGCAGTGGTTCCGACCTGGTGACATCCGGCCTCCACTAGGATTAAATTACTTCAAAAATTTAGATCAGGCAAGTTTCAGTGTGACACTTAGGGTTTTATAGTTTGACCCCGCACCTTATCAATGGAACCGTTGGAAGCGACAAAATGTGAGATATACACTGCGTAACTGAAAAGGGCAAAAGCTTATTCTTTACACGCACTAGTAGTGGCTGTAACAAAAACATAGCTGGACACTAAGACACTCCGTGAACTTGCAATTCGTCTTCGTCCTCTTCTCCTTTGTCGATGTAGATCTCCAGTGTCACTACATGGGTGTGTATGGTTGCCAGGCTGTTGTATTAAAAAAATGATAAGTCGTTGGATAATTCCAGATCCGTGGCTTTCCAAAGAATTCAAGCGAGTAGCTAGGTTTGTTTTACCTCGCAAGCTTATTAAAAGGATTGAAACTAACAATAAATGGTCGCAAATACTAATCGGCCATCACGGACTATGAACTAAATGCTCACTACTATTCATTGACTAGCTAATTTTATGCACGATAAATCCGCGGAGCTACGATGAAGGGATTCCTTGGGAAGGAAATCAGCGTAAATGGATACCGTACTACGTAATCATCATCTGAGTGATTCCGAAAAAGTTACATGTGTTTGTGGGTTGCGCATCTTTGTACTTGATCTGATTAAATTCGACGAAAGACCATTGAAGTACTTCTGCTTGATTCCACTAGCCATTGCGACGAGTAATAGTCGCAGGTCAATGTAATCTGGAAAATGCATTTTTTAAAATGTCTCTGTTTCGTGGCTTGACTTATTTTCCACATCTCGATTTAATCGCTCTCATTGCCGATATTATTTAATTTTCTCGTTTTCCCCCCTTAATTTCTCTGAGCAGGAGAACGGTCCTCTTCCTTACAAGCCTGCTCTGTACACGAGAGGGCAAACATTTTTACTTACGCATGGCAGGTCAAATCGCTCCACGTAATCGCCTTGGTAGCCACTTCAGATCATTCTCGTCGCCTTGCTCGCTCGTTCCCGTCAGTCTTCGTCTTCCCCGAAGCAAGCAAGCAATACGGGCTCTTGGTGATTAAAGGGCTTGTCTCTCAGACGTGACACCCCACTCGAGTCGGGCGAGGGTGGGATGGAAACTGTTTGTTTGAACAATTAAAATGCCTTCTTGTGCGCTCCCTTACGTTCTCGCTAAGGGGATGGCAGTCTCATTCGCAAGAATAGGTAATTTTATTTAGCGTCGTTTTCAAAGGTGGACGTGAGGAGGGAACTCCATGGACGCGATCGGAATATGGGAATGGTTACGCTTCACTCGAAAGTGTGTGTGCTGCTATGTGCATCTGGGATACTTCCCTGTACCCTAGCCCCCACCACCACTACGTCTAATCCCTTAAGGGTTCTGGAAATTGTTCTTGTTCTCTGCGAGTTTTCACCTCACACGCCGAACTTCTTTCTCGCATGGGCTCCGAGTCTCACCCCCGCCGCTTTCTTTGCATTTTGGCATTCGTCGAAAAACTTACTTGAAAATACCAATTGCCGTAGGCATTTGTCTCCTGCTTTGATACTCTGTTTGGAAAGTATTCTTCCGCTGGATGAATTTACTTTGTTTTGTACACTTCTAGGATAAATCAGAAGAAGAGCGAGATTGTGAGAGAAATTTTACGTGATGACTTAGTTTAATTTTTTTTATTGAAGTTGTTCCAGTCATTATTCATCAATAAGAATTTTAAAATGATCCCGGCCGGTAAAAATAATGTTCCCAGATATCCTATTGTTTGTTTTCTGGTACCAAATCGCTGAAGTAAATATTTATCTGATAATGAAGTATTATAATATTTATATCAATGACACAGTAAACTAATTGCGAATTATTATTTTTTTTCGCCTGAATTTATTAACTTACAACTTCACGTGGGTCATAGATGCAGTCATTGGCTCCACTTCAGGTGTGTTGTAGCGTAAAGCTATGGGGTCCTGCAATAACGCTTAATCTTTTCACGCCGCTCTTGGTCGTTATGGGCATTGAATGTATGTACGTAAAGGTAATTGAGCCCGAACATTGCCTTGTTTTTCATCCTCGAAAAATTTTCCGTTTGATTTTCTAAGGGAATAACGCTGAATACTGTACTAGTTTCAAGACATCAATAAGGGGGGTACCATAGATATAATGACGTATTATCACCAAGGCTAATTTGTCCTTTCATAGGATATTTAAAAAAATGCTAAGTGTCATAGAAATCTTAAACGGATGTATTAGTGGTCGCAGTTCACCAGGCTTCCTAAGTTTTTACCTCCATCTTGCGACTAATTCTTATTCTCATGCTATTTTGCCACTTAGTGAGGAATTTAATGTTTCATTTAATTTCTGCGGTCCTTAGGAACACCGATTTCATGGTTTTAATCGTTGATGAAACTAGTCACCTGTACCTGCTGATTTTTTTTCTAAACGCAATGGCTACCTTTCATGTAATGCACTGCTGATTCATTCTCTTTTAAATTTTTTGAAACCCTGGCACTAAGGCAGGCACTCTTTAGCCTCCTTGGGTGATTTGTGCATCGCCGTTAAATTTTCTGATTTTCATGCTATTTTTGACTTATTTTCCGTTCTTAAGCATACTTTATTTTTCTAAGTTTCTAAATATAGCACTTAGGTGTCATATAAGTGCTAGGGTTGGGAGGACCTTCATGTAACCAATAAACCTTCTTTTCTATATTTCCTTGGCTTTAATGACGTGAGTGAAGTTTTCTTATTAACAGCTGGCAGAGGCCTTTACATTTGGGCTTGCTCCGCCTAATCCGACATCCCGTGGTTTCTCGGAATACCAACTTCTCCCATCGATGGCTCAGGCTTCACATATCCTAAAAATGGAAGTCGATAGGAGGATGTGCATTTTTATTGTCCACTCAGCATCTTTGACTCACGCATTCCAAACCTGCTAGGGAGCTCTTTTCTGTGTATTATTGGCTCTGGTCTCACGCGCGGTCAAGAATTTATATGCATACGGAATTTGAAAGCGTGACTTAAAAGATATGGAATTTTTTAGGGTCATTATGTATTGTCGGAAGTGACTCGGTCTTGGCCTTCGCGAGAATGTTGGCATAAACTCATGCGTTCTCACGAATCTCGTCCATTTTCTCATTTTTATGACTAAGCTCAAAAACCTGTTTTATTTTGTCGCTGTTTTTTTTCGTTTGCTTTGAGGTGAAGTTGCAGTGCTTCTCAGAGTCGCAAGGGACAAGGCCATAATCATCGTAAGGGTACATGTGGAGTTTTACCGTTGGAAAAAAGGCTTTTGATATATAAAGTTAGTTTCGGAATATTTCTAGACTATCTTGTAACTGTGCCGCATGAATATTTTTATTTTTCTCACTTGTCTTCTTCTCCTGAGCGTATGTGGCATAGTTCCAAAGGTTTTTTCTTCTCTTTCGACTATTTAAATGCAAGAAACTTGTAAGTTTTTGAATCCTCATGCCTAAAAGAGCTTAAACGATCTATATTTTGACTAATTAGTGGGTAAAAATTTTGTATCTAGAGCTCCTTCTGGGATGTGCCTGTTTGGTTAATTCGTATTAGAATGGGGGAATAACATCTTATTACCACTTTGTTCCGTAGCTCTAACTTTGGGTAAAAATATATATATTCTCTCTCCTGCGCTAATGATGTAGGCGGCCTCTATGATTGATGTTAGATGGGCTGCGCTTAGGGTAGGTTTTCATGGGCCATTGCTGCTCTTTTTCTCAGGTGCCTTACTACACGCAATTTCTCTCCTCAGTTCTGCGTATATTCAATATGCCTATACATCTCCTCCTTCTTCCCGCCTATGATATCGCTCTGCCTTATTGACCGTTTTTTTGTTTCCCTTTCATTACATGCTTAATCCGCCGAATTTCTCCTGATCTTAATTTCTTCAAGCAGCGTTCCTCGAACCTTTACCTGCGTTACTATGCCTTGCGTGGCTTCTTTTGTCTTTCTTTCGTATCTTTTCCATAATTTCCTTTCTTCTCCACAATTGTCTCACACTCCTACTATTTAGTCGTATCCCCCCTTCCCAAGGTCCAGGTTTCGCTACCGAGTAATACGCTTCTCTCTATTTCATGCTCCTAATTAACGTTTTCTCAAAATGTTTACCCAGGACTACTTTAATTATTTCTCTCCAGTTAGGTAATAAATGCTTCTTTTGCTAATGTATTTATCTTCTTAATATCCATTGTGCTACTCTATTAACGTCAAGAAAACTGCCCAGATAACCGAATCATTCACTTATTTATGCCCTCCTGTTCATGTGTCTAATTTTTGGCGATTGTACGCTACTCAGCAGCCGTGGTTCGAGCATCTTTGACTGTCACGATGTTTAGCTCAAAGGAAAATTATTGTGAGATGAATATTTTTTTCCGAATTTTAGCTGTTAATCTAATTTCAAATATATATATATGACAATTTACATATGAGAATGTAGTATAAAAATTTGTAGCGCAGTCCCTCACCTTGGCTCTTATTATTGGTTGACCTAATCGTCGGATTTCGAGTGTAATGGCACTCTTGTGAATTAGAGGCTGCGCGCTGTATCAAATAGCAAATTTTGGCCATGCTAAAATATTTCCCCAACTCTTTGCAATAAATTATTTTTCCTTTTTCTAAATTTTATCTATGTTTGGGGCCAATAACTCACGATTTAATCTTTAGATAGGACCAGTCTCAATGTCACTGTACATCAATGGCACTTGACTCTGCTACTAATGCAAATCCTTTAATTTTATCGCATAACTTCGGCGCCATAGAGTTAAAAAAGACTCAAGTGAAGACTTTTCAAATTTTGCTGCTTTAAAAAGAGTGGTGTTTAACAAAGTGTTCTTGATTTAAGTATGTATTTTTTTCAAACAGAAAATTTCCGTATCTATCAGTGCAACCCATGATTTTGCGGGGTATGCTGTTAGTGAAATCTTCCGCCAGGTTGGTTGGCTGCTGACGTTTCGATGACTACTTCCGCCATCATCTTCAGGTCTATGAATCATAAAAAATAGCCCTGAAGGCGATGGCAGCCATTGAAACTTCGGTAGCCAAATACGTGACCTGGTGGAAGACCCGAGAAGACTTAACTAGTGGCGTAATGTAAGTTTGCGGTGCGAGCGCCAACAACTTCTGAGGACTTGATTTGAGGAAATATAGGAAGTCTGAAACATACTTCACGTCTTCTGAAGCCCTTTGTAGTTACTGGGCAGTTAGAGGTAGACTGTGCCGCTGATCTCCTTGTCGTCGCGGATTTTCGATTGTTGTGGCCTGATTACAATGCTTGTCCGCCGCGAAGTGGCCTGAGAAATTACGCTCAGTATTAGTATACTGTGTGTCGCTGAACATGTGTCACTATCTTACCACCTTTTACGTTGTGAATAAGCCGGAATTCGGAACTATGGCTGCTAATTATAATTGTGGATAATCAACATGGCCTGAATGTCTAACCTTTTCATCAAGATCATTTTGCCAATTTTTCACGCATGATTCCAATGACGCAATTATTATCTAATTTTGAATTTATGAACACGTATAAGGAATTTTTATGTAGGCATGTACCGTATACGCCTGTATCGACGAAGACAACGATATCATCATTAGCGCCCGCCTCTTCTCTAACGGGTTGCAATTGTTTTTTAACCAGAATAGTTGTTTGAAAAAGTTAGAAGGTTTTCTGTTTTTTTAGGAGTGTCATCGCTGTTAATATAGTAATAGGTAGGTATCTCCTCCTCGCATGAACTGAGTCAATAACTGAAAATAGTATGAATGGTGATTACCATACGATAAACCTCACAAAATTTAGTTAGTCCAAATTGGGAGTGCTCGTTTGTGTTCTATTCATCGGCCCAATCGGAGAATCTGTCTCAGATTCTATCCTTTTACAAGAGATCCCACCGTATCTCCGCACTATTCCGCCTATCCTCTTGGCCTCTCTTGTCTCTGATTCTTCGCTAGCTCGCCCTTTCTTTAGTGAGGAGATCTTTGCTCCATTCCATCTGCCGACACTCTCGCACCCCCTCTTTCACAGAGATTGGCGACGTCTCTCCGGCAAGCCTGTTCTTTTCTTTCTACCAACCACCTCTTCCGTCTTTAATGATAGAAAATCGCTGGAGCGGACTTCCTCATAATTCCGAGGCTCTGAGCTTCGGTTTCGGATACTCTTCTCATTTCATGTGAGGTTATAGTGGTGTACATTTTTGCCGGTTGGTCTGCGCCGAAATGGACGGATAATTTGGGTTAACCATTAGGGGATACTAAAACCTTCCTCTAGGAGTTTCGTTATTCTGTAACTTTATGTGCGTGTTCCCTAAAAGCAAGTAGGCAACCTATCTGTCCCCGCATCCCCACCCCTAATCGGTCGGCCGCCTTTTTTTGCGGCGGAAGTGGGAATCTCCCTTGATCATTAATTAATAAAGTGACTGTCTTTTTGGCGGAAATGTTATCCCTTTCTCCGTCAGTTTAAGGTCACCGAAAATTATGCCAGCATATACTTATATGTCGAATCTACTGAATAAAAAATGAAGGAACTTATGACAATCAATGAAAGCCATTTCACATTTTGGTTGTATATGAAATAAGGTTTTTTTTAATTTTTATTAAATTGCCGATAAATACCTCTCCAAGGTTTCTAAAAATTATTGTTCGTGGACCTAAAGTGATCGTTGAAGCATTGGCTATTCTGCCCAATAGGAAACGTTTTTCACGCATTTTCTTGAGCTACTGTGATGAGGCCTAATAGTGAACTCAAATGTTGGTATATTGAGTGCTATGTGAGAAGAGTATTTCATAAAGCTAGTTCTTTTGGATGCAGTGAATGTGCCTGTGGCAAAAAATTGTATGTGACTAATGTAACCAGCAAGCATTGGTACGTTTCATCGGAAGTGCTTCGGACGTATCTCCGTCATCGTTCATCAACTTGGGCACGCACAATGTGTTGTAGTGTATCAAAGAAGTTGGATATGCTCTTAATAACGTGGAAAAAAAAATTATTACACAGTTTGAGGAATGTCTTGCTTTTCTACGTTCCTCACTCTTTGATGCTCTCTAAATTTATGGAGAAAGTCAACAAATCCATGATTCGCGATGAAACACAGTAGGTTCCGTACGCATCTAAACTGGTTCGATTGCTGACCGATCACTATGCAGTGTTTCATGAATATGGGGTGCGTTGATTTTGAGCAGATGAACGACTAGGCTGACAAAAGACTCATGTCGTGTAACCCTACCTGAATGTTAAGATATGATGGCTCGCAACTTTCTGAATCACTGACTTCGAGTTATCCACTCTTGCGTCGACACGTAGACCTCACATTGGTACGCGTGATCTTTCATATTTATGGCTGGAAAACAGCGCGTTACCTTGAAGGCATTCCTGACATATTTAATCATTTCCGTAATTTTTGAACACTTTGAAATGCCATCAGTAATCCTTATGAAATTACGTGATTTCTGTTTTAAATTGTTAATAGGCTTCTAAGGCATGGTTTTGCAACGTCTGGTTAACGTTAACTGCAATATAATATTGCCTTTTCTGGAACTGGATGCTAACTGATTTTGTTTCTTCATTTGACTGAGTTCGGGTTATGTTTTCTCATCAGATTGTCGGTTCGTTGATGTGAGCGTTTTCGACGGGAGAACGTAATAACTTTGGTTTTCATACCGGGAAAATATTATCCAGAGATTATAAAACTGTGCCCAAGAGTCATATTTATTCACCGATGATGTTCATGTGAGAACAAACAGTCCTTTATGGTTCCATTGAGTTTTTTCTTGATAGATATTTGAATAGCATCATCAGTAGTGTGAATCGAATTGTTTCTTGACTAGTATTCAATTCATCAGAAGGAATGTTTGGGGTATCGCGGACTAGACGCGGTATTACCTTTACGGCTTCACCCACAAACACTCAAAAGTGCGAAAGTTTTACCGAGGAAAATCACCACCTTGACCGGGACTCGAACCCGGTTCGATTTGCTTAATTAGCTTAGGCACTTGGCGCCATATCGAGGGATACGGGTTCAAACGGGATACGGGTCGCGGTCAAAGCGGATGGTTTTTTCCACCGTTGAATTTTCGTACTTATCTAATGGACTTAATAAGCGCAAACATATTTCTAGAAACAATCCGCGACCTTTAGGTTGATTGCATGTGTTGCTAAATTTTCTCTCACTTAAAGTTTGAAAATTTTTTCTTCATGAAGGTTTTTTCAGCAGCTGAGTTTCAAGTAATGCTCGAAGGAATCTTCTTAAATGAAAGAATGGGTTGAATGGTATTTTCTTTTAACGGTGAAGGTATTTGCATCAGCGGAATACCGAGTAGTGGTAGATGATAGCTTCGCATACCATTTTCACTATCCTAGGACGTGAGGTATTAACTCATGGATTAAAGAAAAGAATAGATTGAACTATACGGTGCGATATATCACAGGGGAATGTTGAAGCCATTATAATGTGAAATCGGCCATATTGAATAGCTCATTTGTAGAGTTAATATGCCGATAAGACAGGTGTTAGTAGTGAAATTATCTCTGTACCGTATTGATTCATTCAGAAAAATAGCAAATGGGAATATTAAAAAAAACACTGCATTATTCATAAAATTGATGTAGAAATTACTCACGATAGCCGTGTTAGGTGGATCGTTTTTTTGCAAAACATCAGACTTAATTGTCGCGCGTCAAGACCCCATCTACGCTTTTTTCAGTTCATAGATTTTCGAAATGGAGACATCCTGGCCTTTGGCAAAGCTACTGGTCTCAAGCGGTCAAAACTTAACAATATGCCTTAGGAGCCGAGCCCAGGGAACTCCGCTTGCACTACCTTATCTTCTCTAAGGCTAGATGGGCTCTTTTAATTGTAGAGGAATAAGGCGTCAGTCCGAGAACACGTGCGATTTCTATTTCGAATTTTTGCATGCATGCTGATTACGGAAACTAGGGAATCCGTCGGGGCTCGGGAGTCCGCATCCAGACCTCACAAATCACCGGGAAAAAATATCCCACGGTAACCCTCTCTGCTTTCTCTCCCTTCCTTTCCTCGGTTCCTCGCTTCACGGCTCTTCGAGGTTGGGAAGGCGAACGGAAATCGCCGCCGACGGCCCAGAACCCAGAAAGAGCTTTGTGTTCAGTGTGTTTCCTCTCTCTCTCGGCTCGCAGCCGTCGTCACAGCCCAGCACCCCCGGCTTCTCTTTCTCCCTCCACACTTCACGGAGAAGATGAACCGCCGCTGTGGACTCACCTTGGGCAAGGTTCCTCTGTCCGTTTTTTCTCTCTCGTGTCCTCTCTCCACCGGTGAAGACTCCAGCAGACCTGTCCTGTGCCCGGGGGATGATGTGCGCGAGATACGCTCCTCTGCTTCGTCGTTTGACGTCTGGCCTCCCCGAGCGGTGGTTCTTTTATATTAATGCCCTCGTCGTAATGTGTTGGTGACCACCTCGTGACCGCCGCCTCATCACGGGCGGTGGGATGGTCTTTCTACGCAGCCTCCGTGTGGGCAGTGTACCCTCCCCCACCCCTGCGTATAATCCCCTACCCCCTTTCCCTATGTACCTTGTTTTCTCCAGCACGAACACCGCCGCCCCTAAGGGTGCCCCAACTGCCCTCCTTCCATTCACTTGCTGTCCACCCCCTATCCCCCGATTGCCTGTGGTCTCCACCCTCCGTCCCCAATCATCTTTTCAACCCCTCGCCGCTTATTTCTTCCTCCTTCTTCGGAGGAGGTCGATCATTAAAACGTTACTTATCCCCTCGACCCGGCCATTTCCACGGCCATTCACGGCTTGTGTAAACATTGCAGGAGGTGGAAAAGGGCGTCATCTTCCTCCAACAAGGAGACTCGTTAATGACTCCCTTGGTTCGCATCCCGCTTTGGGCAATTTGCAGGCCTTTCAGTCCGTCGCCTCTCTCTCTCTCACGCTTTTCCATCTCAGTCGCTCATCCTTATCGCCTTTTCTCTGTGAAGTTTCCTCGTCCCTCTGTGCATTGAATGTATCCTCGTCCTCATGCTCCGTCACCAAGTCGGTTTCGTCTACGTTTCCCATCTGAGCCTTCTCGGACATTTGCATGCGTTTTGGATGGGGGAGGGAAATCAGAGCTTCCGTTCCTCATTTCTCGTATCATTGACATTAATTGCGGATTATTCTTTGCATCGTGCCGTCTCCAACTTGTAGTTTTTTTCAGAACTTGTTTTTTATTAAGTCGGTGCACTCTTTTGCGGGGGTGCATTTCTAAATTACTCCCGTGACGGGTTATTTTTACTTCTTTTGAATGGTATGCAAGTGCAATCCGAGTCCTTTGATTAGCAGAAATGAGATGGATTTCTTATATTCCTAAACTAGCTCAGTGATCAGTTTTATTAGTACTTCAATTGCAGCTAGGCTCACGGAATAAATTATGTTCTTGGCTCAAGGAACATTTGATTAGGGAATATAGATGGCACAGACTCCACCCTTCAGATTTTTTATGTTCATTGAATCCGTTTCTAATACGTTCGATTAAATTAATATTGATTACCTCACATTAAAAACAGTAGGACGTGTATGATAAGAAGTAAGCGATAGGCAATCCGTTTGTAATTTGTGCTAAAGCATTGTTAATAATAAAATATATTGCTGATCCTGCATAGTATTAACGGTAAGAATTTGTGTTTTTCACTCTAGTTGATACGTATGCACATATCATATCCTATTCTTAGTCATAATCTATTTTAAGAACTCGCAGTTGTACTAATAAACGATTTGCAAAAGCAGTTTTTAATATTTGAATCTTGTTTTCCTGCTCGTGTAAGTTCAATAGCTTCCCATAATCCCCAATGAACGCGATGTTTCAATTTGTTTTAGAGTGTTTTTTACTATATTTTAATTTGTCTATAAATTTGTGTCCCGTTTTTTGCCTTCAAATTGTGAATAACATTTGATGAAAAGTAAAAATTAAGTGAGATGTATGGGAACTACTTTGCTGCGCGTGTTGATAATTAATTACTATGCCAGTATATTAAATAGCCATTAGCTGTGAGTTTCTTCACAAAAATGTTTTAACTTTTCGTATGCTTTATCATTACTGTTTCTTTTTTGTCTCCCAGTTTCTTGACGAATAGTTAAAGAATATATTTTGCTCTATATTCCCTTCCATAAAACTTAAGAGCAAAAGGAGAAGAAAATTTTACATTCTAGAAACAATAAAAAAATAAAATTTTCCTCGAGATGAATACCTTTTTGTGGTTTCTTTAGGTGCATGAAATCTCAATCGGTAGTGTTCTCAAATTTATATAGCTTCTGAGATGTTGTAGTAAAAGGCACCTATCAATGTAAATGATTCACTAATTTTGTTAGTAGGTAATATTTGCCTTCGAAATTGCATTCGGTAAAATAATATATTAACGGAATTCTGGTATCGGCTATAGGGGCAACAAATCCGTAACTATCCGTAGCAAAGTTTTGAATGTGGTTTCATTACCATATTAAATTAACAAGGTTTGAAATTTCATTTTAAGTTCACGTGAGAGGTACTCATCAACATAATGCCGATCAGAAGTACTTTCATGTTTTTAAATGAGGAAGCGCATGATAGAAATAAACTAAAATGTTGCCTTGTTTGTTTTTATTTCTGTCCTCACCAACTTCCTAAGCCAACTGCTGGCATTTGGAACGTGAAAGCCATGAAAATGATCCTTAATAATAATGTGTATTATAATTTTATCTTGCGGAAAACAATAACCAGTCAAAATTATTCGCAATCAAATGAGTTATTAGCCTTGGAATTATTTCGGTGTAAGAGATTTCACGTATCTGTCTTTGGAAACGTTAAGGCCTTTAATTTAGCCCATCAGAGGATTGTATTGGGGAATGTAGCCAATGAGGGATATTAAATTTGGAGTATAACGCGTCTAGCCATGGTTCTACCTTTACGGAGTCACCCACAAGTTCAATTATGTGCGAAAATACCACAGAGTTAAAAGTCATTCGGCTTGACCGGGACTCGAACTCGGATACCTTGATATCGCGCCGAGTGCTATGGTCAGTTAATCTAACGAGCTGTCCTTCCAACTTAATCCAACCAACATGGCCATCGTGCGCAATTTGTCTACGCAATATATAGACAAAGCAGGGCTTTTTTGGAAGTCATATCAATTCTGCATTTTTCTTGATAAATTATTACGGTTCCGCGACAATTGCCTACTCATGCCTATGTTTTTTCCTGTAGGACATACAAAATCGACATTACAAACGGGTACGCTGTTGTATAGATTGGTACGTTAATTATCTCTTTTGTTACACAATTAATGACCACCACATAATCGGAGCGAGATAATAATCCATTGAAACATCTCACTTTTCGTCCCTTCCCTCTCCTAACTCCTTTTCGTTATTCTCTTGCTTCTTCCCCGGCTGTTGGCCACTTGACCTCTGCCATGCGTATTTGCTGCGGCTATGAAAGTAGTTTTGAAAAAGTATATTTTGCTTTTGTTCTAAAATTTCCTGAATAGATTTGTCTTTTCTTTGGAAGGTGCATCGAAGTGCACGTTTACATGTAAGAGCCGATCTTGTAAGTTGACAGCTGTATCACTTGGTGTAAACACGCATTTAAATGCTTGGATCTATGGCATATTGCCATAGTGGTCCTCCGGCTCTTAGGAGATGCCGCTGCTCCCCCCACAGACGTAGTCTTTTCCCCAGTTTTCATTTCATTCTGTATTCTAAATGGGTTTTTACTCGGTCAACTTTTCGAAGCATATGGTTCTTCCTCGGAATCTGTAAGGTTGCCGCCGCGGACGGGCGGTCGGGCAGTGTGCGAATCTCCTTGAATTTCTCCTTCACGCCGTTCCCAGCGGCCCATTAAGAGAGACACTTTTTGAGACAACAGCGGTTGAGAACTGCAAGCGGATCCGTCACGCCTCCCTGGTCTTCCTCCCCTTCCTTCCTTGGCCTCTCTACTATTCCCCTCCTTGCCACTTTCTTCTACACACTCTCCTTCCCTCTTCTCCCCCATTCTTATACTATCTCGTGCCCACTCGCCGGCATCTCCGCTGATCCTCGTGCAAGGTGCTCCGGCCCGCTGGTTTTCTAACGATGCTGAATTAAGTCTAGATTCCCAGGTATAAATCCGAAGAATGACCCTGAAAATCGCCCCTCAGGCTTTTAGCGAACGAAGAACAGTTTTCATAAGACTTGGAAAGAGCATGAGAAGTTGTTCCGAAAAAAATTGAAGAAAAGGAATGCGACTCATGTTACCATACCTCGGGGGGGTGTATGCATGAAACATTAATGCGCATAACCATCATGTTCCCTTGAAGTAAAGGCACTTTAACTATGCCTTAAATATTGGTGGTGTACCCAGGAAACTATGTTGTCGAAGTCGTTGAAGTTTATTACTTCTTTTTGTTTGCGATTAGTTAGAAAATCACATCCAATTCACTGTTGAATATTTTAATCTGTATGATTGTGATTTGACTAGTATTTTTTTGTAAGGAACTTTGTTAATTACTATCTTTAAATCATAAGAATATCGCGTCTTCTTGCTTTTTCGCTCCACCTGATTTTCGGATATCTTTGAGAAAAAGTCCTAGCTGAGTTTCTCGAGATCTATTTTCCGGAATCCATGCTGGCTACTGTAGAAGTAGTTTCAGTTTTCCAAGAAGGTCACAATTTTACTAACAATTACATATTCGAAAATCTTGCAAAAGAGCGATGTTAATTATAGAGGTCGCTACATTCCTGGGTCTTGTTTGCTTCCTTTGTTAAATATTGGAATGACATAGGGTATTTTCCAGTCTTTTGGTTCTTTATCTTCGGTTAATGACTTGTTAAGTATGATTTCTAGACATTGTACGATATGTAGTGCTAACTCTTTAAACACGAGTGAACGTATCTGGACCTGAGGACTTTTAATCGAGCGTATTTTGTTTTGCTTTCCCCGCGATGTATAACTGTTGCCCATCGGTTCACCGGGATGTCTGCGTCATACATGGTGTTGTCCTTTAATGTATTAGCTTGCACAGGAGTAGTTTAATGTTTTGTCTATGTCGATACTGTAGGTGCCTACTTTTCCAATTTAGTCCGTCAATGACGCTTCGGTTGAAAATTTACCCTGAAGTTTCTTTGCGTAAAACCAGAAGTGTTTTATTATAATAATTGGCCTGGAACTTTTGTTAAGTTCGTAGAACAGTACGCATTTTTATCTTTGTTTTTGTGTGTTGAGCAATATTGTTTTCTCCAGGCGTTAATTTCGTCGCTTTGTTACCAGATTTTTGGCGTTGCATGACACTTTCAACTTGTCACCGAATTTAGCGGAATCAATTTTTAAAAATAATTTTACTTTTAGTTTTGGTTTTATTATGCACTCGACTTTTGTTCTTAGGGTAGCAAAGTTCCTTTATGATCACTTGTGCCTCGGGGATAAAGACGTATTCAATCATTCTAGGGTGGCTGACTAGTGAAAGATCCAATACTTTGTGTAGACTGGTCAGTTTATTTAAATTCTTGGGGTATAGTGTGTTGTGAAAGCGCATTGAGTAATGCCTCTGTACTATCTATTTCTTGATTCCGTTTCTAAGCTATCAGTTTTCCAGTTTATAGATAGCAGGTTAAAATTTCCACCGATACCCTGGCGATTTTCTCAACGCTTTTCAAGGTGTTTAAAAGGCGTTTGAAGGTGCTCATAAGGCGTTTCTAGGCGTTCTCACGACGCTGGCAAGGTGCTCTGTTACGCTGTACAGCGGACAGCGCTCCGTAGCACCCCCGAAGCCTCTTGTAAACACCCTTGGCTAGATATTTCCAAGGTGATCCCAAGGTGTTGATTCACACTTTCGGGCGGAGGCGCTCCGAACCACCCCCGAAACGCCTTGACATCACCGTTCTCAAGACGCTTCGCCTCACATACAAGGTGTTGTGGTGCACTGTGAGCAGAGGTGTTACGGAGCCCTATTGCAGCGTCTTCGGACTACACCTTAGGAGGTGTTATTCTTCAGTTCAAAGGCGCTTCGGATCGCCCTCACGAAGAGAGGGATTCAAAGCGCCATCGAATTATTTTTGGGTTACCTTAGAGGGCGTTGTCACAATGTTCGAAGGTGTTGTTACACGCTCTCTAAAAGGGGCACTTAAAAGCGCTACAGCGCAACTTTAGGCGCTAAAGCCTCTAAATCTCTTGTTTTACACATCTGGTGGGATAACAAGGAAAACTTTGTCGAAATACAACAAATTTGTCAATCCAAGAGATTTATTTGCAACCAGATGAGACATGCGTTTTGGTACTATTTTTATTCAAGCAATTGGAAGGCTTTCACCATAAATAATACAAGCTGTAACTGTCTATTCACCATCGCATCGTTGAGCTATTTTACTCACAAACATGCCTGTAGTTGTATCCATCAAAATACACTGCCCGCGTATGACTTATGGCTGCATAATTTCTAAGCCCTCGATATTTTCTACTTTTTGAATATACTGAATGATAACATCTTCAGTTTAAAGAGCGGAATTATCTGAGAGCACAATATTTTCAACGAGCAATTGCACACTATATGCTGCAGACAAACAAATATCTAATACCAGCACTATTTTACCAAAATCAGAGTACACAATTGAATCGTCATTTCTCTTGCCCGTAGAATACTGAGAAGTTGTTATTATTATACCCTCGAATAGCATGCGGTGATAAAAAAAACACCTTGATGGTTGAAGGCCATTTATCTAAAGGAACTGTCTCTCATTCGAACTTAGTTCACAAATCTGACTTGACCCTAGCAAAAGACAGTTATCAGAGTGCTTAAATGTGACAAGTCTTTGGTCCAAAACATCTTGGAATTGGAAAGGGAATTGTAAAAATCTTGTTTATTCTCAGTAATATTGCATTTATATATTATACTATGTGGCAATATAGGTTTCAATCATTTAATGACAAATAACTGTTATCGCGATGTGATGGTATTTCCCTAAACTATCACGGGATAGACATTAGTTCTCGAAGTCACATTAACGCACGGAAGTGGCCGTGTATATGACTTCCTAGACGCTGTGATTTCGATGTCGGGTGTGAGAATATGCGCGTAGAGCCGTACAATGTTGTTAGGTCGTAACTAGTAACTAGGTAGGATAGAGGCTTAGTAAACTATGGTATGGTATCGCGTAATAGTACATTCATAGTAAATAATTGTACATTATCATTTTTTTTATTTTGAGAGAGCAGGGAGCCGTACACGGCGCTCCAAGGTGTTGCGACAGCGCTGTAGGTATCCCCTCAAGGTCAGCGCGGCGCCTTCAGAAGCGCTGCGCAACGCTATGGACGGTGCTTTTCAGCACTCTCAGAGCGCCTTACAACGCCTCGTAAGGCGCTTCCTGAAAAACCTTTAGCGTTCACAACTTCACCATCGAAGCGCCTTCACAGGCGTTACGAGGGAGTTTGCGAGACGCTCCGAAACGCTCTACGACGGTGTTCTGAAGGCGTACCAAAAGAGTGGAATAAAACGTCAGGGTATTCATTATGCTTTGCTGTCTCTTTAGATGAATGTCGATATTAGAGTTTTTAGTTGTTATAAAGCTTCTTGGGTAGAATTGGCTGGTCTTTAAGTGAACAAACTGTTGTTTCACTGTCGTTCTGTGTAGTGCGGTGGTATTTAAATGTTATTTAACTGCTATCAATACTCCGTCGCCGGTCCTATTTGGCCGATCACGTCTATAGATTTATCCTGGTGGATAAACTTCACTATTGTTTATATCCTCTGTAAGCCTGCCCTCTGTTTCCATTACTACGTCTCCCTTTTGAAAAATTTGTTCAACATCGGCACATTTTATCTTAACACTGTGACAGTTAACTACTACTGAATTTATATTGGATTTGGTTTGATGGGAGTCTATTGGTTCTGGTATTTGTTTTTGGTTGTTCCCTGGAGAAATAATTAATATTTTTATATTACGTGAAAAATTTGAGTTCTGAATTTGTTCTCGCAATTTCGGTTATATTTATAAGTTTCTGCTTCTCCGACATTTCTTTATGTTGATGATTGACGCTATATTGCTGATGTCGGAACTATTCCCAAGAATGTTTATCCCACTAACAGATCTACTTTTTAGCCCAAAAAATATCTAAGGTGCTCGAATACCGTACGACGACCGACTCTTCAGCCGGGTAACGCACCCCAGAGACTCGAGACGATCCGAGCTCCGGGCGAAGATCTACGAATTACGCCTCTAAGCTCACACATCATTTCCACGTACTCCTGTTTAGTCAGTCAATCCTGCTCCAAACGTAGTCACTGAAGTAAGTTCGTGGAACAATGCTGCAGATGGACTACCGCGAGTTATGTACCTTTCGGACGCGTTCTACCTCCAAGTTTAAGTCCCTGTAGGAATTTAAAATCTCCTCGGCTCTGTGCTCGCGGCTTTAGTGCTGTGTACTAACCCTCTCGGTATATACCAAGAGGTCCTCGCCGTCTCTCCTTGCCCTCATCCGCAATGAGGGCACTATACACCTGACGTTTGTGCTCCCTATCAGGAAAGGATGAGGAAGGAAGGCTAAAGGATGGTAGTCGTCCATTGGTGCAGGGAACGAACCGTGCCCTCTTTGGCCTCCCCACCTGCTTTCGTGCCCGGCTCGCCTGGGACGCCATCGTGGTGCTGCGAGCAGGGCCGTCCCTGGGGATTAAGGGGCCCTGTGCAAACGAAATTCAGGGGCCCCCATAACTTTGCATTTTCTTATTGATGTAGTGTCATATTTTAAGCATATTTCATGGAAAAAAGGAAATTAACCGACAAACTGGCAAATAGTTTCAAGAATTTTACATGTGCGCTAGGTAGTTGGTAATTTCGGGTAATAGACGGGTTTCCCCGCGCCGTCTGAAAGATGCAAGCCCGGGTGGGGCCCCCATAGGCGCGGGGCCCAGTGCAGCGGCACATGTCGCACTACCCTAGGGACGGCACTGGCTGCGAGGGATATTGGAGGAAGCGCTACACCCCCGCACATCCCATCACTCGGGAGCGTAACACTGCAACCATCTCCGTGGCGACGCGGGCCCCTAGGAGCTCGCTTTTCACCTTGCTCTTTGGGCAAGCAATAGGAGACCATCGGGTAGCCATCCTAACTGGCTTAGACGACTTAGGGTTTTTTAGACTTTAAAGTATCAAATGCAGTTTTAAGCCTAAGGGGATTGTTTACGGGCATCCTCTTGTAGGTACTCAAATTTGGTGTGCGAATTGCGTAGAAAAAATCAATTTTAAAATTACTTATTTCTTCTGAGTTTTTTGCTGCCGATTCACAAGAATCCGCTAGCAGTGCGCTTTTGTTTTCTGAAATTTACGGCGGCTTTATAATGTTCAATTGTGTGTTACACGCAAAGCAATTTTATGTTTAGGAAGTAGGTTGCGAATGTTGCGAATCATGTCAATCATTGGAATATCACAGAATGAAAAATATTGCAAATTATATTTCCAAGCAGTTCGATCGGGTTATGCCTGTTTCAAGTCCGTTCACAATAAGTCTAATGAACATGAAAGCTGGCTTCAATATATGGTTTCCTATAACTCATTTTTAACTTTAGCATCCTAACTTAAGAGTGATTATCTCTGTTTCATTTTATGAAACGGAAGCTGCAAAAATATGATGAGTAGCGTACAAGTTGCTACTTGCTATATCCGAATCATGACAGTATATGCCGCCCGTTTAACAGTCCGATCCGTGTAAATGACTTTGATAGATGTAAGTACATGCGTATGAAATTCATGGCCTCGCATAATTGGATTTATGCTATCACTGTGCAAATATTCTTTGGAGCTCACAGTAACGAAGGGATTGGAGAAAAATTGAGAGTGAATAACCTTTAAAAAATATTTGGTTGACGAATTTCAGAGAGCTGAGAGATTTAGGTGGATTGTCTTTTTGTCTTGAATAAAATGGTCACTAGTGTGCATTATTCTAGATAGGGTGACTTATATTCGGGTTTCCATTCTGGTCTTATGGTGTCATAAAACAAATTAAATGATGTGATGCATCATTTTACAGGTGCAGAGTTGAGCATCAATTTGGGGAGCTATAAATATTAAGCTCTGAATTCACTTGACATCGCTATGTAGGGAAAGATATGGGGGAAAGGTACTTCAATTACACATCCAATCGACAGAAAATTCGTTTTTGGTAATTTTTCTGTTTCCGGTTTTGATGGAACCCAGTGTTCACTAGTGAGGCTAGTGAGCCATGCTTTATTTTTAGTTTTGTGCTCTCCGTTTCGTATCCAAAATTCTACTAGGGAATTCTGGATGCGGTGGTGTCTTTCGGTAAAACGCTCTTTATATATGTCCATTTCATTCATTACCTTATGGGAGGCCCACACGGGTTTATTTCTTCGCTGCCCTCCAACCCCCCGCGTCGACCTTCCGTTATCTTCGTCTCTACTTCCCATCAATTTTCCACTCTCCTCCCATTCTCCCTTCCTCTCTCCTTGGCCATCATCCCCGGGGCCCGAGCACAAAGGAGGCGACATTTTGGCCGCACGTGTCAGCCATTTTCGCCAGTGACGTCCACTCGAGCCCCACTCTCCCGTCCACCCATCTGCTCCGGGAGGCTCTTTCTTCCAGTGGTCGACTCCCACGCACAGCTCCCCCTTCTCGCGAGCTATTCCGAATTCTTCCACCACCGCCCACCCTCATCCTCGATTGCCTCGTTTTCATCGCTAGATCATTTTTGATATCCAAGCAATGCGCGTGGCTAGTGTGGGTGTTCTTACGGAATGATATTAGCATGCGTGAAGTTCCAACTGGAAATGCTTGCTCTCAACTTGATGTACGCTCACCTGAAAATAAATTTCCAACGTGGGTATCGGGTTAGTGTGATTGCTGAAGTACTGGCTTCCCATCCCGATGGCCTGGGTTCAAATCCCGGTAGTGGTGGATATTTTTAGAGAAATCTAGAGCCTTACTTTGGGTACCTTGTGTACCCTTAATTATGGTACTCCGTCCGTCGGATGGGGCATTAAACCAATCAGCTACCCTACCCATAGGTCCCAACTACCCTACCACCAATGACCTGACCTATCGCTTGCTTCCCCCTAATATCCAATCAAAATTTCCATCGCGTGCTCTTATGCATTAAAACAGGCATACTATGCCGAGAAGTGGCGATATATTTCTCTGTCATTCACTGCATGTATTTTAACTTCAGACTCTTCACCTTTGGAAATAACTTCAGAGCTTAATTTCCTTTATTTTAAATACTTCTCAAATGGAGGTTTGTTAGTAATGGAAACGCTTTTATAAATTACCGTGGATTTCAATGCAGCCGTTGTTAGGAAATTGCTTTGTCCGCCCTCTCCATTCCCCGAGGTTCTGAGTTTTCATCCCGGCGGTAGTACTATTCATTGCACTGAAGTTGGTAATTATACTTCCTTTCCATCAGGAGATATTATATTTTTATTCTCCGCCCTTCGAATGGGTGGACCACTTTGGCGTAGTGCGTTTTGTAGGAGGATGAATTCAACAGCGTGTATTCCTTTCACTCGGTCGCCATCTAGTTCTTTACACCACTGAATGACTTACGTATTTTTCCCTTCGATGTCGGTGTTTTCCAGTGTTTAATATATCTCGACGAGAACTCTAAATCCATGTATATATTGGAACGGGAGACGGTTGTTTTCTTTTAGTTCTCTTTAAGTATTGATGCTTGTCTTCTTTTGGTGATACTATGGCCTCAGAACTACAACTTTTGGATAAAATCTAGCATAACAACTGAATTTATATTGACCGATGATTGATGACCAATCTAACCAAAGTCTGATAAAAATTGTTCATGGGAGGATCGCCCTTACCATCAAAAATCCTGCCTTAGGAAGGGAAGAGCTTACATTTTATGTGTAATACGTTCACTAACCCACTTGAGTTACTGCAAGTTCGAGTGGGGCGTGTTCTTCGTGGCATACATACCTTCCAGCTGTAATTATTATGCTCCCTAGCCCCTAGCGATATTCTCTTACTTCCTTCCCCGCCTAAATCCCCCATCTGCGACTATTAAGATAATTCAGTTGACTCAAAGCAACAGGGATCGCTCGATACTACCCCTAAAAGCGTCGCTAATAATATATAAATTGCATATCGGTGTTGCTACACTTTCTATGGTTTCTATTCAATCCATTTTTCTTCTTTCTCCGTGAAGGTATCATTGATGCTTCCCCCCTCAATATTTTCGTATTCATAATGCATTCGCAAAGATTTTACGACTTAAATTTTGGAATATAGCTCCTATTTGCTCCGAAGGATAGAGACTTTAAGGATGCGTCAATAATTGAGGCGTAACGAAGCAGAGTGATTATTATTAAAAATATGTAGGTTTGGCAACATAGAAAGAAGAAGCAACGAGTATAGGTAGGAACTGTGGACAAAAGAGAATCGTGAAGTTGCATCTGCTCAAAACTAGAGGACAAGTGCTTTAAATTTTGAACACCATTCCGTGAAATTATTTTAAGGGGTTTTCAAATCCTCTGTTGTAACTCCTCGATAGGTATTGGAAGCTATTCAGGTAGAAGCGAAAGAGGAAGGATATATAGACTTGGCGTTTCGCACGATTCACTAATGGGAGGGCCTGTACCTTTAGCGCATTAGCGCTTAGTTTTCATTAAAATTAGAAAGAGGAGACGCTAATTAAGCGCTAATTCGGTACGTTCTGTGTACCCTGTGTGTAGTCTATGTGTATGCTAATAGAAAGAGATGCTACTTTCGGAAATGGACACAGTACTATTGCAGTAGTTGGTTCATACGGACTAGTAGTGATCTGTAATATCCCAGATTATTCTTTTAGCCTAACGCCTGGGCATCAGATGGAATGATCCTGCCAGTAATTACATAAATTTAGGTATATTTGCAATTACTTTGATGTTTCATAATGAAAGTTTAGCCCACCTACTGAAGGTTTAATATTTTATTGTGCTCAATTTACGTAATTAAGTCTTTCAAGTGTTCTGGAAATTGCCTATGAATAGGATGTCGCCATTAATTAGTTTTTAGAATCAGGCAAACAGCCTTTTAGATGGCTTGGAGCGAATTTATTTATTTATATGTAGTTTCTAATTAAATTTTACCAAAAGGAGACCAGTCAATATTTCTATCTATGTCAAAATGTCTTATTAATCAGTCAGTCGACTGTAGTCTACCCTCGCGCCGTACCCAATCCATCTATCGTCTCTCGACCACCCTCGGTGCCGCAATACCCTTCCCTTCCTCATCCCCTCGTAGTCTACTTATCCTACTTTAGCACCTCCGCCTACTTCTCACTCCATTTCACTCTCTTGGAATCATACCCCATAGCTCCTCGTGTCCCCTCCCTCGGCGGTCCTAACCTCAATATTATTAGCGCCTAATGAAGCTTCCGACTCCCTTCATTCACCCCGCCGCGGGAGATGTGTCCTCGTTGGAGAGGAGAACGTCATCTTCTTGTGTCCAATGCTCTTCCCCCCCACCCCCCGCGGGTCGTCACTCGGGCACCTCGTCCCTTCTCCTTAATCTCCCACGCCTCCCCCTCTTCTTTTCTAACCCTCTCCTCGGTTTTCTTCCCGCTGGACTTCTTAAGGTTGATAACGAAAAACATACTTCATATTGTCTCCTTAAGTTAATAACAGCAGAAATTCCCGTTCATTATCAACGGGAGTGAAAAAAGTAAGAAATAATATAAAAGTTCTATTCATACGAAAAAGAACCTGATATCACATATCGTTTCTTCTAGTTCTTCAAGTGGAAATTGCCCTTTTGTCGCTTAATAGTTCATAGTTTTAAGCTATTTTACTGCTATTGTTAACTTTTAATACAATAAAACTAAAAAAAAGTATTCCAGGTTCGCGAGGGGGGCGTGAGGAAGATCGCCATTAACTTCGAGCATTTTTTCCCCTTGTGAGTTTGAGCGAGACATTTTTTCACTACTAATAGAGGCCACATTCGAATTTTAATTGAAATAAAGCAGCTGTAAGAAGCATGACGTAAGTAAATATTTTAATATTGTGCCTGACGCTCCTCCGGGGCTTCTGAAGCACGTTGAAAGTCGTGTCTCACAGCTTCCAACTGTAATCGTTGTTCTCGTTCTTGAGATTCGTCTTTCCGCGAAGAGGGCATTGCCCTTACCTTAGCAGATCTTTGAGAAAGATTACTCTATCTTCTTTTAAGCATATTCGTTGTGTACTGAAAATATTACTAATAAAATAAGTATGTGAGTACAAGTTTCAATCCAATGTTTCCTAAAGACAAATTTAAAAATTCTCAAGTCATTCCTTTAAGTCACCTCTTCTAGCAACAACAATATTCCGTGCAAAAGTAAATATTTGCATAGCAACAAAATGACCTTCTCCCCAAGGTTTCCAAAAGACGACTTTTAAATGTCTAAAAAATGACCGTTATCTTGAAATGCTAACAATTTCACAACTGCAACAGGCCTATGTTTACACCAGATATATAAGCTATGTTCATACATAATTTCAGCTGATTCGGTTCAGGGGTTTTTGCGTGATTGCATAGCAGATGCCACATTTTTCATTTACTATCATGATGATAATCATAACAACCAGGTTTTCGACGTCTAATGCGTCATCGTCTGGAACAACACTGTACATGAGGAGAACGCAGTGGACGTTGAGGCACGCGTTGTGATAAAATTAAATAATTGGATAGTACGAAGCCTATTTATAAATTCTGTTCCATCATGTAGCGCCAAATACTGTGTGGACTCTCATAGCTGATTTATGGATAAGATTAACGTCAAATTAGAGTAAGATCAGATTGTCGCGAGTTTTCATGTCCCCTCCACCTTTTGCAGCGTTCATAGAACAACTTGGCGTAGACCCTTGTTAAGTACAGCAAAATTAGCCTATGGTTTGGTTTAGTTAATGTAGAGTGAAATTAGCATAAGAGAGCGGCGTCGTTATCGTTTTCCAGGTGCTTTTTTTTGAGGGATCTGATGAAATTTTCTTGCTTTCTTGCTCATCAAGCTCTTTAAGTGTTTGCATCCATCATGGGAGGAAAATATGAAAAGCTAAATATTGCGTAGCCAATCATTTTACTTAGCGATTCTCAGAGGTATGAGGAACGGTATTCGTCTTGAATTTTCATTTATTCATGCAATACGATGAGATGTCATCGAGTCGGCGCTTATTTTTTCCTTAGACACTCTTAAGTCGTTCGATCAATTTCAAGTTATTTGCTTTTTGCTGATTTGGCGTCAATTTTTTTCGGTAAACCGGCATTTACTCGGTCTCAACTCTCCATCGCTTTATCCCTATTCGTTCTCGGTCTACTTTGTCAGGCCGTCGCGTCACGCGGTTTCCGCCCACGGGCGTCTTTAGGTCTTGTCGCCGCCAATGCTCACCGGTGGCAATTTCCATGTCTTGTACTCCTTTATACGACGCACGATGAGTGTATTTTCTTGCGAATGCTGGCTCCAGGGTGGAGGTGTTTTTCATTCAGATGGTTTAATCGCGGATCTGGTTGTCATGCTCATTCAGCAGAAGGAGGTTTCTGGAATGAGCTGGCGGAAGAAAGGTGGGTAAGCGACGGGTCGGCTTGGTACGGCTGGGTGGCGCCAAATGATGCATGCTAAGCCGTCAAACTACACGTACTATGATGTTTCATTTGAGATCTGGAACATAATAAAGGGCTTGCGCTTCGTTTGGAGCGAGTTTGAATATTTGAGACGGTTTTGTCAGCGTTATTTAGAGCGTGTAGGTTTGTGTTGATTTCCTTCCCCTTTAGTTTCTCAAAAGGTCTCGTAAATTCCTCCTCCCCTGAAATTTAAACGTTGATATTACTTGTACCTGAGTGTTTAGGATTTTAAGAGTATATCCCTTGGAAACATGATATCTTTCTATTAAGGGTGTCTAGTGAGTTGGGAAAATGAACAAACCGAGAATTAAGCCATGGAATGAGTATGTAACCCGGAAATGCAGGAAATATGAAATAGTCCCTTTTCTAGAAGTGAATCAATTATTGCATCAAATTTATTTCCGTAACGCCAGAGCTCCCCTTTGATACCCACCCTCCTCCTCTCCGTTTCTTGGCAGTTTTTCGCCTAGTAAAAGTTTCCCTTGGGTTTACTTGTTTTAGGTTAGCGTGACTCGTAAAATACTAGTTAAATTTGATTAAGAACAGCAATATCTGATGTATATCGATTACTCTGGTATCGCCTATTTTATTAGCCTGCGTTTGTATCTTCTCTACTTGGCGCTCATGTAGCTGTTGCGCATTTTCGCTCTGCCGTATTTGTATATTGGCAGTGACTTGACAAAATACTATTATTAGGATTTATTTCTTAAAATATGATAGACAAACGATGGGGGCTGTTTCTATTGTATTATCTGGTGCTTTCCCGACCTAGTTAATGAATGAATTCTATTACTTCGTTTATTCTTATTACCTACGGGAGGAGTGAACGTGTACGAATTTCATATTGCTTCCTATTAAAGTTGAATAAAAGTAGGTAAAGTTGGCAATATCTAATCAATAGTGTGAACAATATTAATGAGTACTTTCTGTCCAAATTTGCAGATGATATCGTAGCCTGATTCCAAAAGTAAAGGGGTACCTGCGTATATAATAATAATTAAGTCTAGGTTTTGGACTTAAATGAGCTGAATTGAAAGCGTCTATTCGTTTCCATTTTCAAATCTCCCTCCCTCTTAGCGTGATGAAAAATACAGGAGTCAAAATGGAGAAAGTCACTGAATATTTTGTTAAAATCTGACGTGTGGGCTATCTTGTAGGTAAGTTAAGGATATTTTTACTTTGCATATTTTGTCTTTTGTCTTGGTTCAGTTATTTAGAAAATGTTGAATTTTCGAGGCTTTGCTAAGGCCATGCGATAACTATGATTATTTTTTAGAAACTGTGAAGTTTTTTTCAGTTAATTGTATGATATTTCAATACCATTTATAACAGTAAATTGTCCCGTTAACGGTAGAAGTAATTTAATGGGAATTTATGACTCCTCGGTGGTTTATAATCATCATACGGAATAAAGTGGGTGATAGTAAAGTTTCTTGTTATATTTATTCTTTCTAACATTTATCAAGTAAAATTTAAATGAAATGAAATTAAAATTAATTTCTTAAGCCTGTGATTGTAATTAATTTTTTCGTTATGTTGATTATGATATTTCCCATCATATAAATTTACTATTATTTTATGTGATCCCATTCATTTATATGCACTGCATCGCGCTGCATTTAATTCTGGCTTTTTCTTTCTCGTTGTGCAAGACATCAAGCAAAGAGAATTTTAAAAATTCTGTCGCTTTACTTTAATGACGTTGGTGAATTTTAATATATCGTATATATTTTTTTACTTAGTGGCAATGAAGAACTTAATCCTTAGAGTATATGAAAATCATATGCCCTACCATTCCCGACTTTTCCTTACGTAACTAGTTTGCTTAGCGCATCAGTCGCAGAAACTGGAAAATAGAGGATGTGATCTCGTGACAACCAACACGTACGCTTACGGAAAGTCCATACGGTGTTACTTAAATGGGGATTCGTGAAGTGCATTTAAAAATTGAAGTAAAGAACTGAATCATATCGTCCGACCTTATCAGTAAATACGGTTCTTTCTTTATCGAAACATTATTTGCTTCGAGCCTGTCCGTCCGATATTACATTAGATCACGCGATCTCCTATAAAGCTGATCGCGAAATGATTGACGTCATATGTCATTGAGATTGCTGGAGTTTCTCGGAAAAAAATATTCGCTTCGTTTAGGGGCATATGATGTGAGAGTGGGAGGACAAAACACCTCCTTGTGTCTCTTTGAAGAGACGTGACGTCCCGTGGACGTTGTGTTGCTTGTTTTCCGGGGATTTCTGCAGATTAGAGCACGTGCCGATTCTCGTCGGATAAGCTGCATTTCTTGGAGAGGGGAGCTCAGAGATGGTTTCTGGGATAATACTGGTGAGGTTGACAATGACACCGGCGATTATCATTAAGTATTATCTTTGAGGAAAATTTTTCTCAATTTGAAGCCATCCCAATTTTTTTCCAACTGACGACTAAATACTTCCTCTAGCGCTTGTAATCATTGGGCGTGCTTGAGCCTTCCGATGTCTAATCTTACCGAGTGTCAAACGTTTTTATTTGTTGTTGCTTTTCACTATATGCCCTTAAAGAATAGCCCGATGGCTTCCTTGCATAACAAAATACCTGTAATATGGAATGCAACCTAAGGAACATTTAATTGAAGCTGGCGACTAACTTTAATAATTTATTTGTACATTTTGTGCTGTAGAAATTGGCCAAAAACAACTACTGAAGCTGTTTACTAGGCATGTTTTGTCCTTCTGACTCCTTATCCTCTCCCTTCACGTAAGTCCTTTGCTCCTCTACATAAAGACGTGACCTCCTTATTTCGAGCACCTGAAAATGGAGTAAAGTTTCGAAAGCTTGGTCGTGAATTTAAATTTTTACTCTAGCCATAGCCTTCAACTACAGGGTCAGTTTGGTCGGCGAGGGTAGAGTTCACCAATAGGTACTGTGCTCAGCAACGTATGAAATTCTCGTGTAAGATACGACGCGTCAGTTCTTTTCCCTGTGCAACCCGTGTTTTTATGGAAAGATTTGGCTCCCTCTAAGTCACCCTGTTCGAGCTTAGTGGGACGAGCCCAGAGTTCTCTCCCGGATTTGAACCTAAGCTTTCGGTCAGTTGTCCAACGCTTTACCCATTGAGCTGCCACGCTAAAATTTCTAAGAAAACAAAATAATGCAGATTTACCTTAACATTGGAACACTTTATAAAATTTAGCTCCCCAAAATGTTTCGTGTATTATCTACTTGTTGGATCGTGAAGTAAAGAAAGAAGAAAATTGGGCCTTTGTTAATAGCTCTGGGCGTCTTTACTGCGAGGGCGTAGTATGCAGGTTCCTAGGGTGCCGAGTTGGAGCCATTCAAGAATTCCTTAGATGTTCGTGGGGGGGTTTAACTCTCCTAACATTGTCTTTTGTGGGGGAGAGTGGAGGTCTTGAGGTTATCTTTCCCAGGATATAAGCTTACTCGTTCGCTATTTAAATTTTCAAATAGTACCTCCCTTAGAAGCATAGTCGGATGATGAATCTCTGTCAATTTGTTTAAAAAAAAAAAGATTTGTTTTCCTCATTGCTCCCCATTGTCATCAATTGGAGCTCGAAATTGCGCAAAGCTTATGTTATCAGGAATATAATTTATTCCTGGTACAAAAATCTATCATCTTGCGTAAACTGGGTATATAGGAGCTTCATGCTATCTTTAATTTGCCTTTTTTTGGGGACCTTAAAGTTCCTGCACTATCCTAACGCAATACTTTAAAGGCCCTTAATTCAAGGAAGTCCCCCAGTATATGACCAGGGGGACTGGAGGATAAGGTATAATGAGGTAATAGAGCAGCTGATCGAAGGAATGAACATAGTAAAGCTCATCAAGTCATAGACGATACGATGGCTGAGACATGTCGAGAGAATGTCAGGAGAGGAAATACCAAAACGGATGGTTAAAGGGAGGCTATTCAACAGAAGAAGGCAGGGAAGACCTAAGAGCAGATGGATGGACCAAGTGCTGTGTGACCTGGGCAAGATGGGAGTGAGAGGCTGGCGGGAGAAAACTGCCAATATAAAAAAAAGAAGAGCAATAGTGCAGCAGGCCAAGGCCCACACCGGGCTGTAGTACCACTAAGAAGAAGAGGTAGAATTCAAGGAAGCGGTCGGCGCGTTTAACTGGTTTGACGAATACCAAGGGTACCTACTTTATCGGGGATATTCTAAAATTCATAATGGCGCCCTTCCTGCAATAGTGATTTCTTGCTTGGGCGATCTATACGTATCTATCACTTCCTCTGAAGCAACAATGCACAGCGATCATTCCGCACTAGTTTATGTAATTCTTGAACCCGGCTCTTATCATCCCTGGGTAATTCATCCTATTTAGGTTGTTTGTCGTGATTAGTGAGGCTGAGATCGAGGCATTTTTTCGTCCATAAATAGTCACCAAATATTCTTAGTGGTTTTTAAGTGGTGGCCACTTTAGACGTACCACTCAATTGGTGTTTCATGCGAAAAGTTTTTATTGGAGCTAAGTATATCATTATAGAACGAGAGGTCTGCTTGTTTTGACGCTGCTGTTTCTGCTGAACGAACATCAGTTTTGCTTGAGAGAAATAGAGCTGACTCCTCTTTATGTGCCTCCTTGTGTCATTACAACCCCATCACTGGCCCTTCGGATGGATCGAAGGTTTTATGAAGAATTAGTCAATACAAGCATCATTTTGGATACCTACCTAAAATATTTTATGCCGTTGTTTTCGGATGTGCGTACGCATGGCTGATGGCAGTGGTAGGTGTGTCTTTGGAAGCAGTTCTCCCTGGTTTTCGCGGAAGTTAATGCATGTTGAATATTTAGCGGAGTACGAGCAGTTAAATTTGTATTGTTTATTTTTTTAAATGATTTTAGGTATTTAGCGGTATCTTCAATTCAAAAAATTAAAAATGACATCCTTGATAATATGTAGTCATTAATTTGATCACTCACATTAAGAAAGTACTTCTTGTCATTGTAAATCTTATATCTCTGTTTTCAATGGAAAATTCCTATTAGGTTTTTCCTTTCAACGAGTTGGTAATGGCTGAAACAAATAAGGCTGACTTCCTGTCCTATAGCCTATAACAAACCGGTCGTACGAGACTTTTGACCTGAGCTTTCTTCTAAAACTCAGGTACGACCCGTCTCGGTCAAAAGTCTCGTACGAATCGGTCTTGCACCATCATAGGTTTATTCGTTTTGTGCCTCCAACAATGCTCCACAGCAATGACTGAAATTTTACATTTTCGCTAAAAGCATATTCTGTGACTAGAGACGGTCTTACAGACTTTTACATGTAATAGAACGAATAATTGTCAATATATGAAATCAGATAATCAGAATCAACTAGGTATTAGAACAACTTAGCCTCACCCCTTTGTAGAAAGGTGTTGAAATTTTGCTTTTGTTGTTAAAATTTCTATTTTTATATTTGCAAAGGAAAATGGTATATTTGCTGTAGTTTTATATTTCGGTGTACAGTTTCGCGTAAATATTGTTTGTAACAGGAAATACTCATGGTAATTAGTAGATTAATTAGAGCAATTACTGAAATTAGCTTGCAGAAAGCTCTAGCTTTTCAGCCTTTTATGTTGAGAATAGGTATATGAGAAAACTCCCATGCCCCTGGACTAAGAATGGCATGCTAGCACCCTCAACTTCCAGGCGCCGTATGCGACTCCTTACCCAGTTGCTCCTTATCTTCGCTTTTTACTTTCTCTCTCCTTACTTAGCTTTGTGGTTTCTGTTTGAAGATGGCCACGCCTTCCGGTTTTAAGATATTGAGGGCGAGAGAGCATAGTGTCCTTTATTCTATTTCAGAAACATCTTAAACATTTTATTTTGCTTTTGAGTTGTGTTCCTAAAGTCCTTTAATGGTATTTCTTGGATCTTGAAGAATTCAAGTTGTTAAATGTTTAAAACAAGGGGGGAAAGATGGTAAAGTTACCCTGAAATCATTCCAGTGATGGCTATAAGAAGCTCTGCTATTTTAATATAAAAATAACTTGGTTTCATGTGTAATATGCCTGTATCATCCGAAGACATTGTAAATCACCGCCAACCCTTGGTTTCTTGCATATTGCTCGCTGAATTGCGGTGCTAGCGTTTGACCCAGACCTACATGGGTGAGAAAACGGCTCGAGAGACTACACCGAAGAATGCTGGGTGCATTCTAAGCAGCATCGTAGTCTTCTTGTGTGCCTGGAATACTGATTTAGTTCCCTTAGTAAGTGTACCGCTACGCGTGAGTTTACGTCGAAAGGATTTTAGATAGCCTACCGATGCTTGTGGAATGCAGCCTTTGCCAGGAGACCGAATTCACCCTGACCTTAATTTAGTTGCTATGAAAAAAGAAATGTTGGCACTCGTACGTGGATGCCTGTTGTAACCTGAAACCAGACTCGAATGACAGAGAAGTGTCTGCGGTTGCTAGTAGTTAAATGGATCAAGGAAATTGAATATAGCGTTTGTTTCAATTCAATGCAGTGCGCATTCATAGCTGACATTCGCATTTTTATTAGGACTTAAAATAACTTTTTATCACCGGAAGTTGTGGTTACTGAAATGAAAGCAGTCAGCTTTATCCTTTTTGCATAAACGTTCTCCATTTTTGATTTGTTAATGCTTTATCGCTTTTTAGGTTTCGCTTTTTACTCGTACGGTTCATTGCTCTCTAACCCGTTTTTTGTAAAAATCATTCGCTATTGGGTGTTTTCCATTCCCTTAAGTGCGCTTCTCACTTAGCAACAAAACAGCGCAATTCCTGTTCATTCATTTCAGACGCTGCGCACTAGGCAGCCAACTTCCAAATGGACCGTTGGGCGATTTATTGTGCGCTTGATAAGAAAAGAACTTCATTAATCGTATCCGCGATTGTTTTTTAGTATTATTTTCAGTAGAGGCGTCAAGAATGGGCATTGTAAAATTTTTAATTGCTGTGCGGGAAAACATTTCCTTTTTTAGGCGTTTAGATGGAAATAATTTGTTCTAACTCGGATGACTACCAAAATATTCGGTCGTGTCAGTTGTGAACATACAGAATGCCAACTTAATGGTTTGAGAACATTTCCCCGTCACACGTCGTTCCTGTCATCGCCATTCGTATGCTTTTAAGCGCGTTGATGTTTTTTAATTTGCGCTAACTTCAGAATATGAAATGGGAGGATCAGTTTATTTGAAAGACTTGCTCTAAAATGTCGTAGTGTTATGTAATAGCTTCCAAATGATTAATTTCGTGGGGGATACTTTGTGTTTTAAATATATAAAATTGCTTCATTTGCGGCTTCTTCCGTGTGCGCATGAATGTGAAATAATATTCATGTGTCAAATTTTGTTCTCCTAGCTCTACCATTTCCGAGTTGCTATAATTAATGGTAACATTGTTGATGGAATATGTACATCCGTAAAGATTATCTTATTTGTGGTTGCTATTCTTATTCCTATTTCTCACGTTAAAATTTTCCATAAAAGAGTTTTATAAAAATTTTATTGAAAGTTTTATGAATCGTACGTAAAACGTACTTGCTTGCTCACGGTAAAACTATTCATAAAACCCCAATGTCCTGCCATCTATGAGACGCTTTGCGAAACGTGAAGTGATAAATGCACTCTCTTTTGGATGACTGTTAGGTAAAAAACTGTACGTATTGTTTATTTACTTACTTTCTGATCACTCTCAACGGTGCTAAGGCTCTAACGCATTCTTCTAACAAGAAGGATACTGCCTCAACGTTCCATGAACTTCCAGCCATGTTTGTTTACGTTTTCCTTGTTTGGCTTCCCATGGATACGAGATTATACGAGATCAACGCGATGAGTGGAACGTCTCATTGGTTGTTGCATAAAACGGTTTTATGGAAATAGAACCTGTCCTAATCCGTTAAACGTTTTATAAAACTATTAAAATAAATTTCTTCTTTAGAAATTTGAATCCACACCATTGATATAAGTAATGACGATTGAAATCGTATCATTTTTTAATGCTTTAGCTCATTCTAAGCCAAAAATATGCTGTCAACACATTTAACCCTACTGACCGGAGGTTACTGCTTGTTAACCCATCAAGTTTTGATATTCGTTTCTGCATGGATTCTGCGTTACTCCGTTGGTTAGAGAACCTTTACGTTAGCTTCCTACTCAATATACCTGTTGCATCTGTTACTTGGTACCAGATTTTTAAAGAGCAATGATATTCCGCTTTCCATTGTACCGGCACAATTTCATAGTTTGGCTCACCGCTACTCCAATGGAGACTGCTACTTCATTTGTATTATAATTTACTCGATTTAGTTCACATTTATTGTACATTTCTATCGTCCGGACGAGGATCTGATGACCAAAGAGGGATCTGGTAAATAACTTGGGGGAAGCAAAGGAGTTAGCATGGGATAGGGAAGAATGGAGGACAGCTGTCAATCCACCTTAGGGTTGAAAGAGTGATGATTATGATGATTCTGACTACCCATTCCTTCGCCTTTGTTTTCGTTTCCCATTATTTGACTGATTTTGTAATGAATATTTGGAATTAAATTCCCCTTATGATACGCGGGAATGCAAATCCCCTCCTTCGTCTTGTGCGATATATTCTCCTTCCACTCACTCGCCCAAAATGGGAAAGACTGCTGACGTGTCGATCTTCATTGAATTCCCTGAGACAACCCACCATTTCCTCTCCTTCTTTCTTCTGCCGGTTGTTCCACGCGCGTGTGCTCTATTCCGTCACCAGTTTCGCCGTTGAATCAGCGTGACGCAGGGGTATGCTTTTTTGCGTCTCGGCTGTTTTTTTCTGTTTTAGAGCGTCGTTCCCCAGCTTGTCGGACGAAATAGTGATTCGTCATCGAGTTGTGCGTAATTTAAGTTTGCTTTTTCAATCGTAGTCCACGTCGTGACTGTCGAATGTAAAGAAACGGGGACCGCGTGAGCGAGTTATTTACATTATGCTTCCATCCCTTGGCAAAGGTAAAAGGCAGAAGCAGTCCAACCTTCATTGTACCTTGCATAGCTATTTTTTGTTTTTATTTCGTCACCTCCAAGCTAGCGTATACTGTTTTCCTTGCGGTAATTTTTTTCTGAGAAAGTCAGTGACATTCCCCGTATTTTCTCGGTCAAAATACACTCAAGAAAGTGGTTTCTACTAGCTCTCTTCCCTCATTTAGTGCCACTGCCCTCGACTTGAGAGAGATCGAAGGAGTCTTAGTCCCTGAACAATTTCGGTTCTCACTCAGCAAAGTGGCCTCCATTTAGTGTCGGTCATGGTCAGTGAACTTCTGGGGTTTCCCGTGACGGGCATATTTGAGAGAGAGAGAGTAATTTGGTCTTTGCGAGATGTTTTTTTGTGAGGATGTACAAATTGCTGCTCGTGTCGTAATGCTATTAAAATTTACAAATAATTGAATTCTAAAATACTGAGGAAGATGTTCGTCTTGAACGTTATTTATTCCGTGAATGGGATAACTCTACGTTTCGATGCATCCGATTTGGCGTTTCGCAGCCCGTTTTAATAGTTGCGGCAGCGATATCTGGAAACATTCCGTGATTTCATATTGCGAAGAACAAGTGGTAGACAACGTAGCCCGCGGCCGCTGCGAAGCACTGGGTAAGAGCTCCGGTGGCATCATAAAATTTGACGGTATAAAATTATATCTTTGAGAAATGCATATACCTGAAGTAGGTCGATTGGTTGTTATGATTAAATATTGGGATTAATGGGAAACACTAGAGATATCTAGATTACTTATTGCATAAAAGTGGTTTTTTTAAACCTTTTTGTTTCAAACTGAAAAAAAGGGTAAAATTTAGAGGTAGTGCTGAGATGTAAGTAACCAATAACTTCGAAAGTTTTTTCTCAGTCAATACTGTACAATCATTTTGGATCAATCTTTTGTGGACTTGCGGCGAAATAATTTCTCTCGGAGATAATTAAATTAATGTTAAAAAAGTTTGTCACTGTACGTCATGCATCTTATGTCTTTTGCCACTGAAACGAAACATGAAAATGACCTTCCAAACTTTCACTTTCACTCGCTCAAAAATATTTTCATCCAGGTAAAGAGCGTTGGCACTCAATCATTATTTCACTTGTTAAATGTTTTGTGACCACTTTTTGAAATTGAAACTCGTGTCCCTTATTTACAGTGTGAAAATACCGGAATTATCTTTTGTAGTGTTTTGAACTTCTCATTTGTTATGTTACTTTCTTTGCTACTTTTTACTTCACTTCTTCTATTTCATTTTACCACCACCTATCTGGTTTTTTGTAGCTTTTCGGATCCAATTTGAAATATAGATTCGGTAGCGGACAAATTGGATTTCGAAAAGTCGGGCGGATGTAATGGAAAATATATCGGTCGAAAGTTACGAAATCGCAAGGCTCGACTCACTTTCCGCTCGACTGTGACGTAGATCTCAATTTTTATCATAGGGATCTGTATGGCAGATTGAAAATAGCCCTCTGATGTTCAAAATTCTATCATGTTTGTGTATAAACTTTGCAAACATTTGCGTCATGCGAATTAACTGAAAAACAGCCAATGGCAAATGGCTTTGTACGTATTATGCCAATCATTCCAATACACGACGATTACACTTATTCCTATGAATGGATTAGTGGAAAATATTTGCTCCTTATTTCATGATGGCGTGGCTCATTCTATTCCACCGAATCCTGGAAAATGTAATCTCTGAGGCATTCTAATGCGCAAACATATATGTTTTTCTTTGTCAATGAAGAACTACGTTCGATATTTGAAAATTCATGCTCACCCTCGAAAATAGTCGTGAAATATTCTTTTCCATTTCAACTTTTAATAGGCGTGAAACAAGCAAGAATTTAGCGGATCCACCGTAATTGTAATGTTGTCAACATTATGCATTATTAGCCATGATTTATTTAACGACGGATATAACTCAAACCGCTTCTTCAGAAGGGGAAAATATGTCACCTTTCGCCCTACCCTGTTTCGCATGTGGACATACCATCAGACCATCATACTTAGTTCATGTGCTGTTTTTATCCGTTCTATATGAATCTGTTCACAGGATACAATTTTCGTTGTTCATATCAATATTAGCTTGATCTCCTGTTTTTAATTCCTACATTGCCTTGCCTAAGGCGTATTGAGATACCAATTGCAGGATTCCAGGAATTCCCCTTCAAGACATTGTATATCTACGATTGATTTTAGTTACGAGAATGTTTATATTTAGGACAAAATGTTTCAATTACAAGCCTCCAAAGTAAGCAGAGATAACTGCTATAACTTTCTTCCTCAAAAGAAGTGCATATTTTTTACTCAAAGGTTGGTGAATAAGGAGAGGGATTACCTAAGCGGAAAGCAGTTCCAGTTTTGGAGAGGGATGGTATCTCTATTTATATAAGAGAACGATGATAGAAAGAAATATTGAACACTATCAAGATGCTTGAAGTGCAAGTGATGTGAATTGCTTTATTGTTCAGTAATTTGGCCTTCGCGGAAAGAAGATGGACCATGGGGGTGTTTCTGACTCTCATCGGATTGACGGCATCGGAAACGGATTCAATCCGAGTCGATCGGAAACCTTTCCTACGGTCGTCTTCCGTGCGTTTCACACTTACTATCGGAAAGCGTTCCGCTGTTGGTATGATGTCACTCGTCATCCCCATCGAGCAGCGATGAAACGTCACAGTTTTGAAGAGAAAAGTGAGCAGCGAAATGTAACCTCCCGCCAGGTTTAACACTTCATAATGTAGGGAAATGATATGTATGGGTATTTATTTGTGTTAATTGATACATTGTCTTATAATTGACGTTATTGTGGGTTAAAATTATTTTAGAATTGTCCTTTTGTAATTTTTTCAATGTAATCTCCTGTCTATTTGTGTAAATGACGAGAATTATGAAGGCAAATTTTAAACGATTTTGTTCGTTCATTCTCGTGAGTACACAGTTGATTATTAAGGTCACATTCATATGACTTATAATAGATACAGTCGCGAAACGTACCCTCTCTTGCAACAACAGATACACAGCATCATTTACTCAATGAGTTATCCAAATTCCGACGTGTTATTTTCATTGTTTATCTCATTTGAATGTGGTCCTTCTTCATTAATGTATTGACCATCATGATATGCCGTTTATATCTAACATTTTGTCCGTAAAAATGGAGGTCCATTGGAAGGAAATACAGTGACTTCATTGAAAGGTTTTATGGTGTCGATGATTGTCAATGGCTTGACACGTTGGATGAAATAACGGGAAACAATGGGGTTTGATTGTTATCTGTGGTACACGTAACCGGTTATTTTTATAACACCATTTTATTGCTAAAATGGCACACTTGCTAATGGCCCTGGGTGTCAAACCTGGGAATATGAGTAACTTTTCTGTAATCCATCATTTAGAGTACATTACTCCCAGTCTCTACCATTTTTTTCAATAGGATCTGTGGACGGTTAAGTCCGTATGAAGTCAATATATGGGCGCATGCCTCGTGCGGGACTCGGGCGGTTACGTGGTTAGCCGGGCCAGGGTGTCAAACCTGGGAATATTACTATCTTTTATTTACTTCATCAAATACAGTACTCTCCTGTTACTATCTCTCATTATTTTCTCTACCGTTTCAGGACGTTTACAGTGGGTATGTCTGCGCTTTCCTTGCGCCATACGTTGCTTTCAAATCATACTGCGGGTTGATGTTGGCAGCACTGCCGTTTGAGCGCCTGGGCTAAAATCACGTCGCCAATATAACTACGGAAATCGCAGCAGATATATCACTTCAAACGAATATTTCACGTAGAAATATAATATTTAGGTTGTACAAAATGGAATCAACCTAACTAAGTTCATAACTATGTCTACTTTTGATGTCAAAGGCTTACGATGCTATTGCTAGGTCACGTACACGTATCGTATCATAACTAAATAAATGGATATATTTCCAAACTGAAGGACCAGTTTCCACTACATTAAGCTACCTGAGATATTTATACGTTATTATGCTATGCATTCCAACTCGTTTCATCTTCCTTTTACTAAATTACTAGCCCAAATAATATGTAATGAAACTTGCGCCAACAGTGATACAACTTGCTCATATATTGCCCCATTTACACGCTAATTAAATTCTCCCACACCTATATTATTCTGGCAGAACGTTCACATAAATGTGCACTCATGAAATAAAGCGGTATTATCTTATTATAGCCAAATAATTAACGTAAACAACATCATAAGGGTATTCACCTGAGACCAACCAACGCAATCGGAATGACTTTCCGACACCTCATTCCCGATCGACCCGGTTCCGATCGGAAAGCCTTCCTTGAGTCGATCGGAAGCAGTCTGAAACGCACGGATTGTCCTCTCGATAGTAAGTGACGTAGAATCCGATCCAAGCCTTCCGATCCGATCGGAACGGATGACTCTGAAACACCCCCCATAACTTGAAGTAAGCCTGCAACCGACCCCACATCGCATTAAAATCGACTTGAACATGGTTATTTTACTCATAAAAACTTGTAATACTCTTAATTTTGTAAGTATAGTTACAGTGACTACCCTGCTATCATCCTATCTCATCCTTTTTCTTGGTAAAGGAATGAATATGTTATACATAACTAATTTCACGCTTATCCATGATTTTTTAGTTGAGGATAAATTGACCGATTATATTATCCGATTTATTCCAATACTAAATTTACGCTCTACTCCTTGGAAATTTAATCTTTTCTACTTCCCCTGTACTCTTCTTCTCGCTGACCTCGTCTAAATATTTGCCAAACACACCCCCGTATTTTGTCATGAGACCCTTGCCCTGTCATTTGGCTCTGTTCTCTCTGCTCTTACCCCCTCCAACCTCTCCCCCGTCTTCTCATCCGGGAGCATCATTCCTCCTTTCCCTATTAATTTCGCTCAGCCGACGCCGGTGACCTTCTCCTCCATCTTGCCCCCTTCTCCAGCAGCTAGCTCCTCCTTACTTGTGCGCGACGATTGAGGGTTTCAGTGACGCAAGTCGTCATTCCTTTAGGTAATGCGACGTGGGTAATGTTTTCGTCCGAGTTTTGACGTCCCGTCTTGTCTGCGTCTCCGTTTCAATCGAGTTCGTGAACCCACTCTTATTGAAAATCATTTATTCCTGTCTGCACCTCGGTGACATTTTAATATCCGTGAAATACATGCCTCAGAAGGCCGCCGTTACGGCGACCATAGGCCTTTACGTCATATCTGTTACATAGCTCTAAGCTCGTTCCTTAAAGCTGCCCTTCATTTTATTACAAGTATTATTAATTGATATTTTACACACATATTTTGCGTGAAAATACGACCTGGTTTAATGAAATATTGTTCATTTAAACCGTTACTTCATGTGGACGTTAAGTTAGCATGGTGGAGGCTCGGGAACCACATCGGGCTGTCAGTTATTTGACGTCATAGTTGACGACGGAGAGCGTAATGAAGGTTCTTATACCATGTCGTTCTTTGGAATGCCCTTACGTTTAATCTCTGCTTCCTTTTGCACGGTTTATTATGTTTAATTTTTCTTTTTACTTATGCAGCTGTTTTTCTGTAGAAATTTTTCTGATTGTGATCGAGAGAACTCTGTACATGAACGCTTCATGAGTTCTTCTTCAAGCTCATGTAATCTTCTTCGTAGAATGTAGTACAACATGGTGCTTAAGAATGTAAATCGTCTGTTCAATTTGAGAATTACGTTGAGTAATTGCGTTATTTAATTATGAGACATGTGCCAGATTTACATCTGGTGCTTATGTTTTATCTCAAACAGTGAGTGGAAACTATAGTGTCACACTCAACAGTTATAGCCGGCATTAAATTAGCATGGTATTTCAGCAGGAAAATCAGAAGCAACATTTCTTCATGGTCCGAAGAATGATTCTGAGAAAATTAGTGAATTCGTGCCTATCGTTATGCTCTCAATTTCTTGTTCAATTCATATGAATTCCCTCCCAATTTTTTTAAATAACGATAAAGGTCAGATATCTTAATTTTTGTGTTAAACTTGAGCAATGTAATTGCTGTTCATCGTTTTGGATAACATGAAAAGGTCAATTAATTCCCTCACTTTGTAGTGGTGATAATGAGATAAGTATCTTTCTCAAGTAAAACTAACAGGACTACAACCGGTGGACGCAATGAGCGGAGAATCAGTTGCCGTCCATTTATTAAAGGAAAGGGGATATAGGTAGTGGGATATGACTACCTATTATCAGATGAGGGTTTGTTATATCATTAGTGTTCGTTGGAAGTGCTGGAGGGTATATCCGGCTAGTTCGTTCGGGTTCATAAGATATTTGCGGGTAGCGTAGTCCTTTCGATTCTTCAGCTTCTCGTGAGAAGTTCAGAATTTGATCTGTTATTGAATATCCAATTCGTAACTACAACGTAATAGGTGTTATTAACATGTGGTAAGGTTTTTATGAAATGTTAGCAGTTTTTTATGAAAATATTTTCAAAAATTCGATGTTTCACGTAAATTTATCTCGTAATGGCTATAATTGTAGAGCGATCATATAATAAACTGCGATGTCGTGGAGATGTGCTATTATTCACCTTTTTTAAATAATTTCTTTGAACTGTCAATTCAGTCTATTTTTTTAAGATTAGGTCTTCCGTGTTAGCATGTTTCTTATCTATTTATATATATTTTGAGTTAATGTGCGATATTATACCATGCTGTTGAATGACGCCGCGCCGGTGATAGATGTATTGATTCACAAAAGGCAAACGTACTTCATGTCAAAGCCGTGCAAAAAATTGTTCTAATATCTATTTTGTAATTTGATGCATAACGTGGGCATACAGTTGACATTTTCGCATAAACCCACCAAAATCCCTATTAAAATACGCTAACATTCTTGGATTTGAGTCTGCGAAAACGACATTTTACATGTTGAAGTATTAATACCAACCATCTTAATACATACATGCGCATTTGAACTTATTCATTCCCTCGTTCATCTCTCATTAAGAGTAGTAGGCAATATGGGTTTTTGTTTCATTGCCATACAACCTCAGCCATCTTTCTGTTTAGATCTCTACTTTATAATATCATACCTTTTTTCCAGCCCGCTTCATCCTCTAGGTATCCCGCCTTCTTTGCCGTAAGTATCAAGTTGATTTTTTAAAGCCTACAGATTCAATCTAATTCTGTTTACTATTTGATCATATAGTCAATATAAAATTTAATGATCAATACATCGAATTCGCTTCTATTCACAACTATGCGCGCAATTGTTTTCGCATGAGATGTGGCTCTAAAAGCCAGAAAATATTACCTGTACCTCAATCTGAGGTGATGGGAAATAACAATATCACTGTTTTTTTTATCTGCGTCCTTGGTCCCATTATCCCTTTGTTGCAATTTCCTAACGAATGCCCTATCTAGGAAATATAATGTTTACTTCTGAGCGAAATTAAAGAACCTTACTAGTCCCCTGAACAATGATTTATTTTATCGAAATATGTTGCTACCGTGGAGCATATTCAGGAATTGTCTTTAATTTGAAATATAGTTTATTCAGTGAGAGATAATCGTAGATCTATTTAAATGAGAGCACTATAATGCATTTCGTTTTTACTGTGAAAGGCATACCGTACTTCAGCGCCATATTTTTTTATTTTTAAAATTAATGAACCAATAGTAAATACGGGCATATTGGTTTCGAGTTTTAGAGGGTGAATCTAAGAATTCGAATTACAGACTTTTGTTTGCAGCTTATGCTAATGGCATTTTATTTCCAATAAGTCAGACAACGGAAGGTGATCAATCTAGCGGTTTTTAGGATTTATTTATTTGAGCCCTGTCCTTTGGTTTTTTCAGTGGACAATGAAAAAGAATGTGTTAACGGAACCAGTAACCCAATAGTATTTGCTGGAATCAAAACTAAACGATGGAATACTTTAGTTAAAGTAGCGCTAATTTAAATATGTGATACCAAATGAATTCCTTGCATAAGATGGCAGCTGCGGATTACTAGTAATGTTGCTTATTCTGTTGTTGTTTGGCCAATCATCTTACCCTGGTAAAGTTCATTTGGCGGTTATGAGTACAGAACTAATACCTTTTAAAAATTAAGGAATTGTAGTTTCAGATCGTTGAGGCTTAGGGACCCCTAGTTCTTAGCGTAATGACCCCGCGTCGTTTAACCCCTGTGAATATTTTAGGTTCCGTGACCTGCTATGCTAAGCTTATTCGCACGTTGCATATGCGTGAGGCGCTTGCTTCCTTAACTTTTGTGGAGGGGCGTGATGGTCAGGGACGTGGAAAGTCAAGTTAGTTAACGCCTTGCGATTGGGTTTAATGCTATTAATTGGCTATATCAATATTTCTTCTGCTAGTTTGCAATTTTGGCGGGCTGTTCGCCGAGAATTTTAGCTCTTTTGAAGACGCATATTATTGACTCCAGCATTTATATTTTTTTGCTTTCATTTCCCAGGCGTACTGCGTTCAGTAATTCTCTTGAAATTTTACTCTTATTTGCATGTAAATATAATTTTATGCTGTTTATGTTTTATTTTAGCTTTATAAATTTTTCAATTATGTGGCGTTGTTTTATTGGTGGAGAACGAAAAATTAGTATCCCAGTATAGATGTGAGAACCCTTTGCTTCAAATTTAAAATAAAGTTTGCCCTATTTTTAGTCCGGATTGGGTCGAGGTAATAAGTTCTTTTTGGGGAAACAGAAATCGGTTTATTTTGTTCCAATTCAAAACAGATCCATTTCGTTATTAATAAGCTGCAAATAAAAGTCTCGGATTTGAACGCACATGATATACCTACATGAATATTCGATCATCAGAAAAAATTTGCTTAGTGATTGTCAATGCTTATTATTGTAGTATTAATTTTATTCATGCATATTTTGTGTAGGTTATTTCACTGTAGTTCGCCTAACATTTGGAGGCCGTTACTAATTTTTACAAAATATAAGCGTCATTGCTCCTGTGCAACGTTTTTAGGGTAGCTACGTGGTTGTTATGCGAATTGAACTTGAGGAATATGAGTTTTGTTGTGGTGTGTATACTTACTGTTTCAATTTTCAAAGTATCTGCGTCGATAATGGACATTTGGGGATTTTTTCTGGAATATGTGATGCTAATTAAAAAAAAATGACACAAAAACCAACTAAATCGGTTTTGCCAATTTCTCCATCATTAGCATCGCCCCCTCCCCCCCCCCACGCGGCGGATATTGGCTTTTATTCTTATAGATTAGTACTTTTCATCTACAGTGGAGACATAATTATGTCACTGGTCTGCGTCATATTTGAGGTCAATGTTTTTTATGCTGTTTTAAAATATTTAGTGCACACTGAATTCAGAAATGTAACTCATTTTGTTCAGTCAGTTCAGGTTTTATAGCTATATCATTTTTTGAAGTCTGACATTTCAGAAATTTATCAATAAAATAGATGCTGATTATGGTTTGAAAACAGTCTTAGATTTTGATGAAGTTTAAATTATGGGATAGTACATTAACATAATTATTATGCAAGAAAGGACCTTTTCAAGGATTTTCGTATGTGTTTTGCTTCTGGAATGTCTTTCTTGAAGCACCAACAATAGTCCGCAAGCATGTTCACATCCCAGTGACCCTGGTACCTCTCCTCCATCACTCAAATATCTCTATGAAATCGCTCACCCTGCTCCTCGTTATAGTCTTCAAAGTTATCGGGAAAGTAATCTAAATGTGAGCTGAGAAAGTGCACCTTTATTGACATACGAGCACCAAGATCTTGGAAGCTCTGCAGGAGTTCTTCGACAGCATTTTCATACTTAGGGCTCCTATAGTTGCCAAGAAAGTTTTTTTATGATTGAGTTCAATGCTAACTGGGCATTCCTCTCTGTATTCTCCATACTCTCATCGAATTGTGGATCTTTCATTAGCTCCCTGATCTGAGGACCGTCAAAAATACCTGCATTAAGTTTGGCCTCACTGACTCGTGGAAATTTGTGCTTTAAGAAAGTAAAAGCTCTACTTTCTTTGTTCAGTGCCTTTACAAAGGATCTCATCAGACCAAGTGTAATGTGCAACGGTGGAAGTAGAATTTTCTGAGGATCCACGAGAGCTTGTGACTTAACGTTGTGCGAACCTGATGTCAGAGCAGGTCTTGCATCCCAGATGCGTTGTACGTGGTGTTTCTTATCTGCCCGACTGTCCCATAAGCATAGGAAGCATGGATATTTGGTGTAACCACCTTGTTGACCCAAAAGTATGCCCACAACCTGTAGCAAATAGTATTAATGTGATTCTGTGGATGGTATGACATACTTACAAAATTGAAACATGAAGCATGTAGTGCATTCAACTGAAAAATATACCTTTAAGTCTCCGCATATCTTCCAGTTGTGATGTTCATAGTTCAGAGCAGTTAACAAATGTTCCATATTACTGTAGGTTTCACTTATCTGCACTGAATGAACTATAGCAGGGTTTCCCTAACTTTTCCTGCGAAGGAATACTTCGTAAATCCTGAAATTTTAACGGAGCACCTTTTTTACTTTGCAAATATTAAACCATTGCAGGTTTTCCTGGAACACCCATTAGCTCTCCGCGGAACACTTGTGTTCCGCGGAGCATAGTTTAGGAAACCCTGACCTACAGGAACCGAAGCAATCTTGTTAAGATTGTAGAGTAGTACAGCTTTCAAACTTCTACTTGACGAATCAATGAAAAGCCGCTGCCCAAAGCTTCAATGAGACCACTGATGTCCTGACAGTAAACCGGGGAAGCTTCTTCATCCTTTCTGAAACACTGTTGAAACTCTTCTTCACCACTGCGGTACCAATAGAAGGTTTTTCAAGGAGCTAACAATCTATTTCCGCGAAGACGTGATTCTAGTAACTGAGCAGATGCTTTGGATAAGCACATATCTCGTGTCAAATCATTCAGTTCAGCTTGGGTTATAGGGTTTTGGTTGGCATGTTTCTGAAGTGGCTTCATTCCTGGTCCGTGTGGCGCTGCTCTTATGGCAGACGGTACGTCTGGATATTTTACGTGTGCCTTGCTTTTTTTGTTTATACCAAAAAAAAAGTAAAATTAGATATATTCATTAAATTAATTGTATTAAGATACTTAAGTTGATTTATGTAAAAGACCCTAATGAAGAGACATATTAAAGAAATGAGAATCAAAGTCATGCAACTTAAACCTGTAAATTTGTCGT